>CM054117.1:4126237-5421237 GCA_028673005.1 Tanypteryx hageni
ACTTTTTTAACAGGAGAAATAATTCATAAAGTTTTGAAACTTGGCACATTTGTCCATTATGGCAACCTAACTAACATATCAAAAGTTCATAGCCTGTCATGTATGCATCGGCCATTATGGCACCAAAATGCCTGCCAGAGCACAGTAAAATCCCATATTTACATTTTTCTAGGGGCCTGGGAAAAAAGTGTAAATTGCTGGAAAAGGAAAAATAGGTAAACTGATTTTACTTTTAAACTTGCTCATATGTTACAGTAAGACTAACAATAAAATCAGTGTTAAAAGAGCTATGTTTATAAATAGTATATCTATTTATTCATTTACTTAACCAGCACACTTTTTAATAATGATAATATTAAAATATATGCCGAATTAAAATGCTAGTATAGCATGCTTGGGTTTCCATTACATTCTCCGTATTACATTTGTCTGGAAAATTGTAGATAGACATACATTTGTATATTTACTTCAGGAACATCATACTTTTTCGAAGTTTTAATAGTGTTCGTTTATTTCACCTCTTGAGCTACGACTATTTTAAAATTCATGTTATAACTTCATCAGATTCCTCTGTTAACCTGGGATTTGGAAGAACTTTTTTTCTCAACATGATCAACATCCTTTGTCACCCATTTTTTAAATTTCAGATGGGTAAAAACTTGCTAAGGTAGGTACAAAGAATACACCGATGCACTGATAGCTTCAATTCAGTGACTAATGAGGAGTTCAGCTGCCAACTGAACTCAATCTATTTTCGTCTCAGATGCTTTTCAAGTACATTGTAATATGTCCGCCTGATGTGTTTACAATTTAACAAGTACATATCTTGTATCACTTAACAGATGTGCGGAATGTATGGTGATTTTTTGAAACACGATTTTATGATCTTTTAAAATTACTATTACTTGAATATAACGTGGGGGCTATTTTTAAAATTTCATTGATTCACTAAACTCGTTAGAAAACCTTCACATTTACAAAAACCGCGATACACTTATGAACACGGACACAGATTTTAACAAGACCCTATACAAATTGACAGATTTAAACGACACACACGCCGAAAAATCTTTCCGCGCTTCACTTGTTTCTCGGTCGTCTTCTTAATACTTTCCGTTTCAAACCTGGCAGTTGGCTTTCAGTCACTGTTGAAACAGGTTTTACCCCTGACGATGCCCACCTTGTGGGCGAAATGCATTGGGTGTTGTAACCCTCTAATTGTTTGGCTAAAGGAGTATTTTACCTTTACATAGTAACATCATTAAAGTATAACATGTTGCATGTTTCAATTGTATGTTCAGACATTATCATTCTATGATCAGTCACAATCAAGGCATACTTTGAAAAAAATCACTCACAGTCAGCATTGCTCACTGGGTACCATAAATATGGGAGTACTTTTTCTGTAAATTCATTGCTAAGTTGGTCAAAAGACCATTTTGCTGGAATTATCTGAGCAACATTACAAGTACCTGTTGAAGACATTGTTTCATAAACAGTTTCATGAAGTTCTCGTCAGCTCGATCAGTGAACTCAGGTAACTTTTTTATATTTTCTTTTGCAAAATTACGATCAAGTTCTTTAACACAACCTATGACTGTAAGGTCAAACAAAGCACTTAAAGTCTTCAGAAAATTGTTTTCCATTGTTGGACTTAGGTACCTGTTCCATTTAGCCAGTGCATTTTGAGCAGACAATGGCAATGTCACTTTAACATTCTGATTAACCTCAAAATCTTCAATAAATTTAGCAGTTTTTCTGTCTATTACACCGTCTGATATCAAGTGCAATGAACGCTTCAGTTTTTGTACCTTTTGATATAACAAGTGAGAAATAGGAATTGTCTTTATTTCACAGAACTCAATTAATTCTATGAGACTTAAAATTTTCCATGACAAAACAAACTTGTACTTGAAGAACCTTAACTTTATTTACATCTGACAAGAATTTCTGTGGGAGAATTGCCTGGGAATGAATATCATTTGCATCCAAACTGGTAAAAAACCCTACAAGAGCATTGAAATAAATTGGATGTAGCTAACAGAATTAAGCCAACTTGTCCACCTAGTCATATTAGGTAAAGGGAAAAGCTTGTCTACAAGATTAGGATGATGGTCATGCACGTAATTCATGTACAGTGATTTCAGTTTTCGTGCATTTAAAAATGCATTTTTTAGCTTTGATACAAACTCATTTAATTCAGATAGGGATTTAAATATTGTATCTCCAACTATGTTAAGTCGGTGATCCCAACAAACAATATGTAACAGTGTGTCACCAATAAGACCATATAGTGTTTTAAAACAAGTCTTCATGTAGCAAGCTCCATCTGTTACAAACACTGGAACATTGCTGCTTGCAATATCATATTTCTGAAGTGTATCTACAACTGCCTGTGAACAATTAACACCATTCACTAATGAAAAAAAATGCAACTAAGCATGAGCGTTTCCTGTGTGAGAGTATCATTTAAAGTTTGGCATAAAGCTACAAAAACATCACGACCAACATTGTCTGTTGTTTCATCACGGAGGATAGCAAGTTTTTTATCCTTCACATGTTCCTTTATTTCATCAGTAGTTTTTGCACTAGTACGAGGCACATATTCTTGCCATAATTGCTGACCTGTTGGTAAGTCTCCAAAACCTGTAAGCAATGAAAATTTCGTTTAGAATTTCAATGTGACTGAAAAATGAGATCTAAATCAGGGTGCCCAGCGACCAGGAAATTCGGGAATTGTTTGGGAATTTTGTTGGCCTTGAGAAACATTTCAGTTGTATCAAGAACAAACTTATTCTTTTGCTCTTTAGCTCTTTTAGCAGAAGTCATTGAAGTCTCGATGCTGACTTGTCGTTTGAAGTTCAAAGGAGGTTTACTTTTCTCCAATTGTCTCTTTTTATTTTGATGTTTTTTGCCGCTACAGTGCTTGTTGACATTTTCTCATTTTTCATAGTTGAGGCGAACGTCACATATTCCACACAAGAATGTTCTGCTCTGTAACATACATCCTATCTTTTCAAACTGTTTCGCCCGTCTGTGTGGTGATGTTGGGCCGAATTTCTCCATTTTCAGCTCAGCACACAAAACCACAGCATGTTATATCTTCTTTTACACTAACTCTCGCACTGAGAGGACTTCTGAGTAGGGATATGGAAAAAGTATCAATACTTTACTCATATCAGTAATTTCCTTTCCACACCAAGTACTTTTGTACTCGATTCTTTTCTTTCGATTTTCTAGTGATATCGGTACTTTCAGTCCAATACTTTTGTGGTATCGATACTTTTCATTCGATATATCATATGAGTAAAGTATCGATACTTTCGTTTCGATTTCGTATCCCTACTTCTGAGCCGCTGAGGGAAAAAGACAAATTTTTATCTAGGCACGACAGGTTTCGCTACAATGTAGCATCATCGAGTACTTGATGCTACAATGTGAACTGCCTTTCACGGAATGCAATTTCTAGTCAATGTGCCACAAGGTTGGTTACATTGTATTGTCAAGTTGAGCAGAATAAAATTACCCCTTAGAAAATGCCGCAGTTCTCGATTTTTGCGTCGTATATGATTTCAGTTCTGATAGAATCGTGTTGCCCGGCATTTAAATGCTCAGATTTCGGCACATAACACGGCTGTTTTAGCCTCCGTGGCTGGCTGTAAGATCGCATATCAGCTTACGCGGCCATACCTGCATGGGAGACTTCAATTATTATTATGAGAAACCTTGTGTTAAGGTAAATAAAATAGGCAAATTTCGATGCAAAAAGGGGGCTCCATTCCGGCATGCAAATCAGCGATAAAACCCCAATTAGTTGGTATTTTGCATATAATGTTCGATATATTTCTATATTAGCAAATGATTATGTGCATTTTACAAATAATTTCCAAACTGAAGTAAATTTCACATTTCGCGCAGTTTTTTAAATTTCCCGTTTTCCTGTCGCGTTTCTCGCGATTTCGCATTATGCAAAAATTTTACAACCGTCCATAATTAATTCTTAAGTAAAAAATAAAATAATTTTGAATTTAGGATCCATGAAAGTTTATTTGGTAAGAGGTACTGTTGTCATTTTGGTTTATTGTTCAATGTGCACCTTTGAAGTCCATGAAATTGTCATGCTAACATTTAGCAATGCACCAAATACTGAGGGCCAATAACCCTCATATGATACATTAGGAGACACGTCTATCCTGCAGAAAATTGCACCTATTCTGCTCGTGCTACATCAGGCCGGTTCTTGGAAAATATGCATTATCCTATTGCTGACAAAGGCATATCATAACAATATCTTTTATATATAATTACTCAGTGTCTGGATGTCCCCCCTTTTATCTCTTGAACAGTTTGTCATAGAGAAATGCTGTAAACACCATTTTGTTTCTGCTAACTAGGAGACCTTGAGAAAGCTATTTTCGTTTATACAAGTGTCCCAGGTTCAAATCCAGGAGACAATTACATTTTCCCATATGTTTACACAGGACAAGTTACAAAGTTGATGAAATGACATGTTATGCATGGTCGCATAAAGCTGAAACTAAATTTTGACATCTGAGAAGGAGAAAAATTCTGTACTTGACCGGGAATCGAACCAGAGTCTCCCCACTTGCCGAATAGGTGCTTTAACCAACTAAGCTATCAACCCAGCATGCTTCTCCTATTTTCGACTTGGGGTATTTACAGTGAATAAGGGCTAACTAAGTAGTAAACCTCCAACACTAAATGTCCTCACAGAGGCATCGTGGAAAAAACGTGCATAACGTCATTTCATCAACTTTGTAACTTGTTATTTGAAGTCATCTCACTTTCTCGGGATAAAGTAGGGGTTTTTTCTGCGATGCCTCTGTGAGGATGTTTAGTTTTGGAGGCCCTTCTTCACCGTAAATACCCCAAGTCAAAAAAAGAAGAATCAAGCTGGCTTGATAGCTTAGTTGGTTAAAGCACTTATCCAGCAAGTGGGGAGACCCAGGTTTGATTCCCGGTCAAGTACAGAATTTTTCTACTTCTCAAATGTCAAAATACCTTATTCTTGTAACGTTACATGGAAGAATTTGTCAGAAATGCATTTCTTTTCTAAATTTTATGGCATTTTCGTACTCTCTGGGTATTGGCAAGGAGACCCGCATTGTTGCCTCTGATTGAATAATAATAATTTATTGGTCCAAAGATCAAAGTACATTGATGTAGGACAAGTCAGGACAGTACATAGTAAAATTACAATTGGTGTATTATTGCACAGGTAATGGGTCCATCATATAGTCACTGAGGCTATAATAAAGTTTATTTTGCTGGAAAATCCTTAACTTATGCTTGAAAGCTGAAATTTCTCTCGTGATTTTCAGTTCATGAGGGAGGTGATTGTATAAATGCAATCCCATCACTTTAGGGCCAAGAGCAGTTGCTCGAGTACGAACATAGGGAACATGTAAATCACTATGCTACCTAGTGTTATAGCTGTGAATAATCGAATTTTCCTCATATTCATTTAAATTCATTCTAGTATGTATCAGAACTATCATAATGTATATGCATGGTACTGGTAAAATATTTAATTTTTTGAGAATAGGTCGGCATGGAGCATCATAAGATGCACAGGCAATCAGCCTAGAAACTCTTTTTTGAATCCTAAATATGGAGATAGCATGCGGGGAAGAGCCCCAAAAAAGTATACTATATGTGAGTAAAACTCGCCATAATATAGAGTTAAAAGAACATCATCAGACAGATAGAACTAAGCTTACTAGCTAGATTACAAATATGGGCTTCCCACGAAATATAAGAATCAATACAGACTCCCAAGAAATTTGTTCTTTCCACCTGAGGAATAGCTTTCTCATTAATATCAACAGAAAGAATTTTATGAGGTTTATTTGCATACGAGAAATATATCAGCTGTGATTTGTCGACATTGAGTGTTAGAAAATTATTTTGACCCCAATTATTTAGAAGCTGAACAACCAACTTACTATTATTTAACAAACCATCAAAACAAGATGAGGAAAGAATAAAATTTATATCATCAGCATAAAGTATGGGGTTAATACCGTTAGCAAGAGGGATACAGTTTGGAAGGTCATTAACATATAACAAAAAAATTACAGGGCCTAACAAAGAACCCTGAGGAACACCATGAGTTACAACCATTCCTGGAGAGGAATATTTTTTACCATTATTTGAGATTACCACATGCTGACATCTATTGCATAAGTAGGACTCAATCCACTTATTGGATAAACCTCGTATGCCAAACCTATGCAGCTTTTTCAATAGGAGCTGATGATCCACTCTATCAAATGCTTTCGAGAAGTCGAAAAGCATTCACATAACTTCCATCTTGTTATCAAGTGCAGTCAGTATATGATCGATTATTTGGTAGATAGCAGTAGAAGTAGATCTGTTTTGCCTAAAACCATGCTGAAATGTAGACAGAATTCTGGATGATTCTATGTAGGAGAGTAACCTTCTGTAAAAAACCTATTCAAATATTTTTCCAAATTGATTGATAATGGATATAGGCCGATAGGAATTGAAGTCATGCATACTACCTTTTTTTTAAATAGAGGAATAACCTTAGATGCCTTAATGAGAAACAAAAGAGGAAACTTAACAAAGTTAAACGAAAGACGAATAATAAAGTTAGGTATTTCATCAATACCAGAACTAAATTTGGAGCCTAGATTCTGAACAATGTTTTTGAGTTCCATTTCATAACAGGGAGAAAGAAAGAAAGATTTTGAAGAGTTGGGAATATTTAGATAATCAGCAAAATCTATGGGAGAAGTAGGTACTGGTAAATGGGTAAAATGATCATTAAAACGATGCTAAAAGTGATAAATCAGTAATAAATTCACCTGAGTGATCCATAAGTATCAGTGGTGAATTGGAGTATCTATGATTTTTCGAGCTTTTTATAATTTTCCAGGTTTCCTTAGTTTTGTTATCAGCATTCAGAATTCTTCTATTATTATGAGTATGTTTAGCAGCTTGGATAAAATTACAATATCGTCTTTTCATGGATTTATATTGAGTTAGTGCTGCAGTATCGTTGCTTAACTTACAATAGAGGGAGAAGTCCTTCAAATATGTAGAGAGTTGACGAATTTCATTATTAATTCAGTTCTTTTTGGTATGACTTGGAATTACTCTTCTATTAGTAAGGGGGAAAGAAACATTAAAGTAGAATAAAAATTTTTCATAAAAAAAGACAAACTATCATTAAAGTCGTTTATATTATAAACATCACACCAATTCTCAGCTTCAAGTAAATTAAAAAAAACGTACAATATTAAGTTCAGAGAAGGAACGACTGTGGCGAAAAACAGCTGATGGAGATTTCATAATGGAAAAATTAGAAATGACAGGGAAGTGATCAGAAAAATCAGACTTTATCACACGAGAATTCACAAAAGTAGAGTCATAGTTAGAAATTATATTATCCAATAGAGTCGCAGAATGATTAGTGATACGAGTGGGATCATAATTAAAAGTCGTTAAATTAAAAGAACCTAGAAGCTGAAGAAAATCACTTCTGTCATTACTATCCGTTAACAAATCAATATTAAAATCACCTGTAATAATTATAAATTGGTTATTACCACAATTAAATATTAGATCTAAGAGAATACCCAGTGCAAGAATGTCCGAAAACTACCGAGGGGTGACCGATATATATGAAAGTATAAAAAAGAATACCTATCTATAACCAAGTTAATAAATACACATTCAAATACATGCTCTTCAATCAGATGCTTGTAAGATAAATTTATGGCATCAGCAACAAGATGCTCTTCTGCAAGTATCAAGACACCGCCATTTTTAAAATTAGCTCTACAGAATGCATCAACAACATTATAACCGGAGACTTTGAAACAATTTAACTCATCATCTGTGAGCCAATGCTCACACATACAGATCACATCAGGTTTCTCAGAGTCAATTAATATATCAAATTCAAGAAGCTTATTTCTAATGCACTGAGCATTAACATGTAACACAGTAAAAGCCTGTTGGTGCAAGTTATTACTGCATATAGCATGATCGTCAAGTTCAATTTGTTGCTCATTCAGTGTCCCTTGGGCTTTGCTAGTCCGTTTTTTGACCTAGTAATAATTTTGTTATCTGCACTGCACTCGCTTGTAGCAGCCCCAAGACTTGTGAGAGGACTATCATTTACAGTGTCAATAACAGGAGTTGACGCATCAGCTGGAGCAGAAGCAACAGCAGAAGAGACACTATTTTCCATTTTACCATGCTTAAAATTACGAAAATTAAATCGCCTGATGTCGACAACTTAACGGAAGAGAAATTGCGATCAGCGAATTTACCTTTTAGGTATGAAAGAATGGAGTCGCAGGTAACAGAGTTACTCACACGGCTCAAATGAAGCCAAGCATGTTTTCGCGTACCAACAAAGTCAGAAGACTCTGTGCTGCAGCCATGAACAAATGCATTCATAGCAACATTTCGTCGTTTCTTCTGAAGCACAGTTACAAAACCATCATCACCTGAAGGAGGAAGCTCACTTGCGGAGCTAGATAGGTTAGCAGAATTGGGTTTATAAGATTCGTTCTCAGGATGCTTAGGTTTCTTCATCACTTCTGCGAAGGACATCTGGTTACACACAGGTATTTTCACAACATTTCGGGATATTGTGGGCACCGGTGTGGTAGAATTGACTGAGGTGTCGGCCAATAAATTACGAGATACATCTTGTCTACTTTCCAAAACAGATAATCTGGCTAAAACTTCATTCAGGCTATGCAAAATAAATGATGCCGATGCGTCCGAGTTGCCGCCATTGCAAGAAGCTTTCACTTGCTGTCCACGACAGGTAACACACTTCCAAATAATTGCATCGTTGCTCTTCACGACCTTAAATTCGGTATCAGAGAGGCCAGTACACTTTAGATGAAAAACAAAATTGCAATTACCACCACATTGTAAATAATCTTGTGAGAAAATCAATTCATCGCAGAGGTGACAACGAGAATGACTAGTCATGTCAGCCATCTTGAATGTGAATGTGTGTTGAATGTGAATTAGCATCTATTAAGGCTTCAAATAGTAGATGAAATAATTGCATTATTCCCTTTGCAGTTTTTATTTAGCATCGAAATTATAGTTGTAGCAATGTAAAACTTAATAGATTGCAGCATTAATAATTGCAGATTGTTGTTATTCAGTAAACTGCATGTCGAATGTAGGCATTTTCAACAACTGACCAAAAGAAAAAAATCTTTCTTTATTTCAATACTGGAATGTTACCTTTTTTGTAAGGGAGAAGCAACTAAAATTGCACATATAAATTATAAAAACAAACATGAAATTCAAAGTGTCATTTGTCTAATTTTATAAGGAGAAATGGGCTATTATTACTTTTAAGCAAGCAGATTTATGACTGACTTCGCAAAGGTTTTTGCGTGTACCACTAGTTTTAATATAAAATATAAAAATATAAAATTGTGTACATATCTGGCCCTCCTATTGCACAGTTTCTAATAACATGGATTCTGTACAACAAGATTGTTTACTAATAAAAAAATTCAGACTGCAGATTATGGTTTGCATTAACACGGTTTGGTTGGGTGTGTTTCGTGACTTCATTATGAATTACTGTAATATCATATGCAGCTCAAACAACTTAATTACTGTAGTCTATTGTACTTTAAATTAAATTTCAAAAGATGACGACTTCAGGTTGGCGAGGCACCGGGTATGTCGAAGCGACACATGTAAAAGAACACTAAAACACAGAAACATCACAAACGTAGAAGCTTTCGGAACTACTCCTTCAGCTACAGAGAGAGAACTGATGGTATATATATATATATATATATATATATATATATATATATATATATATATATATATATGGATGTCAACAAGGTGTTGGGGTGAGGACACATGGACCCGACTCGCTACAATCCTTTTTACAACGCCTCTCATCCCACCCCACGCTTTCCTTCACCCACCACTCCTCTGCCTCCAACATCACCTTCCTGGATGTCGATCTCTCCATCTGGGAAAACAAAATCCACACCAGCGTGCACCTCAAGCCTTCCAACCGCCTTCAATATCTCCAGTTCAACAGCTGCCATCCCCTCCACACCAAAACCTCTATTCCCTATGCCCTAGCCCGACGAGGGCGGAGAATTTGCTCGGACAGAGATTCCCTGTCCGAGTACTGCTCCACCCTCGAACATGCCTTCTTACAGCGCGGATACCCGCCGGATCTGATCCGAGACCAAATCCGGCGGGCAGTCGCACCCGCCACCCCTAACTCCCACCCCAATACCCACACCACCACCGATTCCACCCTCCAACTCACCCTAACCACCCTGTATTTCCCCGGCATCCACGACATTCTGAAAAACATCCTGAAAGCCGCCCACCTTATCCTCTCATCCTCCCCTCACCAGATCCCATTTCCCAGACCACCGATGCTCTCCTTCCGCCGTCCCCCTAATCTGGCAAATATTCTATGGAAGAAAGAACCCCCAGCACCCACGCCTTTACACCCTGCCGGATCTTACCCCTGCGGTAGACCACGATGTCTAACATGCCCAATAAACCCCCCCTGCAACTCCTTCTCCAGTCCCACAACCAACATCACCTACCCCATAACTTCCACCACCAACTGCACCACCCGCAATATCATTTACCTCCTGAGATGCACCCAATGTCCCGCCTTTTATGTTGGCCTCACCAGCAATCCCCTCAACATCCGCATGAATGGCCACCGCAACAGCGTCATTCTCAAACGACAGCTGCCGGTGGCCGTTCATGCGAACAAACATAATTTAAAGTTCAACAACTGCTTCACAGTGAGAGTCATTCGCGCTCTCCCCGACAATGCTTCGGCTCCCCAACTCCGTCAGTGGGAGCTTTCGCATATCCATCTCCTAAACTCCTTCACTCCCCCAGGCCTCAACCTTCGATAGCTTTTCACACCCTTTCTGTCTTCTCCCAACACCCTACCCATCCCCAACCCCCTCCGTTTCCTCCAATCCTCGACCTTTCCGCACTACCCTTCCACCCCCATGCCTCCACCCAGTGTCACCGCCATCAGTTCTGTAGCTGAAGAAGGAGTAGTTCCGAAAGCTTCTACGTTTGTGATGTTTCTGTGTTTTTGTGTTATTTTACGTGTGTCGCTTCGACATCCCCGGGGCCTCGCCAACCTGAAGTCGTCTGATTGGTGAGTGCTCACTGGGTTTCCTCATCCCAACACCTTGTTGACATCCATATATTCATTTTACCTTTCCTTTTCCGTAAGTTGTTATATATATATATATATATATATATATATATATATATATATATATATATATATATATATATATATATATATACAGTGACTTTGATGAGCTCTTGTGTCATCCAAGAATGAATTGATAAGATTGAAAAGATTGTAAAAGATTCCTTTATGAAAATGCACACCAACCACATTCAGTGTACCACATCGATCAAAAGTTGCCAAAATAACAAACATCACATGATTGAATGATATTTATACAAATAGTCATTATAGTAAATGGTTCCTGCATTCTGCATGCATTTTAGAACATGCAGAGAGCAATGAATTCTTGTTTTACTCAGCTGAACATTTAGCCTATGTTGTGACCTTGATAGTGTGATGACATACACAAAATCGTTAATTACCTTCCCTTGCCCTTATATGATCTGTAAGGTATCAATTTAAAAATTATTCATGTTGAGGACAAAATTTGCTACAAAAATTTCTCAACAACATTTATCTATGACTTACAGTTTCCAAGATAAACATTACTAAACTTTAATGTTAAAACAACCCCTAAAAATTAACACTTTTGGAATTTTCCCTAACTCCCACCCCAATACTCATGCAATCACTGATTCCATCCCTAAACTCACCCTAATCACTTTTTTACCCTGCCATCCACGATAGTCTAAGAAATATCCTAAAAGCCGCCCACCCAATCCTCACCTTCCGCCGACTCCCTAATCTGGCAAACATTTTATGGAAAAAGAAACCCCCAGCACCCACTCCCCTGCATCCTGCCGGATCTCGCCCCTGCAGTTGACCGTTATGTCTCACATGCCCAATAAACAACCCCTGCAAGTCCTTCTCCAGCCCCACCACTAACATCACTTATCCCATAACTTCTCCTACCAACTGCACCACCCATAATATCATTTACCTCCTGAGATACACCCAATGTCCTGCTTTTTATCTTGACCTCACCAGCAACCCCCTCCACATGAACAGCCACCGCAACAGCATCATTCTTAAACAACCACTGCCTGTGCAAATGAACACAATATGAAGTTGAGGGCCATCCACATTCTCCCTGATAATGCATCTGCTTTCCAACTCCATCAGTGGGAACTCATCCACATCCATCTTCTAAACTCCTTGTCTCCCCCTGGCCTCAACTTTCGCTAGTATTTAATTCCTTTTCGGCCATTCTCCTACCCATTTCAATCCCTGACTTTTCTGCTATACCCTTACACCCCCATGCCTCCACCCAGTGTCACTGCCGTTAGTTGTCCCTTTCATGTGCTGATGAAGGGATCACCCTCAAAAGCTCCAATTTATTTATTTAAATGTATTTTTCTGACATCCCAGGGGATCTCTTACCTCAACAACTTGTTGCCATCCATTTACCCTATTTACCTTTTCTCTTCCATAAGCAATATATATATATATATATAATCTCACCCTAAAAAGCACATTAATTTTTCAAACAGATATTTCATTATTAAAATATTTCTTTAATTCAAAAGTTTGCACCTCTTCACCAAATAAACTACTGCTACTATACCATTTTCTGTTCCTTCCTTATAGGACAATACTGAAATAAAACAATCACTTAAGAGGACGTCTCACAGCAGCTACAACAGCCGACTTGAGATGCAATTTCCAAAACAGATATCTTGCAAACAAGTAATAATATCTGAATGCAGTTTTCGGTATATTATTAAGCTATCAGTCATTAACATATTCCGTTTTTGTTTTAATGTACTTTTATTACTTGTAAGTCCGCAATCAACATGGAAACTATCAATTACGAGCGCTCTTTTTTCTCCAAAAGTAGGTAAGCTACCACAATTGTAAGACCTGGTTAAGGAAGCTTAACCCTTTAAGCTTAAAGTTAAATGCAACTTTTTCTCGTATTCCATGGCAAATCTTCAGAATTTGAAAAAATAATCACTATTGCTCGGCAGTTTTTGAAACCATGTTTTATCGGATACTGGCAGTAAACAGTTCAGCCTTTTGCTGCCGGTTGTGAGTCATTGGCACTAGCTTAGAAAATGCAAACAGTCTTTGGAGAAGAGGTTCCTCAAGGGAAATGGTGGGGGAGAGTACGTGTCATGCTGGAAAGCTGCTGCAAACGATTTCCCATTGCTCTGATGGGGTGGGAAGACACTGCCGTTTAGTGTGTGGCTGTAGGATGTAGTGGTAAAAACCTACTTAACCATTCCTCTTTAAAGCAGTTCCCGTCCGAAGATCTATGGTTAGTTTCTTCTAATTTTAATTTGCAAAAGAATGAAAGCATGCATGCCGAACAATCGGTTTTTACGTGTTATCTTATGGGAAACAGAATGTATATCCTGGAGTCATATCCGAATCTTTTTCAGAGATATTTTTATTGTCATTAACTTATGTTGACGTAATACCTTTGACATTAATTACTCATTTCTTTTCACTTACAAACGTTGTGTATACGTAAAGAAAATAGACGTATTTGCATTAATTTCTTCGTCGTAGATAATCCATTTCCTGTGATTTTCCAAATGTTGCATGTGCACGAAAAACCAAAACTATCTAGTGGTACCCGCATAAAATTTTGCGAAGTCGGTCAGAAATCTGTATGTTTAACCGAGCAGTCACACATATTTCGGAGATTGATTTATCTTGCAATTACCTATGACTCGTC
Organism: Tanypteryx hageni; assembly: GCA_028673005.1. NCBI lineage: Eukaryota > Metazoa > Arthropoda > Insecta > Odonata > Petaluridae > Tanypteryx > Tanypteryx hageni. The sequence continues at coordinate 4,140,154 of CM054117.1, forward strand.
TGTGAAAATGAGATTCACTTATTAACGAAGTGAAATGAAATTTTGATGGCTGCAACAACAATTTAACTCAATGAATTATAAAAAATATATACTGCATTACAATCTCGTGCATTCCATCAGCAAAACCGACTTCTTACGTCCAAGTTTAATGTGGAATATACGGTGAATGCTACCAATTAGCAAGTAATGGAAGAAGCTCTGCAAAAGTGTTTTTTTTACTTTTTAAACACATATATCTCGACTGTTTTTGAGAGTTGTGCCTTGTCACTTTCACTATTTCTGTTATGTAACAAATACTATCGAACCGGGGAATTTGATAAAACTGATGAAATCGTTGATTCAAAATATGTAAATACACTCTAACTTCTACTATTAGAACTATTTACGCAGCGAGTTTGCTTCAGCCCTCCTTCAACAACCCCTCACTTGGACAAAAAAACAATTCCATGGGACTGCTTACGCTATCATCTAAATGAAAGAATGACTGTTAAATAAAATTGGCGAATTATAATATGTACGAACGATCGCCCAAGATGTGGAATAATCTCCGAAACTCTGGTCGATACACAAGAATACGTCGTATTTTATACAATAATAAACCCTGAAGGCTTAGGTGGCATCACGACTGAAATACATATTCACCGACTGACATAACATTCACACAGATAGGAAGTTAAAATTTAGTTTGCTGTGAAAGCGATGCTGCTCAAATTGTTGGTATGCTATTGGAAATGAGTGTACATAGTACATTTCTTGAATACTATTCATAGTTCTCGAGCAGTCGGTTTAGTCCTCCAGAATAAACATTCTTCAGTTACGAAAGTTGTGAGCGAGAAAATAAAGATGTCCTCAGGAGTACAGATTATGAACTCCATGTGTCGGTCGGAAGATTTGACTGGGCTCCATGAAATTTAGTTCGTGTCATTTAAAACCATCTTTACTGGGTTTTATCTTCACCTCCCTCCATCGAACCCAGATAACAACTGCTGTTGCCAAATGTATTAGTATTCAACCAACTGGCTAAATCTTCCACTCCTAGTCGTTCCCTCAAATCCCTCCAAGGGTCACTGAAGCCGTGCGCCTTCTGGAGGATATCTGGAAGAACCAAACCTACGAAAGAGCTCTGAGGAGTCCCCTTAATTGCAACTTTAAGAATATTATACTTTTTCCATTGTTTGGTACTAATCCCAAACATTTCTGTCAAATTTTAATGTTGTAGCACATCTAGAAGTGAAATAATATTTATCTAATTGTTTAAATTTTTTTAACGGCCGCAATAACAACTTCATGGAGATTTTCAAATCTTTATTTGTGCATTTGCACTAAACTCTAAATAACTGAAAAATTTCAGCTCCTTAGCTTTTCCCCAAATACCTAAACATTTATCTTTTTGCTTAAACTTTAAGAATTTTTAACAGCCAAACAAATTAAAATATCAAAATTTCTTTAATTCCTAATCAATTATTTTATGAATTCTACCTTAACAAAGAATTTCGGCTTCGTAGCTTATTCAGAAATACATCAAAGTTAAATATTTGTTTAAGATTTAAAGCATGAGCATGCATTTAAATGCATGCTGGGTGTAGGGTACAGCGGCTGAGCGCTCATTATAATGCATGCTGAGTCATGAGACCTTTGCTCGCTTAGGGATCGCATACGTCCTTGAGTCGGCAGCAGGTTACCCCAGTCGCCATGTAGATTGCTATAGGATGACTCTGGTGTGAAAATATTGCAGTGCGAGTACATATAATGATTACCTAAGCATTACAAAAATCCAAGGAAATTTGGGTTCTCTCCTGAATTACCTGTCTAAGAGGAGAGACAGCTATGCAGCAAATGAGTCCCTCCCTCTCTCCCATCTGCATCTTGATTCCCTTTCACACCATTACCATAAAAACCATAATATTCTCACTTATTTCTTCATTTTTGCAAGTAATATTTTCAAAACTTTATAATTTTTTCTGCTATTTTGGCTAATTTTACCGGAATAAAGGGGCACTAAAAAGGAGTGGTCGGGTCGGTTTATTGCAGGATATTACCAAAATCCCTCTCCTAAAAATTTCTATACTCCTCGGCCATATGGTCAGGGAAAGTAACTGTAATATATATTTTCGAGTTGTGTGTATTCCCACGCTACTCATCTTTTGGGACAAGGCAGGCAATTCTAAGTTCGCAAAAATGCATTTTGACACCGAAGACATTCATCCTCAAACCACTGAATTTCATGGCAGCAGTGAAAACGAGTTTTCTTTTGGCAAGATTTCATTCCCTTGTAAGGTCAGTATTTTATTGTTTATTTGCTTTGCTTGTGTTTGCGATGATATTTTATTATGTTGTGGCTTCTTTATCTAATCCACAATCGGCTGTTTATCAAGCTGGACGGCAGCACTCGTAAGACACTTGAAGAAGGAGGGTTTGAGCCCAACCAACACTGCCCTGCAAGGAGACCTAATTCCCCCATTGTTAGTTTGGGTAGTTTAAAGGCCTAAGAAAATAAGCGCTGGCCAGCTAAGGGAAAAACATGCATTGCCATATGTGTTCATCGAGAGGTAGACTAGCACAAATTTCTGGTGCAGAAAATGTGACGTGGGACTCTGCATAATATCCTGCTTTGAGGAATACCATACAAAAGTGTCCTTTAAAGATTGTGTGTGTAAAAATTCCTATATTATTAAAATATATATTTTTTTCATGTTATATTTTAAGGCTTATATTTATAAAAATAAATTCCAGCTATAGTTCAATTTTTTTGCTACAATATGCTTTTTATTTGAACAAAATCTGACACTTAGTTCAAGAGTTATGAACAGTTGTTTGCAGGTATACATTTTTGATTTAAATACTCTGGCCATGAGCACCCAGAGCAGGGATTTAAATCTGTACAATAAAGGTTAAGCATTTCCAAATTTTTAGCGGCCGCATTGTTGAACTTTTTCAAGATTTTCGTTTTTTCTAGTCTGGTTTGCACAATCCTATCGACAAAAAAAATTTCGAGTCAGCCGCTTTTCCGGAAGTGCCTAAATGTTAGTATCCTCCTTTATATATGTTATATCCTCCTCTGTAAGAAACGTCTATATATAATGACAAGGATCCTTCAACTATGGTGATATCTGTTGTAGATTCTAAAATTAGAAACAATTTCATTTTAGCTATGAGTTGAGCTCAATTATACTTTTTTGAAATGTCCTTATGCATAGTTTATATTCTGCTATAAATTTCATTCTTTTTTCAGGATGAGCTTTGGGAAAAAAAGTGTGAAAAAATATTTCACTTTGTTCGTCAGACAATAATGGCTCTTGTGAAGGCTGATTTGGCAGAGTTGCCACTTCGACTTTTCTTGCAAGGAGCATTAGCAGCTGGACAGATAGCCTTTGAGAACCATGAAACAGTAGCCTATGATTTCATGTCAGAGGTAATGTATTATGTAATTTGTTTCTTTTTAATTTTGTTTCCAAAATTTTTTTATAATTGAAAGTAAATTAAACATTTTCTGAACTGAAAGTTGTAGAAAAGCATCATTCATGTCCCGTCATTTTTGACGGGACATGAATTTAAATTTTCTCCAGTTTTATCATAAAGTAGTCATTCGTACGTGTAATAAGATTGAGACAACAATAGAGCTTAAACTTTGACAACAACAAAGTTGCCAAGGCAGCAAACAGTGAAAAGGCAAATTTTTTAAAAATATGTGATTTAAAGAAATTCAGGAGCATGCTGCCAGTCTGTTAACAATGGACTCGCTATATGTTATCGAAAAAGGGACGAATTAGAAATAAACTAGCATAGAAATACAATGTTTTATTTTTTCAATTTACAGTTACAAGTATTTACTGAAGTATAATTTGGGTTTTTATCCCGAAAATTATATGAGGCCCATCTGTGCGAGAACTAGACAAGGAACATAGCAGCCGGAAATTAGGCGTTTTACTGTTGCAAAGTTCAATAGTACTTCTTTTTGAACTGAATACTGATATAAACTTATTTCATAGAAAATATTGTAACGCCTTGCTTAATTGATCGTGTTTTCACCAGAAGCGAGTGATCGGAACAAAAGAAAAGAGGAAGCTGACAATGGAATCATTAACTGAGACGAAGACCAGATTTGAAAGTTAATAATAATTAGGTATGATGTAGTGGCAGCTACTAGAATGACTGATTATTTCTACCTTTAACCCTGCAGTACTCACGCACGTTTTTGTAACGTAAGAGGTTGCGCACACCCCACGGATATTTTTGTTTAAAAAATTATTAATCACCGATTTTCAATAGTTTTTCATTTTTTATGTCTCTTCATGTATTTTAGATTAATTGAAATTTAAGATATCAATTGTTTAACAAAACCAGGAGAAAAATAAATATTGTGGACAATACAGCGTTCTTACTTTTATGAAATTTTATATTTTGTAATCAGTAAATTAACTGTTCGATAGTGATCCCATATCATAAACAACAACACAAATGATGCAAATAGTAACAATTATTTTGCAATAAAATGTATAAACCACTTGCAAAACAAAAAACAAGGAGATTTATGCATAATGCTCGATCGCTCCATCTAAGAAAAATGACCAAACTCAATAACCGTAGGATACTAGTTTTTTAGGCAAAAATGGCTGTAGCGCATTTTGATCTGAGTATTGACAAACTAAAGTGAAAATAGTGGTGCGAGTTCGGCAGAAGTTCGTAGGCAGAGGTGGACAGTTTTTTTGACTCGTTTTGTTTCCAACATAAGTGCCTATTAGCCTCAGTCCGTCTGTACGTATGTTTGTTCTTGGCTTCTACTGAACAGATTTTCATGAAATTTGGTATTAAGTACTTATGGTCTAAGGCAATAAAAATGGCAGAAATGGTTTATGTAATTCAATCAGGAGTGCCACTCGGTTAACTTTCCATCATATCTCGAAAAAAATTAGTTATACTGAAAACATTTTCAAATAAGATTTGTAGAAACAGTTCAATAAAATTATTTTGTTCAATATATTTTTATCGTAGGAGTAGTGATTTTCAAGAAACTCAAACGATAAATGTTTGTAATTGATGGAATAAAAATTTCAATTTCAGAAATATTCCTGAGAAATGTTAAGTAAAATACTGTAAAGCATCATTATACATAGTACACATGTCCTATAAAGTGTAACAATGGGATCAGTGAATTAGTTAACCGCTTAACTGGGGTAAGTGGATATATCCGCCGCTCAAAGTCACTTCCATGGTGGGGAGTGCGGATATATCCACTCTCCGAAAAAATTCATCTACTTCGTTGGGGAAAGCAGATAAATCTGCAATCTTTTACTTCCTTACCCTGGGGAGTTCTGCCATCTACTGTATTCTTTCAAAACTACATAGAACCCTAAAAGAAACTACTTAGCTCACTCTTGTTTACTCAGACCATGTCATAATGACACAATATTTGAATGAATTTTCTCAGCATCTTATTCATATCGGATTGTATATTATGATAAATAAAGTATGACAGTTTAAAATTTGTTTTATGTATTTTATTGTCTAAATGCTTTTGTTAAAATCTTTCCGGTAATACATAATTTTCTAATCCAAAACAAAAATACTGCTTAGTAAAATTTCTTTAGCTAAAAACTGCAAACATGTTGCGCATGTGGCTGCAATAAAGCCCCAAACATTCTAGCAATCCCAAAACCCTCATAAAAGTGAAAGCTGACAGGAGCCTACGAAGAAAAGAATCCTTTTTAAATTCCCCTTTTTTCCCCTATGCACTGCAGATTTATTTTTTCTGTGCTTGCGTTTGATTATCTAAACCAGTTTGAGGTAGTCCTTCATATTGCGATATAAAGTTTCTTATCCTAGCAAAAATGTCACAATGAGTTCATGATTTGCTAGAAGAAATTGTAAGAGAAATGATAGTGCTTAGTTACACCTCCAAATATGTTCCATGATATCAATTTTGAAAAATACCAGTGTTTCTTTTTTACTTTTTATTATAAAAAGTTTTATAGATATTGTACATAGAAATTGCATGAGTAACATTTGTTCACTTGACGTTTATAGCCTGCATGCAATATTTATTTAATGTAAATGCTCCTGAAGCATGATAGACTACTTCAATTTTGATGATCCATCTACTACCTCGGTCGAACTTACTTTGCGTGGAGGTACCCCTGGAGGGCATGCAACAAAATTGTTTGCAATAATTCTTTTTTTGCAAACTTTGCGTCAAAATACTAGAAAAATTAGGAAAAAAATATTTTTAATGTTTTATAATTGGAAAAGTCACTCAAGGTAAAAATATCATCATTTATGAGCCATAGATTAATTAAAGAAAAAAATTTAAATCTTAAATATTTAAATTTGCATAATTTTGTTAATAATGTAAAATATCCATTACCAACTTTACGGAACATCATACAATTACTAATAAGACAAGAAAATGTCAAATTAAAATTATTTGAAAAAATGGATTTACTCCCCACCAGCTGAAAGATAAGAAAATTTAATTCCCCAATTAAGGTGTTAAAATTTAACGATAAAATTGAACCAGGCTCAGTGCAGCTCACTCCTGGAGTGATTTCAAATTTATGACAAAATTCGATGATAGCGATCAGAAACTTTCAACATTCTTCTTCAAAATAGTTGCGGTTCAAAGATCGATGGTCAATTTCTTCTAATTTTTATTTGCAAAAGAAAGAAAGCCTGCATGTCGAAAATCGCCCTTTACATGTTATTTTACTGGAAAAGATTTCCGTATGTCTGTATTTGAGAGCATGCTTATAACATCAGAATAAGGTTTTGGACAAATATCCCCAATTTCTTTATTATGTGGAATGTTCAACCACCAACTATAAAGAAGTGCATAGATTTCATGGTGTTTAGGCATTCTTCACCAGTGAAGCGGTAGTAGCAGAACGCCTTATGGACACATTTGTCTACATGTTTATTCTCCAAAACTACTACTGGGTGGACTTTAATTAAGTATTAGTTATACTTGTTAAAATTTATCACTAAATTCTGACATCGTTAATTAGAACTTCTAATTTATATAAGAACTTAAATAAACTTGTATCTAGTTAAATGGCATCCATCAAGCAACAATTCAATAGCATATTTTTCTCTCCCCAGAACTTATATGATCTGTGAGGTATAGATTAAAAAATTTATTCTGATAGAAGGCAACATTTACCACAAAAAAGTCCGTGAGACCACATAATTACAACTTATAGTTTCAGAGATGAAAATTCTATCAGCAAATAACAAAAATCCATATTATTCTCTCCCATGCCCTTATATGATCTGTGAGGTATAGATTTAAAAAATTATTCGGGCAGAGGACAACATTTACCACAGAAAAGTCCATGGGACCACATAAGTATCACTTATAGTTTCGGAGATATTAATTCAAGAGCAGCCCAATATATGAATTACATTTTATATGCATTTTCAGTAAGGAACGTCTTTGAAATCTCTATGTATATCTTTCACCGAGTACACTTTTCTTTCTTGTTTAGAAAAACATTAAGATATAATAAGGTACAATATTTTTTGAAATTATCTGTAAAAATAATTTTTCTTTTTATCTCCATATAGGCATTTTCGCTGTATGAGGATGAGATATCCGACAGTCGCGCTCAGCTAGCAGCCATCACTTTGGTTACTGGTGCCTTTGAAGCAACAGCTTGTTTTTCTGAGGAGAACCATGAGCCTCTTCGAACTCAGTGTGCACTTGCTGCTTCCAAGCTCCTCAAGAAACCCGATCAGTGCCGTGGAGTGGCAGCTTGTGCTCACCTTTTCTGGTCTGGGAAGAGTTTAGCTACAAAAGGAAGAGAGGTGAGTAGGTAATGCCATAGCCCAGGGTTGGCCAACATTTTCATATAAGGTGCCACATATTATGTTGAAAATGTGTCATGTACCACCCAATACTTTTGCATGCTGCATAATGAATTTTATGCTCAGGGGTTTAAATGGTAAAAAAGAATAAAATTTAGGTTTTTGTTATTTTTATTTATTTACAAAAATAATAAAAACATGGCATAAATACCTCCCATAAAATAATTCCATTGTCCATTCCCATGCATGATGTGTCCTCGATGGCCATTGTTAATTCATTCCAGAAAATCATGACGTAGAGCGAAACAATGCTAAATGAATCAGTATTTCCGATAAGAACCCATGTTGTACAATATAAATTGTTCCAAATCTTCAGGTTCACAACTTCTTGAAACACAAAAAAAAAGTTATTTACTCTATTTTATGTAGCTTTATGGTACTACATATGATATGAATGTTATCAGAATATATATAAATCAACATAAAATTAGTATTAACATAGAAATGGCATAAAATAAACAAATAGTTCAACATGATTTCATTTCAACATGCCCAAAATCTGAAAAGGCTATATTTCACAATAGTACATCTAGAGACGAGAAAAGAACTACATTATACCATAATAGAGGTATATAAAACATTTATTTTGTTATTTTTACTGAACTGTGAGTTTCATAAGGTCCAAAGAAGGATAACTACTCCATAGAGCTGATACAAACAGTGTTGTCAATTACATTTTCAGTAAGTCACTCAATCACTACTTGCTGGTCACTAAATCACTCCTTGTTGGTTGCTAGAAATATGGCAGTTATCTTATGACAAAATCTTTTCCCAATATGATGTTGGGTCAATGTTGTTCCAGAAAATTTTAGCCATAGAAATATAGTCGACATATAATAGAGTAATGAAAACTTTCTTCCCTGATTCATTAATCCCTACTTTATGTTGAACAAGTGCTCTCTCTCTCTTCCTTGATCCTTGTGGCCAACAATACCACCATTTCTGTAAATGATATCCAGTTCCATTGTTGTAGTTAATTGCTCAAATTGTAAAAAGAAAACAATGAAATACAAGTATGTAGTTCTGAAAAGAACTAATCCACCTACTTTCCTTTTAATACAATTTTAAGACAAAAAGTCAAGACCAAGAAAAACCAAAAACAAAATTCTCTCACCAAAGATGCTGTAATCGACATTTCCATACTAATTGTACAGAATTAAGTGAGACAGTATTACAAGTCATAAAAGAATCGCCATCTGTATACTGGGCCTGTATAAATTGTGTTATTCATCGAGCTAAGATCATAACAAATATGGCGGCCAAAATAGCACTTCTGCAGGAAGAAATGAAGAAGATGACACACTCCTACAACTCGGAGGCCTCTCCTTTAAAGAGAGAAAGTTCAAACGAAACGTCGACAATTAGTAAGAATGGAAATCATCTAGCATGGACAAGTATGCAAACAACAAAACCACCGCAGGTCGTGGCTGCCTAAGAACGTCCAGTAACACGACAGATTAAAAAACTCGGGCCTACAGTTGCAGCACAAGAGGAATCAAAGGCTGTGAGAAGTGCCGATAAACACCAGGAGGAAACTAGTAAGTGTGTGTGTGGTGACCCACCAACTCTCGCGACTGATCAGAACAATGGCAAACCATGGATCCCTGTGACCCAAAAGCGATCGAATCGAAGGAACATCATTGTTGGAATGCCGTTAAGTTGAATCGATGTTAAACCGAGAACACTCTGCAGTAAACTCTCGATAATCCGGCACCCCTCGGGACTGGAGTAGTACCGGAATAACAATATTGCCGGATCAGCGAGAGGCAAAATTTATAGTATATGTTCAAAGAGATAACACACGCATATTAACCAAAATGGTCTGACTTGAGGAATACGTTTCCTTTTGCATCCTCAAATTCTACATAAATTAATTATAAATAACGAAAAATGACCATGAACATTTAAATCCGGTGCATGTTTTAAATGTGTGAGGGAATTACACGCTGCATACAGACACATATGTACTTTGTATTTCGGTGTTATAGGTTTCATTCCCAGGCTCATCATTTATTATGTACTTATCTGAATTTTCGAACCATAGCGGAATTAAATAATCATAAAATCATCTCCGGGAGGCTTCTGTAGAAATAGCAAATGCGGCGACTGATGATTTATGGAGAAATAATGCTAAAATAACGTGAGATACGTGCTATGTGACTCTTCCATAGTACTTTTCGAATAACATTAAATTCGTTCATTCAAATATTTCGTATGCTTTTAACTTCGTCTGTGTTTTGGCTCTCTTGATCTTCCTTCAGACACACTTAGCTAACTCCTTTTGGTAGCTTAACTCACGGTCATAGAATTCATGTTAATTCTACGCGGGAATAGGCGTCCGCATTAACTCATTTGTTTTGTGAAGGAATAGAAGCTGCACCACATTTAATTTAAGTAGGAAAGTAGGCATCATTAGTTCCGTTTGTATTATCTTGTTTATGTTAATGAATCTCCATGTTAACATGTATCTGTTTTTTCATTAAATATGTGTGATCTTCTTGACATCATGCATCAAGTTTTATGATTTACCTAGCACAACTTATCAAATGCCTGCTTGGTAATGGCAGTGGTATGTGTACCTATGTGAGCATATGTGGACGTCTGCCAGAGAAGGGCCCACTTTGTCAGTATGGAGTTGTAACTGCAGCGGTATTCTGTGATAAATTAAGAGTAAAATAAAAGAAAAATCTTACTCCGATGTTGCAAAATAAATTCTTTATTGAATATTATAGATGATATTTAAAAACAGTGTTTTGAGAAAATTGAAGCCAAAACCAGGACATAAAAATAAGTTCTTCTCGTACTTCATTTACGGATATAATTCATCGATACGGTTATTCTTAATAAACCAGAGAATCGTTCTATCCACTTTTCTAGACATTGATATTTTCTACCCTTTTTCACAAAAATGTTGATATCTCTGAAACTAGAATTGACAAAGTGGGCCCTTTTCTGATAGACTTTAAACTTCAAGTTTTGGTGCCAAAATGAAATAATTTGAAGCTATAAATATTTGATCCTTTGAGATTTGAATTTACAAGGTTTTCCTGTATTTGTTCCACACTAACTTTTAATTTTGGTAAACCAGCTGGAGGACTTTGAAAGCTGCTTTTTTCCTGGGCATATTTTGAAAATAAAAACTCGGAATTTGGAATTTAATTTTATAGCCTAAAAACTGCATTTTCTAAAAAATGCTGTCTATATCTCAAAAACCATGGCCAGAGAAGAAATTGAATTTCCATAAACTGAGCTCCCTGTAGCAGCATAGGTGTATATCCCCTTGGATAGGCAAGGCTTGTATCCACAATAAAAGTCAGTCTTTTTGTTGATTTTCTTCTCTTATTTTTCAGCCGCTCTGTGTGCATTACATATGTATGTGACAAGAACTTTCATAGCCTTGACAAACTTATGATTTTTCCCATAAGGTATTAAATTTGTGCAGTGCAGTTTTGCTAAATCATCCACATCTTCACAAATTAGAAGAGTTTTTGGATTTTAGCCATGCTCTCGTGAAATCTTAGTCACCTTTTGACAAGAAATCACATTGAATAGCTGAAAGAAACTCTTAGAATGGGATAGTCCCTGTATCTAATTGAGAAATCCTTTAATTCTTCAGCTCCCTTTAAAATTAAGCTTTCTGTCTCAAAGGTGCATTCCACTTGGGAGGAAAGACTCCCTTTGGCGAGTCTTGCAGTTTAGTGGACATTAAGTCTTATTGTGGACAATGACCTTCCTTGAACATATGAGCTGCCAAGCTGACCAAATGATGGATCAGCAGTTTTACTCTTTTTTCAGTATTTGCTCAATTGGTACAAAGAGTTTCAGCAAATTACATGTGGAGCTGAAAATGTATTAATTATATTTGTGAAATTGTTGTTTGTTACTTATGTTTTGGTTTCTTTTTATAAACAAAGCAAAATTTAAAGCACTTCTTACTTTTTCTACTTTTATCAGTAATGTCATAATTTGATACTTTTGAGTAATTATTTATATATACTTATTTACAGGCATCCCATAAATATTCAAAAATACTAGGGATGGGACGGTTCCACTTTTTCCCGTTATATTAATCTGATCCCGTTTTTTTTAGGTTAGAAGTGCTTTTTGATACACCATGGAAAATTCTAGCTTTACAATAGTTACATACACAGTATTTGTCGTTTGTACTGTTAAGTCTGAAGTTGTTCCAAACGTCCGACATGACTTTATTGTTAGGGTTCACAATAAATTGGTTAAATTTAAAAATTATCCACGGGTATCTATTCAAAATTACTACACAACAAAATAAAACATTTCTGTTAATAAGTTATAATAATACTTCAAACCGATGGATTTGACTTAAGATATTGCTTGAAATTTTACATTATAAAACCATGCCATGAACCATATATAGAATGCCGGAAGTTCTTAACCCATCATTTAATTTTTTTATGGATTTTTTGCAGAACTATCATTCATTGAACTGATTCATGGTCCTGATTTTTGTACGTGCTACAAAGCTCTTTTACCTCATGAAATAAAGGAAATTCAGACTTGCTTATCCCGTTTGAAACTGATAACACATCCAGCATAAAAATACATTTTATGTCGTAGTAAATGCACAACTTCCATTATCAATATATGTATCGAAAATTGAATGCTGTCATGGAAGAATATGGCAGAATGAGGTCTCTTTCCTGTTAGCATCTGCTTCCGAGTCTAAATCATTTTTTTATTACAAGGGGAAATCAAAAAGTTAAGGCAATTTATTTTTTATTAAATCTAGAAAGGTAAAATGTACAAATTTTTGTTATAATTTTTCAATGTAGTCCCCTTACTTTTACAAACATTTGTTAAATTGGTCCACAAGCTTCTTAATGCCATCTGAGAAGAACGTTTTCTGTTGTTCCTGCAGCCAAATATGCTCTGCTTCTTTAACTTTGTCATAATGTGAAAATTGACATCCACACAATGCTTTTTTCAGAGGACCAAAAAGGTGATAATCACTTGGGGCTAGGTTTTGACTGTACGGTGGGTGAGGAACAATTTCAGATGTAAGATTGTTTCAATGGTTGCAGTGGCTGGATGAGGTCGAGCATTGTCACAATGCAAAAGAACACCTTTTGACAGTAATCCTCTGCATTTACTGTGAATAGCACAAACTTTGCGATATTTCAGGTCATCATGCATGATTGAATATGCAGATCCATAGCTGATGTTGAACATTTCATCAACAGCAGTAACAGTTATCTGTCTGTTTTCTCGTATGAGAGCATTAACTCGATCAACAGTGTTTGCTGTTCTTGAACTTGTCAGATGACCTGAATGATCTTCGTCAAGCAAACTTGTTCTGTCACTTTTGAACCTTTCCACCCATTTGTACACTTTTCTTTGACTTATACTTTTTTCACCATACTGTGCTAACATTCTTCCATAAATCTCAGAGGGTTTGACCCCTTCTGACCACAAAAATCTGCCGACAGCGCGTTGTTCACTAACGGTGCAATCGGAAAGCAGAGCTGACATGTTTAGCCCTCAACTGTACAAGACACAATGAGCATCAGTAACTGGGAAAACACATTTAGACATTTAGTAAGTATGAGGAGGTAGAGTGTGTATTCTGACATTGTGTATTATTCTTGCATGCAAATCTCCTTTACTTTTTGATTTCCCCTCGTAAAATCAAAACCGAAGAACCGAATCATAAACAGTCAGTTCCAGTTATTTCAGTTCTTGAGAGAACTGTCAGAACCGAAGAACCGATCATCCCATTCCTAAAAAGTACTTACATAATGTTATTATTTTGCAGATGCGGGATGGCAAACGAGTGTTGGAATGCTTAAAGAAGGGTGGACGAATAGCCAGTCAATGTATGGACCCATCCGTGCAAGTGCAACTGTTTGTGGAAATTCTTAATCATTATATCTACTTTTATGAGAAGGGGAATGATCAGGTATGGTATAATATGTCCTTTTAACACATTGGCATTTCAATTCAATCTGGTCTTTGGAAATGTTTTTTTATAGAGCTGCTTCTCAGTGGAACTCTAAGGCCATGTCCACACCTAGTAACATGTCATGCAACATGTGATATAACATGTTTGATGTTACTTATTATATAACATTGCTATATAACATTTATGTCCACATTGTTAGTAATGATCTAGGTGTCGAGTAGGGAGTACGTGATCTTCGCAGAAACAGCTTGCGTGGTTTTAATTAAAGCCAGGCAAAATAAAACACAAAGAAGGTTTTGGTTATGTCCCACCCACACATAGCTTCAATAAATGCCACAGTAGAACGTTATGGTCCATGCAATTGTCAAAATATCAATTGTTTCTGGATCTGAATGCTCAAAATTATTTTTAGCCATACATTTCAAGCAGTTACTAGCTTATTTTTAGGTCTGAGGACGGTTTTAAAATCATTGTACTTTGCAAGTGCTGGAAAACTTGATATTCGCCTTGACGAGGTCGGATATTTTTTTATTTTTTCACTTTGTCTTAACTATTTGCTTGTGTTACCCATACATCCCAATTCCCAAGACATTATTGTTTCAATATATTTTGAAGTTAAGCCCAAAACATTCGAAGGGAATGTTTTATACTGAAGTACTTTTTGCTGGTACCATTTGGCACTGCTAGGCGCTAATTCGTATTTTTGCGTGTAATCAGCTGCTTTATATATTTTATGTCTCAACAATTGGAAATATTAACTTTTGACTTATGAAGCATACTGAATGGCATCTTACGCAATATATAGTAACATATTTTATTCACAAAATATATTTACGTATGATATTTATTATGACAATCACTGCGCACTCACCTATCAGTATTCATATGTTTTATTTTAAATGCTAATAGATATTAAGCATTGCAGTCCATTATAAACCACTAGCAGATAAAGGCCTATGTAAAATTAATACTAGAAGATTGCTTTTTATGGATGAATTATTATGCATGTACACAATGCATTCGGAATGGCTCACGATTTTCTATTTGGGGTCTGTTCCAGGAATTCCCATCATTTTCTTATTGACGATTAATTACAAAGTAACAGTTTTTCTGTTACGAATTAGATTTTGAATGTTCTGAAGAGGCATCGTTCCAGTGTCTATGATCTTTTCTGTGCTTGAGAGCACATTGCTGGGAATTACAGGTCTATTTACATGGCGAAGGGGCAGAGATAACTTTCACTTCTCCCCAACCCTTTTCATGTCTCCGTCCTAAGGGTTGGGGTCCTTGTCTTTCCTCAAAATTTACTGTTATTTTAAAAGGGTACGTTCGGCTCTTCATTTACCCACAGCCAATTTTAGTTCTCCCTGTGACAGCAGTGAAGATGGACCTTCGAAATGTATAAGTACGATATTTCTTTTATTTATTTATACAAAGACGACACTGTGCCTCTGAAAGCTACTCCAGCCATACCCAAACTGAGTGCATAAAATGCAATATAGGCCTTTGCTTCAACTGTTTTGTGTCATTTCATATGAGATCATAGAAACAAACTATACATTTATTTTATAGATATAATTTTTGTCTGAAATGTTTCAATTTTTGAAGACATATTTGTTGTAAACTAGATATTTAAATGTAATATACTTGATCCATGACTGATTTTGATATTAAGTGCACATTATGATGTTATTTCTTTAAATAATTAAAAAAACGGTAGAAACCCGAATTATTTTAATATCTCGATTTTTTCCTCCAAGAAGCACCTAGTGGTACCAGCGTATATTTCTATAAATACTGAGTGAAAAAATAAAATAAACTGGAATTATTCATCTTCAATGTATTTAGTAAATATTGTAAGATAAAGAGAAACCAGTAAAAAATTTTCTCAGGCATTAACGGGTTATTCAAACCACTAGATATGGATGCGTTTGGAACATGTTTTGTAACAAGTTATATAACTTTCTTTGATCTTTACCGACACCAGAGGATAACATGCTATATAACATGAGTTTTTATAACATTTTTATAAATATCCTAAAACATGTTATATAACACTGTTATTAACAGATGTTAATAACAAGTGTGGATGTGGCTTAATAATGCATTTGAAATAGCATAAAATTTTTAATTTTCAATATTTTACCTTCCCATATGCATATAATATAGAGGCATAACCATGCAGGATTTCAGTTGCAAGAAATATTTCATGAAAGTCTTGTCAAGCCCAGTGATAATGGTAGATTTATGGGGGATTGTATGCCTTAAACATGCATTTTCATCCTGAAAAATTGAGATAGACATGAGCTGGATCTGTGCTGCAATGTATGGTATATCTTGACAGATTTATTTTCAATTGTAAAATGTGGTTACGACCAGTGGCATAACCAGCTTTCAGTGGGCCTGTGCGAAAATTCAGAAAGTGGGTCCCCTATGCTTTGAAAAATGATAATTATTTATCATTCACTCAACGGTAAAAACTACAAGAAATAAAATCACATTATTTATCGCAAGATTTTGGTACTAAATAACACTTGTGTACATTGATAAGCTATAGTTGGAGCACGGACAAAGTCGGGTGGCACCTGTATGCACAGAAGATGTGGTTTCTCTTACTCCTTCACTTGGCCAATCAGCATCAGTCAGTTACAGCACCTCTTGGTGTGTGGTACGTACATTTACAGCGTGATTTTTGTGTTTATTTGCGTGTTTTATGATTGAGATTTTAAAAGTACCGTCTTGTGGTGTTCTATAATGGAGGGAGAAGGAAGTAAATGCAAGGTTTTGCACAAATAAGCAAGAGAAATCATATATATAAAGTGTACCAGTACTTCAAAAACGAGTCGGCGCATGCAGACGATTCAACACGTACAGCTGGTTACAATGTTGCCAGCTGTCAAGAGCGAACAGCAAACGCTTGTGGCATAGCGGCATAGGACTTTGTGCATCATTCATTGTTTTCTGAGCATAAGCTTAAGCAGGCTGGCGGTTTGGCAGCAATGTAAGAAACAAACCAGTCTACCACTCGACAGATATTCACTTGTATTCAGATTATTTTTAACCTGAAATGAAATGATGATACGCTTGGTTTGTGCCCTAATTAGCACAGACATAAAGCAGTCATAAAAATGGAGAAAAAGTGCTAGTATGTAAGCATGGAATGAATAATTTTAAGTATTTACACAAATATTCACACAAATATATTAAATTTAATTTATTAATAAATATGTTTATTCATGTTCTTTAAATTCACAATGTGCAAACAAGTGGGAGTGGAATGTCCACAAACCTACATCAGAACTTGTAATCGGCTGGGCAGGAAATTTGATACATACAGTGTTGAAAATGGCTACACTAAGATTGCTGCATTTTATACATCTTGTTACAATTTAAACATATTTGTTACTTTTTGTTTGGTGTGCCAGCGACAGATGACAAATACACATGCAGTTTGAAGAGTATAACTTCTATGAGTGCATGCGATTGGTACAAACTTTGCTTAGTTTTAATGTGAATTGAGGGCTATTTATTATTTTGAGCAGTTTTATATAAGGTACCCCAAATCTTAGGACTGAACTGACAGTTTGTGCAGAGAAGAAAGGCACCTCTGCAAAAGGGAATGTATCACAAGGTATAAGATGAGTTTTGATAGAAAGTTTAAGCTAATGGTGGTGCATTGTGCTGAAGAATCCAACAATTGTGAGGCTGGGAGGCAAATGTGAGAAGGTGGAAGAAGGAAGCAAAACAGAAACTTGTAGATGCCGTCTCAGCACAAAAATGAGGTCAATTTCATGAATTAATAGAAGAAACTCAAAGAACGGGAAGAAAACCAGTGTCACTGGAAATCATTGAACTGAAAGCTCATTATCACGATCACTAAACATCCCTCGGCAAGAATTCAAGGCTAGTATTGGTTGGTGCATATGGATGATGCATCATAATGGTTTTGGCCTGCAATGATGAACTTCTCTTTGCCAACATCTACCTTTTGACTATGCGGACAAACTTATTACTTTCCATAAGCATGTAACTGGGTCTCGGAAAATTCACAAATACTTTCTGAGCCAAATGGGTAATGCTGACGAGACACTTCGACGTGCCATCCAATTACACACTTAACGAAAAAGGTGCAAAAAAGTAATTATAAAAACTTAGGGGAGTGAATAAAAGTGCATGCTGGTTGTGTTAGTGGATGGCACAAAGTTACCACCATATGTTATTTTAAAAATTGGTATTACAAAGGATTTTCCTGGATTTTATTGAGATCATCTTAAATTCAAAGTAGTCTTCTTTCCAGGTTTATACGGTATATATTGTCCCGAATATAAGGCAACCTTAATATAACATGACCCTAAGATTTTTCGAAAGTGTTTCAAGAAATAACTAAACCTTGAATATAATGCGACCCCAAATTTATTGAAAGCTATTGGTGGAAAATTACAGTGTTGCCATTTCATATTATAGATGATAAGAGTTATTTAAGGTTGTAAGAGAAATTGTAATTATATTAACAAAGTGTGTTTTATGATACTAGGTCACTGTGGGGATGCTAAACCAGTTGATAGCGCGTATAAGAGAGCAGTTGCCAAATCTAGAAGCAGGAGATGAAACTGAACAAATAAATAAGCATTTCAGCAACACACTGGACCATCTACGATCTAGGATGGAATACCCAGAAGCTGAAGAAGAAGGAATCTCTTACGATGGGCTGGTTCTCTGATTGATTTGGTGGGACTGATATAAGTGAAAATGAAGGGCACATTCCTTCCGTTGTTCCTAACCATATCACATGGAAGTGATTTCATTTTTTGGATATTTATGGACCACTGTGTTATTTTATAATTTGTCCATAGTGTTGGTTACATCCTTAAACTTTCATTGGGCTTTTTTGGTTGCAATTATCATGGTTGGAGAAA
The DNA here is from genome assembly GCA_028673005.1 of Tanypteryx hageni. NCBI lineage: Eukaryota > Metazoa > Arthropoda > Insecta > Odonata > Petaluridae > Tanypteryx > Tanypteryx hageni. The sequence goes on from CM054117.1 coordinate 4,158,862, forward strand.
TTTATTTACCAAAGCAAGATGCTGCCAGTGAATGCTTCTAAAGCTATTGCTCTTTAGGAGTTTCAAGTGATAGCCCAAAGTCGCAGAAAGTGTCATATAACTATGTTCAGTTATCAGTGAAAATTTTAATATGAAATGTTGTATCGGTACTTATTGTTGTATAATTAATTATAAACAAGAAAGTTATTTAATAGTGTTAACTAATAAAGTAGTCAAAATTAAAGCAATTTTCTTGTAGATTTAAAATTATTTCAACATAATTTTTGGAATCACTTTGTAATATATTTGAATCCAGTAATCCTACATAGATAACATTCAAAAGGATGGTTATGACAACTTAATATTGGTGTGTGCATACATGTATGCACATACACTTGTGAATGTAGGTTTGTATGTGTGTGTGTGTATATATGAATGTATGTTAGTTTGTATGTATGCTAAACTGCATTTTCTCAGTTCTTGAACCTGCTATTAATTTTGGTCAGTCTGTGAACTGGTTCTCTCTGCCATACATTTCATGAACTGGGCATTCATTTTTTCCCATTCGGAAAAATGGTCCATTTATCAATTAAGGTCTGTTAGGGTTGGGCTGGCTTCATCTTATTACTCTAATTAAATATCACCAATTTCATTATGTTTCAATAGGCCATTGCAAAAGGTATTGCCCAGTTCAGTAAGCAGGTAACACAGATGAGATGTTCATGGACTAAGCAGTTTCACTAATGGGGCTTATAATAAATAATATTCATTTATAAAGTAAGCATTTGAACTTTTAACAGTTCTCTTATTTAACTGTATAAGGAGAGCAATGTTATTTTGTATTGTTTCCTGCAGAAGTATATACCATATTCATTTATTGATGCATGCCAAAAGGAAGTTTATTGAAAATTAAGCCTCATGGTAATGGAATTTTTTCTACTGTACAGACATCTTGTATGTTGAGTAAATGATTTTGGCTGCATAATAAAAATCGCTGTATTTTCAGTATTGCTGGTTTTTTCAAACCATAAACTTTGTTAACCTTTATCAACCATGCAGAACATATATGTTCTGTCAAATGTATTTGCTCACTGCTGTTGGTATGTTTAGTTGCGAGACTGCTTGCAGATGTCATATTAGACCTGGAATTGGGAGCTTGGGAAGAGAACATCCCAGAAGTGGGAGGTAATGGTAGGCTAAGGCGAAAATGGCAAAGGTGAAGGGGATGCCAGTGGTGTAGTGGTTAGGATGCTGGCTGCTACTCGCCTGCTGCTCGAAAGGGCAGTGGGCACAAATCCTGCAAAATGAGGATTTTTCCAAGGTCGTCCAGCCCCTTGTTTGTGGTTTGAGGAGAATGCACAAATTCAGCATTCTGTCCTTCGGAAGGGACGTTAAGCTGTTGGCCCCTTGGTGCTCTTTGTTAAGAGTAGGCTAATGCTGGCACCAGGATCTCCTCCCCTGTGTGTGTGTTCGGTGTGGAAGGAGCTATGGCTATAATAATAATTCAAGAGGTTGATTAGCCAAAAATACACATACGCCAAAGGTGAAAGGCTCAAGGGAAGGGAAATCTCAGCCCTAAAGAGTCATTTGAGAAAGCTTATCACTCTCAAGCCTTAAGGTTTAGCCCTCGGTGTCCCTCTAATATCTCAAGGAGGATAATTAAACAGAACCTCGTGAGAGAGCTCTATATGCCCAGTATACGTCAGTTGTTGGGGTAAGAACCATGCCATCAAAACGTAAATATTCTTGTATGTGCATGTTTTTTGTCTATGACAACTTTGTATGACAAATCTTTTTTGACATGTTTTTTTTCCTCTAGAAAACAAAACCATGCAATTCTTCAATATTTTTACTGTAAAATGCTTTTTATTTGAACATATAATCACCAATAGTTCATGATATACACAGTTTTTTCAGAATACACTACCTTTTTGAATTTAGCTAGCTTGCGGTTCGTGAATTTGCACTTTGCAATAAAAATTTTTATGACCATTACTTCTGTTTCACGCCGATTATTTGCATTCATGTCAAGCATTTGCAATGCCAATAAGCGTGAACTCCCTCTACTTTTTTGTTTTGAAGTTTAGTATAAACTTTGGCACTCTAGTAAAGGATAGTATTATATTATATTCATAATGCTCGTTATTAGCAGTTTTTGAAGTAAACAAATGTGATCACTTTAGAGTTTTTGTAGCTCAGCTTGAACTTCACTGCCAACTATGCTATTTTTGATGATGAAACTAGTTTAAAATTTAAAGAAATGCCACCATTTTGGAATGTAAGGTTTTCATTTCTTATTATGAATTTTTAATGTAAATCTAAGAATTGCTATCATCTTGCAACGTAATATTTTCTGCCGCGTATTTTGAACAAGATTACTAAAAGAAATGTAACCACATTAGTGCTTCGTTTTTTGTTACGTATTTTGAACAATGAAAGAAATGTTACCACTTTAATGCAAGCATTTTTTTGCAGCTTGGAAATATTTGTTGCAGAACTCAAGAAAACATCCGTGCATCATGTACTCAACATTCCATTTCGGTAGTTCATTAATTTAAATTAAAGCATTTCCTCGGAATGAACCAAAGAAGATAAAAAATCCCATGGGAAAATATACTGGAGGTAAAGTGCTAAAGGAAGAGTAATGCTGAGTTTTCATTTGCTATTCTGTGTTTTGTAGATAAGAATTTTTCTCTTTATGATGATAGGTTGCTGTTACATATTCTTTTATTTTCGGTTAAACTGTATTTATGGTAAAAAAGTGAAATTTTTAGATTGATTGGGAACCGTACTCCCATTATTACATAGCGCCTTACGGGAAAATAGGACCTGCGCTTTGCAGATTTGCATTTCGCATCAGTTTTTTGGAACCAATTATTCGCAAAGTTCAAAAAGGTGGTGTATAAACAAAAATTATTTTAATTCCTCAGATTAAAACCTGTTTCACAGGCATTCAAAACCAGCAGATAAAGGATAATATGTACAGTAAAAATTCTGATTGTCCAAATGCTGATTATTAGAATGTCTAATTATTTATTGGAACCAAACTTTAAATTGCTGCAGTGTTGCATGTTTCTTAACCCTTATTGCTACAACATTTGGATATTATATTGGAATTTGCATTTATGACCTCTCGCTGAGGTGTTTGGATTCACCCTGTGATCCTGAGAAGACCTTTCAATATTCTACTTAATCCCCTCTTTGCCTTAAAAACACTCCAAACAACTCCCTAATGTTACGTAGCATAAATACTTGCACAATGCGTCCCACCCACATAAGGTGACATCCTCCTGAATGGAAAGACATGTTGATAAATTGTATTTTTAATGCTCTTTCCTGTCTTATGGTGAGATAAGGACAACTCTTGATGGCCCTCGTGACTGCTCGAAAAGCATTGTAGAGGAATTTGTCAGGAAGTTTTTGGACATCTTTCTTTGTTATCAGATGTGTGTTCTTTCTCTATTTTTTTCATACATATCTGCTTTTCAGCTGTTATCTTGGAGTTTTTTTGGTATATTATAAGGTAAGTTATTATTTGCGTATTAATACCATATTTGCTAATAACTCCCCCACTTTTTCTAAAAATTATGCCTACTGGCCAGTAGCAAAAGATTTTCACCTGACTACCCCACGTATTTGTATTCCAGTTAAACAATTGCACATTGTGTTGCCTTGAAAACTAACACCTTGTTTATTTATTAACTTGTGGTTGCTATTTCTTTTAACCAAATATCTGAATTCTTTAATACGAAGGCTTCCGTGGTGTTTTCGTACTCCTTCCAAGACTTTCGGGATTCTACCGCGTGTTGTTTCTTCTAGTGACAACTGTTTCGCCTCCATTCCAGGTGGCATCTTCAGGTCTGATCGTTTGTTTGAGTGCCCAGTCAATTCGCCTCTCTTACAGCACAAATGGGTATCTCAGAGGTAGTGCAATGAATAACCGGGGAGGGAAACCCGGTGCTGGCATTTGCCTGCTCTTACGAAGAACACCAGGGGGGCCAACGGCTTAACGTCCCTTCCGAAGGACGGAACAGCTGAATTTGCAAGGTCTCCTCAAACCACACAAACAGGGGGCCAGGCGACCTTGATAAAAATCCTACTCGCGCAGGATTCGTACCCGATGACTTTTTCAAGCATCGGGCGAGTAGCAGCCTGCGTCCTAACCACTACACCAATGGCACCCCCAGGTCTGATCGTTCGCAGAAATACAGCCGTTATTTATACCCACGTTGGTCGGGTGAGGTGTGTTGTGATTGGCTGTTCCATTGTTGGCTTCCATTGGCTGCTAAAACACCCTCTTCCATGTGTTAGAGAGAATGTATCCATCCTCTCTATTGAAGTTCATTGGCTGTTTTAAAATCTCAATTGATTCCCGTATAATACGGGAATTTTAAGTACCAGTGATCTCGATTACTATTTGTCGCCCAATTGTGATTTTGATCTGCATCTGTCAATAAGAACGTCCACTTTACGTAAGTATTCTAATAAGATTATACCCGTGTCTCTTTAAATGACATCCGTCAAGCCACAATTAAATACCATATTTTCCTCTCCCTGGGTCTGATATGATCTGCAAGGTATCTTTTAAAAACATCATTCGCATAAATGACATCATTAAAATTTCGAAAATAAAAATTCGAGAAAATCTCAAGCATAAAATCACATTTTTTATATAGCTCGCTAAGACGGTTCTATCGGCATGCTCTTATAATATGATCTGACATTGTTATAGATTAAAAAATTTATTCGGATGGAGCAGTGATATTCTTGTCCCTTAAAACTTTTTAGAAGAAATTTGTACCCAATGACATATAATGAGATACCATTTTTCAATAGTTCATCGCTTCCGTACTTTGTAACCGACCTGTCATAATTGCATTACTTTCTTTAAATTCCCCTCTTGACTCTTTCACCCTCCACTCGCATTGTCTTTTCCTAACTATAATCACTCAGCAAATGCGTGTCTTTCTACCTCCCCTGCTGCCCCTACGCCGTTTCTGCGCCACGTATTGTAATATCACGCTGTCCTTATCACGAATAAAATGGAATTTCCACTAAGATTTCTTGGTGTTAGTTTATTTAACCAAGATAAATTGATGAAACAGAAGACTGCTTCAAGACAGTAAATAAACAAAAACTCCTTATTACTATTGCATTGTTTCACCTTATATCAATTCAATTCAAAGGTTTTTATTTATCTAAGGACAGACAGGAGAGGAGATATGGCTTGCGCGCTTTAAGGTTGCAGTCGGAGACGCGTGAGAGGGGAATGGAAAGAATGAGAAGGAAAAACTTTAAGGGGGAGGCGACGTCAGAGCCTATGGCAGTAACACAATTTTGGTTCGCACGAGTCCAAGTTCGCGTATCAAATGCCCACACCTGAACACGGCTACGAGCTAGTCGCGCGGCTGCCCGGGGCGCCAAAGTTTTGGGGGCGCTATCCTCATCATTTATCTATGCATTACTTGCAATTGACTAAATATTGGATACCAATTTATATCGACGAACAGGCTGGAATCTCGATGGCATTCCTTTTAATTTTTCATTATCAACAAATTTTACAGAGCGATGATGAATAAATTGACATTTCCTTTGTAAATATCCCAACAAACATAACGGAGGGGGCGCTTGAGTGCTATCTCGCCCGGGGCGCCAAAATTCCTCGGGCCGCCCCTGCCTGAACACCGCCTCCCCTATAGGCCGTCCCGCCTCGACGTTCGACTCCTACCGTAAATGTGCCTACTGCGCGCTGCAAAGTTAGAGCGTTTTAGCTATAGAAGATAGCGATGCCGGTTGTTTAGTGCAGTGGTGCATGGCCCGCGGCCGGATTCGTCCCGCGATGGGTTTTTCTGCGGCTCACTAAGTTATTATGAAAAAGCAATCCGAAAATTTTAACACAAGTTCATAAATTTCTATGAAAATTTTGATAATAAAACAAAATATTGAAATATTAACCATAAAACCTTATTTAGAATTGATTTTCACTCATACACCACCTCAGAATATAACTTCCAATTTAAACTATAATCCGGTCCGCCGAAGGAATCGCAACCACCAGTAATGCGGCAGTAGTTGTGATTTTAAAGCTTTCAGCGCAGTCCGCCATTTTGTAGGTCACGTGACAAAACAAATGACGATCGTCCATCTCTGATTGGTCGATAAATTTTGGCGGAAAATTCTGATTGGCCGACAAAATTTGGCGGGAAAGCGATGTTGCCAAATTTATGGCGGGAAAATGTTTCTCTCTCTCTAAAAAGACGATCGAAAATGGGTGCGACGTTATCAAATTTATGGCGGGGAAATGGTTTATCTCTCTAAAAAGACGATCGAATTTATGGTGGGGTAGGCCCCATTCCTCTTTTCGATCTTATAACATTAGCACCCCTCCTCCGTCGTCCCCCCATTCCACTTTTCGATCTTATAACAATAGCTCCCCTCCTCCGTCGTCCCCCATTCCACTTTTCGATCTTATAACGATAGCTCCCCTCCTCCGTCGTCCACGAGACCGTCTATTGGCGGGATAGGGAGGCCCCATTCCTCTTTTCGATCTTATAACATTAGCTCCCCTCCTCCGTCGTCCCCCCATTCCACTTTTCGATCTTATAACAATAGCTCCCCTCCTCCGTCGTCCCCCCATTCCACTTTTCGATCTTATAACAATAGCTCCCCTCCTCCGTCGTCCACGAGACTGTCTATTGGCGGGAATACGAATAAAACGAAATCGGACGGGTTTGAACAAGTTTTATTTATCTTTTGGAGATACTCTTATATTTACACAAGTTTTATTTAGTTGCTATACACAAATGTACAACCCGTATTTCTGTTGGAGCGTTTACACCCATAACAATTTTTTTAATTGGTGGTGGTCCGTCATACTGGATCCTTCCTTTGTTATAATGTTCCAAGCAGAGTCTATATTCATCCAAGCCATTTCGATTTCTGGCGTAATCTGGGAATTTTTCCAATATTTCGTGTATATTCCAAGAGTGATAAATCGCCATATACTGGAATGGGAGAAACCGTATGTTTTCCTCATGCATATTTTCTATTCCACCATTCACGTAGGAGGCGATGGCAGCTCCAACTTTATCCACCGTCTCATCCATAACCTTAGGGTAGTAGAAAAAAATAATGTGGAAAGATGTGATTTGAGAGTGGAGTTAATGATAATATCAGTAGAACTTACTGTTTGCGCTTTATCTTTTCTTTGAGAAATCCACATCTATCCTCTATTGAGTCTCAAATCTGAATGAAGCATTTTAAATGCTGAGGTTGTGGGAATATGAAGTTTAAAAAAATAAAACGATATCAGAGAGGTTTGAACAAGTTTATTCAGTTAGGTTTATAGTGTTATTAAATTTAACTAGCACAAATGCTGAATTTCCTTCATTATATGTTTTTATGTCTTGAGGAGTCAAAGCGTTGACATCTTTTAAACCTTCCTTCTCCAGTTGGGGTCTTCCTCCCCTTTTGTAATTGTTGCCACCACCGCCGCCCCATATCGTGTCGTCATGGATTCTAATTCGATTATCTTGTGGTGTCTCCCCTCCTCTATATCCTCTGCCTTGATATAGAGTGATTGACCAGCATTTAGCGACTTTAGCTTATTTTTTAATGCATCCATCTAAAATGGAGAAATAAATTCAGATTAGTTGAGTAGTATATACTTAAAATCGAATTGGTCTAATGCTGTTACCCTGGTTTCAAAAAGTGATTGCCTAGAAGGCCCAGGAGATTTTGGTTCGTCATCATCATCATCGCTATTTGGCATTTCTTCATCACAATGAAGCATGATCTATGAACCGAATATGATTTGTTTTAGCCGGGAATATTTGCAAAGGATTTTTAATGTAGTTAATAATTAATAAAGTAATGACTTACAGCTGATGATGAGGACGGTGGCATGGTCTGGGTCGGCGGCGAGGAGGATGCCAACGATGAGGACGACGGCGTGGTATGGCCCGGCGGTGGTAGCGTAGACGATGGCGAAGAGGACGGCGGTAGTGCAGGTGCCCTTACTATTTTCGGAGCCTTTCTAGGTCTTGTTGTCGTTGGCGTAACTATTGTTTCTCCGTCGACGAGGTAGATATGTTGGCACTGGGCAGGTTCCTGCCAGCAAATTATGCAAAGGCAAAAGTGTGCCGTGCTCGCACAGTGGATGTGTTGCGCAGGCAAGAAGCTGGTCCATTGTGCATAAACGCGCTTTCGTGCTGTATATAAGTCCATCGATCGATCGCCTTGTAAATTAAAGCGCCTATTAAACTTGATTAATGAACTTGAACTTAAATGCGCTTCCACTCTAAAGAAGGTTAGTGTGTTCCAACACTTCGCAGCGGATCTCCGATCGCTCGGTCAATTAAAATAATGCACGCAGCACTTATTAAACTTGATTAGTGGAATAATTGATATTAGCTGAATAACTTTGGCTAAGATTAATAAAGGTGAAATCCATTGAATTTTTTGATGAAAACTCCAAAAATTATATCCGACAAGCTTGTTCAATACAAATCCAACACAACTTGAGCAAATTAAATAAGTCTCATCCTAAAAACTATTCCAAAACCATGAAACAACTCAGAGATAAAGATTGTTTTTACATTAAGGCTGACAAGGGCCATAAAATAGTGATCATGGATAAGACAAAATACTTTGACAACGTCCAAATTATGTTGAACAATGGACCTTACATTAACCTCAAGAAGAACCCATTAAATTCCATGATTCAAAAAACTAAAGATATCATTAAAGGATGTAAAACCATCATTGATAATAAATTAAGCTACAAGTTAAAAATTTCAAACCCAAACATACCAAAATTGTACTATCTCCCCAAAATACATAAAGATGACAAAGCCATGAGACCGATTGCATCAGGAATAAATGGCCCAACCTATAACTTGACCAAATGGCTTAATAGTGAATTTAAACAGATGTCCTTTCCCGACAAACACTCTGTTAAAAATACCTATGACGTGATAAGTAAACTAAAAAACATAACATTAAAAGAGTCTGAGATTTTGGTCTCCTTTGATGTTAAAAGCCTCTTCCCAAGTGTACCTCTGGAAGAAACATCCCAAATTTTAAAATCATTGTTACTAAAACAAAATTTTTCTAATGAAATTGTCCTCGAACATTTACAACTTACTAATTTATGCATGTCACAGAACGTATTTTTATTCAAAAATGAAATTTACAAACAAACACAAGGCACTTCTATGGGAAACCCTCTATCTCCTTTTTTAGCCAACATTTTCATGTCCTCTTTTGAAAACGATTGCAAAGAAAAATTTCATTACTTTCCATATATGGTTGAGGTACGTGGATGACATATTCACAATCTTTGATTTAAAGAAACAAAATGTAGATGAATTTGTTAATCAGTTAAACAACATATATCCTTCAATTAAGTTCTCTTATGAACTTCAAGAAAACAACACCTTGCCATTTTTGGACTTGCTTATCATAAATAATAGACAACACATTGAGTTTGACATTTTTAGAAAACCTACACATACTGATAACTTTATTCCTAACAACTCCTTTCACCCTATGAACCAAAAAATAGCTGTGTTTCAATTTTTAACACACATTTAACATCCCCCTCAATAAAATCAGATATGCCAAGGAACTTAAACATATAAAACAAATTACCGCTAAACTTGGATACGATAATAATTTAATTAATAAATTAGTGAGAAAGCATAACTTTAATAAAACCTTGTCCAATGCCACTTCCCTTAGATTAGACAACAAAAAAGAGGACAAATATGTAAAATTGCCTTATTTTTCACCATTAAACAGAGGCTTGAACAAAATTTTTAAACATAAGAATTATACCATAACATATACAAATCCTTATAATTTGAAAATATTACTGGGCAGTACAAAAGACAGAACAGAATCTTTGAACAAGTCCGGTATTTATAAAATACAATGCTCACACTGCGACAAAAAGTACATAGGACAAACAAGAAGGAAACTAATAACACGCTTCAAGGAACACATGGCTTACTATAAATATAATCATTTTGAAAAATCAAGCGTTGCCAACCACATCTTTGAAACAGGTCATAGTATACACGTAAACGATTTAACATTGGTAACTTCAGCCAATAACTCACTAAACTCGTTAGAAAACTTTCACATTTACAAAAACCGCGATACACTTATGAACACGGACACAGATTTCAACAAGACCCTAAACAAATTGACAGATTTAAACGACACACACGCCGAAAAATCTTTCCGCGCTTCACTTGTTTCTCGGTCGTCTTCTTAATACTTTCCGTTTCAAACCTGGCAGTTGGCTTTCAGTCACTGTTGAAACAGGTTTTACCCATGACGATGCCCACCTTGTGGGCGAAATGCATTGGGTGTTGTAACCCTCTAATTGTTTGGCTAAAGAACTATTTCACCTTTATTGATTAATGGACTTGAACTTGAACGCGCTAAGACGTATCCCAACACTTCGCAGCGGATCTCCGATCGCTCGGTCAATTGAAGTAATGCACGCAGAGCCTATTAAACTTGATTGGTGAACTTGAACGCGCTAAGACGTATCTCAACACTTCGCAGCGGACCTCCGATCGCCCGGACGTGGTTGATTAGTCCAATTAAAGAGATGGAGCTCCAACAGTGAGGGATGTGGAGCTTTCGTACATTATAATTTGAGTTGAGAGTTTTAGGCAGTTTTGATTTGATCGTGCTTGAAGGCGGTTGAGTTATCAAAATGGAGGCTCTTTGTTTGGTGTATTATAATCCCAACCACCGAATCATCTCACGAGATGACGTTGAACTTGAACGCGCTTCCGCGCTAGTCCACAGCGGATCTCCGAGCGCTCAGTCAATTAAAGGGGTGGGCGCGGCGTCTATTAAACTTGATTAGTCCAATTAAAGGGATGGAGCTCCAACAGTAAGGGATGTGGAGCTTTCGTACATTATAATTTGAGTTGAGAGTTTTTGGCAGTTTTGATTTTATCGTGTTTGAAGGCGGTTGTGTTATAAAAATGGAGGTGCTTTGTGATATTTGTTTGGTGCATTATAATCCCAACCACCGAATTGCTCGCGAGATGACATATGTTCATCATCGGCATGCAATAAGGGAGGTTGGGGGTGAGAGACGTCCGATAATTGAGATCGCCTCGGCAGTTCGGAACCGATTAAAGCCCTACTGGGTAAGTGGATATGAAGTGCATGGAGACTTGATTACATTTCTCGATTCCATCCGGGAAGTTGTTTTCACAAAGATCAGAGAACAATTGCAAAGCACGGCCCTAAAAATTAATCTTTTAGTGAAAGCGAAATTTGTGAAAGAAGGAGAAACGGATGATAGGTGGTTCAAAACCAAGAACTTTCGAGTCCTTCAGGCTGATGACTTAAATAAAGTTTTGGATGGTCTTTTCGGAAAATTGATGAAGGAAAAATCTGAATATCAAGCCAAAGGATCGGGGTGGTCTTTGAGTGAGATTCTCGGGCTCGAACCGAGAATCAGCAAGTACACTCCTTTGAGGGGCTCCACTTTCATTGAACTTCCACCCAAAATAAAAAACACCCTTTCGGTTGTAAATGTGCGAAATTCCGATCTTTTTTGTTTTAAGTACGCGATTTGGGCAAAAAATGTTCAGAAAGATCCTCAACGCGTCTCCAAATACAACAACGAGGAATTTAGAAAAGGGTATGATTGGGATTGCATTGATTACCCCGTTGTGCTCTCACAAATTTCTAAATTTGAAACGGTGAATAATATCTCTATTAATGTTTTCGGTCTCGATGATAAAGATAACGTGTACCCCCTCAAAGTGGTGAACAAGGAGCTAAAAGACCATCGTGACATTTTATTCTTGACCGAAGGAGTAAAGAGTCATTATTGCTGGATTAGGAATTTTGAGAGATTAGTTGGAAAACAAATAACTAAATGTAAACGCAAAACGTTCATTTGTAAAAGATGTTTTGCGCATTATCACGATGAAGAAAAGCTCGTGGAAAATAAACGGAACTGCAACACCAATGCTCCCTCGAAAATCCTGCTCCCCACAGATGAAGACAAGTGGTTAAAATTTAAAAATTTCGGGCACACCATGCGTGTTCCTTTTGTCGTTTATGCCGATTTTGAGTGCATTCTTTTAAAACTTCAATCATGCCAGCCTCTGGAGGATCACTCGTACACAAAACCTATTCAAAAGCATGAGATTATGTCTTTTTGTTTCCTTCGCGTCTCCCCCAATGAAATTTTTGAATCGGTATTGTATCGAGGACGTGATGCTGCGGAGGTTTTCGTGAAATATATGAAGGAAATCGCGGAACTCGTTCGGGGAGTCTATAAAAACGTAGTTCCGATGACTAGGGATGAAGAAAATGCGTTCGAATCGGCATCCACTTGCCACATTTGTGGAGAGGAATTGGGTGGGGATCGCGTGAGAGAACATGATCATCTCACAAGTAAATTTAGGGGTGCAGCTCATGCAAATTGTAATTTAAATTTCAAAATGCCAAATTATCTTCCCGTTTTCATCCACAACCTATCCGGGTACGATTCCCACCTGATCATCCCTCAGGTTACGACGAAAAGGAAATACATTGTATTCCGAATTCTGAGAAGTATATTTCCTTTTCGAAGAGTGGGGGAAAATTTTTCGATTCGTTATCTAGATACATTTCGTTTCATGGCTTCTCCCCTCTCAAAATTAGTTGAAAATCTCCCCCAAGATAAGTTCGAGCAAACTGCAAAGATTTTCGGAAAAACTGGACTTGGTCACTCGTAAAGGGGTTTTCTCGTATGAATACGTAGACTGCTGGGACAAATTGAACGATGTGTGCTTACCACCCAAAGAGGAATTTTATAGTAAGTTGACTCAGGAACACATCAAAGACGAGGACTATGACTATGGAAAGAAAATTTGGAACGATTTTAATTGTTCGACTCTAGGTGAATATAGTGATCTTTACCTGAAGACTGACGTTTTGTTGTTAGCTGACGTTTTTGAAAATTTTAGGAGAGTATGTGTGAAAACGTATAAATTAGACCCGGCATGGTACTTCACCGCACCAGGTCTTGCTTTCGACGCCATGTTGAAATACACTAAAATTAACCTTGAACTGATGAATGACTATGACATGATTTTGATGGTAGAGAAGGGTATTCGTGGTGGAATCAGTCAGTGCATGAAAAGGTATTCTGAGGCCAATAACAAGTATCTAGATAATTTTAATCCAGAGATTGTATCTCGATATATTGATTATTTAGATGCTAACAACCTCTATGGCTGGGCAATGAGTAAATTACCTGCCCCATAGCGGGTTTCGTTGGCTTGATCTGGAGGAAATTCAAAATTTTAACGTAACCTCCATTTCAGATGATCATTCGAAAGGTTACATTTTAGAAGTCGATTTAGAGCAGTGTTTCCCAAACTTTTTCGAGCCACCGCCCCCTTGGATCCATAAACCTATACTCAACGCCCCCCAATCGGTAGCTTTAAAATAATAATCAAAATCATAAAACAAAATAACCAAATGAGGAACATTGAAATAATTAAATTAAAAACAATGACTAATCAAATGTTTATTTAGAATCCAATAGATGTATAGTTTTCATATCATATTTATGCAAAAGACTTAATACACAATAAAAGGAACTTAGGTGAGAATATACTTTTTACATAAAAATAAATTATCAAAACAAATAATTTTAAGAAAACTTTTTTTAGAAGTTTACATGTCATTTTTTTACTTAAATTAAGCAATTACATAACATGAACATTTTCAATTTATGAAAATAGAATAACCAATCATGTTTTGTTAAAATTAGTTAAACAATTAAGTGACTATTGATTATGGTTTTTCATGGTCTAGAAGTCATTTAAGGAGATTCTATTGCCTAATTTAATAACATATTTCCATCAAATAAAATTTTAATGGGATGGATGGGCTTGATGACCTGATACCAGTTTTCCAACGTCCGGTTTAATGTCACTTAGCAGGAGTCTTAAATCACCGCGTTCACAAACCTGAAGTCTGTTTCTCTGCTTGGAAATAAGCTGAATGACTGCACTAAAACCACGTTCCACCAAATATGAAGTCGGAAATGCAAGAAGGAGTTTTTTAACCACCATCCATAATGCAGGATAACGATCGGAAACCTCCTTCTGTAACCAAAACTCTTGATAATTTATCTTAAACTTTGGTTTCAATTCAACGTCATTTTGTAGTCCAATTAATTCTTCCTCTAATACTCCAACTTCCTCAATATCTACAAACGGATTTATCACCCAGTCTGGAATTTCCAACAAAAGAAGATCCTCAAATCGCTGCGTCATATTTTTATGCAAGGTGGCTAAATGGTCACAAAAGACTCTCAAATCATCATCACCTATACCAGCTTGCTCTTCTAGCTTAAGCAGGGAAGGAAATTGATAAAGCTTGCGGCGACCTATGTTGCGCTTAAATAAAAGCAACTTGGAAATAAACACAGTCACCACAGATTTTGCCTTTATAAGGTTTGTATCATTTCCCTGCAATTGTAAATTTATTTCATTGAACTTTGCAAATAGTTCAGACAAAAATGCAACGTCACTCCTAATCTCTTTAACGTTATCGCTGAGAAAAGCATCTTTCTCCTCAAAAAACTGCACGACAGTGTCAAAAAAATTATAGAAGCGCCTTATACAATTGCCTTTTGATAGCCAACGAACTTCCGTGTGTAGTAACAAACGTTTAAAATCTTCGTCGTTCTCATCACACAACTCTCAAAAGAGTCGATCATTAAGAGCATGGGCTTTGATTTTGTTAACTGCTGTAATTACAATGTTTAAGGACTTGTGAAGGCGATCACTCAGTATTTTGGCCACTAGATGTTGTCGGTGAATGACACAATGAATAGCAAAAACATTTGGTACATATTTTCTCAAGTATGCAATACAACCATGGTGACGACCAGTCATTGACGGAGCTCCGTCTGTCGCTACAGCAAGTATGTTAGAAAGTGGAATTTTTTTGTCCCTGAAGAACTGCTCTACAATACGAAATATTGACTCCCCTTTAGTGTCAGTTTCTAATTGCCTTGCAAACAACAACTCTTGAGATAGATTTTCATCTTTAATAAAGCGTACGTAAGCTAGAAGCACAGATTCATTACCTGGCAAAGTTGACTCGTCCAACTCTAATGCAAATTCTGTTGTTCTCAGGATGCTGCACAATATATCTTCCACATTTTCAGCCATTTCATCTATTCGTCGTTGAACTGAAGTGTTGCTTAGGGGAATAATTTTTATTGTATCATATGGTGGCTTATGCGGAACAGTACTCAGGACTTCACTTACTGCTGGTAAGATGAGTTCTTCACCAATTGTATGTGGCTTTCCAGATTTGGCAATTAATAGTGAAATATTGTATGATGCACGCAAACCATCAGTGATATGTTTTGAAGCATTACACAACATGCTTGAAAGTGTTGGACGATTTTGCACTCTGTCACGAAGTGACTGAAAAAATGTTCAAGTCTTTTCTGTCTTGTCAGGATGTGCCTTCCTAAAATGGTCAATTAGTCTGGAAGGTTTCATCGCCTCATTTGAAAACACCCTTTCGCATAGTAAGCATGCTTGTTTATAGGTGACTCTATAAATCCGTACTTAAGATAATCCACATTATACTGTCTACATTTCTTCTTTGATGAGTCATTTCCTGCCATTCTGTTTCTACAATAAAGGTTTAAATATTAAATTTTGTTAAAATAAAATTTAATATATATTAACTAAATAGAATACACGTATGAGTTAATGATAAGACGTGGATTCAATCTTTAAGTGGTTGCTTTTTAAAATAAAATTACTAATAACCATATGAAAAACATCAAAACAAAATATTTATGTGCTTGCGGCCTAATTTCAAACATATATAAGCAAGGCTGAATATATGTATTTGTTCTGCATACCTGGTATAAAACAGGATTTATATACACGTTATTTCGCTCTTGAACGGTAGTAGTTTTACTTCGGGTAAACTGAAAATATTAATACAGTTTATTTATTTTATATAAATATTGTACATTTCATATACAAATGCAATACATTTATCACGCGAGCGCGAATTCGAAAATGGTGCGTAGGGAGTTTGTGCCAGAGGTCTGCACATGCACCTTTGCCGTCTTTCATAGAGAAACCAAACACTCGGCTGCAAAGTAAGCTCCTCTCGAATTCGATTTATAATACTGGTCTAGTCAGTTGAGGGTGAAATAATATTTCTTTGGCTCCTATTTTGTCGTTATGAATCATATTAGTCCATGCAATTCCCTAAATTGTATTCATAAGAAAGGCAGTTCAAGGGACTGTTGCGGTGAAATTGGCTTTGATTCAATTTTTGGATACTTGTGTGTGCGTTGGTTCAACTAAAGTTTATTCCATAGCAAGGCCACCTTTTCATTTGATGATATATTATTAAGAGGAATTTTGTGAAGAAGTATGTTTACTACTCAATTTACTCGTGAAGGCGAAATATTTCCAAAGTTTTCTTTTTATTCAAAGAATTATTGTGAATATTACCCATTGTTTGAAAAAAGCTATGCTTCAAGGAAATGCACAATGTCAGCAAAACCATGACTTAGATCAGTGAACCGGGAATTTATTTAATTGATATCTAGCCGGCAAAGGGAAAGTTCAATCGTATATATACGAAGTATGAGAGAAAAGGTCCTCTTTTTGAACTATCTATTACCATTTCATGAAAACATAAACAATATACTGGCCGTTTATTTTCGTAATATACTTCGCCATCATAAAATAATACAAAAAATTATATAATAGTACTATAACAAGAATGATATCATGCGATGAATGAAAAATAACTTACCAATACAGCCTTGATAATATCGTTGGAACCGAATTGTTTGGAAAATGATTTTCCAGGTAAATATTTGATGTAAAACCACCGAATCTAATTATCAGATGAGCTGATTCCTCTCCGGATTCACACCCGTTTTATTCACACTTAACCTTACTGCCGAAGTACTCAGTGTCGTGAAGTTGTGCCAACGATAGACCAAATGAGATTAAACCCCTTCAAAAGTTTCCCTTGTGCGAGAAAGGCATGGAAATATTTTTCAACCGTTCCTACTTTAAAATGTAAGGAAACAAATGGTTTAAATTACTTCCAGATGCGGGAAACAATGTAAACTTTAAAAACGAAGCTTTAAAACGGAGACAAAAGGAAGGTTACCGAGCCTTCGCAAATGTCACATTGTCAGGACCCTCCGGCGCCCCCCTGCCGCCCCCTTGCCTCTTTTCGCCCCCATAGACTAGAGCACCGCCCCACAGGGGGCACTTTGGGAACCACTGATTTAGGGCGGTATTCATAGTCCGTTCTCAAGACCGGACTTGCCCAAGACCGTCTTAAGATCAGTCTCAAGACGTCGTTCTGTTTCATAGTCGTCTTATAAGATGATCTGCCAATAAGACGAGCTTCGTCAAGATTGTCTTATTTCAAGACCTGATTACAAGTTGCAGAGTCGTGTCTTATTTCAAATAAGCTAGTGCTCAAACAAGCAATGTTTCATAGTTGAATAAGGTCGTCTTATTGCAGAAATAATATGTTGAATAAGATCGCCTTCGTCGAGTCGCGATCGAGGTCGATCTAAGTAATTGCTTATTTTAGAAAATCTGCTGTAATAAAATATTGAAGTGGTAGGTATTACCATCACTATTTATACTATCAAATCTCTGAAGTCCTGGCTTCTGATGAGTTATATTTCTGCAGTTGTTTTTACATTCTCACGATCTCAAACCACCTTGGTAGGACAGTAGATGGTAGCTCGTAATCACTTTGGCTCCAAGTTGAACAGTTGTATAAAACTCCTTAAGCCAAAAAAATTGTAGGGTAAGCCCTATGCATTTCGCCCACTAAGTGGGCATCTTCAGGGGAGAACCTGCCTTGGCAGTGAACAAGGTTCAACTGCCTAACCTTGTTCACTGCCAAGGCAGGTTCTCCCCTGAAGATGCCCACTTAGTGGGCGAAATGCATAGGGCTTACCCTACAATTTTTTTGGCTTAAGGAGTTTTATACAACTGTTCACCTTGGTAGGAAACAAATGAAGGTTTCTCGACGCAGGCAGGCTAGTGGACTGTGGAAGTACGGCGTGAACAAACTATCAGCAACCTGTGGGTTGTATGAAAGCGCTGTTTTGTGTTCACATTTGTTAGAAGTGCTGAATATGGAGTTCAACGGTATATTATATGAGCCTCGAGACATTGAATTGATCGGTGGAGAAGAAGAGGAAATAATCGTTCGCATCAGAAAGCGGTACATAAGAGATGCGCAAAACCCATTTGATTTCTTCAGGGATGAATATTTCAAGAAACGGTACAGATTCAGTAAAGCATCTGTAATGAACGAAATTCTGCCAAGAATTGAAGAGGCTTTACTGAAAGGAAATAATCGTGGCTTACCAGTTACACCTGTATTTCAACTACTGGCATGTTTACGGTTTTACGCCACCGGCAGTTTTCAGGTAAGATTTGCTAATGTATTTTTCTTGTCTGTTTTTCTTCGAGAATGCAAAAAACGATTTTTCTGCATTTCAAGAGATTAATGTTTAAAAATTATGATATGACTTGCGTTACTGGAATTCAATATTTCAATTGCATTACAGAAATTGTGTATCAAGCAAAACTCATAATCAGAAAATTTTACTGCGAAATTTAAATAAATATTTAAAGCGTATGCGTCAATGTCTAAAAACTTATAATTCGCAGCTCGTCAATGCTGATTTGATGTCTCTGTCACAGTCAACTATTTCAAGAATAGTTTTTAGGGTATCAACATTACTCGCAGCTCACATGCATCAGTTGATCAAAATACCAAATACTGAGGAACAGAGAAGGCAAAACATGCAACTGTTTCAAGACCTTGGAAAAGGCAGGGGTGACATTGGTCTGTTGGGAGTTGAAGGTGCTATTGATTGTACACACATTCAATTAAGAAATACAGGATTTCAAAATATTCGAGAAGTGTACAGAAATCGAAAAGGATATTTCTCACTTAATGTACAGGTAAAAATTATCAGTAATATATTACAAGCACTAATTTTATCAATCATTTTGTGTATTTTTAAACGTAAATCTTAATAAAAATTTATTTTTTCTGGTAATACTTCAAGTAAGTAGAAATTTGGTTCTTTGGGGTTTCGTTACCCCTCACTCAACAAGAAGATATGTATCCAAAATTTTCAATATTTGTTTGTATTGCTGGGGAGGCATTGTTTGCATGTACTTTTGAGTTGGGGCAACAAACAGGAAATTTTAAGAATCTCTGGAGTATTGATGAGATTTCAAAATCTCCTCAACAGGATTCTTTAAACTGTTACAAATAAATTTTTATCAACAAGCACTGAAATGTCAACAATTACAAATATAATTGATTCATGAAAAAATGATTTTTAAAGATTTTTTTCTATTATTGCATGATAGGCAGTTGTTGGACCTTCCATGGAGTTCCTTGATATTGTTCCAGAATGGCCTGGAAGCCAACATGATAGTAGAATCCTACAAAATTCTAGAGTATATATGCGATATATGGAAGGAAAACTTACTGGCATGCTTGTTGGTGATAGTGGCTATCCATGTTTACCATTTTTATTAACTCCCATAGCCAATCCAGTAACAGATGCACAACAGAGGTATATTTGAAACATATTTCATTAAAATGTGATAGATATGTTAATTGATGATAAAAGAGATGTACAGTAAAACCTCTACTTACATTAGTGAACCTCTATATATCATAAACCTCTGTACATCATAATAAGGTTTTCGTCCCTGCCAGATCCAATATAATGACAGCTAAATGTCACAAACCTCTTTATAGTGAACCTCTGCATATGAAAATTACAAAATATAAGGTCCCTTCCATTTCACTCTAATGAGAGGTTTTACTGTATTTCTTCTCAAAATGGCACTGGTATTCACTAAAACTTGAAAATGTTGAGAGAAAAAAACGTAATAATTTATATGCCCTCCTAAATAGAATTTCCAGTTGGTATATAAATGTGAATATTTTTTTTTCCAAACAGTTACAATGAGGTTCAATCGAGGACGAGGATAATTGTTGAGAGTGTTTGGAACATGGAAGCGAAGGTTTCCTTGCCTATCCAAAGGTCTTTCAACAAAATTAATATGTTCAACAACAATTGTAGTTGCTTGTGCTGTTTTACACAATCTCAGCCTTATTTTAAATGACCTTCTTCCTAATGACAATGAAGAAATTGAAGATGATGAAGTTCCTGTAGAACCACCAAACTGGCAGGCAGGAGATGGATTTGCTGTGCGTCAAGCACTAATAGACCGCCTATTCAACTAATATTTGCCTCAAATGCTGAGATGAGTTAAGTATGTAACATTCTGTTCTCATAAAGTAATGTTTCTAAACCTGTGGTCCACAGACCACTAGTGGTCCATAGAAGATTTTTCGGTGGTGTGTGGAGCAGTCATAAATGTGTTAATATACCTTTTACCAGGAGTCCATCATGTTGAAACTCTTTATTCAAAGTCTCCTTCGTTCATCAAACAACTGAACTTGTATGGAAACATACCTAAGCACTGTGTACCTATAATATAAATTATTAATTAAATTAATTGCAAGTAATTAATTCTGAATTAATAAATTGAGAATTAAATATACATTCCTAAATACTTTACTAGAAGTGCTAACAATTTCCATCTGGAGCATCTCCTTGCAACCAAATTTGGGTGTCAAGGAGTACATCATACTATTATGCTAAATTGTAATTGACTGCCTGTACAGATTCAATGAAATAATAATATAAATAAATTTAAAAGGGAAATGAAAATATACTTATGGAAAAAATAGTATGGTTGAAACATAGGTAAGAGGAGGAATTGACATTAGCCTTTTAAAATGAAAAATATTGCAACTTCTACTAATTTGTGCGGCTGAATGGGTTATTTTAAAATTTGTATAGTTTATTCTGCTATATTATGTGAAACTGCAATTCTATGTATTTAGTACTAGTTCTGAATGTACCTGTCTTAAACTATCAACAATGTCTGTATTGTATATTTTTATTCCTTTTAATGGTCATATTCTACTTGTACCGAAGGAAGTGAAACTACTGTACCACAAAAGACTTTTCTTTGTGTATATCTGATGATATTGTATGATAGGTGTGGATGGAGGAAACGTTTTTATCATGGTTAAAGAACCCGTCCTAGGACTGAATACTTAATAAATAAAATAAACAAATATCTGATGATATAGTTCCACATAAATCAATGTTGTTGGACCATCAAACGTGCCAATGTATGTTAATCAATAAAATATCAATTATGATTGTACATATTTAAATAATATATAAATTATAATTTGGTAAAAACTAAAAAGGTGTCAATTAAATTTTGTAGTCATTTCATTTTTTTTTTAATTTTTTATTATTCAGTCAATCTTGACTTCTCCCTCCGTAACTTTAATTCAACCAGCTCCATCTTGGCTGTAGCCCCCCTCAGTTCTAATTCCTGCATGCGTTGCAGGTGTTGTTTGGTCATTTCTGCCAATTCTCTCTCTGCATTGGCTTTTATTGCAGCCAGCTCTTCATCATATTTGATCAGGCGACGGATTCTTTCTAATTTTAATTCCCTCTCCTCTGAATCACCGTTTCCTTTTCTTATTTTTGTATACCTCCCCCTTCGTGGTGGAAAAATGTATGTGTTACATTGAATATAATACTGAATACAATAAGAAATTGAGATTTATAATTATTTCACATGTATCTAATGTTGAATAGTGATCTTTTGTCTTCGGTATAACTCGGTATCTGAAACTGGAGCAATTACAGTGGCACACACTGCTTCTGCTGGTTCCTCAGTACTTGGCCCCTGTTTGTTAATGTCTGAAATTATTATAATACGAAAAGTATTAACTTCTTGAAGGATAATTTGCAGTATAAATTGTAAAAATATATATGTACCCAAGTCTATAATGGCAACATTGTTTTCCTCAGAAAATTGCAGTGCATTATCATCCAGCATAGATTCCTCCAGGGTGTCAAAATTTCCAGTCCTTAAAATATTCTTGCTTCTCACTGAATAAGAGGATTTACAGAAGTTAGTTCCATAAGTAAGGAAAATTATATTTTGTAAAAATTAAGGTCTGCGTTATGTAATAAAATATTAAATAGCTAGATGCCCACCAGACATCTCTTCTGGGCTCATATTTGAGGAAAATATCACCGGTGCTGTGTCCATTAAGTGTGAAGCCACCATTGCCACATCAGGGTCAATGTCGATGGTCTCCATTGATGGACCTCCACCAGTGGCAAAGCGGGATTGTCTTTCTTTCGTCAAAACATTTCTTTGACCCTGCTTGATGTTTGACCACCATTTCTTTAGTTGCTGCACAGTCCTCTGTAATTAAAATGGCACATTGGTGAGGACATGAATATATTTGAAGAAATCCAAATCACAGTGCAAAACCATTCAATTATACGAATGACATTTCATACACATTTGTAATAAAATTAAAGTGATATATAAAATTTAGAGATGAATCAACATGAACTCCAAGGTCCCTCACCACATCAACTACAGAACATCTAAATAAGATTTAAATATTATGGGAGATTTATTTCTAACGAAATTAATAATACTGCATTTAGAAAGATGCAGAGATAGCCTATTGATTTCTATCGATTTACGAAATAGAATAAAATCATATTGTAAGATGAGAGCATCATAAATAGAATTAAAATAGTAAAACTTTTTAAAGGCTTACACTGTTATCCATGCAATATGTCCATTGTTTTAGCGAAAATGCTAAGGTTACTTACCTCTTGTGTGATCTGCCGTGAGCTGTTGTAGGTTTCAGCAATGATTTTCCACGCCGATTCCTTCTCTTTTAAAGACGCTCCGTCCCCTCTTTTGTCTTCTACTGCTGTATTACTCTTTAAAATATCGAGGAAAACTTTTTTTCCACAGGGGTATAATGCCGGTGCTTCGAACATTTGCCCGACCCCTCCGCATTGCCTCCGATTTTCAACATCTTCAGAAAAACGCGTTAACAAACAAAGTTTTCGAGAACTACTTTCAGCGAAATCTTCCAAGAAGTACCTAATTCTGCCTAGATGGCGCCGTCGGCGCACGACTTCCTTTGTTTTTTGTGGTTCATAATATATTAAGTACAATAATACGCTAATAATATAATGCGTACAATAACGTTCGTAATAAGTTATTCGTATTTTGCGTGATTAGTTTTCGGCTTTACATTTCAAAATTTGAAACCGTGGTGCAAGGATCGAAAGGCCTTGAAACAATGTTTGTGATTGGTCAGTCGCTTAGAAATATTCCGAATATTGCCGAACATCGATCAAGCATTGTCTTGAGTACGAGCTTCGTCAAGCTCGGCTTACACAGCATAAGACCACCACCACGAAGATCGTCTTATTTGACGACTATGAAACATAGGCTTAAATAAGATTGCCTTGGCAAATAAGACGGGCTTCATCAAGACGGTCTTAAGACATGTCTTGAGACCGGACTATGAATACCGCCCTTAGAGTATCCGACTGATCTCCAACACGAACACAACGATCTACCGTTATGTCCTGAAAATAAAATTCCTTCAGGTGGTAAGCACACAAAACTGTTGACGACTCTAGACGATAAGACAAAGTATGTTATTCACTACGTTAACCTAAAACAGGCTCTTTCTCTTGGACTAAGACTCAAGACAATTCACCGAGTCATTGAATTTAACCTATCTCCGTGGTTGAAGTCATATATCGATTTATACACTGCACGTAGACAAATTGCAGAAAATGATTTTGAAAAGGATTTTTACAAATTAATGAATAATTCCGTTTTTGGCAAAACTATGGAGAACGTTCGGAAGAGGATAAATTTGGAATTGGTTTCGAATGAAAAACGATTGGATAAACTAATATCCAAACCAACATTCCTCGACCGAACGATCATTAATGAAAATTTAGTCATCGTTCACTTGAGAAAATCTAAGATTAAAATGGATAAACCTATTTATATAGGATTATCCGTTTTAGAATTAAGTAAAACATTGATGTATGAATTTCACTATCGGAGGATGAAGCCTAAATTCGGTGACGGGTTAAACCTATGTTATATGGACACTGACAGCTTCATTTATGAAGTAAGGACTGATGACTTTTACAAAGATATGTTGACTGACTTGGACTTTTACGACACATCCAACTTTCCAAAGGACCATCTTTGCTTCTCCGATAAAAATAAAAAGATGATTGGAAAATTTAAAGACGAGTGTGACGGACAGATAATGACTCATTTTGTAGGACTGCGGAGCAAATTGTACGCATTTAAAGTTAGAGATTCGAAGGAAAAGAAAAAAGCAAAAGGAATAACCAAAGCAGTTATCAGTAAATGTTTAAAATTTTATGATTATGTACATTGTTTAAGAGATAATTCTTTTGTATTTTGCAAAATGAATGTGATTAAATGTAAGAAGCATAAACTTTATTCGAAAGAAATGAATAAAGTTGCCTTGAGTGCTTCTGACGACAAACGTTATGTTTGTGACGACGGAATAAACACATTAGCGTGGGGAAACTGTAAAATTCCAAATTTAAAGAGAAATTGGGAAGAAGCTTTTGAAGGCGATCCTTGAGAAATTTTTGTCCAGTAAGCATCATGAGTGTAACAGATTATTTTCTTTGAATTTGACTACCAATAAATATAAATGCATGCTTGAAATTAACGTAGTTTGACAAATACCTTTGTGGCGTAACATCCACGATGGCTAAGGTATTTCTTTTGCTTTTTTTAATTACCTTTTACCGTATTATTTTAGCGTTTTCTACAAATGAGACGTTGTGTGTAACAAATTATTTACATAAATATGGATACTTAAATGTATCCGATGATCAAATTTCGCAAGATAATTCTACAGCATTTAAAAATGCTCTTATGCTATTTCAAGAATTTTATGGTCTAGAAGAGCTTGGTAAAGTGAATGCTGGGACATTGGAGTTGATAAATACACCAAGATGTGGGGTTCGTGATGATATGGTTAGTTTTACTACACATAGGTATAAATGGGAAACGAAAAATATAAAATGGTATTATGCCTTAGCTAATCAAAAACTTTTAGATTTAGCTGAAGCCGAGTTTAAAATATGGCAGCAAAATACAAATCTTGTATTTGAATATGACGTTTATAATCTGAATATAGTTATTTCTAATAAACGAGGTAATCACAAATTTAAAACAATAAACGAATATTGCCCGCAAAATTTAGATGGCAGATTACCCAAATGAAGTAAATTCACCTATTGAAATTCATATCGATCAAGATGAATCATGGTATTTAAACATAGACGATGAAACTCCCGAAGAACAATCCAATTTATTTTCGGTATTGTTACATGAAATTGTGCATGCATTAGGGATATCTCATTCAAATACTGAAGATTCCATTATGTACGCATATTATGATGGGAAGATAAATTTACATGGAGATGATATTTTAGCAATACAAAGTTTATACGGTTTACCACCACCACCCCCGCAGTCGCCGAATAACCCAAATGATGATGACGATGATGATTTAATACCTACATCTCCAGAAACAGCACCGAAATTCTGTGATTGAAACGATATTAATACATTTCTAATCGTAAATCATATAATGTATATATTTTATGAAAAGTGGGTTTGGATTATTGATATTGAAAATATTACAACACCTGAAATCGCAAAACCGCAGTTTATTTCAGATTGTTTACCATTCTTGCCTTTCTTGTAGTTGGTTATCCGAAAAATGTTTCGGAAATAGGTTTAACCTCAAACATGAATATGCATGCCGTAGTTAACACTTATTCCGGTCGCACGTTTGTATTTTATAGTGATATATACGTTATGGAATTAGATGAATGCAGTTTTAAGCCAAAACAATATAGCATCATTACTAAAATATTTCCTGGTTTACCCCCGAGATTAAATTCCGCGTTCAGATATATAAACGGTATGTTATACTTTTTCAAGGATAAGATTTTTTACGAATTCGATGAATTTAAAAATTCAGTAATCAGTGCGGGGAAAAAGGATCTTTCAGTATTTGGATTAAAGTGCTCGAAAATTCCTTCTTCTTATTTAGAAGTTGTAAATGATTTAAAGGATATTGTAACACGATTTGATTAATTGCAAAGTTTATTATAAATTATAATTTCACTTGCGCAGAAAATCAGTGTTACAGATGTCATTAAGGTGGAAACATCCGTTTACTTGCATTTGCGCCGGTCCTTCCTGTTGTGGTAAGACGACATTCGTGAAGAAATTTTTAAGAAATTTACCTAATTTAGTCGATGGCCGAGTCGACCGAGTGATATGGTGCTGTAGCCCCGGAAGTGAACCTAATTTGCGCGGTTTAGAAATTCAAAATCAGGTGCCGTCTTTCGGGAATTCTAATAAAATTCCAACTCATTATGTAATTGATGACTTGATGCATGACGCTTACAATAAGGAAGTTAGCGAGTTATTTACTAAAGGTTCCCATCATTGTAACATATCAGTTATACTCATTACTCAAAATGCTTTTTATCAGAGTCGTAAATCGCGTAACATTTCTCTAAATTCGAAGTATATCGTAGTTTTTCGAAATCCCCGTAATAGACAACAGTTTGGTTATTTAGCGAGACAGGTGTATCCGGATAATCCATGCGAATTATCTAGAGTATATAAAGAAGCAACATCCAAGCCTAATGGTTATTTAGTGTTAGACCTTTCTCAAGAGACCGATGATTTCGCACAAATATTTTTCCTGAGGAAGTTACGGTTACGATGAAAAGGTTGAAATCTAACAAACATGTGCTATATGCATTAAAGGAAGCAAACCGAAAGTTACGTGCGGCAATAGTAAAATCGGCTGACGATAAAGGCTTTGTGTGAATGCTGCCTGAATGTCCTGAACGGTAATCATAAAATAAGTCCTACATTTAAAGAAAAATTAAAAAAACATTGTAAGACATTGCGATTGTTAAGTTGTAAGAAGAATACATTAAAACGTAAACGTCAATTATTGATACAAAAGGGGGGCTTTCTTCCCATGCTTCTCGGCCCACTTTTAAGCGGAATAATAGGAAGTATAATAAAATGAGTTAAAAAAAATGCTTCTAGCCACCCCTGATCTTTTTGAAAGAGAGCAAAACGAGCAGCAAATTTTAAAACTTGACGATGAAATGCGTATGATATTGAATAAGAAAGGGATGAATGATGTCGATAAATGGCATCTTTACCGACGTGTACTGGATAGGTATTTAGATGTTTCGAAAAGGAAAGACCCACTATCTGTAAATATTTCAAATGTGAAAACGAATAAACCTAAATTGGAGAGTAATAGCAGCAGCATTTTCGCAAACCAACTTAAAGCACATTGTGATAACGTAGAGGAAAAATGGCTCGATATGCAGGAGAGAATAGATCTTCTTCTTCATCTAAAGGCTAAGCCTTGTCGCTGCAACCATGAACTCCTGTCCTCTGCCATTCTCTTCAACATCTCGTATTTCTCAGCTCCCATCACTGACTCCACGTCATCTAGGTATTTCTTTCTTGGTCTGCCTCTTCCTTTCTTCCCTAAAAGTCTCCCCTCCAAGATGTTCACAATTAATCCATTATGTCTAATCACATGGCCTACAAATTTTGCCTTCCTTTCTTCCATTCCTCTGATCAGTTTCCTTTCTTCTTTTACTTCTTCCAAAACTTCAAGGTTTGTCTTTCTCTCTGTCCAACTTGTCTTTATAGATCACGCAGACAAATAAGCACAAAAAGCAGAAAAGGACGTAGAACCAAGACGACCGATTCGAAAACGAAGGCAAAAAGTACCTTGGACTCCGCACTCCCGGTAATATTCTATGACCCTTCACATCCAGCGAGTTTTCCTACGGCAGACCAATTATGGAAAAGTGTAGGTAAAACAATATCGAAGAAAAACGTTTAAAATTGGTTAAATTCGCAAGATGCGTATACTTTACATCGCCCGCTGCGGAAACGCTTTTGTAGAAATTTCTATGATGTTAGTTACATTGATGAGACATGGCAATGCGATCTAAATGACATGAGGGGTTTAAAAAAGTATAATAAAGGTTTTGAGTAATTTTAACTGTAATCGATATCTTTTCGAAATTTGCCTGGGTAATTCCTCTAAAGAAAAAAACAAGTGAAAAAGTTATTAGGGCTTTTAACTCCATCATTAAAACCAGTGGTAGGAAACCGCTAAAACTTCAAAGTGATAAAGGAACAAAGTTTAAAAACAAAACGTTTCAAGAATTCTTAGCTCGTAAAAATATAAAATTTTATTATACTCATAATCCAGATGTTAAGGCTGCAGTTGTTGAAAGATTTAATAGAACACTTAAAACCAAGATGTATAAATAGTTTACCAAATTTAATACACGCAATTATATTGATGTGTTACCGAAATTAGTAATGGGATATAACAATTCAGTTCATTCCTCCATCGGTATTGCACCTTCTCGAGTAAACGACATCAATGCATTTGAAACTGGAAAACGAATAATTCGAAAACGGAATACTGATTGTTCACATTCACACAAATTTCACGTTGGTGATCATGTAAGAATTAGTAAAGAGAGGATGCCTTTTACCAAAAGATATACTCCTAATTATACGACGGAAATATTTAAAGTCCGCTCAGAAATTACAGCAGGTAACTTGGTTCCCACTTACAAATTAGAAGACTTGAATTGAGAATTAATTGAAGGTTCGTTTTATGAACCGGAATTAGTTAGAGTAAATTTATCAAATGGCACAGAATTTCAAATTGATAAAATACTGAAACGTAGAGGCTAAAGTAGCAGTTTGGAATATCTTGTCAAGTGGAAAGGATATTCCGACGATTTTCAGTCTTGGTTAGCATCTTTGGTGAAACGATTATAATGGATGAGTTTTACCTGACTCTTCTTAGCAACAGTTCTGGTGAATATTTTCCGAACAATACAATTTCTCACTTTCGAACCAAATTATTTCAAAGGTTACGTATAGAAAGAGATAAATGGAAGGTAGGTTTATCGGAAATTTATCTTCCGATAATTATAAAGGTGGTAAACATTGACGACCATAAAAGAAGGGGGAGGAGGAGGAGGAAATAGCGATAAATGTGAGCATAAAATTACCGGATCGTGAAACGTCAATAAACTTAGACAGGGATTACGACTCTGTTGAGGACTTTCTAAATAGTCTCGACCAGAACGAAAAAATACACTTTTTAGAAACCGTGCAAAAGTTAATAGACAGTCCAAAGGTGATGATAAAAGTACCAAATCATAAACCAGCGTTAATCCCGCCTGCAACATATAATTCCATTGAAGATCTTATTGACAAATTGAATATCGACCTTGATGCGAAGAGGAAAATCTTTAATATGAGTAAAACGAACGTTTTTGTAGAAATAGTGAAAGGTATAACAATTACCGTTCCAGCTGGTAAATATTCATCCTTCTTAGATTTGTTCCAAATAATTGATAGGGCACACAACTTTCAGAAAGATTTTACTAAAAACGCAGTAGCTAATTTTATAACACCACCATACCCAATCGTCGTAGAGAGAAAAGATATTTAAGAGAAGAAAATATGGAAATTTTTGTCTACACAGACATTATTAAACCTCAGTTTGTAGGCTATTCACTCACTCGTTGCTTACGAATAGTGAATGTAGCTAATACAACCCATCACTTTTTCAATCCGATTTATTACTTTCCTGTGGAACGAAGCGAAATTGAAAACCTTGAGATATTTCTGGCTGATAAAAATGGGATACAATATCCTTTTATGGGTGGGTCAAAACCGTCGTATTTAGTTTTACACTTTATAAAGCGTTAACATTCTAAAAATGTCGGAACGACGCTATGAAAGATATTATCTCAACCAAATTGGAGGACAAATAGGCCCTATTTATCATGCTAGTTTCAAGAACCGAAGAGGGAGAGGATTAGGAAGTATTTTAGGGGGGCTCTGGCGTTTCTTTAAACCTCTAGTTCATAGCGGGCTCAAAACGGTAGGTAAAGAGGCTATAAGTGCTGGAATCGGGGCATTAAGCGATATCGGGACAAAACCCGCAAAGGAAATATTACGTTCACGTCTAAGTAAGTAAGCAGTAAGTAAGTGAAGCAGGTTCAAACTTGAAGAGGAAAGCAGCAGAAAACATTAAAACTATGAGTGGATCTGGGTTACGCATTATCACTAGAGGTAGTAAAAGAGGAATAAAACGGAAGGGAAAAGTAATAAAACGTTATTCGAAAAGGAGAAGGCTAAGCGTTAACAAGTATTTGGATATATTCTCACAATAATGGAGGTAATGCCCACTGCTTTAGATATTTTTCAACGCGATAATGTACAATCAGCCATATTAGGAACTCGTGTTATCCCACACAAACCACTTGCAGCTTTACCTGGGACATCAGCAGTAGAGTTTCTGGTGAAAGGTTCCGGGGAATCTTACATAGATTTAAATGGAATTACCTTAAACCTCAAACTTCAATTGTGTAAGGCAGATGGTACGAATTATGATAACGAAGTCGCAGACGGAGATCAACCGGGCGTAGTTAATAATATACTACATTCGATTTTTGACCAATGTAATGTTTCATTAGGTGGTGTACAAGCTACGCCATCGGAAGATAATTATCATTACCGTAGTTATTTGGAAACTCTCTTAAATTACGGTCGCGATGCTGCAAAGACACACTTGGTAATGGTTGGGTTTTGGATAGTGGTGTCGATATTAATTCTATGGGATCAACAAATGAAGGATTTCTTATAAGAAAAGAATGGTTTAAAAATAGTCGAATCGTGGAAGTAGAAGGTAGACTTCATGTAGATGTGTTAAATCAATGTAAATATTTACTGCCTAAGATCGATATTGGTATTAAGCTATCTTTAGCAAAACCTAGTTTTTTTATTAAAGAAACAAAAGAGGCATCCATTCTTAAGATATTGGATGCTGCTCTACATGTACCACATGTTAATGTCAATCCTTCTATTTCATTAGCTCACAATGCGGCTTTATTAAAAGGTAATGCGATATATCCTTACAAGCGTGTGGAACTCAAGACATTTACTATAGCCTCCGGAGCACAGTCAATAAATTTAGATAAGGTTATTATCGGAAAAAATGCCGAACACATTAATCTTTGCTCTGGTTGATAATGACGCTTACATTGGTAAGAGACAAAAAATCCATTTGCATTTTCTCATTACGTCTGACTAATTTCTCATTATACAAGAACGGTGTCCAAATTCCTTATCTACAGATTTCACCCATCACAATATTTGTACTCGAGCGTATCGCTCCCTATATTCAGGTTTAGGCTACTATCACGGTGACAGAGGAAACCAAATAGCAAAAGAAATGTTTAGGCATGGATTTTTTGTTTTAGCTTTTGACTTAACACCAGATAATTCGAAGCATGAGGATCACATTAGCTTGACGGATCACGGATATATTAGACTTGATGCTAAATTTGAAAACTCCCTTACTAAGACAGTAACATGCATAGTGTACGCAGAATACGATGCTTCTTTGGAAATTGATAAAACCAGAAATGTGATCGTCAACTTTTCATAACCATGAATACCGTCCAAATTAACGCGCTCTTAAAGAAAGACTTTCGGACAAGGAAACATTATCATGGAGTTTTTCCTTCGGATAAATTACCGAAAAGACCGAAATTAGGTCTTTACGTAATAAATTTAGATCCTTCTTATTTGCCAGGTAGCCATTGGGTTGCGGTACATATTATAAATAAATTTCAGGCAGAATATTTTGATTCATACGGTTATCCACCTTTCATCCAACCCATATCGAAATTTTTAGAACCATTTAGTAAAATCGTTCAAAATAATGTTAGACTCCAAAAGTATCGCTCTGATCTTTGTGGAGAATTTTGCTGTCTCTATGTACTTCATAAATTCACCAGTAAAACCCTCATCCAATTCCACGACCTCTATTGCCCTCATCGTCCTGACCTAAACGACTGCCGAGTCGTACAGCTCTTCAATCGGAACTTTGGAAAAATAAGAAGAGGGCAGCGCTGTCATTCAAAATCCCGAGGATGCTGTTCCAGAGTCGCCGCCTTATCGCGCCCTTTGTAAACAAGTACATAAAGGAAGACGTGATCAGTCATCATGACGCAGCCCGTGAGTGAATACGTCTCGAGGCGGAGGCGGCGAATGGTAGACGAAGAGGAGGACTGCGATTTGGCACATTCCCCAAAACGACAGCGGGGGGAGGAAACCATCGATACTGAAACGACTGCTGCTGAAGGAAGAAGAAAGCAGCGATTCGGTGCCTTCCTCAGTACTTCTCCCAAAACGACAGCGGGAGGAGGAACCATCATCGGGGTTGAAACGACTGCTGGCGAAGGAAGAAGAAGAAGAAGAAAGCAGCGATTTGGTGCCTTCCTCAGTACTTCTCCCAAAACGACAGGGGGAGGAGGAACCATCAGGGCGAAAACAACGACGATTGGTGGAAGACGGCACCCTGAAACTCACACCCCCTCCAAGCAGTCCTATTCATCCTAGAGTAGCCAAGAGAAAAACTTGGAAAAATATTTACGCACCACTGATTCCACCATCTTTGGAAAATACACCGCGACGTCCATCAAAAAAGAATATCAATGTAGAACCGTTTTTATTGAGCACTTGTTATTGCTTAAACGATAGTGGAACAAAGTGGATTTGTGTTGGTTGGCAGCCTTTTGAAGTGCGAGTGAAATTCGTGAATGTGAACAAGGGATCAGTTTCTTTGAGTGCTTCTCAGTGGTATGATATCATTGAACGACCGCAAGACATAACAGATTATTTTCTTTCGGGAGTGAAACCTTCCTTCTCCAAATCCCCATTTAAATGTGCAACTTATTTTGGTGTTAGACACGTAAATATTTAAGACAATTCCTTGATCGCCTTAAATGCTGATGAATGGAATCGACTTTTGACATTTATTAAACCTTTGGATTATATAGTTAACCTCCTCATAGCTGAACTTCCCCATATTAATAAATATTTTAACGAATTTCAAATTCATGGCGATGCTTTCACCATTATTTCACCTTCAAATGGTAAAGTAGACTATGAGAGATTAAAGCTTGAAATCCGAGCATTTTCCTCATACCTCTTAGAGGGACAGTCCCTGGCGCAAGGTAACTCTTCGTAAACCTACCTCTAAGACGATGGCGTGTCGAAAATGCATTGTTGATTTTCAAGCTGCTTACGACGATCGTAAGAAAAATAAAACATACATTATTCGAGAATTATCCATTATCGACCTCGAAAATACCCGGCATCAAGCGTGGTTTTTCAAGTTTCCGATGTGGTATGTCTCGACCAGAGTAAACAGGTGGCTCATTAAATATTTTCATGGTATTAAGGAAACCGATGGTGACATTGATGATGATCAACTTGAAGTTATCCTCAAAAAATATACTGCAGACTTTGATTTCATTTTTGCCAAAGGTTTACAAAAGTATAGATTCCGCCAAAGCATTTTAGGCGATCGAGTGATTGACTTAGAAATATTTGGTTGTCCTTCATTTAATACACTACCTCACAATGATGTGTGTTGTTTACTACCTATTCATGAATATGCTTTCTTCAAGTGTTCTTCGAGAAACTGTCAAAAACTGAAAGAGTGGACCATGTTAAACATCACTCACATAAACTCGAACATTTGTAAATATAAGAGTTTATCTCCAAAAGATACTTATTTAAACCCGATTTGTAAATGTAAGTGTGTCTCCAAAAGATAAATAAAACTTGTTCAAACCCGTCCGATTTCGTTTTATTCGTATTCCCGCCAATAGACGGTCTCGTGGACGACGGAGGAGGGGAGCTATCGTTATAAGATCGAAAAGTGAAATTGGGGGGACGACGGAGGAGGGGAGCTAATGCTAATGGGGCCTCCCCCACCATAATTTCGATCGTCTTTTTAGAGAGAGAAACCATTTCCCCGCCATAAATTTGGTAATGTCGCACCCCATTTTCAATCGTCTTTTTAGAGAGAGAAAACATTTTCCCGCCATAAATTTGGTAACGTCGCTTTTCCGCCAAAATTTATCGAACAATCAGAGATGGACGATCGTCATTTGT
This sequence comes from Tanypteryx hageni, assembly GCA_028673005.1. Lineage (NCBI taxonomy): Eukaryota > Metazoa > Arthropoda > Insecta > Odonata > Petaluridae > Tanypteryx > Tanypteryx hageni. The sequence continues at coordinate 4,192,980 of CM054117.1, forward strand.
ATTGTCACGTGACCTACAAAATGGCGGACTGCGTTGAAAGCCTTAAAATCACAACTACTTGCGGCCCGCCATGTAAGAAGATCGGGCACCACTGCTATAGCGTGTAGTAGTGCTTTAATATATTTGCGTACCGCTAGGAAAGAACTCGCGTACCCAAGGTTGAATGCCGATGGGATAGAGAACATCATTTATCACAAAAAAGCCCGCGAGACCACATAACTACGACTTACAGTTTCGGAGATAAAGTTCAAGAACCTCCCAATCTTTCGATATCGTTTTATACGCATTGTAGAAATAAAGAGACTTATTCGGTAGTTTCACATAAACTTTTATTATATACGACCTAGGTTTCGTTGCAATGCTACATCATTTTATGCGTATTTCCCCAAAAGAACGCCTTTGAAGTTACTGTGCACGCAATTTATAGAGTATACTTTTCTTTCGGTCACTCAACTCATCGGTTGCGTGAAGAAGTCTATTCAAGTTTTGAAAATCTCTGGTGAAACTATTTAAAACATTCATTCCCTCGCAGCAACAGGCGCAATTCGAAAGTGGCTATGCCAATTTCAATTGGTATGTAATGTCCACTCAAAAGGAGAAGAAATTTTGCGTTGTTGTTACATTGTCCTCTGCGTGCCGATCTTTATCCTTTATTTAAGTGCCCAAGGATTTTAGAAATAAATCTTAAACAACGTCTTGGTTTTGTTCGTTCAAAAAATTCTTTCAATTGTCTAAAATCTGACCACTGGGGCCCAATGTGTATCATTAAAATAATCTGCGATTTCAGATATGTAGGGTTACCAAAACACCACGCTGCAATCTTCGACTGTGCACCCAGTTTGGACAGATTTTAACTCGGTTTCCTATAGGCTTGGAAGTAATTCTTTGGGCGGCGGTCACTAATTTGAGGCCCGTTTCTTCGGGGTCTCATTCTACCTCGCCTGTCTGCCACTTGCGCCTCGTGCACTGAATGCGATGCCTCGCATATGATTCTATTGGGCACGGCGGTGGTGCATATTTCGGATGGCGACGACCTTCTGCAACCCATTCGAATTAAGGTGGACACGGGATCACAGGTTTCAGGAATTTCTTTCGCGGCCGTTTAGCGTTTAAAATTGCACATTTCTACCTATCACGGATCACTTTATGAGCTATGTGGAATCCTTTTGAAGCGCCAGGAACCTTGCGTGTTCCAAGGCACGCCTCATCCAAGATGTTACCCCCCAAGGCTGTGATTCTTTCACAATTGACGAGGAATCTCCCGGCCGTTCCCCTTCCAGTTTTCATTAGAGATAATTTCGTTTTTGCCCATTGCTGTTTTATCGATTGATTTTCTCCTGGGACTGAATTTATTTCCCAAAATTCTTCATGGTCGGTGGAACACGTTTGATTATTGCGAATTGGTTGCGATTAATTCCGTTTTTGGCTGGATTTTATTTGGCTTTGTGTCTAATCTTCCGTCGTCAATTTCTCCTTCAGTAACTTCTCTTAAAAACATTTAAAACGATTTTGGTAATTGGAAGAAGCAACATGTGAAGTTGATTGAAATTCTGAGGACATACAATGTAAGAGATTGTTTTTAGAAAATAATCGTAAGGATGAGTCAGACATTTTCCTCATCAACGGGGAGAATCGTATTTTCAAGCGGCCACTCGGTGGGTGAATTAGACCGCAGATTATGGAAGCACAGAGGCGGATTTAGGGGGGGGGGGGGGCGCACATGGCGCGCGCCAGGAGCCCCGTGACGTATGGCAGTGCTTCTCAACTTGGGTTACGAGGAGCCCTAGAGTTCCGCAAAAGATAGGGGTTCTATGAGGATCCGCGAAAACGGGGGAAAAGGCAAGATTTCCCTACCGCTCAGTTACCCTAAATCTTGAATTTCTCCCTCACACTCAGTGGCGGATTTAATGGGGGTCGCACCAGGCGCGCGACTGGGGCCCATTAAAGTAAGTGGTCCGAAAACATGTTCGTATATTATATTATTATCAGTAATATTAAATGTCTCAATCTAAAAATCAGTGGAACTTCTCTAAGATTACATAGAAACGATCGTTACGAGTTGTTACAAAGGAGGTTAGCCGTTAGGAGCGGTTTCACTGTATATTTAGATTGCAGAGCCCCCGACTGCTTAGCGCCAGGGGCCCCCAAATGTTTAGCGCCCGAGGCCCCAGGAGGCGTAAATCCGCCACTGTTGAAGCAGCTTCAATTGAAGGCAACTTATAATGAATTTTTGAAGGAATACGAACTTCTCGATCGCATGTCGGAACTCATTACGTACCCCATCATGCCGTAATTACGTTTTAGATCTCGCTTTGTACCTGCTGAAAAACAAAACTACCCTATTTTTCGTAAACCCACTTACCCAGATTCAGGGGCGTCGAGAGCTAACGCGGGCTCCGGCGCAAAGTGTATGACGGGCCCCTCTTGTGCGTGTATATGTGTTTGTTTGTGTGTGCATGTGTGTCCGCATGTAGATATGAGGGTTAAAAAGCAACAAGTCATTTCTGAAAAAAATGTCTAAATTTATTGAAAAAATAACGTGTTAGTCGTAGATAGCCAAAACAATTTAAAGAATATAACAAAAATGAAACATAAATACAACGAGTACACGAATAAATACGGCATTTAACTTATGAGTAATTATCAATTTAAATATTTTAGCTAAGTAAATATAACTAAGGATATAAATAAACAGCTAGCGATTACTTAACTTTATTGTTAATCCCAATTAAATGTCTTGAAAATATGTCCATATAATTTATGCTGGTTGCACTAAAATATTGAATACATACATAGTACATATTTATACTGTGTGAATGACCATGATAAATGGATGTTAATACTAGGAAACCACTGAGATCTATATTTCCGGCCACTCTAATTTTTGATAGCTTCTTTCCCCACACATCCACTTTGTCAACAATACAAATATACAACATACCGGTATACTCAGCCGAGCCCCTTGAAGAATTGCGGGCCCGGGTACTGTAGACCCCCTCCACGCTCCCTCTCGTCAGGCCTGCACAGATCAGCTCATCCCCAATCACTCTTCCCATCATTTTTCTCACAAACACGCAGCTTTTCATTCTATGCTTAACTGTCTTCTTAGTATTCCCCTTTCTATGTCCGATTTCCATTTAGAACTTAACACCATTAAACAGATTGCTATCAACAATGGCTACAACACTGGTTTAATCGATAAAATATCTCTAAAAAACATTTATTGCCTCCCAAAAAATCGTTTCTTTTCCGCTTAATCTCACCTCCAACCCTCTTAGTTGGCACAGACTCCAGTTTTAGAAAACCTTTCTTATAAATCGTCCGACCTTTTTCATAAATTTAAACTTAATCCTGTCTTATACACCACAGTTGCCTTTTCTAAATTATTCCTTAATGCTAAAGACCCGGTACAATGTCCTTAAGAAGTGGTGTATATAAACTTTCTTGTAATGATTGCAGAGCGGTCTACATCGGCCAAACAGGGAGGAATTTTGATAAGAGTATTAAGGAGCATAAGCGATACTTCCATTTAAATAATTTCAATTCTCAATTTGCGAAACCTCTTTTAAACTTCAATCATCACATTTCCTTTAACCCTAAATTCCTCCACTTAGAAATTAAATGTTGCAAATTGGATGCTCTAGAACAGCTCGAGATAATTATTTGTAAGGATTCATTTTTCTTAAATGAATTCATTTTCCACGATCATTTCCTCTGTTAAGCTTATCTAAAGATTTGTAAATACTTTGTAACTTTGTTGTCTTTGGCTCTTTTTACCAATATTATTTTGTATTTTGCTTCCGCTTTCCTACCCCTTCCTTTTTCCTAACCGTTTCTTTTATTACCATCCAATTTCTTTCCATGTAACCCCTCCTCCTTTTTCCCTATATATGGAACTGTTTTATATATCTTTTCATCTAATGATGCTACGATTGTAGCAAAACTGGTCATTTTCATTAAACTGTGTGGAAGTGACCAAGTTTTTTATTTCATCTTGATGAGTAAATTCCACGAGGTTGAGCCTGACTTTATTAATGATATTTATTTCTTATTTTCATATTTTCTCAGGTTTTTATTTTTCAATTGTGTGTTTGCATCCATAAGCTGTGTTGCAGTCAGGAGATGCTTGGATTTTGTGTTGGAGTGTGTCGCAAGTGGACCCCCTGAAAACAATGAATGTCAATTTCTTTCCTTTATTCTTATTTAACCTTTTGTTTTTTCTTTCCCTCTGTCTTTGTGTGACACTCTATTTATTAAATTATGGCATTGGAGTTGTTTCCTTTCTTTATTATAGCCAAGTGTTAATAACTTAAAATAAACTCATATGGATTATCCATGTTTTTCGATTATCCATACCACAATTAACCTGAATTATCGACGTTCTACTGTATATTTAAGGTCACTGTTTATTTGAATCATATTACTGAGATTGGACACTTAGATCAATTCGTGATTGCTATTTAGTATTTTAATCAGATGATAGCTTGATGATGGAGGAAATGAAAATTTTAAAGAACCTTAGTCCTCTAATTTCGTAACTTCCAGTCAAAATGATGTAAATCGATATACAGGTATTAATTGATTGGCAAGGTAATTTTGAATTGACATAAATTGGGCTATACCAGTATGTGGTACATTCTGTCATGCAGGTTCTAAAACGAATTTATTTCAGCTGTTCCATCTTGTTTTGTATTTCATGATCATGACATTGTTGTGGTCAATAATAGTGATTTATTCATATGTAACATCAATACTGAGATAAGGTTTGAAATTTTTACTACCGAAAGTTTCCAACAATTTCTTTCAGAATAAGTTGCTTTTTCTTTTGTTGTCACACTCTCATAATAGGTCATTGGAAGGCTGGATCTCTTCATTCTGGAAGTAACTAACCTTTTTAGGAATTAGGCAGTTTCTTCATTTTATGGTGGTGGCGGTGGATTGGTTAGACCATTGGCCTTCCACACAGCGGTCTCAGGTTTGAATCCGGCAGAGGTCCCGTCCCCTACTTGCATGGCATATCTCTTATTTTATTGTTCAAGATTGTAGAGTCATGTTAAAGGATCTGATGTTTCAACATACAATTTTATTTCATAATTATTTTAATTTATTACAAATTGTATTTTGCTTATTACTGAGATTTTTTTATTTTAACTTTTTTGATTGGCATACCTGTGAGTTATGGGGTTTTGCTTCAGTACACTACATGCCATAACGGATCTGTTTTGATTCAAAGCCAAATTTACTATGGAGTCAAACTTCTATCATTGGAATAAAATTTACAGCATCATTATTATAAAAAAAAATTTCTGAAAATTAACAAGGGGAAAATACTCAACATAGCACTTCTTGACTGTATTATATAGCTAGAAAAGGCATAGCATGAATTCACCTTGGGAACAATTACTAACTGCTTTTGAAATGTTGGAATATGTACCGTATTTACCCGAAAGGAAGACGACCTTGAATTTAAGACGACCCCTAAAAAAATTAGGTTCACTTACAAAAAACTTTTACATGTATGTATAACAAGCCAACATTAAGAGGATGAATAAAAAAAAGTAAATTTACTACTTACATCTCTCTCTCTCCTGTTTCCTTCACTTATTCTTGCTGTCCTGCTCATTCATCACAACTTATTCAAATTTGAACAAGTCGTCTTCCATACTGCCCATGGAATTTGATATGCAGCATTTCTTAAACCCTCTTGAGATACTATTGTGATCTATTTTTTTCCATGCTGCAATGATCCAGTTACAGAGAAGTGGTATACTGGGCTTCTTAATTTTCCCTGTAGGAGTTAATGCATGGTCCCCTGCCAATATCCATTCTGAATAAAATGACTTTATGTAATCCTTCAAGGGCTTCATCACTACAACATCTAGCACTTGAATTTGTGATGGCATACCTCCTGGTATAACTACAAGGTCAGTATTCATATCATGAAGGGTATTTTGAACTTCCTCTGTAAGGCGGCCTTTGAACGCATCTAAGACGAGCATTGCTGTCTGCCTTAAAAGTGCCCCAGGTCGTCTATTCCACACTATGCTTAGCCAGTCCTTCATTAAATCAGCTGACATCCATCCTTGGCCTTGACATATAACAATTATTCCATTTGGTAGTACTTCCTTAGGCACTGGTTTGCATTTTAAAATAACATAACTTTGTTCCATCCTCTAATACAGCCAGCATTACAGTAATGCGTAGTTTTTCAATCCCGGAAATGTTTATGATGACCTTTTTCGCACCTTTTTCGTTGACTGTGTAATTGGATGGCAATGTCAAAGTAAATGGGTGTCTCATCTGCATTACCCATTTGGCTCAGATGGTAATTGTGACTTTTCCGCAACCGAATTACATGCCTCTGGAAAGTTATTAGTTTGTCTGTGAAGTCAGAAGGTAGATGCTGGCAAAGTGAAGTTCTTCCTTGCAGGCTAAATCCATTACAATGCATCATATGCACACACCATCCATTACTAGCCTTAAATTCTTGGTGTGGAATGTTTTGCGATCGTGCTAATTCTTGGGCTTTCAATTTAATGATATCCCACATCACTGGTTTACCATCCATACTTTGAATATGCACAAAGTTTGCAATTTCCTCTTCTAATGCATGAAATCGGACTCGTTTTGGTCCACTAAATGATCTCCGTGTTGAGTTAGCACCTTCAAGTTTCTATTTTGCTTGCTTCCACCTTTGCACATTTGCTTCAGTCACATTGTATTTCCTCCCTGCCACACAATTATTTGTTTCTTCTGCATAGCGCACCACCATTAACTTAAAATTTCTGTCGTAACTTCTTCTAATTCCTTTCGATACATTCCCTCTTACCGCATTTCCTTTTTTCTCTACGCGATCTGCTATTTGTTTGGGGTATCTTATTTAAAAGTTATAAATAATAACTTGTCACTATTTCACTTAAAAACTCAGCAAAGCATGTACTACTCAAGTGTTCTCGTAAATTTTCTACTATGAAACTCACATCCATTTTACGTCTGCCATTGGCATACCAAACACAAAGCATCATGTTTAAATTGTAATAGATATGTTCAAATTGTATGTCTTGTTTAGATTGTATTACTAGACACCTTAATTGGTGCCTACATGACTTTGTGTTTCATATTATGCACAGAACAGTCCTGCTGTAGTCATTTTTTTCAACTTGTAACGCGATTACCTACCCAGCTCTAAACACTTCCCTAGCGCCCAAGTGGAACCATTGGTCTGTGGGAGCAATTTTAAGAAATTTGACCTTAAATTTTTGAAGTATTGTAGTAATTAATTAAATACGATGTATTACTTTATGCAATAATAAATATTTTAATGGACATATACTTGACATCTGGGTGTTTTAATGGTGCATTTAAAATAGGGGTGTATTCTCACCTTAAATCTTCATACTCCATTCTGAGACGATACCTAATATTTTTAATGGCATTTTTGTGAAAAACCATGTTTTCCTTTCGGGTAAATATGGTAAATGTGAAAGGGAAGAATGAGAAGGAGAAGATGAGGCTCCACTGTCAGAACTTGAATGGTTCAAATTAAAAAAACGTTCCCCTTTTGATGGATACATGATTGCAGATTGTGACGTGATAGTGGCGACTGAACTTCCAACTGATGCTTACATAATTGAAGGGACTGCAGACATTAATTATGAACAGTTAAAAGATGAAGATGATAGTGTTAAGAAGTGATGCAAACAGTGCATTGGATACTATAAAATCATATATATTAACACAATAAAATGTCAGTCATGTTTTTTATTGTTTATGTGGTCTAGAAGATTTTTATTCTTCACGTCAAAGAAATAATATGACAAAAATAACTGAATTTCAAAAGAAAACATAATTTATACAAATACAGAATGTCTGCTAAATCTACAGCTTACATTCATGGACACCTGCAATAAGGGGCAAAATGGAATATTTGCCATGTTAATTTCACAAAAAAAATTGCGCATTATACATATAAAATATCGTTTTACTCACTTTCTTGCTTGGTGGTTCCTACTAACTCTCAGAAATGACGAGAACTTCATACAGAATATAGTCCACATGATTGCATGATGGTGGTATTTCTCAAACAAGGAACAACACATATTCACAGAACTGGAACTGAGTATGAGAGTTGTTTCCCTGAGTCCCATCGCTCAGATCATCCTAAATGTCACAACGGTCAAAAGGATTTAAATATTTTGTCAACTTCAATTATAAATAAAGTTGTTGTACTTGATTTGTTTTCTCCTCTTTCCTTCCACTGTTTTACGCTAATATTAGTGTGTGCAAGTAAAAGTAATTTCTAAGTTGAGTCATCTCAATATAACGCAGGCTTCCCTATAACACAGTACAACATTTTTCCCTGATACCCACACTTTATCGAGGATACACTGTACTGTATTCATTGAAATCTGGATCATAAGTTTGCAATGAAATATTTCAGTAGATACAATTATTTTTATCTTTTGTTTCATTTGTTAAAAGAAACATTGATTAAATGCGAAACCCGACTTCCTATGGTTCTACAACTCGTCATTACCAGTTCGTTGCGCATCAATTTGTCACATGAAAAATTCATTGTGCATCAATGCATCGAATGACAAACTTATCGTGCATCAATTCTTCACTCGACAAATTCATCGTGAGACACTGGAAGGCAGGACACCATCACTAAAATACAGCAGGGGGAGACACTTTTCCACAGCAAAATCTTTCTTTATATAATTCGATAATAACCGGATCAATTGCAATCCTCTTTGCAAATTATGCAAGATGAGAAACATTGGATGGTGCATGGCAGGGGGTGATCCCAACTAAGGTTGTCACCCTATGAAAGATTTATTCCAGGAGATTTACACCATAGGAGTCAATTCCGGGAGGTTTTTCTTGGTCGAAAAACAACTAATCTGAGCAAGAAATCTTGATTATTTACTTATTAGCAAACATATAATGAAGATTTAACCTGAATATTTTGTGATAATATTGTACACTAGTGTAAAAGTCTGTTGAAATTCAATGAGAAAATTAGAAATGAATCTTACACTGTATTCTTCATCAGAGTTTTTCCTTTGAATAAAATTAGATATCGACAGGGATTCATTTTTTACTTTTATAGCTAACTTATGTGCTACACTACAGTGCTCCACTTTCTGCAAAATTCGTTGATGCTCATTTTGCTTCATGCTTAACGGAAATCCCTTTTCTATATAACTTGCATTCACCATTCAATTCATCTCGTTTCACAAGACAGCTTTTCATCGCTTCCTCATTTAACCATCCATCATCAAATTTAGTGGAATATTTCACTTCTGATTTTTTTGGAAGTGTCATTGTGTTCTGGGGTGATTATTAAAACTAAAAACAATGTGATGATGGGTTATAAGCAGGGAATGTATTTTTGGGTTTCACCCGATTTTGTCCGTTTTTTACATTCGATGTTTGAAAATTCGGAGAAAATCCGAATAAACCTGAAAATGCTACACTAGTGATAAAATAATATTAAACTAGGGGCTTCAAACTTTCGGACACATTTTTAATATGCAAACACTTTACAATTTCAGCTCAGGTCTACATTTGGTATAAATAACCTTCATTGATTTGCTGACAGGGTTAGTTGTAGATTGAGGTTTTATCAAAATATTGTCATATGTGTAGCACTACATCAATTGAACTGGGTTCAGATACACCAGAGTTTGCAGTGTGGCAGGAAGGACATCAAAGTAGTGGTGACTGTAGCAGACATTTTGATAGAACCTCAGGTGCGATGGAGGTTGTAGCAGCAGACCGTATTTGGAAGCAATCTGTCGCTGACTGTGGACTGCAATACACTACTATGTTGTCTGATGGTGACTCAAAGACATATCTGCACATCAACAAAGAAATGCAGAATTGAGAAGGAAGAATGTGTGAATCACATTTCAAAGGGAATGGGCACAGGACTGAGGAATTTAGTGAAAGAATGGCAAGCAAAAGGAGTGTGGCTTGGATGTCGCAGAGTTGGAGCACTGAAAGAATGTACCATTATTTCACTCACTTTCTACAACAGAACTGCCATCACTTCAAATATTCAGATGTCACCAAAATGAAAAATGATATCTATGCTACCCTCAGTCATTGCATGCTGACAGATGACAACCCACAGCATTTTCAATGCCCAGATGGGCCAGAGTCCTGATGCTTTTATAAACGTGCAGTGGTTAAATGCAAAAAGCCTCAGTCACATGACAAAATGCACATTAAATTGACAACTGAGGTAGTAAAAAAGATTATGCCTTTATATCAAAGATTGGCAAATGAAGAAATTCTGAAAAGGTGAGCTAGAGGAAAGCCTCAGAATCCCAATGAGAATTTGCATTCTCTTATTTGGCAGAAATGCTCAAAAGAAACATTCCTTTCAAAACAGAGAGTGGATATTGCAGTAGCAAATGCTGTTGGAGAGTTTAATATGGGAGCACTTGCATGCCAGAAAATAAAAACGGACCTTTTTGGGGTAGCAATTACTGCAAGTGCTCATAAAATCAGTTTGGATTGCGACAGAAGGTGAAAACAGAAGAGTGAACTGAAAAGCATGGAAAGCAAGGAGAACTTATCAACGTAAGAAAAAAATGGTGAAGACTGCAGCAGAAGAGATAAAGAAACAGTGGGAAGGGGAAATGTATAAAGCAGGGCCATTCTGAGTAGAAGAAATATTTTTTTATAGCACTGTATGTACAAAAAATGCTTTTTCTAAAAACTAACATTTTTAGGAAATAAAATGCTCCCTGTGCATCAGTTCTGGTTTGATTTGTTTATAAATTTTACTATAAGTTCATTTCTATGTTGTACATCAATTCTAGTATTAACTTTAAGATAATATGAAAACTTTTGAGTACCAGTGCTTAACAACCTGTAAAAAAATGTTAATAACAAAAAACAAAAATATCAAAATTTGAAAATTTAAAAAATACATGAAAAATGCTAAAATAAACTGTGCTTACCACAGTTTATATATATATATATATATATATATATATATATATATATATATATATATATATATATATATATATATATGAATTTTATGTGTATTCTATAGAAGTTTGAAAGTGATAACTCAAAAATTGGAGAGGTAGGAACTTTTTAAATAAATGCACTTTTTTCCTTAAAATTAATCTATCATCAAAAACTATCCAACCAAATTAAGCCAAAATTTGTGTATAGCTTTTTATTAACATAGCTAACAAATCTTCCAAAAATGAAATAAATCAGAATTAAAATGAAAAAATCTTCAAACTCAGTCCCCCTTAAAATCTCGAGTTTATCACTTAATTATAACTATTTCAAAAACCTAGAGTTATCGACAGAAATGGTGGCATAATTAATTTGTGTGGACGTTACATCTCACGGAGGAGAAGACAGACGAAAAGTTTCTTCAAGACAAAAATTTATCGTTTGACATTAACCCTTTCGCTGCTATCGACGCATATATGCGGGTGGGCAGAGCGGTGCCTTGACTGCTAACGACGCATATATGCGTTTCAAGCTTTTCCGTTCGCAGCTCAAAAAAGATGAAAATATTTTTTCGAGATGGTTAATAATCAATATGAATGTAAATGATTGACAAAATAACTTTTAAAATATAAAGAGACTAAAAGACGAACGAAAGAACGTAGATGCGGAGCTCTTAGAGAAAGTATTCAGCACAGGCGTGGTTCAAGATCACTGAACTCGGCGCACACGGCTGATGCAGAAGCTAAAAGTCCATAGCAGCGAAAGGGTTAATATCACAGATATGGAATTTCATTTACATGCCACAACATTGCATTCTTTGCAGTTTTTTTAGGCTGACTGAATAGCTGCAACAATCAGCAACACTTTCAAACATAGTTGTATGTCACCAGTTCACATGTGTAATCAATTCAGGCCCAAAAATATATAATGTGTATAATATGACGTGTGCCGGTTAAAAATTTTATTTCTATTAAACCGGATTTAACCCCAATTCTTTAAAAATGTAATTGCTTTGCTTTCATTAAAACATTTCACCCAATTTGTTTAAAAAATTAAAAATCCCAGTAACTACCCCTCCGACTGCGATTTTATTTTTAACCCGAAAAAATAATTCCCTAGTCATAAGACGATGCTCATATTCCATATATGACAGATCATAGCCAGATAGCTACAAGACAATCAAAGCATAAAAATAGAGTACTGTACTACAAAGTTTCTAACATAAAAGAAACAATACAAAAGAATACCTAATGTCTTGTAGAATTAAAACAATGAGAATTATTTGATAGTTGATACATAGAATACTTACTGCTCAACTTTTTATTTATGCTAAAAAATATATTGATACAAACATGGAAAACAACCTCATGGGGGTGATTTCTCATGCAAAACTACTTTCTAGTGACTACACCTGCAGTGAAAAGGAACACGAAGTATTTACAGTCATGGCTAAGTCAACTACATTATCTGAAAGACCTGTATAAGCAGGTAGACAGCCTGTTGTCTGACATGAGATAAGATGCGACTATAATTTGTCACAAAGTGTTTTCTGTCTTGCTTTCCATGAGCAGGCTGAAAAATTCCATTTCAAAGATTCTACTCGCAGAACAATACAAACTTGGGATAAGATTTAAAAGAAAGTTCTCTTTAATAATGTTTAAGAAGGATCAAGAGATAAAATAAATAAATGTTTGTGGGTAGGTATAAATCTGGCATCCCCGTTGAGAGGCACTCAAGATAGTCGCCCAGAATACGCTGTGTAAAAGTATACATTTTTGCATTGTTTCCATTTGTTTGAATTCAATGCAATGACCAGACCATATTTACAAACTTTAATTATGCAAGTGGAGCAATGAATTTGCAGATTACTAATTTCTGGGAGATTTCGGCCTCCCAGGCAAGGTCCGTCGGGAGAGAAATATGCCTAGTTCCAGGAGAGGAGGCAACCCGACTCCCAATCCATCCAAACAAACAAGTGTATCCCCCTGCCGTACACCAGTCATGGTGCCTAATCTTCCAATTTGCCTCGTGACGAATTTGTCGGGCGATGAATTGACACGTGATAAGTTTGTCGTGTGATGCCAATGATGCACGAGTTTGTCATGTGATGAAAAGATGCGCGATACTCAGATGCACAATGAACTGACCACCATTTATTCATAGTATATCACTTTGTACTCAAATTTAAGACAACCCTCGATTTTTGCAAGCCAAAATTTGGAAAAAAACATTGAACGTTGAAGCTTCCTGGTTTGGCGGGTTGCTTACCAATTGTATGCAATCACTGTGTAATTCAATAACTTCGTATCAATTTTGTTGCATAGTGTATGTTTTTAATAAATGGAAACAATTAGAAAGGGAATGATTTAATATTTAAAAAAGTACAAGAAATTGTTGGGTGACCAGCTGTTATGAAGAGTTAATGCTTACTCAAGTACAAAGGTACTGAACGACAACAAATATGGATGCCTTAATTATAGGTAATCACCTCAACAAAACTGGTTATTTACAACACCATTGTTATGATAATCTCTTATCAGTAATCATATTGTATGTATTAAAAATAAATCAGCCTTTTAAAGTAGCTTTTCTTGTACTGCAGGATATTTATACTTAGTACCATGCAGCTGAGCATATTTTTATTCATTTATTTGTTAGAATTTCATTCATGAATGCATATAGAAGCCATAAGGACCAGAAGAGAAGAAAATCTTTCCTTACATTTTACAAATAATTCCTGTAAAAATACTAATATCGAATTGCTATTAATAAACTTATGTATTTTTTGCAGTCTTTTAAATACTACTGTTTTTTAGGCAACTTTATCAATATTATGTATTTTGAATAAATTCACCCAGCTCTTTTAATGCAAAGTGCAGTAGCATTGAACATTATTGTTATTTTTCTGAAAGAATGATATTTCAAATATTTTATCAGATACAACAGGACTAAAATCTTAAAATGAAAAAGGAATATTTTGAATGATTAATCAAGTATCACAATATCTGGAGCACAAATATTCCAAAGGTATTTCATATGCTACATGTGAATAGAAGTAATTCAATTGTAATAATAATGGTTCCATTTGCCAACTCATTATCATGCAATGTTCATAAGCTCAACCAAAAGATCATCTGGAGATGTTTCAAGATGAAGGATCATTATCATCCAAAACATTTCATATACTGCAAGTAAAAAGCTTCTTTATATATTTTAGATTTCTTCCTAATGGTAAACTTTGCAGAGGCAACTTCATAGGTCCCAGCTGAAGAGATGGTGTTTAACCAACATATCCCTTACGCCATCTTTAAGGGGCTGCAGGTGTTGGGAATGGTGAGAGCGGCGGGCGTGAGGCGGCAGTTCCCAATCAGGGCTAAGGCTGAATGCAAACTGGGAAAGCACTCGCAGCTCACACTTCACTTGTACCCACCCGGGACTATAGACAAAGCTCCACGGATGATACCTAAAAGTTTAAATAAAGCATAACCTAAGATTTTCAAAAATAAATATTAAAAATAGTTTTCATAGCCTTATAAAAGACGTATTATCGTATGTCACCTGATGATAATGATGATCATTCATTGAAACAGGTTGTGTATAGTTGCTAGTGAAAATAGCATGAGGTTACCTACTACTAGTGCAGTGGTTAGAGGGCGAGTGATTTTTAAATTATCTCACACCTCAAGCCAACTAAAATAATGTACGAGTACATCTATCATAAACTATTTTCCAATCCTGGATAAACAGAGTGAAAAAAAGCATTGTTTTCGTAGAAGTGTGCTCCTTGTCTGGGTCATGGCATTTCAATAGGCTTTCTAGGCTGTGCTTGATGCCATTTAAATCAGAGCTCAAGGAGTTTAAAATCAGGCATCGAATTTTTTTTTTAAACAGCTATGCTGGTGATTGGATTTTTGCTATGTAATGTGATATATAGACTTTCCCAGTCACCATATCTGTACTACCAAAGGCCTTTCTCTTCATCTTCTCATACCTCTTTCTGATATTTTTCTCCTCTAGTCCTACCTTTCTGCCCCTTTCCTAGCATCCTGCCTTCTACATGGTACAGTCAAAATGTTCTGCCAGAATGCGCTACAAGTGCTTGACCACAGGTCACATGTACGTCTAGCTATAGATAGCGAGAGACACAATGTTCTTATTTTATTATTAGTTCCTTTGCTGGGATCAGAACCAGAATGAGCTATGGGCAAGCCGGACGGGTATCAATGTCTTCGGGGCGCTAACCCAACCAACTATCTATGCATTACTTGCAAATGAAAAAATATTTGATAAAAATTTATAATGCAGATTAGAATGAAATGCTGACTTAAGTTACAGAGTAATATGACATTAATTCAAAAGTTTATGTATAACAATAAAGATAGCAAGGCTTGTAATTAGAAACTGGAACAGAGGTTATAAAAATGGCATTGAAATTACAAAGTAAAAAAGGCATTAATTTAATTAGTTGTGGATAACAATAAAGAGAACAATGGAGAATGATTAGAAAAACATATTCATTGGTAAGTTCAACATCGTTCATAGCAACATGGATTAAAATTTCCAACTGTTCTAAGAGATCTATCCTTTGATTCGAAGTGGAGAAACTCAGGTTTGAGTGAACTGGAAAGGCAGTTCTCAAAAAACAACTATTTTGATCAATACAGCAATACCAAACTTCCTCTTCTACTATCCATTGCTTCTTCCTCTAGTTGTGACCATTAAGAACAAAGCTTGCGATGACTATGTTTCTCTTTTAGCTTCAGTTTTTCCTCCCGTTTTCTCAATTCGTGGATCATTTTTTCTGTGGAACGTGGACTGAAATGCTCAGCTTCTGCACATTTTTGAGTATTGAATCACCTTATAGCTAATTAATGCAGGCATTTTTCTTTACTCTTGTAGCCATTGCGATCTCAATACACACTATTGTATTTATTCTAGATATTTATGAAATTTTTATGGCATGTATCAGAATAATTATGTTCCATGGCATTAATTGTGCTATTTAACAGTTTACCACCAGGTCAATGAGGATTTTGTAGGAAGCGGGTACAGAGAATGTTTTAGTCCCATTTCCAGGATCTCATCATGACAAAGGTTTAACCTTTTGCACTCACAAGTTGAGTGATTTGACAGCAGTTCGCAAGTTGAGTGTAACTCCATACGTGTTTTTGAGAGAAATAGGCATGGGATTTGTAAATATTTTTCTGTGGCATGCTTGCAATCGCAGTTTCTTACACCTCAGGAGCCTCCTAATGATAAACAAGTTGAATTATCACTGTATCCTAAAGATGTTCATGAATAATAATGAAAAGGAGAAAAATCCGAGTGAAAAAGGTTAAAAGCTCCATCATGCAATCAAAGGGGAGGGAAACAAGAGATATTATATGTAAGAGATTTAAATTGGCTCTTGTAAAGGTTGGCCTACTTACCTACATACAGGGTGCCCGGTGACTTTATGTCATAACTTCGGGATCTTATACCTTAAGTGATTTTGAGTAAAAAATGTCATATGAACATGGGTCCGATTCTCATTTGTTACAGAGTTACGGGCAATTGAAATTATCTTGTCCTTTGATTTGTACAACTCAATGGCTGAAATAATGCATTGTTTAAATAATTATTCGTATACATTTTTAATAGTTAAAAAATGTATTATTTAATTAATCATTCATTTACATTGATACTTAATCCATTGTTACAACAGTGAGAAGCATGACGCTTGCACAACAGATGTGGACGTAATTTGCAAGCTCGCAGGCAGCATGTCAGTAGAACATAAGCTAGCGTTCAGTGTAGTGCGCTGTGACACGTATGGTATCATTAGCTTTTAATAATGCCGTTTACATTTTTAAATTAAGAGTATGCGGATATGTACTTCGTGTATGGGTTTTGCAATGGAAACTCTGTTTCTGCCGTTTACGAATATTGACGACGATTTCCACAAAGAACACCAGATCGACGTACTTTTATTCAAGTTCACAGACATTTACGAGAAAATGGCTCATTTCCGTGTCTTTGAGAGCTGAACCTCCAGTACAAGTTAATGTGGATGAGGAAGAAAACATTATTCAAATGGTTCAGCGAAGTCCACGTCTTAGTACACGAGGAATGTCCGCCCACCTCAACGTTCCGTGAATGAGAATCTGGCAAACATTACACGATGAGGGACTTTATCCATACCATATCCAGCAAGTTCAGGATCTTCAACCCAGGGATATGGCTAGTCGGTTGAAATTCTGCCGTTGGTTAAATGCACACCCCCGCCTGAACCGTTACATCTTGTTCACGGACGAGGCACAGTTTACTCGTGATGGAATAAACAACACGAGAAACTACCATTTATGGGCTCGCAAAAATTCTCATTGAACAGTTGAAAGTTACTTCCAACTCCGTTTTTCTGTGAACGTGTGGTGTGGTGTCATTGGGAACCAGCTGGTTGGACCGTACTTCTTCCTGCCACGTCTGACAGGTGCCATTTATGCTGATGTTTTGGAAAATGAAATGCCGGGTCTCTTAGAAGACATTTCTCTGCAAACACAACTTCAGATGTACTACCAGCATGACGGGGAACCCCCCCCCCCCATTTTAGTAGGAACGCTACGCTGTATCTTAACAAGAAGTTCCCTAACCGATGCATCGGTCGAGGCGGTGCACAGGATTGGCCACCGAGGTCTCTGGATCTCACTCTGTTGGATTTCCATGTGTGGGAGCAAATGAAAAACATTGTGTATGAAGCCAAAGCGAGCACGAGGGAAGAACTTATTCAGCGAATTTTCGATGATGCAAGGCGCATTAATAACGCTGCAGTTCTTCGTGCTGTTTCACGTACCCTACTCAAACGGGCCAGATTGTGCATCCAAGCTGAAGACGGCCATTTTGAACAATTATTGTAACAATGGATTAAGTATCAATGTAAATGAATGATTATATATTTCATTTTTCAACAATTAATGTATATGGATAATTATTTAAACAATGCATTTTTCAGCCATTAAGTTGTACAAATCAAAGTACGAGATAATTTCAATTGCCCGTAGCTCTGTAACAAATGAGAATCGGGCCCATATTCATATGACATTTTTTACTCAAAATCACTTAAGGAATAAGATCCCGAAGTTATGACATAAAGTCACTGGACACCCTGTATATTCAGTTACATTGCGCCCACCCTGTTCCTGTACTGTACTGGCGATCGCATCTTCGTTTGGAAATTCCAGCCTTCCACTCCACTCTTTGACCTATTCGGTACACTTTCTAGAATTTACGCCACAGATCAGCTCTTCCTGAGAAAGGCAAACAAATCGTGCAGAGCGAGAGATACCCAAATTGCGATAGTTGCCAGTTGAGTATCCGAGAGGATATTGAATGAGACCTATCGTCTTTTTCTTGAGAATTTTCTCTTTCCGTCCTCGACGGCGAGCACCGGTGAGGCTACTCTTAAGTTCTGTAAACATAATCTGGAAACAACTGACGTCAGTTCCTACTCAAGAATGGAGGACACGTGGAATACTTGAAGATACTTAATATACTTTATTATATTGTCTAATAATGTGTAATATAATGGCAATGGATGTATATTTTTCACGTTTACGTATGTGAAAAAAGTATAAAAAATAATTTTTTTAAGTCATTTCTTAAATATTTGCTTGTTGCCATAATTATATCATCAAACTCAGCATCAGATAGATTATTCAACCGATATTGCTGTAAAATATCAAAATTTTGGAAGTGCGGACATGACACAAATTCCAGTTTTTCCCCCATACACGGGGGTGTGGGTATTAAACGAGTTAATACGGTGTATGACAATTATTTTTAAATGATTATTTATTATGAACTTATTGGTGTACTACAGCTTCAAGAAAGTAATTCATTATGATATATTATTATTAACCCTTTCCCATCCTTTTTTACTTCCAACCTTACCCTTACCAGGTACAAATTAATTATGCTGAAAATTATATAAAAAGACTTTCGTTTGTTTAAGATCTGTGGAAGGAAATGAAACAATATTCACACAAAAATGCTATATAAATTCACAAATGCATTACACATCTTTTTTATCAGTTTTTTTGTCTTAATTACTCGTACTTTTTTAGTGTGTGTGAGTAGTTTTGGCTAATCAACCGCTTGGATTATTACAGTAGTTTTTTGAGTGCATGGTACTTTTTGAAGCAAATTCCTGGGTGTAAACCAGGTTTCCTGTCACACGTTTCACAGTGAAATGAGATTTCCCTCCTTCCACAACCATGTTGCTGCACAGAGCACAGTCTTTTGTGTTCTTCTTCTCATTTTGTATAATGAAATGTGGCCTCTGATTCAGTCTCTGCTCTTCATCTGAAGTGGGGAGGGATGCCCACGTATGTATGCATTGAGATTCTGTACATATGCAAGCAGCAGTCGGATGAGTTTATTCCTGTAAAGTCTGTGGGTTTGTACAGCCAAGCCCTTTTCTGTCCTGTCCTTGTTATGCAGTATGAAGCTGTTCACTGTGGGAATTTCCAACAGCCAAAAATACAGCTTCCTCCAACATTTGTAAGTCTTCCTTGTGAAGCCATACTGACCACAGTACTGATCAGCTCTGTCTACAGCTCTTACGTATTTGGTGTACTGTAAGACACAGACAGGCTTTTCCATAACAATGGTCAGATTTGGCTTTATTATTTGCTCCACTCTTTCTGTTTCTGGGCCATAGAAAGTTGTGAACATTGTCACTACTCTCTTGTCTCAGAATCCCATTGTGTTGCTTTGCTGGTATGCCTTGGTTTCATGTACACCTAACCTCCGACTTACGCAATAGTAACATTCCAAGCATTGGTCGCTTAACTTGAATTTTTTTCTAATAGCAATAATATTATAAATGAAGGTTACTTACACAAATAAATTCACTTTTTTGTATGAAATTATCTTATTTCTAAGTGTTTTTGATTAGCTAAGTAACAGGAACATTAAACAGAGGAATGAATAAATGAAGGTCTATTTATTTTTGTTATAACACAATGTATTTAATAAAAAAACATTTGATAAAAAACCAAGAAAATATATATGCATAGACTGTTTTGACATTTAAAAAATTTGTCTAAGGACAGTTGATTAACATGCTTAATTTTCTGCAACTCCCTTGATACATTGGAATCTTGTCGCAGTCATTCTCATCAGATAGGGCCGTAACAGCTTCAAGGTGCTGGAAGGCCTCTGCTAAGATTTTGGCAGAGAGCATTCCAACAGGCTGGACTTCAGCAATCGACTCGTCTTCCTCCTTATCACATTCCTTCATCAGCTGTAGGAGATCTTCATTAGATAGTTCCTCTGTCTGTGAGCCAAGTAGTTCCCTCACATTATCCTTATCTACCTTGTCAGATTGTCAGAGCCGACCTTTCTGGCCATCTTCATGATTTCGTGCCATGCATTGGCAATATCACCTTCTGCTGTGTAAGTCCTGAAATTGTTGACCACCTCAAGCCAGATTTTCCTCTAAGCTCCATTCATACACATTTGAGTGACCTCATCCCATGCCTCGCCAACTATATCTATTTCCACTTTAACATTGCAAGTTCACCAGAGCTCCTTAATAGTGGGCTTATCTTCTCTGTCTGAATCTCTCATAAGCCTGGAGATGGTTCGGCAAAAACAACACCTTTATTCCTTCGCTGAGATCTGCAAGGTTTGAAGGGTGCCCAGGAGCATTATCTAGTAGAAGGAGAATTTTGAAAGGAATGCTTTCTCTCTTGCAATATGCCCTCAATTCCTGTTGAAGATGGCTCTTGAAATAATCCATGAAAATGGCAGCAGTTATCCATCCCTTTTATTACTGCACCACACCACAGGAAGATGGTCTTTTGAGTAAACTTTGAGTGCTCTTCCATTTTCAGAATGATAGATCATTAAGGGTTTGACTTTGTAGTCTCCTGATGCATTGCACCCTAACAGCAGTGAAGAGCAGTCCTTAGCAGCTTTGTAGCCAGGTGCTGATTTTTTGTCTTCTATGGAGATAAAAGTTCTACTTGGCATCCGTTTCCAGTCAAGGCTTGCTTCATCAAGGTTGAAAACTTGCCTTGCAATATAACCTTCATCAATCATGGCTTTTAAAAGTTAAGAAAATTTTTCTGCTGCAACGCTATCTGCTGCAGCAGCTTCTCCATTTGTTTCTAGATTATGGAAACTGAGTCAGACCTTAAATCTTTCAAACCTCCCGGGACTAGCAGTAAAAGGTTTTGCTTCTCCTTGCGGTTCAGGTTTCTTTTTAGTCATCATACAACAATTTTGCATATTCCTGAATCACAGCAGTAGCTAACGGTATATTTTGTTGATTTTGATGCTTAATCTATGTAGTAAGCATCTTCTACATTTTTCCCATTATGTTAGAATGAATTATTGTTGATCAGGCTGAGGTCAGTTTTGTAATGCTTTTACTGCTTTCTTTAATTTGGGAACCATTAGAACAAATTGCCCTGAGCATGGACTCACTCAAACACTTTGGATATCGGCCATACTCTCTCCTTTTTCATATCAAACATCTAATTTCACTCCCAAAGTGACAGCCTTTCTCTTCTTCTTAACAGTCACAGCATTAGATCTCTTAGAATTCATATTCACTAGGATTAGAGTTGAAATAAACCACAGTTAACATGTCCAAATGCCACAAAGCACACTGATGAACTGCTCTAGTCAAGAGATAGTGAGTGTCAGACGTTGACTAAGTACAACCCAAGCTGTGCGCAAGCAACTGTGCATATGCACTATTTTTTACTATGATCAGGTTGCATCAGAATAAAAATGATAAAATAAAATTGTTAAAAAATTAAATTAAAAATAACATAAAATTGCATTAGCGCGCAATTTGCGTAAGTCAAAATTCCATAAATCGGGGGAGGGGAGGATAGGTGTGGTTTGATTTTTGGCTTCTGGAGAGCAGGTACAAAGCCTTTCCTGTTTTTTTGAGCAGTTCCAGTAGTGTGAATCTGAATTGGGTGGATCTCTTCTGCTAGGATAGGCAAAGTGTAAATGTAATAGCAGTGCGTGAACACATGGTAACCACTGCCATTAGAACTTTGAAGAAGCATATCAACAAGGTATACAACAATACAGGATGTGAAGGGGAGGTCAGGATGGAAAAGGCTTTTAGTTGCTGGTTTGCCACAGTAAGGAATGTGACAGCAAACACATCCGGTTGTGGATTTGCAAAGAGAGAAAATTCTTAGACCCTATTTGGTAGGTTTCTTTGGGTTTCCAAAGTACATGGACCCTGAAACCTACTGTACTCTCATTGACCGCTACATTTTCATGCGGCATATTCAGGTCTCTGCACTTTTTGTCACTCACTCATTTCTCTGGTTTTGATAGTCTGAAGAGTTGGTGTTAGTGGAATTAGATGGAAAACCTAGAATATTTGTAAGAATCTTGTGCAGCTCTAAACACATACTTGAAAAAGAGATATTTGTCCAATCAATCCTCTGAAAGATATTCAAATGTTTCACTTTAACCATATGAGTGCCGATTTTGTTGGGTATGCCCAAAAGTGCCAGAGCTATTTTAGCAATTTTAAGAGTTAAGAGCATGAGAGGAAAGGTTCAGGACGTCATCTGGCTGGGAGGGGTTTGCGGTATGCGTGGGGGTGGGGTCCTGCGGAGAATTGGGATGCATCCTCGGTTCGCGGGTTGAAACAAAGGGAGACCTCCTGAGAGAGTGTAGTGGGGGTGGAGTGGGGATTCCCAAAAGGTCGGCCAAGGAGGGTTTTTGGGCGAGGAGAGGCAGGGGAGGGGGGATGTCGGACTTACCAGCTGGGAAGAAGGGGAGAGGTAGGCCGAGCTGGAGGTGGCGGACGCACATAAGGGAAAGTTTGCGTATGAGTCTGTATCGGTTGGCTGCGATATCCTCTGCAGCTACACGGAAAATGGCATCGAGATCAGCTGTGGAGTTTGGGGAATGGTTGAGTTCGTGTATGAGAATTAAACATTTCTCAAAGTGCATGATGGAGAGAGATTTATAGTGGCGTAAGATTAGACGGACAATGTTGAGGGACATGAGGTGACATGTAAGGGCGAAAGATGAGCGGATAGCCGGAGGAAGGCCCGATAGGGGGATTCTCACGGTGAGAACTTTAGGGGGGAGGCCTAGTTCTAGGCAGCCATTGAGGAATTCAATCTGGCAAGTTAATGATGTATGTTTGCGGAGGTAATAACGGAAACGGCGGATTTTTTCCATGGTGGAAGGAGAAGTATAAAGTATAAAAGATAAAGGCGATAGGAAAGTTGGTAAAGGAGAAAGGATGACAGACACGAAAGGATAAAGTAAAATAATATAACAGCTTACGGAAAAGGAAAGGTAAAATGAATATATGGATGTCAACAAGGTGTTGGGATGAGGAAACCCAGTGAACACTCACCAATCAGACAACTTCAGGTTGGCGAGGCACCGGGGATGTCGAAGCGACACACGTAAAAGAACACTAAAATACAGAAACATCACAAACGTAGAAGCTTTCGGAACTACTCCTTCTTCAGCTACAGAGAGAGAACTGATGGCGGTGACACTGGGTAGGGGCATGGGGGTGGAAGGGTAGTGCGGAAAGGTCGAGGATTGGAGGATACGGAGGGGGTTGGGGATTGGTAGGGTGTTGGGAGAAGACAGAAAGGGAGTGAAAAGCTATCGAAGGTTGAGGCCTGGGGGAGTGAAGGAGTTTAGGAGATGGATATGCGAAAGTTCCCACTGACGGAGTTGGGGAGCCGAAGCATTGTCGGGGAGAGCGCGAATGACTCTCACTGTGAAGCAGTTGTTAAACTTTAAATTATGTTTGTTCGCATGAACGGCCACCGGCAGTGGTCGTTGAGAATGACGCTGTTGCGGTGGCCGTTCATGCGGATGTTGAGGGGATTGCTGGTGAGGCCAACATAAAAGACGGGACATTGGGTGCATCTCAGGAGGTAAATGATATTGCGGGTGGTGCAGTTGGTGGTGGAAGTTATGGGGTAGGTGATGTTGGTTGTGGGACTGGAGAAGGAGTTGCAGGGGGGGTTTATTGGGCATGTTAGACATTGGGGTCTACCGCAGGGGTAAGATCTGGCAGGGTGTAAAGGCGTGGGTGCTGGGGGTTCTTTCTTCCATAGAATATTTGCCAGATTAGGGGGACGGCGGAAGGAGAGCATCAGTGGTCTGGGAAATGGAATCTGGTGAGGGGAGGATAAGAGGATAAGGTGGGTGGCTTTCAGGATGTTTTTCAGAATGTCGTGGATGCCGGGGAAATAGAGGGTGGTTAGGGTGAGTTGGAGGGTGGAATCGGTGGTGGTGTGGGTATTGGGGTGGGGGTTAGGGGTGGCGGGTGCGACTGCCCGCCGGATTTGGTCTCGGATCAGATCCGGCGGGTATCCGCGCTGTAAGAAGGCATGTTCGAGGGTGGAGCAGTACTCGGACAGGGAATCTCTGTCTGAGCAGATTCTCCGCCCTCGTCGGGCTAGGGCATAGGGAATAGAGGTTTTGGTGTGGAGGGGATGGCAGCTGTCGAACTGGAGATATTGAAGGCGGTTGGAAGGCTTGAGGTGCACGCTGGTGTGGATTTTGTTTTCCCGGATGGAGAGATCGACATCCAGGAAGGTGATGTTGGAGGCAGAGGAGTGGTGGGTGAAGGAAAGCGTGGGGTGGGATGAGAGGCGTTGTAAAAAGGATTGAAGGGAGTTGGGTCCATGTGTCCAGAGAAGAAAAATATCGTCAATATACCTCAGCCATAGGAGTGGTCTAGGGGAAACATCAAGAAAGTGTTCCTCCCATTCACCTAAGAAGACATTGGCATAGGAGGGCGCCATGCGAGTGCCCATCGCGGTACCTTTTATTTGTAGGTAATGGCGCCCTCCGAAAGAGAAGTTGTTTTTTTGGAGTACCATTTCAGCCAGCTTCGTTAGGAAATGGGAGGATGGTCTTGTGTCAGGTGGCCATGCCTCCACCCAGTGTCACCGCCATCAGTTCTCTCTCTGTAGCTGAAGAAAGAGTAGTTCCGAAAGCTTCTACGTTTGTGATGTTTCTGTGTTTTAGTGTTCTTTTACGTGTGTCGCTTCGACATCCCCGGTGCCTCGCCAACCTGAAGTTGTCTGATTGGTGAGTGTTCACTGGGTTTCCTCATCCCAACACCTTGTTGACATCCATATATATATATATATATATATATATATATATATATATATAGGAAAAGAAAAGGTAGCGATGAGGGTGGCAACAAGGTGTTGAAGGAAGCCCAGCGGACACTTGCCAAGTTGAGGACCAAGTTGACAGGTTGCTGGGGGCATCAAAGAGACACGTAAATGAACACGCACACAAAAACATAAGCTATTCGGGCATATGCCCTTCTTCAGCGATGGAGATAGAGTAACTGAAAGTGACACACAGGGCGGGGAATAACAGGGTGATGTGAGAAAGTTGATGATTGGAGGAGGCGGGGAGTGGGAAGGGAGGATAGCCAATAAGGAGGAAGTGTGGTAAAGTAAAGCGTGAATAGCTACAATGTAACAGAGGAGACATTGTAAGGGGGCTAATAGGGTTAGTGGAGGTTGAGGCCAGGCGGGAAGAAAGAGTCAAGAAGATGTATATGGGCTAGTTCCCAATGTCGGAGAAGGGGGGCAGGAGTGTCATTGGGTAAGGCGCGAATAACCCTTACATTGTAGCAACTATTGAAGGGGACATTATGGGCATTGGCGTGTAATGCAACTGGGAGAAGGCGTCTGAGAGTAACGCTATTCCAGTGATCGTTCATGCGGATGTTTAATGGATTGCTGGTGAGGCCTACGTAAAACGCGGGACATAGAGTGCAGGTGAGGAGGTAAGTGACGCTACGGGTGGTGCAGTTGCTTCTAGAGGTGATGGGGTAGGTGATGTTGGTGGAGAGACTCGAGAAAGAAGATGAGGGTAGGTGGATAGGGCAAGTAAGGCAGCGAGGTTTGCCGCAGGGATGAGACCCTACGGCAAGAGGCGTGGTTCCTTCATCCACAAGATATTTCCCAAATTGGGGGACCGGCAGGAGAGGAGAGGGATTGGCAAAAAGGTTGGCAAAGAGGGACTGGTGGTAAGAGGAGATAAGAATTGGTTGGGCAGCATGGAGGATTGTTTTGAGGGCTTCGTGGATACTAGGAAGGAAAACTGTCGTTAGAGTGAGTGGAAGGGTTGATGCAGGGATAGTGGGTGTGTGAGGATGGGATCTATTGTTGGTAGGCGTCATCACCCTATAGATCTCTTCACGAACCAGGACTTGCGGGTAGCCACATTTGAGAAGAGCGTCCTTGAGGACAGAGTAATACTGTAGAAGGGATGCTCTATCAGAACAAAGCCTCCATCGTTGAGCAAGGGGATAGGGGATAGAGAGAGGTTTTGGTATGAAGGGGATGGCAGCTATCAAAGTGGAGGTATTAGAGGCTGTTGGTGGGTTTGATATGAACACAGGTGTGGATTTTGCTGTCTTGGAGGTAAAGATTGACATCCAGGAATGTGATGTGGGAGGTAGAGGATTCGTGGGTGAAGGAGAGTGAAGGGTGGGAGGAAAGGTGCAAGAGAAAGGAAAGGAGAGAGTCAGGTCCATGCATCCAAATGAGGAAGACATCGTCGATGTATCTCAGCCACAAAAGTGGTGTGAGAGGTACGTTGAGGAAGAGTCTCTCCCATTCTCCAAGGTAACAATTGGCATATGAGGGCACCATTTGAGTGCCCATCGCAGTACCTCTAATTTGAAGGTAGTGGCGCCCACCGAAGGAGAAGTTGTTTATTTTGAGCACCATTTCTGCTAAGTCTAATAAGAAATGGGAGGACTGTCTTCAGTCCAGGAGTTTACTAAGGGCAGAGAGTCTGTCATCATGGGGGAAGTTTGTGTGTGTGTATATCAGGGGCGCACACATAGGGGGGGGTCCACCGGGTCTGGACCCCCCCCCCCCATAGGGGCATATTTTATCCTGAGATGAGGGTGAAGGCAAGACGTTTAAAGTGTTCTCAGGAATGCTTCTGCTCCAGGAATGAGCGCGTGAATATGGGGAAGACGGAAAGAGGGAAGGAAGGGAGAAGGGAAAGTTCCTTTTCCAAGAAAATATCGGTGTTTAAAGTGACCGTTGGTCAAGACAAAATCTTTTTGCTGAAAATATCCTATTTCCATGAGAAGGGGTTTCAGTTGAGAAACGTTCATCCCTTTCTGGGTCTTATGTTCTCCGTTTTTGTCTTTTGGAGACTTCCTGGATCCCTGCTGTTTGGGAGGAGGTTCAGGCGACCAGGAGAATGGCCGTTTGTATAAAATATCCTATTTCCACTAAAAGGGGAAAAAAAAACTGCAGCTGAGACTCTCAAAAGAATACAATTGGAGTCTCCAATTTGGAGAAGTTTGTTAGTTGGAAAATAAGTCTCGATGAGTGAGGAAGTGTAGTGATGAGTGTATCTCTTACTGTGGAAAAGTGCATTTTTTGGAAGAATGGAAGCATCTGAGCAATATCGAGGCTACAGATCTCGAACATCAAAAAATCGGGTACTTTTCCAGAAAGCTCTCCGCAGCCTTTTTTTCACATTTTTTGCACATCCTGAATTTCAGCAGCCCTGTGGAGTTTCCACTGGGAAGTCTAAACTCACCATTGAAATTGGTTAAGTATTTAATGGAGAAATTGTGAGTGCGGATTCCATGCAGATAAGCTGTTTTCCTCGAATCACACGAGCATTTATTTCATCTCGTTGGCCTCGTGGTCGGTGAAATTCGAATATATAAAACAAAGTAGGCTGCTTTGATAAGTGTTGTCCGTGAAATTACATTAGTGATATGTAGTAAATAGCTGTATAGTAGTGGCCTTTAAATATGTTATACTACATTATTTCATTTCTAATTAGATAGTTTGCTGCTGTTACGGAGAGTACCGGCACTTATTTTTATCCAAGTAAAGCACTGCTTATAGACGTAAGATAGGCTACTCACATTCTAGTGCAAATGAAAAAGTGAGAAACTGTCCTTTTAAAACTCTTTGGTTTACCCCTTACATAGATAAATATGAGTAGTAAAAGAAAACAAATATCAATATTATCATTTGTGAAGAAGTCGCGTGGAAATGTGCATAGTGAACAAAAAGATGGTGAGAAAATTAATATCAGCGAACATAGTGACCTCATCGATAGTGCATCATTGCAAGAAAAAGAGCCGTGTTCGTCGTTCTCACTGGTTACTGGATGTACTACAGAGACAGATACGGACAATAAAGTTAACCCTAATGATATAGCAAACTTTTTGAAATCGAAAGAATATTGTTCTGGTAAGAAACTCCTGGAAGTTTTTAATAGTTTATGGTCACCAGATGCTAAATATAAATTTCCTGTCAAGAATATTAAAGGCAAAAATTTAATGTGCCAAGCACATTGGCTTGAAAAATGGCATTGGGCATGTTATTCGGAATTAATGGATGGTCTGTTCTGCAAATATTGTGTGCTATTTTCTCCATTTAGAGTAGGAGTGCATAGGGAGCAAAATCCGGATAAATTTGTTTCAGAAGCTTTCAACAAATGGAACCATGCCTTAGAATATTTTGAGAAGCATGGCAAATTGTCATATTATGCACGAAGCTTGGAAATATTTTACAATTTAAAGAAAATTGATGAGAAAAAAGTGCTCCCGATTGATTTGATTTTAGATAAAAACAAAGCAGCGGAAGTAGCAAAAAACAGGGAAATACTTGGCTCAATAATAAAAACTGTCCTATTTTGCAGGAAGCAGGGGATCCCCTTACGAGGACATTTAGATTATGGCCCCTTAAATGTTGAAGAAACCCCTAAAAAAAATGAGGGAAATTTTAGAGCATTACTTAGAATGCGTGTGGAAGCAGGAGATGAAATTTTAAGGAATCATTTTAAAAGTTGTGGAAGAAATTCCTACGTTAGCTGGAGAACACAAAATGAAATCATTTCTTCCATAAATGATATAATTTTAAGGGATATTGCAAATCGCATCAATAAGAGTAAGTGTTTCAGTATAATAGCAGATGAAACTACTGATGTTGCTGGGATAGAACAGTTTGCTCTTGCTGCTCGAGTCATTGAAAATGATACTGTCCAAAAACAGTTTATACAATTTATACCGGTTGTCAGTAGAACAGGACAAAGTCTTGCCACACATTTGATAGATTCTTTGCAATATTTCAAAATTAATTTAAAATTTCTCAGAGGCCAAGGATATGATGGGGCTAGTGCAATGAGTGGACAGTTCCAAGGAGTTGAAGCTCATATTAAAAAACACTTCCCCTCTGCATTATATGTGCATTGTAGCTCACACAGTTTAAACCTAGCGATTTCAGATTCTTCTAATTTACCCAATATCAGAAGCTGTGTGGGAATAGTGGGTAAAATCTATAATTTTTTTCACACTCCATTGAGGCAAAATGTTTTAATAAGAAATATTGAAAAACACTGTCCTCATTCTAGAAAACGAATATTAGTTCAAATGTGTGGCACGAGATAGATTGAAAGACATGATTTGATACTAGTTATGGTTGAATTATTTAATGCTATATAAGCATCACTGAATGAAATGACAGAGTGGAATGATAACGATGTTTCCGTTCAAGCTTCTCTTTTAAATGTATCGATTTCTAAAGCTGATTTCATCATTTCTTTGCTGACTATAAATAAGGTATTTGCTCTTACTAAAAGGTTTAGTGAATATTTACAAACAGTTAATATTGATTTGAAGAAGGTAATGAGTTATGCTGACTCGGTCATTGAAGGACTTGAAAGTTTAAACATTAATTCTGAATCAGTTTTCAAAGAGATTTTTGAAATGGCCATAAAGCTTCTGGAATTTGTAAGAGGTGAGGAAGAAATTAAAATTCCAGGATGTCCCACGAAGCTATCAGTGTACCGCAACAATATTCCAGCTAAATCCCCTGAGGAGTACTACAGACGGGCTATATTCTTACCCTTTCTAAACAATGTAATAAGTCAAATAAAACAAAGACTTGAAAAACATAATAACATTTTAGCTAAATTTGGATGCTTACTGATTCAAAATTACGATGATGAAATGGAAAGTGATTTTCTCACGTTAGCAGAATTTTATTCGAACAGTGATGATCTTTTTTGCGACAATAAGGAAAGCATGCTTGGTGAACTTAAACTATGGAAAAATTTTATACGGAACAAGGAATTATTTTCTGCTATTGAAGGGTTCATTTATTGTGACAGAGAGTTGTATCCTCGTATCAAACTGCTCCTACAAATACTATGTACACTTCCCATTAGCACCTGTACCAGCGAAAGATCATTCTCTACTTTGAGGAGGCTAAAAATTTATCTAAGAAACACCATGAAAAGTGATAGACTTAATGGTCTTGCATTATCAAATACCAATAGTTTACAGGTGTCTCCAGAAGATGTTTTGGATGAATTAAGCAAGAAACCGAGACGATTGGATTTTACCATTTGAGGTAAAAAATGTTATTTTTAATCAAGTGCAGTAAGGCCTCCAAAGGCGAACTACCTCTCAAAGTGACTCCTATTTAGTGGAACATTTTCAAGAGTGCAATTATTTTCTCTGAGATGACTACTCCGACCTGTCCCCTCTAATCTGATCACCGTCTTCCCAGACCAGCAGATTCTAGTAGTTAACCTGACCTCTGTGTCCCATTAAATGACTTTTCTGTTTTCTTTCATTTGTAATTTTGAATATTATCAAACTCAGTGAACCCAGTTAATAATTGCGAGAGTATTTTTCATTTTAAAGGGTAATGTAGATTTAATATAAAACAATTAAAAATTAGATTATTAGAAATCAAATGTTTTGAATATATTTTCTTCTTATGTTCCCGATTTTCAGTAAATTTAAACGACAAGGGAAAAACGATGTAAACCGCTCCTAAGAATCATATTTTGTGTATTTCTCTGAAAATACTGGTATTTAAAAAAAAATAAGCACATGACCTAGACTATTGGATTTCGCTGTTTGGGAAACAAAATAGGACTTTGAAATAAAATCAAATTGTATATTTGGTTTGTTATTTATGTTATTTTTGCTTATATTTTCGAAGTTAAAATATGGCGTTGAAATATGTCTACTTCTGCTGATAACCCTGGACCTTTAGTCTATATTTCACTGTAATAATATACTCGTAAAATTTGAGATATTACACTGTAATATATTTATTCTAATTGTGTGTTTTACAGCCGGCCTTGGTAGATGGGTGGTTAGCGTGTCTAGCTCCCATTGCTAGGGTCGCGGGTTCGAAACCTGCCGAGGGCATGGTTGTATGTGTTCGTCTTTGTTAATGTTATTACGCTCATTGTAAAAGGCCGTTCACGGCTGTTTATGAGCTAGTGTAAAAAAAAATTTAAAAAAAATAATGTACTATTTAGAAAGGGAATTAATTTTTAAATGCAAGTTGTGTAAATAAAATAAATAATAAAGGGTAACCTTAAACTTTTTTTATGCCTGCCAAATAGTTCGGACCCCCCTCTAGAAAAAAGTCTGTGCGCGCCACTGGTGTATATATATACTTTCAGATACTCTTTCGCTGAAGAAGGGCATAGACCCGATAAGCTTGCGTGTTTTTTGTGTTCGTGTGTTTTACGTGTCTCTTCGATGCCCCCAGCAGCCTGCCAACTTGGTCCCCAACTTGGTAAGTGTCCACTGGGCTTCTCTCAACACCTTGTTGCCACCCTCATCACTACCTTTTCTTTTCCTTAAGTTTATATATATATATATATATATATATATATATATATATATATATATATATATATAATATAAAACTATATATTCATAACATACTTATTTACAAAACTTAAATACAGGCAACTCTCGTTCAACGAACAACATGCATTCCTGAAAAGCATTCGTAAAACGGAAATTCGTTGAATGATTGTGATTTTTCTGTTGACTTTTCCATTGAAACTCCAGAAGCGTTTCATACAAGATTTTTTATTCTTGAATTTATAATTCTTAGCTATTAAAATGTCTGTCAAAGCAACTACAATGCTGGATCAACTAGAAAACCGTAGCAACAATCGAACACAGAAGTGTACAGTGTGTACAATGCCATCTACTGTATGGTATAAGAAAATTCAACTTTTGAATGAAAAACAGAACCTTCCAGTAACGTCAATAAAGAATTAAAAATTCCTCATGATTTAAACATCTCCAGGAAAATAATTAAGAAAAAGTTGAAGAGTTCTGAGAAAAGTACGATAAATGTGGCCATGGCAATGGCTTGAAAACAAATCCTCGTGATGTGACGATTATGTATGAACCGTGAGAAAACGAATGCGATCTAATGTAGTCAATCCAAGTCACAGACTGAAGCATAGAATGGCTGTGGGAAAGACTGCGTAGTGCACTTCTTCCTTATCGGTACACAAGAGGTCCTTCAAGTTTGTGTATATTTGTTAATATATTTTGATTAACAAACCACATTTGGTGATGCCATATTAAGCCTCTCAAGAAATGCAGGCGATAGGAAAAAATGCTCAAGTGGACAAACGAAGAATCCATGGGTAAACAAGACAGTCTTTGTGACTCCAAGAGCTCTCGTAAATACCAAGTTTCTTCGATCTGAATTGTATACAAGTTATTTAGTTCGTTAAAGTGAACAGAATTTTTGGCAAAAATTAAAGCTATAAAATTCAATTCATTCGTTAAAGCGAACATTCATTCGACGAATGTTTGTTGAACGAGAGTTATCAGTATATATTTTGCTATGATTTTACATTTTTAAAAAAATTCACAAACATCTAAAACATTGAAATCTTCCTTCTCTAAATAATCTTTATTGTCACTTGATGAGTTTATATAACAAATCAATTCATCACCCTCAATTCCAACTGTGAAATTATCATTGCTTGGAGAAGCCATCTTGAAAGAATAGAGGTAATATTTTGCGGAATTGAGAAAATGATAACTCAACAAATAATCAACGAGAACTAAAAAGAATGGAAGATACGTGAACTACGTAATCTCCTCTTTCGATCGATACTAGCATCTTCTAACATCTGTCATTTGTATGTGGAACTATTACTTACTCAGAATGGTCGACGATTTATCGTTGTTGGCACTTCTCACTTACGAAGCAAAGAACGACATATCGTAGTGTGCCACTCAAAGGGTTAACGGCCACATTCATCGCAATCCCCAAAAAAAGCTTTCATCTCCTGCACTGTAATGTCTTTCCAAGTGTGCCATATTGTATATTGCTGCAATGGAGTGGATTTCTGGATTTTGTCCTTTGCATGCATGTTGGCAGCATTCACAATTTCAGTAAGTAATTCCTCTGTGAAAAACAGCTGAAAAAATCCCAATTCACTTGTAGGTCTTAGATTTGGCGCCAACAGAAGACTAGTATTCGCCACAGAAAAAGGAAATTTTGTAAAACCTGTATCAATTGTAGCATACAAGTTCCAATTGGAGCTGCTATGTGGAGCACTATAACTATTATCAGAATCACTTTCAACAGCAGTATTACTATCACTTTCATCATCGCTGCTAAAAGATTGAATTGGCACTTCTTAATTTGGATCGTCATCACTATAATCACCCTCGGCTGAACTCTCTGCATATAAATCGTCAATATCTGTGTTACTCTACTATCGAAACAACTGCATGCTTGTATTTGAATAGCAAGAAAAACTGTAAACTCCTGCCATCTGTTATTCCCATGCAGGAGCTACTAGAAGGGTTGCCAAAGGAGCTAACTAGCGAAGATATAATACCCGGCACCCAATCATAATGCATTAAAAAATTCATCAAGTCTCCGACACTGGAGCTGTGTGGGAAAATTACAATGTCAGAAGGCTTCCAACAGAGTAAAGGAGTGGGTTAAGGGAGGTTAGTACAGTAGATCATCAATTATTCAGCGATCCACTATCCGACTTTCAACATTATCCAGCGGTCCTGGTTGATCTGGCGAAAGTTGTGAGTAATTCAGCGTTCGCCCAAGAATCGCATCAAAGGCAGTATCAGTCAGGCGATAGCGCACCGTGTGGTGCCAAAACATTTCGGGATGATCGAGAGTAGTACAGTAGGATCTGGGTTATACGTAGGATTCAATTTAAATTGGTAAATGTTGATAAACATCGAATTTTCACCACTACATTTTCTAAGAAATTATATGCCATGGCTTTTAAATTTGCCTTGCCACACTAAAACTTGATATATTTTACCACCAAACAATCAAAACGGAAGAGAAGTCAATAGTTGTCATACCAAACGT
This sequence comes from Tanypteryx hageni, assembly GCA_028673005.1. Lineage (NCBI taxonomy): Eukaryota > Metazoa > Arthropoda > Insecta > Odonata > Petaluridae > Tanypteryx > Tanypteryx hageni. Next base: position 4,227,158 of record CM054117.1, read on the forward strand.
CCACACAACATTTGGAATTCATTCCACTTTCCTTTCTAATGTCACTTATGTCACTGCTGCGGGATACAAAGCCAAAGTTAAGGGACAAAACAACATAATCGGTTTATCGCCTTCTGTCTTTACCCTCTACCGGATCCAACAATACTCATGCGCTTTTCACTCCATTTACTGGAAAGTTGGGAGACGTCGATTTTGTCCTGTGCGACAAGATCTGCCGACGTCCTCCAAAAGCCAAAAAGAAAGGTTTTTCCAAAATGAAAAATGACTAACGATCGTCGGATGTCCTTCGGGAGTTTTTCAAAAGCACCCTGTCATAAAAGAAAGTGCCCCCCGTGCTTAGTTTCTTTTGAATTACTGTCGAAGAAGCATCGTTCCATATACGCACTCGGGGCTTTTTCCTGCATTCATAGTCATTTGTGACTCAACAAGGTAAGATTTTTAAAATCAGAATATTCATTCATACATTAGGTTATACATTATATTCACATAAATGTTTCCAAGAATGATCACAATTTCGTGAATAAGGAGTGCAAATTAACGAGTAAGATATACTTTTTGATTTATTCCAAAAAATTAACTTCCAGGTTGGTGATCAAAGTTGAACAACACATTCAACAAAATATAGATAACAAAAAACAAGGCATCGTAAAAGAAGCCTTCTTTTTATTCACACATTGTTAGTTAAATTTAATTAGAAGGAATTCAATTTAAACAATCATTATAAATAAAAATCGATAAAATGCATTAAAATTAACATTGATATTATTGATCACTTTTTAAGAAATATAAAAGTTGAAAACTAAACATCCTAGTAAAACGTATTAAAATAAACGTTGATATTGTTTGCCGATTTTTAGGAAAAATAAACAGATTTTAGTCGTAGATTTTTACGAAAAAATAAGCATCGAAAACTACCAAGCCTAGTTATACATAATACTCGTTTATCCATATTTTCATTTAATCCTTGGAAAAATATTTTGCTAATTCATACCCACACATACTGAGTTGTACGTAACTGAATTGTATGTCATTCTTGTAATTCTCTATTACAGTATTGTATTTATATTTTTAAATATTCTATGATTTATTATAACATTTTTGTATGGTAAACAAATTTCAAACACTAAACAATACATATACAACACACAAAAACACAATGTTGTAAAAGAACGTTCAAAAATAAGTCGTATAAAAACTTTGAAGTGATTATCCTGTGTTTTTGAAAATCCAGTGACCCCTTCTCCCCTAGGCCGCCGGATAACCGATGTTCTACTGTATTCCGAATGGAATCTCACTAGTAAGGTGCTTCACTATATCATTTGTAAGTTGCCATTCATCCCAATGGAACATATGCATTAATTCAGTTTGTAGTAACATTAGACTATAGGACAAAAGACATCTTTTGATAAAGATTTTTGTGATGATGACTGCTTTTAGATTCGCCAGAGAAGTGCTCACAGTGCAGTTATTCGCATAGTTGGGAATTACACCTAGCCAGAGACACTGGGTGTTGAAATAGATGTTTAAAGAAGTGAGCTGTTGTTTGATGAATAGTTTGCAGAAGAGTCTGTGTTGCTGTACATTCAATAACAATCAAATCCAGGGAACAGACTCCACTTCAACTCCCCCTCTTCCCAACTTATATTTAAGCCTGTCTCGTGAATACTTGTTGCCTGATGATGGCAATTATTCATCAAAACCATTAGTGTATTGTTGTGTAAATAGTACCATCTTATCAACCACTTCCTTTTATGAATGAATGTTGATATTGCTTATGCATTAGCTATTAAAATAAAAGAAGCTATAGAGCTAAAACTTTTAAAAGCTATACATGTCATTTTGAATAACTGTTCTGGGAACTAGTTTTATATGGTTTATGAATCCCCCAAAGCCAGCAGCAGTGCATTAGAATCACATTTGACTCTCACAGCTCCATATTCCAAGTATGCGAGCACCAAATATGAGCCTTACATACCGTATATAATCGAATGTAAGTCGATACTGACTGTAAGCACTGACCCCCCACTTTTCACAATGGCACAAAAGGAAAATTTCTTGTAGGGTGTACAGACCTTGGTTTTCAAGGATCTTTTGCGTATCAAATATTAAAAAGTATAAATGCCTTAGTTTTTCAGTTTGCAATTAAATAATCTCGCCACACTGAAGGACTAAAATTTACACTTGCAAAGGCATGAGGAAGTGACGGTTGGCTCAGGGAATCCCAGTATGCGCATGCTAGCTGCGCTGAATCAACATAGTAGAGAATGTAAATGTTTCGAAAAGTAAAACGTGTACATATATAGAGCATACAGCTTCTTATGCATATGAGTGCTAGGTATCACCTCAATTTTGACACTTTGATGTGGCGCACACTTTTTACATAATTTATTTTTTCATATTTGGTCATTTTTTAGTGCTTTTCGTCAATGCTGAAAAGCACTACTATCTTCGTGATGTCCGTCCGTCCGTATGCACATATCAGGGAAGAATTGGCTTAACCAATTTCAACCAAATTTGGTACATAAAATGTTCACATAAATTAATGACCCAAGTGGCATATTTGCATCGGATCGACTAAGCAGGGGTGCCAAAATTGCAAAATTAAACTTTTCGGTAATTATAAATTTGGAAGGAATTGGCTTAACTGATTTAAACGAAATTTTGTATAAATGAGGTGTGCAACATAAAAAAACAAAATCAAGATTTTTCGCATTGATATCGGAATCAGGGCTGCCACAATACAAGTAATAAAAAAATTTCTATTTTACAAGTATTTGCGTTGAATTGTCCACATCAATTTTAACCCAATTTAATATTTATAATGTACACAAATACAAAACCATATTTAGACCGAATCAGCCAAACAGGAGTGCCACAACTACAAATTAAACTCTTTCAGTAATTAAGGATTTGGAAGGAATTGGCTGGATGGATTACAATTAAATTTTGTATATAAGATTTGCACAACATATCATAATGAAATCAAGATGTTTAAAGCAGAGCTAAGGAGCAGGACTACCACAATAAAAAGTAAAATAACATTTATTTTACAGGTATTTCTAGAGAACTGACCTCATGGATTTTAAACAAATAAGGTATATATAATCTTAATATAAATAAATAACCAAAATAATTCAACCAGGTCGACTAAACAGGGCTACCAAAATATCAAGGTTAGAATTTTTCTGTAACTACAAACTTCAAAGTTATTCGCTTAACCGATTTCAAAGAAATTTTGTTTGTAGGGCTAGTATAGAATGGCAAAGTGAAATGAACATGTTTAGAATGGATCTAAAGAGCAGGGCTACCACAATATAAGGAAAAAATAATTTTCTGATTTCAAAGCAAATGCATTAGTATACAATTATACTAGTGCGAATTTCACGAAAAGCACTTCTGCACCACGGGAAACCTGTGTACATCCCTACTTGTTGATTCTTTTTTCAGACATATTTAGTAGATTGTTTATCTCCACTTTAATACACTTATATCTTGAGTTATAATGTAACTACAGACATTTTGCCGCCTTTGTATGCATGGTAAGCAAGATGTTTGCTGTGCGAAGAAGGAAAAAAATGAAATAAGATATCTCAAAGTGCATTTAACATATCAGAACGTAATATAATAGGGTACATATGCATCTACGTTGAAATGATTTTCAAAATTGTCTTCGAAGGTGCTCAATGCTCATCCATAGTCATTTGTTTCTCACGTGAGTTCTTCTGTATAAGAACAGAATAGGGCTCTTGCCATGCCAGCTATCCAGCCCGCATTACCGTTCTTATGAAAACGTCCCTTAATGCATTGATTACTTTTTTCGATTATTGATTTTTAAGACACCGATTCTAAGGCGAGTGGCAATTTCTAAGAAGGTAAAAAGGTAATAGAAGGTCATCTTACAATCGATTATGTATGAAAAGCACATTTTCCCTAGAATAAGATGATTTTCTGAAAGAAAATGCAATTGTTACACTGCTCAAAAAAGAAAACTTCTCACCATACCATTTTTGTACCACTGGAACGCAGGAACATAGAACTTCTAGCCATAGATGAAGCACCTGTTCATTTAGTCCCAGGCATATAAGACTTCTAAGCTTTACATCCATCTGTGCATGTGCAGAGTCATGAGTCAAGTTGATAGCTTGCACACACCTGTACAGCAACTACACTCCAAATTCACAACAAGAAAAATATGTATTAGGAAAGAAATCTATTAAATGTTTATCCAAGACATTGGCCCATAAATATAACATAAAATGGAAATTTTAAAAACTATAAAGACATACAATATTCGCTGTAACTGAAATTTACCAAATTTTATTTACCTCCTCTGGAGTTAACACTTTGCCATCTTCATCCAGGCGGTACGTTTTACATAAAACTAATCGGCTGTAAACAGATTCAAAGTCACGCTCCACTTCTTTGGAGGCAGCTTCTTCAATGAATAACCATGGGTGGCACGTTCCACCTGTTAAAAACAAATATATCATTGACTGAAATCTTATCGGTTGAGTGTTCCAAAAATGAAAATCTAATTTCACCTGAATGCATACATAATTTATACAAAACAATAACCCATATTATATAGAGGAACACTTCAAGGAAAGAAAAGACTTTGTCTTTCACCCACATGTAAATAAATAGTCTGTTCAACTTTTAAATGCATATTTAATTAGAATTTAAAAAAAAAACATTTCAAAGCTTATTTTTCATCACCAGATGATATATAAAATCACACTACAGGGGAACTTTTTGATTTGAGAACCATGAATAATAGCTGCATGGGACACTATATTTCGTCATATATGCACGAGGGGTTAAAATGCTAATTAAAGCAAATTTAAAAATTCTAAGTGGAAGACATCTGCTCAGTAACGTAAAGAACTACATTACAGAAAAACCCCTTATTTACACTTTTCTAGGGACCTGGGGAAAAAAGTGTGAATCGCGGGAAAGTGCAAACTGAGAGAAAAGGAAAAATAAGTAAACTGATTTTACTTTTAAACTTTCTCATTTGTTACAGTAAGACTTACAATAAAATCAGTGTTAAAAGAGCTAAGTTTATAAAGAGTATATCTATTTACTCATTTACTTAACCAGCACACTTTTTTAATAATAACAATATTAAAATATATGCAAAATTAAAATGCTTGTCGTATTTAGAGGTCTTCATGTACTTTCTTGTTTTGGTGTGTGACCCGCAATGAATGGCACCATCTTCAAGAATTTTTTGTTTTTAACAATCATGTTAAGTGTCGAAATCGGCAATCTGAGTTGTTTGGACAGTGATATCTACGTACCATCGTGTTTGTCAAATTTTTTCAAAATTGAAATTTTATCCACCATGGATAAGGCTTTCCTGTTTCTCTGTGACATCATACAAGAAGTAAGGATACCTTCTACAATAATTATTAAGGAAAATGAACAAAACAGTGTTTCTCAATCAATGGTCCACAAAATGCCGCTGGTCCCAGAGTTATCATTTCGAAACATTCCGTTTCGTGAAATTCCATTTTTCTCATAACAGTGGAATATCGGCAGCATTCATTTACAATTGTTTCTCCAAAATTAGGAAGAAAATAAGTTTTAAGCATTGACATGGTAATTAAGAGAATAATTAATAATAAAATTTTTAATACATTTACAGGATTGTGTACGTAGTTCCATCAAGAAGCAAAAAAAAGGCAGCACATCTCAGCATCAAATCAAGGCATATCGTAGTTATTTTACAACATTGATACTTTTGACCAGCGTGTGCACTTGTCTTTTCAATGCAGTCAACATAAACTTTAGGTTGCACGCGGTGAAATGTCAATAAAACAAAAATGAGGTCGAGTGAAACGTGTGCAAAATGCAGGACAGTCATTTCTATGATGCGTGTATTGCAGGAAACTGTAGTACTAAAATGAATGGGATGAAAACGGGACCTTAAAATTAAATGTAAATCGTGGGAAAACGTATATTACTGTAACGTATATTTGGGGGAACACTATTTTCCATGGGAAAAATATTTTTGATTTGCATGCTTTTGCTACGTGACAATTTCCAGGAATGCAACTCTCGCGTAAATCAGGGATACCTGTACTGCAAAACGATATATCAGAAATAATGCTGGGGAAATATTTATTAAATTTATATTTACAGATTTATTTTCTATTTAGTTTTGAGTCTTGTTGGTTATCTGCCACCCACCCAAGTTAATATACGCAGCACCCTTCTGGTGGCGGGATATGGAACTAGGCGGAATGGTATCCGTATTTTTATTTGAATGGAGATTCAACTGGTGTAGGGTGCTTTTGGCATCCCTACTAAATGAATGCCACAAAATGTATACTGTTTCAATTTTTGAGTAGGAGTTTAAATGTCAGCGATATGCAGTTGGAATATACGTTTTCATGCCTCACCACTTCATTCTGTTAGGGCACTGCACTTGGGTGGGTGACAGATAACCGACAAGACCCTTGGTTTTAATCAATCAAAATTTCCATTCAGAGGCATATCAATGTTTTTCACTGCAGAACACAATGACGTAGTGTGACTTGAGATGTTCTGGGTATGCCAAAGAAACATGCATTATATCTGAATTTCTTAAATACAGGTTTACCGTTTGTAAATTTATGTGCACAGAATGTGTGTCATGTGACTCCTGAACTTCTGAAGATTATTGTATGCGGCTCCAAAGGTAAGTAAGTTTGGCCAACCCTGGTACATGCTAATATGATATACCATATATAATCAATTGTAAGCAGACTTTTTTTTTACCTTTTTACCTAGCGAAGGTTGAGGCCAGGGGGAGAGAAGGATTTTAGAAGATTAGCCTCAACCTTTGCTAGTATTTCACCCCTTTTTGGCCATTCCCCCACCCCCTCTGCATCCTCCAATACCCGACTTTTCCGCTCTACCCTGTGGATGAGATGTCAGACATCAGCGGAAAGGAGTAAGTTTCTTTGAACGTCTGAACAGTCGATGATAACTTGGAAGTGGACGAACTCTTCTTGGACTTGTATGAAACGGCATGCACCATGGGTGAACGTCTCGCAAAAATTACCTTGGATGCCTTGTGCCGCTTTCAGTTGCCTCTCGAGAACTTGAGAGCTCAGTGTTTTGATGGGGGTAGCAATATGCGTGGGGCAAACAAAAGAGTTCAGAAGCGAATCCGGAACTTGCAGCCTCTCGCAGTGTGTGCGCACTGCCGCAATCACAGCCTGAATCTTGCCCTTCAAGACTGCGCTAAGGCTGTGCATCTCATCTGGGACAGCTTAATGTGGACGAGGGAAATAGCGGTAATAATCCAGAGATCTCCTAGTAGGCGAGATAAGTTTGCCACTATTGCTCAGGAATGTCCAGAAGATTGCCCGAAAGTATTGTGGCCTCTTTGCCCTACATGGTGGCCCGTCCACAGCTCGGCCATCAAAGCTCTCTTGGACATTTTCCCAGCAGTGATCGAGTGCCTGCAGTCCATTGGATCTCAATGTAATGAGCCATCTGGGTATGAGAGCACTCAGTCAGTAGAGACACCAGCGGGATACGCCGAGAAGCTTGAACAGGGCAGAACTTATCTCGGCTCTCTCATTGCGCACACCATTTTCACACCCTGCAAAAGAGTAAGCATGATCTTGCAGAAGCCTTCTATCACACTCTCTGGTGCCCTTGAGGTCATCATCAATGTTCTTCTTGGTGAGCTTGTCCTTCAGGTGTGAGGAGAAATTCAATGAGCATTGGGCAGCAATGGAGGAGAAGGTGGGACCTCTGAAACTCCCCAGGGTGAGGCAGCCACCAAAGAGGCTCAAGCAGGTTTTTAACACCGCTCCACCATACAAGTCAATCAACAATGGCGGAGAGATCTTTTTCGATGCTGCAGCACCTAAAAACGTATCTATGATCTACAATGATGGCGAACCGCCTTAACCACCTTAGTATCATGATTGTTTACAAATTCAAGGTAGACAAACTTCACTTGGCTGATTTGTGTAGAGAATTTGTTAATAAAGAATACTGTGTTGCTGTTTTTGGTAAAACATTTTTAGTTACTTGATTAATAAAAATAAATTACCTGCATACATCTGTTTGAAATCTATTTTTCCCATGAATCCTATTCAACAAATAATTTTTGATATTTATTCTGTGAACATCACAAACCGTATAAGACATGATTCGATATATATTATAATACGAATTTTCATGACATGCAGCATTTTTAACGGTAAAAAATTGGGGGGGGGGCAGTGGGATAAACGACCTCTAGAAGTAGACAAAAGTTATTTTTTTAACTTTGCAGTCAGACTGGAATTTATGCATTTTAAAATAGAATAATATTCAGAGTGTAAGATTAAGTGAAATTTTTTGGGTCCGAAGTAATTCTGACCTTGATTTAAGGACACCAATTACTTATCTCTTGTTGTCTCGTATGGCCTGGCGGTACTGCCATTCATGCCTAAGATTCTGTGTGAGATAAATCAGAGAACCATATGTGCTCTCATATGTACTGCATGCCTTAAGTTTCCTCATGATATAGGGTTCTTATAGCCATGATCGATTTAGCGAATGGCATTTGCATGTGCAGTGTCGTGATGCAATTTAAAAACCTCGAATGAGTGGAAGCTGAAATGATATTATTCCGATTTAACAAGGCCTATAACTTTATCTCCATTCATCTCCAGTCTGATTTTTTCTTAGTGCAACTTCTGCACATATCTACAATGTTCCCTAAAACATTTAGCTGCCACTTCGTGCCACCTCGCAAATTATAATAAATCTGCCTCCGGGTGCAGTACAGTGGGCCAGATCACCCGAAAAGTTGGCCAAAAATCCAATTTTCATCTGATTTACATAAAAATAGGAAATTCCAAATGTCTGAACCAATGTTTAACAGAAATTGTAACACCAGCACAAAAAATACTTGTGTGCATTTTCACGCAAATCAGATAACATTTTAGAAGAAGTCTGCCGTATTGGATCCACCATTTTGAATTTCATACTGTTGTTGATATTATATTTGAAATCAGTGACCCCTAAAAATGCCAGGTACATATAAGTCATCTTATGCTTACGGAGAAATTCCATAAAAAAAGTCTGCCATATTGGTTCCGCCATATTGGTTCCACCATATGAAATCTCCCACTTTCCATATTTAAATTCGAAATAAGCGACTTCTATAACTCTCAGATATGAATTTTCATGGAAATCAGACGAAATTCCAGAAAAAAGTCCGTCATTTTGGTTCAGCCATTCTGAATCTCCTATTTTTCATATCATATTCGAAATGAGAGATCCCTAAAACCGCCAAATATGAATTTTCATGCAAATCAGATGAAAATTGGATTTTTGACCAACTGGGGGCTTGGGGGCGCCAAAGGCTCTTGGACCCCCCCCTGGAAAAAACCGATGTCCTATGAATGAAGGTAATTTTTCAGATAAAGTAGAAAAATTTGGAATCTTTAACAATGCAGGTATTCAATTGCTATAGTGACAAAAAGAATACTATTAAATTTTAATTAATAGCAAAATTATTGTGAAATCTTTAATTTTATGCTTTCAGTGGGGTCTATGTTCATATGAATTTTTGAGTTAGTAGTCTATTTCCAACGCAGTTGATAAAAATGAAGTACCAATTTAAAAAATTCTTTCATTTCAATTGATTCGAGGGTTTATCATTTTGATAAGACTTATGCTCGATAGTTATGAAGAAAAATTTTTAGGATCAGAAAATACATAATATTTAATAAAATGAGGATCAAGGATATTATCGCATGCTGCCGCAACCTCACCATAAATCCCGAATCCCAATGCGATCTCTCTTTGCTTTTACCAGCGCGCCTGTGATTTCTTTATTACTCACCGTGTCTCTCTCGCTACCGCTATAACTAAAAGACGTTCAATATTGTGTTGCGAACACCATATCTCAATGTCACGTGTAACATATTTTATATATTAGTTTTTAATACTTCTTTTATTTTGCATTTGAATAGAAATACATGTTAAAATTGAAACATTTTCTTCTAAAATAGCTAGCTCCTACTTGCGCTTGCTTACATGGAATTTAAATAAATACATTTGATAAGCAAAATTCTATGATAAAAATAGAAATTTTTAATTCTTTTCACAGAAAATAGTACATACAAATCCCACGCCAATAGTACGATTCCCTTCTTTTAGCACTTAAAGAAAAAGGCACTGCATGTGGATTTCGCATTTCTTCTATAAACTGAATGAGAGGAAAATTTCTGGAATTGAATTTGTGCCTTCAAATATCAGAAAAAATTTTTTCTTGACAGATCATCCCCAGTGGTCAAAGATTTCCACCAAATACCATGAAAATCGGTCATTTGGTTCAAAAGTTAATATGGGGACAGAAAGACTGAAAGACGAAACAATAAGACTATTTTATATTCTGGAAAGTATGGTAAAATTCACGATTCAATGCTTTTTCAGAGCATTATTTTGATGCTAGCTTTGAAAACTATAATGACCAAAATTGTCCTTATTTACAGCAAGAACAAGAAATATGAACATGTTTGAAATAAGAAATAGGGGATGGAGGAATGGGAAGAAGGATAGAGGAAATGGATATGGGGAGAGAGAGAGTGGAAGGGAAAGCATGGGGAGGGAAGCAGACAAGTGTGATGTAAACTGAGGGAGGAGTAAGACTGCAGGAGGAAGGCGTGTGGGTTAGAGAGAAATGGAAAACGAGCAGAAGCGTAAAAGTCTAGACATTGCATGAGGTTCCATAAAATAGAAAAAAATTTAAAAATATATTAAAATTTATGGTCACTAGTTTGCAAATAAGGAATAAAAAAATAAAATAACATTCCATTAGGCGCTGCTGAGTTTATCCTAATTCATTATAAAATCAGATTCTCCCTTCCTATGCAGATGGTGGACATTGCTGTCTTTAGAATTGAACCCAGTACCCAATGGTACATAAAACAGCATTTTTTAATATAATGACAAAGAAAGCCGCCATACTAAATTACTTGACTTTAATTAATAGTAAACAAAATATAAACTTGAAATATATATGAAAATGGGACTTATTTCTTCAACACTAAATGAACTTCGTTTCTCTTACGGCTGGCGAAAAGTCTCCCTGTGACTGTCTTCGGTAATTTGAAATTAACTGAAATTGTATTAAGCTCTGATTAGTCTTCATTTCCAGGGAACAATAACTATCCACAGTTACTATAAATGTTTCAAAATAATAATAGATATAAAGCAGTACTGGCCTCTAACAAATGCTGAAAACACGTTCGAATTGTAGATTCACTTCGACCTTTTGAAATACCTTGTTAAGTTAGACTTGCCAAGGAAACACAGTCGACAGAGAATTTCATAATAAATACAAATACGCAGCGTAAAAACGAAAATAAGAGGGGGGGGGAAAGGGGGAGGGCATAAGACAGGGGTCCCCAACCTTTTCCTACTCGCGACCCCAAATTATAGATGACAATCACACGCGACCCCCATATATTTGCCTTAGGAACAATATATAAAATTTATGCCATTTATAGGTTTTTAATAATATTTATTGTATTGACACAAAAATGGTACAGTATAAATAATATAGTGCAATAATGACAAAACATATAACATATTAATAAAATTAATACATTTAATGTGAAACCTGAGCCTGGATAGTTGGTAGAATTTCATCGAAATTTGGTAATATATTTGAAATTGCCAATCGTAAATCTGGTTATACCTCGAGTCTAGAACGATGCTTTGTCTTGATTATAGTGAGAAAAGAAAAAGCAGTTATGTTGAACCAAAAGGAAGCAGTGACATTTGAGCTTTTTTAGAAATTTCTGGATACTCTCTTTTGACAGAAATCCAAAACACTTCTATTGTCGTCTCTTTAAATCTTGTATGTAGATTTTCGTCACATGATAACTCAATCAATTGTTCTCTTTCTTTAAGGGTGTTATTATTTGAACATGAATTATCAAAAGAAAAACGATTACGGATCAAACCCAAATCTTCTTCCGGAAATTTTTCGAATTTTACATCAAAATTTTCTATCAGATTTGTCAGATGAATTGAAATTGTAGTTTTAATTTCATGTAAATCAATATTGTTATTCAAAATGAAATCAGATAGACATTTATTTATTTGTCCCAAAAACAGCACAATGGCCCAATTACACTGGAAACAGTAAACAAATATAATACAATAATATACAATATAATATAGTAAGTAATAAAATAACAACATCAATATGGTACATAGCTTGACATTAAGGGAATAAAAGTTCTGCTAACTGTTTTTTGAAGTAATTACCTGAAAATATGTCAACACCTGTGTTACGATGCAGCAGGTTATTGTATGCTGTTGGAATCTGGTTGAAGAGAGAGCGTTTTGAACTAGATAGACGAAAATTGGGAATATGAAACAAGTTCTTCAGATGGGTTGCGCGCGAGGGAATACGGAGGGCAAAGTATGCTAAGATTTCAGGTGAGCGGTAGAAACCGTTAATAATTGAATGCAGGAAGGTAAGTTCGGAGAACTGTCGTCTACTAGGAAGTGAAGGAAGGCTTAAGTTATAGTTAGGAATCTGTGAGTGGTGTCGGATTATGGCTAGGAAAAACCTCTCTATTGAATCTAAACGCTTTAGATTTGTGGGGGCAGCAGTACACCAAATTGGAGAGCAGTTGCTTACCACTGGTAAAACACAACCGTTATAAAATGAAATCATAGCAGAAGGATCTTTGATTTCTGGGAGTCTATATAATATTCCCAGAAGCGACATGGATTTAGAGACAATTTTTTCAATTTGCTTATTAAAGGTGAGTTTACTGTCAAAGATGACTCCTAAATCATTAATGTCGTGAACAATTGGAATGGTATCACCGCTTATTATGTATGAAAAAGGAATAATGGTGGATTTTAAACTGAACGGAAGAAGCTTACATTTTGTAGGATTAATTTTGAGTTTCCATGTTGCGCACCATTCGGCAAAAGAAGTGAGTGCAGCCTGGAGTACCAAGTTGTCCTGGGGAGAATTTATCATTTTGAAGATTTTGCAGTCGTCTGCATAGAGTAAAATTTTGCAGGAGTGTAGTGTGACTATATCAACAACGTCATCAATAAATAAAGCAAAAAGTAAGGGACCTAAGACACTGCCTTGGGGTGCACCAGAGAGAACTGGAATAGCTGAAGAGGAAACTCCATCAATTACAACTCTTTGAAGACGTGATTGCAGATAATCTTGAATTAATCTCAAAAGCGGACCATGAATATTGAATCTGTTGGCAAGTTTGTGTATGAGTAGCCTGTGGTCAACAGAATCGAATGCTTTATTCAGGTCAATATAACACACGTCAAGTTGTGATCTATCCTCAAAGGCCGTTGTTACTTCATTTTGTAGTATAGTTAGGTTCGTTAAACATGAACCTCCCGGTAGAAAACCATGTTGTTGGTGGGAAATACATGGGAGAGAATAATGAAGAAGATTTCTATGTATTATTCTTTCAAAGACAATTGAAATTATTGGGAGAATGGAGATGGGCCGGTAATTTGAAACGTTTGAGCTGGTACCGGATTTTAGGATCGGTGTGATATTTGATACCGTATTTTCTGGTCTATAACGCGCACCTTATAGATAACGCGCAAGTGATTTTCTTCAAACCTGGTACAAATGTATAGATAACGCGCAGTAAAAAAAAAGCGATTTGAAACAAGCGCTTCCTGAAAAAAAATGAATCAATTAAAATTTGCTGTGGCTTTCCGTTATTCAGTTGCTTTCACTGTACACCACATGGTATTATGGATTCTTGAATTAGCTTGGCATCAGTATTGAAAAAGTTTTTAATTTACCATGGAAAACGAAAATATGCGAAAGCGAAAATCATACACTTCGCAGTTTAAATTAGAAGTCGTAAAATTCGCTATAGAAAAAGGAAATCGTGAAGCTGGAAGAAAGTTTAACGTAGGGGAATCAAGTGTACGAGAATGGGGTAAAGGCGAATTGGTGCTGAAAAAGTTGCATCGGAAAAAACGAGCAATGCGTTTTAGAAAATGCTTTTGGCCAGAACTCGAGGAAGAACTGTATGAGTGGGTGATACGAGAAAGGGCAAAAGGCATTTCAACAACAAGGGCCTTATTGCAAGCGAAATGCATTGCTCAAGAGACGGACATAGTGGGCTTCAAAGCGTATCCTTCCTGGGGATTCTGTTTCATGAGGAGGAACAATTTATTTTATTTTTCTTTGTATAATGCGCATGATGTTTTTTCCTGATTTTTATATTTTTTGTATAGATAACGCGCGCATTATAGACCAGAAAATACGGTAATTTCCATTTAGTCGGAAACACACCACTTGCGAGACATCTATTAAATATATTAGCTAAGGGGAAACAAAGAGTTTCCGCTGTGCTTTTGAGGTATATTGCGCTTACTCCGTCAGATCCTGATGATTTCTTCGTATCCAATGCTAGGAGAAGATTTCTAACTTCGGAGGGCGATGTGCTCAAACAAGAAAGTGACTCTGATGTAACAGAATTGACTTTAGGCAAATTACTAATTGCTGAGGGAATAGTGAAGTTCGTTGAGAAATAATTGTTGAAAACGGAAGAACGTTCATTACCAAGACCGCTAATATCTCCGTGTTTGATTAGATTTGGTATACGCGGTTTTCGACGGCTCGAATTAATAAGGGACCAGAAACGTTTGCAATTTGATTTTAAGTCGTCAGTGACACTATCCACATATAGCTTATAATCTCTCCTTAAAAGATATTTACAGTGTCATCTCATGTTACTGAAGACGTTTTTGGTTTCGGAATTTGGGTTCTTTTTAAAAAGGCGCCAACATGCAAGTTTATTTTTCAAACATAAATACGATTCACCAGACATCCACGCCGGCTTCCTCGTCGTGAGTTTCCGGGAAGGAATTCAATCTGCAATGGTTGCTCCGATGATGTCGTAAAAATTGTCAAGCACCTCTTCGATGGAACCGGAACAAAGAAACTCCCAAGGCAAAAGAGAAAGTACACGGTTAATAGCTGCCCACTCTGCCTTCTTCCAGACCCTAACTTCAAGGGGGGGTAGGGGGCAGGACTTCACCGTAGGGAGAAATAGAAGTAAGGTTTCAACGGACATGTGGTCAGAACCGAAAATATTTCGGCCGGGGGAAATGGTTTCAATGTGAATGGAGGACACTATACAGTCCAGGGTGGCCAACTGTCTAGTTTTGTGCAAATTAAATTGACCGAGTTGAAGTCCACTGATGAAATGCTGGAAGAAAAACTCGTCATTGCTATTATGACACAAACCATCATAGGGTGTATACCATTCGACAGCCAGATTGAAGTCACCTAAAAGAATGACGTCACCTAAGGAACGAACATGTAAAACAGATTCAAGACACGCATCGAGAACTGATATATCACTTGCTGGAGGGCGATAAAACACTCCTACAAAAACTTTAGTTTTACAGGTTCTGCTCTCATTTAAATAAACACAGAGTTCACACCATAACAGCTCAGGGCATGTTTCGAGATCAGTCCTCCTTTGAGCAGGCAAGGATGGGTGGATCGCTAGTAGCACACCACCACCTCTGCGACCTTCGCGATCTCTTCTAAACACCTGATGGCTTTTAACAAGCAAAAGTTCACTGTCATTTATTGTAGAGTTAAGCCATGTCTCGGTGAGGGCAATTATATTGAAAGATGACAATTCTAGAAAATGAGTGTCAATAGTATTTAATTTGTTTTTTAAGCTCCTCACGTTCTGTAAATAAACACTTAAATGAGCACTTTTAGTGGGACCGGGGTTCACTTGCACATCACCGGCGAGTAAGACCAAGCTGAGAAGAAGACCAAGAGATCGGCACGCAGAGGGTCTAACCGGTGAACGCCCCAAGGAGCGTCCCCTCTCCGAGGAATAGGAGAAACATCCGCAGGCAGAGGAACACGGGAACGAAAAACTTCTTTCACTATAACAATTTAAGTTGTATCCGGTATTCCACTCACAAAGGCAACACAGTAACACATTCGGAGTGTAGGAAAACTAAAATCTTCACCAAACATATAAAAGTAACTACCGTAAGAGAAAAAAACTCGGGAGCACGAGAAACGCGTGATCTCAAGGTGGCAGCCATATTGGACATGAAAACATTTCAAAATTATCTCGTGTAATTTCATTTTTCCATAAAGCTATTTTATTTTTAATGTATTCTACCTAGTCGCTGAGAGTGAAAATGTTTGTACATCGACCCTGCAAACTCACATTTAGATCATTTAGTTTTCCGAAAATATCTGCAAGATAACTAAGATTAGCTAGCCATTTTTTGTCTAAGAAATATTGAGATAGTTTGTAATTTTGATCCAGAAGAAATATCCCAACTTTGTCTTTCAGATCAAGCAATCATTGAAGCATTTTTCCACGTGACAACCACCTAACTTCAGTGTGAAGAAGAAGCTTGTCAAAATGAGATCCCATTTCAGTGCACAGCATCGCAAACAATCTACTATTTAAAGCTTTCACTTTAATAAAATTCATTGCATTTACAGCTTCCCACAGTACTTGATTTAAAGTTTGGCTCTAGTGATTTTGCAGCTAAGGATTCTTTATGTATAATGCAGTGGTGAAAAGCTATATGTAAAGCAATCTCTTTAACTCTACCCTTAAATCCAATGCTTTTGCTAACTAATGCATTTGCACCATCTGTACAAATTGCTACACAATTGGACCATAAAATAGAGCTTGTTTGGAAAAACTAATTTACAACAGTGAAAATTTCCACACCAGTCGATCTTCCTTTCAGAGGCTCGTAGAATAAAAAGTATTCCAAAATATCACCATCGTAACAGTATCTCTCATAAACAAGAAGCTGAGCAAGTTTAGCAACATCAGTGGATTCATCCAATTGAATTGCGAAATATGAGGAATCTTTCAACCTGTTTAACAATAGGAATTTTACATTATCTGCGAGTATTGTAATACGCCAGGAAACAGTATTGTTTGATAAAGGAACGCATCTTAAATTGTTACCATATTTTTCTCCATGAATAATTGAAGACATTTTTATTGCGGCGGGCAAAACGAGAGTTTCACCAATATTATGCGGTTTCATTGCTTTTCCAATCAGTGATGAAACTTCTAATGATGCCCTTAACGCTTTTTCCGAAAGTGTTGCATGCCTGCTCATAAAACATTTCTGCATTTCTAATGCATTCGCATGTCTTTAAAAAAAAGTTTCATCCTTGCTCGTTACATCGGCATGCTTTGTTTTTAAATGTCTCTTGAGCTTGGATGGTTCATACTCTCACCCGATAATATTTCTAAACATATTACACACCTCGGGCGTTGTTCATTATTTATTACAGTATAAGTAAAACCATACTTAATATAATGTTCTTGGTATTTCCTGACTCTTGCCCAGTTTAAACTGTGATGATTCTCCTAATTCCACTTCACTTGATTTTATCCTTTTTGACGTCTCACTAATTGGACTTACATCCTCACACTCGCCACTTGCTGACCGTTTAAATTTTAATATCCATTTATCCATGTCGATGATCTGGGTACTTAAATTTAAATATTAATCCTATTATAGTAAAAACTTAATATATAAATATAAAAACACTGATAATATATATAAATATAACGACAACATGGAGATGAATGTAACTTACTAAGGTCTGATGGAATGGCAACAACACTCCTGGAAAGAGACACTTACTTGAAAGAAAGGGACGGGGTCGTGTGCAGCTGGCAATGGTTAATGTGGGCTCAACAAAACACAAATTAAATTCGGGTAAACTAGATGAGACTCTTTTGGGTGCTCACTCTTTATCTCTCACACTTCACTGTCCGCGAATTTAACCAAGATTGTCCCATCCATGAAACAGACGAACAAGTTTCAGTAACAATTAAAATAATAGCCATCGTAGGCAGAGGATTCGATCAGAAGGCCTATCCAGATTGTTTAACTACATTTTATTTATTGTATCGTAATGCATGGATTGTAGGAGCTACAATGGGGTCGTGAAGGAGTGTCGTCAATTACATTGTCAACATTGTACTAACTACAATGTCAAGCGATATGATAAAAGAATGATGTTTGGGTCTTATTTCTCACTCCTTCGTGGCCCCTCGAACTTCTTCCGCGACCCCCAATGGGACCCATGGGTTGGGAACCTCTGGCGTAAGATATGCCAAGGAGGCACAGTCTACATTGGTATCAATCGAAAGAGAATTTTATAACAATTACGAATACACAGTGTAAAAATAAACCCCTTATACCTATCTGCTGTAGCTTATTGATAATAATGTTAAAATTAATCAGGTCAAAAACCTTTTAAAAGTCAATAAAATTGAAAATTATTTGATTATTTTTATCCAAGTTTTGATTTATTGAGAAGTGTTACGATGCTTCTTCTGTTCATCTGTTTTTTTGGAAACCAAATTGCTTACTAGAAATTATTTTGGTTTTAGATATGAAGTCTCTCAAATGTTTAGCTACAAATTGTTGTTTAATTATTAAGTTAACTGAATTTGTAGATTTGAATTTACAGTCATTTTGTTAATTTCTTGCCATACTTTTCTATATCTTTATTAATATCAGAGAATCTGGACTTATAATAATTATTTTTAGATTTTTTTTAGTTCTGATTGGACTCTTTTCCTTATTGATCTTTGTGTGTCACGTTAGTCAGATTGATTTTTCACTATCTGTAATTTTTATCTCATTTTTTATTTCTTCCATTAGTTTCGCTGTCATCCAATCCTTTTTTAGTTTGAGATGAGAAGGTTCTTTAGTTGACAATGCATAGATTTTGTTAAGCTTCTTCTTTACATTTGTTAGGATCATTTTTATTTAAGAGATATTCCCAATTAAACGATTCAATTATGGCTTTGACTTCGAAATTGTCAAGTTAAATTATTTTTTCTTTCATTTGGTTAGTTACATATCTGTCACAATATTTGAGATTCAAGCCTATGATTTTATGGTCAGGTATTTTAGAGTGTATTATTAGTGCTTCAGAAGTAGAAATTAGTCCTGTGTAGATATGGTAAATGCATGAGCTAATTACTTGAGATCTATTTCTTCTCTGGTGTATTCTTTAATTATTTCTGCAAATCCATGATAGGAAGCATATCTCTGTATTTAGTATTGTTTGCATCTTTTGCCTTTATATTTATATATCACATATGATAACAATTTCCTTTTCTTTTGGGTTACATATAATCATATCTAGTTTGTTAATACATAATATTTTGCTGAAGTTGGGGGTTTATAAACTCCTAAAAAAATAATCTCCAATTAGCCTTCATCAACAAACGTATCTTAGATTCAAAGTTAACAATGTCTATGTCATTTTCAATGAAGGTGAAATCATTCTTAACATAAAAATTATCTCATCACCTCTATTATTTATTCTCTGTTTTGTGTACTTGACATATTCTTCCATACGCTATAGGTACCTATATCCTCTTCATTCATCATAATATTGACTTCAGTCAGAACAATCAAAGCTATATTTATTTTCCGTGATAGGTGTCAGCAAATGTTAGAAATTCTTCCCAATTCTTCTTAATGGACATAACCTTTAGATGAAACACATAAGAGTCATTATTAAGGGTATACTATTATAAATTCATGTATATTATAGTTAATTTTATGTTGTAATCATTTCCAAATCTTCCATTGTAAATGTAATTGAAGATTAGTCAGGAGTAATGATATGCTGGTATAGATTTTGTTTAGATATTCAGTATTGATTTTAAGCAGTTTTTCATTTTCGTCCTTAATAACATAAGTGAAACCATTTTTATCCAAACGAAGTTATAACTGGCATGTTTACATAGTTCCTTGGTTATCCAGAATAGGTCTCCATAATATTTGGTTAAGGCCTCATTAACAAAAAATCTGCTATTATAATTATTGCTCAAAATATCGTTATCTGTTAATGGTTTTCGGTTATTGTGGCAAATATCTTTTATTTTCTTTGAAACGAAACTTACCACGATTTTACTTTGGTTATCTGCTAGGCAATTTTTAACTACATACACATCATCAATATCATTTTCGCTAAAAGTTTCTATTTCTAACTTATTAACAATATTATTAACTATACCATTAATATCTCTTTCTTTCAAATCCTCGTCTATGCACACAATATCTAATGTTTTATCTAAGTAATCTCGATCTAATCTATTCCCCTTTTCTCTAAATTGATATTAGTGTAATGTTTTTCACGTATTTCATCTCTTAGTCATACTATAGTAAGGTTCAAATCATCAATGTTATCATTGTAACTGTTCAATGTTTTCAGTAATACATCATATTTCTATACTAGAAAGTTTATACTTAGCCTTATATCATTTAGGTCTTTCCGTGAATCGTAATGATCTGTTGGCATGAGACATACTCTCCAACTGTTTATCTTTTTGACGGAATCCAGGGAATCTACAAGTTTCTTTCCTTATTGTTAACATCCATCAGTAAATCGCCTACTTGAGCCCAGAATAGTTAAAGTGCAGGATTGCCTCCTTGGCGTACCTTACACTCTCCCCTATTCCCTCCCCCCTCCTTCCCATTTATTTTAGTTTTTACGTTGCGTATTCGTAATCATTATAAAATTCTCTGTCGATTGATACCAATGTCGACTGAGTTTCCTTGGCATACCTTACGCCCTCCCCCCACTTTATTTTTATGTTGCGTATTTGTCATCGTTATGAAATTCTCTGTCGATTGATACCAATTGTGACTGTGTTTCCTTGGCGTGCCTTACGCCCTCCTCCCTTTTCCCTACCCCCCTTTTATTTTCGTTTTTACGGTTCCTATTCTTAATCGTTCTGAAAGTCTCTTTCGATTAATACCAATGTCGACTATGTTCCCTCAGCATACCTTATGCCCTCCCCCCTTTCCTCTCCTCCTTCCATTCTCCCTCTTGCTGCATATCCGTATATTTCCCTCAGTCCTTTCTCCTTTTTGCTTCATATTCGTAAATACCCCTCTTTTCCCCACCCTAGTTTTTACTATGGGAAGTGGGATTCTAGCAACTGGGAATTCGAGCATTTGGGACTATGGCAAGTGGGATTAATGGCAACTGGGTTTTATGGCAAGTAGGATTCGAGCATTCGAATTCAAGCAACTGGGGCAACGCTATCCCCTTGGTGCTCTTCGTTAAGATTAGGATAATGCTGGCACTGGGTTTTCCTCCTCCCCTGTGATTGTGTTCGGTGTGGAAGGAGCTATGGCTATAAAAATCCAAGAGGTTAATTAGCCAGAAATTCCATACAAACAAAAAAAGTCGAGTTCGAGTTGAATATCATTGGAAAACTTCATGTTTCGAGTCGAGTTTGAGTCTTATGTTCAAAAATATATTTAATGATTTTGTTAGGTAGAATAAAAGTGCTTGAAAGACCTTTTGTTAACTCAATATTAATTATTCTTAATTTTTATTGATTCATAACAAAGAATACAATTGAAATTGAAAAATTAAGCCAGATGGATCAAAGAGTTTTAAAAAATCTATTAGACTTTGCTTCATTGTTAGATGAAATTTACATGAAATATTTCCATATCGTAGAACTTTTTTCATTCACCTCAATAGGTGCATTTGAACTTTCAAACATTTTTATGGGGTATTTACGATGATAAAATATTAATACTAAATGATTATGTCATCAAACTTGTCATTTGAAAATTTTCAGATAATAATGCCACAAATAATGAGAGAGAGCAAACGGGTAAACAAACTAAATTCTCAATATGTACTAATATGTCTATAAACAAATTTTACATCTATAGCATCTGCAGACAAGTGTCAACTATTGATAGCGACTTCTATAGTTGTAAGTAAATCGTAAGACATAAGTTTTCTGTCATGTTGGCAGTTTAAAAAAAATACAAATTTTTGAGTTTGATTTTTTTTCAAACATTTGTTTTATCAAACTGATGATTGCTTAAAAGTTTTTCTATTCCATGGTAAAGGATTAAATATTGAAACAGATATTGATAGTTGTAATTTGATAACCGTAGTCATAATGTGAAATGTTAACAGCATAACAAAATGAATAAATAAACAAAACTTTCAGGAAAGTTGTTTACAAAACATGTTTCCGTCTAAAGCAACTTGTGGGCTGTGTGCAACCTGCAAAACATTTTTATGGTCTGCAGCTATAATTTAAGTATCCAAATACTGAGAAATGTTTAAAAAGAGAGAGATTTAAAATGGTTTTGTTATTAGGGTTGGAATTTTTATATCCACTTAAATTTATTCTTAACAAAAACTCATAATTCACTTTTTCATAATGTATGTATTTTAATTTTAACTAGTAAGTTCGGCAGATTCGGCATAATCGACGAAGCCAATCTCAGGCTCGGAAAAATAAATACTCAGACCCTTTGATGGAAAAAGGTTTTAAACCACTGATGTAAATCAACCAATGATGAAGGATTAAATTCAAATGCAACTTAAATAGTTGTAACTTAATAAATCTTGTGAAATAATTTTTTAACGATCATGTAGGCTTATTTTTTTTAAATACCACATTTTTCTGATAGTTTGAAATTTTCGAACTTTTATTTCAGCCTGAACCAAGTCAAGTTTTAAAATAAAACTTGACTCAGTTCAAAATTTACAACAGTTTGCACATCTCTACTTCTCAATTTTTAAATTTAAAAGCAAATGAATAACTATAATAATTTTTTATTATTATAAGCGACCAAATGAAAACTTTTATACGATGTGAAGCAAGTTGCAGACCCTCCAGCTATCAATGAACATTGTCATCTGCCACATGTTATGCCAAGCATTATTCAAAATTTCTAGCGTAACATCGTCCCAACTATGAACAACGGCTGATACAGCATCCTTCACATTGAAGTCTTTAAAAAACACTTTCAATCCTTTGCTGCCATTGATAGCTCTCAGCATACGTCTCATAACTCATTCAAAAAATGTATGTTTTATTGTAATTATTTAGTAATCCAATTAGATAATTATATTAGATAAAAATACCCTTTATTATTAGAAACAGACCTAAAAAAGATGGTCTCTTCATTCCATGTTCCAGGACTTGCTTAATGGCAGGACATAGCGTGCCACGGACTAGATCTGTCACTGCTTGTGACACGCTGTCATCTCCAGCACACGAATACTGCTTACTTCTCTCATCCAGTAATTCTACAAACTTAGCAGGGAACCATCCTGTAATATATTATTATTATTATTTATTTTATTCCATACTTTTTTAATAATTAAACCAACAATAATAAATTTATGGACATTTGAATCTGATCATCTATATAAAGGTGATGCTCGATTTACACCAATCTGATTTACGTGCTTTCATTTTAACGCCACTTATAATAAACATACAAATAACATCTTATTTATGTCACCTTGCAAGTTTCCTTGCCTCCTCAGTCGGAGGACTTGGGAGAGGTTTCTGGTTTTCTTTGACAGCTTTGTTATGAAAAACTAACAGATTTTTTTACATAACTTTGAGATATTCATTCGTATAACAAAGCCCTGAACAAAAAAATTTTTTTTGTGACTTCGAAATTTCATAAAATGGGGCAACGTAAATCAAGGTCTTGATGTAGTACTATTTCATCAGTTTTACAGAATGAAAAATAAATAGGTGGCTTCAATTTGGCTCCTTATAGTTTCAAAATTGGCCCCTAAACAGCGCTGACATTTTAAGATCAAATATTTGTGCAATAATGTCAAATTATTTTATGTACTCTAATTTTTAGTAAATTCTCTTAAAAGGAAAACAACGTCCTTAGGTGATCACTCTGTCTGTCTGTCTGTCTATCTATTACCAATCGAATTCTTTGTTTTAATGGATATTTGGAAAATTATTTTGTAATTAGACAGCTTTTAATGAGGCAAACCAGAACTCTGAAATTTTCCAAGAAAGTGTGCTCCCTCCTCTTACTTTAGTAAGTTCAAATATATCATTGTAATCAAACAATCATTACCGTATTAATCTGAATTCAAGACAACCCCAAATCTAAGACAACCCTCCCCCCCCCATTAGCAGACTATCAAAACAGAAAAAGATTTTATGACCTAATTTCTCACTGAATGTAATTGGCGTATATTACAAACACACGCATACAGTATAGATATTTTAGTTTGTTCATTACTTGAATTGGTTTGATACAAATTTTTGTTTGAGGGAAAAAAATGAATTTTAAAATGTACCTATTTTAAAAATAATACTGCATTAATTAAAATCCGGTTTGTAAGTTTGCAATGAAAAATTTCAGTAGATACCATTATTTTATCTTACGTTTCCTTTGCTCAAAATACATTGATAAAACATGTAATCATACTTCCTACAATTTTACGATAACTCATCGTGGTCAGTTCATCACCGTAGGAGTTTTGGATTCCCGGCGATATTTTTTCCCCCGGGAAATGGGAATTACATTTTCAAATATCCCAGGAATACACGAATAAGAATGATTTTGCATTTACAATTCCAGTTCTCATATACCACACGTAAACATTGACTTTTCGACGTGCAGGCTTTTCTTCTTTTTGAGATTTAATTAGAAATAATTAACCTACAATATTTGATTTAAACCATTATAAAGAAAAAATTATTATATTTCATATACTATATAAAGTTCTGAGTTAAACAGAAGTTACATGGTGAAAATTGTCCTATTTTGTTCAGTAGAAGTGTATATATATATATGCGTGTGTGTGAAGTTAATATAAAAGTTATTAAAAAGCTATTCTAATTTTTTTATGACGTGTGTGTGTGTGTGTGTATATATATATATATATATATATATATATATATATATATATATATATATATATATATATATATATCATTCTATATAGACGTTCCTTACAGAGGAGGAGGATATAACATATAACAGGAGGATACTAATCTTTAGGCACTTCCAGATAAGCTGGAGATTCGAAATTTTTTTCATAGGTAGAATTTTGTGCAAAACCGACTAGAAAAAGCGAAAATCTCTAAAAAGTGCAACAATGCGGCCGCTAAAAATTCGCAATTGTTTAAACAAATTTTCAATATCATTCTATATAGACGTTCCTTACAGAGGAGGAGGCCTTGTACATTCTTTGGCCTTCTTCAGTGTTTATGTTCTTCCACTTTCTCCTATCTTCCATTTTTTGCAGCATGGCTGCTGTGACCCAGGGTTTCTTGATTCTTTCACCCGTTATCTTCCCTACCTTCTTTTCCATTACATCTTTAATGTTGCTATGGATGTATCTCCACTCCTCATCTACATTGTTCCTATTTTCTTCAGCTCTCCCCCCCCAACCTATCCTCCAGCTCAGTCTTGATACCCTCCTTGTTCTTAAAGAGTTCCTCTAAGTTCCATTTCTTGTTAACTCTTATGTTTCTCTTGACGCTCTTCAGTCTACATTGTGTATTTGCCACCAAAAGGTTGTGGTCGGAATCGATATCTGCCCCTGGTAGTGTTTTCACATTTTTAATGCTATTTCTAAATCTTTCATTGACTAATATGTAATCTATCTGGTATCGCCTCTTGTCTCCTGGGCTTCTCCATGTGTAAAGTCTCCGCTGGTGATGCTTAAACCATGTATTAGTTACAATCAATCTTTTTCTACAGCAGAATTCCACAAGTTTCTCCCCTCTTTCATTTCTCTTCCTTAGTCCATATTTTCCCACTATGTTATCTTCCTGTCCCTCTCCGACTACACTGTTCCAGTCTCCCATTACTATGGTGTTGACCCTTCCTTTTCCCTCCTCCTCCAATATCTCCATAATCTGTTCATACATTTCATCTACTTCGTCGTCGCCAGCATTAGTCGTTGGCATATACACTTGAGTTATAAGCATTTCCACTGGCTCCATCTGAAGTTTTACGGCTATTAATCTATCATTAACTGTCACTACCTTGCTAATTCTTTCAGCTATCTCTTTTCTCATTATAATCCCACTCCCCTTTCCTTTTTCTCTCCTCCCGAGTAAATAATCTTAAATTCGTCTGAATTTATCTCGCCTTCTCCTTCCCACCGAACTTCACTAAGACCTACTATACCTACATTATTTCTTCTCATTTCCCTTTTTAAGTTCTCTAGTTTACCCCCTGAATTCATAGTCCTAACATTCCATATGCCTATTCTTAATTTCTCACCACTTGCTTTCCTATTAATGTTACATTTCCTCTGTGCATCCCCTAGGGTAGTCCCCACCCGGAGATCCAATTGGGGGACTATTTTACCTCCGGAATATTTTACCCCAGAGAGATCCATAGAGGTATTTGCAGCTTTTCAGCCTATCATGGGATATATAATGAGGTAGTTTCCCCTTGCTTTCCTCATCGCAGTTTCACAGAGTGATTACCCATCTGTAGCTGTTCAGATCCACATGATCACCACCTACAGAGGTACTGTGCAAGCTGCTGCCCTTGCACAGGGGGATGTAAAACCCCCAAGACTGCTTCTTAGTCTGACTCTTCCCCTCAGACCTTTCCGGCTTGGATGGTCCTACCAGGAGAATTATCTCCCGCCGGCATAGCTCTTTGGTTCATAAGAGTACACAAACCCTCCCACCTCTGTAAGGTTATGCAGTCCTTAGGGAGGGGATTTAGAATAGCATTGTTATAATTACACGTTCCAAAGTTATTACTTTTATGATTTTGCTTTCACTGTTTCCTAATATTACTTCTGAGGCCCATATTTTAATGATTGAATTTTAATTGAATAATGTTATTTACATTTCAACTTTATTTGAATTTTGAATAACATATATTATCCACAGTGGAATTCCTTAGGTTTAATAATAAAATCTTTATAAAACATTAATTATTTGTTTTATTTTGTTAAACTGTAAATATTTGATACTTAAAATGGTTGGGTCCTTCGGGACCCAGCTCCAGAGTCCGTGTTATTACTATTAGGTCTGGCGTCCAAGTGTTCAAGTTGTAGGTGTCAAATTGTCAAACGACTGCTTTGCTCATGGACAATTATATATAGCTATGTCTAGAGAAGAAAATTCATCGTGTCAAAAAATAAAAAAGATGAGCAATAACTGCGACATACTGAGTACATCGCTCGACGGCATATGAAGTTTGCCCCTGCCATACTCAGTACATTTCTTGGTGTTGATGGATTAAAACTTCAATGGAAGTAATTGGAGCCAATATTCTGATAATATAGATACCAGTACAGTAAAACCTGGTTAATTCAAAATTCAGGGGACCAAAGAAAAAGCATTTCAAATTACATAGAACCTCTATAATTTGAAATTTACAGGAGAGATATTTATAAAATTTAAGAAATGCAAATATAAATTACAGAAAACAAAAGGATGCAGTATGCATACATACCTAAAAATATGATGTAGATGAATAAAATACAAATTTACGATTACACATTCAAATATTGAAAAATATATTAGCATATAATTAAAATCCACTGAAATGTTAAAAGTTTTTCAGTAACTTATTTCAACTTAAAAGTAAATAAATGAAAGGTGGCAACAAAAGATTAATTTAAACGTATTTAAAAAAGTCACTTATTTTCCAGTTTCAATTTCGGACCACTCTCTAGCGCGATGTGTTGCGCATTGGTGTCAACTTTTTCACATACTATATCTATCAGCACGTCTGGCATCTTTGACACGTATTTTTGAAGGGAATCCAAAGCTTTGAAAACATCCTCCTTAGATGGTAATGGCACATCCAACCTATCATTGACGTCCTCATCGTCTTCTTCGTCGCCATTACTCGCAACGGTTTTCGATTTAAGTATGAGCTCATACACAGCCGACGTAGCCAAGCCATTATCGAAGGAAACAAAGTTTCTGAAATTGGCAGGCTCCAATAGTATATTGCTGTCGATTACTTCCTACACTTCTGTACCTTCAAACACTTCTGGCAACTGTGAAGACAGTCCACTTTTCTTAAAACAATTGGCAATGGTCTGAGGAGAGACCAATTGCCACGCTGCCAATGACAAGACCTGGCACACGTCTAAAATCGTCCCTTTTCGTAAATCATTATGCGTACACCCATTTGTAATTTCTACCAAGCATGATGACAATAGTTTTTTCTGTAATGGCTCTTTAAATTTTGATTGATACCCTGGTCGAGTGGCTGGAGAACACTGGTTATGTTCGGTGGCAAATACAGCAACTCAACATTAGGCATATTTATCTGAGCCACATGGTGAGCAGAACAGTTGTTTAGTCTCAACAAAATTCTACGATTTTGCACCGCCATACTCCTTTCCAGTCTTATTAAAAAACTTTTGAATAGGTCTATCGTCATCCACGCCTTTTTGTTATGTTCGTATATTATCGGCAAATTATCACGATTAATACCTTTAAAACAGCATGGCTTGGCATATTTTTCCGATAATTACAAGTTTTTCTTTATCTCACTCATCCATATTAGTACAGAGCACGGGGGTGAGACGCTCCTTACAACATTTTCCACTGTGACATTTTTCGCCTCGGAGAGCCAAAGTACGATCGGGCAACATGTTGAAAAAATGTCCGTTTCATTCATATTATAAATGTCCTTGGGCATGCACTTCTCCAAAACATGTTATTACATTGCAGCTAGGTTGTCCACTTCCTCTTAATTTTTTGGGCATTGCCACAAACTGCAAGGCAAACAATGTTGCGGTGTTTTTTAAAACCATCCAGCCACCCATTGGACACTTTAAAATCCTCAATGTTCAAAGCATTCGCAAGACTTTGCTTTTTCAATGAGCATCAGGCTTTTCACAGGCATATCTGCCGCTCGTACTTGTGAAATAAACTCGAACAATTTTTCTTCAAGGTCTTGGTTTTTTGCAGGTTATGAATGCTGACTCCCTATAAATTTATAAAAACTTTCTTCAATGTTTGCCCGATTCTTTTAAATTCTAGATACAAGTTCTGAATCCCATACTTTGATGCCAGTTTTCCAT
Organism: Tanypteryx hageni; assembly: GCA_028673005.1. Classification (NCBI taxonomy): domain Eukaryota; kingdom Metazoa; phylum Arthropoda; class Insecta; order Odonata; family Petaluridae; genus Tanypteryx; species Tanypteryx hageni. Next base: position 4,256,040 of record CM054117.1, read on the forward strand.
TTGATTCAGACTTCTTGTCAATGTCTTGCAGCAAAGACATTTTTTCAGCAAGAGTCAGTCTTATATGTATCACATACCAGAGCCATTGGAGGGTAAATAAAAAATTCTTCTAACAATAAATTTAAATATAGTCTCTCTCACAATTATTAAATTAAGTATATCACTTAAACTAGTAACAAAGGGAATATGAAAAACACAATCAAATACGAAAATACAAGCAACAAAGCAAAGGAATATTGGAACGCGTTTTATACACAAAACTTGCAAAACAATAGATAAATCGAGACATAACCATGCAAGGATGATGCCCAAGGGAATCTGATAAGGCATGGGCAAGAGTGGACAGAAACAAATGCATGTGGGGGATGAACCAAGAAGAGGTGATCCAAGGGAGGGGAAGAACCAAGGGAGGGGAAGAACCAAGGGAGGGGAAGAACCAAGGGGAGATGGACTGAATTCAGCGACAATACCCAACGCCCTGTCAGCATGCTCACAATTGCACGAAGTTTGTAAGCAAGTCAGCATGGTACCAGAGATATTTCCATAAATTTGATTTTGTTTCTTTTTCATAAGTTTTATTTCAAATTATATTGATAAAAATGCATTGATACTCTGAAAATCGGGCTAAAAGATATTTCAAATTATGAATTATAGAGGTTTTTGAATTATTGAAACAAATTTTTATGGAATTGTCTTTTTCGGTCTTTTATGTATTGAAAAATTTTGAATTACGTCGAATTTCGAAAAATGGAGGTTCAAATTAACCAGGTTTTACTGTAGTAATTTTACTTATGATGTCATTTGCATGGTAGGACCGGTCAAGGTCTTCACTAACATGTAGGCCCAAAAATTTTATAAAGTGGAATGTTGAATAATATTATTATTGACCTTTAACAGAGGGCTATAATTAGGGGATGATATTTTGGGGCGAAGCTGGAGAAAGCAAGTTTTTTATCACCATTGAGACATGTTTTCAATGGTGTTATTAGTTGTATTATGTAAGTCGGCTATTTTTCCTTCAGAAGTTCGAGTGGAAATATAATTGGCACACAGAATTCCTTTACTATTAGACAGTGAATTAGGAAGGTCATTCACAAATAAAATGAATAAAAGGGGTCCCAATATTGATTCTTGTGAGACACCACAGTTGACTCCAAGTATTTTAGATCTGTTAGTGCGCTTTCCCATTAGTGACTATGTTTGAATTGAACTATTTGTTGATAATTTGAAAGATATGACATTACCCAAGTACAGGCATTACCAGTAATTCCCATTCTAATTAACTTATTAAATAAAATACTATGATCAATTTTATCAAAAGCCTTACTTACGTCAAAGAATGTACCAATTATGGACTTCTGGTCATTCAATGTTTGACATATATGGTGTATAAGTTGGAAAATGTCAGATATAGTGGTCTGTCCCTCTCGAAAGTCATATTGTGAATGATGTAACAAATCAAAATGTTGAAGATATTTAATAATGCAATCATAGAAAAGCTTTTCAAAGATTTTTGAGAATACGGATAAGACAGAAATTGGTCTGTAATTTTTAGAATCAGTGAGAGGTCCTTTTTATTTATTATCTGGTGTAACCAAAGCAACTTGAAGATCAACAGGGAAGTGATCCTCATAAAGAGATAAATTAAAAATGTCAGCTGAGGACCAACCCCAGGTCCACATAGTCCACTCCACTGCCTCTGCAGAAGCTTAACATTCTATAAGTCATCCCCACCACATGGCACCAAACCATATATCTCCAGTCCACCTGAGAGACAATTCTGCAGATCGTCAGATACATGTCAGAACATAACTCCTCTCGGACATGAATGACCCCGGAGACCAAGTGCTTAAGAGAACTCAGAATCTTCTCAGATCAACGGCTCAAGGCAATGTTAATTCTCGCATACTCCACCATTCACAATGAGTCCGTGCCCAGGAGTGATGCCCTCAACTCTTTCGTCACCTGGGGCACTGTACCTCGGGGTATACACCTTGAGAACAGTCACTCATCAACATCCCCATAATGAGCTTGTGACAGCAAGGTGTCACCAAGCACCAAACATTTGAGCTGCCTATCTCTAACAGTCCCCTCTTTCCCCCTTGCTCCCACTGGTCCCAGTCTCCACTAAGGAGATAGGAGTTGCTACAGAGTCCTTCGATAATACCACAAACCTATTGCTAACAGGAAGAGAGTCTGCCAAAGTATCCTCACATCTCTGACTCCACAGCATTACCTCATGATCCTCCCGGATGGACACCATTCTTCACTAATCACATTTCCCATCCCAAGGACCCTCAGCCTGTGGCAAGGAGTCACAGGCAACCCCGATCATTCTACCGACTTACACACTCAGGCGAAACTGAGCCGGCAATTTGGCATTCAGATATTATCCCATATTCCTCACACACACTAGGGGACTGCCTAAGACCCTCTCTGAAGATGATCTACATCCACCTCTGCAGCTCCATAATTCAAAATCTCATGACCTTGCAACTAGCACCATGCAAGGAGGAAATGAGTCCACAGAGAAGCCATCTTATGCTCTAAACTAATGTGTTTACTAATGCAAAAGACTCTAATGCTGTAAGATATGCAGAGAAGTTATTTGTGAAGTGTTTGAGTGGAAGGGATCAAAGATCAAGTGCAGGTATAAAGTGAAAGGGGGAACCATTGTAGGTATTCTTTTATGCGAGATATTTTTTAATAAGTTGCTAAAAATGAATGCATTTTAATTCATGCCTACATAAGCATGTCTTTGAATTAAATTTTTTCCTCTCAATCCAATGAATAACAATAGTATGATAAGAGTGCAGTCTTACGTAGGCACAATCTCGTGATAACAATATAAGATATAATGAAAATATTACACACGTTTTTATATGAGGTGCACTTATTAAAATATATTTTCTATGTATATACTCATTATATTATGGTTTCACTAAATTATCAGAATTACTTAACTAACCTCTGAGGCCATTTAATTCGCCAACCCAGCAGTGCTCATCTTTTTGGCTAATTATAGTAATGATGTCATTTTTTCGAAATCCAAGTTCATCATCATCATGACGCTCGAAATCTGTAAAGCGCAAGGATTTACAAATGAGATGGAAATTTAAAAAATACAGGCATACCTCCCATAATGAAATACATGCATTCCTAGCATCCACTTCATTCTCAGAAACTTCGTTGCCAGAGGTAGATTTAACATGTAGTAAATGGGGATAGGTTCCAGTACTACGTTAACCATATCGTTGAAGATGTATATGACTTAAAATAATAAAAACATGTATGTAAAACAAATGAGAGGGCAAAAAAGCTTTTAATATCTCTTGCCAGAGAATTTACATGGAACTTGAATCGTTATAATTACCAACATCTTCGCCATAACTTGGCAATGGTGGATTGCAGACCTTACTGGGGGTTTGTAGTGCTGGGATTTCGGGTTGATGGACCTGGATGGACTGAGCAGTAGATGATTTATTCTTAAGGAATGCATCAAGGGTAGATTGTCTTGATTGTTCTTCCTTTCTTGAAGCAACTCACGATAGCCTGCCTGACTCTACTTGTCGTATCACCTGTATCTTCTCAGCAAGTGAGATGGATTTTCGTTTCTTTTTAGGTGCACTAGGATCACTACCACTCGATGGTTGTTCGGCTGACATTAGGGCTGCTGTTAAATTCACTTAATTAAACCCTAAAATATGGATTAAAATTCCAAGTATAGCTTTTGAGGAAGTGTTTTTTACTAAACATTTTGTAAAAGGCATCTAAGAAAGTACAAAAGCAATGCTTACTGTGCGACTGATGACCAAGAACTAAAAGAGAACGATTTTTTCCTTTGATATCAGGGACTTCTTTGAAGGAAGAAATACGTAATATAATCCCAAGACACTTGAGAACCTTGCAACTGTTTACGGTGAATAGAGCATTTGGAGACTCCTGTGCATACATGTGGCGATGTATAATGTGTCTCACCACGTCCCTGCAATAGGGGCTCCAATGGGGCATATTTTCTCTCTCTTTTCCCAAAAAACTCTCGCACCAAAGATAGCCTCGAAGTAACCTCCATACTTTCACCGCCCGAAACAGCATTAAAAATCACATTAAAATACCATTTTTCTCCATTTTTGTTTTTTAGATTATTTTTCGTATTTCATATGTTGTTTTATCATCCTGCATAAGATTCACAACTTTAAGCTGCAAGAAAATCACTCTAAGTTTGTAATAACAAAAAAATCTTTGTTTTCTCTTGCGTATAAGTATTTTAAATACATTTCGGGGCAGATTTCGGAGTAAAGTGCTGACTTTGTAAAAAAGGAGCTTCGTTGATGGAGGTATGCCTGTACTTTCTCTTTTTTGATCAATTAATTATAAAAAAATAGTGAAAGTTGAACAAATGAGATTTTTCACAAGCCCAAATACTGAGTACTAGTAAACACTTTGGAGCTGCATTAGACATTTAAATACTGCAGGTAAATAATGGTAATAAAAAGCATGTTCTTGAAATGTCTACTTGGATATGCAAAAATTCTTTTTGATTTATTATACAATTAACCCTCGATTAGCACGTAGTTGGGTTCCACGAAAAAACCATGTAATACAAAATTGTGTTAACTGAGATTATGAATTCGCACAAAAATAGAGGTTTGGTTCTTTTTTGTTTAAATATATTTTTTTAGCTGTGATAACTTTCATTTGGACATTTCTCTCTTTAGTTCCAAGTTGCACATATGTATTAATTTCACTGAAATTTTTTTTAATATATAAATTACGCTCAAACAAAAAATAAATTCTATGAATTCAAAACAAAACCTTGCATTCAAAAATTTAATGATGAAAAAATGTTAGGAAATTGATTTTTTTGTTTTTGAATTTTATTCTTTTCAATTTCATGGCTGAAAAAAAATTTGGTTGTTAGATAAAATTAAATTTTGCTAATTTCTAGCAAAGAAACCAAGTTTCACTTTTTTGTTACAATCATTAAATTAGAAATAATGCATTTAGGAATCTATACTTTTGCAATACTTTTGCTCTCATAACTGTCATCGCTCTCAACCTTAGCGCAGGTCACTCGAGAAGTGTCTCGATCATCCCATGAATTTCTATCAAACTGACTGACCAGCGGCAAATAAAAGCAAAGACTAGAAAATGATTTTCTCTCATCAACCACATGACATTCTGAATTGGTATAATCTTGATGCAAAAAGTAGATTTCATCGATCGAAAATAAAATGAAAATATTCTTTATGTAAATGCAAGACACAGAGGAATCCCCCCCTCTCACAAGTTTTTTGAAGATTTGATCCTAATTTTCAAGCATTGAATTAAGAGATAACCATGAGAAAGGGAGGAAAGTTCCATTAGGGAACCCAAAAATGCTTGCGACAGCTTGGAAATTAAATGAATAAAATTTGTTTGCTCAAAAAGCAGAAGTTATTTCTTAGGACTGGAGATGGAGGGGAAATATATAATATCCTCCCTTAATGTGCCTAAACTTGACATTAGTCTCCTTTGACAATGTCTGCTTAGTTTGATATCAAAATTGTATCCTGTATAAAAATTTAAGAAAATCGTACTGTTGGCAACCCTTGCCACAGGACCAGATGCCCCCAAATCGCTTGCACTCTCAGGAAGTTCTGTCTCTGCCTAAACTGCTTCCCTGATTACAAAGAGTATACTCGGATCGAGGCGAAGGTCAAATTCTCACAATCCCAAATATGCTCTGGCTATTTTGATTTTTCCTTACCATTCAAAGCGCAAGTATATTTTTTTTGGTCCTTCATAGAAGTGCACATTCTGACAGTCAAGAGGTCATACAGAGAGAATTGAGATTTCTCGGAGTGGATTTTTTGAAATATCGGTGTAACGAACTCGCACTGTCATTTGCACTGCTGAAGCCAAATTTTACTCTTTACAAATAGTTGTTGCTCAAGACCAGAGGTTCCCAACCTTTATGTTGATAACGGCGCCTTCGACTTAAAAAGCAAAAGCGGCGTGCACCGCCGATATTTTATCCCCCCCTTGCTCTACACTTACAGCTCAGCTTGTAGCTATATATTTATTTACAATCAGGTTTGGTAGGATTCGATTTAAATTGATAAATGTTGATAAAAATCGAATTCGTAAAAATTTAAAAATCGACGAAAATGAATTGTCGTCAATTTTTCACTACTAAATTTTCTATGAAATTATCAGGATTATTAAATTTGCTTTGTCACACTTAAATTTGATTTTAATTCCAAACGCCTAAAACAAAAGCAAAAATCGGCATTTGTCATACCAGACAGCCACACTTCATTTGGCATTCCAAACCCTTTCTAAGATCCCTTACGTCTTAAGGATCCATACTGAGCTGACACGGGTATGGGACAAAACAATATGATCGGTTTATTGCACTATGTCTTTAATCTCGACTACACCTGATAATCCCTACACCCCTAAGTCATGAAGTCTTTTTAGATTAGTACTTTCTAAATTCTGTGGACGCTCATCACTATAAGTCAAAAGAGCTAAATTTTTAGGGAGGATACCTGAGCAAACCTCGGCGGGCGCCACAGCGTACCTTTGCAGGCTCCATGGCGCCCACGGGCACTGCGTTGGTAACCCCTGCTCTAGACATTCTTTGCCTTACCAAGGATTCCGTTAATTGCTGGGTCCTTCTCCTCGAGAGGGTGTTTCCCTTTAAACACTTTTTTCCCTTCCACCGGAAGGTCCTTCGCCTCCGCCCATGGAGATAATTGTGCACCTTTTTGGGATCGGTCTTTCAAAGAGCTTTTCATGGCAATTAATCATTGAGCTTTCGAGTGAATAGGTCTAGCATTTTCCTTCCGTCTTTTCTCCCTAGCAGTTTTATATAAAGTGAAACCTCTGTTTAATGTTTCTCTGAGGGTAATAATTTTTTATAGACTAAATCAGAGCAAACAGAAAATAGTAAAAGTAAATGTTAAATATATTACTGTGAAATTCCTTTTCATCATTTTCTGTGTGTGTGAATTTATTACAAATTTTAAGCTTACATTAGGGTGAAGGTGCAATATATGGCCACTTTAAGCTGTTTAGGCACGTTTCTTTTCCAATGTAAGACCCTATTAGCTTTGTTCTGTCTGTCTGTCCATCCACACGCCTGTTCGTTCTTGGCTTCTACCAAATGGATTTTCATGAAATTTAGTATTTATGACATATGGCCACAGAAAATAAGGAAATAGCACAAATGGTTCACGTAACCCAATCAGGGGTGCCACTTTACTGGAAACAAGAAACAAACTTTCCCTCAAATCTCATAAAATGTTAGTTATACCAAAAAATTTTCAAAATACAGAGTCCTCAACTTACATGGGTCCGAGTTACACGGATCCATAGATACAAGAGTACGATCCTGTGTTAAACTACATTGCATGCTATAAAGTGATTTATGATGAGAAGAAAAAAGCTACAGCACCAACATCACTGGACAAATACTTATATAAAACAGAGAGAAAAGATCGAATGCCATCAACATCTGCAGAATCTGAGTAAATATGTGTATTATTTTTCTTAAAATTATGTTTTTATATATGTACTGTACTGAATAAATTTTCATTTTCTTAACATTTTGTTTTTATAAACACAAGTTTTTTAGCTTTAACTATCCATTGAAATGAATGTATATGTCAAAAAATATATCGTATTTAAGCATTCTTGGACTTGGACAGTTTTCAGCTTACACAGCGGCCTTTGGAATGAATTAACAGTGTAAGTTGGGGACTGACTGTACACAAACAATACTTCTTGCCAAATACATTTTTACCAAAGGATTAGCCGTTTCCAAGAAAATCATACAAGAATGATGTAACTCACTTTGAATTTAAAAAAATTCACACACTGCTACCTAATTGTTGCAAACAATCTTCGTAGTAAATAAAACCTGCTATAATTATGAAAATACGTTTAATTTCCTTAGGTATGTATGCAGTATTTTGTAAGCAGAAGGAAAAGGATTAAGTAGCTAGGACGAAGAAAAGAATGCAAACATAAATATTACAACTACTGAACTCAAGAGAGGTGTGTATAATCACGCTTCTCCCCTACTCTTTGTAGCACCTCATCGTTTTTCATCCTATCTGTCCATTTTATCTTCAGCATTCTCCTCCAAGTCCACATTTCAAAGCTTTCCAAGTATTTGATGTTATTTTTCCTTAGCGTCCATGTTTCTGTCCCGTACCAAACTACACTCCATACATAGCATTTTATGAACTTATTCCAGTAGCACTCATTTTTTGCCCAAAATCCAACCATGCAAGCAGGATCACCCACCTACAACTGGTTTTTCATGATGGATGCAAATAAAATTGGTTTACAAGTTACAAGACGTAGGTTTATTATCGTTCACCATTATGTCTGCATAACCCATGACATTTGTGTATAATTAATCAAAATTAATAAATAATTACCTTGAACTTTTACCAATTTTCAATGTGCTATCTCTTTTAATATGCTTCAAAAATGTCCATAAACATCATAAATATGAAACAATTCAAGTGGAAGTATTTGTGTGGGCAAATGAATGGACAGACAGACATACAATCAGAAGGTTGAAAATACAGAGAAAAATAACCCCCATAGAAAAATGCTCTATTATGTATAAATTAAAAAATAACATTTATGTACCTAGGGTAGGACATTAAAAATGCTTTACTGTGTTAAATGGAGTGATATTTTCATTAAATAATAGTGTCAAAACAAGGGATACAGAGAATTTGAATTTGGACAGAGGATGGTGAAGGCATAGCTGCCCTTCAACAATACGTCATAAAAACTATCATATTAAAGCACTTATACAATCAAAAATTATATCTATTTTCCTCCACAAGTTAAAGAGTTAATCGCCATTATTTATAAAAATGATACATTACCAAGTAAAGCCTTTGCTCTCCTGCGTCTGTTCCGAGAGACACTCACATAACTTTCATGATCTTTGGCATGACTTTCCATTGAGTAGTCGGGGGTGAGTGTCACTTTGGAGCTATTTTGTTGTAAGTTGGGGTCAGTTGAGATGAAATGCCGAGCCACTTGCAAAATTGCTTCCCTGAGGTCCACAAGGATCTCTGAAAATAATAAAAATGACGATTACAGCAAGGGATACATGTGGATGTCATTAATATTAATAATTTTTTGATACTCCTCAGATAAGGTAATTGTTAAACTACTAGCGTAATTGCTCGTCAAATATGATGGGTATGCGTGAATTAAGTATTAAGTTAAAATTGAAATAAAAATTAATGAAACCAACTTTTATAAGTAATAAAAATTAAGCAATAAATATAAAATTCACATAATTAAGTGTTCCAGAGAGTAAAAATAGTTTTGCGCAAATAGAAATAGTATGGCAAAGAAATACATTACGCTATACAATTCTTATACAACCAAAACTATTTTTAATTTATGGAACATTTAATTTCGTCCCTCTCTGTCTCTCCTCCTTTCTTTCTTCCTCTCTCATATTAAAACATTCAAAACGAGCATTCCTTATGCATATAGTATAAGGATTAAGGCGACAATACAATCTCGAGGATTAACAACGACACAGTCGGCAAGGCAACATATCATTAAAAAGCTTAAATATTTCCAATAAATGTGATTTAAACATATAACATGCGCAATTTTTTATCACAGACAAAATGTGACGATAAGAATAAGAAATGTTATTTATTATTCTTTAAAACGGTACAGGTCCAAAGATCATAAGTCAATTATTTCTAATTAGCAACTTTTATATTAACTTTGCTTTTTATATATACTAGTAAAAGGTGCTTGCATTCTGCAAGCATTTCATCCCATCTTGAAAAAACATTCATTTTTCAGAGAGATATTCCATCATTGGAAATATTTTTTTAATTCTAAAGATTTCACCTCTACACAAATTTTTGTTCTTTCCTTATGTAAAAATAATAGAGTAAAACAAGCACTAAAATTTGTAATTTTAAGAATATTATACTTTTCCCACAGTAGGGTACTAAAGCCACACATTTCTGCCAAATTTTAAAGTTGTAGCTTATCTAGAAGTGAAATAATATTTATCAATTTGTTAAAATTTTAAAAAATTTTAACGCCCGCAACAACATATTCATTAATTTTCAAATGTTTATTTGGGTATGAAAGTGTGTCAGTAAACTGCACGTACCTCCTAGTTGGAAGGACATGGGCAATGGAATGTTGGCTCACAAGGTAGTCTCTAGAGTAGAGATCCTAGCGTGCATAGAATAGTAAAGTCACCCCAAATGGCTGACGATAACTCAAATTATGCCAATTTGAATTGGAGTTTGAATTCTGATGATTCAAGCGATGAATTCTTGGGATTTAAAGTGGAAGGCGATAGTTTCGGTGTAACTTCAGGCAATGCTCGACGAGATTTGGAAGGCGAGTCAGACATCGAAGTGTCTGATTTTTCGGATGATGATAGTTTATCCGGAGATGAAACGCAAAATATGTTGTCTGATGAGGGAGATTCCGTAAATATTCATGCTTAACTTTAACATAAAAGAATTTTTTTTCTTTAAATGTTTTTTTTAGTCAATAAATAGCCTTTGAAGTGAATGTTGTATTGTTTTACTAAATCTGACCCTAATTTTGGCAGCCATCTTGGATTTCTCTGGACTTTTGGGGTCAGACTAACTACAGCGTCTCCGGTCTTGAAAGGATTAAACAGGGTTCTAGGAAACCTCAGCATGACGTATCCTTGACCATCTCCCTATACATTGAGACGCTCATGGAAAATCCCACCACTGAACCAACAGATATTATCACAAAGATGCATCTCTCCAAAGGCTTAAGAGCATGTATTCTCAAGAAAACCATTAGCCTTTGCCTTATTCGTTGTTGAAAAGTGAGGCTTTCAAAAACGACTCATATTAAAGCAAAAAGGAGAAACCCTTCATTTGCTCCCACTGTTTATGCGAACCGAAAAAATGGAACAAAATAAATAATGGTTTTCGGTTTCAGTTTGGGTTCAGTAAAATATTTTTTTTTCGGTTTGCGTTCGGTTTCACTCCAGCTAAAATAATGGCTTTTTTCAGTTTCGGTTTTCAGTTCGGTTCCATGCCCTGCTTTTCTGTTCTTATGCCCATGGTAAGCGGTGCTGGCACCAACCAACCTGGCCATATCAGCATTCAATATGTTGCCCAAACCTCAAGGATTAATCACATCTCCCTGCCATTGCCTCATACCTCTTGTTTATGTGTCGAGGATATTGAGTAGGTTGAAACAATGTGTTTCACCAATTGGCTCCCAGATAACTCTTGAAAAATTTATTACCAAATGATCACAACATTAAAAATAAACTCTCGCATTGTGATTTACAAGCAAAGGAATTTTCACAATCCTGCATACAATTTCACTCTTTAGAAACTTTCTCCCTCTAGCGCCATTGGCCCGGATGGAATTAGTCCCCGCTTTGTCCCAAAACATGCTGACTCATTCTCTCTTCCTCTATCCATCATATTTAATCATTGTTTCTCCACTGGTACTTTTTCATGCCAATGGAAAGCCACCAATATCATGCCAGATTCTTAATTCTGGCAATAAATCTTGTGTTTCTTCATAATATCCCATATCTTCATTTCCTGTGATTTCCTAAGTATGCGAGACTATAATCTTAAACCATCTGCATCATTTCTCTTCTCCTCACCTCTCCCCACAACAGCATGGCTATCTTCCAGTCTGCTCTTGTCTATCAAATGTATCCATTTTTCAGTTTCATGGAGTAAATTCTCTAAAAAACAAGCTTCAGCTTGATTCAGTTTTTTTAGACTTCTCTAAAGCTTTCGACTCCCTGAACCCTAGTTTACTTATTCTCAAACTCCGTAATTGTTTCAACATTTATGGTAGATATCTAGCCCTAATACATAGCTTCCTGGTGGACCAAATGCAATGTGTGATTCTCTCTGGTTCAGCTTCTAGTTGGATCCCAGTTACCTACACTGTTTCTTGAGGTAGTGTCCTTGGCTCATTTCTGTTCAATCTTTTTCTTGATGATTTATCTGCTTCTATAACTCCTGGACAGTCCCATAAATTACTGTATGCAGAAGACTGCAAAACCTTTAGGGAAATTGATTCAGAGTCAGATTGTCTCATGTTACAAGATTTGCTGGACTCAATATCTAGCTGGTGTGCCACCTGGAAATGTGAGATTAGAATCCTTCCAAATGTAGTACCTTAACAATCGTCCTTCAAGCTAACCCAATTCCTATCAACTAAATAGTAAACACCTATCAAGAGTTAAGAATCAAAAGGACCTCATTGACAGTAAGCTCACCTTCTGTCCCCACATGTCTATAATAAAGAACAAAGCAATGTCTCTTCTGGGACTTTGATATAGATTTACGGACATCAAGGACACCTTTGCCCCACGCACCTAATTCAGTGGCATTTGTCCTTCCTGTTATTTCCTATCGTTCCCTCATTTGGGCCAGTCAGTTTCCTCTAATGTAGCCTCTCAAGACATTAACTTAGATTTCGTAATAAAGATAGTAAAAATTCATGTTCCTTCTCTCTGCAATGCCACAAACAACCAACTTTTGTCTTTTCTCCTGAACATAAGTATTGATGAAAAGCCTTTAGAACAAATTTCAGACTATAAATACCTTGGAAGCACCATGACAAGGGATACCATATGCACTGATGAAGGACTAGAATAGTGAAAGCAGAAGAAAGAAATTCATACTGGTTCGAAATTGGGAGAAGAATGCTGATTATAAATGGACAGATAAGATGAAAAATCTGATGTGGCCACCAAATGGCTTTCTCCATATCTGTAATATTTCTAAAAATTCCAAATAGGTTAAATGATAATAAATATTTTAAGAAACTGCGAGAAAATTTTAGACTTTACAAAGAACAGAAATAAACTCGAACCATAGCCTTCTGATATTGGATATTGCCACAAAGCTTCAACAATTAAGAAAAGAAAAAGGAGCATTACTAAGCGTCAATTGTTAACAATAGTCGTTGGTAGGTGGCGTGGTGGAGGCAGCTAAAAATATGAGATCTCTTAAAAAATGCATTATATGGGAAAATGTTTCAAACAAATGTTGTAGAAAATTAAATTTCCTACTAACTTTATTCCAGTACATTTTTACATTTATCAAATATTAAAGCAAATATTTCAAAATAACGGATAAGTGACAAGAGTAAACATCCACTTCTGGTTGACCGATTTTTACCAAAAACTAATCCGTTCTTGTGACTTTTACAAAAATGTTAAATATAAAATTTTGTGCTGACCTGATTAATAGTTTTTGAGTTACAGCACCCACAAAAAAGTTCATACACACATACAGATATCATCGAGAAAATGATCAAAACATGTTCAGGAGCCTCAAAACGTGCATTTCCATTGAAATCACGAAGTCAATTTTTTTCATAAAAACAATATTTTCCCCAATACTCTATATGGAGAAAGTAAAAATGAGGAAGTACTAAGAAGAACAGGAATAGAGAAGTGAATGATTACAGACTATAAGAAAGAGGAAGGCAAACTGGATTGGACGTTACCGGAGGTGAGATAGGAAGATTAAAGACATTTTAGAAGGAAAACTGGAAGGAAAATGGAAAAGGTTTCAGGCGATAGACGACTTGAAAGGGAAAGAGAGCTGCCAAGAAATTAAGAAAAGCAGGACTATGCGGAAAAACAATATTGACCAAGAATAACCAAGAAACTATGGACAGAATACCGATGATGATATAAAACATGATAACCTAATGTAAATAATGTTAATAATGTAAACTAAGTAGGGTGTACCATTTAAAACGTAACCCAAACCTCAATATTGTTCATAAGCGCAGATATTGCATCAAGAGGGGTTCTTTCCCCTCTTCATTGATTCCCCTCACACTACTGCACACACTCATATCAAGGTGACTTTGACTATCTCATAGCTGGCATCCTCAACTGCTGAATAGCGTTGAAGGTGCAAACATGGTTTTTACCCAAAGAGAACATGTGTTCATCGTTGAGCATTATTTTTCTTTGAAATCTTTTACTGCAGTTCGTGAGGCATTCAGGAATGCACATCCAGCAAGGGAAGTACCGGACAAGACATCAATATACTGTCTAATAAAAAATTTCGTGTAATGTGGTTGACACTATTTATAACAAATAACTAACAATGTACAGTGTATATTTAATGGAACTTGTAATAAATGATACTTTCTTCCTGTGGGTTGCATTTTAAATGGTACACCCTGCATAATGTATGCAAACTTAAAACCAAGGCCCAAAGGAGGATAGAAGCTGCAGGGGTGGAGTTTCTTATTTATTTTAAAATGTATTTAGTCAAATGTAATCATTCCCAGAAATCTTCAAAAGGCAGTCAATTTTCAATAATAAGAACTACCTATTATTGCATTTTGATATGGAATATAAATTAGGAAAGAGATTATCATAGTAGTGAAATACATTTGTTAAAAGAACAAATCTGCTGACCTGTTTGTCTGATGTTTTTGGATTTTACATCTTCTTCACCATCATCATCTCCAAAGAGCAAAAACTGAAGCATCGATTTGGACTTTTTAACTTGACGCCTAAAAAAAATGTAACCATGATCATTACATTTCAAGTCTCTACTCTATTTATTGTTAGACTTGTGCAAAGCCTCATTTTAATTTATTTTTGAATGGCACAGCTTTCATATGTATCAATAATATGACCAAAATCTAAATTAATTACTGAAAGAATTACAGAAAAAAACTTAATGTACTAAGCAAGCTATGCTTGTATTTGAGGTAATTACAATAACAAACATCATCCCAAAACTATCAATGGCAACATAGCCATCCAAAGAATGTGAGAAATGGAAATAGGAAGATTTCTTTTTTTTTGCCAAAATGAAAAATCTAAATCCTTTTTCATAACCACCATTATGTGTCACACATTGTGCAATACTTTTTAGAAGCATCATGGACATCCTTTTAGTAAATACTTTAATTGACATATTTAGACTTGTTATTAATGGAAACAATAAAAAAGATATAGGATACTATAATATCCAAGTTAAGAGAAGGTTATTCATTGTAGAACATCTCGTAGCTCGTAATTGCACACAAAAACCATAAATAAAACATGAAAATACAGTACCTATTACAACATGTCAAGAAAGAAGTAAGAAATGAAACAAATCAAGTTAATATTCACAAATAAACTCACCTGAGATGACTCTGAAGCTTGTTTTTAGAGGTTTCTGTGGCTGAGGAATGGTGGTGCATTACTCAGAGAAAAGGAGCAAGCACATTCACACATTATATGAAATGACAACACTGCAATTTTCCACTATAGGCTATAATTTCACGACCTAGAATTTGACACTCAAGTGTCATTATCAACTGATACATAGTGGTTCAACACAGTAAATATAGAAATGGTTGGGGTGGAAGGAGGTGAGGTTGGGGAGAGGTAGGGTAATGACTGCTAGGTGACTGGTTGGTAATGTAGTGGAGAGAGGAAATGGGGGTTTATGCTTTTGAGAAGGGAATGGAAAGGGGAAGGATGGGTGAGTGGATTGGAAATAAATGCTCATTGAGAAGTAATACACTGTTTCCAATATGTTGCGCTATCTCAAACTGCTCAAAGGCATCCAACTGGGACCCTTTGCTTTCAAAATGAAGGATCTTGGGGTTGAAGGCTCAAAGAGGTGTTTGGCCAGTAGTGAAGAAGCGTTCTTCGTCTGTAGACACTTCTTAAGTTCTTTGATTCTTGTCTTGAAATTTCTCCCTGTTTGGCCAATGTATACTGCTTCACAACTGTCACATTTCACTTTATATACCCTACTTTTCCAGTAAGAGTAAATTTTGTCATTACTATTACACAAGAGTTTGACTAATGTTAGGGGGTATAAAAGGAGGTACAGTATTTTTCTTTGGGTAAAAAATTGGCTAGTTTAAAGATTTTGCCTAAAAAGGGTAATTTGCACCATCGAGGGACTATTGAATTAATAGGAGAGAGAAGCAATGTAGGATGTGGATGGTTTATGAAGTTCCTTGTCTAGCAGCCATCAGCAGTTGAGTTGATTTGCACATTAATATATATATATATATATATATATATATATATATATATATATATATATATAAGAAGTAGTAGTTCCGAAAGCTTCTACGCTTGTGATGTTTCTGTGTTTTAGTGTTCTTTTACGTGTGTTGCTTCGACATCCCCGGTGCCTCGCCAACCTGAAGTCGTCTGATTGGTGAGTGTTCACTGGGTTTCCTCATCCCAACACCTTGTTGACATCCATATATTCATTTTACCTTTCCTTTTCCGTAAGCTGTTATATATATATATATATATATATATATATATATATATATATATATATATATATATATATATATATATATGTTGTTCCAAAAGTAATGCAAAAGTTTCAATTTATAAACTTTAATGTGTATAATCAATGATTATTTGGACACATTATTGTTCTGTACTTGATTCTTAATTAGCAGAGTAACTTAAGTCTTCAGACAAAGTGATCACAAATATAACTTTACAATTCAATTTCATTATTTATTCCAGTAAAACCTGCGAGAGGAGGAACATCATGAGACCGGCCTATTTTTCTGTCTTTTACAGGTTTTCCGTCTTATAGAGGTTAAAATTAATTACACATTTTCTTTTTAGCAGATTTTAATTATAAAATAGATGTTTTAGTGAGTCTCCATTGAAATAAAAGCTTTAACCTCACAAAAACAATTGATATAGACAATAAATAAACTTGAAATTGCATGCACGCACAATCCTAAATTTGTTGTTAAATAGAAATTAATTCCTTAACCATAAAATTATTGAATTTTATAGTTAAGGAGTTAATTTCTATTTAACAACAATTTTGCCGTAGTCTCCATCTTTACTTACTTGATCCTAAATTTATTATAAATTAATAATATTCTATTAAAAATTATTATTTATTCATCGAAACCAGTCATTTTTATATTTATGGAATAAGCTGAAGTGTAATTAAACTATGTTGTTTTAATTTTAATTTTTAATTTTAACAACATTATATTATATCTTTATTATGGAATTCCACCAAGTCTCAGCCTTGTCCATTAATTTTAAAGCATTTAAAAACATTTTAAAGCTTACAGTTGATTGCTCTCTATTGGAAACTTGAAATAGTTACTCAGAGAGACTTAGATGATCACACCACGCAAGGAGAGTTCTTTAGACACCAATGCACCCACTTCAGGTTTCAAAAAAAGACGGAACAAAATTTATGAAATTACTCTGACACAAATAATTCTCACCAAAGTTACACTTGCACCCTGGTTTTCTCTAACTTTTCAGAAGAGGCCCCTCAATCCAGTCAAGATTAAATGCCGGCAGGCTAAATTTGCGGTAGTGAATTTGGTGAAAATCATTTTGGATGATATTTCTCAAACAACAACTCTCGACTTCTTTTCTCGAAAAAAAATTTTCGACTGAGGTCTAACAAGCAAACCGCAATGCAATCCACACTGACTGCCACAGAAGTTAATAAAGAATGACATAAACCAACTGCCAACAAATGAAATGCAAAGGGAAAATGAAACAACAAATCGAAGAGATGGCCATGCACGCCCACTCCAACCAACACGAAAAACCATTTGGATATTTATTTTATATCTGAGAGTGGTAAATCATGCATACTTAATGGAGACAATGAAGCAGAATCTTTCTAGAAGACAATAGTGTTTTTTGCTACTCAGAAAAACAGATGGGAGTCCCGAAAGAAATTATTTTTTAAGGAGTGTGCTGGAACCACTGCATGGCGAGAACCTCTTGGGAAACCACGATGTGGTTACTTCTCACTTCCAACCCAACCCTTCTTGTAAGGGCAGTTTCATGGCGTTGCAGAAGCAACAAGAAAGGGAGAGTTGTCAGAGTTTTGAGATGCCAGCACATAAAGAAATGAGACGATCCAGAGACATCCTTCTGCTGAAACCCACTATCTAAACTTCCAAGATGGGACAAAGAATCTTTCAAAACAAAAGAGACATCTTCCCATGTAGTGTGCAGAATGGCAAATAAACTTAAAATATTTAAGGTTCTCAAGACACTTTAAAAGAGAACGACTTTTTATTTCTGCCTTTCACAGGTTCAAAATGTACTTGTTAAGACCCAAAGTTACAAGAAAAATCCTTTCCATCCACGTTTCGCAGGTTCCACCTTACACAGAGACATTCATATGAAAAACAGCATCACTGGTACGATTTTATTTTCGATTTCCACCTTTGGCAGGTTTCCACCAAATACAGGTTTTTGACAGGTTTTACTGTATTATTATATTATATTATTTTGGCTTCAAAAGATGCTCATTGTCATTATAAAACTTTATTATAACACAGAAAATACTAATGAAGCATCAAGAAGAATCAGTAAGGAGTTTAAAAATAAAGCTCTTGTGGCCTCTACTATTAGGGTTTCTAAAAAACTTTGAAGAACCTGAATTCATTTATAATGAAAAATTCCAACATGCTATGATTAACCAAGTTGAACAAGATGCTGCTACTTGGAGCATAGGTTTTCGCAGTGCTGTTTCATGATGCTAGATTAGCTTTTGGGTTGAGCTGCATTATGGCTGGTATCACCATTCTGCCAGTTGCAGTTCTTCAGGCGAAGTGACCATTAGGATTTTCTTTGTCTTTTATATATCCAGTTTTGCTGTCCATTCCCTCTTCTACAATGTTAGTACATGTAGCAACACCTTAATGCATACTGATAGGCATTCGTTTTTTACCACTCTGATTGGCTGCTTATGTAGTAATCTCTTCCAAGTGCAGAAGAGTTTGTAGCCATCCTCCTTATTTAAATTACAACAGACCACCAAATGACCAATCCCAGCAACGTAAGGTATAGTGACATATGCAGTGAGCTCGGGTCTCTTCTTGATTTTTTTTGTGAAACAGCCCTATTAAGGAGGGGGGGGGGCGGTGGTAGAATGGTTAGAGCCTTCCACACAGCAGTCCCAGGTTCGAATCTGGCAGAGGTCAGATTTTTCAAGCTGGGATTGTCATGTCCCCTACTTGTGTGGTTTGAGGAGATCGCACAAGTCAGCATTCTGTCCTTCAAAAGGGACGTTAAGCAGTTGGTCCCCTTGGTACTCTTCATAAAGAGTAGGCTAATGTCGACATCAGGTTTCCCTTGTGTATGAGTTTGGTGTGGAAGGAGTAATAGCTATAATAATCCAAGAGGTTGATTAGCCAGAAAATCAAACAAAAAAAGCCCTATTAAGAGTCACCTCCTTCCTTTAGCCATATCTTGTAGAGTTACCAGCAAATGTTGCTTCTCAATTGGCAGGGGTTCGCATCGGAGATCATGTTGTTGTTGTGGATGATGGTGGGTGAAAGCATTCAGGTACATGTCAGTATGGGTCTTCTTCCGGTGGATCTCATTCTCAAGGGTTGCATTGGGTCTCTTGGAAACCATTACATCAAGGAATGGGAGTTGACCAATCTCTTCAACTTCCATGGTGAATTTGATGGCAGGGCGTTGTGTGTTGAGGTGCTGGAGGAACTTTCTCAGATCTCCTTCACCATATTGCCAGATTACTAAGGTGTCGCCCATTTATCACACCCAAAGCTAAGGCCTTTTGTCATAGGTCTCTAGTGCTTTCTGCACAAATTCTTCCATATAGAGATTGACAAAAAAGGTGATCCCATAGTGGTTCCTTCTGTTTGTTCATAATGATGGTCGTTCAACAGGACATAGGCATTTTGGAGGCAGAACACTACTGCATCTGAATAATCTTCAGAGTCCCTCAGAAGTAAGTCTTCGGATGATATTGATAGATTCTTGTATGAGCATATTGGTGAAGAGGGAGACTCATCAAAATTGATGTCATCATTGTTGAGCATCATGTTTTCGAGGATTTCTATAAAGTGAGAGGAATTCTTCACATAGGATGGTGTATTTTCTGTGAATGGACAGAGCATGTGAGCCAGGCGCTGAGCTATTCTGTAGGCAGGGCCCGCTAAAGAAATTTTGGCACACCAAGCAGATTTCAATTTTGATGTCCCATTGATACATAAATTGCATATTACACATGAAAGAAGAATTGGTTTTTTAGTATTTTAATAAGGTCTAATTATCCTAGTGTTGCATTCATTTTGTTTATGAATAAATAAACAATTAAATAAAAATGGTTTATTTATAGAAAATTAAATATGAAATTTCACAAGAATTTTAGAAAATAAAAGTAATAAAAACAGCATATAATTACAGAAAAATAAATATGTAATTGTCCAAAAAAGTTTGTTTCTGAGCTTTTGAGTGGGCAAAATCATGTAGATGATCTTCAAATTTTAGTTTTTTTTAAACATCATGCTCTATCAAGATCATTGGAAAGTGTGCCGCAAGCACCAAATGGTTGAGAAATACTGCTCTAAAGCAACAATGAACACTGTTTCTGAATATACAAAGACAAATATTCTAAGCCCCCATTTTGTAGGTTTGTTTGGGTTGTAACACTTGAATATTATCTGATCTTTGAAACCAACAGTATTTTCATCTACTGATACTTTTACCCCAGGCACAAAGAATTTCCTAAATTTACAATCAAGGTATTCTACTACTTTCTGAATTTTTTGCACGTTCCCCTGAAGGAAAAACAGTTGATGGTGGACAAACATGCAGCATCCAAAAAGTTTGCATAAATCGATCACGATTAAAAACGTCTTTATAAAATTGGCATATATATCGAGTCTTCACTAAAATAATCCTGCTAACATGGTTGAGGTTTCATTGCCATGTTCAGTATAACACCAAGGAAGGCTTTTAGTTCATCTATAGTGACTTCTTTTCAATTTTTCCACACAGATCTTGGACTCAAAGTGCCTTTCTTTGCAATTTTATTTTTAGCGTACCTATTTGTTTCTTTTACGATATCACTTAATAAAATACCTCTAAAGAATAGTTGGAAAAAGTCTTATTTCATTCTCTGGTTTCTTACCTGGTGGTGGCTTGTAACCAGAATCTGCCGAAAACCTTATTTTTTGTAAATCAGGATTGTGTTCACGGTATATTCTCCAAGAATCACTATCCACATTACTATCACTA
This sequence comes from Tanypteryx hageni, assembly GCA_028673005.1. Taxonomy (NCBI): domain Eukaryota; kingdom Metazoa; phylum Arthropoda; class Insecta; order Odonata; family Petaluridae; genus Tanypteryx; species Tanypteryx hageni. The sequence continues at coordinate 4,277,104 of CM054117.1, forward strand.
GATGTTTCCTCACCACCATTATCATGATAACTGTTTTCACTGTCACCACTAACGATATTGTCATCTTCGCTGGTAAAAACATGACCATCACAGTCTTCACAATCACTCCACTCACTGTCAGTTGACAGGTCATCAAAAATATCCACTATTTCTTTGTCCGTAATGCGACGTGTCATACTTTCCACAACCTAAACACACGGTAACAAATAATAATATTTTTGAAGATGTAAGAAAAATACAAAAACAAAAAATTTGCAAAGAATTTTAAAATATAATATAAATGAAACATTACAGTTTTCCAAAACTTACAAGAAAAATCGGTGTTCTTCAACTTTGAAACCAACTGCAGAAATCAAATAAGTATTGAAGTGACAGATGATAAATAGAACAAGAAGACCAATAACAATAGATACAGGAAAAATAAAGTTAAATCTACAGCATTTCACTTTACTCGTACACAAAAAATCCACTCATTGACAATCGCCAGCTCCACCTTCAACTGTGAGTGTCTGACTGTGCTGCTTGCGTTATAATTGTTACAAAATTGGTAAAACCACAAAAGGGAAAACCATGCATAGTTGCAGAGACACAAAGTATTGAAGAAGTAGTGGGGATCAATTACATTGTAATGTGTGAGCATTACAAATGCAGGGATAAAAAAAAAATTGACGGGGCTCCCATGACATATGAGTGGAAAGGCTTAATTAAGTTTTTGGCAAAGTGGGATTTAGAGGTAACAAAATTTCCAAAGACCTTCAAGTGTTCTTCAAGTCTAATTTTAAATTTTCTTCCGGTCTGACCAACATAAACCATTGCAGTCATCACAATAAAGTTTATAAACAGCTCACTAGCTCACTAGCAAAATGAAAATGCGGTGTTGATTAATCATGTATTAAAAATTACTCAATCCATCACAGATCATGTTTAACCCTTTTAGTGCCATGCAAATTGCGGCGGGTACAGCCAGAAGTGCCACATGCAATTTGTGAATTTTGTATTACCTTGGGAATACTATCACAGTGAAATTATTTCTTAAGATAATAAGCTAATTTTTTCAGAAATTGTAAAAAATAGTACATTCTTCATAATTACATAATTTTTATTTATATGAGATATTAAATTATTTAATAACAATAAAAAGTTATTGCATATCATGTTGCAAAAAATAAATAAATAAGTTTATCACTAATAATTCTCATCTTCTATACAATATAAACCATTAGAATTTAAAAATAATAATACCTATATTACTCTAGAAAATCATAAGAATAAATCACATGGAAATACAAAAAATAATATAAACTACAGATGTTGAGTCATGGCTCCTTACATTGCTTCATTGCTGGGCGGTGGGCGTCGCAAGCCAGTTACTACACAGTATATGACAAAGTTAGTTTGTATGTACATTGTATCATTTTTAGTTTTGGTTTGCTGTAGCAGAGGGCAGCACTGTGGCATCTTCTGAATGGGGAGACAGAAGCGATCGGGATGTAAGCGAGTGCACGTTGGGCGTAGCGCGGCCGACCAAGGGCCATGGCATCCAGTGTTGGCCAGCATTATGTAAATCATACAGTCCACAAATGTTAATAAAAAACTATCCAACTCAGTTTCAGCATTCATTCTATTCTTTACCAATAAATTTATGGCTGAAGGAGTGGTTAATACCTTAATATAGTGATGTTTATTTGGGAGATATAGGAGTAATTGCATGTGATTTTTGGTTCTGACTAGTGTTTCATCTATCTACTAATGCGTTTGTAGTACGTGTAGTGACTATGAGTTATTACCAGTTCAGTTTGTCTACGCCAGAGCCGATGTATCAGCCGTGGCACTCTTCACCTGAGAAGCAAAAGCAGATATATCGGCGCGTGGCACTAAAGGGGTTAATCAAGCAAAAATGTGCTATTTTCAGGATATCTCTCGTGAATTTACCCTAACAAAAATGTAGAATTAATATATAGGGAAAAAGACATGTAAAATAAGATATGCAATAATTAAGTTACAAAACTAAAGATAAAATGATTTTTCTACCTATGATAATAGTACTATTTTTATTTGAGCTCAAGATAAGATAAAAATAACAGACACCTCTATAAACCAGGATCTTTTTCCAAAGGTGTATCGCTGATCTGCTGGCAGAAATGATGAAATGTATCACTTCTTTTCCTTCTTCAAATCACGCAACATATCCTTCTTGAAAACCAAGCCAAAAGAGAATGTTTATGTAGCTCTTTCGCATTACTAAATGAGAATGCAGCAAAGGGTGCTATAAAGGTCCTCATAGTTGATAGATATTTCTCTTGATGGTTAAGCATATTGAATTTTTTCAAGAAAAGGAAATCATAAGGTAATGAGAAAGGTAAAGCACAAACGGTTGAATGCGTTCCCATCAGCTGGAGGGTAGGAAGTAGGGCGATTAAGAAAGAAAGGAAATTTGTCTGAACCCCTGCCATACTAGTCTGATGTGGTCTCAGAGGTTTTGTGGGCCAGTGGGAGACATTTTCAGGGTTTGCCAAGAACAAAGCAATCTTGGGGACTAGTTTTATGATACGATTTCCCATCTTTCCTTCTTCTGTTTTCGCTGATGGGTCTGCAAAGGGCTTATCAGCAAGTCCTTGTTTCACTTGCTCCTTTCTCAATGTTCATGTGGAACCTAGATAGCAATAAAATGTCGTGAAAAGCAGCCTTTTGTATTAGGTATAATTCTTAGAAGCCGCATTCGGAAATAGCATTTTAACCTTCTGAGTCGTGTCCGGTTACTGCCATCTAAACATTCATTTGCAGCCACATTTTCACAGATATTCACCCAGCTGTAAACATTGACCAAGTTGATCGGAAACCAAACGGGAAAACCAGGTTTAGATATTTTTCAAAAATATTTCTAAAAATTTTTGGTCCCTAAAAATTCAGTGCCCCAGGCGGTCACCTGGTCTGTTGGTATGATTGATCCGGCCCTGTCTGTACGGGAGTCAACCATGCTCATTATGGTTCTTGAGTGGCATCCCTTCCTAGTGTATTTTTGATAGTTCGTAGAATCTGGGAGACTTTGCTGCTGAAGGGAGGAGTCTCCATTGTTTTCCAAAGGAATTGATGAGTTTGATGAGGTTTCTCGTGAGGCATTCTGTTTTTGTCATGGGGTCCGAGTTCAGCTCTCATAGGTGGTATCTTGGAGGAGAGCAGAGATCTTACTGTCATAGTCTGCTTTCTTCATTATCACCATCGCGTTCCCTTTGTCGGCAGGCTAAATCAGTAGATCCTAGTTGTTGCAGAGTTTGATTGGGGCTTGACATTCAGCGGCTGAGGTGCAATGTCCTCTCTAGCTTCATCAGTAATGTGTTTGGGAAGCTTACAGATGGTGGCTTCAATACCAGTGATGATTTTTTCTTTTAGAATGGTGTTCAGACCTTAAGTAGGTATGGAGGTGGCTGTGACGTGGGACCACTGAGAGAATAGCCAGAATCCTCTTCAAACATACTGTGGTGACAAGATATAACTGCATCAAGAAAACCATAGATTTCCTCCCAAAGGCAAAAAAACCAATCTCTCCCAACAACGGCATATACAAGGTGAAATGCAGCTGAGGGAAATCTTATCACATCACATACTCAAAATTCCATTTCAGTAGTTCATCAATTTAAATTAAAGCATTCCCTTGGAATGAACCAAAGAAGATTGAAAATCGCATGCAAAAATGTGCTACAAGTAAACTGCACAAATGCAAGTGCAATCGCTTTGTGATGCTGGGTTTTCATTTGCTATTACAATTTTTGAAGATAATTAAAACAATTTTTCACCTTATGATGCTAGGTTTTCATTTTCTATTATGTTTTCTTTTATTTTCTGTTAAACTGCATTATTTATGATAAAAAACAGAATTTTTTAGGTACTCCTAATATTACATTGCACCTTATGGAAAAATAGGACTTGCATTTCGCGAATTTGCTTTCTGCATCATATTTCCAGAACCAATTATTCGCGAAGTTCAAAAAGATGGTGTACAGGGAAATAGCAGAAGAAAAAAGGAGAGGTAGGAACAGTGGAAAATGTATTTAGTTGCTGCAATTTATTATATTTACAATTAAATTTACTGTTATTTTCTATTTACAAATAAATCTAAGAGTTCGATGTTATTTATTATTATTTGCAAATGTCAACATAACATTTTTAATGCTTCTCAAAATTTCCCGCAGTAGAACTGCGGGCTCTCTACTAGTTTACATAACAAAAACTTAATAAAGTGGTAATATAATACATAATAAAAATTCTTCTTTTACCACTTTTTAATAATAAAAAATTGACCCAAACATACTTTTCAGTTATGTCCGGATGAAACTAAACTCAGAAGTACTCAAACTATTTCTGAAATGTATTTATATAATTTAATCTTAAAATGTAACATATACATTTGTTGGTGACAACAATACTTCTACAATGTATCAAAATGAATTCCTCTATTGCTTAGTTAAAACAAAGATACTTTAATTGAAATTTGATACAAAATTTTGTTTTGAATGCAATTTACACATTTATTATTTAACTAACATTCAGCACTAATTTATATACATTTAGAGTAAATATCATATCATGGTGCACGAGCATGAAACTTGAAAGTTATTGGTGGTATCTGAACCAATGGATGAGAGTGATAGGCAAAATGACCGACTCGGCAATGTTAATTAGATAAGATGGGATCCTTTGTTCTTTTTAATAACTTTTATATTTATTTCACTTTCATGTATGTGTGCGTGTTTACAGTAACGGTCCACAATAGTTGATATCAGGCAAGAAAATACTCTTTATAACAGATGTTTGTTATAACCGAAGAAAATCCAATTATCAGAATTTTAGCTTTTATATACAGTATAGCGCCGATTATCCCGGGTCCGATTAACCATGGGGTGGATTATCCGTGATCATGGGCAGGGAGTAGAATTATTTCCATGTTTACATTGCTGGAGTCGGATCTATTATTCTTACTCCCATTACATTAAGTTTAGTTTGTCATCGTTCTTTGGCGATGTATTTACACATTTACATTGTTGGAGTCCGATCTTATATAAATCCACATTAAAGCAAGAGTTAGTAAATCGAGGTGTGTTTTGTGGTATTTCGTGGTGTGAAAAATTTCCTGGTATTTTGGAATTTTCAAAGGGATATTAATAACTTTTTTGTCATCCAAGCAAGATATATTTAACACAAAAATTTTTCTCTTTGTCGAAGTTATTATAAGCTCTTTAAAATGTTGAGCAAACGAAAATGGGTGGTTTTAATGGTTGAAAGGAAATGTGAAATAATAAAAAGATGCGAAAAAGGTTAAAGTGTTTCAAGCCTAGCAGATGAATTCGGAATTGACAAACAAATGGTGTAGGATATTATCAAATACAATTCAAACCATAAAGAATTTGTCTTTAATTGTGAAACATCTGCTGGAGTATCTCAAAGAAAATCGATGAAATGTGCGATGTACGAGGAAATTGATTCAGTCATGATTAAGTGGTTCCACCAACAAAGAGCAGAAGGAACTCCAACATTGGGGCCAATGATTTTGAATCAGGCAAAATATTTTTCCAAAAATTAGAAATTACTGGGATATTTGAATTTTCTTCTGGTTGGTTAAAATGGATTAAAGGTAGGCATGGAATAAAGGAGCTACAAATACAGGGTGAACAACTCAGTGCTGATAACGTTGGAGCTACAGTGCTCTGTGATGAGTTGGAAAGACTAATCAAGGAGAAGGGTCTTGTTCCAGACAAATCTACAATGCTGATGAGACGAGACTTTATTTTCGAGCGATGCCCACTCGAACATTAGCATCCGACCAGGAAACGCAATTGACATGGAAGAAGTCGCTCCATTAATTGTTAAATCATTGAAAGAGGTTGAGGGATTCCAAGATATGGACAAAGAAAATGTCAATGAATGGTTCAAGGTCGATGAAAACAAACCTAGGTATAAAAGAATGACAGATTAAAGTGTACTAGAGCCAAAAGCTGGTCCGAGCAATTCAACAGAAGCAGAAGATGATGAAGAGCTGCAGTCATCCTGTAACATAAGCTGTAAAGAGGCACTCTCAGTTGCAAAGACGTTATTCCAGTTCATGGAAAACCAAGACTATGTTGACTTGTTACAAATTCGTAGATAACATGAGAAAAATCAAAAACAAAATAAGCAAACAAAAAATCAAACAAAAATGACAAACTTTTTGAAAAAGTGACCGGTTTCAAAATAGTAAATCATTTCATTTTTATTTTTACTTTTATAATGTAATTACATACGTGTAATTTTTTTAAATTATGTATTCTATTAATGTGACAATAATTCTAAAATATACATTCAATTTGGATTATCCGTGTTTTTTAATTATCCAGGTCCTGGTACCCTCCAATTACCACAGATAATCGGCACTCTACTGTACTTCATAAAATAATTATGAAATAAAATGTTCTCGCAATATTAAATGTTTAATTGGATAAATATTGAAAATTTAAGTTATTAACACATCAACCCACTTTAACACTTATGCACTCAGGGCATTTTCCTCTTTATTCCCAAAAAACTCACGTCACTTTTTTGGAAAAGTTCATTAACTTTTAAAAAAATTATTGCATCTCTATTTTCTAATTTAGGGGATTGAAATTATTCATATAAGTTAGGAATATATTGTTGTTTGTTACAAAATAATTGTCTTTAATACTTGCCTTTTGGTTAACAATATAAAAAATAAAAACAGCATTTTTTTAAATTGAAAGAAAAAACATTTCAAAGTTATGTAGCTTTACATTCTCTATTGATACTAGGTTATAATATATACTTTCAGAAAGCCCTTTTTATTCTTTATAAAATATGCAAGTTTTATTCACATAACTATGTTATTCTTTGAGATATTGAATAATATGTAAAACAATGTAACTCATTTTTGGAATACAGTCACTATCACTTTTGGATCCTAAATCCCCTTCTGGGGAAAACAGCAGTTTACTATCATCTGTTACATTATCTAAATAGTCCATAATTTCATGTCCCTTCACACTTACGTGAAGTGCCCACAATTATGAGATATTTTTTCTTTCTTATAAAATTTACAATTTGCAATTTCTACAACAGAGAAAAATCTATAAAGCACTCAAAAAGAATCACTGAATGAAAAAATATACTTGGTACGAAATAGAGAACAAGTTCTCAGAGTAAGAAAAAACGTCTTCTCGGTGGATTGTGTGCTTACTGGGAGAAGCACCAAGAAAAATATTCATCAGCTTTCGATACATAGCAATCTGATAGCAACGTATTAGCAGGCATCAAATGTTTGGCATAGATTAGTAATCTGCTTGCTGACATTGGTGCAGCCAATGAATAGTATTATCTACGTGAGAGAAATCTGACTCATCCTTGGGAGGAACAAATAAAATTAGGTCGAAAAGAATACTCAGAAAATTTCTGTAAGATACAAAAATCATCATTTCTGTCATGCTTAGAGATAATGTATAAGTATTTGCCGAATTTTGTTTATAATTCGACTGATGAAAATTCAGACAGGATATTGAGGAAAAGTGTGCATTGGATGACATTATGCCTACTCGGTGGAATGTCTGTGCAGGGGATCTTCTACTAATTAAAAATTTTTGTTTAGCATCTTCAAGAGTGAAAAACATGTACCAGCATTCTGATAAATATGAACTAGTAAACATCGAATACAAATGCCTAGAATATTGGGATCACATAATCTACGAATGAGAAAGCCGAATCATCCTTGGGAGGAAAAAATACAATTAAGTTGAAATAAATATACAGAAAATATCTGTAAGATATAATAAGAGCATAATTACTAGCTTTTTATTCCTCAGACAACTGGCATAAAAATTTGTTGATGTTATCCAGTTTTGAAATCTTGGCGACAATTAGCTGGGTTTTATAGTTGCAGAGGAAGGACTAGCAAATACCATCACTTAAAAAAATACTTTAACATAATAAAAGTTACAAATTTAAACACAGAATGTGAAATAATTTCAATGCAAAAATAGTTTCCCTTTGTTAGTCATACGAATTTAAAGCTGGAGCCGATATATCGGCACCTTGAGCGCCTAAGCGTTAAGACATCTCATTTTTCACTATTAACAGTTTGTGTGTGATGGTGACCTACATGAATAACAGCAGTGACAGTGGGTTGCCTGGTTTCCTTCCACCACCGTTGGACAACCCACCAGTGGGCGGCCGTTGCATAACTATTTTCCCTTTATAAAAATCATCCACCTAACTGCAAGGGAAGGAAACTGGCTGACCCACTGGTGGGACACTGCTGTTATTCCCCTAGGTTGCTGCAGTGTAAAACTGCTAACAGTGAAAAATGAGCTATGCCTTAAAGTGGATACAAAACTGTAAAACAATTAACTTATGTTACAATCATCTATTATCTGTTTTAATTATCAGATAAGACGGCTCGACAGATTTTCTAAAACTCTAGGCACCACTTCAAGATCTAGGAGCCAGTGCAGAGGTTACATAATTTTGATAGATTTTTTTATCAACATCAGAAAAATAAATGTTGAATAATTCAGACACGAATTTGCTATAATAATTAAACCATGCACATTTATTTGTCACATTATGTAGCAGAACATAATGAGACTTATACATCTGAAAAAGTCTAATGATATTCTGAAAACATGTAGTTTACGAACAAGAATAAAAATTTGCACTTATTTTCAGGAACTTGAACGCTTCCGATAGATACATTCTAATTTGCTGCTCCTACTGCTGAGTCCGACAATACAATATAACTACAGCATGTGACTACAGTATAACCATAACCTACTACAGCATGCATATACAATATCTAGGCACCAGCATGAAAATCTTAGGTGCCATGGCGACCTGGCGCCCGGGACTTGTCGAGCCCTGAAATAAGAGATTTACAAAATCTAATACAAAAACCACAGCAGCTGTCAATTTCACTTTTACTCTTTGCATGATGCCTTCGTGATCTCAAACTTCAAAGTCAAGTCCATAGCTTTACGTTTCTTCTCCATGAGTTCACAGTTCCTTAAAACTTTTATGTACAAGTATTTCAAAGAACACCTCTGACACAAGCACTCTGTTACTATCGATTTCCTAATCACTCAATAGTACCTTCCTCATCTTCTAACTAACTTTCACAAGACATTAAATATCATTCAGAAGTATTAATCACAAGAGAAAGACTACTTTTGTCATCAGTACCTTCATTTTCAGTTATATTTAGAACTTCTAATCCATCAAGTGTACTTCTCCTCATTGAAGCAGGTCTCCTTAGTAAAAAATATTTTTTAAATGCATTACGAGAGGAAATAATGGGGGACTGTTGAAATATTAAATTATGTTTTTTTTATTCTTTGTAATTGACTTAATTACTCCCTGTGAACATTTTTTTGTTAAATTGTCTTCATTATGCAAAAAAAATATTTAAAATAACTCTTTTAAATATCCCGCAAAAACGGCATCCTGGTTGGAGAGAGAGTAGTAAGGGGTACATGACGTCATCACATGCCTTACGACCGTACTGAAAGCACATGGTTTTGATACTTCGTCCTGTTGTTTTCCTGATATCATAGCTAAAATGGAAAACATGGAACTTTAGAAGGGTTATAAGTATTGTCTGGTACCTCAGTGCTTAAATACAATGATTAAAACCCAGAGAAAATTGTTCTTCATGCTACCGAGCTCCTTGGGAAGAAATAAGAAGCGGAGAATATTGTGGTTAAAAGCAATGAGGAGATATGCATCTGATATATCGGAATGTACAACTGCATTTGTCTGCGAAGATCATTTTAATCTAAGTACTAGTTATATGTATGTACGTAATTTTATTGCTTGGTATTTTAGTTTATGACTTTGTCGGCATTACATTGACATGATGGATATATTTCTGGAGAACGATGTTGAAAGAGCAAATTATATTTTTGTTTCAAAGCTTAGCATATATATTTTAACAAAACCTCCATAATGTACTATACCTATTCTAAATACGTAAGATCAAACTTACAGAAATCGTTGGGCTATAGGTTTATTAAGCAAATAATTCATCAATATGGCCGCGGTAAGGCAGTCACGTCGCTCGTGTGCTCCGCCATATATTGCAGTTTGTACGTGTATTCTGATAATAATTGTATTTAATTTGTGCCAGTCGACGTTGTTTTCGACATTTTGTAATGTAAATATGTTTTCATCTGATGAGGAGTCCTTCAGTTCCAAGGAAATACAATTTAAAGGCTTCTTCCTTATCCGCTTCTCTCCAACGTGTGTCCCCGGCAATGATCGCCTTGCTCGCCGGCATGCTGTCTCCTCTCCTCATCGCTGTCTCCTCCGCTTTCTCCTGCTCTTGCTGCTTTGCGGGGACATTGAGCTGAACCCGGGGCCTTGTTCATCCCAGATTGCGTTATATTATCAAAATGTACGTAGCATTAAGAACAAAATCAGTGATTTGACCCTTTCCCTCCAGGAAATCAATCAGATTGATTTACTTGCACTCACCGAGACTTGGCTAAGTGAGAATGTGTCCGATTCGGAATTACCTTTCTGTGATCATTTTAGCATATTTCGGAGAGACAGGAATTCTCGTGGTGGTGGTGTTTTGATTGCAGTAAAGTCTAATTTGAGGGCCGTTAGGCGAATGGACCTAGAAACCAATTGTGAAATTCTCTGGACAGAAATCTCTCTTAAGTATAAAAAAGTGTTGGTCGGTTGTTTTTATCGTCCGCCTAGTAGTGGTATTTGTGTTTTAGAAAACTGCTTTGATTCAGTTTTTCGCGCTCGATCATATGGTGATGTTATTTTGTTGGGAGACTTCAATTTATCCCTAACATGGTCGTCCCCTCAAGAATGTGAAGCTTTCGAACCAATGGATAAATATTTTAAGGAACACTTCGTCATCAGCCTTGGACTTTTTCAGTGTAACATGTATAAAACTAGAAATCAGGCAACACTGGATTTTGTCATGATGTCGTTCGAGTCCTGCAAGGTCATCCTGGGAAGGGATTTCATCGAATCCGACCATCGTTCCCTTGAGGCGACCTTTACCCTCGGTACTCCCGCTGGCTCACCCTCCCCACTCCCGAACCGGACAGTGAAAGTGTGGAAGAAGGCAGATTGGGAGGCAATTAACCGCGTTCTTTCCCTCTTGCCCTGGAGTCTTCTCGAGGTTGGTTCCCTCGCCGACGCTGTGTCATTGTTTTACGACTTTGTTCTCAGTGCCATTGACGATCTTGTCCCTACCCGCCGTCTCACCAAGAATAGGCCTCCTTGGATGTCCGCTGAATCATCTCTAGCCCTCAGAAACAAACTTGCCTGCTGGAAGTTATATAAAGTACACCCAAACCCCCACACCTTAAATAATTTCAGAAATATCAGGCGCCACTCTCGGTTTTTGCTCCGGCGGGATTATAATAAATATGTTAATTCAATCATAAGTGACATTTCTACAAATAATAAACGTTTCTGGACGCTTTTAAACACTAGACGCCGGTCTCAAAGGATTCCGAACAGTGTGACTTATAATGCTCAAATGTTTTCATCCGAGGCAAGGCCTTCCGCCTTTAACAATTACTTTACATCTAATTTCACACCCCCATCTCAGCCTATCAATTACCCTCATCTTGTAGAAGTGTCCTCACACTCCCTTTCATCAATCTCGACTACCAGTGAAGAAGTCTATAGTATCCTCGCTTCCTTGAAGACCAATAAGGCTACAGGATGTGACAATGTGAGTGCACTCTTTTTAAAGCGAACCTGTAATGTTTTATGCCATCCAATAGCCCATCTTTTCAATCGGTGTTACCTCGCTGGAATTTTCCCCTATCAATGGAAATCCGCCAATATAATACCCATACTGAAATGCGGTAGTAAGTTGGAAGTGGAAAATTATCGCTCTATATCCATCCTTCCTGTAATTTCCATGATTTTTGAAAAAATCATCCACAAACGTCTTCTCTCTTTCACTCTCTCATATATCTCCTCTGAACAGCATGGATTTTTACCTGGTAGTCCCTGCTTAACAAATTTATCTGTCTTACATTATAATATTACTGAAGCTTTTGAAAAATCATCCCAACTGGATGTTTGTTACATAGATTTAGCAAAGGCTTTCGATACTGTGGATCATGTTCTTCTTCTGTACAAACTCTTTCATCGTTTCAACATTCATGGATCTTTTCTTTCCCTAATCACTAGTTTCTTACACTCCCGCATGCAGAGAGTTGTAATAGATTGTTTTTCTTCATCTCTTTCCTCTGTAACATCTGGTATACCACAAGGAAGTGTTCTTGGACCTTTAATCTTCACACTTTACATTGATGACTTATTGTTAGTTAATACTATCAAAGGTCAAAAGTGTAACGTCCTTCTTTATGCTGACGACTGTAAGGTTTTTAAGCAAATTAATAATTCATACGATAGCGACTGTCTACAAAATTATCTTTCGAAGATTTCCGACTGGTGTCAAATATGGAAATTAACACCAAATCCTAATAAATGTACGCTTCTCTCTTTCACTCTACGAAAAAAGCCTATCGCTACTTTCTATTCCCTTAGTGACACTCCAATCCGGAAGGTCTTCTCTCAAAAAGATCTTGGCGTAATCTTTGATACAAAATTATCTTTCTCTCTCCACATTGATAAAACCACATCTAAGGCCATGTCTATTCTTAGTCTTCTATACCGATTTAAGGAGATAAATGAACCTTTAGCACTTAAATCATTTTTCTCAGCCTTCCTTCTCCCAATCCTGGACTACTGCTGTCCCGTGTGGGCCACAGCATCTCCGACTACACTCAAGTGTCTTGATCGTCCATTAAATTTCTTCCTTGCGATCACGAGGAACCGTGTTCCTGCCTTCCGTTTGCTAAGTAAACAAGGTGTTCTCGCCGCTCTTAAACTGCGTCCTCTGCATCTCAGGCGGCAATATTTTGATTTCCATTTCATTCACACTGCGGTGAATGGTCTCTACAGGTCCACTGATATTTGTTCTTTTTTTTCTCTACGTGTCCCATCACGTTCCACTCGTTTGTGCTCTCTCTTTCATCTTCCGCATTTCCGGCTATCTATATCCCAAAGGTCGCTTTTTTACCGCATTCCCACCTCATTTAATGCTTTACAAAAGGTAGCACCCTCGCTGGATATTACATGTAGGTCCTCGCTTCTCCGTGCCTCCACAGATGGCGAATGTCTCTGAAAAGCTGTCTTGTTTCTGCAATTTTTATTTTTATTACATCCATCTTATGTGTGTTAATTTGTTTTTATATATATTTTGATATGTATAGGTATTTTGTTATATATATATATTTTTAAAATATTGTTTTGGGTGTATCCAATGTAAAGGCCAATGTGCTGTTTTTGGACCAAAATAAATAAATAAATAAATAAATTATGTTGCAGTGCATATATTTAAGTACCAAGTTTTTAAGTAATTACTTTTACAAATGTTACATATTAAGATAGTTCTGTAATTTAAATATTTTAATAAATTTGTTCCCATAATATCCACGACAGCATGGTATTTTGAAGGACCATGTTTTGCTAAATAAGGGCAGTCATGACACTCCACAGATGTGACTAAATCTTCTTCTTCATCTACAACTACATTCACTTCATAACCTCTTTATCTTTCTCTGTGTTCAGGGCAAATTTTGCCTTTAACAATACAAATTTTTCCTTCTCGCTTCAGTTTAACAAATCCAACAGCATTACTAACATAGTCTTTCCTCATTGACCTCAAAGGGAGAAAAAAGCCATAAAAGCAACGATGAAATTTGCAACATATACAAAAGAGACATGCAGTTATGACAAACACTTCTACAGTTTTTCTTTTCACAAGTATAGGTAATAACTAAGGCAGATAGACACTTAAAACAACAAACTTCACCGCATTTCCTATAGACAAGACAAACAGGAACTAAGTTTATTCACATTAATGTTGTATAATATTTGTCAATATTTGACCTGATGATTCTGTAAAGGCAGATGATGGTGATTATTCACTGAAACCGGTCGTGTTTTACTTCATATATTTTGTGGAAATTAGCAAAAGTTTAATATAAATAAAAAATACTACCTAGCATTGTTCATGTTATTTTATTGTGGAATTCCACTGTCTTGGCCTTGTCCACTACCTTTTGTACACTTATCTAACTATATTTTACTTACTAGATACTAAGACAGCATGGGAAACAATACATAAATAAATATTCTATAATATTAGTAAAAACTAGAGTTGATTTATTCATTTAATATGGGAAGGCTGTTTTAAGACATCAATCTATCTTTTGCATATCTTCTGCATTTCAGTCGAAATAGTTGTTGTTGTATAAAGAAGCATCTGCTCTGGGGAGAATTACAGGTGCTGAAGCTAACACAAAATATGTGAGCTCTGGAAAGTGAAAAGGAATTCGCAGAATGGCTCCTGGATGTTGGTGATGGAAAAACAGGCGATGCAGTAACATTACCCTCATAACTGCTATGCCAGAAATCAAGATAGAGTTGCACAGCTATAAGGTTACTCCTGAACAACTTAAAGGAAGAGCAATACTGAGTGTTACAAAAGAAGACTCTCTTGATCTCAACAATAAAGTACTCAGTCATATTAATGGAGCTGAAGTGGTCTTCAAAAGTGTGGATACTATTGTGAATGATGACACTGCTGATCAACTTGCACTCCCAGAAGACTACTTAAATAGTCTTACTCCAACAGGAACACCTCATGAACTGAAGCTTAAAGTAGGAGCCATTATCATGCTCCTTAGATACCAAATGCCACTGAGAGAACTATGTAATGGCACAAGACTTACTGTTACTTGAATACAAACACACATAATCGAAGCAAAAGGGATCGGTGCAGCAAACTCAGACATGGTACTTATTCCAAGAATCCCACTCATTCCATCAGACACAAATTTACCATTCAGTTTCAAACACAATTTCCCAATTCCCAATTTCAATGACAATAAATCACAAGGCTAAATGTAAATGTTTAATTAACAACCTCTAAGATCTGCTAGATTGGTGTGTTATGCCAGGTAAAGCTAGTTTTAAATGTTCTTGCTGCTGTTCTGAGCAATATTTTGTTAAGAATTGTGTAAATTTTACATGGAATATTTTTTACAATAAACAACTAAAACAAAAAATTAATACATTTCCGTCATTGTCTATTGATGAAATTTCCATACAAAAATGTGTTATATTTTTTACAAAAAATTGAAAAAACTCATTAGGAAAGTGGTTGATGTTACACAAGATTTTCTTAAAAGTATACAGCAAAAGATTAGTACGGCAGCATTTATTTTGAAACAAATTACAATAACTTATAAAAACTAAAATTTTTGGTATATTATCACAGAGGAGGCATTAAAGATATAAATGTAAAGGGAAAATATTTTTCTTGTAATTTGATCAACTATAACATGCAGGCCCAAAGCTAAGTTATCATAGACTTGACTGTATGGGACTTCACTTGGTGGCAATCCATCTTAAAAAAACAATACCACAAATTTGTGGCATTGTAAAAATTATTTTTGTCGTGTTTTTTAAGTTATATTTACACAAATGAACAACAAATTAATTCAGCATAGAAATATCAACAAGGATACTATAAATTTGAGGCCATAAAATATAATAAGATAATAAATAAAATGAAGCATAACTTAAAAATGTTCAAATAAAAAATTGCACATTTGTTATATTAGAGATAAAACTGGAAGTAATGCTACAATTAAGCAACAGTCAGTTGACCAATAAGGGAATTTTATATAGAAAAGCACTATTGTTGCTTCAGTCAGTAATAATAATTGTATCATAAATAAATGAAACAAGCTTACACACAAAAAATGAGGAAGTTGAAAAAATTTTCCTGCTGTTAGAATTCATCTATTTATATTCACAATTAACACTTTAGCCTCTATGATTAATCCAGTTGTTTTACAATCACATTTAATTCTATAAAGATTACTTGGAATTAACAGGCACAAATGGCAAAACAAAAAGGAAATCTCTTGCTAGCTCCGAATTCATTATCATGCAGTAAATTGTCAACACTGTCACCAATATATATTATCAATACTAATTTTAACATCAAAAGTTTGTCATCTTTCCCTCTCTGGCTTTGACATTTGTTTGGTTTTACAAGGCAAACAACTGAAAAAGGAAAATAAGAATAACGGTAGGATAATAAGGGAACAAAATGAAAAAGGCCATCTACTTCCATCATTTACTACTTTAAAGTCATTGTTACATTCCTCTTTGTTAATTGAAGAGTTGTTTCTTTCTACACACCTGCTAAGATGCTGCTTGGGCAAATTAATAGAGGCTCCAGAAGCAATAGCCGCATCGGGATTACCAACTAGAGCTCCAGCATCAGCCATAAGATATGCCAAATGACGTCGCCGATGAGTTTCAACAGATACTTCACTTAGAGAAGAGGCAACTTCCATGGAAACCTAATAGAAGAATGTTGGTATAATTCTATCATGTAAAACAAACTCACATATTTCTGAAAGATTAAGAATTTTCAGACAAAATACCAAGACAAGCATTAAAACTCATAAGCTGTATAAGTTTTTCATGTTTTACCAAGAGAGCTGGCACCTGTCCTGCATATACATACATATGTAGGTGGCAATTATGAACAATAATTTTATCTATAATTTCTTAAATAAAAAAAAATTGTCAAAATACTACAGCGTTAACTGCCTTATTATATTTGAAGTGTTATTTAAAAAATAAAAATATCATCAAAGAGAACTTTTAGAATAAGAAGACTAAACATAGTTGCAGGTAAAAAATCAGCAATCAATATTTTTCCAGTAAATATAGGACTACTCACTCTTAGAATTTTATCCAAACATTACCACTGCATTACTTATTTTTCTGACTTTGCTTTCTCTATACTATTTGTCGAAGGGCTTTAGTAAATGCAAAAGAACATTTGAAGATATGTAAGTTACATACTTTGCTATTCAATTTGACAACTACCCATTTTATGTGAAACCGCTCAATTATTATTACGTTACTAGCTGAACCCACAAAACATTTGCAGCAAAAATTGATTATTGTTGTTTTATGGATTCATGTTCTTTATGTTGTCAATGTATATTTCTATCACCTTCCAATCTTATATTTCTTTCATATTCTGTATCATCCATCCCATCCATCCATCCATCCACCAGGACATTTCCTTCCCATTTTACAAAACTGGGGCTATTTATTTAATTACTTTCTCACCTAAAATTACAAAAACAACACTGAAACATCATTAGATTGTTATAATCGTCTAATTTACTGATATTATAAAATATATTTTTTTAAACAGGTAGAATATTTTATATAACAAACATTAATTACTGCCTAGGAAATTAGAAGTCAGGAAAAAATACATAACAGCAAATGAAAGTATTAATAGTGAAATAGAAATACAAGTAGATCTCATCTTTTGTGGAGATTATTATTTAATTTTGGTAGCAGAATAAGAGAAATTAGTGACACGAATTATATGTGTAAATTAAAAAATTCCACCTGTTCCAGTCTCTCCCATCCACTGTAACATTGACCTTGAGACCCTCATTCACACTTTCATTTTCCTCTAATTTTCCATTAATTTTCATCCCAAATGCCTTGTCATTTAAGGAACTACCTAACATCTGAAGGCTCCTTTCAGAACTACTAACCAATGCTTTGTCATCTGCATATCTAACTGATTTAACCAGGCTCCCTCCAATTTTTTTACCCAAATCTACATCTTCCCATACCTCTCATAATTTCTTTGGCTTAAATATTAAACAATGCTGGTGAGAGTGGGCAGCCCAGTCTCGTGCTTCTTCCTAGCATAGCCCAATCTGATTATCTCTCTGCTACTCTTACATGTGCAGTCTGGGTCATAAGACAGATTTTCGATAAAACATCTCTCTCTCTCTCTCCAATCCATACCTGTTTTCCTCAACAACTCCCTTAGCTTAGGCCATAAAATTCTGTCAAAGGCCTTTTTGAAATATAAAAAACAAATGGACACATTCTGATTGTATTCAACGTTTCTTTCTACCAAAGTCCTCATCACCCCTATGGCATCCCTAGTGCCACGATCTTTCTTAAACCCAAACTGGTCAACACCTATATAGTTATTAGCTTTCACTTTAAGCCTGCCATTTAAAATCCTGAGAATAAATTTAGCTACACGCACAATTTCCGTATTTACCTGAATACAAGACTAACCCAAATCTAACGATAAGACGATTTCCCCTTCTAGCATACTGTCAAAACAGAAAAAAGATTTTGACCTAATTTCTCACGGACTGTATTTGTTGTATATTTTGAACACACATATTCAGTTTAGGCATACTAGTTCATTCATTAATTGAAAGGGTTTGTTACAAATTTTTTCTGAAATAAAAAAAAATTTTAATGTATTTTTAAAATTAAGACTATTTATTGGATTCCGGATCATAAGTTTGCAATGAAAAATACAGTTATTTTATCTTGTTTCATTTGTTTAAAAAAACATTGATTAAACATGTAACCATACTTCCTATGGTTCTATGACAACTCAACGTGGTCATTTCATCACGCATCAATTCGTCATGGTTAGTTTGTTGAGCATCAATACATCACACAACGCGTCAAATCATCTCTCAACAAATCTCTCGTGATGAATGTCTCGCAATGAAATTGTCATGCGATCAATTTGTCTAGCAATGAATTGATGCATGATGAGTGTGTCGAGCTATGTATTGATGCACGATGAGTTTATCATTTAACAAATTGATGTGCCATGAATTGAAGCACAGTGAATTGATGCGTGATTTTGAAACTGTTCCTTGCTCCGGAACTGAAACTTTCTCATCTCTGGTATATAAGAACTTCACACAGTTGACACTACTGCGACTCTAACTAACCACATCTATGTATCTTATTTAGTAATTATAAGAAATTAAGTAGAGAAAGCAAACTCACAAATATTAAAAAACAAATGACATCCATAACATAAACTAAGAATGAACCACAGATTATATAATCTAGATATTCATGACTGTTAGTGATTTTTTGAGTGATAATATGAGGAATATTTGTCAGAAAAAATCTCAATAATGTATTATTAAAATAAATCTATTACTCTGCATACATTATTTTGTAAGGTAGTCTAGACAAGTAGTAAGAAAATTCAAATAAAAATAATTAGAAATCCAATAATTACCTCAAGTAAATGATCAACATCATCTATGTCTCCAGGAATGTCCGAGAGAGCATTGAAGATTTGGGCAGAATTTTCTAGATTTTTCAAATCAGGTTCTGTTCGAAAAGAAAATCCATAGATTACACACTCTCAACGATAACCAAGTAAGGGTCATCAAAAGAATTTGCAACAACCAAACTTGCAACCACACATATCCATATATGTGAAAAGAAAATGAGAAATCACCCAAAGGAACAGATGAAAATTACACAAAAAAAGAAGATTTTTAGAATCTACTTTTGGTGAATGGCCATTGAAGACTTCTGCACTGTAGCCAATATTCAAATTTGGTTTTTCGTAACCATGTTTCGGCAATTGGAGATACCTGAGATAAATACTTATTTTTTCAATTTTCCATTATAAGGCGTTCTTTACCAGCGAAACGCCTTATGGGCATGCCTTGTCCGTCCATCCTAACTTTCCTCTCCTAATCCACTAGATGGATTTTAATTAAGTATGAGTGATCATTATTAAAATTTATCACCCAATTGTGATTTTGAACTAAATCCATCAATTAAAACTTCCACTTTACATAATTACTTTAATAAACCTATACTTGTATTTCGTTGAATGGCATCCGTCAAGCAACACTGGAATACCATACTTTTCTCTACCTGGCTTTTATGTGATCTGTAAGGTATAGATTTATTTGGATAGAGAACAACATTTACTACAGGAAAGTCCATGAGACCACATACTTACGAGTTATAGTTTCGGAGATAGAAATTCTAGAAAATCCTGCGGCAAACATCGCATATTTTGTTTACATCGATCTCTAAGCATCTCTCAGCAAATAACAATTAAAATCCAAGTTTTTCGATCCCAAACCCTTATATGATGTGAGGTTTAGTTTTAAAAAATTTATTCGGATAGAGGACAACATTTACTACAAGATAGTCTTCGAGACCACTTAATTATGAGTTATGGCTTTGGAGATAAAAATTCGAGAAAATCCCCAGCAAAACATCGCATATTATGTTTACATCAATTACAGTTCTCTCAGCAAACAACAATTAAAAATCCATATATTTCTCTCCCATGCTCTTATATGATCTGTGAGGAACAGATTAAAAAATTTATTTGGATAGAGAACAACATTTACTACAAGATAGTCCCCAAGACCATATAATTACAACTTATAGTTTCGGAGATAAAAAGTCGAGAATCACCCAACCTTTCGTTAAAGTTTCACATGTATTTCCCATAAAGAACACCTTTGAAATCTGTGTATTCCATTTATGGAATATACTTTTCCATCTTGTTCTCTATGTCAGTGATGCTTCCTCTGTAGCTAGCAAAGAAAGACTGGCATGCAATGCATACAGTTCATATGGAGAAGGGATAGAAGTTTGTGGAACAACCTCTAGACTAAGGTATTTCCATTCATTCATGTAGCAAGCGTTCAAGAAATCTCTTTTGCAGAATCGAGAAAAGAATCTTTTCCCGGGTGAAACACCATGGGAGGCTCACTGGGGAACTGCCAAATGTCCAGCTGCGCATATATTGAAGCTTCCTTCCCAATCACTGTCAAAATTCCTTTCCTCCTCTCAACATTCATCGCCTTGGTAGAATTTTCAATTGGGTGAAATCTATCATGGAGAATAAACAATTTAAATACTTGGTACTTTTTCCACAATTTTTTATTTATTAATATATCATGACGGAGGGAGGGGAGGTTCAGGGTGTTAAGGGAAAAAGGCTGGGAGGGAGGTTGGTCGATGGGCATGTAGGGCAGGAGTGTAGGGAATCTCAGGGTATTTTGGGAGAGGGTGGAGGGTAAAGCAGAAAGAGAATGGCGGAAGGGGTAAGTGGATCAGCTAGTATAAAATGGGAGAGGTATTCCAAAGAGTGGGATAATTCTAGGATAGAGGTGTGATTTGCAAAAACAACATTCATCATTGGTTAACATTGTACTCTTTTTCTTATGGACGATTATTTCTTTGTCTTCTACAGTATCAAATTTGTATCCTTTTTCTGAGAGATGTGAGATAGTTGGAGAGAAGGAACTATTGTGGTTATTGTCTAATAAATGTTTTGCGAAACCTCTTGAGGTAGCACTTTTGATGTTCTTCCGAGCATATTTAAAATTTCTTTCTGTTTGTCCTATGTAAGTCGCACTGTAATTATCACATTTAAGGAGATAGAAACCAGATTTTTTGAAATTGTCAATTTTATCTTGAGTGTTAATAAGACACATGCAAAGTGTGAGGAGGGTGGGGAACACAACTTTGAAATCTTCCTTCGAAGGGTAGATTGGGTAGTTAGTTTTATTGACCGCCAGTAAATGGGAGTTTGCACCATTTGGGAGATTTTTTGTCATGGTGTAGTGGAAAAGACCAGAGAATACGTTTGTTTTGAATTTGTCGAAAAGTTTGTTTATGAGATTTGGATCATAACCACTACTAGTATAAAAGTCCATCAATATGACGGTATGCATGGATTAAATATTAAATTTAAGACACTTCCTATTCTTCCTCCTTTTCTCTCTTCTATCCTCCTCCCTCATATTTTAAGTTTATATTCGATTATCTCCGATTTTTCGACATTTCATAAAGGAGGTTACTATGGTAGCTGGCATTGTTGATCTTGGATTATTGCATTATTGGACTCAGGCTTCCATGTGCATTTACACTAAGCTTACAATGAAACAAAATCATGAAGGACAAAACCGAATGAAAATTTGTGAAAAGTTTCATGTAAATATAATACAAATAAATACGTAACATAGAAACTTTAAGTCATAAACAACATCAATGCATTGTAATAATGGACAACTTAACATTTCAAATAGCAAGATACTTCTCGTATACATTGAAAATATCATTTCGTTTGCAATTTTTTTGGGCAGTTTCAAGCAAATTACTATACAGACAATGATTGTGATTAATTTCTTTTGATAATTACGCAAGATATTTGATGCATTACAGTCAGTCATAATAATAATTCATGTTAGTTGAGCGTGACCGGATTTCTTAGTTCATTATTTAAAGAGATCGCGTGCGAGTAGCTTAATTGTGCCTAGTTCTTTTTGAAGTTGTCAGGTGGGATTGGAACATTGAATAACTGACGGAGAAGTGAGTGGAAAATGGCATGTTTGTAGGAGATGTGATGTAGGGAGGTACTGTGTATAAGGTGGTCCATATAAGAAGGTTTCCTTTAAATGAAAAGGAAACTTGTAAATTTCCACAAATAATTTAATACATGACCAGTTTTGCCTGTTACAGCTTCATCAGGTTACCTATATATTGCAAAGATGTGTATCTGGTTTTCAATGGAAATGGAGAGGTCTAAGAAATTATAAGGGAAGGGTAAAGGAAAGGGAATTGTGTAGTGAATTGAGAAGGGTAAGGAATGAGTTGATTTGGCAGTTGGTTTCTGTCCATAGGCAAAGAATGTATCGGAGCCAATAGAAAACATTTGGGAGTAGAAGGTGGTTGAAGTCAAAGAGTTTGGATTCTGAGTGGTCCATAAAAATATCAGCTACTAAAGGAGAGAGCCCATAGGAAGCCCTTCTGTCTGTTGATTATGCATTGGGCAGCACTTTGTCTTCAAGAATTATGGCATGTTCAATGGAATTTTATACAGGGAACTTTGGTATAAACTTGGAATATTGTCAGAAGACTAATTTTCGGGCAGGCACTGCACAACTAGCCACAACCAGTTTTATTGGGATATTATATTTAGGGGATTCATTATGGTGAGGCAATGTGTGTCACAATCATTAAGAAATAATGGGCAAGAAGAAAGAGTCCTTTTTAGGCGATCTTTACAAAAAGTAAACAAAGAATGCCTTATGGTTAGGTCGTGTCCTATTTCTTTGGGAATGACTGCATACTGCACCATTCATTTTTGATATTTTGTTTTAAAAATTATTCTTCATAATTATATTTAATTATTTTTATAATATAATAATATAATGTAATATAATATAATCTCTATTAATAAAAGCCTTACTCTGTGTCTAACACTGATGTCATCAATGTCACTTTTTAATGCATTTTTTACAAACTTCCCAATTAGGTAGAAGGTTGAAATTTCGCAGGAATGTTTGATTCAGATATAAAAATTAAATGACAAAAAAATACAAAAAAGATCCGGCTTCAGGGGGGTGATTTCCATTTACCATAAGTTAACACGTAAAAAGCGACTTTTTAAAGTGCATGCTTTTATTCTTTTAGAAATTAAAATTAGAAAAAATTGAAGTACGATCGTCGAATTTAACCCTTTTGCAGCTATCAACGCATATATGCGTTGAGGTAGCGCACAGCCGCTACTGCTATCGACGCATTTATGTGGGCAAGCAGAATGGTGCCTTGACTGCTAAAAACGCATATATGCGTTTCAAACTTTTCCGTTCGCTGCTCAAAATGCGTTCAGTCATATCAATGCTAACGAAGTGCCGTGGATTTTTGTGGTACTAACAGATGTTTTAGGCACTCTGTAGATGGCGTAGACATATATTTTCAAGCTGTTTTTAGTCTAACCTTGGACAATGAAAAAGGCTGCTTCTACTTCGTTTCCCCGGGCTTTTTGCACCCTCAAAAAACCTTTTTCGTCCCTTGGCCATCACTTTTCTCACCCCCTATGCCCTTAAAGGCCTAAAACAGATGGAAAAAAGCCAGAAATATCTTCAGTTCTGTGTCAACTTTCATACGTAATATATCCCGTTCTCAAACCAAGTTTTTTTAGTCGCGTTTGGATTCTTTTGCTATTAATAAAAAGAATCAACAAAAAAGATGAAAATATTTTTTCGAGATGGTTAATAATCAATATGAATGTAAATGATTGACAAAATAGCTTTTAAAATATAAAGAGACTAAAAGACGAACGAAAGAACGTAGACGCGGAGCTCCTAGAGAAAGTATTCAGCACAGGGGTACTTCAAGATCACTGAACTCGGCACACACAGCTGACGCAGAAGCTCCAAGTCCATAGCAGCGAAAAGGTTAAACAATGTTTTAGGAAAATTAATGAAGTTTCTTATTCTATTCATCTTTTTTTGCCTATTGTTTGTGAAAGTGAAATTCTAAGAAATACAATCAATAAGCAAAATTCTACGATAAAAATTAGAATTTTCATTCCTTTCCTCAGAGAATAGTACAAAACTCGCTCCGATTTTACAATTCTAAGATATTTTAATGTCCAAAAGAAAATTACTCTGTATGATGGATTTCTGATTTCCCACGTAAATCAAATGGGAAGGATAGTTCCTGGAATCAAACCCAGGACTTCAATCTTCACAACAAAAACTATTTTTGAGAGCTCAGCCCATGTAGCAAGAAATTTCCACCAAGTCTCATGAAAATCGGTCTATTGATTCAAAAGTTAATAAGGGGGGGCGGACAGAGACACAATGACAAAACTATAAGCCTATTTCCAATCTGGAAAGGAGGCTAAAAATATGGTATTTAATTGTTGGTTGCCAAGAGAACCGTCTTCGCTATCAATGTAAAAAAATACGCAATTTGTGAGAGAAAGGAGCCTACGGCAAAAAATTGAGAATTTACAACAAACTCCTAAACTGTACACATCTACGCTTTAGGAATTTGTTGTAAATTCTCAAAATATTGTTTTGCTCGAATTATTATCACTGAAACTATAACTCATAATTATGTGGTCTCGCAGACTTCTTTTTTTTAGACTTCTTTGTGGTAAATGAAGTGCTCTATCCAATTATTTTTTTAATCTATACCTTACAGATCATATAAGAGCTAGGGAGAGAAATTTATGGATTTTTAATTGTTTGCTGAGAGATTAGTGATTGATGTAAACAAACTATGTAACTTGAGTGTTCTAATACTCGAATAATTTTTACTTTTCCTTGAGATTCGAGTTATGGAAGTTTGTTATGACGGCATTAATTTCCATTAAAAGCATTAAATCACCACAATTGTTACGTATAATATCAGATCACTTTAAAAGCATTGAGGTCGTTGTCGTAGTATTTAAAGATTTCCATTGTTGAAAAGAGGAAAATTTCACACTTTCGGTATGTATTTTAATTCTGCCTTAAAAAATTAAGAACTCTGTTCTTTCAGATAGACAACTGTTTTTTTCCTGAATTCGTATTCCAATTTTAAGTAAATGAAAAATGCATTTTTAGAATGCCTTGCACTGAATCCCATACTTTTCTTATAGGGTATTGAAATGAAACATGGGGGTTAAAAACACCCCTTAAATATGAGCTTTTTTGGAATTTTCGATTTTTCTTGTTGGTTGTGACTAAAAACCTATAATCGTGCCATATTTCATGTCTGTAGCTCATCTGGAAGTGCCTAAACATTAGTATCCTCCTATATATATATATGTTAATAATTATGACATCATAAGAAAGAAGCGTCAATATAGTATAGATATAATATAATATACCATATCTGCCAAAATAGAGGCCAACTCCCCAAATATTTCCACAATTTTTTGGTAAAAAAGTAAATTTCGTAGATTTTATGCTGAAGTGTGCTGGGCATGCATGCACAGCCTAGATTGCATTACAGCTGCTTTGGAACCGATTAATGAAAATTTTAATGTAAATATCAAGCACTCAACCAAGTTATTGGGAGTATATGTTAATGAGAACATAAAATGAAAAGACCAAATTAATAATTTAGCAATAAGATTAAATGAAGCATGCTTCAATACGTCAATACTTGCATCAATAACTGGCATGCCAATCAGATTAGCAGTGTACTATGGCTTTTTCTTTTCACTATTTAAATGTGGCATAATTTTGTGGGGAAATGCTTCTGGCTGGGAAACTATTTTTAAAATTCAAAGAAAGTGCTACGTCTAATGATCAACTCAGGCTTCAGAGATTCCTGTAAGCCAATATTTAAACAATATAATATTTGAACTCTTCCGTCACTCTATCTTTATGAGCTAATAAGGCTATGTCAATAATAATCAAGAATACTTTTAAAATCTTCAGTCTGAGCACCAATATGATACAAGAGGCAAAGATAACTTTAATCTACCAAAGCACAACTTAAAACTTATGGAAAATAGTCCATATTATGCTGGTATCAAAGTTTATAATGAATTGTCCCTAAAATTTAGAGAAAAACATAATAATGTAAAATACAGGAGAAAGTGAAAGTTTTTGTTAAAAAAGTGTTATTATTCAGTAATGGAATATATGGAAGACAATGATGTGGCTTTCATTGATTGACATAATGTTAAGTATAATTTGAATTATTATTCAATGTAACATTTGTATTGTAACGTATGTGTGATTTGTAACAGTTAATGCATGTTAGTTATCGACGAGACACCAATTTACTGATGGACTTGTACTGCAACTATGTAAATTTAATGTGTCAATAAATTCTATTCTATTCCATTTGAACTTCGCAAATAATTTGTTCCTGAAAACTAACGCAAAATGCAAATTCGCGAAGTGCAAGCCCAATTTTCCCATAAGATGCAATGTTATTTTGGGAGTATGGTTCCCAGTCAACCTAAAAAAATCACTTTCTTATCATAAATAATAAAGTTTAACAGAAAATAAAAGAAAACATAACAGCAACGTAACAGCAAATGAAAACCTAGCATCATAAAGCGAAAAATATATTTTTAATTATCTTCAAAATGGATAATAGCAAATGAAAACCCTGCACAACAAAGTGCATTTTTGCATGCGATTTTCGATCTTCTTTTGTTCAATCGAAGGAAATTCTTAAATTTAAACTGAAGAATTACTGAAATGGAATGTTGAGTGCGTGATGCACAAATGTATCTTTGGGTACTGCAACAAACATTTCCAAGCTGCAAAATAAAACACTAGCATTATAAAGTGGTAACATTTCTTTTATTAATTACGTTGGAAATGTATAACAGAAAATCAAAACGTAGCATAAGAAAGTGATAACATTTCTGATAATTGTTCAAAATGTCAAAAATAAAAATGATGCATTAATGTGGTGACTTCTTTTAGTAATAGCGTTCAAAATACGTGGCAAAAAATCTTACATTTACAAGAAAATAGCAATTCTTAGATTTATATTAAAAATTCGTAATAAAAAATTAAACCCTAGCAAAACAAAATAACGTTTCCTTAAATTATGTTCAAAATATGTACAAAGATAATAGAAAATGATAACCTTACATTCCAAAATGATGGCATTTCTTTAAGTTTTAAAATAAAGTTGCATCATCGAAAAGAGCAGCGTTGGCAGTGAAGTTCAAACCGAGCTACAAAATAATTAAGTTGAGAGTTATCACGTTTATTTACTTCAAAAACTGCCAATACCGAGTATTATAATAATAATGTCCTTTTCTAGTGCACCAAAATTTAAACTGAACTTAGAAACAAAAAAGTAGAGGGAGTTGATGCTTGTCATTGCAAACACATGACATGAAATGCAAATAATCAGCACAAAACAGAAGTAATGGCCATAAAAATTTTTGCCGCGAAGTGTAAATTCACGAACTGCAAGCACGCCAAGTTTAAAAAGGTGGTGTATTCGAGATCAAAGAAAAGTGGGAAATGGCTTAGTTGTTATTTTGAAATATTACACCAATTAATAATATCACATTGTTGAATAATGTTCCACATTCAGTGACGATAATTTCATTCATCTTAATTTTCACAGAAGGTCAAATAAAGTGATAGCGACCTCGTCAAGATAATTTTTCATCCAAGTCTATTTCCAATGAAATTAGCATTTGCATTGCCTTAAGAAATTGCATTTTTATAATTATACACGTTTAATGTCAAGTTTTACTGTTCATTATCAGCTGAGTTTTGTAGTTCGCACCGTTGCTCATACCTTTGGAGCAGATGCCTCTTTACTTACCGAAATTCAAACAGTTGAGCATCCAAAGCTGTCATTGTATTTTGTGTAATCATCTGCATAGTCAATGTATGCAATTTTAATAGATTATATGAATGGGGTTTTAACATGCATACAAACATTACAATGGCTATAGCAATAACTACAATAGTCAAGTATAACTAATAGGAACTTCTTTTAATGACTAATGAAAAATAATACAAATTGCTATTCTTAATGATACATATGCATAGCCCTGAGGAACAAATGAAAATATTCAATAGCATTTAGAAATGAAAGAATATATCCTTAAACATAAATGAAAGATTAAAATTGATTTACTGAATCACGTGCTATGAGTATGTTCTACATCACTTTCTCGAGGTGAAGAGTTCCCGGGTTTTCAGCCAGGTGAATATGTTGTCTACTGACGTTTCGGCACCTTCCTCAAGTGCCGAAACGTCGGTAGACAACGTATTCACCTGGCTGAAAACCCGGGAACTCTTCACCTCATCGATTCGCCAGGAAAGCATCAGATCTTTCTATATCACTTTCTTCTTCTCCACTGGAAGACTGAATACTGGAATCATCGTCCAAAAGAACATCATTCTCGCTTCCATCAATATCATTTGAAATGCAGCATTTTTTTAACCCTTTTACTATACATTCATTATTTAATCATCGTAGGTCAAATATTTAATAGTACTATCATTTGAACACAATGGCAATAAGATATGTGCTGCCATCTATGGATGATTACAAGGCTTAACCCCAACACCAAATTTTTTTTGGACTTGCATTTAAGTCTAGGGGTGATTTTTTCATGATAGATTCTGACAAAAAACATCAGCTTTTATTCGGGCGGAAATTATAATATATTATAATATAATCATATTATAGTGCTTTTCATATGACTTGGCGAGTCAGATTTCAGCCGTACTCGGGATCACTCGTATGTCTCCCTGCTAAGAGGTGAGGTAGTGCCTTCTAGTAGAAAGCTCATGCTAAACATTGCCAACTCTACACCGGAACACACGTAACGTTTGGCAGGCATTTAAATGGAATTGGCGAATGTGGCAACACAGCACACTAGGACACAATGTTACCACTAGGAAGACTCGATGGAGAATGAGCTTTCAAATGCTTAGGATCCCCCCTCCTCCTTTCCTATTGGTTCGCTCAGTGTCTCCCGCCCCCATCTACTTTCTCATTTACCTCCCCCTCACTCGCCATGTCATCTGAAAAGCACTATAGTATGCATAAATTTTAACATTCTGTATTAACAATTTATTTTGAAAAACCAACATTCGCTGTCTGCTTCAGGTCTTTCCTTACTAGCATAATATGTACCTTTGATCTTCAGCATTCCTAAAGTTACTTGGAAGAGAACAAGAGAGCCATCAAGGAAGAGCAGATCCCAAATTCGAAGCAACACCTTCATATGAACGACAGATGCAAAGAGTGTGAGAAACCAGTGCAATGTGATCAATGACAATTCCATATCATGTTCACGAAGTGCAGCATCTACGTCAGGTAGATAGCTGACAATCAGGGACCTCAACACTCTCTGATCAGCTTGAATACCTGTAAATAGAATAGAGATATAGCAGACATCTTGATATAAAAATTACTCATTAAAAACATCTTAAATGATTTCCTGTTTAGCCTTGAACCAGGCATAATAAATTCACTAGATAATTGAGCTTGTCTTATGGCTTAGAATCCAGAATATACACTTAAGTTTAAAAAATAGAAAAATACTAGTCTTACATATCTCCAATAGTCATGGCCACGTTACTGGAGATACCTAAAGCAAGTACTTAATTTTTGCTGCTTAATAGGTCGACTGCCATTATTAATTTTCGATTTTTTGTTTCTAGGGTAACAGATAATTTGCGTATGTATTTACTACTAATACGAGTTGTTGGTGCTTGCATACTGCAAGCAATTCAAAAAATCATCATACGCCAAGATCTAAACTCATAAATAAACCAATGCGATTCCTTTTGTTACTTTGTTTGATTATTAAGCGTCATTACAGCAAGATGTTGGCGAGGCCTCACAATGGTCATAGCTAATATCAGCGCCACTAAAAGAGGCTAGTGTGTACAAATTTCTCTACCGTTCATAGTATAAAAATAATAAAATATAAAAAATAATTTAAAAAAAGTATAAATAATAATTAAAGGGTATAAATAATAATTCAAAATAGTTGAAGTATAAAAAAACAAAACGCGAGTTTCATTTACGCAAAAGGAACTCACGCAAATGGGGGGTTGAGAGTTTAAGCAATCACACCTGAAATCATGTTAAACAGGAAAATTTCTTCGTGTTAAGTGAATGCAATCCCAATTGGTTACTCGTGTTAATTTGAATTTCATGTTAAGTGAATTCGTGTTAAGCGAGGGCTAGGTGTATAACTTTTTCTGAAATTTCAGATTTTTTCCAGAGATTGTACCCAATGCCAAA
Organism: Tanypteryx hageni; assembly: GCA_028673005.1. NCBI lineage: Eukaryota > Metazoa > Arthropoda > Insecta > Odonata > Petaluridae > Tanypteryx > Tanypteryx hageni. The sequence continues at coordinate 4,307,581 of CM054117.1, forward strand.
TGTACCTTCATGCCAAATTCCAGCTCTGTAGCACTTCTGGAAGTACCTTAGGTTTTATATGATATATATATATATATATATATATATATATATATATATATATGGATGGCAACAAGATGTTGGGATGAGGAAGCCCAGTGAACACTCACCAATCGGACGACTTTAGGTTGGCGAGGCCCCGGGGATGTCGAAGCGACACACGTAAAAGAACACTAAAACAACACAGAAACATCACAAACGTAGAAGTTTTCGGAGTTATTCCTTCATCAGCTACCGAGAGAGAACTGATGGCAGTGACACTGGGTGGAGGCATGGGGGTAATAATAATAATAAACCCCCCCTGTAGCTCCTTCTCCAGTCCCACAACCAACATCACCTACCCCATAACTTCTACCACCAACTGCACCACCCGCAATATCATTTACCTCCTGAAATGCACCCAATGTCCCGCCTTTTATGTTGGCCTCATCAGCAATACCCTCAACATCCGCATGAACGGCCACCGCAACAGCGTCATTCTCAAACGACCGCTGCCGGTGGCCGTTCATGCGAACCAACATAATTTAAAGTTTAACAACTGCTTCACAGTGAGAGCCATGATGATTTTTTAGTGCTTACAGTATGCAAACACCGACAACTCATATATATATATATCCTATATGTAAGAACTACTTTGTTTTTCTTAGTAGTTACATCCTAGTAAAACAAAGATTCAGGAACAGCATAAAGACCTCTATGGGATTACCAAGAGCAGACATTGATTCAGACCACAGCCTTCTAATAGTTGATGTAAGTACAAAGCTCAAACAAATAAGAAAAACGAGAAGAGAAAGACAGACTTGGGACCTAGAAAAACTGAAAGAAAGGCAGTCAGCATGTAGTTGGAAGATAGTCTAAGAAATTTGGAAAACACAAAGACCGTGGATATAGAATGGGAAGAAATTAAAACCAGTATCAAGGATACCTTGGATAAAGAGATTGCAAAACAAGAGAAGAAAATCAGAAAACCATGGATCACTAAGGTAATGCTGGAGAAAATGGATGAGAGACGAAAATGGAAAAAACGTTAACACTGAAGAAGGTAGAGCCAACTATAGATGCATAAACAATGAGTTGAGAAGGGTAACAGATAAAGCTAGAGAAAATTGGATAAAAGAAAAATGTGATGAAATACAACAAATGGAGAAGTTAGGACAGTACAATATGATGTATGCTAGGACACTGGAATTAGAAGATAAGAAGTCTAACGGAATTCTTGGTAAAGAAATTATGAATACGGATATGAAAATAGTCTCAGAAACAAAGGATGTAGCACAGGTATGAGAAGATTACTTTAAGGAACTATACAGCAAGCAGGTAGGATCAGCAAAAATAGAACTGGAAAATGAAGAAAACATTGAAGAAGACAACATAGGACCAAGTATTATGGAGAGCGAAGTAGAAAAAGCGATAGTGGAACTAAAGAAAGGGAAAGCCACAGGCAGTGATGGAATACCGGCTGAGGTACTTAAAGTCACAAGGGAGCAGGACTAAAAGCGATCACGAAATTAATTAATAAGATTTACGACATGGGAGAGTGGCCTCGGGATTTCCTAGAAGTAACAATGATCCCTCTATAGAAGAAGCCAAAGGCAATGCAGTGTAAAAACTACAGAACGATAAGCATTCTGTCACGCTCTTCGAAGATCATCACAAGGATTCTTAATAAAAGGCTGCAGAAAAAGGTAGAAGAAAGGCTAGGGGAAGATCAATTCAGATTCAGAAACGGACAAGGAAATAGAGATGCTATAGGGGTAGTTAGAATCATATCAGAAAGGGCAATAGAGTACAGTCAAGATATCTGCAGATGTTTTGTAGTCTGGCAGAAGTAAATTGGGTAATGTTGATGAAGATATTAAAGGATATAGGTGTAGACTGGAAAGACAGGAGACTGATCAGGAATCTATATGTAAATCAAGTTGTAAAGGTCAGGTTGGAGAATGCAGACACCTGTGGAGTAAATATCAGTAGAGTAAGACAGGGCTGGCACCTATCGCCGACACTATTCAATAGATATGGAGAATGTCTAATGCGACACACATCAGAAGGCACAGGAGATTTCAAAATTGGAGGAAGTATTATAAGAACAGTAAAATATGCGGATGAACAAGTACTTCTAGCATGAAAAGAAGAGCAACTCCAGAAAATGATAAATAGACTAGTAATAACAGGTAGAAAATACGTTATGGAAATAAATACAGAAAAATCCAAGGTCATTTGAATATCGGGAAAAGAAGAGAATCTGAACATAAGTATGGGAGGAAAGCCTTTAGAACAAGTTTCACACTATAAATACCATAGAAGCATCATAACAAGAGAAGCAAAATGTACAGATGAGATCAGGACTGGAATAGGAAAAGCAAAAGCTGCTTTCAGAAGAAAGAAACACCTACTTATGGGGAATATAAGGGAAGATATCCGCAAGAAGTTCATAAAATGCTATGTATGGAGTATAGCTTTGTACGGAGCAGAAACATGGACGCTAAGGAAAAATTACATCAAATACTTGGAAACCTTTGAAATGTGGACTTGGAGGAAAATGCTGAAGATAAAATGGACAGATAGGATGAAAAACGATGAAGTGCTACGAAGCGTAGGAGAGAAGCGAATGATTATACAGACTATTAGAAAGAGGAAGGCAAACTGTGTTGGATATTGCCTGAGGAGAGAGTATGATTAAAGATGTGCTAGAAGGAAAACTAGATGGAAAAAGGGAAATAGGTAAGAAAAGGTTCCAGCTGATAGACGATTTAAAAGGGAGAGTTATCAAGATATGAAGAGGACAGCAGAAAATAAGAGCATATGGAGAACCAGGTTTAACCATGAATAATCACAGACCTGTCTATGGGCAGACTACCTATGATGATTATATGTAAGGAGCTATTTATAACGATGCAGAAAAATGATTTAATTTCTATAATATTAATATTTTTTAAAAAGTTCACATATTTTGAAAAGCAGACTTTGGAGTACACCATGGTGGAGAGCAGTCATTAGCGTCCCCAAGATAAGCAGACACACCTGGGCAGACAGGAGGAAGCTGTTCAATTCCTTACAATTACTGGTATTGCTTTTTTAATGATACTCAACTCCTTTTGTCAATAAGGTACCATAATTACCTCTGCATAGAACACAATTTTATTTTCTCCATATGCAGTATAGAGAAAGTATTGTTTTTGCAAAAAAATAAAATGCAAGATTTCAACAGAAATACACATTTTTGAGTCTACTGAGTACATTTTCACCATTTACTTGCTGAAGCCTGTGTGTGATAGGAATTTTGTGCACGCTCTAACTTGAAAACTACTAATCAAATCAGTACAAAAATTTGTATTCAAGGATTTTAATAGAAAATCGATAACTGATTAGATTTTTGGCTAAAATAGGTCAACCGGAAGTAGAGGTTTACTCTTGCCATTTTTCTGTTTTTGCCAAATATTTTCTTTAGGGCTTCATTAATGAAAATATTTGTTATTATCAAAGTTGTACATGATATGATTTCCTATAACTTTTGTTTGAAACATTTTTCCATAGAATGGATTGTTTCAGAGATATTTGGAAAAGATATGCTTCTTGTATTTAGACCGACTTTGCTTTGCGGGTTGCATTTCCGTTACCCTAATTTTAAAATTATTGACATTTATGTTATTTATAATATTATTATTTTTTATCGCCTAGTAATTGTGTACATTTTTAATACCTTTATACCATATTTTAGGAATTTGTGTTCATGATATATTATTAACAAATTAAATTTTTATTGTAATAATAAATATATATTAACATTTTAATTCATGTCTTATGGTAAAAATAGTTTAAGACAATTTTTAAGAATAAACAACTCAATTACTGAATAATTAACATATTTTTTAATTGATTCACCTCAATTGCAATTTAAATGTCAACCTCCAGTTTCGAAAAATTAAATACCCAGATGAGTGGTTAAATGTCGCAAAGTGAAAACTTTTTTTTCATTGGTATGATAAAATTTTCAAACTGTTGACTGCGATGCCAGCAATGCTAACAGTAATTTTAATCACTATCAAAATTATGCCAATACCATATAGCATCATATTTTGTAAACATTTTCAAAAGCAACAAATAACAATTTTGTTTAAATATTGTATTTACAATATGAAAAGTGAATCAGAGAATTTTTCATTGTGAAAACTATTGAAAGTGTTTAAAAATGATTCACAGGAATAATTGGTGATATTTATTCTTGAGGAAGCTGTTTTTGAGAGAAACTTTTAAGGACTGTTGCAAACATATTCATTACTCTGTATAGAGAAACTCCGTTTCAGGCCATTTTGTCCAAAGACATTTCATCCAATGGATGTTTCATCCCAAGACAATTCGTCCAATGGATATTTTGCCCAAAGACAATTCATCCAATAGATATTTCATCCAATAGACATTCGTCTGTTGAAGACCTTGCGACATACATCGAGACAACATATCAGAGACCAACCAGCCAGAGGGAGAAGGGTAATCCCACCAAGATTTGCACCTGCTTTATGGAATGTCTACAAGCAAGTAATGGAGTACAAAGAACAACGAATGCTGTCAAAGGCTGGCATTTTCATTTTCAAAAGATGATTGTCTCACCATTCCTCCATTTGGAAGTTCCTTGAGAATATTCAAAAAGATCAAAGAGACAATGAAATTGTAACTATGCAACTTGTGGGCAGCCATTTCAATGTCAGATACTCAATAAAAAAGAATTATATAATAAATCACCGAAAAATTAAAAACATTGTTGAAAATTATAACAATTATAAAAGTAACAATGAAGTTGATTTATATTTATGAGCAATTTTCTTCAAATAAAATTGTTTTCTTATGAAGGCAGTGATGGCCAGGAAGGTGGGATTATTGACGACTGAATTTTCTTTTAATAAATTCAATGTTTTATGTTAATTTGTTTTATACCTTGCAACTCACATTTATTTATTATGTATTACTGTATTTCAATAATTGTTGGGAATATGGAATTATTAACAGATGTATATAGTTTGCTTTTGTTTCTTTTGTAAATATTATTTTGTCATTTTCTTTTTGTCTTGCAGCTCATATTTCTTTATCATGTATACTCATGTTTCTTTATCATGTATTACCCTATGTCAATGATAGCCAGGAAGGTGAGATTATCAACAACTGAATAAAGTTTGTTTTTGTTACTTTTTATACATTCAATGTTTTATGTTAATTTGTTTAATGCATAGCAACTCACCAGACAGTACTTTCCATTTTAATTTATGCTTTCATAAAATCTGTCTAATTTCAAATCAATAGACAGCCATTGGCCAATATCAGATGAAGTTTGCTTGTACATCTCCCCCTTCCCTGCCTTTGCTTTCCGTTTTAATTTACGCTTTTATAAAATTCCGATTCTAAGGACACCCATATCACCTATATCAGATGAAGTTTCCTTGTACCCCCTCCTCGTCTTCCCCCTTCCCTGCAGTGCTTTCCATTTTAATTTACGACTTTATAAAATCTATTTAATTCCGAGTCGAAAGACATCCATATTGCCTATATAAACAAGTTTCCTTGTCCCCCCCCATTCCTCCCCCTTCCCTGCCATTTTAATTTACACAACAGACAACCATATTGCCTATATCAAATGAAGTTTCCTTGTCCCACCCCGTTCCCCCATCCCTATTTCTCTGTATGAAATGTCTATATAATATTAATTGGACGAAATGTCGTTGGATGAAATAAACATTGGACAAAATATCCATTGGACGAATTGTCTGTGGACAAAATATCCATTGGACGAATTCTTTGGACAAAATATCCATTAGACAAAATATCCATTGGATGAAATATCCATTGGACGAAATGTCATTGGATGAAATGTCTTTGGACGAAATGTCTTTGGACAAAATGTCTGTGAACTGAGAAACTCATGTGCTGAACACATCAGATTTTTTCATCACAATCTATAGGTCTAGAAATGGGGTGCTATACAAAGATACAAAATTCTTCCCAAAACAACGGTAACAATGGATGAAATAAGGAGACCATGCCATAAAAAAATGTTGTGGTGCGATCCATGCTATCCCTGCACATGTGCAATAAACACTGCTCAACAACTGTATGATTTGAAGTATGAATCAGCCACTGGCACTGGAGCAGCAAGTATTTTGCGTTGCTTTGATGGTCAGCAGTCTTGGTTCCTTGAACATCTTAAAGGCTCAATATCCACAGTTCACCCACATATGGCAGGCCTTTATCACTAATTTCTGTAATAAAGTAATGAAAGTGCCCCTTTCGGGTAGAATTTCAAAAACTTGAAGTACTAAGCAGAAAATCCTTCTGTGATGCACTTGTCACTATACAGTAAAATTTCTTTTACATGGCATGTTTCACGACCACAATGACGCTGGATTAGATGATGTGCTGGCTGCAGGTTCGTGCCTAGAATGTAGGATGCCTGTTTTCTATTTAGAAAAGATCCTTCCAGAACGATGCCTAGTTAACACAATCTTTCATCAATTCAACAGAGAATTATCAAGCTCATCTTATGGCTGAAAAAAATTCAAGAACTTTTAGAATATACTTTTGGTTTATCACCACTAAAGATGGCTGCATGGTAGCTTAAGGCAGGATCTGGTTTATCATAACCTTGTTGTGGCTATTGGAGATACCTGAGATAAGTACTTTTTTAATCTTTTAATTTTTAAGTCCTTATTCATGAACAATCTTTAATACTATTTTGGTTTTTTAATATGTATAAGAAAAATTTATTATATATTAATTACAAAACAAAACTGTAATAAGCCAATGCTAAAAAATTCACTTTCTCTTCATTTCATGCCTAGTAGAAGAGCTGTTATTTGATGCCATTGTAAAATAATTAAAAATTTTTTACAGAGCAATGAAGTAAAAAAAATGCACCTGTAAATAAGGTGAATGACTGGTTCACAATACCACATACTGGAGATAAAGAACACTATTTACAGTCACCAGATGTCTGGTTTTTCCCAGCATATCCTATTGGGAACATCCAATTGTGATTTATCATACTTAAACAAATAATTCATGCTTTTTTCTAAAAATATCAAAACTAAAAAATTGGGTGTGTTAAATGTGCAGTACCATATTTACTCGCATATAAGTCGCCACCGCATATAAGCCGCACCCAGGGTTTTTCAACATCGAAAATAGAAAAAAGTTTTTAGAAAGTCAATTATCCTTTATTTCAGATTTTCCATGTAAATCAAATGGGAAGGATAGTTCCTGGAATCGAACCCGGGACTTCAATCTTTGCAACAAAAACTATCCTCTGGAGCTCGGCCCAAGTAGCAAATGATTTCTACCAAGTGTCATGAAAATCGGTCTATTGGTTCAATAGTTAATAGGGGGGACGGACAGACAGACACAGCAAAGAAACTATAAGCGTATTCCCATTCTGGAAAGTAGGCTAAAAATCAAGGTGCATGACTGCATTAATTAGGCAAGGATATAACATCTATCCTGAATTTAATTAATTTCTATTATAACAGTTTGAGTTGACTCGAATTTCGGCTTGCTCAACTTGATGAGGCAATTAACACATCTGAAATTAATTGCAGTAGGATCACCAGACATCAAAGCAAGATTTCCCATAGTCTTGTTAAGTTTTATCATTGTGAATGCTGTATCATTGGAAGTGAAATATCACCAGATGAAAGGAATTTTACTGTAATGACATCAATTTCATAACCCATAATCATTATTTTCCCCAATTTTGACTGTTTACATAGACACTTTTAAGGAAGAAGTGATGAAGGATGTTTCCATTGCATGGACTATGAGATCTACTTCAAAATCTTGAATCCATGTTTCATCAATATTCTCTTAAAAAAATTATGCACTTCAACTTCATGAAGACTATATATAGCAACAGATGAATAATTGATTGGCGAGAATAGCCCTACAGATCCTGGATTACCTGCAATGCTTGCAGGACTTTCACAGAAATAAGACACTTTGCACGAACTCATAATATCTCTATCACAAACCTCCATTAAAAGCATTTCTTGAGAGATCTTAGGATTTCAATTTTAATGCATGGCCACTGATATTCAGATATATCTGAGACAGCCATTTCTTTCTCCATGAACACAAACAATGCAAAAGAACCACCTCACTAGAGGTCTAAACTCCTACTGACATAACTGTCAATAGTACTACATCAGCCAATATACATTACTTTTGAGAAGACCCTTGTATATATCATAAAATAAATATCCACTGCCTATTTAAAGAGCTAAGGGATTAAAATGGCACCTATCAGTGTTGATGAGTAATACGATGCAGGAAGAAGGTCTTCTACAATAGCACACATCATCCAAAATGCATCTTCTTCTTCCATTAACAACAAGAGAGAGGCTGCCATCATACCAGTGCCTTGGCAGTATCTAAAGTGATAAAAGCAAGCTCATTAAAATATCCCCGGTTAAACCTTACCACTACTGTTCAAATATTTATCAATATCTCACCCAATGTCGGGGTAAAGCCATGCCAGCGCTCGTAATACACGTCTCAAGCGTGGTATTCCAGTGCTGTTGTGATGACTGAAACATGCATTTCCTGGCATGGTACGCAAGAGATCCTTCTCAATTTGCTTTGATGTCATCAATGCATCATTGCTGGAAGCTCTCACAACTTCCTTGTAACTCATCTCAGCTGACAGCTTTTTCTGCAATGCACCTATGGCCACAAAAATAATTACAAAAAACAACTTTATGATACATTTTCATTTATCTAAAAGAACTTTTCTTGTAATTTGGTAATGAAAGACTATTAGCCAGATGCTAATACAGTAAAACATCGTTATTTCTGTAATTCGAAGCTAAGCGCAGTTCCCGGCTAACATCATAGGATTTTGCATACTTTTTAGTACGGATTATTCGAAATACGTTTACAATGAAATTCAAAGTCATGATCTGGTCCGGTGACTCGTGAACATTTCGTTTAATTCAAAACCTTTACCCATATTGTGTGTTTAAGTGGAAAGTTTGTGCGCGCACATGACAAAGGCATCGCGTTTTTGTCCTCCATTTCTCGCAAACGAAATATACATTGCCCCTAAACAGGTAACTTCTTTTTACTTATTTAATAATCAACATGAAATAAAATCATAGATGATATAAATAGAAGAATCGTCTTATCCTTGCATCACTAGACCTTTATTCCAGGTTTTCAGATTACTTCAAGTATACTGCATTATCATAGATGTCTACCTCTTCCCCGTAAGTTTTTCAGAAAAAAACTTCAAATAAGGATAAACAAAGATGGTAGAAGCGTGCAGGGACAGGATAGATGAAGTTTCGTATTGTTTGTGCATTGATGTCAGTAAAGTATTTCTCTCTCTCACTCTCATTATATTGTTCTCAATAAATGCTGAACCAAGCACTAGCCCAGACCCGAAGACCATTCCTTCTCCCTTTCCATATAGCTCTCAAGTGTTGATGCATAAGAAAAAATATCTCAAGAGTGAGGGACATCACAAAGCAGTAGCTTTTGTGCAGAGGTTCAGTTAGTCTCAGCATTGAATATGGGTTTTTAGAACCCACAATTCACATAACTACCTGAAAATTCAATCACAAAATTTGACGTATAATATAGGCAAAAGAAGAGAAAAAATTGCAGAATTAAGTACAATAGGAAGGTTTTGAAATATATCAAGGTTTTTCAGATTTAAGAAAATTTATTGCTTAAAAAAATAGAGAAACTAGTGCTTTCTGTGGCATACCCAGTATGACCGCATATGAAGTTTTCATCCTGCATATTGGGTACGCAGGATGACGCTGAGGGATTAAGAGCATTTCTTACAATTCGAAGAGATCGCCCATAAAATACGTCATGCTTATGTTTGCCTTTTTAGTTTTCCCTACCCTTAAACTCGGCGCGCTACGCTAAGCTTGACCCCTACCCCTCCCTCCTGCCTGCATGACGCAATTCATGGATTTAAATTCTCCCACCACCAGTCCCCAAGGGAGAATGCATGGAATATGTATTGCAGAAAAGAATTCGTAAGTACATAATTGTAAAAACATCACCTGTCATAACAAATATGACCACTTTATTTTGAGAAAACGTATATTTTATTACAGCTGTGTAATATGGATGAAAATAAAATTACAATGCAATGTATAAAATTGCCTAGAGCTAATAAAGAATTAATTAATTAATTATTTTTGACCATACCAATGGCATGAAAAGTTTGAACGAAATTGCAGAGAATTAATACGTGATGGTTCCTATCCATTATCTATATAATACTTCACACAAGCATTTTCCCAATCTTTTTAGTATGCATTTTCATAATCTTTTGGCTGTGTACATGCGGTTGAAAATCTTTTCTTCTGAAATGTGGGGTAAAAGAGTAACTTGAAATACACACTGGGAAGATTGGGATGTTCACTTGATCCTATTTTTTACACACGGTGGTGTTTGTGAATCATGAATTAAGTGGTCACTTAAGCTCTGTTCATGTATTCGCCGTGTGTATGAACCTGTAAGGTCAATACGTTTTGTAGCAGAATGGATAGGTAAGACTATATTGCGATTTTACTGTCCAAGTAACGGATCGTAAGAAATTTCGATTTTTTTTAAAGTTTGTTTATTTTGAACCCGGATAATTCGAAGTTGTATTTTTATGGTCCCTTGAACTTCTAAATAACGAGGTTTTACTGTATAATACTATAATTTATTAGTGCAGCATCTTAACGAACAATGAATAATTAATTCATTAACATATGAGTGAACTCTTAGAAATCAACCATTTATTTGTTTGACACTCACCAGATAATCTCATCCAAATTTGTGGTCGAAGGGAATGAGGGATTCCAGCACGTACCATGGATCGTAACTTCTCTGTCCTAGGCAGTCGAACTTCTACCTTGTCCCAAGTGAGATCACAAACCTCCTTGTTATGGCTGAATTCTAAGTGTGCCACCCACTGCAATCTACAGCAGAAATACCTCATGACCATTAAAAACACAGTGATATGCCCCACCCATGAGAAAGGGAGCATTTTAGGCCCTGGTTATAGACGTTGATAATGACTGTCACTGAAAACATTCATTTTTAAAAAGAGTAAGAGATATTTTGCATTATTAGTAATAAATGTTTGAACTACATTCATAGATAAAAATATTTTTTTAAAGTTTGCAGTGACATATTTCCGTGTGCTAGGGATCATTTTTGGTTATATAATGGCTTCAAGCCAAGTTGGAACAGAGATATGGTAAGAGCCAAATACGTTTGCAGAGAAACCAATGTCTCACACTTAGTTACTCACTTGCCGTGCCCCAGGCCATGATGGCAGATTACCACTGTTCTCACCAAACTGCCAAATCAGTGAGATGGCTTGTTGCATACCACTGGAGGGACATGGCCTAAATTTGTCTCCCAGGCTGTCTTAAAAGTGTAGCAGATGAATAACTACCATATTTTTGTTATTTTATTTAACAGGCCTAAAAATTTAAAAAGTGAAATGCAATTTCCTCGTGCGAGATATATGGCAACTTTGCACTCCATAAGGCCTATACAGTAAGTATCTTGTTAAGCAAAATCATGTTCAATGAATGTTTCCCATAAGAAACAAGAGAGGGAAGATGCACACATGATGTGTGCATACATGCGAGACAGGCATTCTTTACAATTTATGCAATCATGTCAAAAAAGATAAATATTAATGGCTTAGTATAATGTCTAAGAACTGAAAAATTATATACCAGTAGTGATGTCAAGGAAATATCGAATTTTTGATTCACCGATTTATTTCCTTGTCATTTAAAACATACCTCACTCAAATGATAGTAATATAATTTTATGTTCACGTTCATTCCTTCTCGTAAATTACCCATTTCTTTTCACTTACAAACGCTGTGTATATGTAAATAAAATAGACGTATTTACATTCATTTCTTCACCATAGATTATCCATTTCTCTTCATTTACCAAATGACGCCTGTGCACAAAAGAAAATTAAATGTAAATAGGTATGAGGCCATGGAATCCTCAAAAATGCAGGTGGCCTCCTATGAGGCCAAGTGTTCTTTTGGCAGATGTGGGACTATGCGGCCTGGGATGGTCCTTCTTTTACTTGGAATTCATCAGTAGACATTGAGCTGTCAAAGTGTGATCAGCCATTTCTGGTTCCTGTGTTTTTATCTTTTTCTGCGCAGATTTTAATTTTTCTTAAGGTAAATTTCCTTTATATTTTTCATTGCTGTACAGAGTTTCATATATATGTTTAACGTACTTTATTTAAAGTCCATTTAATAATATCATCTTTTATGGACAATATCTCTGTGCTTCACATGTCTACAGCGAAGTTTGTGCATGTGACTTGGTCATTCAGTTTCAGCGCATTAAGCAGTTGAATCTTATAAGCTCTTAGATGGAGGTGTTTATGCATAACATCATGTATAGTCAAATGTGGAAATTGTAGCTGAGAGCTTGCAGCACAAATTGATTTATGCGGACTCCACTGGAAGGCCTCTCTGATGTGATACTCGTCTTCTTCAGAGTTCCATGGTTTTCCAGGAGCTTTTTCACGTAACAGACTCCCTTGTTGTCCCAAAACCAGATACTTTTGCGTGTTGGGGGTTGATGTCCATATTCAGTTCTGAAACAACGCTGAACAGCCGTCACAGACTTCAACTCAGCAAGCCACAAAACACAGGCAACCTTCTCCTGCAGTGTCACCATTGCTACTGAGCCTGCTCAAGGACATCAGCTGGCGCATGCGTGTGAGTGGGGTATGGAAAAAAACTTGGAGAGTTTTCCTTTGTAATGGTGCAAACCGGACGTGCATATAAGAAACATTTTTCGAGATATGAATTTTTCTTTTTGGATACCTATCATCCGGACATACTGCATAAAAAGTATGTTTGTCTATGCACAGCTTATTAGAAATGTTTACAATGCAATTCAGGAAGAATGGAATTAGATTGAGTAAAAGCATTTCGGTAATCATTCGCTTCCATGACTCTTCATTCCTTGCTGCAAAGGAGAGAGTCAATGCCAACCAACATCTGTCATTTTGCCCTCTTTGATGTGGTTGGAATTACTAACGTTTATTGCATCCCCAAAGCAAGTTAGTTGAGAAGGATCCTTCGGTCTTTTTGGAGGGGAATTGTGGGGAATTGTATGTATTTGTTTACATATAATACATGTTTAGTTTTGTGATAAAATTTTAGTTTTTACCACGGACCTATGGACTTTCGGTTTCTAAAGTTGACCCATAAACACCAGAGGAAAAAGAACCCATAAAAAATGGATTACTTTTCTTCATCATTTGAAAGATGTACGGTCTGTTTTCCTCTTCACATAAGGACTTTCCCTGTTGTTATCTAGTGGGGCCAAATGCAGCGATGAAGCGAGTGGACAAGAAGAGGATATGTCTGCATAAATCATGAAGAGAAGTTCTTCCATATCTTTACACATTAGATTACTAGAAGTGTTTACTAAACTATTAGGCAAATTTCTAGCTGAATCCAATGATGCAAGCATACATTTTCTAAAAATATTGGGAAAGAACTTATAAGCTAAAGTTTAACTTTTGAAAATTTTCCGTGTTTTGCATCTGAATTCATTTCTGATGCATACAATGTCATATATCCCTTACCAATGAACAAAATGTAACCATTTCTTCTAGGTGACTTCTGAAATGACTAAGAATGATGATTATATAACTAATATGTTTACATTATATAATACTTTTATATACTTAAGTGTTGAATGCTAAGAAAATGTTGTTCTGCATTGTATTTGAATAAAGACACATTCCAAAATGAATAATGTTACTTGATTATTTCATTATTTGTACGTGTTTCTCTAAGAATTTCATGCAATATAACTTTATTTGTCAAGCAATAACATATAAGTAATTTGTTACATGTTTCTTATTATACTTTGGATACAGCAGACTCCCGACTTACGACTGCTCGACTTATGACCTCCCGCTCATACGTCCTCTCTTAAAGTACTTAAATAAGACGTCCAAACTCGTATATACGTCCACCTAAAGGTCGACTCACACCGAAAGCTAAGCCATGCAAGCAAGTTTTCTATGCGATGTCTTTGAATTGCCACAATAGATTTCCTGATGTAGCCTCACACCAAACGTGAGCCATATAGCATGTATCAGATGTGGCAGACACTATATCGCCGACGATCGCCGGGTAGGCGATTTCTCTTCACATAGCTGCACTGCGCAGTTTGGATGGCTGTTCCATCATTGCCTTACCCCCTCTGCCAAAGGAACAAGTGAGTGGTCTCACAACGTCACGTGGTCTCACAGTGGCATGTGGTCTCATAGCGTCATAGCATGGCCGATATAGCGAACGTGCGGTCTGAGCTGACTCAGTCTGCAGCCTACGCTTGAAGCAAACGTATCTCTTCTGAAAAGCTCTTTAATTTTTTGTCAGTTTTCTTCAAATTTCTAAATTTTTAGGCCTTTAACAATGTCTGGAAAGGGGAAAAGTGATGCCCAGAATACTAGCTTATCCAAAAAGTCAAGGAAAGCCATAACATTGGAAGTTAAACATGAAATATTGAATCAACACAAGTCAGGAATGAAGGTGAATGAGCTCGCATCCAAGTTCAAATTGTTGCATTCAACTTTGAAGGATAAGCAAAAAAAGCCACTGCAGTCAACGTTGATAAGAAAAAGAGAAGGCCTTATTCCCAAAGTCAAAAAAGTTTTAATTGCATGGATTAATCAGCAGACACAAACTGTTCATATGCCTCTAAACCAAGCAACAATTTCGGCAAAGGCGTTGTCTGTCTTTGAAACTCTTAAGAAGCAATGTGGCGAGACAGTAATGGATGAAACATTTAATGCAAGCGAAGGATGGTTTGATCGCTTCAGGAAGAGAACTGGTTGGCATAACATAAGTGTTCAAGGTGAAACTGCAAGCACCAACATTGAAGCTGCGAAAGATTTTCCAGACAAATTGGCTGAAATCATTGAAAAGGAAGACTACTGTTCATAAGAGTTGTTTAACGTCGATGAAACAGGACTTTTTTGGAAACGAATGCCTTCACGAAGCTACATTGCTAAAGAAGAAAAATCGATGCCTGGCTTCAAAGTTGCAAAGGATCGACTGACTTTATTGTTGGGGTCAAATGCAGCAGGCGATTGCAAATTGAAACCCCTGCTAATATATCGTGCTGAGAATCCAAGAGCACTCAAAGGTATAGCCAAGACAACTCTTCCAGTGATTTGGAAATCCAATGCTAGAGCTTGGATGACTGCAACAATATTTGAAGACTGATTTGTGCATCACTTTGTTCCAGAGGTTAAGAAATATTCTGCTGACAATGATCTTCCTTTTAAAGCAATGCTGCTTATGGACAATGCGCCAGGCCATCCTGCAATGCTTCAACACCACCATCCTAACATCAAGATCATTTTCCTGCCTCCAAAAATGACTTCACTTCTTCAACCCATGGATCAAGGAGTCATTGCATTCTTCAAAGCCTATTATCTTTATCGAACATTTTAAAAGCTGATTGAAGCAGTCAACAAGGAAGACGGACCAACAATCAGAGAATTTTGGAAAAAATTCAGCATTTTGGATTGTGTGAAAACCATCAAAGATGCCTGGAATGAAGTCACTGAGTTCAACCTTATGGGAGTTTGGAAAAAACTCTGCCCTCAATTTGTTCAGGATTTTGATGGCTTTGAAAATCCTGTAGAAAGTGCAACTGAAACTGTGGTTGAGATCGCAAATTGACTGAATCTAGAAGTTTCTCTTGAAGACGTGACTGAATTGTTGAACACTCATGAAGAAAGTCCTACCAATGAGGGTCTTATTGAAATGGTAGAGCAAGGAGACATTGAAGAAGAAGTTGAAGAAGCTGCCACTCTCCCTGCATTTACAATTCCAAGACTTTTGGAGGCATTTGGGCACATCGAATCAGCACTGAAAATTTTCGAGGCAGATGACCCAAATTTTGAACGCAGTTCAAAGGTCCTTGCAGCAATAAGGAATGATTACAGGGATATTTATCATGAGAAGAAGAAAGCGTCTTCAGTCCAAAAGTCACTGGACTGGTTTTTAAGAAGCCTCAGCCAGTCAATGCTCAACCCAAAGTCCAAGTCTCAACAGAGTTTCCCCAATCTGCTCCTCCCACCACTCTTATTAGAAGATTAAATTTTGAAGATTCGGATGACCCAGTGCCCTCCCCATCTGATTTTATTCAATCCCTCTGAACTTTCTAAGTGCTGAAGATTTTAAAGGAACTTGAATAAGAATTTTTTATGATTTTGTACTGTATTTGCATGTCAACTTAGTAAATAGTAAAAGATCTTTAAATAAGGTAGGTAGGTAGCAGTGGTGTGTAAACTGAGAATCGTGAAAGAATTTACGATTGGTGTGTTGCCTATTTCTTTTTAGAGGTGAAACGTAAGCCTAAGGGAGTTTATCCTAAAGGCTCTGACTTAGCGAATAAACTATGCAAGCTACTATAAAATTAAAACATTTAAATGATGTATCTTTGTAGCAATATAGCATATTTTGATGGATGGATAATTCACTAGTTAAGAAAAACAAAAGTAGACCAAAAATCGCATTGGGGAAGTTGGCCTGGTAAATTTCATGCTTAGCCATTTTACTATATGGAGGTTGTTTTTCATCAGGGGTACATTTTCCATTATGATACGCGAAGAATTAAGAGAATATGGAGGTACGATATAAAGAGGTTTGCCTATACCGTTAACATACAGTTTAGGCGGGACCAAAAAGATATTACGAAATACAGAGGTTTACAATAAACGGAGGTTCACTATATATAGGTTTTACTGTATTTGAAATATCAAATTGAATTTCTGTTTAATAAATTTCTTAATATTTTCCTTCTTTAAAATTAGTAATGAAATATTCCTCAGGAATTTAATAAGTGAGAGGAACTCCTTAAGCCAAAACAAGGGTATGGATAAGCCCAATGCATTTCGCCCACGATGTGGGCATCCTCAAGGGCGATCTGACAGCGACAGTGACAAAAAGTCGACTGTGAGGAGATGAAAATTATAAGCGGTGAGGAAGAAACGAAAGAAAAAACTAAAGAACGAAAACAATTGTGGCGTGTGTCTTATCCTTGATCGGTGAGCCTGTAAAGGGTCTTATTAAAGTCAGTGTCATTGTTCATGAGGGTGTCTAAGCTTTTATAAATGTGTAAATTTTCCAAGGAATTTAAAGAATTGTTCGATGAAGTTATTAGTGTTAAGTCTTTGAATTGTATACTGTGGCCCATTTCGAAGATATGATTTGCAACGCTGGAATTATCAAGTCGATTATGTTTATAATGTGCTAAATGTTCTTTGAAGCGTGTAACCAGTTTCCTTCTGGTTTGACCTATATATTATTTTGTGCAGTGTGAACATTGTATTCTATAAATTCCTAATTTATCTAAGTTTTGGTTTTGTCTTTCGTGTTGCCCAATAGATTCTTCAAATTGTGTGGGTTCGTATAAGCTATTGTAATTTTCTTTTTCTTGAAGATCCTATCCAAGCCCTTGTTTAGAGGAGGAAAATACGGTAGTTTTATATATTTATTGTCTTTTTTATTTTCTATTTTATGGATGGTGGAGTTCAACAACGATTTTTTGGTAGTATGTTTTTGGATCAATTTGTTAATAAGATTGTGGTGGTATCCTAGTTAGGCAGCTGTTTCCTCTATGTATTTGAGTTCTTTCTCGTATCTGTGTTTATTAAGGGGAACATTAACAAGTCTATGGGTTAAGAAGTGGAAAACAGCTGTTTTGTGGTTAATTGGGTGAAAAGAGTTATTAGAGATAAAATTATCTGCATGTGTTGCTTTTCTAAAAATATCAAACTCTAAGTGCTGTTTGTTTTTTATGATTAATAAATCTAGAAATGGTAAGGTATTATTTTGTTGAACTTCATAAGTGAATTTTATAGAGGGATATATGTCGTTTAGTTGGTTGACGAAGTCATCTAATGGTTGTTGGTTTAGGTCAAAGATAGCGAAGATGAAGATGAATACCTACTACTCACCAACCTTTGCATGTCTCAAAACATATTTCAATTTAGACAAGAATACTATCAGCAAACTCAAGGTACCTCTATGGGAAATCCCTTATCCCCCTTCGTTGCCAACACATCCATGTCCTCTTTTGAAAATATATGTAAAGAAAAATTCAAATATTTTCCTAGAATATGGTATAGATACGTTGACGATATCTTTGCTAAACGTTGGGTGCATGAAAAAATTAGTTGAAATAGGATACCCATATTCATTAATTTCTTATCTCAAAAGTAATTTAAATTACCAAAAGAGTAATTTTAAGCATATGGAACAATTCTTAATCATGGAAGTGAATTATAAAACGAATACTAACGGAATGCTCGGAAATATATAAAGCTGTTAAGCCAAGAAAATGGTCTTGTAAAATAACTTTATTATAATCACTATTTCTTTATACAAATAATGTCTAAATCAAGCATTTTTGTTAAAAAACTAATCAAAAAAGTCATCCATCACCAGAGATTCATGCAAATTTTCCTAACGCAGCAAATGTGTTAACCAAGTTTTTAACTTCTTTTTAAGAATTGTAAAAACCTGTGTGCTCTCTCTTTGTCGTGCCTCTAGTGATGCTACAAGGTGCGGCAGAAAGAACTCCCCGATTTGGGAGGGGCTTAGCTAGGGGTGGGGTGGGGATACAGGAATGCAGCGTGCCTTTTGCAACCGCGTGGGGTGGGGGTACAGAAGTGGGGAGTGTGTGTCGGAGAGTTCTTTCTGCTTTCTATAAATATTTTTTATACAACTTGTAATAATTGTTTTTTTTTTGTTTTGCCTGCTTGTATCTAATTCTATTTTATTGTTACCATGTTCACTTTAAATTGGCGAAAACTGTATACGAGCTTAATAAGTAAATAAATAAATGAAAAAAGCATTACTTCCTGGGTGCTGCCATTTAGTGACCTTACTTGGAAATATGTATAGCGGAAAAACAGCAGTTTTAGAGTTATAGCTATAGATGTTGCTATATAAGTTCTTTGGTTGAAAAACAGAATTTAAAATTTATAGATATACATTAAATTTTGTGTGATATTGTGATTACAATTAGAATTTTTAGTGTTATATTTAAAAATAATAATTTGGTGCCCATCATATAATTTGAGCACTTTTCTCCTCTTCAAGTTCCTAATCACTATGGTTCACAAAAAGAAGTTGCGAGTGTGTGCCAAATTCCATTATTTATGTTAAAATGTTCGAAGAAGTATATGGCAATCACTTAACACAGTGTTTAAACACAAAATATAGTGAACAGTCAGTACAATTTTGATTCAGAAGTTTACTGAAAGATGAAATTAATAAAAAATTTATTTTTCCTTTTTTCATCATCATCATCATGCTGCTGTCCGAAGACAGGTTTTAGATGAATCGCTGCCTCCATCTCTCTCTCTCCCTAGAAGCCTCTTTTATACCTCTATAAGTATTATATCCCTGCTTTATAGTATCTAATATTCTTATTCTTTTTCTCCCTCATCTTCTTCTTCCATTAATTTTTCCTTCTAAGATCGTCCTTTGTAAACACTGTCTTCTCAATATGTGCCCTATCCAATTTGCTTTTCTTTTCCTGATTGTTTTTATTAGCATCCTTTCTTCTCCCACCATTTCTAATACTTCTTCATTTCTCTTCCTCTCTGTCCATTTCACTTTCATCATTCTTCTCCATACCCACATCTCAAAACTTTCTAAATATTTTTCCTCCTTTCTCCTTACCGTCCACGTCTCTGCACCATAAAGAGCTATGCTCCACATGTAGCATTTCGCTAATTTCTTCCTTGTTTCTAAATTTATTTTCTTGCTTGTGAGAAGCTCCTTCTTCTCATTAAATGCTGCTTTTGCGATTGTAATCCTACTTCTGATGTCCTGTGTACTACATCCATCCTGTGCTAAAATACTGCCCAGATATTTGAATCTACTGACTTGTTTCAATTTTTGGCCATTTACCATTACATTTAATTTTTTATGTTCCTTTGAGACCACCATGACTTTTTTAGTGTTTTAATTATTTTTCATTTTTTCAACTTGTATTTATTTGTCCATTTTTAGTGTTTTTCATTTTTAGGCATTCTTTACAATAAGTTAAAAAAGAATGCCTTATGGTCAGGTCGTGTCCGTCTGTTTCATCTCAGAAACTACTGGGTGGATGTTGATGAAATTTGTTATCTAGGACATGGGTGCAAAGAAACTAAGAAAATTATATAAATGGTTCACGTAGCCTAATCGTGAATGCCACTTTACTGGTGACAAAAAATGAACTTTTCTTTATATCTCGCATATCACTTATAACAAAAAAGTCTTTAAACAACTTTGTAGAACTATTCAAATAGCCTATGTTTTGTTCAGTACATTTTTGTCAAAGGAGTAGCCAATTTAAAGAAATCAAACAAGAAAGTCATAAATCACATTGGATTTGGATTTGTTGTCAATGAAAACAATCTTCGTGACAACTGAAGTAAACAATATCTGCTGTAAATACCTAATTAGTTTAATTTTCTTTCGTGTGCACACAACATTTGGAAAATAAAGCAAAATGGATTATCTACGATGAAAAAATGAACATAAATACGTCTATTTTATTTATGTATACAAAGCATTTGAAAGTGAAAGGAAATGGGTAATTCACAATGACGGAATGAACACGAACATAAAGATTATATTACTACTATTCGAGTGAGAAAAGTTTCAAGTAATTGTCGATTCTTTTATTAATTACAACTGATTGGGAAATTAGTCAGTGCATCAATAATTCGACATTTCCTTGGCTTCACTACTGGCATATCAATTCCTAGACATTACACTAATAATAAGCCATTAATAATTATCTTTTTTGGGATGGTTGAATAAATCGTAAAGAATGCCTCAGCCTCGAATGTATGCACTCATGATGTGTGCATCTTTCCTCTCCTTGTTTTTTTTTAATTTTGTGTTGAGGTTGTATTTATATTCCTTTGCACAAAAATTGTATAAAAGAATTACTTGACTGGATTTCTTAGTATTTTTTCATGAAAATGATCTTTTTTATTTTTTATCATTTACAGTTCTCGAGAAATGCAAAATGTGTTATATGAAATGATTGTTACAATCTCTATGTTGAGTATTACAAGTACAACCTTAAACTGCACTTGAATGAAAATGGAAGTTGATCAAGAAAACTGATCCTCAAGTGTAGGTGACTGACATTTTGAATAAGCTGTTTAAATGTTTTTTATTTGACAAAAATTTAACTCTTAAGTTTTAAAATAATCATTTTCAAATAATAAATGTGGATAAGTGATATTGTAAATTGCAATATATACCAATGAATGATAATAGTGGGACGTCATACTTCCCATGTGATGGTCGGGACTTTATCATGGATTTCCCAAACAACTACACATTATTAAGATAATAATTTCATGTTTTTTTTAAACTTGGACTGTATGGAACATCTGTTTGTCAGAAGATTTCATAAAGATATTTGTTAAGTGAAAAAGAAGGTAGATTTATATGGTGAATATTGTCTTATTATTTAATCTTAAATGTTACTATTTTGCTATGTAAACATCACAGTACTGTAAATCATTGATTTATGCACTATATATAATGTCTGAATGTAAGTATTGGAGGAAAGCTGTTAGAACAAGTTTCACACTATAAATACCTTAGAAGCATCATAACAAGAGAAGCAAAATGTACGGATGAGATCAGGACTTGAATAGGAAAAGCAAAAGTGGCTTTCAGAAGAAAGAAACACCTACTTATGGGGAATATAAGGGAAGATATCCGCAAGAAGTTCCTCCTCCTCCATTCTTCTACCTAACTCCCATAACCTATCGCCCAATCCTTCACTCTATAAATTTTTTACGTATAGTTTGGCAAATTTGTAACAGTCAATAGGTGCGCTGCATTAAGACAGCTGACCAGCCAACTCAGCGATAGTAGTGCTGGTCGCATGACCTACTCGGATGGGCATAAGTGCCTCCTGGACACGGTTTTCGGCCATTATCAGACCTCGTGTACATTTTTTCACAGATTTTACTGAATTGTGCAATCCGTGTGATGAATGACACCTGAACCGACCCGAACCGTTGAGAACCCTAGGAGGAGTTCTGCAGACAATGATTGCATGTCGGTGTTTAAATATATAGATAGATAAAGATAGTTTTATATAGGAAAATTTATTGTCAGTGTATATTTGTTTGATCCTGGAATCTAACCCTACAAATTTTATTTTTTTAAATCTTCACATTGATACGTACTTCCAAAAGACTAACAATTTTTAGCCTACTTTCCAAAAAATAGAAAGTATTCTTATGAAATTGCCTCACTGTCCGTGTGTCTGTCCCACTAACATCTTCATGAATGGATCGATTTTCATGAAACTTGGTGTAAGGTTAGTGCTCCCAGAGACTACCTCCGGGCCATAATTTATATTCCGAATTTACAGGTCGCGAGTTCGTTTCCAGGTGAGTTCCTCCCTCATTTGATTTACATGGTTAATCTAAAACACGTCGTGCAGAGGGTTTTTCTTTTGCATTTTAAAATATTTTAGAATTATGATATCGGAGTGGGATTAGTACTGTTCAAAGGTGAAAAAAGTGAAGATTCTTATTTTCATCACACAATTTTGATTTTCGATCATATTTGTTTGAATTTCTCTCAAAAACCTCCGTTTCGGCGTTTTGAAATCCATTTTTTAAAATTTGTTGCTATGGTGATGATTATTGCAGAACTCTGCTGGAGCATAGCCAAGTGCACATTAAAGCCATTTCAATTCATAGCTAATGAGATAACAATCGACCCTTAGGTCGATTCATACCTATTGGAATCGCAGCAAAATATATGAATACTACATATTGTTGTACAACAACAATATGTAGTATTCATATATTTCCCTTCTTCTTGTGTAATTCTTATGGCATATTTGGCGAAAGAATTTTGTTTTTTTCTGTTCTTGAATTGGTTTGTTCCTTTTATTATTTGAAAGGAAAGTAGGGAGATTAGTTCTTCCCAAAACTACTTGTTAAAGCATGTATTCTTAAAACTGGATATTATTCAGCTGTTATGAATGTTATAAAACTAAATTTTATCTTTCATTGCTGAAAAAATCGTCTGCAACTCATTATTGCATTGCAAATCTACAAATTCTAATTGATGTTCTTCAGGAACGGAACTCACATCAATGTGAAAATTTCTTTGTCAATTGCTTAAAGAAATGTCTCCAAATTGTTGGAAAGCAAGAAAACGAAATGGAAAGGATTATGTTTAAGAGAGTAAGGAGACATGGAAGATTGGAGGGTGTTTTGGTTACTGTGTACAAAGCACTTAGACATCCTTGCACCGTTTGGATAATTTTTTTTGTTTATTCTTTGGCATTGCTATTATTGCTGTTTGTTCTTCATTTTGGTTGCTTTTTAAATATATGATAATGATAATAATGTTTATTGGTCCTTGGATCAGTTCCACTGATATTGGACAGCTCAGAATTAAAAGAAAACATGTACATCAAAAAGAAAATAAAAGTAAAATTAATGGGTTACATACCAAAAGGCAATCGACAGGGTTAAGACTAGGACATCAAGAGTTTTTGAGATATTCCTCTACTGAATAAAAAAGTTTCCTATGGAGGTATTGTTTAATCGTTGTTTTGAAAGTTTTGTTGTTTTGGATATTTTGAATTTTGTTTTTTTAATTTAAAACAAAAGAGCCACATAATATGACCAAATAGAAAGAACACGAGCCACAAAAAATGATGAAAAACAGCCACGTGACTCACGAGCCACGGTTTGCTCAGGTCTGCTCTAAAGCAACAATCAAGACTATGCACTTTTACTTCAGATTTTCGATAAGAGATGTTTTAAATCAAATGGCACTGCTCAATCATAGCGCTGAAGTTGCCAAAAAACAAATTTCAATCGATGATTTTCAATATATATTTTCCTAGGTGTATGAATAACCTAGGGCTGTTGAATGTGTTTACTGATTTAATTAACAAATACAAAACTGCAAATGGAATACCTGTGCTGTGGGTCTTCAACAAATGGAATTCCAAGAAGTTTATTAGAACTTTGTTCTGGTCCATCTTCCTCTTCTACACGTAAGCCAAATTCATCAAACCTAGATTTGTCGAATAAAATAGAGCAACCAATGACCATTTACTGTGATGCTGTAATTTACGGTAACACATTTGCTTAATGAGTTATTAATTATAGAACCTATAATCGGGTTGAGAATTCGGATCTTCAGGCTGCCCAAGCTTGCTTAATATATCCTGCGGCCACATTGAAGATGTGAGTGCTGAAAATGGACCACCCGGAGTAGGGGACAATCCGTCTGCTAGTACACTGATGCCTTCTGGTACATCTTGTAAATATGAATCTCCTTCATCTTCCGAAAGAGCAGTATCAACTTTTTCCTACAAATTAAAATAGGAATAAACCCTATATCGTAAGACCATTGAGTAAAAATTCTTCTAGTTAAACTACAAATACACAAATCCTGATAGACTTAGGTCATACGTTAAAGTCTTCCTTTCCAGCGTATCCCTCAGGAGGCCGCGTTCCGAAAAGTGACTTTGCAATATCCATTTTTATTCCAAGCAAATATGATAATGTGTGTCAATGTTTTTCCCTCATCCGGGTAGTTGTATACGTAACGATGAATTTCAATGACACAACGATTTACCCATGAAAACACATGTCACAAGAACCATAATACGATATATCGAAAAAATTCCTCGAGTGTCACCGTATCACGGTATCACCAAGTATACTGAAGTCAACTGAAGTGTACTGACAGTGCTACCAGGCCTCTGACACTCATGCGATATATCGTATACGTTCAAGATTACCAACTCTGGGTCCACTCAATTCAAACGTGTGCAAATTTTGCAAAAATTATAAAATATTTTCTTCCCCAACAAAAATATAAATTATTATACTATTAATAACATGAACATAAAAAATTAATGAAACGATAATATTTTTAGCTTGAAAACTCGGAATTAATTTCGGTCCAATCATATTGCTCGAGATTGTCACATGTTTATCACAAAATTCAAATCTTAACCAAGAAAGGCAAGAAGGTAACAACTTAACTACCAAACAAATTGCGTAATTAACTGTTCTAGATTATTTCTGTCAAAATTGAGTGGTTTAGAGGACGTCCTGGATGCCATTACTGTGCTGCTAGTTGGTGCAATAATTATTCCGGGTGCCGGTTGTATAAAACTTAGTTTTTTTAGCGGACCTAAAGAGATTAAATGAATAAGAGAAAGACAAAGAGTATGATACTAGGAGGGAAAGGGGAAAGAATTAACATCAGATTGGATGGTGAAGAGATTGAACAGGTAGGATTGATCAGGTATCTAGGGAGCATTATCTCTGAAGACATGCTTTGCTCCAAGGAAATAAGATCGAGAATAGCCATGGCGAAGGAAGGATTTAATAGAAAAAGAAAATTATTGTGCGGGCCGCTGAATAAAGAATTGAGGAAGAGTTTGGCGAAGTGTTATGTCTGGAGTGTAGTAATGTATGGTGCAGAGACGTGGACACTCAGGGAAGAAGATGGAAGAAGGTTAGAAGCGCTAGAAATGTGGATTTGGAGAATAATGGAAGGAGTAAGCTGGGAGGATAGAGTCAGAAACGAGGAAGTGTTGAGAAGAATTGGTGAAGAAAGACAGATGTTAGGAAAAATTAGGAAAAGAAAGATGAATTGGCTTGGACACTGTATGAGAAGAGAATGCCTGCTGAAGACTGCAATTGAAGGAATGGTAAATGGAAAGAGAGGAAGAAGGAGGTACCAGATGCTGGATGCAATTAAGGTTGGAGGCAGGTATGATAATACCAAGAGACTGGCCCAGGATCGAGAAGCTTGGAGGGCTGCCATGACTGGACCTGCCGAGAGGCAGAATTACATATGATGATGATAAAGAGATTTGCAGGTCAGTACCTCTAATTGATTATTATAATAATGTGTTAACCAGTGTATTCATGGATGGAAAAACAACTGAAAGAAACTAATCGAGCTAATTCAACAAAATTTTAATTATAACTGTCTACTAATTACTTTTTATACAACACATTGTAAGCAAATTGAGTGATGTTTTTATTTCTTCTATGAATTCCAATAACTCCATCGCTGATAAATTCATTGTTACGTTAGAGCGAAAGAGTGGATTAAGTTCACTTTGAGAGAGGATTTGCTTGGTCGTGACATAGGTACCTACCTTGAAAAAATTGAAGTTGTGTAGTGACCATTCCAAGGGCAGTGATTTTAAGACCAAGTCACCTCGACCTTTCCTCAAAAGAGATGCTGTCCCAAGCATAATTGAAGGTAATCATATAACATCGGTTTTTATGACAATAATACTATTTCTTTAATTAAGATTCTGGAATCATTCATTAGTCCGTATTTTTCAAGTGATAATGGATGTTCAAAAAGTATTTCAACTTTATCTTGCAAATTTGCTTGATAATCAGTCAAGGATTAGTTTTCCTGGTATGCACATATTTATATTTGTTTCTATTTAATACAGAACAACTGGGTGGAAAACTTCAAGTGGCAGAGGAAATGAATGGTGAATAATCTACTCGTTCCATGTAAGGATATTTTCATGACCGTTAAGGATTGGGAAGGAGTTATCATTTCTATTTTTGAAAAGATGGTGGCTGAAGAAAACCTTGCAAAGAAAATTAAAAATAAACTCAGTGAGAGAGAAAGTTTCTTGAGTTTGACCTTCCCCTGTGAAAATAGTAAGGATATTTTCCTCTCGTTGTTTGTTAAAACAAGGATTCTGTGGACCATTAGATTTATGAACAGTGAAAGGGCAGCAACAACTTCAAAAAGTTTAAATCAGCCTTCTCGAAAATTGAAGAAGGTTTGCCATATATGAGTTGCAGAGACATCCCCCAAGAATGTTTTATTAGGTTTTTGCATTCTGTTGACCATAAAAATGTTTTGCCAAGGGAATTGAGCAATTAGTAAGAACAAAATTTTTTAAAATTATATATATAGGTACTCCCCATCCATCTTTTGACCCCAACATGCCACCCCTGTGCACACCCTCTATTCCCGAGTCTCTCTCTCCCTCTGCACCTGCCAACGTTATTGCTGCTCCCAATATCGATGTAAATGTTATATCCACTGGTGTAACTACTATGGGATAAGCTGGGATTTCTAAGACCAAGCAAATGTGACTAGGTAGCTGTGATTCATTTAATATATCCAAGAGATCTTGTGATAATCATGCATTCAACAACTGTGTTGCAAATAGTTCCCTCTCAATTATTCATTTAAATGTGCAATATATACACAAAAAGCTTGAACAAATTGAACTATTACTGAGTGAGAGTTCCCCAAACATCTTTGCTGTTACAGAACATGGACTAAAAGAGACGGAATTAATAACATTAAATGGTTTTTGTGAATATTCCCTTGTGACAACCTTCTGCAGGAAGGACTCAGTAGGTGGTGATGTTGCCTTATTTTCTGACGGCAAACTAAAATGGATATTATGGAATGGGTAGCAAAAAGGACTGTTGAAAAGACTATTGAAATAATATGAATTGAAACGTTAATTAACAAAGAAAAGTATATTATTTTGGCCATATATCAGCCTCCCCAAGGTGATATTTATATGTTTTTTGATATTTTATGTGAAATAGTTGATAGAATAACTACCTCATCTTGCAAACTGTTACTCACTGGTGACCTCAATATAGACAGCTTAAAGTCGACTACTTTCCAAACTTCTGGGAGACTTTTTAGGTATGTACGATTTACCTTCTCTTGTCAACCAGCCGACAAGAATCATTAATTACTCTTCAACAATTATAGATCATGTCATAACAAATTTTAGTAATAATCAATGTTCTGTGGATGTTATCAACACTCTTATATCAGATCATTTTGCCCTTTTTGTTAAAATAACCACATTTGCTCCTCATCAAAATAGTGCATGTTATATTTATAAGCACAATTTAAATATTGACAATATGCTATTCCTAAAAAATCTGCTAAACTCAGAATCCTGGGAATCAGTATATAATTCAGATACTGTAGATTCTAAGTGGGAATTTTTCATGTCAGCGTTCGAAGAATATTTTAATATGGCCTGTCCAGGTATGAAAAGAATTAATATCAACAGGAAACTAACAAAAGCATGAATGACCATTAAGATAGCAAAAATGGAGTTATGGAATGATTATTAAAAATGTAAGAGCTACGGTGAAAAACAACACTGGGAAGTATATAAACATAATTTAAATAAATACAGAGCACTGATTAAGGAAGCTAAAGTTAATATTCCAACCATTATATGAATGGATGTGATGCAAATGCCACCTAAGAAATCTTGGCATATCATAAATAAATATAGGAGAACTCAAAATAATACTAGTAAAAATATTGAACTTACTGGGGATGATAATCCAACTGTAGTTGCTAATATATTTAATGACCATTTTATCAGTGCAGCTAACAAAATAACGAAGGATCAGAGGATGCTCTAATGACTACAAATCTAGTGTAAATGTATCAGAAACACTTTCTAAGAGAAGTGTCATGCTGAGTTACTTGGTGTTATCTCCAAATTTAAGAATAAACACTCTAGTGGTCTAGATGGTGTTCCTATGTCAGTGATTAAATTGTGTCCTTCAGTTAATAGCTCCCTTGCGGCATATTATCAATTTTTCAATGGCCAAAGGTGTTTTTCCCCAGTGCTTAAAAATAATTGTAGTTGAGCATGCAGTATATTTTTGGACTTGACAAAATCTTTTGATAGTGTCAGCACCCATACTGCTGAACAACTACCATAAATACCCGCGTATAATGCACAGGGGTGTTTTAAGCCTCGTAATCTTAGATTTTTCTATGTACCTGCGTATAGCACGAACTGATTTTTTTTGCATTACCATTCCAAAATAAAGTAGATTGTGTAACGTGGTCTAAAGCAATGATCGAATTATTGGTATTATGTATTGGTAACAACAAAAGTGTGAAATGAAATTTTCGAATAACGTTCCAAAAGAACATCAGCTAACTCAATCATTACATACTCTGTTTACTTACAAGGTGATATTAGGATATACACAATAATCCAATTATATTAATTTCATAGTATGGCATATGACATTGTTTGAGCTAATAAATTGAAGGAATGACAATAATCCTATGTCGAAGTTTTTTACATACGTTTTAGTCACGCCTGAGGTGGACGGGTTCACCCAACCTTCAGTTTTAACCTTATTAGAAAACTCTGGAGCACGTAAAAATGATAGCAAATAACCATAATTAACTACAGACTATAAGAATCAAGAATAAACCTCATATGAGAAAAGTAGGGAACGATAACTTGATTTAGTTCTACAAGAAGCATCAACTCCCAGCATAATGCAAGGCATCAGCTGCCATTGTTTCTAATTGTAAGTAGTACCAGTACCTCATCACCAGGCCGGGCGCTGGTGTAGGGTGACGCCATGCATAAGATGACGATTCCGATAACAGCATTGAAGAAGAATGGTCCAGTGATGAACAATTTCTTGGATTTTAAAATGAATAAATACTGAATTCATTCTTTTCATATCTAATTAATGTATGTTTATAGAATTAGTTAATAAATTTTTACTATTATCTATCTGATTTTTCGTAAAAATCACCAATAAAATTATGAGGATACCCAGGCAGTAATTAATGTGCCGAAATTATGGAAATATGGGGTCAAATGAAAATAGGAAGATTATGTACCCTCACATAACACGCATCCTAATTTTTAACTCAAATATTTTGAAGAAAAAAAGCACATTATATGCGGGTATTTACAGTATATCCATGGGATATAAGGGGCATTACCTTTGACTTGTTAAAATCATATTTTATAAATAAATTACAGTGCACGATGTTAATATGTAAAAGTGGCAATAGGATGTGCAATAATTATTCCAACTTTAGCAATGTTATACAGGGCATTCCACAAGGATCTGTACTGGGACCTTTTTTATTTTTGTTATATTGCTGATTTTCTGGAACTTCCAAACTGTAAAACTATTCTTTATGTGGATGACACAACACTGATGTGTTCAGAGTCATCAACATCTAACTTGGAAATTAATGCATATAAAATCTAATTTTATATTTTTTCAACCTATTTGAGGACTATGTAATGCCGAAATGTGTACCTTTATTTATGATGTACAACTGACACAAGTTACATCCTCCAAGTTTTTGGGTATTGATGAGACACTAAATTGGGAGGAGCATATTGATTTTATTTGTAAAAAAATATCCTCCAGTATCTTTTTACTTACTAAACTATGCAATTTAGTGGGCACAAATGTGTTGTTAACATGATATTATGGACTAATATATCCTTATTTGTCATATTGTATACACTCTTGAGGATCAACTGCATCATTGGTAAATAATAATAATAAATTTATTGGTCCAGGGATCATACATTCAGATGATATAGGACAAGTCAGGTATACAGTGAGATAACACTAAAAGTGATGTACAAGAATTCAAACAAAGAAAAAAGAAAATAAAATTGGCTATCATGCATCATTTCAATGACCTATCATTCAAATATAATAATAATACATGTATTATTCCGTTGAGGACATAGATAATGAAATGGAAGTCATCAGTTAAAATATTATTTACAATATTCCAGATAATGAATTTTCATAGCACAGACATTTTCATCGAAATGCTAACAAATATCAAAACTATGTACACAAAATTCTGCTGTATCAGCTAGTCGGCCATGAATTCATCAATACTAATAGCATTTAGCCAGTAATAGATTTTTCACCTTATTTTTGAAGGTGTTTGGAAAGGAAAGTGATTTGATGTCAGTGGGTAGACGATTAAAAATTAGGGATGCAGAGTGGTTGGGGCCTTTTTTGCATGAGGAGTAGGAGTAGCCATTGATATGAACATTATCCCTTGAGCGAGTACCATAGTTGTGGTATTCATTATTTGTTAGGAATTGCTTTTGGTGATTTTTTTTACAAAAGTAGCACATTGTAATATGTACACCGAGGGAAGGGTAAGTGAGTGAGTGGAATAGGGTTTTTATAATTAAAAAAGGTCTATATGAAGTATAGTGAATCTAAAAAGCTGAGAATCCTGTAGGTCATCTTTCAAAAAACTGGGAATTATAACAATATAAGCATTATACATTTATGAATGCATCATATGTGTAAGTGAATGTGAATGTAATTTAAACTTAAATAAGCACAAATACAAGGATCATTTTTAAAGTAAGAACCGTTTGCGCACCCTACCCGCGCAGGTCATTGACCGGAGACATCTCAAGGTTGAATGCTCTCTCTAGGGCCCCGGCCACGTCCTCGGTGTGCACTGAGCATTTGAGTGAGTTGGTTGATTTTTCTCAGTGCTTTATAAAGAACCATGTCTATCACTAATCCCGCCGATTGTGAAGTGCGTTCGTTGATTAGATTTTGAATGCGTAAAAAATTCGCCCTGCTGAAATCCATCGCCAACTTGTGGAAGTGTATGGGAAAGGTTTAATGAACGAAGGGAATGTGCGAAAGTGGTGTCATCTGTTTAATGGTGGAAGGACAAATGTGCATGATTTGGACGCCTGTCTGTCATGAGTGAGGACTTAAAAAACAAGGTCGATGCGCACGTTCGTGAAAGCAGACGCTTCACTATAGACAAGCTTCATGAGGCTTTTCCAAATGTTTCACGATCTGTCCTCTATAAGATTGTCACAGTTCACCTCCAATATGGAAATATTTGTGCCAGGTGGGTTCCAAGAATGCTCACAGATGCACACAAGCAGAAACGCATGGGTGCTGCTCTGTCGTTTTTCGAACGCTACCACAGAGATGGTGATGAATTCTCGGATCATATCGTGACGGGAGATGAGACTTGGGTCTCACACTACATGCCAGAGAGTAAGCGGCAGTCTCTTGAATGGCATCACCCACACACTCCGACAAAACCATGAAAATTCAAGCAGACATCTTCAACTCTGAAAATCATGGCCACCGTTTTTTGGGACAGGAAATGTGTTCTTTTGGTTGACTTCCTGCCTCACGGAGAAACCATCAATGCAAACGCATATTGTGAAACATTGACAAGGCTACAGCACGCTATCCTAAACCGCCGGCGCGGCCTACCCACTAGGGGAGTGCGTCTGCTTCATGACAACGCGCGGCCACATGTTGCACAAAAAACGCAAGTGCTGTTGGAGAAATTTGATTGGGAAATCCTCGACCATCCTCCCTACAGTCCTGACCTGGCACCTTTGGACTTCCATCTTTTCACAAAACTGAAGGAGTTTTTGGGCAGCAAACGGATGGAAACTGATGAATAAGTGAATGAAACAGTTGTGGGTTGGTTGGATGGACTGGCGGCCGACTTCTATGAGGGGATCGTCAAGCTCGTGCCACGTCTGAACAAATGCCTGGATCTCTATGGGGGCTATGTAGAAAAATAAAGAAATGTTGTATGTAGTAGTAGCAATAAAATTATTTGGATATATTAAGTTTTTATTTTTTTATGACAAAACGGTTCTTACTTTAAAAATGACCCTCGTATGATACCCAAAGGAAGGCAGATTACCATATGGAGTACCACATAACAAGTCTGTTTAAAGTCTCTCCAGCAAATGCTGGCAAATACTTTTATACCAAACTACCAAGTATAAAAGACATTCAATCAATTATTCTATTTAAATGTAAGTTAAAAGAATTTTTGATAGAAAATGCTTATACAGCATCCAGGAATACATAGAGACATGATGTTTGCTACTGAAAATGAATTTGTATTCCACACTACAATAGTTTTAGGATTGATTTCAGGATATGTAATATCTATTTATATTTACTTAATTGTTCTATTTTTGTATATGCTTTTATGTCCTTATTTTGTGAATTTTATTGTATGTAGTGACTTGCTCCATGTTTATGCAGAAATTTTAATTCAATGACAATATTATGTAATTATGACTGTTTATTTGAATATCAGTATATTTCTAATTACTTTGACTTACTCTATGTTCATGTACTATAGATCAACAGAGTGGATAAATTACTTTACTTTAGCTTTAAGGACCTACAATTTCCGAGCTGCTAGATCTGCAAAAACGGCACCGTGAGTGATGAGAAATGGAACTAGATAGAGTTTGCTCTTCTTCGAGCTCCGTATTTCCGCTGGCATGGAGAGGGTGACATGGTTCCTGGCCATGCGCCATAGGCATCCAACACGACTCTAATCTCCATCTATCCCAACAACAATAACGTTTCCATGGCATATTTTTCAGGTTTTAATCTCTATGCAATTCCCGCACTAGCTTTTTGAAATTCATCTTGCATACTACTGTTTCCGTCAGCAGTTTGCTCTGCTTCAAGCACCATATCTCCGCTAGCATGGAGAGGGTGATATGGTTCCTGGCTGGGCGCTGTAAGCACCCAACACAACTCTAATCTCCATCTAACCCAACAACAAGGATGTTTCTATGGTATCTTTTTCAGGTTTTAATAACTGCAATTCTCGCATTACCTCTCTGAAATTCATATCGCATACTACCAGCGGCAAACTTCTGCCTAGGCAAACTAGGCAGCTGCCTAGGGCCCCAACCTCGGCGGGGGCCCCGCCAGAGGCTGAAATGGTACACATTGAGGACACAGGAAACAAGCGGTGAACAGAACTACGCATACGATATGAAGAGGAAACGTAAGCAAAAGGTCCAGTTTGACTAAGTAAAGGAAAACGAGGTTGAACTCTCCGGCAGGGACAGATTCAGAGTTACCGTCAACGTCATTATCGACAGGTTGATTGCAGAACTACAGAGACATGGCTCTGCTTATGAGAAGTTAAGTAAAAAGTTTGACTTTCTCACGAAGCTACATAGTTTGGAATCTCAAGACGTCTGTGATGGAACACGGAACCTGGAAGCCTTCTATCCGGGGGATTTGGATGGTACTTTGGAAAACGAGTGTATGCATCTGCGAGCTCATTTGTTGTCCGCTGAGGCTACAGGGGGAAAAGGGTTATCGTCACTGGAGCTATACAAGTACATCCTGGAAAAAGGCTTTTTGGACATTTATCCAAACGTGGGAATAGCGCTCCGGATGCTGTTGTGTACACCAGGGTTAAACTGTTCGGCAGAACGGTCGTTTTCAGCGCTAAAGAGAGTAAAGAATTATTTAAGATCTACCACAGAAGAGAACAGGCTTAATTCACTCTCTGTGCTGTACATAGAGTCAGAAATAACGCAGTCTGTGGACTATAGTGAGGTCATCCGTTCCTTTGCAGAGAAGAAAGTTCGTCGCGTGGCAATGTAATCTTGTAATTATATGTAAATGTAAAAATTATAAAGTGTAAAAAAGTATAGTTGGTACTTGTCTATTTCATTTCTATGTCTGCTTGTCTATTTTCTAAAGTCAAAGTACGTTAAATAAATAAAAAATTAAAGTAAAGTTTGTTTTTTGCTAAATTAACTGCCTAGGGGCCCTGGGTCTCTATTTCCGGGCCTGCATACTACTGATTCCATCAGCTGTTTCCATAGCAAACTCCACGCAGTTCCATTTCTCGTCACTCATGGCGCGTTGTTTCAGATCTCGCGGCTCGGAAATTGCGGGTCCTTAAAGCGATACTACCTATATATATATATAGTATATATATATATATATTAAACATCATAAACTACCAGGGAGCTGGAGTAAGTAAAAGGATCGCTTGGTAGGGTGATGTATGGTGGGGACTTTGAGGGCCCTGTGACCGCTACGGTAGCCATGAAGGCCTACCTTGAACCTCGAAAACTCTTAGCTCCCAAAAATAAGGTTTATATACCTATTTCATATAGATTTATTATTGCTATTACTTATTTAATTTTTTACTTACTGTTATTTCATTTAATATTATTCTTTTATTATTGTAATACATTTCGCTTTTATACCTTGCAGTCAAATAAATTATAATGTCATTCTGTATCAATTTGAAAATAAGTACAGGCATAATAAAGTGAAATTCTTGTATTATTGCTCAAATTCATTTTTCTAATTAATTATTGATTAAAAAATTCAGCTTGAATCTTTTAAAACTTTCTTTCAATTCCATCATCCCTGGAGTTCTTTTCCAATGATTCAACCACATTGGACAACAATCCCCATGTGTCTAACAATAAGAATAACAAATTTTCTTATAAATGCAGAAAAATTTCTATAAAAATATCTTAAATTATATTTATGATGACTTTGCATCAATTTTCATACTCCTGGATGGCTAGCGACCTTTTTAAAAAAGATGTCTGCTATTTTTACTTTCTCCATATAGGGAAAAGTATTGTATTCATGAAAAAAATCGACAGAGATTTTAATGGAAATACATGTTTTGAGGTCCCCTGAACACGTTTTGACCATTTTCTCGATGGTATGTGTGTATGTGATAGCTTTTTGTGGGTGCTCTAACTCAAAAACTATTAATCAGCTCAATGCAAAATTTTATATTTAACATTTTTATTAAAGTCACAAGAAGTGATTAGGTTTTGGTAAAAATCGGTCAACCAGAAGTGGGTGTTTAATTTTATCACTTATCCGTTATTTTGAAATATTTGCTTTAATATGTGATAAATGTCAAAATGTATTGGAATAAAAGTAGTAGGAAATGTAATTTTCTACAACCTTTGTTTGAAACATTTTTCCATATAATGCATTGTTTAAGAGATAACATATTACTAGCTGCCACCACCATGCCACCTACTGGCGACTATTGTTAACAATTAACACTTTGTTACGTCTTAGTAATACTCCTTTTTCTTGTCTTAATTGTTGGAGCTTTGTGGCTATATCCAATATCAGAAGGCTATGGTTTGAGTTTATTTCTGTTCTTTGTAAAGTCTAAAATTTTTTCGCAGTTTCTTAAAATATTTATTATTATGTAACCTATTTGGAATTTTTAGAAATGTTACAGGTATGGAGAAAGTCATTCAGTGGCCAAATCAGATTTTTAATTAATATTGATAAATTAATACCTCAGTCATAGCCGCATTTTCAAACAAAGAGTTTTAAATACAAAATGTCTTTTTCAAGGAAGTGGTAAAAGTGTATTTGCGTAAAAGTTGTTCATATGTATAAACTAAATTTCCACATAAAACTGCTCAATACTGAAACTAGGATAACTACAGTTTTGAATTTTGCACATAAGCATACACACTTGAGCCGCTAGAGTGCTCTGCATGAAACATATCCATATTGTCCTTATGGGACTATCAGACACCTGGTGCTAACAAGTATTTTCTTGATAGTTGGCAGTTCAGATCTTGTTGGTTGTTAGGGGTGGGTGGAGCAATTAGATACTTTTTGATAACCTCTTCCAAGTGAAGGTTAAGATGAAGATCTTGTTCAGTAAATGTTTCTTTTGACAAGTTGTGGATAATATTGATGTTATCAAAGTTTTTATTTTGGTCACTAAAAAATTTTACACCAGTTTTGTTAATTTTTATTTGCGTTTATGGATTTTTATTTCGTATTTGTTCTGTGTAATGGTTTGGATTTTCCTTTCGAATTCGCCCCAAAGGGCTTTCTCAATCAATGAAAGATTTTTGGTGTTTCAAATGTAATTGGTAACCCTCCTGTCCCACAAAAGATATTTCTTTGTCTTTATGATCGGCCAACTGAAGACGGAATCTTTGATTCCAAAATACTACTCTACTACTACTCTGCTGTACGTATTTATGCATTTTTAAAAAGAAAGAATGTGTGGTTGATTGCTTGTGTGTTTTGTGCATATGTGAGAAAAAGGGTCTCTGGCGTGGAGTAATTTCCCCTAAACCAGCGTGTATAAGAGTACATACTTACTTCCTTTTTATTATTTGGATCTTGTCTGTTATCTGCAACCCACCAAAGTTAATATATGCAGTGTTCTTATGGTGGTGGGATACAACTACTCAGGCTACAACATACTCCATCTCACCCTCCCAGGTTGGGTAAAGGCGCGTTCCCATCATTCAATTTTAGTTGATCAACGGTGACACAGCTGAATCCAAAAAGTTGAAAGTAGTCAAACGTCTGTTGAATCAACTAACAAGTTTATCAACTAGGTTGAAAGAAAGTTCACACGCTTCAGTTCTGTTTCAACGATCTTTCAACTTCTTGTTGATCAACTAAAATTGAGAGGTGAGAACGCAACTTAAGTTAGTTAAAGTGTTTCGGTTTCTTCCCACGTTAACTGTGCCATCCCCCAAGGGAAAGAAACCAGAAACACTTTAATTAACTTACCCATCGCAGTCGTATCCCGCATGTGTGATGTATTAATTCAAACACGTGCGTTAGTCTCCAGCTCCGGCGTCAGACTGGCTAGCCTCCGCTGTAGCTTTATTTGTTGCCCCAAAACAAGTGAAGGCTATGCGCGCACTTGGCACCAATGAAGGATGCTCAAGTGCAAGTCATAGCTACAACATTACAGCATGCTTATTCTTTTTTCCTGCAGCTAACCTCCATGCAGTTCCATATCTAGCCACTTCATTCCATTAGGGCACTACGTATATTAACCTGAGTGGGTGGCAGATAACAGACAAGACCCTATTATTTTTTATGGTTACAACACCTTTTTAAACTTCGCGTGTTTGCGGTTCGCGAATTTGCACTTTGCGACAAAATATTTTTGACCATTACTTCTGTTTCGCGCCGATTATTTGC
The DNA here is from genome assembly GCA_028673005.1 of Tanypteryx hageni. Classification (NCBI taxonomy): domain Eukaryota; kingdom Metazoa; phylum Arthropoda; class Insecta; order Odonata; family Petaluridae; genus Tanypteryx; species Tanypteryx hageni. The sequence goes on from CM054117.1 coordinate 4,345,313, forward strand.
ATTTCGCGCCATCCGTTTGCGATGCCAACAACCGGAACTTCCTCCTCTACTTTTCGAAGTTCAGTTTAAACTTTGGCGCCCTAGAATGGTCATTATTAGCATTTTTCGAAGTAAACATACATTATAACTCTCGACTTAGTTATTTTGTAGCTCAGTTTGAACTTCACCGCCAAAACAGCTATTTTTGACGTGAAACTTTAGTTTAAAATTTAAAGAAATGCCATAATTTGGAATGTAAGGTTTTCATTTTTTATTTCGAATTTTTAATTCAAATCTAAGAATTGCTATAATCTTGTAACGTGCGATTTTCTGCCGCGAACCTATATTGAACGCGATTACTAAAAGAAATGTTACAACTTTAATGCTTCGTTTTTATGCGTTCTTTGCACAAAGTGAACGCATATAGGGGAGGTCGTTACTGCCCGTCCGCATGTTAACACTCGGGTAACGCTGGACGTATTTTGATGAATTATTTTGGGGAGTTTTGCTAAAATTGGTCGACCAATTCCAATTTTGGTTAAAATCGGACAACAATGACGAACTACAATGTCCATTTGTTTCAACTCGGGAACCGATGGACGTATTTTGAGGAAATTTGGTATTGGGGAGTTTTGCTAAAATTGGTCGACCGATTTCAATTTTGGTTGAAACTCGGACAATAATTACGACTATGTATTCTACAACGTACCTCGCTTGCTTCTCGTTAAATACTCATCTGAGCGAAAAATATTGAGAATATTGTAAAATCTCAAAGAAGGCATTTGAAAACTGTGTCCACCGACATAGAGTACACCTTTCCAATCTCGTTATTTTTTGTGACGTATTTTGAACAAAAGAAATTTTATCACTTTCATACGCTAGGTGTTGATTTTCTGTTACGCATTTCGAACGTAATCAATAAAAGAAATTTTGCCAATTTTTAATGCTAGTGTTTTTTCGCGGCTTGGAAGTGTTTGTTGCAGAACCCAAGAATACATCACGTAGTCAACATTTCATTTCAGTAGTTCATCAATTTAAAGGCTCCTTCAGAGGTTGGCTAGTTCCTTAAATGAAAAGGGATATGCATTCAGGATGAAAATTAATAGGCGGAAGACGAAAGTCATTAGGCTTTCCAAGAGTGGGGATAACCAGGTCGATTTTACAGTGTATGGAGAGAGGCTGGAGCAGGTAGAATATTTTACTTATTTAGATAGATGGAAGAAGTAGTACGAAAGAGAGGACAAGGATAGCAAGAGCAACGGACGAATTTAGAAGACGAGAGTCGTTGCCCGGCAGTCTGAATGAAGATATTAACAAGAGCTTAGTGGAAACAGGAGTAGTAGTCTTTGGAGAAAACCCTGGTAATGGAATGTGGGAGTACCTATCTAGGTGCGAGTAGGGTTGCTGCCTCTCCCGGAATTAGTCCACTGTAGATATATCTCTCCTGGAATTCGATATAACTTGTCCGGGAGGTCAAAATATTTGTAAGTAATTCCCATAATTACTGTTCTTTTTACCTTATATTACGTCGAGATTTTGATAGAATCAGCACCTTTGATTCGAATAAAGCGATATTTAATGTGGAAATATATTCTTTACACAGGCTCATGCTGGTAACTAGCTCGCCTGCTTTTGACAACAATTTAAACATATATTTATTAGCATTCATATTTGTTTTGGATATCATTTGTTGCTTTATAATCAATGTTGCAGAGATTTCCCCTTTAAATAATTATACTAAATTGATCTTGGAGTGTGTATGTAGTTGCGTTTCCGCAACGGAATTCCTGCATAGGCAAGGAAGGGAAGGAATATATGTTGTTGTGTCTTTTCAAAGGTAAATGAAGGAGTGAGCGGAGAAAGATAGTTGAATCGCTTGTGGTTTCAGCATCATTGTCTAGCTCAGTTTAAGAACGTGTGTTCAATATTATTAATGGTAAATCTACTTGGGCGTTTCACGGGCACTACCTCTGCAGCGTCCATCTAGGGGCGAGGTACTGAATGGAACTCGATGGGGCCAAGGAAGGGAAATTTGAACATGAACGAAAATTTTGCTCGTCCTCACAGGGTTGGGTAAGTTGGTGGAAGTGTTTTCCGTTCCTCCTCACGTTCACTGTGTTCAGAGGCGTCTTCATTCAAAGAAAAAAAGGAGGGATACCGTTGTAAATGAATTAAAAATGTCATTCATAATAGGCATAAATTCAAGCAGGTATGCATCAAATTTAAATACTCCTGTAATCGCTGCGGAGGTGAAATCTTTAGAATTAAAAAAATATTTGTAATGATGAAATATCTGTCTGAAAAATGAATGTTTTTTCAAGGTGAGATGATATGCTTGCAAATGCAGGTACCTTCTACTCGTATAACATGTAACATAGGAGGATACTAATGTTTAGGCACTTCCAGATGAGCTGGAGATTCGAAATTTTTTTCTTAGGTAGAATTTTGTGCGAAACCGACTAGAAAAACGAAAATCTTGAAAAAGTGCAACAATGCGGCCGCTAAAAATCCGCAATTGTTTGAACAAATTTTCAAGGTTTATGTATTTCCGAATGTGCTATGGAGCTGTAATTTTTTTAGAGGCAGGATTTGTAAAAAAACGAAATAGGGATTATACAAATTTTGATATTTTAATTTGTTTGGCAATAAAAAATTCTTAAAGTTTAAACAAATAGGTAAATGTTTACACACGACGCTGCGAGTTAGGTAGCTGAATTTTTTTAAATTATTTAGATTTTGATATATATATATATAAAGGAATAAACATTTCAATGCATCCATGAAATCTTTATTGCGTCTGTTAAAAATTATTTAAATTTAAACAAATAGATAAATGTTATTTCACTTCTAATTGTGCTATAACTTTAAATTTGGCAGAAATGTGTGGCATTATTAACTCAATGTGGGAAAAGTATAATATTCCTAAAATTGCAAAAAATAATGATTGTTTTACTCCATTATGGTTACATAATGAAAAAACGAAAACCGGTCCACAGGAGAAATCTTTAAAATGAAAGAAATATTTCTTATGATGAAATATCTCTCTGAAAAATTAATGTTTTTTCTAGGTGAGATGAAATGCTTGCAATACGCAAGCACCTTCTACTAATATGTTATATCCTCCTCCTCTGTAAGGATCGTCTATATATAATGATACCTTTAGTTTTACAGCGTTTGCTCTGCTTCGTGCACCCAATCTTCGCTGGCACGGACTGGGTGACATTGGTGCAGGGCGTTAAAACAAGAGAAAAAAGTTGTTTTAAAGTCTAAAACCATACCTAACCAATCCCTCGCCCAATTATAATGGTTATAAATGTTACGTTAAACCATCAGTAATATTCTTTTAACTATTTAATGAAAAGGTTAACGTAATTCGAAAAGATTTTCGTTTTGATAAGTTGCCTTTAGTAGTGTTTTTTTGCAGCTAAGTGTGGTCCCATCTGTGTTGTCTTACATCAAATCTAAGCCGAACGTGTTAATAACGCAGAAATTGTTTAATACCTGGTTATCTTAATAAGGTACCATTCCAAAAGTAAATAGCTTAAAAATTTCGGGGTTATTGTTAATAGTTATTTACAATAATAAAAGCCTCCTCTGTTATTTTGTGTCTAATGCTCTCAGCTTGTGGCTACGGTAGCGATATAGAGAAGCAGAATAGTATGCTTAAATCACATAACGAAAACAAAGCTTAAAACAGCCTGAGAAAGGCATAACGGCAGCAATGATAGCGCAAATAATATTTCCTAAAAGAACAGTTCCGATTGGAACAATAGTAAGGAGAAGAGCAGCAGTTGCGATTTGAACGGCACAAAATAAACAGTTAGAGCTAGAATGTTAAATATATTAGCTAGTTTTGTAAATAATTGCTAAAATATTTTCAGGCGCAAGATCGAACCTCAATTTGCTAGATGTAGTTAAAAATTTCTTATCTTGGCAACACTGCTCATCGACCGAAATCGGAGAATTTCAAAAGATAGTATATCGATTGATATCGATGTTATACAAGTGTTCTATGGAAGGTGTAATGTTTTGATTCTAATAGGTAATTATGTGAAATATAATTTTTCTAAATCCTGTTATATTAAAATGACTCAATAAAATCCCGATGTTCAACTGCATCCTTCATCAATTTTAAGCTATTTGTTCTCATTAAAACTAGTCACGTGCTGTAGAGAAGACAAGTTGTAAAAATTGGGGGTAAATTAAAAGACAGCATTTAGATTTCTGAATTTTCATCTTCAAGATTTTTAGAAGATATCTTTGGAACATGAGCAAGTAACGTTCCAAGTTGGAATTTGCTGCTCATAAATGTATAATTCCGGATTCAATTTTTCCTTTTTCGTTATAATTTCTGTAGAAATTAAAAGTAAAGTTTATTTTTTTTCTAGGGATTTTACTCACAAAACTTCGTTGCCCTCAACATCTATTGGCTCAGTTAAAAATCGTCATGAAAAAAGAAAGTGTCATTGAACCTGAGGCTCCAGATTCACTTGTGATGAATGATGATTCTAGGAAGAGGCCACTTAGTACTGATTCTATAACTCGAGATCCTGTGACGGAACCCAAAAATCCCAAGCTGGAAAAGGTTAAGAGAAAAAAAATGGCCGTATTAATGGCCTATTCTGGTAATGGCTACTTGGGAATGCAAAGGTAATTAAGCAAATCCGGTGACACCGCTGTATGCAGGTAGTTAATTCAGTTCGAGACCATTCTAACATCCTGTAATTCATCTAAACAATTTAATCCTTACTCTGTTACTTTTTGCGTGAACAGCTTTTGCTTATGTATATTTCTGTTTCTCATTTCAGTTTTAATGTATTGTTTATTTTATTTATTTATTATTGTTATTAGAAGTTGTAAGTTAATGAGTTATATGTAAAGAGAAACAGACTCTGTGTCGCAGAAGAATTAATTTTAATGCTAACCTCTTAAGTTAGAAAAGTACATAAAATAATTACAGTATGTACTCGGAAGAACGTCCATCATTATAGCTAACGTAAACATAACATATAATACGAAATGAAATTTCCAGCATAATCCTCTCGGATGAATATAGGCACAATTCCAAATTTTTAATTTTCTGATGATATAGATATAACCATGAAACTGGTTACAGCAAATTATTTATGTGGAAGCTGTGCAACGTCATTTTATAATAGATTTCCGCAAACTGACACCTAAATTAGTAAAATAATATACCAAGAAATATTTATGGCATAAGATCAAGTGTGATTTTTTAAGTAATAGTTTCCCGCATAACTCAGCAGAACAAAGAAAATAAAAAACTGCAAATTCCACGTAAGTATATTTAAAAAATTAGAATTAATGAACATAAACCGTACTTCATCAGAAATGAAACTTCTCATTTTGCCAAACATTTGTTAACCCTCCTTGACTCATGTGGGGTGCTGTGGACATCCCAGTCTACGTTGTAGGGTGGCATTCTTTTTAGTTTAGGTTTTATGATCCCTACCTTTCGGTAACTGGGGTTAGAGATGTTCTGAACCTTTTCTGTAAAAATTTTTGGTTTTTCCCGGCTTTCCGCTGAGTTCGGATGCTTTTTTTCTGATGGTGCGCTCTTGTGTGTGGCAGAAGTAATGAAGCTTTCATTTGCGTTTTCGCGGATCACGGAATTCGGCGAAGCCTTTTGTTTACTTAGTGTATTTGTGTTGCGGAGTGTCTTCTGAAAATCTTGTAACACTTTGGTCATCATATTACATTAGATAAGGTTCGTAAATATACTTTTATTTTATTTTTCCCAAAAAAATATTTCTATTTTGAAGCAGATTTCATTTTATATATTTGAATCAGTTCAATAATTTTCACTAATTTATATCTACCCATAGATGTCTGAATTGCATTCTGAGACAGACAGGGAAACTATTGCTCTGCTTATTGCTGAATCTTCTGAAGAAGTATTGGATTCCGACGATGGGTCTTCCGAAGACTTACTAAATGAATCTGAACATGAAACAAGCAGTGAGCAAGATGTTAGTGATCTGGATGATGAAACCATTTCGTACGGAAGAACCCATCCTTATCAGTAAAGAAAATATTACGAAGTGGAGTTTGGAGCAACCCCGACGTAATATTAGAATATCATAATATCATGTCTCAAACTCCTGGTTTCAAGGGAAGCAAGGAAGATATAAAAATCCATGTGGACTGCTTCAAAATTATGTTTGATCAGGAATTTTTAAAGATTATTGTTAATGGTACGAATATACAAATTTCAAAATTTGCAGTAAATTTTTCGTGCGAAAGGGATTCAAAGCAAACAAATGAAATGGAGATAAGTTGTTTTATAGGGCTTCTTTTTTATTTGGGCGCAAATAGATCTGGTTGCCAAAATATAAAAGATTTATTGGATTGGAATGGATTAGGTGTGGAAATATTTTATGCATCCTGAGTTATCAATGATTTAAATTTTTATTGCAGTGCTTGCGTTTTGACAATGTAAATGATAGGGCAGTTAGGCAAGAAACCAATAAATTAGCAGCCATTCGGGATGTTTTTGAATTTATCGTTTGCAAATTTCAAGACTGTTATACAATAAACGAGTTTGTGACTGTGGATGAGCAATTAGTTGTTTTTCGAGACAAGAGTTCTTTCTGTCAGTATATACCAAGTAAACCAGCTAAATACAGAGTAAAAATATTTGCCCTTGTGGATGCATGCGTTTACTATATGCTGAATTGAAAGGTATATGTTGGGACTCAGCCTCAAGGGCCATATAAGCTAGACAATAGTCCAAGGGAGGTCATAAAACGCCTTGTTGGCCCACTTTTGGGGACGGGAAAGAACCTAACTGCTGACAATTGGTTTGTAAGCGTGCCGCTTGCAGAGGATTGGCTGAAAAATAAGATTATGCTGGTGGGAACCGTTCGAAAAGATAAGAGGGAACCACCACTGCAGATGGTGAATGCGAAGGGCAAGGAAGAGTGCATTCAGAAATAACACGACTCTTGTATCATATACATCCCTGAGAAGGGTAAAAATGTCATTGTGCTGTTGACTATGCATAACGAAGTTGGCATAGACAGCTCAACTGGGAAAAAAGAAAGCCAGAGATGCTAACATTTTATAATTTGACGAAAGGCGGTGTTGATGCGGTTGATAAAATGTTCCATGACATGTTGCCTTGGCTATTAAAGAGAAAGAACCTTCGACAGCAGGAGCGCAGGAGAAGAAGAAAAAAGGAAATAGCGGAAGATGTGTAGTTTGTCCCAGAAATAATGATATTAAAACAAAATTTTATTGTGAATCTTGTGAAAGATGGATGTGTGCTAACAATCGGATGAAATTTTGCCCAGATTGTTTTAAAAACCTAAAAAAAAAAAATAATTTGTTTGAAAAAATTGTTTCAATAATTTTACATAAAGAACTGTTTTAATTCATTGATAAATTATCCCTGTTATTCCAAAAATACTTAAACAATCAAAAAGGAAACATTTGAGAGGAAAAAATACAATTTAATTTGAAAAAAAAAAACAGTGGGGTGTCAGGGACACCTCGCACGAGCTTTCATTTTCGAATATGGTGTGCGAGTCCTACAGGGTTAAGCTAAAGTCATAATAGTGATTTCATCCCCACCCTCCTCCAACTTGAAAGTAAGGGACCCAGGATCGATATGTTGGAACAGTTTGAAATATTACAATGTGTGATGATTGTCAAGTAGCCACCAAAGTCCTATTCCCTTCCCACTCCCCCTACTAGATATCCCACTGTTATATGCTCCACCTGGGAGTGGAGTGGTTCGAGCATCAGTCTTCCATGCAGCGGTCCAAGGATCGAATCCGGGGGAGTTTGGATTTTTCAAATGTGGCATCGTCCTGTCCCCTACTTATTGGATCACTCGCTTCCCCAGTTGCCGGTACTGGAAAAGAAGTAGCCCTTCCTACAGGGACAGCAGCCGACCCACCTATGATGGTGGCCAACAGAAACGCGCGATAAAAATTTGGTACTACAGGAACCAAGTGTCAGTCACTTCCTTGATGGGTTGGATTCGTAGTGGCTGCTGGTGCGCCTTTGGGTGAATGGATGCTAGACCGCAACCCCCACTGGATGGGGAATGAAGCCCGGAAGATTCGTTCATTTCTGGTATTCTATGCTGCCAGTGGGGCGCAGATATGCTGAGCCGGCGTTCGTTCCTGCCTTCGATGGCCCTTGAAAGCGAGGTTAAACACACTGCAGCTGCTTGCAGCCACGACGGGAATATGACCATAAGGCCAAGGTGACTCGATAAAACCCGGGAGTCACCCCCACGAAGGGTGGCTAAGTGAAGTATTACTGTCCCCTACTTATGTGGTTTGAGGAGACCGCACAAAGTCAGCGCCCATCCTTTGGAAGGGATGTTAAGCAGTGGGCCCACTTGGTGCTTTTCGTAAAGATTAGGCTAATACTGGCACCTGGTTTCCCTCCCCTGTGTGTGTGTCCAGTGTGGAAGGAGTATTGGCTATAATAATCCAAGTGGTTGATTAGCCAGAAATACCATAGAAACAAATAATCCCCCAGGTAGTAAACAACTTTGCAACCATATTCCTTAACTGTTAATTTCCATTTCCTCTTTATTCCCTTCCACCCCCTCCCTTTCCCCCTTTTTACCACTATACTCTATTCCACCTTTAGAAGACAGTACAGTAAAACCTCGTTATTTCAAAGTTCAAGGGACCACAAAAATACAACTTTGAATTATCTAGATTCGAAATAAATGAACTAAAAAAAATCGAAATTTCTTACGATCCGCTACTTGGACAGTAAAATCGCAATATAGTCTTATCTATCCATTTTGCTACAAAACATCTTGACCTTACAAGTTCATACATATATATAAACAGAGCTGAAGTGACCACTTAATTCATGATTCACGAACACCACCGCGTGTAAAAAAATAGGATCGAGTGAACATCCCAATTTTCCCAGTGTGTATTTCAAGTTACTCTTTTACCCCACATTTCAGAAAAAAAGACTTTCAACCGCATGTATTCAGCCAAAAGATTATGAAAATGCATGCTAAAAAGATTGGGAAAATATTATATAGATAATGGATAGGAACCATCACGTATTAATTCTCTGCAATTTCGCAATCTCGCTTACTCAGCCATAAGATTATGAAAATGCCCGCTAAAAAGATTGGGAAAATGCTTGTGTGAAATATTGTAGTTTATAGATAGGAACCATCACGTAGTAATTCTCTCCAATTTCGTTCAAACATTCCATGCTGTTAGTATGGTCAAAAATAATTAATTAATTCTTTATTAGCTCTAGGCAATTTCATAAATTGCATTGTAATTTTATTTCCATTCGTATTACACAGCTGTAATAAAATATACATGTAAGTATGTATGTATGTGCTCTCAAAATAATGTGGTCGTATTTGTTATGACAGGTGATGATTTGACAATTATGTACTTACGAATTCTTTTCTGCAGTATGTACTCAATGCATTCTCCCTTTGGGATTGCTAGCGAGAGGATTTAAATGCATGAATTGCATCATGCAGGCAGGAAGGAGGGGTAGGGGTCAAGATTAGCATAGGGCACAGAGTTTAAGGGAAGAGAAAACTAAAAAGGCAAACATAAGCATGGCGTATTTCACTAATTTTTCTATTTTTTGAAGTAATAAATTTTCTTAAATCTGAAAAACCTTGAAATATTCAAAACAGTAACCTTGGACCTTCCTATTATGCTTAATTCTGCAATTTTTACTGTTTTATTTTTACCTATATTATACGTTAAATTTTGTGATTGAATTTTCGCATAGTAATGCGAATTGTGGGTTCTAAAAACCCCTATTCAATGCTGAGATTAACCGAACCTTTGCACAAAAGCTACTGTTTGGTGGAAGGTGATGCAGGCACTGTATATCTGCTTTGTGATGTCTATCACTCTTGAGATGAATATTTTTTTTTACGAGTCAAAACTTGAGAGCTATATGGAAAGGGAGAAGGAATTGTCTTCGGATCTGGGCTAGTGCTTGGTTCAGCATTTCTTGAGAATAATATAATGAGAAGGAGAAAGAGAAACACTTATCTGACATCGATACACAAACAAGCCCATTCAAACATATTTATGATGCTACCTCTTGACCAAAAGGGTGATCAGATCGCATGGGAAGCGCTTGGATCACACAAAAAATATTCTCTTGCCACTTTGAGGGAAACAGTTATGCTGTATGAAGGCAGCTATTGTTCATTATTTTTCCATTGTTACTTTTGTTTAATTTCTAAGAGATTAAAAGAGCCGAACTTATCATGCCATCAACCAATTGAAAAACGCAAGGTGATGGTGATGAAAAGTAGACGGAAATCTTACTTGATAGTGATTCAGAAGAAAGTTCAGTTCAGAGAGTGATAATGAGAATAACATTGAAGATTGTGCTCAAATTACTAGGGTAAAAACTTATATTTTTTGGCATTTTTTTGTTGAGTGGGCAGATACGAAACCTCATCTATCCTGTCCCTGCGCGCTTCTACCATCTTTGTTTATCCTTATTTGAAGTTTTTTTTCTGAAAAACTTACGGGGAAGAGGTAGAGATCTATGATAAAGCAGTATACTTTAAGTAATCTGAGAACCTGGAATGAAGAAGGTCTAGTGATGCAAGGATAAGACGATTCCTCTATTTGTATCATCTACGATTTTATTTCACGTTCATTATTGAATAAGTAAAAAGAAGTTACCTGTTTGGGGGACAATGTATATTTCATTTGCGATAAATGAAGAACAAAAATGCGATGCCTTTGTCATGTGTGCGCACGAACTTTCCACTGAAACACAATATGGGTAAAGGTTTCGAGTTAAAGAAATGTTCATGAGTCACCGGACCAGATCATGACTTCGAATTTCATTGTAGACTTATTTTGAATTATCTGTACTAAAAAGTATGCAAAATCCTATGATGTGTTGGCCAGGGACTGCTCTTAGCTTCGAATTACACGCAATTTCAAATTATCCAGGATTGAAATAACGAGGTGTTATTGCATTATGCTTATGGTATGAGCTGCTGCCAATTTTCCCCTGCATTTTTCCTGCTTATGCCTTCGTCCCATATTAAACATTAAAAAATAAAACCAAAACACTGCTCCTCTGGTATCCATGAGTTCCGTATCCACAGATTCACATATATGTGAGTTGTACTGTTTATCCTAATGCCCAGTATTCGTGAGCAAGGATATCTGCAAAGCTCTCGATTACGTAGGTTATTGCAAAAGTACACAGGCATGCGAGGTGTTGACGTATAATTTATTTATTTTCTGCATGAGAATCTTCCCCCCACCTCAACTCTGCTGAGCCAGGCCGGAACAACTGTGCATAATGACATACTCTTCAGTCTCTTCTAGTTGATATAATCCATTGTTATTACTACAAATGAGCCTAAATATAAAATTAAATTCTACAAAAATTATTGCTTTTGTATGGTTCATAGAGTTCTGTAATCTACCCCTAGAATTATAATTTAGATATATAGGAACCAATATCCGAGAGTTTTTCGCAGAACGTATCCATCCCAAATACTGGGAGAGTAGTGTACTTTAATGTAAATCACTGGAAGTGTATAAATGTGAATTTTTTATAGTAATTATTGGTTAAATCTTATCTTCTAATTATATTTGGAAATTAAAATTAAGCATATCATTTTCATGAGTTGTTTGCAGCATTATCATTTTAACCTTTAAACACCAGATTTAAATGTCCCTTCGGCAAGTCTCGCTGCCGGACTTATTTTTGGCCATTAGATAAAATCTTCCATTTCCTGAGCTATAAGAGAGAAAATAGTCAAACAAAAAGTAATGTTTAGCAAAATTGTTTGAGTAATAACGAGTATATGTCTTTTATAGTAAAAGAAAAGAAAACAACCCAAATTTCGAGTAAATTTCTAATAGAAACTATAAAAATCGTAATAAAACATAACTAATACTAGTTTTTCATACATTTTACAAAGAATTATATGTACAACTTTTAAGGTATTGTTTTGGTGTGGTACTCCTCGATGCACAATAATATAGAGTCATACATTGCATATTTTAAACTTCACCATTGTTCTGTATTTTCTGCTCTCGGAGCACACACGGTAGCGAAGGCGATTTCCCTTTACAGGCCAATTTGTTTTCATTGGCCTCCAAGCAACACAATTGTATCCCGCTTGTGCTGCTTGGTCTTCCACTTTGGGAAGTAACAGCGGGAAGAGCTGACACCCCTTTTTGGATCAGATTTCACACAAGAGTGAGACGAAACTCTCAATGCATCATCTGCCTACCAGATGACATCAGGAGAACATAACTATTGAGGACCATGACGTTGAGGAGGTGGAAGAAGAGCTTCTTCATCCACTTCCAGCTATGGCAGCTGAACTCGTAGCTAGTCGCCATCCTATCCCCCTTGTCCACGTGAAATGAGAAGGACAGGGCTGCCGCACTCTCCCTTATCTCTGTTTACAGTTGATGGGAGGTCTTCCCTGTCCCCACTGGTGAATCAATGGCATGGTTGCCTCAATGATTCTTGAGAGCATGGCTCAAGGACGAACCCTTAAAATTTCACACCTCTATGATGAAAACGACATCTGTAAGCGACTTCCAAACAAAGCTTTCCCATATAGATACGGTCGGCGGCGAGCGGTCACATTTTGCCTACCCATACAGGCACGCTTGGCGTTTAAAGGTTAACACATTTGCGGCATGAGGCATTTTTAATGTCCCTCCTCAGGGGCCTAAATTTTATTTTCTAGATTCATACGTAATAACTCATTTTTCACACTTTATTTCTATTGATAATAGCATTAATGAGGGTTAACTTTCTCTCTCTTTTTCTCTTTCTAACCCTCTTTCTGGCTGTCCATCTGTCCGTCTGCTTGTTTGTCCACAATTACTTCTGCCTGAATTTTCTTCATGTTTGTAAATTTTAGGGACATTTTTGGAATATTGTAACATAGATTACATACATTGAGAATCATTAAAATTGTCAAGGTATTTATTTATTTATGGCAGTTAATTATACTAAAATGTTGCAGGTTACGGAGATCCCATAATGAGCTATAATATACCTACATCTTGTAACTTTTAAACCAATTTTATTTGCATCCATTATGACCCACCAGCTATATAAGGTTGTATCCTGCACTCGTGGTTGGTTTTTAGTGCTTTTCATCATTGCTGAAAAGCACTATTATCTTCGTGATGTCCCTCTGTCCGTACGCATATATCAGGGGAGAATTGGCTCAACGGATTTCAACCAAATTTGGTACATAGAATATTCACATAAATTAATGACCAAAATGGAATATTTGGACCAGATCGACTCAGCAGGGGTGCCACAATTCCAAAGCTTAACTTTTCGGTAATGTGAATTTGGAAGGAATTGACCAAACCGATTTCAGCGAAATTTTTTATGAAGAAGGTGTGCAACATAGAAAAACAAAATCAATATGTTTTGTGTACATATGGAAATCAGGGCTGCCACAATCAAAGTAATAAAAAAATTGTTTTTACAAGTATTTGTGTTGAATTGTCTGAATAAATTTTAACGAAATATAGTATTTATAATGGCCACATATATACTAAACCATAATAGCATATTTACACTGAATTAGCCAAACAGTGGTGCCACAATTACAAATTAAACTATTTCAGTAATAATGGATTTGGAGGGAATTGGCTGGACGGATTTCAACTAAATTTTGCAAATAAGATTTGTACAACATATCATCATGAAATCAAAATGTTTAAAGCGGAGCTAAAGAGCAGGGCTACCACAGTAAAAAGTTAAATATTTCTTTTACACGTATTTCTAGAGGACTGACCGTATGGATTTTCACCAAATGTGGTGTGTATAATCTTCATATTAATAAACAACCAAAATATCATATTTCATCCAGGTCAACTAAACAGGCATACCACAATATCAAGGTTAGAATTTTTTTGTAACTTGAGTTTTGAAGGTATTGGCTGAACAGATTTCAAAGAAATTTCGTTCATAGGGCGAGTATAGAAAGACAAAACGAGAAGAATATGTTTAGAATGGATAAAAAAGCAGGGCTACCACAATATAAGGAAAAATAATTTTCCGATTTCAAAGCAAATAAATTAGTATACAATTATATTATGGCGAATGACGAAAAGCACTTCTGAACCACAGGAAACCCATGTACACTCCTACTTGTTTATTTATTTGAAGTGTTGCAAGGAGTTCTATGTATTTTTAGTCCTTAAAGTCTTTAATATTGGAAGTCGTAGAGATTTAAGAGTCCAACATTTTTGTAAGTTCCTCAGATTCTGAAGATTTATATACAACCACTGATTCATCAGAAGAGTTTTTAAATTCTTAAAAAGTATTAAAAAAGGTGTGCTTGAGTCTTTATTTTTAATTGTCTCCAACTTTGAAAACTGTTGTGCCCAAGATTTTCCATTGATACATGTGCAAATTGTTTCTTGTGGCCATAAAAATACTTCAGAATCATTCTTACAGGCCATCTGTATGAGTGAAGACTATATAACATTGTGTGGGTCATGATGCCCATGAGTAAAATTACCCATGATCCACTGGTGGGCCACAATGCCCGTGGGAGGTAATGCCCATAACCCGCAAATGCAGTGGCATAGCCAGAGAGGGTGCATGGGCTCCCCCTAAACTGCTCCAGATTATATGAAATTTTCAGTGTGTTAACCGATGCAGTTATAATGTTAATTCAAACGTGACCATAGTATCAATATTAATCAATAGTTCTTTAACCCTCAACTACTATGGTGGGGTCAGTTCTTACCCCACCGCCCCCGTTTTTGTCGATACACGCTAGATGGCCTATATTTTATCTTTTGCCCTGTCTATAAAGAATGTATCTGTTTAAAAGAAATGGTTGATTTGGATCCTTCTGCATTCCCTTTGGCCAACAAAGTTGAAAATTTCAATTATGAACATTTTAACGACAATTTTATCTCTATTTAAAATTTTGGATCAGCATTGACCCCACGATAGTACTTATGTGACTCTAAATAAGAATAGTAGTTCAGGGTTAAAATTCAATAAATTATTTGTGTGAGTATTAATTTATATATTTTTATTATTACAAAAATAGTACGGTGCACCTCCCAAACCAAATTTCTGGCTACACCACTGCACCAGTGAGTCATGTCATCACGAACATGTTAAGACAAAAAATTGTTGGAGTAATTTACAGTTAAAAAGAATTATATTACCTTTATGTATCACTATCCTCACTCATTGAGGTCACTACTTCCGTAGTGGAGTGTGTCAAAGACCATGACTCATCAAACAACAACTTGCTTTGAATTCTCATATGGAGCATTTCATACTGTCAAAGATTTGGTCCTCCCTTGGGAAAAATCTTCAGCACCACTCCTGTCAGATAATTCCATTCTTTCCTTCATTATACATCCATTTTACAGAGGAACCAAATCTATTTACCATCTTTCTTAGAAGCATTTTGGTGCAAACCTCTCATCTATTTACTATAGGGTTAACTCTTCTTGGTGAGGATTTGCAAATGAATTTGGGTCTGTGTGTTTACTTCTAACAGAGTCTTTTTCTTCATAACTTGAGAGGTCAAGGGTAAGTTTTTAAGCTTTCTTTACCAGGTCTGTCATAACTTTCATCTCCTAAACCGCTTTACAGATTTTAATTTAATTAAGTGTGAGTGATCGTTATTAAGATTTATTGCCCAATTGTGATTTTCAACTGAATCCGTCAATTAGAACTTCCACTTTACTTAATTACTTTAATAAACTTATACTCGTATCTCGTTAAATGGCATCCGTCAAGCAACAATAAAATACCAAACTTTTTTCTCTCCCTAGCTCTTATATGATCTGTAAGGTATAGATTAAAAAGTTTATTCGGATAGAGAACAACATTTATTAACAGAAAGTTCATGAAACCACATAATTACGACTTATAGTTTCGGAGATAAAAATTTGAGAAAATCCTAAGCACAACATCGCATATTTTGTTTACATTGATCTCTAAGGTGGTTCTCTCAGCGAACAACAATTAAAATCCATGCTTTTTTTATCCCACGCCTTTATATGATCTGTGAGGTATAGTTCAGAAAATTTATTCAGTTAGAGGACAAGATTTACTACAATATAGTCCCCAGACCACATAATTACGAGTTATGGCTTCGGAGATAAAAATTCGAGAAAATACTGAGCAAAACATTGCATATTTTGTTTACATCGATCGCGAAGACGGTTCTCTCAGCAAACAACAATTAAAAATCCATATATTTCTCCCCCATTCTCTTATATGATCTGTAAGGTATAGATTAAAAAATTTATTTGGATAAAGAACAACATTTACTACAAGATAGTCCTGGAGATCATATAATTACGACTTATAGTTTTGGAGGTAAAAATTCAGGAATCGCCCAATCTTTTGATACCGTTTCATACGTATTTCCCAATAAGAATGCCTTTGAAATCTGTGTATTCCATTTATGGAGTATACTTTTCCATCTTGTTTATTATTTTTTGCATCTAATTTCTTGGAGGTATATTTTTGAGGCTTCACTATTAGGTAAAGGAACCCAAAATCCAGCATTGTGAAGCATTATATTTTTATCAGCCCATATATACGAAGTTTACATATTTGTCCCTTGGTGAAAGCCATAGTTGCATTCTTAAAAACGTGACATTTTGCGAAAATTCGTTAACCCCTCAATGCCGTTCGCTGTGTCGTTATGTCATGCAAAAACTTCACATGCCACCATTCGATGTGTTAGTACATTGAGCATCATTTCTAGCTTTCTTTATTTTTTTCCACACTGGATATTATTTGATTTTAAAAACCTTTGTATATTTTAAAAGAGGAAGTTTTGGCCTTAATAATTATATTTTATTCATTAATTTCTATAGTATTTCTTACTTTATATAAAGAGTTGAAATTTGGGATTACTTTTTTTGTAGCCACGCAATTCATTCCTTGTGAATTTATATACAACTTCATATTTCGGCTTCTGTTGAATAAAAAGGGACAATATTTTTATGTGACAATAATTATTCCAAATAATGACAAAGTAACTCAAAAGAGTACATAAAAATATGAACTGCCTTTAAAAAAAATAACTATCGTAACATTTATCTAAAATTTTCAGTTGAGACAAAAAATTGACCTATGGGAAACTTTCTTCCTAATTGGTTTAGAGGGGTGCATGCAACAAATAAAATGTTTTGAATAGTTTAAATTTATCTTAGAAGAAAGATGCATGACAATAACTTCTATAGTTTTCACGATATTGATTATTATATAGAAGCGCAGGCATGCATTGGATAGGTAACAGATTGGTGTGCAAATCACTTCTCTCCAGCAGAGAGTCTCTACTTATTTCAAGCTAGTGTGAAAGGTATAGTTTTAAAGTATGTTTTGCGTAAATCCTCAAAAAATTTCATAAAAATCCAATAGAAAGGTGAAAAGTTGTGAGTTTTTCTATTTTTTTGCAATATTCGTGCCTGCATTGCCAAATCAATCTCCTTCTGCACCTGGGGTTCATATATTAAACATCCTCCGGGAGGAGGGCTTGAGAGGGGTTAAGGAAGGGAGTTGCCACTATGCGATATGCACATTAACCCTGCCCTCCGAGTACTCCAGGGATTTAGGCACTACCCACATCACTAAGCTGAAAATGATTTTTCAGGATAGCTCTTATCAACGCACATATTTTTGGTTCATAAAGCTTTTTTTTCTCCGACGTACCATTTCTGAAATATAATTTTTTAAGTATTTTAAACAGCCGCCATTGTTTCAGGATGGTGGGTGAAAATGAAATAGTTTTCCTGGGGTCCGCTGACTCTATTAGGAGTTCTTTATCAGCGAAGCAGTAGTAGCAGAATGCCTTATGGATACATTGCCTCCATCTGTCCATCCGCATGCTCAATCTCTGAAACCGCTGGGAGGATTTTAACGAAATTAAGTATTAGTCATCCTTATTAAAATTCATTGAAAAATTCTGATTTTCATCTGCATCCGTCAGCTATAACTTCCTCTTTATATAAGCACTTAAATAAATGTATACTCGTATCTCATTAAATACCATCCATCAACCAACAATTAAATACCAGATTTTTCTCTCCTTAGCTCTTATATGATGTTTGGTATAGATTAAAAAAATTATTTGGATGAAGGAATACATTTACCACAAAAAAGTCTGCAAGACCACATAATTACAACATATAATTTCAGAGATATAGATTCGAGAAAATCCCAAACATAATATCACATATTTTGTTTACATCGATTGCTACAACAATTCTATCAGTAAACAATTAAAAAACCATATATGTATTTTTCTCCCATGCTCTTATATGATCTATGAGGTGTAGATTAAAAAATTTATTCAGATAGAGGACTACATTTTCCACTAAGAAACCCTCGGGACCAATAATTATGACAGTTTTGGTGATAAAAATTCAAGAACTGCAGAATCTTTCAATAGTGTTTTATATGGATTTCCCATAAAGAACGCCTTTGAAATCTTTGTTTATTCCATTTACATAGCATAGCTTTTCTTCTTTTCTTTTAATCGCAGTGTCTCTCCGCCCTGAAGTCTAAAGTTTAATGATCAACTTCTTAGCAAAATGCTCTCCTTAATAATTTCTTTATATATATTAAATATAACAATGTCGATTTAATTACAAAATTGTAATAGTTCAGAAATTTGACAGTATGGAGATTGACAGTGCCAGGGGGTGGAGAGGAGAGGAACCTTTAGTGGTGCGCTGTATGCTGAAATTAGCACCAATGCGATTTCCCTCGATGACGAAAGATTAACCTGAAAATAAAGGGAAATTTTCGTTTTCAAAACTAATCTGTTCACCAATTCAATGTGTATTTAAAAATCAATGGAAGGAAACTACGTTTTCATTCTTCTTACATTTTTTGTTTCAAACCCCATGTTCGTACGATGATTCTAAGTAATTTTAAAAAGAGAAATTTGTAATTTCAATCATGAAAAACCATTGTGCAGGCACACAGCCCCAGATAATTGAACCTCTCTCTAGAATAGTGAGATGAACTTTCTCGTAGTAGCTACTCTCCTTTTAATTTTTAAGATACTTAAAAAAACTAGAGATAAGAAACAACCCTTTTAAAATACACTGGTGTTGACTCAAGACAATCAAACATAAGCTAATTGTAATGTAATAAACAGGATACTGACTAATATATTGTAACAGCAAGAATAACACAAACATAAGAATGATACAAAAAACAGGAATGGTTGCAGGGATGACGGATCCCCTTGTTCATCTCACCTCTTTCTCCTATCACATGCACTCCATCATTCGTGACTTCTCTAACAATCACTGGTTGCTTGCTTGTTTAAGAGATATCTAGTATTTTTAGCTACCACCACCACACCTCTTACTGATGATCATTGTTAACAATTGATGCTTAGTTACTATTATTTTTTTATTTATTCATTTTTCCACATACAGCGAAAACACCAATTTAAAGTGAAAAATTAAACACTCATATATTAACAAAATAACAACAAAATAACGTACAAAACAATATATGATGAAATTCAATGCAATTTAAGCATAAGCAAAAAGCAGTCAATAAAATTAAGTTGTGCGACAACATGTCATTCCATTTTTAATAAAAGACTTTGGACATTGAGAAAGGATCTAAATTATGGGAGAGTGAATTTAAAAGAGAGGGAAGATGAAAGAAAAGAGAACGTTTAGCAAGTGAAATTCTGGGGGTGGGCAAGTGAAATAAGAAAGAAGAACGAGTAGATCTATTAGGAACACGGAAATTAAATTGAGCAAGTAGCTCAGGACAGTCAGTAATAGAATCTAGTATATTGTATATAAAAGAAAGATCAGACTTAGTTTGATAAACAGAGAGATAATCCAATGAAAGGGAAGATAAGACATTACTATTAGAGAGTTGATGAAGAGAGGGCACATGGGATTTAAAAATTCTCAGAAAAAAATTGATAACACAATCCTAAGAAGCAAGGTTGAAAACAGAAGACATAGTCTAAATAGGTGAACAGTAGTTAACCATAGGTAAAATGAAAGAAGAAAAATACATTCTAAGAGCCAGTGGATTGGTAATGTCCGTAAAACCATATAAAATTCCCAAGAGAGACATTGCTTTATTTTTTATTTCCAAAATATGATCAGAGAAGCCAAGTTTAGTATCAAAGATCACATCAAGGTCTTTCTGTTTGGACACACTAGCCAATGGAACAACATTTAGTCTATAATTAAAATTTATAACATTTTTAAGAAGGGAGATGGACATTACATTATATTTATTTAAATTTAATTTAAGTTTCCAGAGATTACACCTATTAACAACCAGATTAAGTGCCGATTGGAAACACACAATCAGCCATACTAGAAATCGCTTTAAAAATTTTACAATCATCAGCATAAAACAATATTTCTGCTGTGGAAGAAGGGATAAGGGTAGCCAGATTGTCGACATATAAGTTAAATAAATAAGGTCCTAAGACATTCCCTTGTGGGACTCCGAAGTGACAGTCGCCCAGTCTGAAGCAATTCCAGCTAAGACAACACATTGTACTCTTAGTAACGCTCCTTTTTCTTTTCTTAATTGATGGAGCTTTGTGGCTATATCCAATATTAGGAGGCTATGGTTTGAGTTTATTTCTGTTCTTTGTGAAGTCTAAAATTTTCTCGCATTTTCTTAAAATATTTATTATTATGTAATCTATTTGGTATTTTTAGAAATATTACAGATATTGAGAAAGTCATGTGGTGGCCACATCAGATTTTTAGAAATATTACAGGTATGGAGAAAGTTTTGTTGTGGCCACATCAGATTTTTTGTTACTGGATTGTATAATCATATTGAATTTAATCATTACTTACCTACAAATACTAATTTGGCATAATAAATGTTATGAGAAAGTTATGTGCTTGTAATATATATAACCAAACCAATGTGTCAATGATTCAGCACTTAGCAAGAGCACTATAACAAAACCACAATAAGTGCAGCACACTATAAAAAGGGATGCCTGTATATCCGAATGTTGCACCATAAGGGTTAAGAAACGTATAGCAAGTTAAAATTTAGTTCAGGTAATTGGGCAATTGGCATTCAGATGATCAGAGTTCTACTGTATTGGTATGATGTTTATCTTTTCTACGGAATAGTACCACCATCTTTATCAAGACATCTTACACATTTTCTCAAAATTTTCTTAAAAAATCAGGGTGTCTTGTACAAGGATTTCAAACTGAAATCTAGTTCCCGTATTATAAAATCAGCAACCATTGTGTAGGAAACAGTGGAAAATATGGAGCAAGTTACATGAAAGAGAATATATAATGAAGAGAGATACCTCTTACAAATAAATAATTTATCTCACCAAAAGGGAAATTTAACCTCCCCTTTAAAAGCCAAGGTGACCATCAAGTCCATATAGTTATGCCTCTAAAAATAAACAGAGCAATATACATTGCACAAACTTTCTCATGTACGTATATACAGAGCCGTAATGAGTGCGGGGCAACCAGGGAATGTGCCCAGGGTGCAGCTTCATAAGGGGGCGCCAAATGGAAGTTCTATTATACACTAGATAAAATGTGAGTTATACGAAAATAAGAGGAAGGAAAAGGAAATTTCATGACAATGGAAATTGAAGCGCCCTCAATACCTGAAACAACAGAAAATATTCTCTACGATGCACTACATAAAGCAATAAATTCTCTTGAAACGCAACTGTTGGTACGATTTACATCTTTATATGAAATTGGTAATGCTTTTAAACTTTTAAGTTGTGCTATATAGAACATGAACAAAGATGAAATTATTAATTCCTGTAAAAATGCTGCTAGTATGTATAAAAACGATGTGGATAAATGCAAGTTAATCGAAGAAGTTCATAGTTTGAAACACCACCTGCCTTCAATTTAAAGTATAAAAATTACACAACAAAATTTTAGGATTTCTTCACGAATACGAACTTTTAAGTTCATTTCCCAATATGGAAATTTTTCTGAAAGTTTTTCTGACATTTGCCATGCCAATTTCAACTGGAGAGTGTTCTTTTAGTAAACTGAAATTGATCAAAAATTACCTGTGGTCAACAATGAACCAAGAGGGACTTTCTGCTCCGGACATCTTATCTGTTGAATATGGCACTGCTAAAATTATAGATTTCAATGACACAATCAATATGTTTGCTGTAAATAAAGCTCAAAAAATAAAACTTTAAAGAAATGATTATTTATTTTTAATTATATCCCTTTTAAATATATGAACTTATAAATTTATTAGATCATTTTGGGATGCCAAAAACTCCTCAGCCCAGGGTGCCAAAAGTGGTCACTCACGGCACTGTATGTACTTATCTTTAATTAATGTGAGAGGTATGCATGATTTAATGATCAATCAGAGATATACATTAAAGCAGATTGATTTATCAGAGATGGCATGTTTCAGTGATTTATTGACTATAGGGTCTGGACTGAGAATCACCAACATCCAAGTCCTTCGTTTACAGCAAAATAGTCGCCGATTTGGCCTTCTTAGCAGAAAGTCCTCTATATTATTGTACATACGGAAAGGATCACCCATGAGTTCATGTTGGTTGACTGAGGAATACTTAATTAACTGTGTTACACATTGCAGAGCAACTTGATGGGGCAGGCTAACATCATCATCATGCACTATGTCTGTGCCATCACAAGAAACTATTGTGATGCCAAATGGAAGATGATGATCAATGTGAGGAAGACACAAGTCTAGCTGAGGTGATTTGTTCTCTTCCTTTGAATATTCAGAGCAAACTGATCTCTGTCGACAAGATGGAAAATGCTGATGCTGCTCTACTTGTTCACAAGGAAGTGCCTATTGTGCAAAGAGATATTCTTGAAGATATTCTTCAAGATATTGAAGGTCCATTCCATAATGAAGAATTTTTCAGCGAAAGTGGCGGTAGTGATGGCTATTGCTTACGATGGGCCTGAGCGGTACCCCATCCTTATGTATTTTAGGTAATCCGTAGAGTCTGGGTGGTTTCACTGCTGATGGCAACAAACTTCATTGTTCTTCTACCGGTATGGATGATTGTTTAATTTTGGTCCTTGTCAGCCACTCTATCTTTGTGGTTAGATCCGTCCTCAACTCCTTGTAGATGCTGTCATTCACAATGCCTGTGATCTTGTCGTCGTACTCCTCCTTAGAGATGATCACCATTGCGTACCCTTTGCCTGCTGGCAGGATGAGCAGCTCATGGTTGTCTTGGAGGTCCTTAAGTGCTTGTCTTTCTGCTGCCGTAATGTTTGGTTTTGGTGGCTTAGCTTTCTGGAGGACCTTGGTGATCTCATCTGCTAGAGCTTTGGGTAGTTTCCAAATGGCTGCTTCGACGCCAGTGACGATCTCCTCCTTAGGTATGATGTTGGGGGTGACAGCAAAGTTGAGCCCCTTAGATAGGATGGATATGGCCGCATCACTTAGTGCTTGATCCGTCCGGTTTACCACCATCCGGTCCTTTTCAGGGCCAGGCATAGCAGGATGCGGAGCGTTGTTAAGTTTCTCAAACTTCCGGATCTGAATATCTGTTGATGTTGTACGGGTCATTAGGGAAGTCTCATGAGTTATCTTCTCTACTGTACTATTGTCATCACAAGTCACCAGAAGCAGTGGATCACCGAAAGCCATGTATCCACAAATTATTTAGCTGCCACCACCACATCACCTACCAATGACTGTTATTAACAATTGATGCTTAGTTACCTCTTAGTAATGCTCATTTTTATTTTGTTAATTGTTGGAGATTTCTGGGTATATCCAATATCAGAATGCTATGGCTTGAGTTTATTTCTGTTCTTTGTAAAGTCTAAAATTTTCTCGCAGTTTCTTAAATTATTTATTATTATGTCATCTATCATATTCTCTGGTCTACAACACACGCGTTATCTATACAAAAAATATAAAAATTGGGAAAAAACATCATGCGCGCTATGCAAAGGAAAATAAAATTTTATTGAATTTAATGCATATTAACTTTTACAATTCATTCGAAACCATAAAAATCATCGCCTGAGTCAATATCAAATGATTCAATAGCACTCATAATTTGGTCAGCCACATTTGAAACTTCATTTTCACAAGAATCACCTTCATCATCTTCAAATTCTTACATGTCTGTCATTAGTGTATCACTAAGAGCCTTTTCGAAACCGTTTTTTACACAACTAGCCATCACAGATCCCAACTCTCAACAATCCATTTACACATTTCTGCATAGGATGGTCTTTTCACTTTCCCGGAGTTAGTATATTGATGCACACCCGCCAACATCCAATCCTCCCACTTAGCTCTCAATTTTGATTTGAATGACCTGTTCACAGACAGATCTAGTGGTTGAACTTTTTTGGTTAAACCACTGGGAATGATAGCTAGTTTTGAATATTTGCCGACCACTTTTTTAATTTCATGCATCACATGACAACGACATGAATCCATGACTAACAGTGACATCGGATTAAAAAAGGGCCTTTCCTTTGCAATTTTCCCACCTTTTACACTTTTCTCCTTTCTGCACCATACTTTTTTTGGGAATCTTTTGAAAAAATAACCCAGTTTCATCTGGATTAAATTGGTTATCAAGAGGGTATTCTTTCGATGGATTCTTCATATTTGACTTCCACTCTTCCACTGTTGCTGCTTCACCAGAAAGGAATTGGAAATTTATGTTGTTCCTTGTCCTAAATGACTCACCACCCATTGCTGTGTTGAAAATCTTCAATGCAAAGCCTTTGAGCAACTTCTTTGGCTTTGGTTTGAAGCATTGTCTCAGTGATTGGAATATCCACTGACCAACATTTCTGGAAAATTTCAGAACGAGGATGTTAACTGATTCATTCTCTGTTTTACATAATTTTAATTTTCTTTCATTATTGCAGTTCTCCTCCCAAGCCTTCAGTATCGCATTTCTTTTGTTGTTAATGTTTCTGACTGTTTACTTCGCTCTGGCATGGTGTTGAGCAATTTTTTGCTAGCTAACACCATCAGTCAAATCCAAAACTTCTCTTTTTATGCTGAATGCTTATCTCATTTAACTTCTTGCATTTGGAAACCATTGCATTATTTTATTAATTACTGTACTTGAATGTTCACAACACTTTCTGTTACACAGAACCATGCATGTAGAAGCATAGACTCTTGGAGGAAGACCACAGAAACAAAACTCTAATGAACCCTTTCCACTCATATGTCAGGGAACCCTGACATTGCAATTTTTTCAATCTCCTCATTTATTCTGGCCAGAAATATCAATGTAAGTGTTCCTTTCTACTCCTGCATTACTTTTTATGTCTCTGCAACTATGTATAGTCTTGATTTTAGAGAAGATATCAATTGTAAAAGCATTATAAAGAAAGCATCTCAGTTGTGTACTTGCTGTTGAGTTTCAAGCTTGTGTGTGATTTCTACATTGCATTTTTCTTATAAAACCCCTTCATTGTTTACTAAAATGTGACTTGGTCAATTGTTGATGCTATTTTATCTATATACAGTAAACTCTCGATTATCCATGCACGGGTTATTCGGTTTGCGGATTATCCATGCTGTCTCTCTCCTTATGCCTCGAAATTTTATTAATACTCTGATTGCAAAGAAAATCATCAATGTGAGGCAACATTTTCGTAATCCCATTATATTAATGTCTAAAGGTTTTATTATGTGCAAAAATGATATGTTTGTAAATACATAGAATAAATAATAATAGATGATATTTCTTTTTTAATGCTAGTGAGTTTCATGACAATATCCCGGGAATCAGCATGCGACTTCCGTCAGTCAGTTGTTTCTTCGCGGCGATGCAGTCACTTTTACTGGTATGCCACAGTAAGCGTGATCGGATTATAGATTCTCCTATTGTTGTTTCACCTTGTGTGCAGCTCATTGTATTGTGGTTTTTGTAGTGATAAACTTTTATCCCACCCCTTGTTAAAATGGCAGAGAAACGGAAGAAAATTGTTCTTCCTATTATAAGAAAACTCAAATTAATCGTGAGACTTGAAAAAGGAGAATCTGTGAATAAATTGGCAGACAAATATGGTATTGGCATACAAAACATTCGGGATATAAAGAAAAAAAAACGAAGTTGATGGAGTTTGCTGCAGTTTCTGACAGTGGTGCTGGCCCCTCAAAATGTAAGAGTATGAAAAAATCAACCTATGAGAAAGTAGATGCAGCCTTACTTCTGTGGTTTAATCAAAAGCGAGCTGATGGAACTCCTGTCTCCGGTCCCATGTGTGCACTGCAAGCGAGGTATTTCAATGAATCACTAAGGCTAGAAGGGATCTTTAATGCTTCATCTGGGTGGTTTGCTCGATTCAAACAGCGATACGGTATACGCGAAATTGCCATTCAAAGAGAACGCTTGAGTGGTAACGTGTCAGCTGCTGATTCATTTCAATTAGAATTTCAAAAATTTGTGAAGGAACAGATATTGACACCTGCCCAGATATTTAATGCTGATGAGACAGGTTTGTATTGGAAAGGCCTCCCAACACGAACCTTGGCGTTTCAGAAAGAAAGTCATGCTCGTGGCCATAAATTACACAAAGAGTGAATCACAGTGTTATGCTGTGGAAATGTGGCAGGCAATCACAAGTTGAAACTTACTGTGATAGGCAAGGCCAAAAAAACCTCGCACGTTCAAATGTGCAACTTTGCCTGTCAATTACTACAACCAGAAGGGTGCACGGATGGACGGAAATATATTCACTGATTGGTTCCACAAAAATTTTGTGCCTGACGTTCGTTCTTTTTTAAGCAACGAAGGACTACCACCAAAAGCAGTGTTGTTATTAGATAATGCTCCCTCACATCCAAATGCAGCCATTTTAACTTCAGATGATGGTCTTATCTGCACAAAATTCTTGCCTCCAGATGTCACGGCATTAATACAGCCCATGGATCAAGGAGTGATCAAGTCAATGAAGCGACAATATCGGGCTGGTTTTTTCTAGAGACTAGCTGAAGAGGATGAAAAGTTATTGGAATTTTGGAAAAAAATGTCACTTCTAGATGCAGTGCATGGTATTTCTCAAGCATGGGCCTCTGTGAAGCCTGTGACCCTAGTTCGGTCTTGGAACAAACTTCTTCCTGATCTTGAAGAGAACTTTCATGGTTTTTCTGAAGAGGAAGTAAATACTACCAACTCCAATTTGATTAAACTACTGCATGGAATAAATGGTTTTGAGGATGTGGACTGCGAGAATCTCAGTGAATGGTATGATTGTGATAAGTTTGAATCTGGATTCCAGCATATGAGTGACAAGGATATTGTCAATGCAGTAACGCAAGAGAAAGAAAAGAAGAGGATGGCAGAGACAAAGGATGCAGTGATTAAAGTGAAGTGACTGAAATTTAACTCATTAAAAATAGTACGGCTCTTTAGTGTGTCGAAACTTTGTTATATTATATGGGACAAAATGATTTTGATTACTGCGATATCATAGCAGCCAGGAAAATACAAACAATCATAAAAGAAAGTGTAAAGAAGTCCTCAAAACAAACTAAAATTACAAACTTTTTGAAAGGACCATTTTAAAAGCCTTCTTTTCTAACCTTTTTGTTGCCATTGTAATGAGAATTTAAGCAAATATTTTGAAATAAATCATTTTTGCATTATCCATGTTTTTCACTTATTTGCGCATCCTCCAAAGTATGTAAATATATTACTTTTTCAATGTTAATGCGTTTTATGACAATATTATGGGAAGCAGCATGCGATTTTCATCAATTAGTTGTGCAGTCACTTGTTTTCTAACCTTTTTTTCGCAAGAATTGAAGCACGTATTTTTAAAAAATCCATTTTCGCATTATCCGTGTTTTTTGATTATGTGTGCTTCCTCTTACATTCATTAGGCTGGATAATCAAGAGTTTACTGTAAATGTCATCTGCTAGGTTAAAATTTTTCGAATGTTTTTCCATTAGAAATATTGTAATTTTAATCTGATGATATTACTTTTAAACTATCTTAACCTCAATGGTGATTAATGATATTGCCTAAACCTTAATTTATATTATTTCTTTCTTCCAAATGTATTACTCATTCTTTATGGTTTATGTTTTAAAATAATTCAGCATTTTGTTCACTGTGTTATATTTCAACTAGCTGAAAGTACCCGGCGTTGTTCAGGTTTTTAAGTCAAGTCAAATATATTGAGTATGATTTGAGAATAAAACCAAGTAATGAAACCAAATTAATTTTTATCTTAATGGTATGCAATATTTCTTCCCATCTTTTGCCCAAATAAATAAATTTTTCCTGCATCCTTTATCGACAAATTTGGCTACTGTATTTTTTGTCAAATAATCATAATAAACAGTTGATGGAGTCACTTTTAAAAAATAGTTATTTCACTCGAATTGAATTCCTGTGGAAGAAACTGCATCA
This sequence comes from Tanypteryx hageni, assembly GCA_028673005.1. Lineage (NCBI taxonomy): Eukaryota > Metazoa > Arthropoda > Insecta > Odonata > Petaluridae > Tanypteryx > Tanypteryx hageni. Next base: position 4,373,695 of record CM054117.1, read on the forward strand.
CATTATGTGGTCATGAATCTCAAATACATTAAAACCTTGGGCAAGAATTGCAAGCTCTAGGGATGCAACTGGTGGAAACACTTTTGAAGATATATTCAAATTTTGCTTAAACATAGGTTATCCCATGCAAAGGCTGATTTTATGGGTCTAATTTGTCACGTGAATATTTTAAAGTCAAATCTATGAAACAAAATGAGTTCCCGGACTTTTAAATCGAATTTGGTGATAAAAAGTGTGTTGATATGGCATGGAGAGAGTTATTATAATCTAATAAGTATAATTGGCTTAATTGATGCATACAAATATTCAGTTGAAGAGAAAGCAAAGTGTACATATAGGCATTTAAGGGAGGAAGAAGTTAAAAGGTTATATTTTGGTTGAAATTAAAGAATTGTTATAGAAGTTTTCTTATTGTACCTTCTGTAATATCTTTCACTTTCACTCTTTGCTCTTCAAGTCTTTTGTTTTTTTTCGACATTTTCTGCTGGTCTGGTGAGAACCATTCATTTGGAATTGATCTTATTTAAATCTGAGAACAATCTTCTGCTTCTTTTAGGTATTGTTTCATATTTGAACCATTGATTTGGTGAAGATAATAAAAATTAAAATGAGATTGTTAAAGAATTAATGGGTTAATTATTCTGATACAAATATTTTTTATATTCAGTTATATTATTGAGTAACACAACGACCGAAAAGTGTAATCCAAAACTTTTACTTAGTAAGTTCAGGTATGCCTTGCTTAGCGCATGTTCTTTTAGCACATTTTCAATATAGCTTGGTTGGCATCTCGGGACAAAATTTTAATTTTTGAAATAAAAAAAATAAAGCTCCTTTTATTACCATCCCAAAATTTTTCTCACTCACCTTCTTTGTACTTCACTCTAGTGTTCAGTGATATTCCACTCTAATTAAAGACAAATTAGTTGTTATTTATACCTTTATTAGCTTTATTTCTATTTCAATCATTCACTTTTACTGTTTTTATATTGGTTTGCCGCAATTCCATAGTCTTTTGCTGCGAAGCTAACATTGATAGTTTTAAACTTGTTTATGTTACTGTTCAGATGTGCAGGGTTGTGTTTACTTTAGATGTGTTTTTGCTTGGGATTGGGTTAGATTAGGTTCATGACAACTTTAAGTTTCGCAATTGTTATTATACATTCTTTGCACGAAGTGAATGCATATAGGGGAGGTTGTCTCCGTCCGACCTCATGTTTCAACTCAGGAACTGCTTGACATATTTTGACGACATTTGGTATTGGGGAGTTGTACTAAAATTTCTAGACTGATTCCAATTTTGGTTAAAATTGGACAATAATAATGAACGCTTTACATGAAGACCTACATGTATTTCACAACATACCTCACAAGCATCTTGTTAAATACTCATCTACATGAAAAATATTGATAACAAAAGTTGAATCAAATAATTAAATACACATTTTTTGACAATTTTTCCTGTAAAATGTAAGATTTATGTGAAATTATGATGGAGTATATCTTTCCATTCTTGTTAATTTGTTATGCTGATGTTATTTTACTGTTAGTCCCTATGCTACAGTTACATGTCAGAAGCTACTGCTGTGGCACTGAATCGTAATAACACTTGTATTCTGTTTTTGTTTACTTTTGCGCTGGCCAATCATCATCAAAGATCTTAGTAATCATGAAGAATTTTATGAACATGTCAAGATAATACATTATATTGATATTTTATCTAGTATATACCGGTAATATTTATGATATTTTGTTTATCTCATTTATTTTATAATACATTTTTTCATAGCAAATGTTATTAGAAAATTGTGATTTATGATCATAAAGAATTATTTTTTTGAAGCTGCTGTACACCAATATGTTCATAATAAATAATTATTTAAAAATAATCGCCATATACTTCGTTTTCTTGACTTTAAATTAGAATATAGAAATGGTCTATCATTATATAAGTTGCAAGACAAAAATAGTAAAATTTCTGAAAAGTAAAATTGAACTGGGTTGTGCTATGTTACCAGCTGTTTGTTTAGTGCAAATTCCAATAGCGCACAGATGTCTAGGAATGCCTCTCTTGCGCCGAGCAAGGCATGCCTCTACAGAAACTGATCTTCCTTGTAATTATCCCAAAAGCACCAAATATGTTCCTTAATAGATGTTAAATTCGCTTATACGATAACTACGTACTCCAGAAAGGAATCTACAACAAATGATAACAGAAGTATTCTACATGGGCAACCAACACAATATTGTCCGAAATAATTATCAAAGTAAATAATAAAACTCAAAATGTTACTGTTGCAAAAAGTTATGGACAAATATGTCAAGCAGTCAATTCTGATTCTTTATCATATTACCATTTTAATAGGTAATATGCGGATATATATCTTAAAAAGTAAATAAAACAAATATGAACATAAAGAGCAAATTAGTAAACAAATATGAATGTGTGTTGTCATGGATATCTTAATGGCACTCTACAATAAATGAATCCCGTTATAAAGGAAAATAATCATTTCAACCTTTTACATAAAATATTTTGGTGTAAAAATAAGTGCATTCAGCTAATTTTAGTGGTTGTATTGTTTATTCAAAATTTGGTATCTGCAGCTATTCAAGAAGTATGACTTGATTTTGCACAAACCCAATATCTCTTCAAAATATATAATACATTTATGGAACATTTAATTTTTTCTCTCTCTCTCTCCCTCTCCTTTATTTCTTCCTCTCTCTTCTCTCCCTCTCTCTCTCTCTCTTCATCTCTCTCTCTCTCTCTCTCTCTCTCTCTCTCTCTCTCTCTCGTATTAAAGCATTCAAAGCACACTTTCCTTATGCATATAAAATAAGGATTAAGGCTACAATGCAGTCTCGAGGTTTAACAATGACACACTCGGCAAGGCAACATATCGTTAAAAAGATTAAATTTTCAAATAAATATGATTTAAACGTAGAACTTGAGCAATTTTGCATTGTAAGCAAAATTTGATGATAAGAATAACAAATGATATTTATTTTTCTTTAAAACATTCCAGATCCAAAGATCATAGGTTAGTTTTTACTTTCTCCATATACGAAATATAGAGAAAGTATTGTTTTCATGAAAAAAATCGAATTCGAGATTTCAACGGAAATACATGCTTTAAGGTCCCCTGAACACGTTTTGGCCATTTTCTCGATGATATCTGTGTGTTTGTCTGTATGTGATAGATTTTTGTGGACGCTCTAACTCAAAAACTATTAATTAGGTCAATGCAAAATTTTATATTTAACATTTTTATAAAAGTTAGAAGATCTGATTAGTTTTTGGTAAAAATCGGTCAACCGGAAGTGGGTGTTTACTCTTGTCACAGCCGTTATTTTGAAATATGTACTTGAATATTTGATAAATGTATTGGAATAAAAGTTGTAGGAAAATTCATTTTCTACAACCTTTGTTTGATACATTTTTCCATATGATGCATTGTTTAAGAGATATCTTATATTTTCAGCTGTCACCACCACACCACCTACCGAAGACTATTGTTAACAATTGACGCTTAATTATGACTTAGTAACGCTCCTTTTTCTTTTCTTAATTGTCAACCGGAAGTAAATATTGACAATGATCCCAGAGCTAACAACATGTAATTTGCCATATAAATATGTGTTGCCCACATCAGTTTATTTATTTTAATTTGCAAAAGACTAAATGCCTGCAAGTCAAAAAATCGATTTTTACATGTTATCTTATAAAAAATAGCACCCCCCTCCACTTCTCTCCTCCCCACAAAAAATCGATTCTGGCCCTGTCGTGCATATCCTTATGGCACCATTAGTAAGTGTACCAAGTTTTAAATCTCTACGGTTCTTGGTTTTTGAGATATGCTGTTTACACACACACACATTGCCTTTTATTAATAGAGATACGAAGATTGGGTTTGTTTTAAATCTGAAAAAGAACTTGTATTTATTCAAAGTATAACAATGTATTTCATATTATATTAATTTTTTCTAAAATACTTGGTTCAACATAACGTTGTTGGATTTTTGAGATAGGCTCAGATGTAACACCATTGAATACTATATTACACAAATCAATCAGCTTTGGTTTTAATGTGAAACTAGAAGCTGTAGTGATAACCTATGTGAAGTTTTCATCTAAATCGAATCATTTAAAGCTTCCTTTTGGATATGCGGAAATTCAAGCAGAAAAAAATCTATTATCTCCATTGCATGCTTGATGAGTTTCAAAAACAGAATGATGCCACCAAGGCATCTGAAAAGAAATGCAGCATTTACAGAGAGAGCGTACTATAGGCTTGGACATGTCGATTCTGGTATGAAAGGTTTCATGAGGGCAATCTTGAACTGTGTAATATTCCTCATTCTCTCCTCCTTCCACCATTGATAACAATCCATTGGTTACTTTGATTGAGGAAATCCTTACCTTCTGGTATAATGGCTGAAATGAATGACTATGCTAAGAAAACCACACTTGGCCAACTTGCCCTTCAAAAGATCAAACTGCAGTAGTTAGTTAATCCATGAATAGACACCACAAAACAAGTTTAAACATTAAATCAGTATGATTTTCCTTTTTTCACATGAAATACAAGGGGTTTTTTAAGTGAATTGTGGAAAGTTGGTCCTTTATACTAATTTAAAATGCAAAAATCAATGGCTTATCTTGGATCGGAGCCCTATATGTCAACACAATAAACAATCTGCCACATCTTGTGTATGAAGGGATAAGAAAGGTTTACTTTAATTCACCCAATTAATGGAGAGACTACAGCAGACATGATGACAAAAGCTCCCTTCATTTGTTTATCATAAATATGTCATTCTTCATCACATGCAGTAAGGATTACTTTAGGAAAACCAAATGAAATAGGATTAAAAGTTGTTCTTCCTCATCTCTCGATATTGCACAATCAGACTATTATTGTTCTGATCATTGCAGAATTATATACACCACCTTTTTGAACTTCGCATGCTTGCGGCTCGCGAATTTGCACTTCGCGACAATATTTTTATGACCATTACTTCTGTTTCGCGCCGATTATTTGCATTTCGCGTCCTCCTTTTGCATTGACAGCAACCGGATCTTCTTCTACTTTTTTGTTTAGAAGTTCAGTTTAAACTTGGGCGCCATAGAATGACCATTATTAGCAGTTTTCGAAGTAAAAAAATGTGATGACTCTCGACTTAATTATTTTCTAGCTCAGTTTGAACTCCACCGCCAACGCGGTGAAACTTTACTTTAAAATTTTAACAAATGCCATCATTTAGAATGTAAGGTTTTAATTTACTATTATCTTTGTATTTCGAACGTAATTTAGAGAAATGTCATTTTGTTTAGTTACGTTTTCATTTTTATTACGAATTTTAAATGTAAATCCAAGAATTGCTATCATCTTGTAACGTAAGATTTTCTGCCGCGTACCTATATTGAATGCGATTACTAAAAGAAATGTTGCCACTTTAATGCTTCGTTTTTATTTTTTGTGACGTATTTTGGACAATTAAAAGAAATGTTACCACTTTCATACGCTAGGTTTTGATTTTCTATTACGCATTTTAAACGTAATGAATAAAAGAAATGCTAGTGGTTTATTGCGGCTTGGAAATGTTTGTTGCAGAACCCAAGAATACATCTGTGCATTATGTACTCAACATTGCATTTCAGTAGTTAATTTAAATTAAAGGAATTCCTTAGAATGAACAAAAGAAGTTCAAAAATCGCATGTGAAAATGCGCTGGAAGTGCCGAAAGAATCGTTTTGTAATGCTGGGTATTTATTCGCTATTACGCGTTTTGAAGATAAAAGAATTTTTTCACATTATGATGCTAGGTTTTCTGTGGCTGTAACGTTTTATTTTATTTTCTGTTAAACTGCATTATTTATGATAAAAAAGTGAATTTTATAGTTTAACTGGGAAAAGTACTCCCATAATAACATTGCATCTTATGGGAAATTAGGACTTGCACTTCGCGAATTTGCATTTCGCGTCAGTTTTCTGGAACCAATTCTTCGCGAAGTTTAAAAAGGTGGTATATTGGATATTGAACCAAGCCTCATCACATATTATGAGTCAAAACCTGCCAGTTTAGTTGAGGATGAAATCAAATAATTATTCTAGATATGGCAGAAGGTAATTGATATTAGTGATGACTACATTATGGATTAAAGGTTGTAATTAAAATAAAATATTTGTATTTAACAAATTCTTTTCAACCCAATGTTACTATGGCACACAGAAAATGAACAAAATGGCTCCTTATTTTATTGAAAGTGAATCTTGATGGTTATTGTAAATGTTGTCTGAAATACAAAATTATTTCTAACATACCAATTTAAGAGTTTTATTATTTTGAAAAATATTTCAACCTGTAATTCTTTAGGTTACAAATAACAATAAAGAAATATAATAACCTTTCTAGAAATCCTGGAACAAAAACTATTGAAGAGGAGCTCCTTGGAGCAATGAAAAACGCAAATCTTATCTCAGAAGAAGCTTATGAGCACCCTCAAGAAATTCAGTTTCAAAGAGCTGCTCGCACAGATAAAGGTGTTTCTGCTGCTCGGCAAATTGTATCCCTTAAACTACGTAAGTTGTATTGTATAGTTGTGGCAAGAGTAGAATTTAAGGTTTATATAAATTAGAGAATACATTTGTATATAAAAAAATAGAAGGTTCTTTTGGGACTTTGATTTGAGAGATTCTCTCATGATAGATTTAACAGTTGGTTATTACGGCAGGAGAGTATTAATTAGCAATAAAATAAAGTTTGAAAATACTATCCTTTCATCAACTTATATTAAATTGAAATTAACAAGTAGCAACAGAAAAAAGAAAAGCAATACAGCAGCCACAGTTAACACGTTTGCGATGTAAGGTGTTTTTATTGTTTTCCTGGGATGTAAAAATTTAGTTTTTAGTCCACCCGTAATAATGCATTTTTTACTCTTTATTTCTGTAGATCATAGCATTAATGAGGTTTATCTTTCTCTCCTACTGTCTGTCTGTCTATATAGTCTCAATTTCACCCTAAATAAAGTCGTTTGTCTGTCTGTCTGTCCATCTGTCCACATGATTACTTCCACTTGAATTTTTTCATCTTTATGAAGTTTAGGGACATTTTTGCAATATATTGTAAGAGATAGTGTATTGAAAATCATTTAAATGGTATTTATTTGTAGCCATTAATTAAACAGGAATGTTACAGTGGCACCAGAGTGAGCCATAATAAACTTAGGTCTTGTAACTTGTACATCAATTTTATGTGCATCCGTTATGACCAGATATGGACTGGGTCGCCAGGACACGGAATTTTTCCGGTGGGCCAGAATATAATTTAGAAATTGGGGCTGCTCAGGAAACCAAGTTATTAGTATGTGCTACATACAGGGCCGTCTCGAACGATTGTGCGAATTGTGCACAGCATCAAGGTGGCCAAAGGCCATGGACGACTGCTCTGAATTTCATGAAATTAGTGATTATCTCAAGGCTTTTTCATTTTCACTTGGGCGCAATATATTCAGGCTTCAATAACGCAGTATCAACGAATAATTGACTATTTGCCTGTTTTCATTACCATCATATAATTTATTGTTACCAAGGTATTATGTAAACTTCAAATGATCATCGAAAATTCTTGAATATGTGGACAGAAGTGACAGGAATCTATAATCTCAGACAGTCATATGCAGTTGCATCAAACCCTACAATGCAAATCACAAATGACGAAGAAAGTTTTTCACATGAAAGTACATAAATTTTTCGCATTAATAACTAATTTGTGGACCGATTTGATGTGTATTTAAAATTCGACTTAAGGTAAACAAAATTTTTTTCTTTTATGCATTTGTTTTTAAACTCTCAAACTTCTGAGATGGTTCTAAGTAATTTTAATATGCAAATGATTAATGTGATACTCTTATCCCCATGTTAATCAACTGGAGAAAATCATTGCTTCTTTAATCAAACCCATTACTTCAATATGGACAGTTTTTGCTAAGTAAATGATTAGTGTAGTGTAATCATTAAATTCATGATAAAATAGTTACTACAGTAGGTTCCACTTAATGTGTTCACATTAGGTCCATGGAAATTGATAACATTAAGTGGCTCATAACAATATTGTATTTACCTGAATCCAAGATGAGGTTTTTCCCCCAAATTTTTTCTTGTAAAAATTGGGGGTCATATTAAATTCAAGTATGAAGTGGTATACTGTGAATGCATCACAGTCATTTCATCCCGTGTCAATTCGTCAGATGCAGAGCTGCAAACTGAACCGAACCACTGAACCAAACCGAACCGTGAACATTTTGCTGAACTGTGAACCGAACCAAACCGAAGATTAATTTTTTACTGAACTGCAAACAGAACTAGATTTATTTTGCAAAAGTGATTCAGTTCAAGCTCAATTCATCAAACATGAAGGAACACATATTCCCAAAAGAGTTGGAAAAATCACTGATACACCGAAGTTGGCAGAATCCTAATTCTATGAAAATAATGAACCCTGGCATACTTTTCCCATCCCTGCCACTTAATAATGTTGTTAACTATGGGGAGAGTTAATGGTGAAGGAGAGCACCTACTGTGACATTATGCGGAGCACCTCCGAGGTTGAAGCTGACAACGTGAATATATTCGAAGATTATTTGAAACCAGGTTAAAGGGTCATTCTAGGACATCTAAGAAAGTGGCCACAATCTCTTTTGATAGAGAGGCGTAATATTTTTGTTTAACAGTAATATATTAATTCCATTCTCTATCATTTTTATTTTCAGTATCTCTTAATGAAAACAGCATTTCTTGACACTGTACATGGAGAAAGTAAAAAGATAAAATCCCAATTTTGCTTGAACCGAACTTTGAACTGAACCACGAACCAGTTATTGGAATGCAAGTCGTATCTTCCGAGCATGAAAGTTTCATCGCTTTTCTTCTAGAACCCATATGTTAAAGCAAGAAATGAAAGTTGTGAATACCAGAACGACACGAAATCTTCCAAACAAAATTACCCTGCGAACCCTTGCGATACACGGTTGCATTGTCCTGCTGTTGGCAGGAAAGGTTTTAAAGGCAATCGTAAATGGGTTCACTGTAGGAGATGTCAGCAGGTTAGGGGCATTACTCTGCTAATTGCTATCCCTACCATAGGAAGGGTCCCTAGCTGAGTTGACATTTCTGTGATAGTGCCATCAACCTTTACCGCAAATCCTTTTGTCGGAAGAATAAAGCTTTGTCTTGGCAGAATTTTGCGCATGGTATCATAAAACTATTCTTTCTATGTGGCCGTTGTCTTCTACTTCTTTTGCATTCTTCCACTTATCGAGTCTTGGGAATCCCAAATGTTTAAAATCGACATGGAAGATGTTTCCGACTTCGTACCCATGCACAAAACATCCTTGGTACAGCCCTGCCCCCAAACTCAACTTTATACTTGCAGTCTGCCTCTTTCTTCTTTATGAAATTAGTATCTCACTTGAATCTGCTGGTGTCAGTCCTCATGTAAAAGAAAAGTTGTGTCTTATAGACAGATATGATGAGATAAACTTAAGCAGTCTCTCATAAAGGGAAGCGGCTGCTAAGTTGGGAGTGCCTCAGTCATCGTTATCGAAATTGTTAAAATCTCATGAAATGTTGAACAATAAAAGGACTAGTGAAAACAGAAAAAGGAAGCATAAAGGGAATTGTCAACCCATTGATAGAGCATTGCTGGTTTGGTTAAGGCATGCCAGTGAAATGAAGGCTCCCACCAACTGTAGCATCCTTTTACAAAAAGCCAATGATTTTGGTGAAAAGTTAAAAGAAGGTTATAAACCGACCGATAGATGTCTGATGAGATGGAAGGAGAGGCACAGCATTGTTTATAGAAAAATTAATGGAGAGAAGCAAGATTCCGATTTCTCGGCAGCTGAAAACTGGGTAAGAACAACTTGGCAAACTGTATTAAACTCGTATGGCTTAAAGATAAGAAAAGAGATTCTACCAACGTAGGAACTCCCAGGAAATGCTGCTCTGTCGTACGATGCAATGAATGGCATCACTGCATGGACGAGTAACTGGCAAGATTCTACAAAATATTTAATAAATAATAAAAATATTAATAGTACATACTGTGTGCATAACAAATCACATTCATGCAAATACGAGACGCGTATATTGAAAAATAGTCATAAGAATAAATCGCATTAATGGAAATACATGACGCATATATCGAAAATTGGTGCTAAAAATAAAATCGCACATATACGAAAATGCATAAACCGAACACTTGTAAATTGAGGGATGCATGTAATAGGAATCGTGTAAATAATATTCTGTTCAGTGAAATTGTTCCGTAAGTATGTACATATGTTAATATACTTTGGATGAAGTGCAGAAACTCGCAACCTAATGAGAGACTGAATTCAAAACCAAGCTGTTGATCTGGGTCAGCAACCTAAGGCATATTTATATTTCTTCTTTAACCTTTTTAGTATTTGTATGAATGCAAATATACGGAGCACTTTTAGAATGTAGATGTCTTTGACCCAACAAAGAACACATCAGGAGATAGTGAAAAAGTTTAAACGCTGACTAAAAGATTTCCAAATATTTTTGACGATGGTGACCTAGACTTTTTTAATGCTGAGTTCGTCGCCTACACTCTTGGGAATCAGCCCCAATCCATTGTTTGTTCTGACCATATTGACACATATTAATACAAGGTGTCACAATATATAGAAGATGGAAACCACAATTTCCATTACTTTGAAAACTTGCAAAGGCAATGCTTATACTTCCTCATAGCAATGCTGAAGTGGAGGGAATCTTCAGTAAGTTGAATCTTATTACAAGTGCACATAAGTCGGCACTCAAATCACCAATGCTGAATGTTCTAATGCAGTGTTCATTTAGAAAACATCTTGCAGATTTTGAGCCAACAGATGACATGAGGAAAACGGCAAGGAAATTAAAGTATTCAGAATTTGTTCATTTTGTCTAATTTTGTTGAACCATTATATTGCAATCATTAAAATTAAAATTATTTTATGTAGCCTTTGTTGACATTTTTCCTAATCTAATCTATGGTTAAATATAATTGATAAAGGAATACAAAGTGAAGGAGCACAATTTTTAATGAAAATAGGACTTATACCATCGGGACCAGATGATCGATGAGGGGATATCTTACACAAGAACTCAAAGACTTCATTGGGGGTTGTTTGAAGATAAGAAAGGGAAAAATTACTGATTGGAGAGAGACAAAAATCCTTAGTTAAATTGGCAGAAATAGGACCAATAGATTGCGTCATGGATTCAGAAAAAAAATTAAGGAATAAATTTGGTCTTTCAGATCCTGTTCCTTCGATATTTTTGTAGGAAATAACATCGGGAATTCGCGAGTGTTTACAGCGTTTGTTAACCAAGGACAAAAACTTTCTAGGATTAGTAGGTAAAGAAGAGGACATAGATTGAACATAATCAAGACGAATTAACGCCTTTGAATGTCGCCTTAAATTAATAAATGATTGGTGAGATTCAACACTGGGATAAGATTTCCACAAATACCATGCGCAATTTGTTGTTGCCCAAGGCATATATTGTGTCAGCCTTAAACCATGAGGGGAACTTGCTTGCTCTAGGCTTTTTAAAAGGAATATATTGTTTGACTGTGGAATCTATAACATCGTAGAAAAAATCAATTGCATCATCTGGAGGGAGGGAATTTAGCACACACCAAGGGATTAATTCAAGGACACGGTTAACGTCCTCCCAACGCACTTTTGACCACACAGGAAAGGGTCGGGGAGGTGAAAGTGGACTCCCACTGTTCTTCTTGTTGCCTGGAAGACAGAAGGAAACGTCGAGGGACTCGTGGTCCGAGTGGAAAATATTCCTGCTAGGAATACCTGTTTCTGGGGGGAAAGTTGAGAGGAAACAATCCAAGGTTGCCAGATTGCGGGTGGGATGAAGGTTAAACTGGGAAAGCCTAAGAGCGGAAATAAAATGGTCTATGAAAAAATGATCGTGGATACAGTTTGGTTTTCCATACACAGGAGAATTCCAGTCTATTGACAAATTGAAGTCACCAAAAAGAGCAACAGGACCAAGAGCACTGAAGATAGACAATTTTCTAAAGCAGATCCATTACAAGAGGGAGGCCGATAAAAACATCCAATAAATAATTTGTTCCTTTTTGAATAACCATTAGTGTTAGTGGACACTTCCTACCATACAATTTCGCAGTCACTTTCCAGGTCAGATCGACGCTTTACCAAAAGAGTCGATTTAAATGCAAGGAGCAGCCCTACTAAAGCGATCTCTTCGAAAAATGTTATGGGCATGGAAAAAAGAAAATTCACTGTCACTAACAGATGAGTTTAGCCAAGTTTCAGTAAGTGCAATGACATCGAATTTCGATAGTTCGTTTGCATGGGAGTCATAAGTTGAGAGTTTGTTTTTTAAACTCCTCACATTTTGGTAATAACAGCTGATCAGGTCACTATGAGGGCAGGGGTTTAAACTGACATCGCCAGACAAAAGAATCACAAGAACGATGACAATACTTGCCGGAGACTGCACACTTAGTTTCTCTGCGAAGGATCAGGGGATCGCTGGGAGAAGTCCGGTCTGGAGATGAAGCCACACGCAGCCGAGTAGGGAAACACAAAAACTCGTTTTGAGCACTTCAGAATCGCAAAAATTTGAAACTCGACAATATCTCTCGCATCAGAAACACAATGTGCTAAATATATTGCCAAAAAACACAAATGCACAGTCAGTAAACAAAACAAGAACAGGAGAAGCAAAACTCGTGCCACCCCATCTTGCATCTTCAAACTGATTACTCAAATCAGAAATATAGTCATTTTCAGTGATAAGTGACATGGTAAACCAGTCGTTAAATGCTTTGGCCTTTGAAATAGGGCGTCGAATTCATGTCCATTTATTTTCAACACTATATTGTCTAACTCATCGCAACCCTTGCGCCTTCTCCGCATGTATTTAAAAAGATTTCCCCAACCTTGACTATTTAGAGAGTTGCCTAAAAATTTCTCTTTCGTCATCTCCATTTCTTTCAACAGTTTCCTACAAATTGCTTTGTATTTCTCTAAGTATTGCTGTCTCTCACATTTATTGTGGTATAACTTCCTGGCTTTTCTCTACAGTCTTCTTATGCTAACATTATAATATTCTGGGTCAGGATTTCCGCTCAAGACTTTGGTCAGAACAAATTTTTCAACACCATAGGATAATATATTTTGAAAATTCTCCCATATGTAGTTTACGCTATCTCCTTTACCTGCCCATTCCGTGAACTCCCTCACAAGGTAGCCATGAAATCCTGCTGTATCTGCTCTATGATATAATCTAATAACTTTTTTCTTCGCCCTAATTTTGCTTATTTATTGTTCCCACTGAATATCAATGGTTACTGCCTTATGGTCACTTATACCATCAAGAATTTCCATTCTCAGAACTAACTCACTAGGTCTGACTAAATACGTATCTAAGATATTTTCTCCTCTCCTTGGACTATCCACTACTTGTGTAAATCCCCCCCTGCCTAATAAGGTCGTTTATGCATCTAAGGTTGTTTACGCATCTTTGGCTTTCACCCCCTACCAAGGTCCGTCCCTTCCAGTCTACTTGGGGTAAGTTTAGGTCACCCGCTATTATTGTTGTCTTTCTAAGCACCTCTCCACTGCATGTTATCTCGATTATCTGATCTAAAACAGGTATTTCATCTTCTGGAGGTCTATATGCAGCAATAACTTCAACCTTTTTTCCATTTTTACCTTGTATATTAACGCAAAGCAGCTCGTGACTTGCATCTGACCAATTTAAACGGCTGATGATGCTATTTCTCATGCAAGCAAATACACCTCTATCCTTAGTGGTCCTATTTCTTCTGTAAACGTTAAAGCCTGTCAGAAATATTTTGTTACTGCCTATATCTTCCCTTAACCAAGACTCACAAGGAGAGGCTACGGACTGTAACTCACTGATTCGGTTCATCTTCTACCAGCAGAGAGTTTCGGTCAATATAAGAATACCTGTTCGGAATTTGCGGCCAATGACTTTTAGTTTAAGAGAAATAATTAATCAAAAAGTACAAAAATGGACCCATTTCCTTAAATGCTTGTAGCTTCGCTCTTCTTCTCAATAGAAGATGTAGCCTAGGGGTAATGTGTAGGGCTCATGTCCTGTACTTTTGGCATTCGAGACTCCCGATTGTTGAATTTTTTTCTCCTGCAAAATGTCCTTCTTCTTATAGATTATTATATCCCAATCTTCAGGAAATAATTATTTACAGCTAATTTTTTTTACGTAGGAGAATTATTTTTAATCAGTACGCCACTATTCTTTCTATGCGTATTTTATTCCCAACCAACTCCTTCAAAAATCCTGTGCATTTATTATCGTAAGTTTAAAACATTTTTCCAGAAAGAAGCAGTTGATTGCGATAATTAAAGATACATATAATACATTTCATCTTTCCTTTTTTTGCCTCTGGAGAAGACAGCACATAACCTTCGCTTGAAGTAGGAGACTCGGGAGACAAGAGTGGACGAGGAAGGTTAGTTCCTCACTCGCCGGCGCAGTGTCGACATCTCCGTGTGGATTTCATCCACCTCTTCATCCTCCGCAAATTCCATTTCCTCCGCCATTTCCACCACTCGCTCGAAGATTTCTCAGCCTATTAGCGATGATCGCAATGATATCATATCACTGACGCTCTTTGAAATCATGTTGCAACTCTTCACTAATTCCACACGATAGTGCAAAGTGTCAGCTAACTCCTACTTTTCTTGATCGCTGCTCTCACAAATGTTCAGTATTTTTCAAGGAAACTGTGTGGATTCCATCGCACGCATTACTATCACTCATTACTTAGTTACGGTCATACTTCACTCCATCTTTCATATGTCCCCCTCCATATGCTCCACCTCCATACGCTCCACCTCCATACGCTCCATCTTGTTTCCCATTTTGAAGGATTGGACAACATGACTAAGTAATCTCCCAATTTTATTGCTCCCCCGTCTGTTCAGATGCACCCCATCCCGCCCCAGATCATTTACTCCAATCAAACAGTTAGGATCCACGAAATATATCCCGTGCTTCTGATGTACCCAGTCTGTACCCACATTTATATAGTCCACACTTCTGTTTGAAACATCTCTTCTTCTTAGTATACCACTTACTACAATTTTTGCCCTCTTGAATTTTTCTTTTATCATTGTGCATATATCCCACACCAAACCCACAACATGGTCGACTGTTTTAGCATATTTCAATGTCATTTGTTCCCCCGTGAAAAATCACTACCTCTTCTCCTCTATCCCCGCCTTAACCTTCAGTTTTCCTATCTAGTTGTTACGTTCTTATACCTGGAAAACACTCCACTATAGCACCATCCCTTTTACACTCATCTCCTGCATAGCGAATCATCGAATCCTCTATTATTCATGCACTAGGAACCCTTTCAAAGCTTTTATCACTCTCCTCTGCTTTTCCTCCCCTGGATTTCTTCTTAATTTCTCTCCACCCTTCCTCGCTTGAGTCTTTCTGCAAATCATTTCTGAGTGTGCTGTTTGTCTTCACAAGTTCTTCAATTTCATTTCTGGCCCTCTTCAATTCTTCCTTCAGCCCTGCAATTATCTTCCCCTCCTCCAAAAGTCTCTGCTCCTCACATTTAGCACACACAGCACTTCCAACACTCCTCTAAATTACTCTTCGAGCATTTAATGTGGTACCACAATTCACAAACAAAAAAACTCCCTAAAGTCATTAATCTTTTGCGCTCGCATGTCGAGTATCACTCGACAGCAGCTTGTAAGTCAAGTGTAACTCAATACATGCTTTGGAGAGAGAAAAACATGGGATTTGTAATTATTTTTTGTGGCCTTCTTGCGATTGCAGTTTCTAATGCCTCAGGAGCCTCCTAACCATAAACAAGTTGACTTATCAGTATATCCTAAAGATAAATAGGTGAAAAATAGTGAAAAAGGAAAAAAATCAAAGTGCTAAGGCTTAATATTGAAAATTTTCAGATTCTGACTTTTTTGTTTGCAGTTCCTCAGACTCGGAATATTTATACAAACCCACAGATTCATTAGAAGAGTTTTTAAAAGCTGAAAAAGTTTTTAAAAATGTTTCAGTCTTTTCATTGACAGTTATCTTCAACTGTGAAAATTAGTTTGTCATTACCAATTACCATTGGCGTGTGCACAAATTGCTTCCCTGTGGCCATAAGAAATTTCAAAATATTTCTCACATGCCATATAACTCATAGGCATTGTGTCCCACCTGTGGGTCATGACATCTATGGCTAAAATTATATTTGACCCACTGGTATCCTATATATTATTTTTATAATGTATGTGTGTCATTCCCACCGCTACCTTCATGCCTGCCTTAGGCTGCCCACATACCTGCATACATACATGTCTGCCTTGGACACATGACCGCCACCCCCGTCCGCTGCCTGACCCTTGCAGTGCCCGCCGTCCCTTAACCCTCGCGTTCGTCATCCCCTGACCCTCATGCCAACCGTCCCCTGATCCTCCATCCTGCTGCCCCCAACCTGCACAACCTGCATGCACCGACCTGTATCTTCCTTTTGTGCACAGGCACTATTTGCTCCCGCACGAGAGAATGTGTGTGGTCACTGTTTGTGAAAACCACTTCTTCTCAGTATAAAAACCCAAAAAATGATGAATACTACAACTCTGTGCCAACATCGCCACTGTGCACAGTTTACAGCTGATGCGCTTGACGAACTGCAGCATCAAAATGCTGCCTGCCAGCAGCATCATCGAGCACTTTTGTCTCAAGAGCAGCAACGGTAGTTAAATGCAAGCAGGCAGCAGCAACACCATGCACAGGCTGTAGCCTCAAGTTGTGCTGGTGCATCAAACACAGTGGAAATTCTCAATGGCTTTTTCACCCCGGACATTGTGCGAGTTGGGGACTGCTCTCCATGCACACATTGTGCAGATGCTCTCTGGGCGAAGGAGCTTGCCTGGATCTCTATTTGTTGCCATGCTGGAAAGGTGCACCTAACACCTTGGAAAATGCCCTGGAGGATAATCCAGCTTACCTCATTCACCAACTCTGGGAGGATTGATGCACACAAGGGCAAGACTTGCTGTCCCATTCAAGATTCTCAACTCGATTGACATTCCTGGCCTAATGCCACATTCCTTTTAGCTAAAAAGGGGGATGGATGGTGGTAATGCTTTTGCACAACCTAAATCTGAAAGAAGGACTTGGCAACAGTATGCGTCTAATTGTGGAGGAGTTGCTTGGGAACTATTTGCTGAAGGCCAAATTTGCTGAATCAAACGGACCGGCCCTAATTCTGCAAATCAGGGTTTATCCCCCAAATGATGGAACCTTTCCATTTCAATGGGAAAGGGTCCAGTTCCCTATTTGACTTGAATTTGCAGCGATGATTAACAAGGCAAACCTTGGATTGTGTCACCATTTTTCTGGACCTAATCTTTTCAGTCACGGCCAACTCTATGTGGCTGCATCACGTGTCAGCAACCCACAGAGTATTTGATTTGCATTGTCTGTCTCAAAGCTTGCTGCAACAACTAAAAATGTTGTGTATCCTGAGGCTTGGGAATAACAGGGGGAGACTTTTCTATTTAAAAACCTTTTTCGATATACTTTTACCTTTTTCTGAGTAAAAGGATTGGTGGAAACAAACGTTTAAAAAGTAACTTCCCTTTGAATACTGTGTCCCTCATTTTGCACACCATTGGTGTGCATGATGTCAGGCTAATATCTAAGTAAACTACTATGGACACAGGACACAATGCCCGTGACCCCCTGGTGGGTCAAGCCATCACAAACGTGTTGATAAATAAATATAAAAGAAATAAAAACATTTACAGTGTTTTATTTTGGAAAGATACTGTAGTTGAAGTGACCAGAAAACAATGACTTTGAATGGGGGACTGTCAAAATATTTAATTATGTTTTTTTTAATTCTTAGTAATTGACTCAATTACTTCCTGGGAACATTTTTTTGTTAAATGGTCTTCATTATGCAAAAAAATATTTAAAATAACTTTGAAATATCCCGCAAAAACGTCATCCTGGTTGGAGAGAGAGTAGTAAGGGGTACGTGACGTCATCGCATGCCTTACGACCGTTTTCGTACTTCGTCCTGTTGCTTTTCCTGATATTGTACCTAAAATGGAGAATATGGAACTTAAGAAGGGTTACAAGGATTGTCTGGTACCTCAGTGCTTAAATACAACGATTAAAACCCCGAGAAAATTGTTCTTCACGCTACCGAGCTCCTTGGGGAGAAATAAGAAGCGGAAAATATTGTGGTTGAAAGCCATGAGGAGATACACATGTGATATATTGGAACATATAACTGCATTTGTCTGTGAAGATCATTTAAATCTAAGTACTAGTTATATGTATGTACGTAATTTTATTGCTTCGTTTTTTAGTTTATGACTTATGTCAGTATTACACTGACATGATGCATATATTTCTGGAGAACGATGTTGAAAGAATAAATTATATTTTTATGTTTCAAAGCTTAGCATATATATTTTAACAAAACCTCCATAATGTAATATACCTATTCTAAATACATAAGATCAAACTTACGGAAATCGTTGGGCTATGGGTTTATTAAGCAAATAATTACTGTTGCAGTGCATATATTTAAGAACCAAGTTTTAAGCAATTACTTTTACAAATGTTACGTATTAAGTTAGCTCTGTAATTTAAATATTTTAATAAATTTGTTCACATAATATCCACGACAGCATGGTATTTTGAAGGACCATGTTTTTCTAAATGAGGGCAGTCATGACACTCCACAGACGTGACTAAATCTTCTTCATCTACAACTACACTCACTTCATAACCTCTTTATCTTATTCTGTGTTCAGGGCAAATCTTGCCTTTAACAATACAAATTTTTCCTTCTCGCTTCAGTTTAACAAATCCAACAGCATTACTAACATAGTCTTTCCTCATTGACTTCAAAGGGAGAAAAAGCCATAAAAGCAACGATGAAATTTGCAACATATACAAAAGAGACATGCAGTTATGACAAACATTTCTACAGTTTTTCTTTTCACAAGTATAGGTAATAACTAAGGCAGATAGACACTTAAAACAAACTTCGCCACATTTCCTATAGACAAGACACACGGAAACTAAGTTTATTCGCATTAATTTTTTATATTTGTCAATATTTGACCTGAT
Source organism: Tanypteryx hageni (assembly GCA_028673005.1). Taxonomy (NCBI): domain Eukaryota; kingdom Metazoa; phylum Arthropoda; class Insecta; order Odonata; family Petaluridae; genus Tanypteryx; species Tanypteryx hageni. The sequence continues at coordinate 4,392,924 of CM054117.1, forward strand.
GATTCTGTAAAGGCAGATGATGGTGATTATTCACTGAAACCGGTCGTGTTTTACTTCATATATTTTGTGGAAATTAGCAAAAGTTTAATATAAATAAAAAATACTATCTAGCATTGTTCATGTTATTTTATTGTGGAATTCCACTAAGTCTTGGCCTCGTCCACTACCTTTTGTATACTTATCTAACTATATTTTACTTACTAGATTCTAGGACAGCATGGGAAACAATACATAAATAAATATTCTATAATATTAGTTAAAACTTGAGTTGTTTTATTCATTCAATATGGGAAAGCTGTTTTAAGATGTCAATCTATCTTTTACATATCTTCTGCATTTCAGTCGAAATAATAGTACTATTACAATAACTGAAAATAAAAGCACTACATCGAACTTGTTTTATCAATTAAACTATCCTCCTTCATGCATTTCAAAATCTGAATATTCCTCCCTACGACTTCCAATGTACTGCAAAAACATGTACGAATCAACGTTGGGCAAATTATCAGATCTGGCTACACAAAACCCTTCATATGCCATTTTGCAAAACACAAAGCGAAATAAATGCAGGAAGGTGCAGTACTTCTACCAATATTTCTTCTAAGAGGACATATAGAGGAAAACAACAGAATTATGTCTTTCAAGCTTCTACTTCTATATCGGCACAATGGCTTCTAGCACAGCTATCATCGGCTAACATGCTTGTGACATGCACTGATGTCACTAAACACTCAGCAAACTTCAGCTATCAATCGGATGTGATCGGGTTTGGCATTAACTCGTCCATTTTAAATTGCTTTTTTTTATAAATATCAGTTAAAAATTTAACGAAAAAACTTTATATTTGCCTATAACAATAGCCATACAATTCAACTTCATAAAATTTTTGGTAATTCCTAAAAGCTTCCACCTGCAACCATTTTCAGTTTCAAATGGCAAACATTTGGTTGGAATAACTACCTTGAAATATTTTCCAAGTAAACAAACTGTTCCTAAATTACTGCACTTGATCCCAAATTTGAATTTCATTGTAGATGTACTTCAAGTTATTCATATTATTAAACCATTTGGTGTTGGTCTGAGATTGATTGTAATTTAAAATTAAGTCATACTTTAAACTATCCAATATTGAACTGATAATGTTTGACTTTAGATTTGTGTGTCTTTCGTCATTTAAAATTGTACTCAATCAGTTTGCTGTTTTTATGTTAATGCTTTTTTATCTTCTCCAATTTTAGCTTCTGAAGGACCAGTTGTCGAAAGTATAAATAAGTATTTGCCTCCACAAATTCGAGTTATTGGGATGAAACGAGTTACTAAAGGCTTTAATAGTAAATCTGCTTGCGATGCTAGAACATATTCTTATATGCTTCCCACTTTTGCATTTGAGACGAATAAAGTGCCTAAGGAATCAATGGGAGCAATCCAAGATCCAAAACTACCTGTTAGCTCAATTGTCATGCCAAATGAAGATTTTCGATTATCTCCTGAAGCACTTGAGCACGTCAATGAGATTCTTAGACTCTTTGAAGGCACTCATAATTTCCACAACTTCACATCCAGAAAGTGAGTATTTTATTGAAAAGTCTGAAAAGTAGTATCTTATAGGTATGTAAAGAGTCGTTAATTTTTAAAGTACTTAAGAGCTATAGTGATGAGAAGTGATTTAATTTAAATGAATTTCCAAATTTAACTTATAAGGAAGCCAATGGACCCCAGTGCACAGAGGTATATAATGAGCATGGAATGTGAAAAGCCTGATTTATGTGAAAACATTGAGTTTGTGACAATTACTGTCAAAGGTAATGGCACTATGTTTTGTATTACTGGGTATAAAAGTTGTTGCATGTCATACTGTTGATAGATTTCTAAATTACAAATGAATCTACCATGCACTAAATATTAATTTTGACTAAATTTTATTTAATTAAAAATTACTAAATAAATTGTGACGCAGGCCAAAGTTTCATGCTCCACCAAATAAGAAAAATGGTTGGGCTTGCAATAGCTGTGATAAGGGGGCTGACATCTGCAGAGACTGTATCCAAGGCATGGAAACCTGATCGTTTGGATATTCCTGTGGCACCAAGCTTAGGATTGGTATTGGAAGAGGTGAATATGTCTTTTTAAGTGTTATACATCATATAAAAGAGTGTTTTCCCTATCAAGTCAGTTACGATTTACTTATGAATTAGTGATTTTTAATTGCTTTAGCTCCCTCATGACCCTAATTAATTGCTCAGTAACTTGATATTTTGTGCCAAAATACCTCAGCAATTGTAATTGATTTATAGAAAATAGTTACAAGTAAAAGGGCTTTATTTCAGTTGTATTTCTCCACAAGAAGAAAGGTTATATATATATATATATATATATATATATATATATATATATATATATATATATATATATATATATATATATAGATATAGATATATACATACACACACACACACACACAGTAAAACCCCTATTTAATGAATCGCTGGGGGATTAGAATATATTTCACTAAATCAAGGTTTTCATTAAATGGAGGTTTTCAATTAAAATGAGTTAAATTTATCTTTTTTGCTTGTGTATTAGTTCCATTATACAATACCAGAATAAGGCCACTGAAAATGGTCTCTATAATAAAAATCCATTTTTCAACTTTGTATGCAGAATAGAGTAAAACTTCGCCGAACGTGGGGGTTAGGTTCTACAAGGGTGTCGCGTTCCGCAGATCCGCGTTGGAGGAATCATTAGTCTTATGGGAATAAAAGGGTTCCGTTCTGAGTTCGGAAAAATGTACCTTGAAGGCGTTTTTTCAATAATAATGACATAGTTTGCTTATATTTCCTTGAAAAAAGATTATAAACATCGCATCAACTAATTATATACAGTAGTATTGTGTTTAAAAAATATTTATTAAAAAATTAAAATTAAATTCTCGCGTAATTTTACACTAGGCAGACATTCACTTTTATAGTTTTCCCTTTATACCTTGAAATGCTTGCTTAAATACGACACTTTCATTGCTCGCAGTGATAAATATTTAGAAACAAGTTTTGTAATATTTAAACTTAATGTTCACAGAACTGAAACAATACATATTAAAAACTTGTTGATTAATATCGACAGCGAATCCAACGATCGGTCCTCAGCTATGCCGGATTGGCCTCTGCACAGATGCATAACACTAGCGGCACTACCGGCAGTTGTTTGCACTCACTGAAACGGTACATACTGGCATTAATTTTTGCGTAATTTTTATTTATCTCTAGAAATATTTTATTGAAAATTTAATGAAATATTTTAACGAAGTTACAGTGAAACTCACCAAGGTTAATTAGATGGTCTGCTCTTGGTCTTGTGATTTCTATGTGCTCAGACCTTGACTGGAAGAATTTCGTGATAGGCATCTGTTTGGACTTTTTTAACTCCCTATGAAGTTCTACATAGGGAGCTAAAGCTGATTCTAGACTCCTCTTGAACTTCAGGCTTCTTTCTACTGAAGGATCAAATTTCACTGGTGCTTCTTTTAAATCTTCTGTCTGCTTCAAAAACTTCTCCAAAATTTTTGCTGTTAACTTTGGCTTCTCAGGCTCCAAATCGTTTTCTTCTTTTTCGCCTTCACTCGAAGTTTGTGTCACCATATCTAATTCAGCAACGGTTAGTTCCTCTGCATGGGACTCTAACAATTCTTCCACATCACTTTCTTCCATGTCTTCAAAGCCTTCACCCCCGATGTGTCTTGCGATATTAATTATTTCCCTAACGTCCTCCGTATTATCGGGAAAACCTCGGAAGTCACGAACCAGGCCAAAGAGTTTTCCAGCAAAGGTTCATTGTTTCACTTCTCACTTCATCCCTTTATTATTTCAATAGCCTTCGAAATATCAAATTTTTTCCAGCAATCGCTAACTCCTAAGGATGAATTTGTCTCCATCATTGAAAGAATGTTAGCGAAACTTCTGCGGATGTAATACGACTTAAAGGCTGCAATAACACCCTGGTCCAAGGGCTACACAAGTGAAGTTGTATTAGGTGGTAAGAATTTAACTTCAATTTCAGGATGGGCCTCAGCAAGAGATTTCGGATGACCTGGTGCATTATCCACTACGAGGATCACCCTAAATGCAAGATTTTTTCCCTTCAGGTACTTTTTCACTTGACGAACGAAGCAATTCTCAAACCAATCCTCAAAAAGTCTTGCAGTAACACGAGCTTTGCTCTTACTCCTCCAAAATACAGGGAGCGAACTTTTGGTCTTGCACTTCAGTGCCCTCGGATTTTCCACTCTATACACCAACATTGGTTTGCACTTAAAATCTCCTGCTGCATTTTCGCAAAATAGAAGGGTAAATCTGTCTTTAGCTACTTTAAAGCCAGGAGCCGACTGTTCGTCTTTAGCAATCCACGTTCGTTGTGGCATTTTTTTTCCAAAATTAACTCGTCTCATCGGCGTTAAAGACTTGCTCAGGTTGGTAATTTTTCCTTTCAGTGAGTTCACTGAATACATCTGGATATTTAGCTGCTGCTTCATGATCGGCAGATGCAATTTCGCCAGCAATCTTCAAATAATGAAGTTGAAATCGCTTCTTAAATCTATCAAACCATCCTCTGCTGGCTTGAAAAGTAAAGGCTCCTCGTTCTTCACCACTTTCTTGCGATTTTAAATGCTCATATATACTAAGGGCTTTATTTCTGATAATAGACCCATCCAAAGGAGCACGTTTTTGTGCCTGATCTTTGATCCAAATGTTTCACATCTTTTCCATTTTCTCCATTAGTGCATCTCGTCTGCTAACATAGAAGGTACTAGCAGAAGCACCGGCACAAATACTAGAACGAATTTTTTCTTCCGTCTTCTTCACGGTTCTTATCGTAGATTCATTTACGTTGTATTGTCGGGATGCTGACCGTCCAGAATTCATCTCGTCAATACCTTAGTGATTCAGCCTTGGCAACCTCCGCAGTGAGTTTTGTGTGCGTTGCATCTTCGGGGAGAAAAGATATTTCCAGCGGAAATATTCCTGGGGGCTAAGAGATCCATCGGCATTACTTATGTGACTTCTTTTTAACGACGGTAGTTAAGTGCTAAGTCTCACGTGACGTGAAAAACTGAAAAAAGGAACCTCATCTCAGGTTGGAGTTGAAGATAAAAAAGCAGTTAAAAACGCTGAATGATTTTTTATTGGGTGCCGACAGACTTAACAAAACACTATAATCGTAGTACGATTTTTTCTTACTAATGATCTTTTCAGGGCAAACATTTTATTGAAAATGGTCATTCAAGGAAATCGCGTAAAAGTGAATCACTTCCCGCAGTCGGTGAAGCTCATCACGCATTTGAGTACCGCGTAAATTTGAATCCGCGTTGCGGGAAGCCGCATTCAGCGAAGTTTTACTGTACTTATATTAATACTTTTAAAATAAACATTTATAAACAAATTCCAGTGACAAACAAGCCTTATTGCTATTGTATATGAAAATTTCTGTAATGAATCATTCATATGATTACAAAAAATAATTTCAAAATTTTAAAAGTATTTTCAAAATTGACATAAATCTAGAAACAATTTTTCATCCCTCCTTTAAAAAGCTTCATCATACAACATTAAATAGAAAATATTAAAATATATTTGGCATTTCACATAAAAAAATAACAAAATTATTCAAAAACCAAGCATACATAGCTACAAGAAAATTATTTATTAAAATAGTCCAGCAAACTTGTTTGCTTCTTCTGGTGGGTGCTCTGAACATTCAGAACTTCTCGCTCCAAAGAATTTACTTTTGATATAGTAGTGCTGTCCACATCAAAAGAAGTTAAATATCTTCGCACCACTTCAAGTGCCTGAACCACTTCACCAAGTGTGGGAACTGATTCTTCTTCTTGTACTGCCTCTTCTTCTTCTTCTACTACTGCCTCTTCTTCCTCTGCCTCTTTGGCATCACAGATTTCTTCCACGTCCTGTGGAGGACCAGACGTACTCTCAAGATCATCACACCGGACAAGCTCTTCAAAATTTGTGTCCATGTCAGGTGCAATTTTCAACCAATTTTCGTGGTCAATCACATCGATATCTACATCAATTTCCATAGCATTGTTGCAATTGAACGCAGCCTTATGAAAACAGTTTGATATTGTTTGAGGTGTAACTGAATTCCATGCAGCTGTTACCATATGCAAACCCTGAAGGACGCTCAGTATCAAATGTTTATTCATCTCAATGTAGGATACTGCTTTCTGCACCAAAGCCTTCCTGTACTTCGCTTTCATGGAGTGAATAATGCCCAAGTCAAGTGGCTGCAGATGGCTAGTACAATTAGCTGGAAAAAACACCACTTTTATATTGAGAAGAAAATCAGTATCTGGAGGGTGGGCCGGACATTTATCAATAAATAGAAGAATTTATCTATTTGCACCACCCATCTTTGCATCTAATGATTTCAAAAATGTTTTAAATATATCCGTTGTCATCCATGCATTTTTATTACTGGCATATTTACATGGCAATGCCCGGACATTTTTAAAACACCTTGGCTTGGCAAATTTACCTATTATTAGAGGCATCAACTTTTCACTGCCATCTGAATTTGCACATAAAAGTGCAGTTATCCTATCTTTACTTCTCTTTCCACCATGGCACTTGTCTCCTCTAGTAGCAAGAGTTTGTGATGGAAGAAGGTTGAAAAAAAATGCGTTTCATCTGCATTAAAAATATCATTGGGCTTATAGCCTTCAAAATACCTTACCAATGTTACACTCTTCCAGTAGTCAACAGTTCCTTCATCAACACTAGCACTTTCTCCACAAACACTTTTATATTCAAGTCCATGGCGCTTCTTAAATCTGTCCAGCCATCCATTGGAACCACTAAAGTTTTCTACTCTAAGCCTAGTTGCTACCCTACTTGCTACCCTACTTGCTTTCTCCTTCAACAGTACACCATTGATTGGGAGGTTGGCGGAGCACATTCCCTCAAACCACTCTTGTTACCCCCACATTTCACTTCTTCGTCTAGTATTAATTGTTTATTCTTCATTATACAAAACATTGAAGACGGTGCAAGATTAAATTTGCGTGCAATTTCTATCGCAGGCATGCTTGGGTTCTTTTCCACTTCTTGAATGATTTTCACTTTTTCCGTAATTGTCAGCTTCTTCCTTTTACTAGTAGCCATTATTAAGGAATAAAAATAGTATAAAGAATATTTTTCACAAATGCTCCAGGTTTACACAGTGATCGCCGAACAAGCAGGCAGCACAACGAAGAGTTTAACTGCTAGATAAGGTAGACGGAGAGGGAACAGGCATTACGTCATCGGGATCGGGGTAATCAGCTGACATGTCTCACAAGGGAAGCCCCCAAGGTGTGACACTCGTATCGGATTGAGACTTTGCAGAATGAAAGTATATGCAAAATAACGGAATCCAATTTCTACCTAGGTGCCAACTCGATGCCGTTTACGAGAAAATGTCCTTCGAAAATCGCGATCCGAGAGTCATCGAAATAAGAACGTTAAAACTTTTTCATGAGCAAAAAGAAATCAGAAAAGAAGCATATTGTACGTAAAAATTACGATATACGCTTAAAACATTGTGAGTGGCTCATCACGCGCAAGCGGCTACATTGTCTGCTAAGACGGTAGCAGCCGCAAGGAAACCTTAAATCCTACAATGTAATGAATCCCACTCGTATGTTCCTCATTTCTGGTATCACGCTCAGTTACCTGTTGTCATAGTGTGCTATATACTCGACGTCCTTTACGAGAAAATGCCCTTTGAAAATCGCTATCCGAGAGTCATCGAAATAAGAACGTTAAAAGTCCTTTCCTTATTATCTAGGAGCGTTGGTATAGGGTAAATGAGTTGGATTTCAAATATTATTGCCGGGGTTCGATTCCCGATGGGACCAAAATTTTTTTCACCGATTTTTTTTATTTGTTCGCAATTTCCAGCATATCGTGAATAAAACTTGCGCAACATTTTTAAAAAAATTATTCCATTCATTATAACTAATATTTTCAACATTGTAATTCTTCACCGTAATTCTTCACGAACATAATTTTACGGATCACTACCCATTCGCCTTACCATCATGAATAATACATGACGAGATTTGAAAGGAGGAATGCAGAGCAATGCACTGAAATAACCCAACAATATTGTGACATAATGCCAATTATAATTATAATAGCAATAATTGACACCAGCAACCGATTTATCATAATGAACAATACATGACGAGATTTGAAAGGAGGAATAAAGAATGCATCGAAATAACCCAAATGTATTGTGACATAATGTCAATTATAATTATAATGACAATAATTGACACCTGCAACTGATAACGAATCCCTTTAACAACAACACCGTAACGTTAATAACAACATTATAAGATGACTAGGCGCAGTTTTTCGTGGCCTTATTAGCAGACGTCCTTGTCTCTCTACCACAGTCAACCTCAGTATATTGCCGAGCGATTTATTGTTAGAGGGCACATTTTGGAGTGGCGATTGGAATTGTTTGTTTTTGTTCGTGTTTTGCGAGTGATCTTCAGTTTTTGGGGCAATAAAAACTGCATCATTTACTATTATACAAAACTCTTGAAAGTGTGAAGACGAAAATGGATCCTAGAGAATCAACTTCTCCTGCGCCTGGAACTTCGCGATCCGTACCAACCGAAGAATTTGATTCTGGCTCCGCAGTTGCTGATAACACTTTGTCAGTCATCAAAAGCGATGTTGGGAAACAAGACACACAAAATAGGTCTTTAACAAGTAGGGAGGACACCATTAAAATACAATCCATTATGCACAACCAATTGCAGGCACCAATCTATTGTAAGATGATTCGATATGCATGGTACGCCTCAAAATTATCAAAGGAGCGTGAAGTATTTTTAAATGTCAATGACGTGGCTTTCCCTGCAGAGGTCAATTTAACAAAATATAATTGTGGACAATAGTCATTCATAAGATGTGCATGGTGCCGAAAATGTTTGTTTTGAATATTTTTATGGTAAATATCACCCTAAAGATTGTACACAACATCTTTCCTAATAAGGGTTTTCAATAAAATGAATTTCTAGAGTGTGTAAAAATATTGTAAAGTATTTTGTACATTTTGTTCTGTATTCCTTCTTTCAAATCTCGTCATGTATTGATCATGATGGTAAAGCGAATGAGTAGTGATCCGTAAAATTATGTTCGTGAAGAATTACGATGAAGAAAATATTAGTTATAATGCATGGAATAAATTTTTTTTTAATGTTGCGCAAGTTTTATCGACGATATGCTGGAAATTGCGAACAAATAAAAAAAATCAGAGAAAAAAATTTTGGTCCCATCGGGAATCGAACCCCGGCAATAATTTATTTATTTATTTATTTGTCCCAAATAATATTTGAAATCCAACTCATTTACCCAAGACCAAGGTTAATAAGGAAAGGACTTTTAACGTTCTTATTTCGATGACTCTCGGATCGCGATTTTCAAAGGGCATTTTCTCGTAAACGACGTCGAGTATATAGCACACTATGACAACAGGTAACTAAGCGTGATACCAGAAATGAGGAACATACGAGCGGGATTCATTACATTGTAGGATTTACGGTTTCCTTGCGGCTGCTACCGTCTTAGCAGACAATGTAGCCGCTTGCCCGTGATGAGCCATTCACAATGTTTTGAGCGTATATCGTAATTTTTACGTACAATATGTTTCTTTTTGCTCATGAAAAGTTAACTAAATGCGGGAAACGTCAAATAAAAATTGAAGTACGAGTACATAATATTTTTCCACTAAATGCGGGTTTTTCACTAAATCGGGTTTCACTAAATGCGGGAAAATAATACAGTAAAACCCCTATTTAACGAATCGCTGGGGGATTAGAATATTTCACTAAATCGAGGTTTTCATTAAATGGAGGTTTTCAATTAAAATGAGTTAAATTTATCTTTTTTGCTTGTGTATTAGTTCCATTATACAATACCAGAATAATGCCACTGAAAATGGTCTCTATAATAAAAATCCATTTTTCAATTTTGTATGCACAATACTTATATTAATACTTTTAAAATAAACATTTATAAACAAATTCCAGTGACAAACAAGCCTTATTGCAATTGAATATGAAAATTTCTGTAATGAATCATTCATATGATTACAAAAAATTATTTCAAAATTTTAAAAGTATTTTCAAAATTAACATAAATCTAGAAACAATTTTTCATCCCTCCTTTAAAAAGCTTCATCATACAACATTAAATAGAAAATATTAAAATATATTTGAAATTTCACAAAAAAATATCAAAGTTATTCAAAAACCAAGCATACATAGCTACAAAAAAATTATTATTAATTAAATAATATTAATAATGATGAGCCATTCACAATGTTTTGAGCGGATATCGTAATTTTTACGTACAATATGTTTCTTTTGTGATTTCTTTTTGCACATGAAAAAGTTAACTAAATGCGGGAAGAGTCAAATAAAAATTGAAGTACGAGTGCATAATATTTTTTCACTAAATGCGGGTTTCACTAAATGTGGGAAAATAATACATTGTTTATATGGAGCTATTGTCGGGACATGAAAAAATCTTCACTAAATTGGTGAGTGCTCACTGGGTTTCCTCATCCCAACACCTTGTTGACATCCATATATATATATATATATATATATACATAACAACTTACGGAAAAGGAAAGGTAAAATGAATATATGGATGTCAACAAGGTGTTGGGATGAGGAAACCCAGTGAGCACTCACCAATCAGACGACTTCAGGTTGGCGAGGCCCCGGGGATGTCGAAGCGACACACGTAAAATAACACAAAAACACAGAAACATCACAAACGTAAAGCTTTCGGAACTACTCCTTCTTCAGCTACAGAGAGAGAACTGAACCGAAAGCTTTACGTTTGTGATGTTTCTGTGTTTTTGTGTTATTTTACGTGTGTCGCTTCGACATCCCCGGGGCCTCGCCAACCTGAAGTCGTCTGATTGGTGAGTGCTCACTGGGTTTCCTCATCCCAACACCTTGTTGACATCCATATATATATATATATATATATATATATATATATATATATATATATATATATATATATATGTATATATGTATATATGTATATATATATATATATATATATATATATATATATATATATATATACGGGTTTAAGGGAAACCTACTCCACACCAGTGACCCTTTTTGTCACACATCCATAAAACACACCCATACTCATGTATAACACACACTCCTGTATAACACACACCCATACTTTCTGCCAAAAAATTCTGACTTTTTCATATACCTTTGTATATCGCTCAATTGATTTTGAGAGGTATAACAACAAAATTTTGGAATTATATTGTCATGTTAGGTATTAAAAAGAGTACCTTAAATAAATACAGACCCTCTATGGGTTATGCAAGACTCGACTTAAGCAAATTCAACTTGACGTAAAAACCTTCGGAAAAGTTTTTTAAAATCCAAAATCCAAAAAAAAGTTGCAGACATTTCCTTACAAGGCAAAACATTTTAGACTTAAAGTAATATTTTGAATGAAGTTTAAACACATCAATTTATATGTAATTTATTTAACTATACATAACACTTATTTTACAGAATATTAAAGGGCTAGAGAAATTTTATTACAGTATTTAATATGAAATCTTAGATTTCATTGCATATCGCAGTTGCCATCCTCACATAGCTATTTGGTGCTGAATATGACGAGGAAAATGAATTCTTTGGGTTTTAAATTACTGTCATTGTTATTTATATATAATATATTCATTAACTAAATAAAATTATTTTAATTTTCATATACAGTGGAAACCACTTAACACGAAAACGGATAACGCGAAATATCGGTTAACACGAAATGCAGGCTCGGTCCCTACCAGTGCCTTTACATTTCAACGTATATTAGTTCGTTTTACGCAAAATGGTTAACAAGAAATTTCAGTTAACACGAAAAAAATTTTCAGTCCCCTGAAAATAAATCCCTGTCAAATTCTTGGGATAACACGAAACGACCCACTCGTTTCTTAACATAGAAGTATAAATAATCTCACAACCACAGCTGTACCTCCTACTTCCCCCTCCCTTTCAATAGGCATGGTCATTAGTAGACCTCAGAGAAACTCACGCGCCCCCGTTGAGAGGGTTGCTACCGATATTTCCTTGGCAGCAATAAACTAAATTCTGGGAACTACCATCTTCGAATGAAAGGAAGGATTTGGAGGTGCAGATTGTTATCTATTCTGTACCTTCCCTTTCCCGTCTTTCAATATGCTCAGCTCCTCCCTTGCTCTCATCTCTAGACCCCTATGCAGAACAGTTCTACTCAGTTGATTCTGAATTTCTGTGTGGAACGGTTAGCGAATGTGAAACGAATCTGTGAGTGAAGTTCTTTCTTTTTCAGGATCGTTTTCAGTTGTGATTTTTTATTTTTATAAAAGATAAAAGACCCACATAAAAATGGCTAGTATAGTGCATAAGCAAAAAGCAATACCGCTGAAAGTGAAAATGCAGCTCCTACAAGCGGTTGATAACGGTGATAGAACCAAAACGGACATCTGCAAAGTGTTCGAAATTCCCTTTTCAACTTTGTCAACAATTATAAAAAATCGTGATAAAATAACATCTGTGTTTGAGAGAAGCATGTTTGAACCGGAACAAAAGCGTCTACGCACTGCAAAGCACGAGGATTTGGAAGCGGCGCTGATCATCTGGTTTAAGCAAGCAAGAGGCCAGAATGCTCCAATTTCTGGTCCTGTTTTGATGGCGAAGGCTGACGCTTTGGGATCAGAATTGGGAATTGAATTCAAGTCTAGTCCTGGATGGTTGGAGTGGTTCAAGGTAAGGAATGGGATAATTTTTAAGTGTGTTTCTGGTGAGTCGGGAGACATCTCCCATGATATGACATCAGAGTGGGTAACTTCTACCTTGCCTAAATTATTAACAGACTTTGTGCCTAAGGACATTTTTAATGCTGACGAAACCGGAATTTTTTTCGCTGCCTCCCAGAAAAAACTTTAGCTTTTAAAAATGAGCAGTGCTCTGGTGGAAAAAAATCTAAAGAGCGCATTACAGTAATGGTGGCTTGCAATTCAGACGGTTCTGAAAAAATCCCGATGTTTGTTGTGGGTAAATTTCTGAATCCTCGCTGCTTCAAGAATGTAAAGAAGCTTCCCGTGGAATACACTGCAAATAAAAAAGCTTGGATGACGGGAAACATTTTTACAGACTGGGTTAGGGCATTGGACAAGCGCTTTTCATGCCAGAAGTGCAAAATAGCTTTAATTATCGACAACAGCCCTGCTCATCCAGAAGTGGAAAAGCTGAAATCAATTAAACTGATCTTTCTGCCGCCTAATACAACAAGCATATTGCAGCCATGTGACCAGGGTATTATAAAAAATCTAAAATGCCACTATCGGAAGTTATTACTCCAGAAATATTTATCTAGTATTGAATCAAATGAGGAAATTAAGCCCGTGACTCTTTTGGATTCCTTGCATTTGTTGTATGCCCCTTGGAGGTCAGTTACAGCGAAAACAATCGAAAATTGTTTTCGCCATGCTGGATTTTCCTCTTCGCCATCAGCAGATAGGTTTTCTGGACAGGATGAAACTGAATCGACTAGGGAAATTAGGGTAAATACATCTACTGAAAGTGAATTGTGCGATATCTTCAGTCGCGTGTCGTCTGTAATGAGATTGACGACTGAAATCACGCTGAATGATTATATAGCAGTGGATGACCATATTGCCACTATACCACTTTTAACAGACAGTGACATTGTGGACATTGTTAAATCAAGTGCAACAAAAGAAAATGAAAATAGTAGTGAAAGTAGAGATGACTGTGACGACAGAATGTTGTCAGTGCCAAGTGCTGCGGATATCCGTGGAATGCTAAAAAGTGTGCGTCGGTTTTTAGAAAATCAAACAGATGGGGACAGTTTGTATGAGACGGTTGATGATTTGGAACAATTTGTGGAAAAAAAGATCATTATGAATGCTAGGCAGAAAAAAATTACGGAATTTTTTGTTAAGAAGTAGACAATTGAACTACTTGAGCGACCTTGATACTTAATATTTGTATAGTGTTTTTATGAAATTATTGAAATAAAATAATTTTTTATGTATATATGTAATGAATAAATTATAAGGTTTTCATTATTATAACTAATTACTGTGCTGTTTCCATCGCATATTTGTTATTTCAAGATTTATTTACAAGCTTATATCAATATCTCAAATCTGTTTCAAAAAGGTTCTCATGAAATTCGTTTAGCACGAAATTCGGTTAAGACGAAATGTTTGCGCTGGTCCCCCACATTTCGTGTTAAGCAGTTTCCACTGTACTAGGTTTTTTGTTTTTGATGCGTGTTTTGTGGGAAGTCTACCTTGCGATTTCGCGGGAGATTTCAGCAATCAGCTTATGAGTTAGTGAAATTTGGAATATTTGGAGAGGATGGAAATACAATTGTAAGGATGTAAATAGGTGTTTGATACGTTTAATAAATATATGTACAGGCACTCTCCGGGTTACGTAAGCCTCATCTTACATAAACCCACACTTAGGTAAGCTGCCCAATAAATAACTAAAAAAATTTCGTTATGTTTACGTTAAAGTTTACGTTAGTGGTTTTTGTAAGCAAGCAGGAACTAAATATGAGCACAGAGGAAGAACGCAAGGTATGGGTTGTAATGCTGTAGCCACACTATGCTACCCAGCAACTGTTGCCAATCTAGTGAATTTTTAGCTATATGTACTAGCGACTTTGGGTTCAAACTAGCACCTAAAAAAGACCACAGTGAATACCTACGAATCTGGCAAGTCGATTTAACAATCTACCTAATGCTAGCGATGCTATAATTGTGGCGTATATCTGCACTCATACGAATACTAAAATAAATTACATTATAATATTAACGTAGTAACAGTAAATTATATTATTTCATTTTCATCTAATGCTATACAACAACATGTCTACAAGTAGCAGCAATAATCTTAGCAGGGTTTACATGGAGACTCTTTTGCAAGGGCTTGTTTCAATTGCGAGCGATGGAGTGTGTGTGTATTTGCTAAGGAAAGAACGAGACAGGATTTTGAAAGTGATTATAAGAACCTAAATGATTTATAAGAAGACAATCGTAAGTGAAAGAATGCACATGTAAATGAAACCATTTTGTCTCATTTTTCATCTGTACACAGGCGCATGACTCATTCCTTCCATATACTGTTTACTTGCACAGTTTTAGTCAGATGACAGAACACAAAGGTCTTTTGAAAGTGCCAACCAAGAAAATGAGTGCAGGGCCATCCCTAGGTGGTAAGCAGGTAAGGCCAGCACCTCTCTGGGGATGGCAAATGAGTTTGTCTCATAGACTTATTTAATATAAGGCGCTTTATGTTCTCAAATTGTGTTTGTCCTATAACTCACTGTCGTTGAAAGCAGACAACATATTCAACATAGTCAACTGCAGTTGACTTGGTCACTGTCGTAAGCAACATACCCACTGAAGATGCCCACTTAGTGGGCGAAATACATTAGGTAACTTTAAGTTAATTTTATGGCTGAAGGAGTTCTCAATTTATCTTAACTCAACTAGCCATAAGTGTTTATCTGAGCATTCAACCAACATATGTATTTCAATATCGATGGTGGGAAAATGAATTTTCAATCTTTAAGGTATCGTTTGGTTCATGTACCATATTTGTGCAATGATTCTAAGTGATTTTAAAATATGAATGAAAATTATGCTGCATTGCTTCTCGTAAACATAATTCCCATATATAACACGTAGATACTGAGGGAGATGCAGAACTGAGATTCTATACTATTAGTTGTAGATACCCATTCACCCATGAATATTAATGTTGTCAGAATTTGAAAATAACTATTGCACAATTCAACACAATGAAAATTGAAAAGTGTTTCATGTGTGTATTAATATTGGTCACATTATGGTGTACATAAAAATTAATGTGTGTGTGACCAGTAAAAATACTGTTATGGATTCATAGTAAATGGAATTGAAAGACATTTACTACAGGCCATGAAGGTAGCTGGATTTGGTTTCCAATGTGCAAACATAGTCCTTAACCCATTGAGACACCATTTAAAATTTTAAAAGTAAAACCTGAAATACCATTTGATTTTCACAATATTTTACAATTTACAAAAACCTTTTTCAAAGACTATTTCACTTCTATAATATATTTCAAAATATGCAAAACCTTAAATTTTTACATTACATTATCTTACATTTTTAAACAATATGTAATTTTGTGTGATATTCTTTAAAACATTCAATTTGCAAGGCAACTTTACCCTTTTCACATTTAAACTTGCTTTCACTTTTTTATTTTTTTAAAGAACGCACTTTGCACAGTCATGAAGGTTTTTTTAATAGTATTTAATGGAATGTTGCTAATAAAATGTCCCCAGTTAGCTGCTTGCAATTGCATTGGTGAATCTCCAATAGATACACATCCCCGTCATCTGTACTCCAGCAAATTGACTTTCACAAAGATTTTGATACAAAGTTGCAATTGGCACAGACCGGCAAATTGCGGGCTTTGTGTTCAACAAGGATATATTACATTCTGGTTAGAAACACATGCGCAAGTGGTCTAAATTTTGATACAAAGTTGCAATTGATGCAGACCGGCGAATCGTCAGCTTTGCATCTGAAAGCCAGATGCGATAGGCTGGCGGATTGCTGTCTTTGTGTCTCAATGGGTTAAAGGGTTATAATCTGTTTCTACTGCTCGTGCAGCTGGGACTCGAAGTATTCCGCTCGCGTTCGGGTTATTTCGTTTTTGGCTACGACGCTATGTTGCCAAGTTTCCAATTTCACTCAGTCCATCGGTAGCTGCTGACGAGTGAAGTTCTATGCTCCAATAGATCCGGATGAAGCAGCTTCATGCTTTCCACCATTGCCAAAATACGATTGGAAAGTTTGAGCAATCGTGTCAACAGCGCTCGTCAAGAAATTTTGAGTGGAGGGAAATTTATGACCTCTTATTGGCTGGTATTTTCTTCCTCTCACCCCACATGCCTAACTGTAGACATGCCTCACCTACACGAAATGCTGGAATGGACTATATCAGGTAATATAAGTTATTGACGATTTTTATGGAAGTAGTCTAGGCAAAATCAGGTTTTGTTGGACAGTCACCTCTGAAGGTGGTGTCTTTTTTCACTGTATACATATTTTCTATTTCCTATGGCAAAACAAAACCTGCAAAAATATATATTTTCATCTTTTGGTGCACAGTAAAAAATATCTGAAAATGTTGCTGTTTTACATACTTTATTATACAAGTAGTTGGTGCTCGAATTCTGCAAGCATTTCAGCCCGTATCGAAAGAAACACTATAGGATTTTTATGAGAGGGTGCAGTGCATTAGGCAGTCCCTAATATCACTACTATTAGAGTTGCTTCTCCTATTGTGTGACCCCTGATAATCCTAGAGAAAACAAACCTATCCACTCTGTCCTACAGTCGATATCCCAAATTTAATCTGTGTTTTTGCTTTCAGTAGTACGTAAAAATTCCAATGCATGATGCAATTAGTGTTTTGGATACAATAAAATCTTACACATATATGTGTGATAATAAAAATTAGACTAAGTTAACTTATCTGCTTAGGGGAAAAAACTTGATGTTAATTCGATTAATGAAAAATGATAAAATATATTTCCGTAAATCAAATTTTCTATGCCTCAATTAATTTTTGCTTTCCCTTAAGATTCGAGTTATGGAAGTTCTACTGTATATATACAAATATTTAAAAAATATATTTCCATAACTTGAATTTTCTACAACTTGAGTAATTTTTACTTTCCTTTGAGTTATGGAAGTTCCACTGTAATTCGTTATTCCCAATAAATGCAATAAATCAATGCAATTGTAATGTATAATATCAGGTCCCTTTAAAAGCATTGAGTTTGTTGCATGGTTTTTATAGATTTCCATTGCTGAAAGGGGAAAAATTCACATTTTTTCCTATCAACACATTCAGGACAGCGACCAAAACTCTTATTTTCTCCTATAGTCGGAATTTTTTTGAGCCTGAAGGAATTTTAATAATTAGAAAACTTCAAACATACGTATAGTATTTTTGTAGCGAGGGACCTAGAAAGTGCCGAAAATATTTGTTAGGGCCCCAAAAATTGGTTGAAAGGCCCTAAAAATGGGACAGGCCAACTTTTGTGTCATCAAAAAATTATATACAACAACAACACACCTTGACGCTTTCCCTTGCGGGGTAAGCCATGCCATGCCATATGTCTGCCAATTACCAACCCATCACCACATGCTTCCTCCACACACTTCTATCCTTGCACACTTCTTTTGCTTCACTTACACTCATACACTGAGTCACACATTTCCTTTTATTCCTCATACTTTTCACGTCCCTTTTTCTCTGAGTCTCACTAACCACATCCAACCAAGTCTTGCGCGGTCTGCATCTCCCTCTCTTGCCATTCACTCTTCCTTCATATATTTGTTTGGTGATTCTACTCTCCTCCATTCTTTCTACATGCCTGAACCACCTCAGCATACCTTTCTCATACAAATCTGTCACACTAGCTTTCATACCACATTCGTTCATCACCCAGTTATTCCTTCCTTTGTCCCTCCTAGATTTTCCACAAACTCTTCTCATGTATCCCATCCCAACTGCATTCAAACTACTTTTATGCTTCTCCTGACACACCCATGTTTCACTGCCATACAGCAAGGTAGGCATTAAAACACTCTTGTATACAGACATTCTCACTTCTTTTGACAACCATTCATTCTTTGCAATCGACCACACACTCCCTGCCACCTTTCTACCAGCATTCACTCTCCTTTTGATTTCCCCATCTACTCTACCATTTTTACTAAACATTCTACCAAGGTATACAAATTCATCCACTACCTCAATCGTTCCACCATTTATGCTAAATTGACAGTCGTTCACCTCATTCTCCCGATCGAACACAACTACCTTGGTTTTGGCCACATTTATCCTTAAGTCCATTCTCACTGTCGTATCATGCAGGCTATCTAACATTCTCTGCAATTCTCCTGGGTTCTCAGCCTTTAACACAGCATCATCAGCATACAAAAGTACACGAACATTCTCTCCACCAACCTTAACACCCACCACATCCATACATGCCTGTCTCACACATTTATCCATGAACACATTAAATAACCAAGGGGACATGACACATCCTTGTCGTACACCTTGCTCAACTCTAAACCAATCACACACATGCCCTACTTCCAGTATACACTAGCTTTATAGCATTCAGCATCCAACCATTCACTCCATACTCGCTCAGAACATTCCACAATTCATTACGATTCACTCTGTCATATGCTTTCTCTAGATCAACAAATGCACAGTGCACTTTCTTTCTTACATCCATGCACTTCTCAACCACTTGCTGTAGGGCAAATATTTGGTCGGTGCAACCCCTTCCAGGCATGAAGCCACATTGCACTCCCCACATTTTATCCATAGTTACCTTTTGTACTCTTTCAATCAAAACTTTCCCATACACCTTTCCAAGTATACTCAGCAAACTAATTCTCTCTATAATTCTTACATTCAGTCCTATCTCCCTTACTCTTGTAGAACGGTACAATTACACCATCCTTCCATTCAGCAGGCACTCTTGAACTCCTTGCACACAGATTACACAGATCCCACATCCAACACATAAGCAAATCACCTCCATACTTCAACATCTCTCCCGTTATGCCATCCACAGCAGCTTTTCCATTTTTCAACATATTCACTGCTTTGACTACCTCGTATTACTAATCCCCTCATATTCATTAATATTCACTCCAACAGATTCACTCGGATTTTTAGACTCATTCACAGCATTTCCTTACAACTCTTCAAAATACTTTTTCCAACACTCCCTTACATCACTCTCATTCCACACCATATCACCATTCTTTCCTTGAATTCCGCTCACACCCTTACTCACTCCTTGCCTTGCTCTCTTCACCCATTTCCAGAACAACTTCTTATTCCCCTCAAAATCATTCTGCATTTTCTCAGCTTCATTCATCCGCAATTGTTCTTTACTCTCTTTCACAATATTTTTTGCAGCTCTCCTTTTCTCTTTATACATTTCATACAGTGCCTTTTGCTCATTTTCATTCTTAGCAGCAATCATTCTCACATATGCCTCCTTTTTCTCATTCACAGCCACTTTAACTCTCTCATTCCACCATGCATCACCTCTCATTCTTCCAACAACTGCAGTCCCACACACCTTAGTAGCACACTGCAAGATGATACCTTTCAATCTGTTCCAAGCCTTCTCCACATTCTCTTCTCTCATTTCCTCCTTCCATTCACTCTCTTCGGCCATCAGCCTTTCTTTTAGCACACTTTCATATTCCCACCTATTCATTTGCTCTTGCAATCTTTCCACTTTTACTCTAGTTACCTTCTCCCCTTTCCTCTTTCTCACAATCCATTTTCTCCCAAGATCTACTCTAGAGATCGCTAAATAGTGGTCTGATCCACATTCCGCACCTCACAACTCTCGTATCATTCACAAGCTCCCTCAACTGTTCATCATACACAACAAAATCTATCACACTCCTCGCTTCCCCTCTTGTCCATGTATACAAGTGGATTGACTTGTGCTTGAACCATGTGTTCGAGACAAACAATCCCATTTCCATACATACATTCACCAAGCTTTCATCATTATCATTCACTCTTGGGTCACCAAATGGTCCAAGGACCCTTTCCGTGCCTTCTCGTTTTACTCCCACCCATCCATTCATATCTCCGAGCATTCAGTATCAATCCCACACCTTGATTACCGTGCACGCATTCATCTACTCCAGACCAAAAGGCCAAATTACCGTTATTCATTTCTATCTCTTCCCTCCCTTTACGCTTAGTTTCACTCACACACTAAACATCTATCCTCCTTTTATCCATTTCATTCATCAATTCACTCTCTTTCCCATACACACCTCTTACATTCCATGTTGCAATCTTCCATACTGGGTCATCATCAGATGGGCCAACCTGCTTCGACCTACGCCGCCCATCATGGTTTCGGTCGTCCAAGGCATTCTTATAGCACATTGTAGTAACGTTAAAAATAGGGTAAGCAAGGTTACCAGCCTATACTGTACCCGTGCCACATGCAGCATTCCCTACTAACGGTAAAGGCACAATACCTGTCAGTTTTGGCACAATTTAGCCGTCATGCTACAAGTGAAACCAACACCCAGTATTACCCCAGGTATGCTTACGCTATTCTACACAAGCTACGATCTCTGCTCTAGAGACTACCTTGTGAGCCAACATTCCGTTGCCCATGTCCTACCAACTAGGAGGTATGTGCAGTTACTGACACACTTTGGACACAAAAAAATTATATAAATCCATCAAAAGATTAGTTTGAGGCCCCAAAGGATCCATATATGGATTTTTTGTAGGAAGGGACTCAGAAATTGCCGAAGTAATTTTTATGGTCCTAAAAATTGTTCGAAGGGCTCTAAAAATGGGACAGGCCCACTTTTGTATCTGTTTGATCAAGTCATAAAAAAATTATATAAATCTACAATAGTTGGGCCCGAGGCCTCAAGATTTATTGAAAGGTCCCAAAGTGTCCATGCCCTCATAAATAAGGATAATCAAATAAAACGTTTGATGATAATTTTATTATTTGAAAAATATTTATTTAGTTACATTTCAGCAGAAGAAAATATACTATTTGTAATCTTCCATGGTGTGGTACAACTCAAAACATTCTGGCATGCACAGAAATGGTACACCAACACAAGTTTTACAAAAGAAGTGTTTTCGTTTTGTCTCAAGTCCAACTCTGCTGCATACTTTGCATTCCATGTGTCCATTCTTATTATTTACTTTTCCTGGAAGATGGAGTATGTTTTGAAGGCTTTTTCTTGAACCAACTCTGGAAATAATATTTTTTCTAGGTCTTCCAGGACTTTTTCTTGATGCCCTCACCTCCATAATGAGCTGCTGGACAAGGTTCTCTCTAAAATGCTTTTGCTTATATGCCTTTTTATTCTTATTAATTTCATTATCATCACCTGTGCATAAAGTGTAGGCATTTACTATGCTAGCTTCCAGCATCCAAAAGAAAATCTTTCGCCACCACCTATAAGTTTTTCTACCAAAATTATAGTGTGTACAATATTGATTTCCACAGTCGACTGCTCCCATCTTTAAAGTATAGTTCATTATCACATTTGGTTTTCGTACAACTTCTTTATACCCTGATTTTACTTTCTGTTTTGTCTCTATTGCTTGAAGAGCAATAAGATAAGGACGTCCTTTTTTACTGGTCTTCCCTCCTCTAGTTCTACCTCCTTGATTGCCACTTAGAATCTTCAACCTGCATTTTTCTATTATGATAGCTTCCTTTGAACTGAGATATTATTCAATTTTTGTGCACCCCGCAGGATAATATGTAGTTATCACTGTGACAGGATTTTTACTCTTCTATAATATCACTATATGCCATTTTTTTCGCTTTGGTTTTCAAAATACTACATTTTACTCTTGGTAAATTAACAGTACCTGTATGATGAAATTTCAGACTTTGCAATTAATAGGATAACAGAGGGCTAGAATAGTACCTATCTGTGAATATGTGGTAACCTTCTCCCTGTGTCTTTTGTTTCAAATGGTCACATATAAATACTACAGTCCAAGTTACTGGACCTGAATCTGGGTGAGGCATGAAACAACATGTAGAAGTTCCAAAATATGGCAATATATAATACACAAAACCAGTCTTACTATCAGCTAAAGTATATAATTTGATTTCATATTTTGTCGGTTTTAGCGGACTATACTGGATGCAGGAAAACCAACCACGAAAAGCAACCATGCTCTCATCAATTGCTACATGTTCATATGGAATAAAGTATTCTGCATTTTTAGCGTTGATAAGGTATAAGAGAAGAAAATCAGAAAACCATGGATCACTAAGGAAATGCTGGAGAAAATGGATGAGAGACAAAAATGGAAAAATATTAACAGTGAAGATGATAGAGCCAACTATAGACATATAAACAATAAGTTGAGAAGGGTAACAGATAAAGCTAGAGAAAATTGTATAAAAGAAAAATGTGATGAAACAACAAATGGAGAAGTTAGAATGGTACGATATGATGTACGCTAGGGCACTGGAATTAGAAGATAAGTAGTCGAATGGAATTCGTGGTAAAGATATTTTGAATACGGATGGGAAGATAGTCTCAGAAACAAAGGATGTAGCACAGGTATGTGAAGAATACATTAAGGAACTATACAGCAAGCAGGCAGGATCGGCAAAAATAGAACTGGAAGATGAGGAAAACATTGAAGAAGACAACTTAGGACCAAGTATTATGGAGAGCGAAATAGAAAAAGCGATAGTGGAACTAAAGAAAGGGAAAGCCACAGGCAGCGATGGAATACCAGCTGAGGTACTTAAAGTCACAAGGGAGCAGAAGGACTAAAAGCCATCACGAAATTAATTAATAAGATTTACGACATGAGAGAGTGGCCTCGGGATT
This sequence comes from Tanypteryx hageni, assembly GCA_028673005.1. Classification (NCBI taxonomy): domain Eukaryota; kingdom Metazoa; phylum Arthropoda; class Insecta; order Odonata; family Petaluridae; genus Tanypteryx; species Tanypteryx hageni. The sequence goes on from CM054117.1 coordinate 4,416,510, forward strand.
TCCTAGAAGTAACAGTGATCCCTCTAAAGATGAAGCCAAAGGCAATGCAGTGTAAGGACTACAGAACGATAAGCTTTCTGTCACACACTTCGATGATCATCACGAGTATTCTTAGTACGAGGTGCAATCAAAAAGTTCCCTGACTGGCTGCATGGTGCGCCACTCGTTTGTGCCGCGTAGCTGCACAACTTAGTATACGTACTCCATTGTGAAGTTGTCTCCCAAGTTTGAAGGTGTTAACAAGCTGCGTTTTATAGTTCCGGGTTTTTATTTGCGTTAATATCATAGTGTTTCGGCGATTTTCTCAGCACGAATGACTTCTTTAAAAGAACAATGTGTTTGTGTGAAATTTTGTTACAAACTTGGGAAATCAGCATCTGAAACCCTTGCAATGCTTAATCAAGCATTTGGTGAGGAAGCCATGGGTGGAACCCAAACATACGAGTGGTATTCTCATTTCAAAAATGGACAAACATCAGTTGAGGACACTGAGCGTTCTGGTCATCCTTCAACAAGCATAAATGATGAAAACATCGAAAAAGTGCCATCCACGAGGATCGCTGGCAAAGCATTCTCGACATTTCTAATAGTCTTGATATCTCCTATGGGTCTGTTTAAAGCATTCTCACTGACGTTTTGAACATGAGGCACATTGCGGCAAAATTCGTCCCTTGGCTGTTGACACAAGACCAAATAAACCATCACATGAACGTTTGTTGGGACCTTCAAGAAAGCCTTGAAAACAACCCAAACTTTCTTTACAAGGGACGAAAGTTGGGTTTATGGCTATGATCCCGAAACAAAACAACAATCATCACAGTGAAAAAGCGCAAACTCCCCAAGAAAGCACGACAGGTCAAGAGCAATGTGAAGAGCATGCTCATTGTGTTTTTTGACATGGAAGGGATTGTGCACAGGGAATTCGTTCCACAAGGCCAGACAGTCAACCAACATTATTACACTGAAGTTCTGAAACAACTGGGGGAGAGCATCAGGCGGAAACATCCAGACAAGTGGGCATAACAGGACTGGCTGCTCCACCATGACAACGTACCAGCACACACAACACTATCTGTTCAACAGTTCCTGGCTAAAAACAACTGTTCCCCATCCTCCATACTCTCCTGACCTTGCTCTTTGCGTTTTTTCTCTTCTCAAAGTTGAAAATAGTTCTCAAAAGATGCCGATTTGATGATGTGGAGGAGATTCAGGCAGGACACGCTTGACAACATCCCCAAAAAGGAGTTCCAGGAGTGCTTCGCGAAGTTGATAAGGCACTGAAATCGCTGTATCGTTGCCCAAGGGGACTACTTGGAAGGGGATAACATTCAATAGGACCTGCAGTAAGCCAATTTTTTTTATTACGACCGTCCAGAAACTTTTTGATTGCACCTCATAAAAGGCTGGAGAAAAGGCAGGAGAAATACTAGGGGAAGATCAATTCGGTTTCAGAAAAGGACGAGGAACTAGAGATGCGATAGGGGTAGTTAGAATCATATCAGAAAGGGCAATAGAGTACAGTCAGGATATCTGCGCATGTTTCGTAGACTGGCAGAAGGCCTTTGATTGAGTAAATTGGGTAAAGTTGATGAAGATATTAAAGGATATAGGTGTAGACTAGAAAGATGGGAGACTGATAAGGAATCTGTATGTGAATCAAGTTGTAAAGGTCAGGTTGGACAATGCGGACACCTGCGAAGTAAATATCGGTAGAGGAGTAAGACAGGGCTGCTGCCTATCACTGACCCTATTCAATATATATGGAGAAAGTCTAATGCAAGAAGCATTAGAAGGCACAGGAGATTTCAAAATTGGAGGAAGTATTATAAGAACAGTAAAATACATGGATGATGAAGTACTTCTAGCAAGAAAGGAAGAGGAACTCCAGAAAATGATAAATAGACTGTTAAGTAGAAATTAACTCCTTAACCGTAAAATTCAAAATTAGAGAGACACAATGAAAAAGGAGGAGGAAAGGAAGGAAAAGGCAAAAGACAATAAAAATTATAAACTTGCAGGTTCAAGGGTTGTTACTCCACGCCAGGGATCTGACGTCACGCACACACATTCACTCACTCAATCACACAAGCACTAATTCAGATTTAGATCAAAATTAGGACTCAGAAATTCACCTACTGAATCTGGATTTTCTCCCATTCATATTCTGTGAAATCATGCCTTTCTTCAACAATGCTTTCTGGTAATTCATCCTCATAATCCAAAACTCGACCAGAAAATAAAGCTCCAGTTACTATCTCTTCTTCGCTATCTGAATCGAATCTAATAAATTCATCAAATTCCCTCATGTCTTTGTTATCCGATTCTTCATCACTGGAGGCTTCTATCTGAGCCATTATTTCCTTTTCCCCCAGAGATTTCCTGCTCTGGCCTCCTGTTTTCCCACTGGCTCCTGCTTTAGGAGATGAATCTCATCAACGTTTGTTTGCAGACGTTCTTACAGGTGTTACACTAAAAATAAGATTATAATTTATGATATAGGCCTATAAAAAATAAACGGTAAGGATCAAGTATTCAAGATATATAAGCATACATATTTATCTTGATAAATGTTGCAAATTATAATGTCAAATCTGAAGCACATAATCTAAATGCATCAGCAAATTGGAATACTTCCACAACTGCACTGAACTGATATCATACATAAAACTTGTTGCAGCACTCCACCGTGTTTTATGTATTTTATAAAGAAGTTCTATATTCTTATTTACGTATGCCAATTCGTTTATGCACAAAATATGACAATGTATAACTTATTCTTATATCATATATCCTATTTATTTATATCCTATTTATAATGATGGTAATTCCTTTGTATGAATTCATGTATTTCGACTGTTGTATGTCAAAAGAAATATTGTAAATAATCATTAAATTCTGATAATCATGCCCTTTGACAGATGGTGTTTTTGGGAGTACCTGGGTAGTGAGTATTGAGACTTGACGTTTTGTCAGTGTTGCAGTGAGCTCCATCAGGGAGATGGAGAGAGGGGCACTGTCATGACATCTAACAGCCAGATAGAGATCTGGCGATTCAATGGTTGAGCAGCCAATGCTATATAAGATGCAAACAAAAACCTCATTCGTTTCACTCTGAAAGAAGCTCATTGCAAGTTCCTTACTATGCAGCCACTTCTGAAAACACCATCTGTCAGTGCTCTGCTGCAAAAGCCCACAATCCAAAACCATGGCCTTTTTGTGAAGATTATCACCGTAACCGAGGCCTAATTATATGCAAGCGTATGAGTGGATGCCTGTGTCCATTGTAGCACTCGACTGGTTAATGTCAATCTTTGAAGTAAAAATTGCACTTTTTATGAAAAATTACATGCTACATAGAAATGTATTGTGATTGCTATTAAAGGTGCACTATGACAAATATAACAGGAAGTTTGGAAATGATGGAATGCATGATCCGCTCCAGTGGGCAGAGTATGAAGAAGAGATCGTGGATTTTAAGAAACAGTACATCAGTAGCATGATAGTAAAAACTGAAAAAGAAGAAAAATCGTATCCTTTTTTAAACAAACTTGCTTTAATCCTTTAATTTCATAATTTGTATATGTGCTCCACTGACTCCAAAAATGGTTGCTCTTGAGGCAGCTGTAGCATTTATAATGAGTGTATTGCAAGTTTCACTTTCAGTATAACCAAGCAAGTATCAAATGTTTAGGCTTGTTTATTTTTTATTAGTAATCAAAGAGCAATCATTTTAAATTAACCAGAAAATCTACTGTTAAACTGTTAACAAATATTTGCTTGAAATTATTGCGAAGGCTTTCGCGGTGTTTTCGTGCTCCTTCCATGTTTTCCGGGTTTCTACCACGTGTTGATTCAGAAGATGCCACCTGGAATGATCGCGAAACAGTCGTCATTGAAAGAATGAACATGCGGTAGAAACCCGGAAAACATGGAAGGAAATATTTGCTTGCTTTCTTACTCCCTTTCAAGAAAGAGCAATTGTTTTGATGAGAAACCTCTTGGAAGGCAGAGTTTTGCATCTATCCACATTCTGACACATTACTTTGGACTCTTTTCATTTTTCGTTAAGACTTTCACCTTGTGTCTTTCAGAATAGAAACTCTCATGTTTATGTAAGTAGAAAAGTACAAATTTTATATGATAGCTTTGATAATTTGTTTGTCTCATACTTAAATCATCAGTTCTCCCTGTGGGTGTATCAAACTGATATCAAAATATAAATAAAGATAATTATTGTAATTTCCACTAAACACAAATTTAATCGACCGGTTTCGCCTGTTACAACATCATCCTGATGATGAAAGAGGCAAAACCAGTCAATTAAATTCACGTTTAGTGGAAATTACAATAATTGTCTTTATTTATATTATGGAATTTCTCCACAAAGTCAAACCTTCCCATGTGAAGTCATCACCAGACTTTTATTTATACCTTTAATGCATATTAATTAACATTGGATTCATTTATATTCGATAAATCCAAAATACCTAAATCAGAATGCATGGAAGAAGAGAAAAATTCTTCTTGTGACCATGAATCATCCACTTCCCATATTGCTGCTTTAATTTTTATCCCCTGAATTGAAATGGCCATGCATATGGTCCTGCTATAAATTTTTTGTTAGTATTCTGAAAAAATCATATACTATGTCATGAACTTTTGGTGATAAAATTTTCAATTAAAAAGCGTTTTACAGTAAAAATATTGACAAATTACATGATTTTGTTTTATAGAGAAATGTATTGCCATACCAAGTTTTTATAAAAAATGTATATACAATAATACAGTGGAATCCCCATTTAACGTTTGTCTGGGGGACAAGTTTGTTGTATCTTAAATCGAGTGATACCTTAAATGGGGATAATCTTAAATTGAAAGATTAAACGGCAGTTTATTAATATTAAATTATTATTTTTTGAAACACAAATATTAAGAGTACAGATGAATGGAAATGTAAGCTTCCTGTCAAGTTACAGGCTTTTTATATTGAATAAACAAGTATGTAAAGGTGTACTCCATGTCGGAGTACACAGTTTCCAAATCCATTCTTTGAGATCGACAAATTTTAGTAAAATTCCCCAATACCAAATTTCATGATTCCTGAGTTGAAACAAGTACATTGTAAGCTACATGAAGGTCCTCATGTAAAGTGGTTGTTATTGTAATCCGATTTTAACCAAAATTGGAATCGGCTGACAATTTTTAGTAAAACTCTCCAATACCAAATTTCATTAAAATATCGGCAATCATAACGTAAACACGTTAATTTCCCTTTCTTTAAATTTATGATAAACCTTACGTTTTACAGGAAAAGTTATTAGACAAAAAATGTGTATTTATTATTTTATTGAACTTTTCGTTCGCTTAGATGAGTATTTAACGAGATGCTTGCGAAATATGTTGTAAAATACATGTAGGTCTTAATGTAAAGTGGTCGTTATTATGGTCCGATTTTAACCAAAATTGGGATCGGTCAACAAATTTTAACAAAAAAATCCATGTTCACTTAATGACGTCACTGCAACTTTCGTAGCATACGTAACAGTTGACTTAAGGACTAAAGGTGGATTGAGAAAACACTGCAAGACAAAATATTAATTATTTGAATTCATTTAATGTAACAATGCAGGTATATGTTGCGTTGTTGATGGATAGTGTGTTGTATTGCATTATAACTCCACTAAATAATATATTTTTGCGTCGCATAATGTCAACACACCTTAAATCGAGGCAATGTCCATCTAGGGACGAGAGTTTTGTCCCTTAAATGCGGGCAATTTACAAAATCAAGAAACACTAAATCAAGTAATATAATACATCATTTACCGTAAATACCCGCGTATAATGCACACTTTTTTTTCGAAATATTTGAGTTAAAAATTAGGATGCGTGTTATACGAGGGTACATAATCTTCCATATTTCCACAATTTCTGCACAGTAATTACTGCCCGGGTATCCTCATAATTTTATTGGTGATTTTTACGAAAAATAAGATAGATAATAGTTAAAATTTATTAATTAATTCTACAAACATTCATTAATTAGATATGAAAAGAATGAATTCAGTATTTATTCATTTTAAAAGCCAAGAAATACTTCGTCACTGGACCATTCTTCTTTGATGTTGTTATCGGAATCGGCATCTTACGCATGACGTCACCCTACACCGGCGCCCGGCCTGGTGATACGTGATTTATTCTTGATTCTTAGAGTTTGTAGTTAATTATGGTTATTTGCTATCGTGTTTACATGCTCCAGAGTGTTCTAATAAGGGTAAAACTGAAGGTTGGGCGAACCCGTCCACCTTAGGCGTGACAAAAACGTATGTAAAAATAGGATTATCGTCATTCCTTCATTTTATTAGCTCAAAGAATGTCATATGCCATACTATGAAATTAATATAATTGAATTTATTGTGTATATCCTAATATCACCTTATAAGTAAACATAGAGTACGTAATGATTGAGTTAGCTGACGTTCTTTTGGAACGTTATTCGAAAATTTCATTTCGCACTTTCATCATGTTACCAATACATAATACCAATAATTCGATCATTTCCTTAGAACACGTTACACCATCTACTTTATTCTGGAACGGTAACGCAAAAAAAAATCGGTGCGCACTATACGCGGGTTTATAGAAAAATAATAGATTTCGAGGCTGAAAACCCCCCTGTGCCTTATATGAGGGTGCACACTATACGCGAGTATTTACGGTATATGGAGCTTTGCTCGGGGCCACGAAAAAGCAACCTTAAATGCGGGAAAACCTTAAATGGAGAAACCTTAAATCGGGATTCCACTGTATTTACTTTTTTGGTAGCTTGGTTCCTATTCACTCCAACAGCTGATGCAGCCTTGGTGTATAGAACTCTCTCATGAGGCTCTGTTTACTTCTTCTCCTTGAGATATGAGAGGGGGACCAAGGATGACGTCCTATTCTTTGAGAAAGATAAGCTTTCTCAAATGTCTATTTAGGTTTGAAATCTCTCCTCTCCTCAGCCTTTGACCTTTGGCATTTTTGTCTTAGCCTGCCGTGAACTCATGCTTCTGGGATTTTCTCTTCCCAGACCCCTGATTCCTGGTCAATTACAGTGGTCTTCGAACTAAGCAGAGCATCTATGGTATGTTAGAGAGCAATGGAATATGTGTGTTCCATTTGTCATTTAAGATTAACTAAATTATATTGGAAGTATAGTCTGACTTGGTGAACTCATTTGGATAATGTAGTCTGGTTACAGAGACTTGCAAAATCTTATTAAGAAATGTACAAGATTTGTTTTATTTAAAAATATTCATGTATTTTATATATTAATGGTGAGAAGCTGAATTGAAATTGTTGTTTTTGTGAGAACTAGAGCAAAATTATTTGGTTCATTGCCCTGCCCAGTAGCCATCTGCCATTAGTTCAGCCTTATTTACCCTTCAATTAAAGCACAGGATACTTCTGTAGTTTATTGTTTTGTTGAAATTGATAATAAAGGCCGATTCACACTATACATAACATCTCTGTTTTGACACGGACCGTCTCCAACATGTCAAAAATCCCTTCTGTGTATTTAGATGGAGTTGTTCACACTATACGTTCCGTCAATGTCACGGTTTCTCTGGAGGAATATTTTGACAGGATGGTGCCGTTCGAAACGTGTCGAATCCTCTCCATTTCTGATAGTGTGAACCCCGCAAACCACTTACTACCAAGACTATTTCTCGAAAATTAAATTTAATTTACAAAACTAATAGATAGTAGCAAGAAGTAAATTCTAAATAGTAACATAGACAAAACATTAAAATCCTTCAAAGCATGTCAATTTATTGAATTGCAGTGTTAAATAAATTACCGAATTTACTATTGAAAATAAGTAATTAATTTCATTCTTAGATCAATCATTCACATTTTTATTTATTTATTTAATAAGTTCAAAAACAGCACTCAGGCCTATTACATTGACCATTACAACCAATAAATAATAAATGCATATAAAAATATATAAAAAACAGTCAAATAAAACAATAAGGAGTTCAATGGTAAACATCGATATGAGGATCTTGCATCAGAGTTTGGTTATATAAGCTTGGGAGGTGGAAAATTAAGGAGCGTTTTGTGGTTGAGAGCCGAAGAGTGCGGCAGTGAAATAAATCATGTAATCTGGTACTTCTAGAGGGAATACGGAGGGGGTAACTGGAGAGAAGTTCGGGAGTTCTATATTTTCCATTTACAATGTTACGGAAAAACTTTAGGTCAATTGCCTGTCTACGATCGGTTAAAGGTAGTAAACCAAGAGTGTGGAGAATGTGGGAAGAGGACGCATTACGAAGAGAAGGAACTCGCTGGCGGATAATGTGATGGAAGAAATTTAGGGGCCTTTCAAGGTGATTAAGATTTGATTGGGAAACTGAGGACCAAATGGGTGAGCAATAATCTAAGATTGGGAGAACACAACTAACAAAGAATGTGCGTAGAGAGAAAACATCCGTAATTTCGGCGAAACGATAGATGAGGCCCAGCATTGACATGGCATGAGAAGTGACTTTCCTAATATGGGTAACAAATAATAGCTTATGGTCAAAAATTACACCAAGATCCTTTTGTGTTGTAACTAAGGGAATTGTTATGTCAAGAATTTTGTATTGGTTTATAATTGGTTGCTTACGTAAGGTGAAGGTAAGAGCGGTGCATTTGGAGGGATTGATTCTAAGACGCCAGGTTTTAATCCAGTCTGAGAGGCGGACTAGGGCAGCTTGGAGAATATCAGAGTCGGCTGGGGAATTGATCTGTTTGAATAATTTGCAGTCATCTGCAAAGAGTAGTATCCCGCAGGGTTGTGCAATTATATCCACTAAGTCGTCTATGAAAAGGATGAAGAGAAGGGGGCCTAAGACACTACCTTGAGGCACACCGGAAGTGACAGGAGCAAGAGAAGATAGGTAGCCGTCGATAACTACACGCTGACTTCTGTTTGACAGGAAAGAAGAAATGAGGGAGAGAAAGAGATGATGAACATTAAAGCGGTGGGAGATTTTGTGAAGAAGGAGAGAATGGTCAACGGTGGCAAAGGCTTTGGGGAAATCGATGTAACACACGTCCAGTTGAGAAGAATTTTCATATGTGTGCGTGATATTATTCATGTGCACGGAAAGGTTGGTTAGAGTTGAGGAGTCCGGAAGAAAACCATGTTGTTGCGTGGAAATATAGGGAAGAGTGAAAGCGAGGAGCCAATTATGAATAATTTTTTCACAAACGATTGATAGGTTGGAAAGAAGAGATATGGGTCTATAATTTTCCACCTGAGATCTACTGCCATTTTTGTGAATAGGGATGACGTTGGCTATTTTCCACTGTTGGGGAAAGACTCCCGTGGCGAAGCAGTGGTTGAGAAGCATAGAAAGAGGTATCGAGAGCTGAGAAGCGGTTTGCCTAAGAAATTCTGCTGCGATACCATCGGGTCTGTTGGCTTTCTTGGAAGGGAGGGCAGAGAGGAGCTGGTGCACTTCGCCGGGGGTGGTGACAATGGAAGATAGACACTGGGAACATTTAGGGTACAGAGGAGGGGGAGGGGTAGGGAGGTGAAAAATTTGATCTGAAAAACTCGTTAAAAGTTTCAGGCCTAGCACTACCAGAAAAAATGGAATCATGATAGTACACTGAACTAGGAATTCGTCCACCTTTTCTATGACAATTTATTATATTCCAGAATGATTTATTGTTGAAATTGATTTCTGAGCATGCACTATCAATGTAGTCTTTGTAGTCACGCCTCAGTAAAAAATTAACGTGCCGTCGGTGATAGGCGAAAGTTCGTTTAGTGTGAGGATTGGGAAACGATTTCATTAGCTTCCAACAAGCCTTCTTATTTTTTAGGGCGAGAAAATCATAACCCGCGCTACATGCCTCTCATTTATGTTAAATAATCATACTTTTGGTTCTCAAGTTAAATCATAATGTTCCTTTTCAGATTCAATAAACTTGTTGTAATGTAACTTTAATTGGAATAAAATCGAAATTTAATAATGTACTCAGCAATAATCAAATGAAACTTCAATGTATACAGCATTTATATTAATTACATTTAATATTATGACATAAGACTATCGTTTAAGTACTAACTGAAATTAATACAGCATGCTGTATACATTGAAGCTTTCTTTACTTTTCGATTTATTAAAAGAATTGTGATCCATCAGTCCTCTGTCAGACACCATTGCTACTAGTTTTCATTCTTGTTGCTGTTAGTGCTCGTTCTTGTTGCTACTAGTGCTCGTTCTTGTTGCTGCTAGTGCTCGTTCTTGTTTCTTCTAGTGCTCGTTCTTGTTATTACCATGGATGAAAAATTAATAGAATTAGTTAGAGAACATGAGGAATTGTATGACATGTCGAACAAAAAGTACAGCGACAATGGACATAAGGAGAAACTGTGGAGGGAAATAGGAGAACAACTAAAGAAATAAGGTGAGACACAATACATAATCAAATATTAATTTTAAAATGCAAGTAAATTCCATATTAATTCTATTATAATATTTTTTATTTTCTGTGGTGTGATACCATCTCATTTAATTCACTCATTTTTATTAGTTTTGCCAACAAACAGATGCAGCAGAACTATTAAAAAACATTTTGTATTTCTCTCTGACACTGATTGCGCTTGGTGAAGCAGTTCCTCCTTGGTGTGACAAGTTTGTCAAGTTGCTACCTATGTCTGTAGAGTTTATATTAAAATTTTCTGTAATATTTTGATCTTTTATGTAATTATGTAAAATACATGTTGTAAAAATAATTTGATCCACATTATTGGGCAGCGATTTCAAAGTTCTGTTATATATATTTAAAATTTTTGGCTCAATATACTGAAGGCATTTTCCACAACTCGTCTAGCATGAGAAAGTCTATAGTTAAATATTCAACTCGTTAAATAACGTCCAAAATTCTTCAAATTTTCTGTTCTGCAAGCATTTATGCACTTTCTTTTTTCAGTATGGATAAGTTTATGTTGATACTCCTCTTCTTCATCTAAAAGTAGAGTTATTACTCCTAATTTTACCTTAGAAAACATATTAAAAACTTGTTCTAACCACATTCAATATGTTCGAACCAAAACTGAAACGGTGGCGGTCCGTGTCGATACTTCAATGTACATGTGAACAATGATGAAAAATGACTTGTCGAAACCTCAACGTACAATGTGAACACTGATGAAAAATTACAATAATAAATGTACATTTTATTGTTATAGATGTAAATTATTATTTTAAAAAGGAAATATCAACCTCAGTTAATGACTGGTATCCAATTGATAGTGAAAGTGTCATTGAATAATCCTTTCTGGTCAGGTGTCGGACAACATCCGACCTTTTCATTTTTCAGTTGCAGTCATATGTTGGGTCTGATTCACTGGCAATTTTGTGACTTGCATTTGTCAAACTTACTAATGCCGTCATCTGTTATTTTAATATTGATGAATTAATTAATAAATTACTTTCTAATAATAAATCTCTTTCTCCATACCTGTAATATTTCTAAAAAACTGCAATAAAAATTCAGACAACATAGAACTGAAATAAACCCAAACCGTAGCCTTCTGATACTGGATATAGCCAGGAAGCTCCAACAACTAGGAAAATAAAAAGTAACGTTACTATGACGTAACTAAGAATAAAATGTTTACAGTAGTCGCTGGTATGTGATGTTGTGACAGTTAAAAAATTAGTTTGTAAGATATCTCTTAAACAATGCTTTATAGAGGAAAATGTTTCAAACAAAGGTTGTAGAAAATTAAATTTCCTACAACTTTTATTCCAGTACATTTTTACATTATTCAAATATTAAAGCAAATATTTCAAAATAACAGTTTTTGAGTTTGAGGACCCACAAAAAAAACACACACACACAAATATCATCGAGTAAATGGTCAAAATGTGTTCAGGGGATCTCAAAACATGTATTTCCGTTGAAATCTCGAAATAGATTTTTTTCATGAAATAATACTTTCCCCTATACTCCATATGGAGAAAGTAAAGAGAAATGGTCAGGATATGTTCGTCTGTCCTCATGTTTCATCTCCAAAACTACTGGGTAGATTTTCATGAAATTTGGTATTTAGAACTTAGAGGCAAAGAAAATGATATAAATGGTTTACATAGCCTAATCAAGAGTGCCACTTGAATAGTGACAAAAAATGAACTTTCAGTTATACAGCAGACCCCCGACTTACGACTGCTCAACTTATGACCCCCCGCTCATACGTCCTCTCTTAAAGTAAATAAGATCCAAACTCATATATATGACCGCTTAAAGGCCAACTCACACCGAAATCTAAGTCACGCGAGCAAGCTTTCTACGCGATGTCTTTGAATCGCCGCAATAGATTTCCTGATGTAGCCTCACACCAAACGTGAGCCATATAGCATGTATCGGACGTGGTGGACGCTATATAGCTGACAATCGCCGGGTAGGCGATTTCTCTTCACATAGCTGCCCTGCGCAGTTCGGATGGCTGTTCCATCATTGCCTTACCCTCTCCACCAAAGGAACAAGTGAGTGGTCTCACAACATCACGTGGTCTCATAGCATCATAGCACGGCCGATATAGCGAATGCGTGGCCTCGAGACCATGCAAATTCAGCTGTTCCATCCTTTGGAAGGGACGTTAAGCTGTTGGCCCCCTTGGTGTTCTTCGTTAAGAATAGGCTAATGCCGGCACCGGGTTTGTCTTTTCCCTTGCTATCCAGCTTTTCATTGCACTACATCTTAGGTATCCATTGCGCTTAGGCAAGAGGTGAATCAGCTGGAAACATACATTAGTTACATTAGTGACTCAGTCTGCAGCCTACGCTTGAAGCGAATGCATCTCTTTTGCAAAGCTCTTTAATTTTTTGTCAGTTTTCTTCAAATTTATTGGTCAATTTTGGTATTTTGTGATGTGAAATGTGATTCCAGGAACAAAACCCCAATTTATAACATTGCGCCTATGAAAAATAAGGGTTCGGCTTACGACGTATTGACTTACGACGTATTGACTTACGACTGTTGTACAGGAACCAATTAGGTCGTTAGTCGGGGGTCGGCTGTATCTCATAAAATATTGGTCATACCAAAAAATTCATCAAATAAAATTTGTAGAACTAGTTAAATAAAATATTTCTTGCCTTATACATTTTTATCAAAGGAGTAGCCATTTCTAAGAAAATAAAACAAGAAAGTCAGAATTCACTTTTTACTGGAAAATGCCATACATGGTTACTTAATTGCTGTCAATGAATACAATATCTGTAACAATTGAAGTAAACAAGATCTACAGTAAACATGTTTAATTTCCTTATGTGTACCTACTCCATCTGGTAAATGAGAGTAAATGTATTATCCATGACGAAGAAATGAACTTAAATACGTTTATTTTCCTTACATATACACACAGCTCTTGTAAGTAAAAAATCTGATGTGTCCACCACATAACTCTCTCCATACCTGTAATATTTCTAAAAATCCAAATGGGTTAAATGATAATAAATATTTGTAAAGACTTTATAAAGAACAGAAATAAACTCAAACTGTAGCCTTCTGATATTGGATATAGCCCCGAAGCTCCAACAATTAAGAAAATAAAAAGGAGCGTGAAGTGTTTACAATAGTCGCCGGTACGTGATGTGGTGGTGGCAGCTAAAACATTTAGTTATTACAATAACTCTTAAACAAGGCATTATATGGGAAAATGTTTCAAAGGTTGTAGAAAATTAAATATCCTACAACTTTTATTCAAGTACTCTCTCTCTCCCCCACCTCCCCTCCCCCTTCTCCCCCTCTCTCTCTCCTCTTTTTCCCCACCCTCTCTTCCCCCCTCTCTCCATCTCTCCCCCTCCTTTTCTCCCTCCCCCTCTATCCCCCCTCTCTCTCTCCCTCCCCTCTCTCTCTCTCCCTCCCCTCTCTCTCTCTCTCCCCCCTCTCCCTTCCTCTCCCTCCCTCTCTCTCCCCCTCTCCTCTCCTTCCCCCTCTCCCCCGCACTCTCTCCCCCTCCCTCCCTCTTCCCTCCCTCTCCACCCCCTCCCTCTTCCCTCCCTCCCCCTTTCTCTTCCCCACCCACCTTCCTTCACCCCCCCTTCTCCCTACTCTTCCCTTCCCCCTCCTCCTTTCCCCTTACCTCTCGCCCCCTCCTCTCCCTTTCCCTCCCACCTCCCAATGGTCTTGGAAATAAGCGAAAATGCTCTGCTCAGCTTTTAAAGGTAAACAGTTACACTGTAGGGAACATACTTTTGAAAAACTGGTGAGTGGCAGGGAATGTTTTCAAGATTTTCAATAAATTAATGTCATATAATTATATTACTAAATTTATAATGAATTTTAAGTTAACAATTCTAAATAAACATCGATAAATAACGTGCTTTTTTATATTGGATCAGCAAATGAAGTTCCAATTTTTAGTCTTACTTCTATGAAAATTTTGCCATTTATTTGCCTTTAAGCATTGTTATCTCTAAGATAATCCTACAAAAAATATAATTAATGAAATATAGTAATAAATGAATGTGGCTGACAGTTAAGTGATTCAAAGAAAACGAATGTTGCCAAGTACGAAAGCTCAAAATAATTAAGGGTAATTTTGTTCAGATGGAAAGCAGATGTCTTATTTATTTAAATTTATGTTTTAGTTAAAATGAAAGCAAGTTGAATCACTTTGCAAAAAGTCCCACTTTATTTACGACGAAACAAATAAGTTTGTGTTTCTAAAAATGAAAATTTTTTAATGCACGAGGTTCTTTATTGTTTCTTTTAATTAGTTAATTTTGGATGAAATCCTTGACTAAACGCAGTATGTTCAATTGGCTTCAAACTTTACCTTTCCACTCTTTTGATGTTCGAGAGCAGCATGTTGCTCAGGTGAGCGATGAAGATTCTGGAGACAAGGATGGTGTAAAGTTGGAAACAAGTCAAAGTTCATCTGCTACACAAAAAGTGACAGATAAAGATGAGATCAGCAATGATGAAAGCTCTTCTTCCTCAGGAAATCCTTCTTCATCTGATTCCTTGTCACATGGGCTTAGAACTCTGGCTAATGCTGCAGAAGCTATGATAAATAGAAATGAAGAATCTAAGGAGAAAAGCAATGTTCCTAATGGACAGTGAAACCAATTTTATAAGAAATCTTGTGCCTAAGTTGACAAACATTTGCTCCATGTAAAATGGAATGAAATTATTGTGGTGTGCTACTTAATTCTATGTGGATATCTACTTAAGAATCTATACTTTCCTTATTTCTTAAGTTTCATTTGAAAATGATGAACTTTTTTGAGGATGTTATCTTTGATGTTTAGCTGAATGAATATAATATAGTTTTAATTTGAAAGTTTTAGTTGATTTATATCTTGTCTTCATTACTTAAATTTATATAAGACATTAATTTTTATGTTAAATTAAGCTACATTTTAATTGTTTAATTTTTAAATACAATTTACAAAAAACATCTAATTTGTTTCATTTTAAGTATTATTATTTGCATCACATGAAGTCAAAAGCACTTCAATGTCTCTCTGCCTCTTAATCCATAAGTTGTTACACCAAGAGTGAGTGTTTTTGTGTGTACTCATATTCATATGTAGTGTATCCTGGGTTTTACATTACGTACCTAATCCATTTAAGTGATGTATAGTGGAATTTTGATTTAATGCTTCTGTATTTAATATTAACCTGGATGTAATGAAACATTTTTGAGATCCCAACAAATGCTTCATCTAATTTTCTTCAGCTGCTTTAACTAAAATGTCCTTATAAATCCTACCTCAATTATATCTTTAAAGAGTTTAATATACTATTATTCCAATTTTTAGCAAATAAAATTTCTTCTCTAAAGTCTTCATGCTGTTATACTTGGGGATGATATTCCCTTTAAAATTAATATTCTGCCAAAACCACTCCAAATCCAAAATAAGACTATTAAGAGTGCTTAAAGTATTGAAAATTCATGTTTATAAAGCATTTGGAAGGTTGGGCTCAATTATAAATCAGTTGTGACCTAAGAAACAGCAGAAGAATTAGAAGGCAATGCAGAATATGTACCATAATTACAATAACCATCCATTTTAAGAAAAAGAAACTATTAGGACTACACTACAGGTAGTTCCCGCTTAACACGAAATTTGCTTTAGCATGATTTACCATTTGGGGAACCTGTTCACTTTACACAAAGAATTCCCGGTTTTACATGAGTTCTATTACGTAAAAATTAAATTAAAAAATGTTACCATTAAGGCAATGTGTATATTAATTTATATTTATTCGTAAAATACTAGATAACATATAATTTTCAGTCTAAAGTCGAAGTCAAACTTCGCATAGCCATTTTTTGTGACATTTACCACGAAAGAGTGAAAGACAAAAAAGAGAAACTGTACACAAATGAGGGACCAGTGGACTAAAACATGCAAAATAAGCTTTGGAAGATGAATTCTGATTGTAATGCCTTTTGTGAAAAAAGCACGCTCGTAGTTGTAGATCTTAAACCAAAAACAGTATAAAACATAAGACATATCATGATCACGACAAATATCAAATAGGCACCACTAAGGTAATGAAAACTTTTTAGATTTGATAGTTTCCAGGTATGACTCACAGGCAGAGCTCATCTTTCACAAATTCTACTTCATGTTTTTTGTCACTTTCGCGGTTAAAGTTGCGGAAAGTATAACGAGAAGTTTTCTTTCAAATTTGCAGATGCAGTTTATAAATTAATGAATATTCTAAGTATATTTATGTATAAATAAAAATTTATATTTCCACTGTGATATAGTGATCTCTCTCGCTCGAACGCATATCTCCCATATTTTATTTGGTTTCTTATAGTATTTCTGTATTCACTTAGCATGAATTTGCTTAACGACACTTTTTAGGAATGTATCTGTCGTGTTGAGCAGGAACTACCTGTATTTTGGACTGATAGAAGTTGTGATATCAGTTTTAAGGAATCAGGTGGTGGTGGTGTTCTTATTGCTGTGAGTACAAAATATAGAATTAATGAGATGAAGACCCTTAGCTCAGAAGTGGAGCAAGTTTCTGTTTAGTTAAAATTTGGAAAATCAACTCTCATCTTGGTTGTGTTCATTTATCCCCTTAATCACCTATACAATACTATGAGAATCATTTTTGTAATCTGGAATGTATAAACAATCCTTATCCCAACTCCAAACTCTTGGTTTTTGGTGATTACAATCAGCCTCATTTACTCTGAGAATGTGTATCTCTTGAGGGCCATGTCGTTCTTGATATGTTGAGTTTCTTGAACCTCCTGCAGCTGAATAGAGTTCATTACCACAAGGGAAGGATCTTAGATGTGGTCCTCCACAATATTCTTCAATATCTGTCTTCTGAGCATCTGGTATCTCCAGATATCAATTTCCTTCTAGACCAGAGGTTCCAAACGTTTCAACATGTCAAGCACCATATTGCATCCTAGAATATCAAGCGAGCACCACTATGCTTCTGCAAAAGTTATGTTGATCATAAATAAAATCAAACCAACATCAATGCTTATCTTAATGTTTTTAAATAGGTGCTTTCAGAAAAAAGCAATTAACAAATTGAATTATTGGCGCTGTGAGAAGCAACTTTAAGCATAGCAAAGAGAGACCAATTATGCTGCAAAAGGGCACAGCGGTGCTTGTGGGCACCTTTTTGGAATCCCCTGTTCTAGACTGTAAAGTTAATTTCTGTGTCTTGCTGTACTCATAGCAGTACTATTCTTACTCTTCTGATTTTCCTAAGGCTTATTACCAATCCATTACTGACCCTAGTCAATTGGTGCGTCATAACTCATCTTGACATAGAATTAGCAGTGCAATACTTTTATAATGCTCTGTATGAAGCTATTTATAAGTATATTCCTTTTGTTAAATTTAAGAATAGACAATGGGCCTTGCTCCTATGCATGTCAACCCTCACCCTCTGATCACTCCAGGGACCTTGGTCTGCATGCCTCACATTTATTCTAGCTATGCTGAAAATAAATTTTCAAAACTGCTCTTACTAAGACATTTCTTTTGTCCAAAAAGTTTTTCTCCAACAGCATTTCCAAAATATAAATTGTCAAATATTTTAAAAGGCCAACATTTTGTTTCAGCTTGATGAATGAAAATACCGTATATGCCGGCATATAAATTGACCTTTGAAGCTCAAAATAAATTTTGAAAACTTAAGGCCGACTTATATGCCGAATATAAAATGTGACCCTTAAATAACAGATTAAAAACATTGATATTTATGAAAACATTTGATCTTACGGCATAGGTGATCACCATTTTGGATCAACTGCTCCATTGTTTACATATTCTGTCATTTATTTTAGAAGATTTAAGATAATTATGTTTTAACTTTGGTTGTTATTACAGAATCTCAAAAATATGAATTATCTATTTGCAATTACAGGAACGAAGGATAAGTAGAAATACATTCCGCCAATAGATGGCAATACGGTATATGACTGATCTGATAAGACGTTTTTGAGTTAGAGCACCCACAAAATTCCAATCACAGCCACACAGCTGACACACAGACATCATCATGAAAATAGTCAAAATGTGTTCAGGAGATCTTAAAACATATTTCCGTTGAAATCTTGAAGTTGAGTTTTTTCATGAAAACACTTGCTCCATATACTTTGTATATGGAGAAAGTAAAAATACCATGGGAAGTTATTTTAGCGAAAAAGTGGGGGGTTGACTTATACAGAGAATATGTCTAGTCGTGTATTTACAATCCGAAAAGTTGAGGTTGACTTATATGCCAGGTCGACATATATGCTGGCATATACAGTAGTTTTCCTGGGCTCTCCTAGTGGGTAGGAACAAAATGTCATTTACCAAATTTCTCTACAACAAACAGTTTCTGAGATACAGAGGGGAATGTGCAGACACTTGAGAAATTATGTATAGGATTGTTTCCCACTCGTTTTAGTTTTGAGCTAAGAAATCTAACCTACAGGAGAAAGCTGCCCATGTATAGTATAAGCTTACTCATTCCCTTCAAGGTTATAATACTTTTCCTAATTTGTATTCACAAATCTTATCAATTTGTTACTGAAATTACATCATGGATATCAAATCCTTTTATATCTCACAACATTAAACCATTATAGAACTATAAATTCCATTGGATCCAGTAATAATTTGCCTATTTTTATTGCAGGAAAAGAAAATTCAGTTAGGTCAACTTAGTTATCATAATGAAAGGAACTATTTACAACATTTTGATTAGATTAAAAAAGGAGCGTTACTAAGATGTAACTAAGCGTCAATTGTGTTGCTGGTAGGTGGCATGGTGGTGGCAGCTAAAAATATAAGATATCCCTTAAAAAATGCATTATATAAAAAAATGTTTCAAACAGATGTTGTAGAAAATTAAATTTCCTACAACTTTTATTCCATTATATTTTTACATTTATCAAATATTAAAGCAAATATTTCAAAATAACGAGAGTAAACACCCACTTCTGGTTGACTGATTTTTACCATAACCTAATCAGTTCTTCTGACTTTTATAAAAACACTTGTGAAAAACTTGGCAGAGAGAGTAAGAGGATATTTTTATCATAATTTTTGTTGAAAAATTATGTACATGTTATGTTACTTAATGCTTTAATGGTGAAATAAATAATGCTACTTAACATTTTTAGAGCAAAATACGTAGCTTTGTGATTGGCTAATTTTTCAAACTAAAAGCAATAGACTGTTTATTTTACTAGATATTTAAAAATGATTTGGAACTTCACCCTAAAAATGGATTTTTCTAAATTTAGCTGATGCAAACTGATCAATAATGTCATCAAAATTTGTTATTTTAGTTTCCTCATGTTCAATGCTGATCAAGGCTAAAGCAGAAAGTCTGTCTTGTCTCATTGAAGCTCTCAAATATGATAAGATCAATTTTAACTTGCTAAAAGATCGCTCACAGCTGGAAATTGAAATTGCAATAATGAGCATTATCTGAACAGCAACTCTTAAGTTTGGAAAAACATTTTCATCTCCGTACTGAACAATAAACTTGAGGAGTTCCTCAGCTTTTGAAATCTGAATATTTGCGCAACTTTTCAGAAGCATCTTACAATCCAGGATTTCTTCATAAAGCTGAAAACCGTCAATATCTGTGCTATAAAACTGTCCAAGGTTGAGACAACTTTTCTTCAAAAAATTTAGGCCTGTTTGCTGCTGCTTTCATTTGAGTCGAGCAATAATCCTCGAACATCTAAAAGAAATCCAAATTTTGAACCCAAGTCATGGAGATGGACAAATCTTTCTTCCATTGCATTATGGAGGCGATCAATAGTTTCTTTCATTATTCTCATCATTTCTTCTTTTGCAGCGAGCTCTACATCCTTGGCTTTTTCACCGGGCATTTGTTACTTCTTTCTGGGGTGTCTTTCTACTTGAATATCCCATTCATCACCCAGTTTCAGCCCTGCTTCAAGTGATTCACTGGCCAATGATTCTCGATTGCTCAAAAAATAATCTTGAAGGGCTTTTAAATCATAAGCAGCATCATGAAAGTTTATGGTATGATCTTGAAGTTGTTTTTGAGCACGATCAATTCGAACATGAATTTTGTTCCAAAATCCAAGCAAAGCCAAAAAATCATAAGTCAAAATTCGATTAAGCACCTGCTTTGCATCACCTCTTGTATCAGCAGTCTCATTTTGATCATCAATCATGCTTTGCAAGACTTCCACTATAATATCAAAGTATTCATGAACTTGCTTCACAGCCTCTGTTCTAGAACTCCATCGAGTTTCAGACTCAGATTTGACAACTATTGGTATGACTTTTGCCAACAGAGAGTAGAACGTGAAAAGAATGAATAAAGTGACTCAATTGCACCAAAAAAGTCACCATCAGTGCATCATGGGTAGCAGCATGCACTCCAGCCAAATTGAGAGAATGATTATCACAGTTCACAGAAATAGCTTTGCTATTTTTTCAATAATCCTCTGTTGAACACCGCTTTTATAACCAGCCATAACTGCAGCATTGTCATAGCACTGAGACCGACAGTCTTCTAATGGAATTTTGTCTTTTTCCAGTTGTTCCAAAATCAGTTCCACAATGCTTTCAGCATCCTTTTGTTTTAATTGGATAAATCCAAGTGAAGACTCTTTTACATGAATTGTTTTATTCTGAATATCAACACAACGAACTGTTTGTGCCATTTGCTCTCTTATGTGCCTGATCTGGAGTAGAATCAAACATGAGGCCAAAATATTGGGCCTTATGGATGCACTGTAACAATTTCTGGCAAACAGTAGAAGCCATCAGCTGAATAAATTCATTCTGCACTAAAGGAGATAAATATGATGTTGTTCCAGGATGCTTTTCCACATTACTGAGATGTTCTTTCATGACAGGATCAAAGTTTGCCAACAACTTCAGTAACCCAAGGAAATTTCCAATATTGCTTTCCTCTTCCTGCCTAAGGGATTCCTTGTGGCCACGCAATACAAGGTTCTGAGTTGCTATAAATTTTATGCAATGGAGAATTCTGTGGAGAACATCTCGCCATCTTTGTTTTTCTGTTGCAATTTGAGCTTGAAGCTCTACGTCAATGACTCCTCTGTTCCCTAAAAGATTTATTTCCATTTCCTTCCATTGGGTGAAACAGTATCAATGATTTTTTGCATTTTCATGGGTGCTAAACCTTTCTGGCGCTTTCCAGTAATTGAACCCATTTTCCTGCTCCAACGAAGACTGATTGCCAGTTTGAGAAAATAGCAAACAACAAAAAGAAAAGGCTGCCTTTTTTTCTGAAGAATAAACAAGACAGGAGTGCCAAACTTCTTCTCCATATCCATTTCCCAACTTTCTTTTAAACCATCTTTTATTCATTGATTGATTTTGTGTGGGAATAAAAGGCCCTTCACTATTTTGAAAATACTTCGAACCCAATCTGATCATTTCTGTCCTCAGTGCATCTGATAAAATGACTTTCTTTGATGTCTTATCAAACTCCAAGAAGCTTACATCATGATACTGAATCGCATCTGGTATGGTCTGTGCTGTTTTTTCCTGCTCTTGACTGCTCAAAGTTTCAGTTTGTTCTGGCCTCTTGAAAGACACTTCTGGTTCTTGAAAGACACTTAATTCTCCTTCTGATTTACTGGTGGGTTGGTCAACACTCATATCTGATGCAGTTACTGCTGATGAAGTACCAGTTTCTTGCTTTTCAAAAAACGGCACCATAAAGCCACTTGACTTTTTAGCTTCTTCTTCTTGCATTTTCCTTTCCTCCCTGCCTTCTGCTCCACTCTGTTTCTTTTTTGGTATTATTCGTTTCATGGTAAGACTTTCTGGAATAGAAAAAAAAGAATGAAAAAAAATATTGTGGTATGACCGTAGCAGTAACACAACTATATTGAGCCACAAAATGAACTCACACTGGAGAAACAAATTAGGGAAACGCGAGAGCAAGGCAAAACGTCAATACGACAGTGATGAATACCACGTGCACACACACTGTTGTGGAATGAACTTCGACAAAATCCGACATGGAACTAAATAGTGCAAATGGCGGGGCCACCTAATTGTGACGTCGCAAGAATATACAAACTTCTCTTAGCCCTCATTCCCAAAGCCCAGCACTTCCAAAAACCTTGCAATGCTCCCAGAACTTTTGTCCCCACATCTTATCTGCGCCTCACCTTTACTTCCATTCCTACCTTTGCTGACACGTGCAACCCTACGTACTTGAAACTACTCACTTCCTCCAACCTCTCCCTTCCAAACAAACTCTCAACTGGTCCTGTTGCTATTCTCTGCAGCACACCATCACCTGACTCTTTCCTACAATTACACATACCTACGCACAAATGTGAAGTGGGATAAATGGAATTGTCATAAATGAGAAGTGGAATTTTTGTATTTTTTAACCATAAAAATGGCGCCCCCCAAATTTGGCGCCCAGGGCATGTGCCCCACCCTAGTTATGCCACTGGCTGAAATATAGTCCGTTTAATGTTAAATGAGAGAAATATATCAATTAAACAGTTTTTCATAGCACTATCAGTGTTGAAATCAACATTAAAATCACCACAAATAATCAACAATTTAGTGTGACTATAGGAAATATCTAATATATCTGCAATTCTATCTTTAAAAAGAGAAAAGTTACCAACTGATGATCTATACATGCAGAAAATGAAAGCATGACAATTGTTGAATATTAAGTCTGCAACACAACATTCAAAATTTAATTCTGAACAAAGGCTCGGAGCAATTTTTGAATCATATGCCTTCAGACCATTTCTTGCTAGGATTAAAACTCCTCCACATTTGGCTTTTTCTCTACAAAAGGCAGTAACAATCGAATGGTTATTAATTTTAACACTTGTCAATTCATCATGTTGAAGCCAATGCTCTGTAATACACACAACACCTATTTTATGTAAATTAATAAACACTTCAAATTCATCAACTTTATTCCTTAGACGTATATTAACATTTAAAACTTTCAGATTGACTCCTAGTCACTTCTGTTTACTAGCAATTACTCCAGATT
The DNA here is from genome assembly GCA_028673005.1 of Tanypteryx hageni. Lineage (NCBI taxonomy): Eukaryota > Metazoa > Arthropoda > Insecta > Odonata > Petaluridae > Tanypteryx > Tanypteryx hageni. The sequence goes on from CM054117.1 coordinate 4,440,036, forward strand.
GGGTACGAGTTATCATTTTGTTTCATTTAATTTAATTTATTCCATAAAAGTTGCAAATACAAGGCATTCTACAATCTTCAGAAGTCGTCAAACAAACAGTCACAACACAAAAACAAGGATACACATTAGAGTCATAGAAACACATTAAAATGCATAAAACACTGTATACAGGCATCATTTAGAGCACAAAAAGGAAAAATTATTATCTGTTTTTGTCACATTTACCAAGTTCCAGCAAAAATGCACATTAAAATCGGGCATTTTTAAATATAAAAATGCGTAAAGACACAGTATAACAACAATTTAAACAAGTTAAAATTAAATTTGCCATTGTCACATTAGGTCTTAACAAAGTTCATATATTCGTCAACTGTATAGAAGGGATTTTTTATTAAGAGATCAAAAATTCTGTTATTGAATTCACTTTCAGTTTCCCATTTTTATACTTCTGATGAAGAGTATTATACCACATGATACCTTTATATCTGGGAAGCTTTTCATATAATTTCAGCCTGTGCTGTAAAGTAGAGAAATCATTGTTACCTCTGGTATAGTGTTTATGTATGTCTTTGTTGTATGTTATATCTTTTACTTTAGAGATATATAACAATGTTCTAAAGATTAATATTGAAGGTAGTGTCATTATTTTCAAATCCACGAAGGATTGTCTACAGGACAATCTTGGCTTTAAATTTGCCATATATCTGATTGCTTTTTTTTGCAGAATAAAAAGCTTCTGAAAGTTACTTTTGCTAGTATGTCCCCATAGTTCAATGCCATACACAAAGTGTGAATGAATCAATGCAAAGTATGCGGTTTTCATAACATTTAGTGAACAGTGTTTATTCAAGTTCCGTAGAACATAGGGATTTCTGCTAACTTTTGCTGATACTTTTTCAATGTGATTATCCCAGGTTAATCTGTCATCAATAATCAAGCCCAAAAATTTCATCTCCTTGTTAGTGCATAAAAGACAATAATAGATTTAAAATTCTGTAGTTATATGCAGTGCACACAAAAGCAATACTCTTATTTTATGGAGACATATTTTGGTTAGTTTCCTTATACAACTATGAATATCATTGGTAATTAAATATTCTAGCTACCAAGAAGATGAAATCTAGCTCCCGAAAGCTAAAAAGAAATGGCAACACTTCTCCCAAGCAAACCCGCACTTTCTTTAAAGGCATAAGCGGGGACGAACTAGTAGGCGGTCGCCTAGAGCTCCAAGTTACACGTCAAATTCGAGGAAAAAAATCGAATTAAAAATAACGAAAAAGACAAAATAAAAATGAAATAACGAAGATGTCATTATTTCAATTCCTGTGTGCGTACGGAGTGAGTATGAATTATAATATAAATTTCTGAGAATTTATTAGCATGGCATGTAATTTTGTTAATTCACGACAAATTGTTGTACATTGTAGTCAACAGTGTTCTGTTTACGGCTGCCGCATCATGTTTTGAAACACGAGCTAGAAAGAGAAAGAATAAAAAAGCTAATATTGAAGAGAGAGGTTGGGTTCTATTCGCACTCGTTCGGCGCCGCTGGCTGAGTACCTCGCGAGCAGTGATTCTGGTCCGAGAATTCTCAACAAAAACTTTCCGGGAAATTTCAGAATTTTTCTTGTCTCGAGTCCTGGGAAATTTTCATTCGAGACTTTCAGACTCAAGACTTTTTTTAAATTGGATTTTTTTTAACGTATTGAAACCCCGAAGTGGGCCTCAGGCCAATATGATTCATACGCGCCGCACTGCAAAGATAAGGTACCTCTGTCGGGCTGACCAAACTTCAATAATCAGGGCCGGGCGTAGGCGGTAGAGGAGGTAAACAAGGCATCGGGACGCCAAAAATCAAGGGGCGCTCAAAAGATTGTCGGCGGTTCTCCCATTTTCCCTTTTAATTGATAAATTATTGGAGAGTGTTGAGTGAGTCAACTTTTAGGTTTTATTTGTGAGATAAAGACACAAACGTGTTGTATATTTCGCTTGCGAGGTATATAGGTATAAATATATTCAGTTACTTTGCTCCCACCCTGTTCTTGTACTGTACTGGCGATCGCACCTCCGGTTGGAAATTCCAGCCTTCCACTCCAAGATGCGCTCTTTGACCTATTCGGTACACTTTCTAGAATTTACGCCACAGATTAGCTCTTCCTGAGAAAGGTAAAGAAATCTTGCAGAGCGAGAGATACCCAAATTGCGATCGTTGCCAGGCAATGAATAGCCGGGGAAGGGAGGAGGGAAACCCGGTGCCGGCATTTGCCTGCTCTTACGAAGCACACTAGGGGGGCCAACGGCTTAACGTCCCTTCCGAATAGGGTTACCAGACGTCCGGTTTTTCCCGGACATGTCCTCCTTTTTAGGGTGTCCGGGGACGTCCGGGCGGGATTTTAACACCTGTCCGGAATTTGAATATTTCCTTCTATTGTACGTTTTTTAAGTTATTTACGTTAATTTTTGGGAAATATGAAACCTGTCTTCGGACAGCAGCATGATGATGATGATTGCAGCTTGTGATTTTAACGTTTTATCTCTAATTAAATATCATTTTTGACGCTTTACTCGATCATTTTGCTTTAAATTTGTAAATAAGTCGTTCCGCAAACCGCGGTAATAATATAATGTGTCATATTATTATTCCTTAATAATCAGTTTAACTTTTATTTCCAAGTTAATTAATAAACTTAGGTTTCGAGTTTATATTTTTGTGTATATTATTCAAGACATGCATAAAAAGTTGTATATTCCTATATATTATTTACATATTTAGTCTGCATCGTCAGAATTATTGTTTCGGATAACAAGTCATAATAACGCATGAAATTATAAATATTGTTGCATTTTGTTTTTATGTGTAAATGTTCAAGTAATAAAAACATTTAAGTTCGAAAATTAACTTTAATAATATTTAATTATATTTCCTCTATTGATATAACGCCACAGTACAATTTTTGTGCTTAAAAAGATACATTTTAAAAGTCCGGGTTTTGTCCGGATTTTTGTGTTCTTGTAAGTAAGTAAGTAAGATTAAAAATATGGTAACCCTACTTGCGCAGGATTCGCACCCGCTGCCTTTTCAAGCAGCAGGTGAGTAGCAGCCAGCGTCCTAACCACTACACCACCGGCACCCCCTCCCCTTTCTTGAGAATTTTCTGTTTCCGTCCTCGAAGGTGAGGCTACTCTTGAGTTCTGTAAACATATTCTGGAAACAAACCACAGACGTCTGTTCCTACTCAAGAATGGAGGACACGTGGAATACTTGGAGCTACTTAATATACTTAATTATATTTTCTAAATGACTATTAATGTCCAAATATTTGCTGAAAATAAGAGGGAAATAAAGAAATATAACGTATAAAGTGTCAGCAGAAATTTACTAGAAATATTTGAGAACATTATCTGTTATTTAAAACTTATTGAATTTAACTTAATAATTGAACAATTTTACTAACTCTTTTTAACGCGTAAAAACAATAAAGCGCGATTGAACAATCAGTTTACCATTAAAGGAAAATGTATAGTAACTTACTATGAACTAAATACTTGCATGAACTGCAATGAGTTCCAACTATATTTTAAGATCGCACTTTTCTTTTGGCTATACTAGTTTTGAAATTTTTGTTATCCATTTTTTGGAAAGTAGGCTAAAAATGCTAATTTATAATGCCCAGTGCCCATTTCGTACTTTTCTTATGGGTGGTGGAATTGAAACTAAGGAGTTGCAAAAAGACTTCGATTACTTCCCAGCAGATGATCATAGACCTACGAAATTTATTCCACGAGTAACCCTCATTTAGGTTTATCTACCCTGAAAATTTGGCTTCTCCAAGTTGCAGGATTCTAGAGCTATTGTCCAAATGGACGGACAGACAACCGAATACATAAACGAAGTTAATATAAAAGTTGGTAATAAAATTTGTTGATGATCTGGTCGAACCTATCACACCAACTCACTGCAGTATACTCCTATACGCAGACGACTGTGAAATTTTTAAGCAAATTGACTCTCCTCAAGACTCCATATCCCTGCAAATAGCTCTTGATGCTCTTGCAGCATGGTCTAAATTATGGCTACTTGAGTAAATCCATTGAAATCTAATATCATGTCTTACGCTCTCCGCAAATCACCATATTCTCATCAGTATATGTCAGTATTAAATCCCTTCAGTCTCCACCCACAAGGATCTTGGTGTACATTTCGACACTAAACCTCTCTTCCACGATCATATAAAAATGATTTCCTCCCGCGCCATGTCCTTAGTCGGTTTAATGTGCCGTTACACTGACATCAACAACACATCTGCACTCCGCACCTTCTTTTTTTCCTGCATTCTCCCCATTTTTGATTATTGCTCCCCAATTTGGTGCACAGCTTCTCCTTCCACCCTCAAACGTCTTGACCGTCCCTTTAACTTCTTCCTATCCATAGTTCACTATCGCCATCACCTCCTTCGTAACTGCACTCTTCTCCACACACAAAATTTTATTGGTATTCCAGCGTTAAAGGATCGTCTTTCTAGAAACGATCACAACTTCTTCACCAATATAATAAACGGAAAATACAGGTCTCCCGATCTTATCTCACTCTTTCCTCTAAAGGTCCCCCCCCCCTCCCCCGTACCACTCGGCTAAATGACCTGTTCCACTGCCCTATCCCCTGCCTCTCACTCACTAAACGCTCCTTTCTGTTCCGCCTTCTCAGTTCCTATAATAGCCTGCCCAAGCGTTTCCCCAACACAGACCCATTTACTAGAACCACTGCATAATACCTTTTCATCACCATCATTCATGTTTTGGGCAACCACTTTTTGTGTTATATCAGTGTCTTGCGTCGCTTAATTTCACTCATCATTATTATTTTATTAATATTTTGTCAATATTTAATTAATGTTGTTATGTGTCCATTGTAATTGGCTTCGTACTGTATTCGGACTTAATTAATAATAAATAAATAAATAAATCTTCGCCAAATAAAATATGCCCTGGCAGCACGAGCCTCATACCAAGTTTCATAAAAATCGCTCCATTGATGAATAGTTATGAAACGAGAAAAGTCTGCTATGACCGGGAATCGACCCCGGGTCTTCCACTTGCCGGGCGAATATTCTACCACTGGACTATCGTAGCAGATAAATTTTCTCGTTTCTGAACGCGGATGTTTCCTTGGTTGGGACGGAACTAGCCAAGCTAGTATCAAACTGCCCCAACAGATGTCCTCAAAGAGATACATCGATGAAAACTCCCTCCTTTCAAATGGTGAGATGGCCAAGCAAGAAATTGATGGAATGAAGTGATCAGAGGATCCTATGCCGACAGGCATAAACTGTAATGTTGGGAATAATTTTGAAACGAGAAAAGAGTCTTCTATGACCGGGAATCGAACCCGGGTCTTCCACTTGCCGGGCGGATATTCTACCACTGAACTATCGTAGCAGATCGATTTTCTCGTTTCTGAACGCGGATGCTTTCTCGTTTCAAAATTATTCCCAAATTCACAGCTTATGCCTGTCTGCATATGATCTTCGGATCGCTTTATCTATCAATTTCTTGCTCCATTGATGCAAAAGTTGTTAGTAGGAGACACGCACAGACAGGACCATTTCATAAGGCTATGTTTCCTTTGGAAACCAGCCTAAAAAGAAGTACACAAATACACACCGGTTTAGGGGAAATTACGCCACGACATGGACCGAAGTTGTACTTTTTTTTCAAAGGCATTCTTTTTGAAAAAGAAGCAGGCACAATTTCTGTTTATTTGCTGCGCGCGTGTGAACAAGGGTCCCTGTCGTGTTGTAGATCCCCTAAACCCGGAGTGTGTGAGATTGTGTGTTTTCGGTCCGTGGCGTGGCGTAATTTCCCCTAAACCGGTGTGTATTTGTGTACTTCTTTTTGAATTTTGATGGTTATGAGGATGTCTCTCCTTTACCATTTTTTGTAATTAACCATAGGGCTCCAAAAATTTAATTTTTGATTCAAAGTAATTTTAAAATGCAAATGATTAATGGGCTACACTCGTCCCGGTGTTAATCAAATGGAGAAAATAAACGATTCTAGAACTGAACCCAAGTCTTCAATATAGACGGCGAGCGGCTTTACCGAATCGAATACCGTTACACTGCGGGAATTTAATGTTTACTCGGCGGCCGAGAAATCAATTGCTGTTTTCCAGATCGAAAGAGAACCTCAAGATTTCTATTCAGGGAGCAAAACTTGAGAAATGAATATACTGGTGCAATCTATACCGAATCATAGTGGAGGACTTTCTGGTGAAAATCCTGTTAAGAGAAGTTTACATTTTTTACGTTACACATTTGCTTTTTGAAGTAAAACGCTAAAATTTAATTTTAAAATATTCGCCTGGTCTCCATTATCTTACATCTAATTCCTGGAAATGGGAGGTACCTGCATAGTGGTTCCTTTGACTTCACAGGCCGCAGGGCTGGATTTTTTCAAGGCTTTCACATAAGTTACTTGCGAAGGACACGATTTTCGGTCCCTATGGGTTTACCACGACAACCCGGACGATATCTATGCCATTGAAATACCTTCTCCACTGTATAGTTATAAGTTCTCGAACAAAAACTTCATATCTTACCCTAACCTTTTCCGTTTTTCCTTCCACTCTCTCTCTCCTCCCTTATGCTCTCCCCTCTCAAAAATCCTTTTCCTCATTCCACAAACCTTCTGCCCGACAACGTAACTCTGAAGTGAGTGAAGTCGAAGGCTGCACGCTTTGGCCCTTTGGCCTCTCGTGGAAAAGCAAAGAATACGGGCGGCTTTCCATAGCAAGGATTGAGCGTTTAGGCTATGAAGCGAAGAATATCGTGTCATTTGATGTGCTATCGCCTTAATGCTCCTCACACGGGGGTTTCTAAGTTAAACTTAATGATATGTTGTCCCCCCACATTGCCCTCAATGGAGATCCAAATGACTATACCTGCGACGAACGATCCGAGAGCGACTTGTTTGTATATTGTCGTCATAGGAGGAAAAATATTCTTACGAAGAAATGTTGGAAAAGCGTTCGGTTGCTAAAAGAGTGGTATCGGGTGCATGTTTAACAGATTGCTTATTGGCCGTGTGTGTGCGTGTCCATGATCGTATGCATGTGTGTTGACCAAAGGATCGGGATACGGAGAGTGTGCATCGGCGCAAGGAGTGTGCAAAAGTGCAGCGGAGAGAGGCGAACGCTGCCCTGTCCACGCCAACCCATCTCTTTCGGACATTTGTAAATGCGTACGTTGAGTGCGGTTCATTTCGCCAAATACAACAAACGGTGAGTTGATAGCTCCCTCAATTCTCTGGTCTCTCGTATCTACAGAACCTACCTTGCAGATGTAAGCACATCAACACGCCTACACATCACATTTCATTGAAATTTTCCGATGTTTAGATCCGCGGTTGTTAGTTATCGGGCCTCCGTTCGCGAATGTCACGGTAAACGCTATCCAACATCTCGGGTACAGGTGAAGACACACTAGAGGAATATAGCCTTGGTTTTGACGATTCAGCTAATTGTTTTAGAGAATCATAGATTCGGTTTGATAAACCTTTGCACCTGTTCAAGTGTAGTTGGAATGTTTCATTTCGAATACATACAAATATATCCTGCGATTAATTTATTTCTTTTTATTGCAATAATGCGGACGAAATTCGATGTTTAATAGATAGAAGAAGAAATATAGAGGAGTGAAATGGAGGAGATGAGGAGAGGGTGGCGGATGAGTGGGAGAAGTAAGGTGGAGGAGGGAGACAGAGGGGGGATATTATTAATTAGGAGGAGATTGAGGTTAGTAAGACTCTTCATTCATCTAACGCCCATTGACTTCGTTCTGTCGTTCCGTCCGTACGCATGTTCGGTCTTGGCTTCTATATTAGGGATTTCCATTATATTTTGTATTTAGGACTTGTAAGCAAAGGCATTGAGAAAATGGCGTATATGGTTAACGTAACTTAACCAGGAGTGTCACTTTACTGGAAACAAAAAATCAACCTTTCCTCATTTTTCGTCAAATATCAGTCATCCCGAAAAATATTTCAAACGACGTTTGTAGAACTAAGTAAATAAAGTATATTTTGTTCAACACATGTTTGTCGTAGGAGTAGCCATTATCAAGAAAATCAAACGAACGTCCTAATTTTAATGTCGTCATTCGCTTTGAACTTGAAGAAGTTCATTCATGGATACGTAATTGTTGTCAACGAAAACAGTGTTCACAGTAAGCAAGTAAGTAAATAATCCGAAAATACGTTTAATTTCCTTATGTTTGCATGCAACCTTTTGTAAGCGGAAAGAATTATCTACGACGAAGAGAAGAACATGAACGTAAATATCACTGCTTAACTCAATTGAGGTATCTTTAAAATAAATTTCAATTGTTTCATTAATTACATCTGATTTGAAAACAAATCGGTAAATAAAAAATCATATCTCTCTGCCATCATTTTTACATATCGTTTGTAGTATGTAGTCATACTGAAGTTACTTAAATACGTATATTAATGCAACAACTCGAGAGAAAAAAGTTTCAATAGACAGAGGGAATCATAATGGGGCCGCGGCATTTAGCTGTTTTATGGTTTGCGTTCGTTCAAATAATATCGTTTGCCGTATTTTCCCGAATATAATTCGCACCCGATTATGACGCTCACAGAATTTTCAAAGGTAGATTAAAAAAAAACATTCATAGAACGTGTGCGAATGTAACGAGCAGTGAATTCTTACGAAAACCATTTTATAAAAAAGTGCTCATTATATTCGAGAAAATACGGTAATTTCAAATACTCCATCGCACGAAACGCACCTATTTATGATACGCTTTCCTAACTTGTTTTTAACTGACAGTGTTTAATCCTGTAAGAGTTAACGTACAATAATGGAGATTCGTTTAATTTAGATATAAAATAAGGGTCGTAAGAAGTGTGCCGTTAGAAGGTTTCGGTGCAATTCCTCATCGTTCCTAATAACTGAAGCACCAAATATTTTCGAATATCTAAGGATTTTAAAAATCTTCAAAGTCGTTAAGCTCATGAATTTTCCCAAAGAAAGAAATTGACATTACGTGTATAATGACGAATTGGCCGTGGGTATAAGAGACATTCAGTGTCTCGCGTTCTCTTTTGACCGAAGGCACTATGATTTGGGCACTCGCACAAAGATACGTCTAAAATTCTCGTCTACGATTTTTACCATTCCGTCCTAGAAATGTTCGTCGTAATATCAAATATTGAACCTGCCTTGGGAACTATCATATTCTATCCCGAATTACATGTTTTCCTCTTATACTGACTGATGCGTTATTAATTTCAATACTACAGCTGTTTATTCCTGGGGCAATTCTTATGTTAGTCATAAATGTCATATGAATTCGTCTATTTGCGAATGATTGTTTGGAATTATTAATTCGCCTCGCATCTGTCGCATATTCAAAATATTTCTGCGCTAATTTGAAGTTTCAACAATACTTTTGTACGGATAAACCATAAGACGGTAACAAAATTAAATATATATCCCATTATTCACTGACGTTGTGATTATAAGTAAATGTTTTAAAGTCAGATTTAGAGATTTAATTTGCTGAATATTTCAAAGATTCCTAGTACAATTTCTGCGAAAGCTAAATACGTTCGAGCGTAAGTTCACTTCCTTAATCTGTGTATTTTTTATATATTTTCTTTGCTTGCTAATAGTTTTCCAATAAACATGTATTAATGTATGTGCCAAACCTTAAAAAAAGGGGAAAAAACCAATGCAAAGAAATTTGATCTAAGATTTGGTATAAAATCGTTCCCAAATTTCAGCTGATAATAATATATTTGAGTCTCATTAATGATTGACGCAGAACAAAATTGTTTTGTCTTTATTGTTGATTGTATATGAAAATAAGTTTCCATTCAAAGTTATAACATTAATAGGATTGGGCTTTGGTTTGGCTTGTTTTATTCACCTAATTTGGTGTTAATCTTGGCACACTTATATTGTGATGAATTTGGGTGAAAAAATTAATTTCATAAATAAAAAATAACAAACACCCCGAAACTTTCAGAATAGAATAATATTTCTTTTCCTGAAAACGAGGGACAATTTTTATTGAAACAACCCTTTATGTCCGGTAAAATGTAAAAAATAAGTATAACATTCGCATAAATAAATTTTGCAGAAAGTAGAAGAGGTTTGGTCGTGCAAAAGTTGTGTCGCGTAATCTTTAACAGATTAATCTTCACTAATTAGTATCTGGAACATTCAAAAAGGTGAATTTTATATTTATTTTCGCCCATAAAGCTCTATGGTGGTCTCTTGAATTTTTTATATGAATTTTATTTCGATTTAATATTTAATATCAGTATTTTTTGGCCGGCAATTACAATGGTGTGATATTATGAAATTGGTCGCAGGCCTCCTGGAGCAAGTTCGGGAGCCACATTTGTAGGCGACCCTGAAGCATGGTCAAAAAATGAATATTTTGAAAATATGGGACCGGGGCGATCTGTTCTCGGATAGGGGAATCGGTTTCCCAGTAAATAGGGATTGCTATTAGGGAGATTCGGGATTCATGCTGGCGTGCCAATGGATCATTTGTGCTGCTGGAAAACAGGATCGGTAAGTGAACAGGATATCTCATCTGTACAGCTTAACTTTTAATGGGTTGAAATTAAATTAGTGATTCTATAGGGATGTTATGCAAGTAATCCTACACTTAAGTATCCATGTGGATGTTACATTAAAAAACAATCAAATTTTCTCATTTATCTGAAATCAGAATTCTTCAACATGATATTTTTCCAATCCCCAAACTTCACGTGCATTTATTTTTTTAAATTGGTGGTTTCTGCGGGATGCTATAGGAAAATAGTACCAATAAAAGTACTGATCGCACTTATTAACATCGTTTTCGCAGATTTGATATTTAAATATCTAGATGCATCAATGAATCTGATATCATTGTCTGGCCAGATGGCATAGGGACGCTTACGATTTGTTATTAGCGATGTTTCACGCCTAATTTTACCGCATTTATATATGTTATGTTTTTGATGGTGTATGTTTTAATGTGAGGTAGTTTAAATAGTTTTGTTGTATTGATATGTGATAGGTTATTTTGATGTATGACTGACAACCCATAGCGCTATGTGGTTTGACAGTACAGGCCTGTACAGACGAATGACATTTTTGACGGTCTTTGGTGGTATTGTGTGATGGGCGTTTTCTTGTTTGGGACTATTTTCACGACAACGCTGTATGTTTCGTGGTATTTCAATTATATTGTGATATTTTATTTTTTATTGATTTGTTATTTTGATTGATGTTATTAAATTGTGACTATTATCGACGCTTGTATTATGTATAATTGTTAGTGTATTTATTTCATATGGAGTACTTATATCGGCATCGTGTGTATTTTGTGACTGTGCTAATGAATATTTCTTTATCTAGACTGCACTTTTTCGTGAGGATTATTTTTTTTGAGAGATTTAGGAAGAAAGCATTTGGATTCAATGACATGTAATAATATATTTGTCATTCTATGATTTTTTATTTAATTTTGCAGGGTCCATGTGAATGGAATAGGCCTCGATTATATCGGGGGAAATGCCATTTAAAAAAAAGGTTAACGAATGGAGTGCATTACCTCATGGGTCATTTGGAAACGTGCACACATTTGAACTTGTCCAGCGACTTGCAATTTCAATGGAGGGAGTGTGGTGAAAGGCAAACCCTGTGAAGACTAGGAAGCATCTCCTCTGTTTCTCAAGCAACTTTTGTTCTCTACTAGCTATTATCTAGTGTCCCATGCTTTTCTTTGAAATTGTTTCAGTAATAACTTTTCCATTGTTTGGAATCATTTGTAGTAAACTTGTGGAATTAAATTTATTTCCTCTTGTCATACATTCATTTTGATTTATGAAGGGTAAACCGAGACTCTGACGAGGATAAATGCTTATTTTAAGTAAGTATTCATCAATTGAGCTTCTTGATAGGGCCTCAGGAATCTTGTTTTATCCTTTAGCTGCTTCTGATATTCAATCTATTGCAATTTTTATTCATCTCTTAGAATAGAGAAACAATTTTCCCGGCTTATGTTAAAGGTGAACATGCTAAAAATAATTTCTTATAACATTTTTAGCAACATTAATTAGTCGTTTTGACATTTTATTCATCTGAAAATTCATTGTTACTAATTAATGTCTCACTTTTTATTCAGAATGGTTTCTGACATGGTTTCATATTTATTTTCATTTGGATGATTGAATTGTAGGTTTGAAATTTTTAAATCCAAGCAATATTCTGACGGAGCTGGAATTTATTTATCGAGCTGTCGAACGAAGGCGCAGGTACTGGCAGTCAGCTAGTTATACGAGGCTCCCTTATAATGTAGAACAGAGAGAACCTAATTTTAACTAAATGCGCCACATGAGGTTTTATATACCAGTATGCGGGCCACATACGATCTTTCAAATTATTTATCATGCCGTATGTTAATTTCAAAGACCTAGTTATGAGTTTTTTTATATATAATGTGTCATATAAGAAATTTAATCCTGAAAAATTACTACTCCCTCGGGAATTTCTTGAGATATCTTGTATTGTATTGTATATCTTGGATTAAAGCGATATAAAGATCCTATGCAGACAGGCATATGCTGTAAAGTTGGGAATAATTTTGAAATGAGAAAATCACTTTATTCCATCAATTTCTTGCTTGGCAATCTCACCATTTGAGAGGGAGGAGTTTTCTTTGATGTATCTCTTTGAGGACATCCGTTGGGGCAGTTTGATACTAGCTTGGCTAGTCCCGTCCCAACCAAGAAAACATCTGCGTTCAAAAACGAGAAAAATGACCTGCTACGATAGTTCAGTGGTAGAATATCCACCCGGCAAGTGGAAGACCCGGGTTCGATTCTCGCTCATAGCAAACTTTTTTCTCATTTCAAAATTATTCCCATTTAAGTTAGGTGACTAAAATATGAAATATTCAAGTTTCACTCCTACTAGTATCTAAAACAGAATTATACGCAGAATATAAAATGTGACCCGTAAATAACAAATTAAAAACATTGATATTTACGAAAAAATTTAATCTTACGGTGTAGGTGATCACCATTTTGAATCAGCTTCTCCATTGTTTACATATTGTCATTTATTTTAGAAGGTTTAATATAGTTATTTTTAATAGTTGATAAAAATAAAAATTTTAACTTTTGTTTTTATTACTGAAACAAAAATATAAACTATCTATTTTCAATTGCAGGAACGATAGATAAGTAGAAATACATTCTGTCAATAGATGGCAATATGGTATATGACTGATCTTTCTTAAATTAAACAAATGATTTAATAACTCAAAAATCGAAACTGCATTTTTTGGAAAAGGTTACATTTAGGTTTTAAAAACTATAAAATTCCTCGTATTCTTCATTCGAAGATTATCTAGCGAAAAAGTGTAGGATCGACTTATACGGCGAATATACGCCTAGTTGTGTATTTACAACCTGAAAATCGAGATCGACTTATACGCCGGGTCGACTTATACATCGTTATATACGGTAAGCGTAAAATGTTTGCAATAATCGCCGGTGTGTGGTATGGTGGTGGCAGGTAAATAATTTGTTTTAAAAATATCTCTTCAACAATGCATTATATGGGTAAATGTTTCTAACAAATATTGTAGAATATTAAATTTCCTACAACTTTTATTCTAGTACCTTTTTACATTAGTCGAATATAAAAGCAAATATTTAGAATAAATTATGTGACATGAGTAAACACCCACTTCTGATTGACTGATTTTTACGAAAAACTAAGCATTTCCTTTCCCTTTAACAAAAATGTCAAATATAAAATTTCGCATTGACCTGATTAATAGTTTATGAGTTAGAGTAACCACAAAATTCCGGTCACAGACACACACAGCCACAGACAACATCGAGAAAATAGTCAAAACGTGTTAAGGGAACTTTAAAACATGTATTTACGTTGAAATCTTGAATTCGATTTTTTTCATGAAAACAGTATTTTCTCTATATTTCATATATGGAGAAAGTAAAAAATGGCATGAGCCATTGTAAGTTACTTTGGTGGTAACCATGTAAATGATTTTTTAGTGAAGTTCAGAAAGATTATTGTAATTATCAAATAGCTGAAGTTCTGATATCGAGAACTTTATTGTACTTATAATATATTGATTTATATTCTTAATGGGAGTGTTATAAAAGGCAAAATATTTTTGTGCGAAATTATAAAGTAATGTTTTATTTATCTGGCCCATACATATTTTATTGTGTTACAGTAATTTGGTACACTCTGGATAATATGATCAACTTAATTTTACCATATCCCTATTCATTATACATATGTACTAAATGTTTTAATACATAATGTGAAATTTTGAGGTTAGTTATAACGTAGCCTTGAGTATAATTCCTGCAGTACAAAATTATATACTGGAATACATTACTCATTAAACCAGACAAATTTTACAAACCAAATCAGTTTTAAACCTGCCAAACATGGTTACATAAGCAGGCTTTCTTGACTCCCAATGTGGCCCTCCGAAACATTAACAACTGCAATTGTGGCCCGCCATGCAGAAAAGGTTGCCGACCCCTGGTATAGAAACTCATTAACCTCATGACAATCATCATCAGACAAACAATGTATGATTTCTAACTGCTCCAATACATCCAATTTCGGGTCTTTGGCCTTTATATGTGGAATAATACGTAGTTTTTTTCCGTTTCCCTGTTTATAATTATGGAATCTTTCCACCAAGTCACGCTGAAGACTATCAATTTCGTTAAATTAGAGGTTTAATTCCAGAAAACATTCCTTCGTCCCAGCATTTCGCTCTTCCAATTAAAAGATGCTATGTTCTATAATTGTTTTGTATCATGTTTGCATTCCTTTCGTGCTTTGTATTTTTTGTTTATTGTTCCCTTTTCGGTTTTTCAGTTTAAAATAATGTAATACCAAGATATTTGAACTCTTCCTTTATTTGGTTTCATTACATGTTCCTTTATTTATCAAGCACATGTGATAATTGTTTTATGAATCTGTAACGGTCGTCAATCGATCATTGGACCATCAGGGTCTGTCGCGGGTTCGCCGAGGGAACGCGGAAGGGTTCGGGAGAAAATCAAAACACGTCCCTTCCTTGACACTGCTTTATTCCAACTACCCTCTAACCCCCTTACAGCTCATATCCCACACTCAGCAGTCAGCCTTTCCCCCCACCCGAGCGCTTCCCACTTCATAGTCCGCGACATACCGATGCAACTATGTGCAACGTCACCATCCTTCCCACGGACGTCTGGAGAGGAAGTGCGAGCGAAGGAAAAACTGTAGCACTTGCATCTGCCCTCCCCCAAAAGGAAGAGAGTTGAATAAAATGAAATTGTCTTTCACACTCAACTAAGAAAAATAAGCGACAAAACAATAAAAAATCTATAGCCAAAACATTCAACAAATTTAAAAAATATTATGCAAACAACGTAAAAACAAAAATGCAAAATAAAATAATACAATGCAAAACAAAATATAACCATAAAGTCCCAATCGATAAGCTACAAATCAACAGTCTCCTTTGCTTCGTTCGACGGCACAATAACCTGTATAGCTTGCGCGCTTTAAGGTGTCAGTCGGAGACGCGTGAGAGGGGAAGGGGAGAAATGGGAAGGAGAAACTTTAAGGGGGAGGCGACGTCAGAGCCTATGGCAGTAACACCACATCCCCTATAGGCGGTCCCTCCGCGAGGATGGACTCGTTGTTGGGACATTGTATGTTTTGGTTTTGTTTGTTTTGTTGACGGGTGGCGGCATCCTGGCGGGCGCCGTGTGGTTGAAGCATGTTGGGACATTGTATGTTTGCCTTTGTTTTGTTGACGGGTGGCGGCGTCCTGGCGGGCGCCGTGTGGTTGAAGCATGTTGGGACATTGTATGTTTGCCTTTGTTTTGTTGACGGGTGGCGGCGTCCTGGCGGGCGCCGTGTGGTTGAATGGTGAAGTGTGACAACGTTGCCTTTGGACGGTGGGCCAGTGGAGACGTGAACACGGTGAGGAGAGGACGCGTCTACCCACTCGGGAGTAGAGACATAAAACGGTGACGCTGGACGTGCCTGCCCGGCTCGGGTGTTTGTATTAGAACACGGATTCGGTGATTGTACCACCCTCGGTAAAATAAAATACGAATTATACAGTCCACTAGTCTAATAATTGAGCGATCGGAACACTCGTCCTACCATAAATGTACCTACTGAGCACTGCCAAGTGAAAGTGTTTTAGCTATACATTGGACGCTTCGATTACACGTGGGCCCATTCCTTGCAACGGTGCAACATTAACATTCGGGGTCATTAATGACACACAATCACCACTACAAACAAACAAAATAACACCAGAGGAGCCTATTCCGACTACTTCTTCCCTCAGTTTCGCGAACTCCGCTTCCACGTTAATGTTAAAAAACCCCTCTTCAACGTCAAACACACTAACGGTTGGATTAATAAACTCCGTAAACTTCTCGTTAACCATTGTTCGGATATGTAAAGCCGCCATTAACCTAAAATTTCCACTTACAATATCGCGGTGGCTTTCAGAGTACCGCTCCCGCTCGATTCTTTTACCTCGGGCCTAACTTCACTAGTCCCATTCCTGCACAATAAAGTCGCGTGTACCACACGCGGCAGTGAAAATAACTACCCACTCCCGACCCTCTTAAAAAAGGATTCATCGGTTTAATTAGCTCCTTAGAGCATCTCGGCGTCCCTATAGACATGAAAAGACTATACTCACAGTTTTCACTACTCATCAGTGCAAACCTCGTCGGACACATCAGCACCGGCCCCGCTTTGCATTTATCCAAATCGGCCTCTCCCAAGACGCTCAAGTAATTTCTCTTGGCATTAACCAAAAGGACGTGGCCCATTTTCCACTCTAAGTATGTATCTAGGGTACGAGAATAAACAGGGATCGTATGAATTGCGTTTTTATCAAACGTACTATCCTCTATAATGACCTTTTAACTGATTCCCTATTACCGCGGCGGAAACCGTTGAAATCTCATAAAAAACATAAAGTGTGTCATACTCGCATGGGGCTATCATATATAGCGGCAGTTTAATGTTACTCCGAAATCTCTGTAGAATTCCTAAAAACATTCCGGGCGGCACTAAGACGCTACTCAATTTACTATGGACGCTGCTTTCAAAGGCCCGTCTCAAGTTTACCAAATCAATTCGCGCATTCACCAGGACATTTGCCTCAACTTATCTTCATTGTTAATCGAACGGCTCAGCTCACAACCTCGTCTCATTGCCAAAATTCACCAATTCAGAAAGTAAATCTCGTGTTATTCGCAACCATTTTCTCCAAATCCTACAATAAGATAACTTTATTAGCCGCTTCCGCTTCGGCACGACTTTTCTCATCCTCCACTGTCGAAATTCTCTTATTAATGGTCCGTAAGTCCTCGAAATCTAAAGTCCCGAATGCTGTTTTTAAAACGGAACCCCCGGCATTTATTCACCCAAGCCTCGCATGTCTTCTTGCCAATAAACCGATAAAATTTTCTAGTTTCCCCTTCACCCCCATATGTTTGACAGTCGGTCTTATAATTGCCACATAGTACCCCTCACCAGGAATCCCCTCTGCTCATTTCTCGATGCAGCCCCTGAAGGCGTTAAATTCATCCAATTCATTTTTCAACTCTAATAGTCAAAGTTAACCATCACCGACCACGAGTGTTCCGCAATCATAACATCTAATTGTCTTTAAAATAAAATCCCATTTACACAAGTCAAATTAGACACTTATTTGTCGGTTAGAGGAAATAATTCATAAAGTTTTGAAACTTGGCACATTTGTCCGTTAGGGCAACTTAACTAACATATCAAAAGTTGGCATGCCTGACGTGTACGCGTCGACCGTTTTGGCGCCAAAATGGCCGTCGGAGCACGACCCGCGAGTGGCCTTTCGCGAACAACTCGGAAACGGTCGAATCTACGGCAAAATTGTACATAGGCACACTTGTAGATAATAAAATTTCCTGCGTGAAAATATCTTTGCAGTATTTTGCTACTGCGATGGTATAGTAGAAAATGAGCGTTTTTTGCGGAACGTAGACTGCGCGGTCATAAAATCAAGTGTTGTGAGCTCGTTTCCACACCACCAGCTGTGGTAGAGATTCACGAGCATTTTTTTATAGTGTTATCCCCTTTAGGCACTAATTCACTGTTTATTTCAATTACTTAACGTAAGTAATAACGAGCTCACAATACTTGATTATAAGACAGTGCGCGGCCTGCGTTACGCAAAAAACGCTCATTTTCTGACATGAAAACTTGTCGAGTATTAGCGTCCTAATTCTAAATAGTTCTGAGAGAAGGTATCCAGAATTAAGGTATGCATTTCATCATTCTCCGGCTGCAAATATTTTGAGCATTTTCAAGGTCTCATAACTGAAGTAAGTACTAAGCAAGCCAGAGGAACCATATTTTATATACTAGAAGTATCTAGGCTTCTGTTTTGAAATATAGCCTCATAATTGGGTCAAGGCTTGTACTTTTTCTGATACACGCCCATGAAATGGGCATTTTTTATTGCTACTCAAAAAAAATTAAGTTTTTTTGAATGTTCATTGTTTGCAAGAATAAAGTAGTACATGACTCCATGTTTACACAGTAAGTCTCTATGTAATGTATAATACACACAATGAATAGCGAAGTATTCAGACTCTTTTTTAAGGCTTATTAAGCTCTAAATTTGGCCGCTGAGTGAAAGGTTGCGAATTTGACTTATTTTCAGTCAAGTGTCTAGTAAAGTAGTCAGTGAAATATATTAAGCTGAGTTTTCAAAGTAATTTATGGAAATAACACTTTGGGAGAATTAACATTTAATGTAACATTTAGCTCACATTGACGGCCCTAGACTAGCTGCCAGCAGCTGCCGCCCTAGGCCAGGGGTCGGTAAGCCGCGGCTTCTGAGCCACATACGGCTCTTTGAGTAATGATCTGCTGCTCCCGAATACCACTCTCCCGCGACATTGACGGTCTCGATTGATAAGATAGGTCAGCAGCCGGTAAATGACATTGTAACGAAATGCTTACTACGAGGTTTCTATACTCTGTAGGCCACAGATAAAAAACAATGTAGCACAATATTTTTCACCGATAGCCGTCTATTTTGGTATCACAGGATCAAATTTCCGGATCTCAAGTTTAAACATGCTTGCGTCACGTTTCTTGATTGTGAGAAGCTCCTTTTCATTGTACACAGTCATTACCACTTTACCAGTGTGAAAGATAAAACCGCGAACATCGCTCATTTGGATGTGTTCACCTGTGAATAATCCTACAAGGAAAGCTTGGAGTTTTCTATACATCTCTTCCTACTTTTTAATACTGGACCGGTATTAATTCAGCATTCGTCAGAGTGAGAAATTGGGTTGTTTTCTCCTCTGCATCCTTATTTTTCGTAAGTATTTCTGTTACTATCGAGTTTTCTTGCTCTTTTTAATTTCTTGCACTAGGAATATACAGTCAAACTGGCTTATAACGAGCTCCACGGGAACGGGTAATTTTGCTCGATATAACCGTGAATGTAAAAACATGCATATAAAACATTAATCGCTTCCTTTTTTACGTAGATAATTTAGAATCATGTCCTCCCTGATATATTTCACTTTGATATCTCTAAGATTTCCTTTTATCACACTTAGAGCATTAAAAAACTATCGGAAGCGCCACTATTTTCGAAAAATTCAATTAAGGTTTCCAAGGCGACCTGAGCTTGCGGGTATGATGGCACGGGTTTCGTAGGAATTGTGTCTTCAACGCATTCACCGTTGCGTTCGTCGCTTTTTTGTTTAACACTGTCTCTATTATATCATTCTCCGTTGAAAGTCCGAAAGTTATCAAGTCGTCATCAATAAAAACGAAATTTTCAGATGTTTTTGGACAATTGAAAGAGCTTCAAGTAGGGACTAAAAGGGTCAACTACGGACAGATATGTCGTATGTTTTAAAATTTTGATCCTTGAATTGACATTTCATATTTTGTCTTTCGAAAAAGAGCGACTTGGCTCGATTTATCCGTGATGCGGGCTCCTCATATACGTGAAATTTTTGTGCGGAAATGTTCGTTGACCAAACAGAGTTAGCATTTGCTCACTATAGCCGTGACTCTGTTATACCCGTGTTCCTAATAAACGAGTTCGACTATATTTTAAAAATATTTCTATTCATTATAGATTTACAACTTTTAAGTTTAAATTTGACGTGTTTAGATTGTTTTCAGGACTTATATAAATTAACTAAAATTTCAGATTCATCCCAGAATGACAATGTTTACAAAAAAGAGAAAAAATAGAAGATGAGCACCGAGAGTTTAAAAATGAATATACAGAATCCTACAAATTCATTTTGAGTTCCGACGGTTTACCTTCATGTCTAATTTGCAATACAAAACTCGCCAGCAATAAAAAAATCTAATCTCGAGAGACATTTTATTAAACAGCACATTAACTTCGCAGAAAAACATCCAGTTGGAGATTGTAGAAAGAAAGCTGTAGATGAATTGAAGAATAAAGCAGACAAAAGTAGGAGCATGTTCACCAAATAGGTGAAATAAAAGACTAGTACCCCTACGGAAAGACCGGTAACTTAATGCTATAAAACGATTCCCAGGTTTTCCATGGAAGGCGACAATAGATGGGTCTACGGGAAAATTTGGAACTACGTGTTAACGAATGCTAGCGTGACGTCATCACAGGATGTCGCTCACCCCCTTCCTCTCCCGTTTTAATACGATAATCGTAGCAAATATAAATTGCACGGGCAGAAGAAATGGACTTAAATGAAAGAATTGCATATAAGAAATCAAATTTATTACCGTATATATATGTCACACATTGCGAGAGTACAAAGTCATTATCAAATTACATAACAGTAGGGTTACCATTTTCTGTACACAGAAAAGGAGGACATTTCCATATTTTTGGGTGAAAAAAGTTCATCCGGAATTTAAAAAAGAGGACAAATTTATTAATGCAAACAATAAAAACAATGTATACAATATTTACTAATGTTTTGGATTAGCCCATTCATATTTGTCTTGTGAAATAATTTCTTTTATTATCCCTGGATTGCCTCTCAAGTATGTATCAGTGCATGACATGTTTAAAATTGCACTTCAAAAACAAATACCTTTCACAGACTTAACATTAAACCTATTCCTTTCTTTTGTCCATTGACTGCATTAGTGAAAATGCTCTTTCTACATTTGCATTGTGAGGTGGAATTGCGAAGAAAAACTGGGCAATTTTCAACATTTCTGAATGGCATTCAATATTCTTTGAATTACTAAAATATTTGGCCCACTTTTGATATGTAAGCATATTTTTAAAGTCTTCATTATTAATTTGACCTTCAACAAATTTCTTGAGATTGTTCAATTGGTCTAAACACTTAACATCATCAATTGGTACCCCTTTGTCGATCAAGTAGTGAACAGAATATTCCACATCATTCCAATTTGGTTTTGTACTAAGTGTCATCCTCATAAAACACAAAATGGATTCCATAGGTTTAAGCCACTTATCCAAATATTCTATATATTTTATAATATTACCATAAAGATATTTTGTATCACTACAACATTTTTCACATTCATGATCAAGTCCATCATAACATTTTTTGGATAGGAGTTCCCTCACTTTTAAAGGCATGAAGCTGTGATCCATTCGTTCATAGACTAGGATATTTAATACTTCTGCAACTGAGTTACTTTCCCTTTCAATTTGTTGTATGTGTGTGTGGAACACACTCATAAGTGATTGCATGAGCCAAAGATAAATTTTACTAAATTCATTTTCAAAGAACCTATTGATCACAATGGGAGGTTTTTCTAGGGACAGAAAAAGTGCTTTTAAAGCTGGAAACATATGCATAAGTCTAGTAAGGCCTGGAAATAATGACAGCCACCTCGTCTTGCTGTGGGAAAGAAGCTGTCTATATTCAATCTCAACAAACTTACAGTATTCCTTAAGCTCCTCAGTCCAGACTGTATAAATGTGAAAATACTGGCAAATTTTAAAAATATTGTTTTCTATATCAACATCCAAAAGTTCTACGGCACTGTAAAGACAATTGTTCAAAATATGTGCAAGGTAGCCCACTCCAATTGAGGTCTTATTCTGCAACAATTTCTTTAATTTTGCAAAGACATAATTTCCTTCATCATTTCGTCTGAGTCATCCAAACATTGTATTGCAATTGTCCTCTGTGAATGCAATCTATTTTTCATACAAACAATTTTTTTCAAAAGTTTCTTTGACATAAGTAGAAATGGCATCTGCTGTCTCATTAGGCATTTTCTGTAATTCAATTAATTTGGTTTTTTAACCCTCCTGCCTTCACATCAAAATACTGAATAATTACAGGAAATATCTCTTCAGAACCATGATTGCTTCCATCAGTTGAAACCCCACAGTATGCAATATTATTTTCTTTAAAAGTTATTAAAGCAATATTAAGAGAATGGTTTGCAAGTACAGCGTTTACAATGGCTTCTGTCTTAGTTCTAGCACAGGAATTTTTTTTTGCTATTTCTGAATCAAAAAATGCATTTTTTAACATGACAGATGTGCAGTCCATAGATTTATAACTGCTATGATGTTTCACAGTATGAAAAGCAAAGGCACCCTCTGCAGCAGCTAGATCGTATTCTGGTTTACTGACAGCTTTGGCAAAAAAATCTGAAACCTTTCCCAAAGAGGTGCTTTCTTATGCTTGTCTGATTCTATGTGATGCTTTAAATCACCAGCCCCTTTATTAGCCACTGAAACATATGTCCCCATTCTGCATACTTTACACTCAGCTTCCCATTCTTCTTGGCCAGATGAAAAACATGGAAATTTGTTTTTCATCTCTTCTGTGAACGTGCACTTCCTTTTAGGCATTTTTAAAGGAATGATAGTCTTTAATAATATTAATTTTCATATATGAAATAATCATAACCAATTTTATATTATAAGTAATGAATCATAAAATTGTATTGTCTAGAGTCTAGAACTACAAAAGCGAAAAATAAATATTTTCGTATTTACAGTGAAGAACTGTGGTTTTAAACAAAGCTGAACCTCAGTACTAAATGTATTAGTGGCTGCACTATTGGTTGGTCTTCTGCTAAATATTCCAAAATTAGTCAACAGAACACAACTATGGATCAATGCCATTCTCAGTGACTCAAGTCCACATTTCCATGTTGTTGTATTGTTCGAGAAAACAGGGTCCTGAAACACCTGGCAGGTTATACCACTACAAATATCTATTTATATATGAGTGAATTCTGGAGTAAGCATAGGTTAACAATGCTTCGATGTAATGAAGTTAGCATCATCATGGTCTTCCACACCTGCTGGGCTCCCGCGAAAAATTTGAATTGACCAATCGTCTCCCTGTATCCGAAAGAGATATCAGATAACGTAATTCAGCATTCTTCATTGGGCTTGCTTAAAACTCAATGTCGCAGGAAGTAAAAATCCGGACATTTCAACAACTTTATAAAAATCAGCCCGGACAGAAATTTTAGACAAAAAATCCGGACAAATCCGGGTAAAAGATGATAACCCTACATAACAGTGAGGTATTTGTCCATAAATATTACACAATAAAGATATAAAAATGAATTATTGTAACAGACTTTTATAACGTTAATACCTTTTATACATGAAACGTATTTAAAGGAAATTCACGTGGACGACGAAAAACGTCAAACTTTCACGTCAAAATTGAATTTGTGGATCAAGCAAAAATCTATTGTAAAGTGATTTCTTTGGCCCTGGAACACATTCTCTTTCTGTTCCACCTGTAAAAAGAATGAAAATGAATTTCTAAGAATGACCATCATTAAACCTGCTAAACCTAATGCATGTTGAAAAAATGTCCGTTTCATCCATATTATAAATATCCTTGGGCGTGCACTTCTCCAAAACATGTTTATTACTTTGCAGCCAGGTTGTCACTTCCTCTTCATTAATTTTTTGGGCATCGCCACAAACTGCGAGGCAAAAAATATAGTGGCGTTCTTTTAAAACCATCCATCCACTCATTGGACACTTTAACATCCTCAATGTTCAAAGCGTTCGCAAGACTCTTTGGATTGAGCTTGTCACAGGTATATTCGCCGCTCGTACTTGTGAAAAAAACTCGAACAATTTTTCTTCGAGGTCTTCGTTTTTTGCAGGTCCTGAACGCTGACGTGTAGCACTACCTTTAAATTTATGAAAAAATTCTTCAATCTTCGCCGGATTCTTTTAAATTGTAGATAAAGACCATAAATAAGTAAAGAGGGAGACTACGATAAAATTGATGTTAAATAGAATTAACTCCTTAATCGTAAAATTTTACGGTTAAGGAGTTAATTCTATTTAACATTAGCAAATAAAGACCAGTTCTGAATCCCACATTTTGATGCCAGTTCTCCTTTCGATTCGGACTTCTTGTCAATGTCTTTCAGCAAAGACACTTTCTCAGGAAGAGACAGAGTTTTATATGTACTATCGTACGTACCGGAGCCATTGGAGGATAAATAAAAAATCTTCTAACAATCAATTTAAATATAATCTCTCTCGCAATTATTAAACTAAGAATGCCACTTAAACTAGTGACAAAGAGACGATGAAAAATACAATCGAATAAGAAAACAAGCAACAAAGCAAAGGAATATTGGAACACATTTTCCGCACAAAACTCGCAAAACAGTAGGTAAATCTTGACATAACCACGCCCAAGGGAATCTGATAAGGCGTGGGCAAGAATGGACAGAAACAAACGCGTGTATGGGATGAACCGAGGGAGGGGAAGCACCGAGGGAGGGGAAGAACTGAGGGGGATGGACCGAATCCTGCGACAATCGCACGATGTTTGTCAACAAGCCGGCGTGGCACCGGACATATTTTTGTAAATTAGATTTTGTCCCTTTTTCTTAAGTTTTATTTCGAATTATGTCGACAAAAATGCAATGATACCCTGAGAATCGGGCTAAAAATTATTTCGAATAACGAATTATCGAGGTTTTTGAATTATTGAAACAAATCTGTATGAAATTGGCTTTTTCGGTCTTTTATGTGTTAAAAATTTCAAAATGTCGAATTAAAAAATATGGAGGTTCGAATAAACCAGGTTTTACTGTATAACAAAAGTTTAAGTCAATTCTAGTTTTTCCTAAATGAAATGCAGTTAATTCTAGTTTTATCATGTGGCATTCGTTAATTCTAGTACTCAGAGGCGCGTTATCATATAGGCAAAAAGGACATCTGCCTAGGGCCCCCGTTCAGATGGGGATGGGGCCCCAAAATCACTTTTCAAACCTCATTGCTGTTTTTTACTAATATTTATTAAGTGATTTTTATCGGAAACTGAACTTTCTACCTGCCAAGGTCAAAGAACTTGAAGATTAATTTGAAAATTACGCTTTATTTTCAAAAATGGTTTTACCGATTTTTATGATATTTTATATTTAGTTCTTCCTTAAATAGTTAAGTTACCTAATTGAAAAAATAAAGACTGCCTTGTATGTAAGCGGCGCCGGATGTCTTTTTTGCCTATATGATAACGCGCCACTACATGAGAAGCAAGATAGGAAGGAAGGCAGGTTCATGTGACACACCCACTCCAATGTATACAAATTGTATCGACTCAGGCAACTGACAGGAGACAAAATTAGAAATGAATAAGCAAACTGGGATACTATTGATGACATAGATAGGTGAAAGGATGTCTGGTGACTCTCCCAATTAAATGTATACCAAATGTCTCAACAAAAAGGCTCTGCAAGCGCCTGCTCCAGGGTTAAGGCAGTGGCAGGGAGAAGTTAGCCACAATCTTATCAACCAGTCTTGATTAATAAATGTAAAGTACTCCTTTAGCCAAACAATTACAGGGTTACAACACCCAATGCATTTTGCCTACAAGGTGGGCATCTTCAGGAGCAAAACCTGTCTCAACAATGACTGGGAGTCGACTACAGCACTTCCACCCAGACCAAACTGTTTTTTGAATTTTCATCATTATTCATTTTCCCCTGACAAACATCAAACTGGTAAACATATCCTGACATATCAGATCTGCACCATAACTTGAACCCCCTTTTTATTGGCTTCATTGGATTATATTGTTTTATAGATGATCTACCTCTGAATAGAATCGTGCTTTCATCTATGCTTTGGTACTCACCTGGTAGCCTACATAATTCAAATTTCTCATTGATTGCATCTATGAATGGCCAAATTTTATACAGTCTGTCTGTATTGTCTGATGGTATTGAATCGTTATCATTAATGTGAAGGATAGACAATATTCCAAGGAACCTACCCCTAGCCATTGTCTGGGGTACAATATTAATAGCAAAATTTATATCATTTGACCAATAGTTTCTCATTTGTGGGAGGCAATGATAGCCAAACAAAAATTGTAGCCCCAAAAAACCAAAATATTCTTGCTCTGTTAATGGTTTAATTTTCTTTTGTTTCTGTGTAGCATATAAATTACTTTGAAACAATATGGTCTCAACAATTTCTTTTCCCAAAAATTCCAAAAAAATATCCATTGGAGTAGTTTTGTTAATAAAATATGAATTTACTACACCTTCTTGAGATTCAAAGCTAGGTTTACTAGTTGCAATAATTTGCCTCTTCCAAATTCTGGCCAAATTAGGTACCTGATTCTCACTATTGTTGCCGTTGTTGAAGACCAACTGCTCACGTTCTACATCTGATTATCTGCGACATTCATCATCAGAGCTGCTTTCAATGGAAGTTTCTATATCAGATGATATTTTATCCATTACTATGTCAATTTCATCAAGCGACAGTGATCTGTGATGGGCCATGTTACTTACAAAAAATAAATACTTTCAGCATTTTTTGCATTAAAAAAAAGACAATAAACAAATATAAAATTGTGTTCCAATGTAATAAAAATAATTATACAGCATAAAACACAAAACTTATTATAAAATAAATATAATGCCTATCAGGAATATTGAAGACAAGACCTAACTGCCTCGAGTCCTGACGGTACTTCTAAGTACCAAGGTTTCTTTTACCTATAATTATGGAAAAATAAATGTTTTATAATAAAATTTTCACATTACAGTGAAGAGAAATGTATTTGCTATTAAATAAAAATACCTTGATTACTTACTCACTATAAAACGAGATATTTTCAGGAAAATAAAACTTAATTCACTTCTTACGGCGATAAGGCAAGCACATGTATGGGAAAATGTTCTTTAACGTTTGAAAGACGAAATTGTAGTAAATGTGATATCTCCTGGACAAAGGGAGAACTATAAGTAATTAGTACCAACTTTAAACACGAAAATTATGCATAAAGCACACAGTGTAGAAAGATTTAAATTTTTGGTACTTAAAAGTACCGTCAGGGTATAAAGGGTTAAAAAACAAACAGACAGATTTCTTTAATTTTATTTCATGTAGTTTGGGAATTCCCCGCTCAAATTGGGATGTCTGGCAACTCTGCTTGTATATCAACTTGATATATTAATGTGTAGGTCAGTTATGTTTGTCGCCAATATTTTGTGATAGTATAGTATTTATTCTGTAGGATCAATCGATTCCTCAATTCCTCCTATAATGCAGTTGTTACGTTATATTGAGTTTCCATTGTCTATTACTTAATTTAAAAAATTAATTACTTAATTATAAAAAAATTAATTAAAAGTACAAAAATTTTTAAATTGTAAAATATAAATCTAAAAATATATTTTTCTTAGGGCCATGAAAAGATCGTACGAATCTGGTGCGCAGAAAAGGAAAAGGTTAAAAATTAGAGAAGCGAATTAAAAAAACTGCAAAACTCGTTACAACATTTTATTTCAATAAAAAATCGAGAAGAGTCACAAAATGACAGCCGACAAAATGACATTCTTACAACAGAAGAAAATAGTGCAGACATAACTCCCACCTCTTCATTATCACCAGACGACGTTATGGACGATAAGTATTTCGGCATCACACAGGAAGACAATACCAATAATGAAACAACCACAGCACTCTCCGACACTATTAATGATACTCCGGATACGATAAAACATATAGTAATGATATTGCTTTATGGCCAAAACCCATCATGAATAACTTCCTTGAATTTTGCCTTCGTGAAAAACCACAAAATCTAGGCAAAATAAAAAATTCAAAAATAGATTATAATGAAGGGGGCAAAATAGTTACAAGAAAACTAAACGAATCACATTTCTATTTAACTAGAGTTAACGGTACTCAGGAAAAAAGAGAATGGTTAATATTTTCAGAAACAACAAAATCAGTATACTGCTTTATTTGCAAATTGTTTTCAACCAAATCGAATGTATTAGTTACTGGATATAGTTATTGGAAAAATATTGGTGATATATTAAGAAGGCATGATGAATCCAAAGAACATAAGGAATGTATGTGTGTGTACGTAAAGCGCTCGAAAAGTGTAGGAAGAATTGATTCTGAGATGATAAAAGCATATGAAAAACAAACAAACTATTGGCGTGAGGTTTTAAAAAGAGTTGTTGCTACTGTGAAACTTTTAGGGCATGATAGCTCAAGTATAGGAAATTTTATGAGTTGCTTAGAGTACTTAGCAGAATTTGATATATTCTTAAAGACTCATTTAGAAACTTATAGCAAATGTGGTATAGGACACGTAAATTATCTTTCAAATACTACGTGCGACGAATTCATTGGTTTAATGGCCACAAATGTAAGAAATGCAATTATTAACGATATCAAACAAGCTAAATACTTTTCACTTATTGTTGACTCAACTCCCGATGTAAGTCATGCAGATCAATTATCTTTCATCATAAGATACATAGATAAACTAAACCAAATACAGGAACTTTTTTGTCTTTCATACATATTGAAAAACATGATGCTAGTTATTTAGAAAATATTATAATATCAACCTTAACGGAGTATGGTCTAGATATTCAGAACTGTCGCTGCCAATCTTATGACAATGTGGCAAATATGTCCGGTATATACACCGGATTACAGGCGAAGATTAAGAGCCATAGTAAAAATGCATTTTTTATTCCATGTGCAGCTCATACCTTAAATTTAGTTGGAAATTCAGCTGAAGAATCTTGTTCAGAAGCAAGTCATTTTTTCTATTTTATTCAAAATTTATTTGTATTCTTTTCTTCATCAACGAAGAGATGGGACCTTTTAATAAAGGCAAACTCAGAAAGAAATAAAACATTAAAAAGAATTAGCGATACCAGATGGTCTGCAAGGGCAGATGAATTTCTAGCTGTTAAGATGAATTTTTTTGCCATAAAAGAAGCTTTATTTACACTCTCTAATGATTCAAATGAAAAACCTTTGACAAAATTAGAAGCAAAAAAGCTGCATGATTCCTTTGAAGATTTTCAAACAACTCTTTTTCTTTTCATATGGCATTCAATTCTACAGCGATTAAATTCCACAAATAAAAATCTTTAAATAAAGATTCAGATTTACAACATGCTGTAAATCTTTTAAAATCATTGTCGTTATATATATCAGTCATTCAAGGTAACAATGAATTTTTGATGCTATAGAAACCGAAGTTTATGCATTAACTTGCAATAAAGATTATAAATCCAATAAAGTTAGAAGTCTACAAGGAAAATTACACTTTGACGAAAAAAGAGATTGGGATGTGCAATTGACAGACAAACAATCATTTGTTGTAAATTGTTTAAATGTTATTTGCGATAAATTGTTAGTAGAAATTAACAGACATGTTGAGGCATACCAAAATATTTTGAATTATTTTGCAATATTTACAAATTTAAATTTAAGGGAAACATCACCAAGAGAATATGACAACTGTATTATCAATTTAATAAATACTTACTCAGATGACATTGACACTAATGTTTTTAATGAAGAATTAGCGCATTTTATACATTTTGTAAAAAATGAAACTTTAAATTCACCTTCTTTAATGTATGAAGCAATTCAAGGACTAGTATCAACTTTTCCTAATGTGGACATGATGTTAAAAATATTTTCGTCAATTCCTGTTTCAAACGCATCAGCAGAATGATCATTCTCTGTGCTTAAAAGAGTTAAGAATTATATTCACTTTAGCAATAATTTGTGTTGAGAAAGATATTACAAACAGGATTGACTACAATGAACTGATATATAATTTTTCAGCACAAAAAGCATGAAAAGTCCAAATAAAGTAATGTAAAAATACTTATTAGAGTAAGTGTATATATTATTTCTGAATTATTCTTCTGGGTTAGATATTTTTCTTTTGTCATATAACTTGTTTGTCTTGTTGTCACAATAAAATGAAATTGAAAATGTTCTTTATTAGTTTTTCTTTAGATTGGGCCCCCAAATTCCATTTTGCCTTGGGCCCCATGAAGGTATAACGTGCCTCTGCTAGTACTGCCTAGTCAAAGCCAGTTTCAACAAAGAGCAGTTGAGAAAACTAGTTTTGACTGATTTTGGGTTTTAACAGTAACATATCCACCTTTCTGAATAACTTTCTTTAAATGATCTTTATAAGCCTCAGCTGCCTCAATATCAGCACTAGCTGCCTTACCAGTCATCTTGGGATGATGCCTCCTGTTGTGTTTCTTTAATTCCACAAGCCATCCACTACTAACAGTGAAATTTTCACTTGCTCCACTCACACCTTCTCGTCTTTAAATCTTCAAACAAAGTTCTTGCTTTCTCCTGAATAATCTCCATGTTGTGCAGCACGTTATGCTGATTCTGGTTTTCTAACCACATACTCAGTAACTCCTCCGTCCAGCAAATAATTGTGACACCTTGTTAAACTGGATTCAGACAATGCCCTGCATTTAATCTTCTTAGACACGTTATGTATGGTGGACACAGTGGATGGGGCCAGGTCAAGAGATTTGCCATATCATGAACCTTTTCACCTGCTTCAAAATGCCTTATTATATTCATCTGTCTCCAGTGTGATAACGTTCCTCTTTGCTTTTGGAGTACTGCTACATTATTCACTTGCTGGACTCTTTGAACTCACTGCCAATGGGGTGGACAGAAAGCAAAGCACAAGAGAGGAAAAAAGCACAGAAATGCGAGGCAGAGATGTTTATTACAGTATATGCAATCATGTCAAAAATGACAAATATTAATGACTTAGTATAATGCCTAAGACCTGAAAAATGATATGCCAGTAGTGATGCCAAGGAAATATAAACTTTTTGATTCACTGATTGATTTCCTTGTCAGTTGTAATTGATAAAACAATCGACAATTATTTAAAACATACCTCACTTGAATAGTAGTAATATAAACATCGTTTACGTTCATTCCTTTGCTGTAAATTACCCACTTCTTTTCCCTTACAAACGCTGTATATACATAAAAAAATAGATGTATTTACATTCATTTCTTCATTTCCCTTCATTTACCAAATGTAGCATGCGAACAAAAGAAAATTAAACATAATTAGATATCAGATATTTACTTCAATTGTAATGAAGATTGTTTTAGTTGACAACAATTAAAAAACACGGGAGAAATTTTCTAAATGAATTATAACTTTTTAGTTTGATTTTCTTGAAATCGGCTACTCCTTTGAAAAAATGTACTGAACAAAACATATGCTATTTGACTATTTCATATATCTTTGCGGCTGAGAGAGTGAGTGAAGAAGAGAGCTTTCCAGTATGCAATCTTACGGGAACCAATAGGAATAAAGTAGGTGGAGCCTCTCCTGTCGAGAGCTCATTCTCTCTCTGGCCTCCGTTGTGCATACATCGAGTCTCTGAGTGCTATGTTGCCATGTGCTAACGCCTTCGTTGTCCGAAGTCATGCTCCCCTGTCCCAGTAGCTCCTTGCTGGCATCTTTCTCTTTCTTCTGAGCTCTCCGCAACATTCCAGTTCAGTAGATATGGCAGCACCGAGTTTGAGTTCTTCAGTGAGGAGATGACTCCTGTCTAGGAGGTGGGGAAATGTCTCTCAACCTCCAAGCAGCGGAAACACACGAGCCATCCCGAGTACTTACGCAATGTCAGTCGCAAAGATAAATGAAATAGACTATAGTTCTAAAAATTTTGTTTGAAGACTTTTTTGTTATACAGTAAAACCTCTACCTTACGAACCCCTTTATAGCGAAGACCTCCGAATAACGAACAATTGACGGGGTCCCACCAAACTTGTATACAAAATCTCTAATTATAACCTCTTTACTACGAACTTACGTACTACGAAAACTTCCGAACAACGAAGGAAAAAAGTGGTCCCTTCCGTTTTTATTTACCTCTTTAGAACGAAATTTTGCTCGCTAAACATTTCTTTCAGTTACATAAGTACGGAAAACTATTGAAAACAGTCGCCAACGCGCCAATTAGCGTTAAGCTTACAACAAGCCAATCATAGCACGTTTTCTAGCATGATGACGTATTTCCTGTGTTTCCGGCATTCTCGCGCCATTGACCGGTGTGTCCTAGGTGAGAGAAGGTGTAAAAGTGCGACAAGTTATTGAGTGAGAAGAAGTGCGTTAAATATCAATTCCTTTTGATATTTAGTGCTTAACGGTGGTTCACAACGATGGCGGGAAATGCAACCCTCCTTAAATGGAACCTCTTGCAGGCAATGCAACGGCTTTGCATTTCATGGGAAGCCGTCTCACCGTCAAACGTAAAAAACTGCTATGCAAGGGCGGGATTTTTTTGTGATTCCATTGCAAGTGAGGAGTGTGTGGAACCTGAGGGAGAAGGGTGGGAGGAATTAAGGGCAGGTTTAAATTTAAACTCGGCGTCTTTTCAAGATTTTGCCCATGTAGACGACAATTTGTTGACCTGCTCTGTGGAAAGTGAGGATCCCGAAGGGGTAGAAGTGTCCAATATGGAGGAAGACGGAGAATTGGAGTTGGTGCGGCCGAAGTCGAGCGACGTATGTGCAGCACTGGATGTAGTGGAAAGATATTTACTCTCCTCCGAGAGTTGTATTGCTGCAGCTATGCACGCTTTCAGGGAAGTGGAGACTGCCGTTTCCCGAGAATTTACGAAGAATTCAAAACAGAAAAAAATAGACTCGTTTTTTAAAAAATGTTGATTTATTAATAAATCTTTTAAAAAAAGTGTTGTATTTGAAATCATTCCCGATTAAATTAATCCCCTAATTCTTTTAGAGAGAATTTCAACAAAAGATTGCAGCAATGAGGTATGTATTGTGGTGAGGTGGTTCCTATGCACTTTTTTGTGATAGATAATTTATTCGTCAGAGACGGAGCTGGAGTGTTGTTAAGAATGTTAGTGAAAAACATTGGAGTCTTGATTTGGAGTGCCAACGACAGTTAGTGCTTTCTTATGGGGAAAATGCTGCTTTCTTTCATTTCGTTTTGAAATATTTGCAACCCGCTCCGTGGTGGTCAAATAGTAGTTTATTAATTGGCGTTGCTGTCAATATTTTTTATAAATTTAGCGACTCAACAGATGCTTTAGGATAGGCTCAGCGAGTATCACACATTGCATCCTCGAAAAAAGTCTCATAATAAAAAATTGCAGAGGATGTTTTCGTGCAGAACCTGCCAATCAATGCTAGAAAAAATAACATTGCATTTCCGAGTTATTTGGTGCTTGCCACTGTCAAACATTGCAAAATGAGATGAATGAAAGTGGCCCTTTTTCCCATAAGAAAGCATTGCGTCGTCGGAGCTTCAAATCAATATGGCCGATTATTAAACATTGAATTTGAATATCGTCCACTTATGTGATACTTTTTCCTGAAGAGATGTAATGGGCACAATTTAGTAGAGTTACTCCGTTTCTGAGCATATGCCTTCATTTGGATAGCCCCGTTGCTCCCGTATAATCTAACAGGCAATGTGCCCCTGAAGTTATGCAACGCCCAATAACCTCCGATCAACGAATTTCCGAATAACGAATAATTGGGTCCCTTGATATTCGTTAATGAGAGGTTTTACTTATAATGTTTTATGAGATACAAAGAAAAGTTCATTTTTCATCACCAGTAAAGTGGTACGACTGATTGGGCTACGTGAACAATTTATAACATTTCCTTATTTTCTTTGTCCTTGTGCCCTAAATACCAAATTTCATGAACATTTGCCCAGTAATTTTGCAGATAAAACATGCGGGCAGACGGATGGACGGACATGACCAGACCATATGGCATTCTTTTTTTACTTTTTGTAAAGAAAGATTTATAAAATTTACAAAAACTTTTCAATGAGAGCAAGTACGATGAGTGTAGCCACATTCATTGATCAAATCCTCGTAATGTAACAATTCTAAGGCCGACGAGAATATGAATGCGTCTGAATGTCATCATTCCAAGTCACAGACTGCAGCATAAATGGCAGGGGAAACCCTCTATGGGTACACAAGAGGGTCTTTAAGCCTCTGACCCTTCGCATACATTTTGTAAAATAATCAGCATTAGAGCGGATATAAGAAGAATCCCTGAGCATACAAGAGTGTCTTTCTGTCTCGCTGAGCTATCGTAAACATCTGAGTTTCTATGATTTGAGTTGGATATACGATATTATCATTTGTTAAAGCAAGCAGAATGTTTGATGAAAGAAGGAGCTATAAAATTCAATTCATTCGTTAAAGCAAACATTTGTTAAATGAATGTTCACAGAAAGAGTTGCCTATACTCCCGAGATGACAAATTTTGAAGGAGTACGATAACTTCAGTTTTATCAATCGAATTTCTTCCAAATAGTATTTTAGAAAAGAGGAAGGCATTAACTTTGTTGATATCTCAGTGTGTTCAGTTTTGAAAAGTAAGACAATTGAACATATCTCTCTCTCTCCTTATAATGTCTTTGGGACTAGGATGCTAAGAAATTTGTAACAACGGTAAATAGTAGGCAATTTTTTTATTTATCATGGGTCAGATGGAAGGATGAACATTCAATAATGGGCAATGAGTATACATAGAGAGGGTTTTAAAAAATAGCTAACCCTCTTTACAATACATGTACCTCTGCCCCTGTCAGTTCAACATTAGATCATCTTTGTTCTTCAAAAAATTAGCTTTGAAGTCTTTTGTTTCTCATTTCCATTAACACAGGACATGTAATTCCACTGGCAGTAAACTCCATATGATTGATTTTTTTAAGATCATAATGTAAGATTTAAAATATCAGTTGAAAACCACATGCATTCTAAATAACTGTGTCATCACTAATGTTATATGGGATGAGTAATCCAGAGAATACCTTAAGTACATTCAGGCATATTACCATTCAAGTCTCAAAATTACATTTAAAAACAATGGAAAGCCCAAATGACTTGTTTGGATTGAAAATCTTTAGTATTTACACTTCATAAATAGGCCCAAATTTAAATGAAAAAATGTATATTTTTTCTAAATGCATAATGATTAAATTTCAATCCAAGTACAGAAAATTTCAAGCATAATTACACAAATATAGCCATAAAGATCAGAGGATAACTTAAGATTTGAATGTACCGGCGGAAGGATTACTCATCCCCGATCTAATCTGAACACTGAGTGGGTTGTTGACTGACAACTTTCATTTCTCTCCATTTTTAAACCACCATGCTCTCAGGTACTGCAAAAAACTCACATAAACCAGTATATATATGATGAGAATTCAAGAAAAAAACAGACAGTACAAAAATACAAGTTTTGAAATGCTTTTTCTTTTCCATCTAAGCTACAATAACATCTAATTCAGCCATGTAACGGCTGTAAAAATGTGCCTATTTTTTATTGGTCATCAGCTAATATATTCTTCAAAAGCATTTTACGGTTACACTCAAAGTTGAAGGTGGTAACTATCTCTAAGATACAATTAGAAAAAAAATATAGTGGATGTATCATATTTTTTACTTCATTAGTTTTAATCACACACTGAGAAACCCATGCTGTGTTTCAAAACGTATCTTGTGATAAGTGCAGATAAAGAGGGATTTTCTTAGTTCAGCACCCTCTGCCCTCCCCAGTTGTCAAAACAAGCAAGTCATGCAGTCATCATGATTTACCCTAATTGCGGAAATTCAGTACGCACACAAATCAGAATTTGGGTCAAAAAAGTTTGCACAAGTTGAACAAAGTTGGTTCCCACATGCAGCATTGCTCATGATGGACTATTTGAAACATGCATTCACTATGGATATGGAAGTTGTTAAATTTTTCTTCATATTGGTTGTAACACTTTTTCAATCCACAGACACAACTTTATTAACAAACTACAGCACTCGTGTAAAATACTGCCAAAATTAAAAATGTACAAAATATTATTTAATAAAAAAAATAATAAAACGACTATCCATGGGTAGATAATTTAGGACATATTGTGTAAGTTGGTAAAATATCACTGCAAAAGATATAGGTAAAAATTAAGAAGGCAGTTTTTGTGAGACGTTTTAATGCAATTTGTACCACTTTTGACAAAATATGAAGCACATTTACACATGACAGATGTATTGAAATATATTTCTTGAATAAAAATTTTCAATTAGCTTATATTACTAGAAATGTTTTAGATGCATTAAAGTTCCTCATTGAAACCATCTATTACGATCATTTTTCTATGCCAAAAGCTCATCTGCAAGATTGGCATTAAGATGTTTCAAAAACTTATCCGGATTACTAATGCCCAGCGCTAAAACTGTGGAAATGATGTTGCCTTTTCGAAACAAGATGGAAGAAGGCAGGACAGCAATTAGAACAGGAATACAGACTGCTGGAGTGTTTGTGATACATCTCTCGATTGGCTAGCACCTTGTCAAACCTTTCCATCAGTTGGACGGGCTTGGCTTGGATTTGTTGGGATCACTTCCTCCCAACACTTAATGTAGTGTCACAAAAGGAGCACTTGGGAAGTGAAGGTATAACTATGGAGGTAATTTCATCTTATATGACATGACAAAAAGGATTGTGAGAAAATCAGATGCAGTCTCTGAAGCACCCTATCCATCCTTCCACCCAATCAAAACACATTCTCTCAGAGCCATGATGCTCCTAACTAATCGACTACTCTACTTGACAACACCTCCAAGGGTACACAGCTTATCTATTGTTCTGTGATTTATCTTGGTTTATAATGAACACATTTCTTATGGCTTCCTGAAAAAATTCTTCTCCCTGTCCATTACCTTCCTCAATTTGCTCTATTTTGTGTTAGAATGGCAGTATTCTTCCATCCATCCATGCAGCTTTCATCATCTAGTTACTTAATGATCATTTTCTTCCAAAGTGAACATAGTGGACCCCATTTAGCAAAATTCAGCAATGAACATTATTTTCTCTGCCACTGCTGACTGGTAGGAGGGGAGGGGGGGGGGCCAGGGACCTTGAGGCCATCCTGGCGGCAGTGGTTTACTTGGCTCCAGGGACCTTGGAAAGGACCTAAAAAATAATTAGAATTAAGATTAGATGAAGTTCAGATGATCAAACACATTCCTACAAAAAAATGAAATGTTTCAAATGAATTAACTCATTAGTGCTCAATGGCACATAAACTTGCTGTTGACAATAGTTATGTTTAGTACATTACATTGTTTAGATTTTTTATGTTGCTTTGTACTGCAGTTGCTAACTTTTTTAACACATTCAGCATGGAGACTGCAGTGTGCATCCTGCCAATGTCCTATTCAGAAGAGGAGGATGCACAGTATGTGGCAACGGGACTTTCTCTTCAGGGGCTGAGGATGCAACCATGCTCAACATTTAAATTTTATCTTGCTGGCTGTGGGTATTCAACATCTCCACGAATTTCTTTACAAATGCTTTCTTGCCATTAAGATTATTTCTATCTTCATGTGTATACCATCAGTTTTTCAATCTGTGTTTTCTGCTCTCTAAATATTTTAAGTGCATGCTAGTATACGAGTCTTCTTTCACTTCCAAATAAGTGAAAGGAAAATTTTCAAAAAGTGACAGGGAAAAATCTAAGAAATTGATGGGTATAGCTATTTGTGGAACTAGGTGTAATTAGTGTAGGAACAACAAAGAATAATCAAACAAGAACGGCTGCTGAACATCACATCTCAAGCATATTCCGTAAGCATCAGCAAGCATGGTAACTTCAAGTTTCTTTGCATTAGTAATGATATTAAATATCGGGAATAATTTTGAAACGAGAAAAAATTCTGCTATGACCAGGAATCAAACCCAGGTCTTCCACTTGCCAGGTGGATATTCTACCACTGAACTATCATGACAGATTAATTCTCTCATTTCTGAATGTGGGTGTTTTTCTTAGATGGTCTGGGCTAGCCAAGCGAGTATCAACTAGCTCCAATGGATGTCCCACTAAGAGATATATCAAAGAAAAAACCTCCCTCTCAAATTATTATACTGCATAAAAGAATTTGAGGGGTGGCAGTGGTGGAGTAGTTCGAGCGTTGGCCTTTCACGTTTTCCATGCAGTGGTTGCAGGTTCGAATCTGGCAGAGGTCGGATTTTTCAATCTGGGATCGTCCCGTACTATACTTGTGTGATTTGAGGAGACCGCACAAGTCAGCGCTCCATCCGTTGTAAGAGACGTTAAGCAGTTGGCTCCCTTAGTACTCTTCATAAAGAGTAGGCTAATGCCAGCACCGGGTTTCCCTCATCCCTTGCGTGTTTGTTCGGTGTGGATGGAGTAATGAGTATAATAATCCAAGAGGTTGATTAGCTAGAAATTCCATACAAACAAACAAAAGAATTTGAGTTTGCTGCATTTTGTCTTCAATCAAATAAAAAAAAAATAATTTATATAATTTTTGACAACACTGCATTCATCTGTATAAACTTTAATAATCGACCTGAGGTTGTTTCAGCAAGTTTGAATGATTACACAAAAAAGTTAAGATTCATTTGCCGATGAAAATGGAGAAAAGGCGAGCCCAGAGAAAATATTGTTATGTATGCAAAAAAAGGGACGAGGAAGGATGTTTCAACATTTTATCCTGATTGTCCTGATGCACCAGGGTTGTGCCTTCAGTCTTGCTTCAGGGAATATCATTGCTATGCATAACAAGATGACCCAAATGGAACTTATGGTGCCTAATTTCCACAATTATTTATTTAATACTTATTGGCTTTAATAGCTTTAAAATCACTGTGGATGAGTTGCTCTTTGTGTTCCCAAATTTCATAATTTAGCATTATAAAATATTATAACTAAATTCGAACAGAAAAATAAATGGATCATGCATATTTATGCGGCAAAAATGTATGTATATACTAGACTATACCAAATCTGAGTCGAACAATAGTTATTGCAACAGCAACACTCTTGTAATGAGTGATAAAAACTGCAAAATCGCCAGTATTTACGTGAAATTCAAAGAAATACCATCGATAAGCAAAATTCTACGATAAAAATTAGAATCTCCATTTCTTTCCTCAGAGAAGAGTGCAAATCTCTCTCTGATATTGCAATTCTAAGATATTTTAATGTACAAGAGAAAATTACCCTGCATGATGGATTTCCCATGTAAATCAAATGGGAAGGATAATTCCCGGAATTGAACACAGGACTTTCAATCTACGCAACAAAAACTATCCTCGGGAGCTCAGATCCAGTAGCAAGAGATTTTCACCAAGTGTGATGAAAATTGGTCTATTGGTTCAAAAATTAATAGGGAGGGACAGACTGACACAAACGACGAAATTATAAGCCTATTATAAATACTGTAAAATATACTTCTGTAAAGTGTACATACTGTAAAATATATTTTTATAAATTTGTAAATAATGTAATATGTGTAAATATATATGTGAATTGGAATATGATGAATAGAACTGTATAGTTTATGAAATAAATTATTGATATTTATTTTGTTAAGT
Source organism: Tanypteryx hageni (assembly GCA_028673005.1). Classification (NCBI taxonomy): domain Eukaryota; kingdom Metazoa; phylum Arthropoda; class Insecta; order Odonata; family Petaluridae; genus Tanypteryx; species Tanypteryx hageni. The sequence continues at coordinate 4,479,857 of CM054117.1, forward strand.
TTTCTAAACTTAAATATTTTAAAAATTTATCCAAAAAATCTCCAAATTATTAACATAACTGCAGTAGATTCCATTGTGAAAAGTCTCTCCATAAAATGTGTTGCAGGCTAATCTATAATCGCAAGGGCAGTGAAAGTGTGCTGACTGCCCACTCGGAAAGGGATCGGGAAAATTGGCTATGCACTGAACATGTTAAAGGTAACTGTACAGTTATCCAGTAGAATAAGATATTAACTGTTGGTGTTACCAGTTTTGTGCATGTCTCTTGATTGGTTTGTGCTTGTCTGTCAGCTAAGTTCTTCATATGGAACAGCAGTCCTCATATCGAGCCTGCAATCAACGATTGTATCCAGTCTGCCTTGTCTCATCAATTTCTTTACGATTTGTATATTTGCCTGCAGGTTTCAATGGATGTCATCTATGAAACCTGTGATATTTTCTGAGTAAGTGGATGCAATATATTTTAAATATAGGTGTACTGGCGATCTCAAAACTATACACTGGAATAAAACAATCAACTAGCAAGCCATCCATTATTGACAATGTGTGATATGGTCCATTTAATATAGCGTATAAATCATTTGTATTTTTAAATTATTTAATTCATAGAAATTGAAACAACCAAAGCCTAAAGAAACGAAATTTTATTTTCCTTCCAACGATTTTTTAATAATAGGTATCGAACCTGTCCAGAAATTAGATTTTAACACGAAAATGTGAGTACTTTTATGTGAAAATCTTTCGTCATTTGATTTGCACTGTTGCCAGTTTCATGTAATTTCTAATGATTGACTGCAATTATAATTAAGCATCGCCTATGTTCACAAATTAATGAAATTTTGACCTTATTTTGAAGCTTAAAAAATAACTTGATTACGATAAACATAAACAAATAAATATTATACTGTTCATTGACATTGTGTAAATGAGGGTTCCTAAGCCAGAGATTAAAATTGCTGAATTTTAAAAAAGATTTTGAGTAAATAATTGGTAAATGCTGAGTGTTTCTAATTTTTGACTAAAATCAGAATAAGAAAATTTATAAATTTTAATTTAATGAAACTATTTTATGAACTGAAAAGTAAAAAATAAAAAATTCACATTATGGTATGTTCCAGAGAGTTAAAATAATTTTGGCCATATAAAAGTTAAATAAGTAAAGATGGAGGCTATGGCGAAATTGATGTTAAATAGAATTAACTCCTTGACCGTAAAATTAAAAATTAGAGATACACAATGAAAAAGGGGGGGGGGGGAGGAAAGGCAGGAAAAGGCAAAAGACAATAAAAATTATAAACTTTCAGGTTTAGGGATTGTTACTCCACGCCAGGGACCTGATGTCACTCACACATTCACTCACTCAATTGCACAAGCACTAATCCTAAAGGTTGAAAAGGAAACGGGACCGGGTTTGCGAGAAATTACTCTGCGCCAGGGACACAAAAAATCACACCGTTGCTAGAAGGTTTGTGAGTCAGTACGACAGTGACAGGGACCTACTAAGCAACCACAAACACACGCACACGCCAAGAGGTAAAGGAAAAAAGGGGAATGGAATGGGGAAATAATACTAGGTTTACGGGAGATTAAACCACGCCAGGGACCTAGTATCGCACACAGTGGTCTGTAGGTTTATGTGCCTTCCGGCAACGACAGGGACCTAACAGACAAAACAGTCACACACGCAAGCACTCGAATACAGGTACACAAGATCTCTAAAAATGAGTTAACGTACTAAATACGTATTTCGAGAGCAATGCTCTCATCATCAGTGGCTGATGTGTAATGAGGGGTGGGAGTGTTGTAGGCAGTATTTATTTGTTTATGTGCTGAAGTGAAAGGGAGGGAAAGAGGTTCAGCCGTTACAAGGTACAGAGGTGAAAGGGGGATTGGGCCGCAGTCGTTATTCATAACGGAATTTTTGTTTTTGTTTATGTGTATGCTTTCGTACGCGTCTAGTTTGTTTTGGTTGGTTACAGATTTTACAAGAGTTAGGTTTTCGATCGTGATTGGATGGTGGTGTTCTTGGATATGTGTTGCTACACTCGAGTTGTTTAGTCTGTTGTGTTTAAAATGAGCTATGTGTTCTTTGAAGCGTGTTTCTATCTTACGTTTTGTTTGTCCAATATATATTTTGTCGCATCCTCCACATGATATTTTGTATATGCCGGATTTGTGTAAAGAAGGAATTGTGTCTTTTGGGTTGTGTAACAAGTTGGAGAGTTTATTGTTGTTAACAAATACTGTCTAATAATTGAATTTTGAGAAGATGTTTTGTAGTTTGTTGGTGAGCCCAGGAGCGAAGGGGATTTTAATGTATTTTGTGTCTGTGGGGGAAGTGTCAGTTAGTGTTGTGTGTGTTTTAACATGGAGCCTATGTTTATGTTTACGCAGGATGTTTTCGATCATTTCAGAGTCGTATCCGTTGGTTTTTGCACAGTTCTTAATATGTGTGAGTTCTTTACGGTAATCAGATGTGGAGAGATGGCACGCGAAGAAGTCTATTGATCATGGAATGAAAAGGGGCCAATTTATGTGAGATGTGATGATTGGAATTAGATGGGATATATCTATCAGTGTGTGTTGGTTTTCGGTAAATATTGAATTTTAACTTGTTGTTGTGTCTTGTTAGTAATAAGTCTAAGAAGGGTAGTTTAGTTTCTTTTTCGAGTGTGAATTTAATGGAGTCATATTGGTCGTTTAGTTCTTGAAGGAAGTTAGTGATGTTGTATTTTGATGTGTCAAAAACCGCGAATATGTCGTCAACGTATCTAAACCAAGTTTTAGGGAAGTATGTGAATGTGATTTTGCAGTGTTTTTCGAAATTAATCATGAATAAATTTGAAAGGAATGGTGACAGAGAATTTCCCATTGTTGTGCCCTGGTTTTGCTGATATATGTTATTGTTTATTTGGAAAAAAATTTGTTTCATGCAAAGGCGTGTTAATAGGACATATTTGCGTAATTTACGTAATTTGCTATGTTAATGGGGATTCTTTGGGATTGATAATAAGAAAGTTTTTATTAGTCCAGACCTCTAGTGTTTAGTGTCCTTATTGATATTTTTGAGGATTTTTGCGAGATCGTTTGTGGTCGAACTGGAGTATATTTGCAAGTCATCTGTATCAAGGTGATGATTTAAGGGACAAGGAGCAGACATTTATGTACACAGAAAATAGTAGGGGATCCAAGATTGAGCCCTGTGGGACACCTGTCCTGTTGATAAGCCAATCAGATGAAGAATTAATGGAAATCACTTGTTGGGAATGATCACTTAAATAAGAACATATCCAATTTATGACCGAATGCGAGAAATTCATTGCAAGTAGAACATCTTTGTCTATTGAGTTGAAAGCTTTACTGAAATCCAGCAGTACTAGGATTGTAACTTCCCTTTTATCCATTGCGAGGTGAATGTCATCGGTGATTTTTACAAGAAAGCCAGATTGAAAGGGATCTAACAACTGATTTTTGTTAAGAAAGAGCATGATTTGTTCATATGCATGGGAGTGAGAATAAGAGGGAGAGAGGGAGGAGAGAGGGAGGAGAGAGGGAGGAGAGAGGGAGGAGAGAGGGAGGAGAAAGGGAGGAGAAAGGGAGGAGAAAGGGAGGAGAAAGGAAGGAGAAAGGAAGGAGACAGGGAGGAGAAAGGGAGGAGAAAGGGAGGAGAAAGGGAGGAGAAAGGGAGGAGAAAGGGAGGAGAAAGGGAGGAGAAAGGGAGGAGAATGGGAGGGATGAAGAGAGAAGGGAGTAAGAATGGGGAGTACCTTAATTTTAATATTTAATCTGCACATACCCATCATATTTGATGGGCAATTATACTAGTTTATTACGTATAATAAGCACTAATGAGTAAAGGGCACCATTGTAATTTGAAACTAAATACAAGTGATTCAGTGAAAAACTTTCTTAGAATATTTAAATCTATTTCATCATAAAAACAGCTAACTTCTCATACCAAAGTCAGAAACAATGAATGTTGTTTACCTTTGAGAGGTCTACTCCAGTGAGCGCTTGTACAGCGGGAGGTATTTGGCCCACAAGACGAGTCACTTCAGATGTCATTCTGTCATCTCCACCCAACAGAACTATCTCTTCCGTCTTTGCCAATGGTGCTGAAACCTCGGCTGCAATCTTAAACATTAAAGGACAAATAGTCAATTGTGATTGCGAAATTGTGAAACCTCAATTAATTTCCAAATTTATTGATTGTACATTGTACATTCCAGTAGAATAATACCTTTGGTAACGCTTCCAGCACAAGGGCCATTATAGCAGCTTCTCCGTACTGTTTATATACTTCGGCTTTCATTCGCATGCGTTCTGCATCGGCCTTTCCCACAGACTCAATGGCATAGGCCTCTGCTGCTCCAATCATTTTTATTTTTTCTCCTTCAGCTTTAGCTACCTCAACTGTCTGAGTTCTTAAATGCAAAACAAAACACAATCAATTGAGAAAATCCATATTGTCACAAACCAGTTTATGATCAATAAATTTAGATGGAATGTCAGAAAATCGGGAAAATATTAAAATTACACATCATTTAAACATTTTTGATTATATTAGATAGGAAAAAATAATTCTTTGATAATGTCAATGCCACTATGTAGTTACTTTTACAAAGGCAATCATAAAAACATCTTTTTTGTTAGACTAAACCTTTTGAACTAAATCCTTGCAGGGCGATTCGCTTACTACATAGGAAAAATAAACAGGTATGAAATGAAAATCTGAACATCAAACTAAAGCTCATTAATTATGAGGAAGTTAAGTGAAATTATATGATTTACTCAACACAGTAAAACCGCACGTAGTGCAGTACTTGCATTCCTTGAAATAGGGAGTTTAGGTTCTTGGATCTCATATTCTCAACATTTTTCTAGAATAATTTTTTGACCGGTATTAAAATACATAAAATAATACTGTATTTACTTGCATAATCCATGCCATTACATAATTCAAACAACCTTATTTCTAGATCTGGAATTAAGAAAAAATTATACATATAGTTTCTGCGATGTTGACGTCTGATGTTACACCAGATGGCTCTAGATGGCTCTGATGATGTTCAAGAATTTTTGATGCTGTTATGAACGACGGTAACAATAATAACAAATATTCAATTACTACTGATATTCATATGTGGAGATTAAAATTGCTGAATTTTTTAAGGTCTTTGAGGACCATTTCCTGCAAAAGATAAGTTTCTTCCCGTCATATTGACTCATACTAGAAATATAATAGTTTTGGTCACGAAATTCAAAGAGAAAGGTGCGTGAATTATGAGAGTAAATATGGTATTACTTTCACTGCCATTAAGGAAATTTTGAATGCCGTGGGATAGATCGAGATGGTCACATAACATGAGTAGGCAAAAGATTGGAGTACAAATTTGGCAATCAAGTACCACTGTTTATTAAAAATGTATTTTCTGTGGTCATAGTTGGAGGACAATAAAATGCAGCAATATCTGTCCCTTGCTTATAACGTAAAATATACCACAACACATCAAGGACTTTCTCATGGCACACCAGTTGTGGAGCTTTGTCGTTTCAGCACAATATGAGAAGCACACATATGAATCTCTCAACACAACATCTTTATAAGGTAAAATAATTACATGAATTAATTTGTATTTTTTCTTTAAAATATTTAAATAGGGAGTTTTTATCATTTATATTTTACGAGAAATTAAAAGGGTTAACTTTGGCTATGACTTGTCAAACAGCGTCTTAGCGAGGCATACCACCACATCTTCTGAGGTATGGAATGGAAAAGCATACCTCGTCTTAGCGAAATCACGTCTTATGTGAATTCATGCTATGTTAGATTTTACTGTACTTAAAAGCAATTTGTGTTTAAAAAAGTTTCAAATTCTAACAAACCAGTCAGCTTACCTCTTTCCTTCAGCAATCGTTTGGACACGGTAGCTCTCTGCTTCAGCTGGTAGTCGAACTGTACTGTTCAACTCTCTCTCTTTTCTCTGAACTTCCTGAGCCTCCACTTCTATCATCTTCCTTCTCTCCACCACTTCAATTTGAATCTCTTCATTTCGGATTCTTTGGCGTATTTTTGCTGCCTGGAGTTCGTATGCAAGTTGAGCCTCAGCTTTCTGGTTGGAAAAGGAAAACTCATTGAGTAGATATTATATATATATTTAGACACCTGCAGCTTATTGGAGCTACACAGGCTGATCCGAAAAAGTATCACATTTTATAATGTTATTTTTAAAAAGACATACACAACAATGATATATATATATATATATATATATATATATATATATATATATGACAGAGAAAATGATATTTACAGCTGTATTGGTCTCCTTGTCAAAATTGGCTTTTTGAAGTTTGTACATTCTTGCATTATCTTCAATTTTGGTATCAGTGTTGTACTTGATGTCCATCGCTGATTTTTCACATTCTGCTTCCTAAAAACAATAAAATTAAATTAATTCAAATATTAGTCAATAGATTTTCCAGCTCTAAAAAACATTGTTTTTTTTAGATATTTCACATAAACTATCATTTTACGTTATGTTAGGGATGGCAAATAAGTGGCATGCATACAATTCAATTGGCATGCGTAAGCTTGTATTTTCTGTATAAAATATGAAGTTTCTTAGAAAGAGTAAACTTGCGGCACGTGAAAAAATTCTCATGATTCTTGGCACACGACGCAAAAATCATTTGCCATTCCTGCAGTGGTGAAGCACCGCACAGGTGCATGCCTGGACTGAGGGGACCTCGGACACAAAAATTTATATTTTATTTAATTTAATTTTTTATTTAGAGAAAATAACATATGCAGAAATATTAAATATTTTAGTTGTGCAACAAGCATTTTTGTCACCACCCACATCTTCTGCACCTCGGTGCCACTATCGCTCTGTTGTCACCAGTGAGAATCAACCTTTACTGTTTGTACGGTCACAACAAGCACTGTTAGTGACAATAGTGAGTATTCAATGAACATCCAATCCCCGACTAACATGAATTCTACCATCACAATTTCGGTTTAACACGGCTTTTAAAGTAGGGCTGCTTTTCAACTAATGCGACTGGTCATTCGGTTTAACACGATTTCTCTGTGACTTCTCTACTATTGTGGAATGTTCTAGAAAGCAGAAACGGATCATCATGAAATATTATATATTTAACTGGCAAAAATTCTTTTATTGTAAATTTAGGCAATGTTATTTGCAATGTCCTAACAACAGAAATGTTAGACAAGTGAAATTTATAATGATATTTTGAATAATTTTCAACTTTTAAAAATTCTGCTTTGGTTGAGGATGAAATCAATTTGTGCATTGACAAATTAATGTGCAAATGTAAGGATGATATTAATGTAAATAATTTTAAAGATGAGATTCTCCATTTTCTTAAATTTGCTAAGGAAGTAAATGCCACAAATCCAATAGACATGTACAAAATTGTAATCTACTTTTCCAAACTTTGAAACGATTCTAAAAATATTTTTAACTATGAAATGCTAGTGGGGAGAGATCATTTTCATTGCTTAAACGTGTAAAAAAACATCTATGCAATAGCTTATTGCAAATACATTTAGGTTATTTGTCAATTTTATTTATTGAAATGATTTAGTTCAAGCACACGATTTAAAAAATATTATCGATAACTTTGCCAAGTTAAAGTCTAGAAAAGTAAAAATTTTAATTTAATATAGCCCTTTTTATTTTTAATCTATATTTTATGTAGTTGTTACATTTAATGTCAAAACTAATGATGTTTATTTTATACCTATATTTTTTACAGTTCCTACAGATAACAATGATTTATTTTTACTTAGAATTATTTTTAATTTTTGTTATATAATGTATGTACATATTTTTATACTTTGCATTTATCATATTATAAAAATTCGCATATTTGTATTTCAGTGAATAATTTATTTAACCTACTATGTAAATCTCTCCAAATATAGCGATTTTTGGTCGATTACTTGAGTTTAATAAAATAAAAATCAATCCAATTTTTAATTAATGGCTGACACCTTTCTTTGGGGCCTCAAATTTGTATCGAGCCCGGAGCCTTCAGGTCCCTTAATATGCCGCCCCTGCATTCTTGCTTTCCATTCATGCCTATTTTTCCTAAGTTATACACAAACACACAGGGAACTGTTGATTGCATTTTGATATATATAATATAATCACTTTTTATGTAATTCCCTATCCAAGAATTCTAATAAAACAGCGTATAATCGGACGGAATAACAAACGCTCGTTTCATTACAAAAAGTCGCAATGGGCCAAGTTTTAAAACGAAAGTGTTCGTAAAAACTTCAGTAACTGCTCGCAATGTTTTTGCTGGAAAATCGACTCAGGAGCACGAACTTGATCGAAAACAGTACTAGTTGTTCTTAACGAAAAATAAATGGGTCTTAAATTTGAGCGCATTAAACAAAATTCCCCTCGGGGAATCCACGCTCACCCGTATTCCGGCGTCCCGGTTGGCCTGGGCGACGCCGATGTCTGCATCTCTCTTGACGGCCGCCGTCTGCGCCTTTCCCAGAGAGGCCAGATACTGCACGTCGTCGTACACGTCCTTGATGGTGAACGAGAGGATCTCTATGCCCATACGGCCCACGTCAGGAGCCGCCACCTCTCGCACCAACGCTGCGAACTGGTCTCGGTCTTTGTACACCTCTTCTACTGTAAGCGTACCTGGAGAGAGAGAGAGAGAGAGAGAGAGAGAGAGAGAGAGAGAGAGAGAGAGAGAGAGAGAGAGAGAGAGAGAGAGAGAGAGGTGAGATCGGCAAAGAGATGACAGCTTCATACCTTTAAATAGGCATTTGTTTAAAGGCGCGTTTTTCAACCTTTATTACCAGGAGAAGATGCTTTATCGATTAATTTCACTCCGAAAGAAGGGACAGCATTGAATTAGCACAAATAAATAATTGCGGAAGGCCTCCGAGATGAAGGAAGATGAACTAGAGAAGCGTTTCTTAACTAACGTGATTTCTTAGACAATAATAGGCCAATCACATCCATACACGAAGCCACAAGTTTGGATGAAAAATATCCTTTAAATTTAATATAGTCTTGTTTGTGGGAGCGCGCGTTTAGTAGGTAACTGCAGCGGATTTTTCTGTAAACAAGAATAAGCGTAGTTTTTGCATTCTATCTTTCGTTTTTTGGTCCTTGGTAATAATCATTATTTCTTTTTTAAATTTATTATGTTCCTTTTCTTGGGTTTTGGTCTCTATTAATTCGTAATAGATAAGACAAAGGAGTATTTCCAGACTACTCTTTAGGTTCTGCCAATTCCTACATAGGACTGTGACTGAGAATTTGAAAACCTTTCGGCAAATGCGCTCTGCATGTGACTTTCAATTCGAATCAATACTGATTATGTGCTGAAGTAAACCAGCATTAAGTAGAATTTAGATTCAACATTGAATGAATGAGTAAATGGAGACATTTCGGTTCCCATTTTGCCCATTCAATTCGACTATAACTACGACGCATGAAGACACATTAGACGCGCACATCAAACATCCCGTTGGCCTGCTTTCGTTACCGCGACGCAAGACTGTAAGATCTTTCGATGGGGGACCGTTGCGATGCAAAATCGGTCGACTTCGGTGGGCGGTTAACTGATGCAGTTCTTTAAAAATTGCATTAAGAGAACTTCACTTTGCGAAATTACAAGAAATAACATGTGACCCATCTCAGCAAATGAAATTTTATTAAATTGAAGCATTCGTTGGCAGATGACAGTATATACGCTCCCGCAATAACTAACAATGATTACTGAAGACCTACAGACCCACACACATTCACACGCATATACATACATACAAATACGTGGTAGAGTCAAGTTCTAGGACTGGGATCGCTGGTAGGAGGGAACTTTACATTACTTTACACACATCCCCCTTCGAAGTAGTTCCCCTAAGCTACAACGCACTTCTGCCACCTCTCGTACAACTGCTGAAAAGCATTTTTTGGAACTGCACGGAGAGCCTCTGTCGAGGCGAAATGTCAGAAGAATAGGCAGTATCATCGTTCCATGTTTAGCCAACTCCTGCTGGACAAAGACAGAGCGGTGCGCGGGAGCATTGTCGTACAATAGCATCCAATTTCCTGCTGCCCACAAAACTGGGCGCTTGCGACGAATGGAATCACGTAGACGTCGATCTGCCCCTTCTGGAATGAATTCCATGTGCACAATTCCCCTGCAGTCGAAAAAGACCTCCAGCATTACCTTTCCTTTCGATCTGTCTTGGCGACATTTTTGTTTCCGCGGTGACTTTGGAGATTTCTACGTAGCTGATTGGCGCTTCGTTTGTGGGTCGTAAAAGAAGGACCATGTTTCGTCACCAGCTACCCATCAGCAACCGTTACCAGGTCCCCACAAATCACCTGGCGTACAGTACTCTGGTCCTCTGTGAGAATCTTGGGAACGAAGATTTGCGGTACCCGCGACATGTTGAGATCTTGCGCGAGAATTGCATGGCAACTTCAATGAGAAATGTTCAGTTGCGCAGCTACGCAGTCAGGGGTATGAAACTCTTATGGGAGAATAGATTCCCAGCTTTTACACGTAGTTCACTATGCTAAGGGGTCCGCGATAGGCGCTGCAGTCGCATTCAGCTCTCTCTCTATTTCTCTCTCACTCTACCGCATCACCACAGCGCCACACGTTCCTTGTGTATCGTAAGGGAACAGCGGCCATTCTGCTTGATAAAAGTTCGCCATTGCTTATTAATCGGTTGACAGTTACTCTGACTTTGTCAAGTAGATATACATTCATCACGGTTTAAGAAAACGTGACGGAATGAATTTGTTCTGATCTCCAATCAACAGGTAAGTCTTAAAAATATCATATATTTTTGAAAAAAATTCTAACGAACTAGTTCTACGAAGTGTTATGTGAATGCGTTTTGTGAGAATGCTTTTATATTTCCTTAACAGATACCTGCAATGGATAGATCTTCTAGGAAGGAAGGAAAGAAATTTATCTCGCTTGTTTGTGTGCGAGAAGCATTTTGAGAGGAAATGTTACTCATTTTTAGGTGTTAAGCCTCGCTTACTTCACCTAGCTGTGTCATCCATTGCCCTGGCCGTGAATATGGTTCACAAAATAAGCCGTAATTTTAGATTGAGTAACTGAAATTTTTGTTTAAAACTTCTCACGGTTATCAATAGATTACAGTGAGTTTGGAAGTTAAACTGCAACATAGACGCCAGAGGATAGAATTGTGCTTGTAATAGAATGAAATAAGTGTACCATAGCGATGTCTCATTGTTTTAATTTGAAATATTTTGAATTTACAGAAATTGTTAACTTGATTATTTCTTGTTTCTCATTATGCATTTGTTTATAATCCTAAACTTTAAGATAATTCTTTGTTTCAAAACAAATTTAGAAATATGTATATATTTTTCGATCGAGAAATTGAAATTTCTATATCAAAAGTTTTCCTTGTTATATGATGAATACATATAGATCTTAAATGGGCTAACTGTAACTGCTGTGAACACGTAAACGTCAGCAAATACAACTGTGCTTAGAATAAATTATAGATAAAGTGGACATTTTCTAGTGCAATGTGATGTGTTTAATTTTACAAATGGTAATGTGATCTTCATAGAAACATTGTCAATGAACCGAAATGGGCCGTAAGCGTATTTGCCTTATTTTACATTTATTGCAACATTTGAAGCATGCCCATTGCCTCCTGCATCAATTTCATTAGGTTTAGCAGGTTTAATGATTGACATTCATAGAAATTCATTTTCGTTCTTTTTACAGGTGCAACAGGAAGAGAATATGTTCCAGGGCCGAAGAAATCACTTTACAAATAGATTTTTGCTTGAACCACAAATTCATTCTTGACGTTAAAGTTTGACGTTTTTCGTCGTCCACGTGAATTTCTTTTAAATACGTTTCATGCATAAAAGGTATTAAAGTTATAAAATTATGTTACACTAATTCATTTTTATATCTTTATTGTATAATATTTATGTAAAAATACCTCACTGTTATGTAATTTGATAATGACTTGGTACTCTCGCAATGTGTGATATACGGTGATAAATTTGATTTCTTATATGCAATTCTTTCATGTAAGTCCATTTAATCTGTCCGTGCAATTTATATGTGCTATGATTATCGTATTAAAACGGGAGGGGAAGGGGGCGAGGGACATCCTGTGATTACGTCACGCTAGCATTCGTTAACACGTAGTTCCAAATTTTCCCGTTGACCCATCGATTGTCGCCTTCCATGGAAAACCTGGGAATCGTTTTATAGCATTAAGTTTCCGGTCTTTCCGTAGGGGTACTAGTCTTTGTACGCTGTCAACAGTCTGTGAACGGTTTTCACGCACAATTCGTTGCACCTCCCGGATGTTCTCTGCAGCCCGTGTCGTTACTGGACGTCCACTTCGGTCGTCATCTTCAAGAGACTCTCTTCCTCCTCTGAACCGGCGGTTCCAGTCGAACACAACACTGCGGCTAAGTGCTTCATCACCGTACGCCTGCTGTAACAGCTGTAGTGTTTCTGTTGCCGATTTACGAAGCAGCTGGCAAAATCTGATGTTCGCTCGTTGCTCAAAAGTGGACATTTTTCGCTCCGCCGATGCACTGCGTACACCTTTCTTTCAAACTCACTAAACAAATGCTGAGCACACGTGTGCGACCAAACGCTTAGCATTGGAGGCAGAGCATGTCACACGCATGCGCCGATGGCTTACAACCACAGCAACGCCACAAGGCGGCCAGTTCTAGAACTTATTGACTCTACCACGTATGTGTGTGTGTGTACGCGCGCGCACTGAAATGTAATTTATGCAGCGCCAATTCGACACATAAATGGTGTCTAAGGACTCCAGCAGATCACCTCCGTCCGAGGTCTCCGGCAATCTACCGGTGACCTCAAAGGCAAAATAAATGCTGTAATCAGGGAAACAGTTCCTTTCCGGAAGAGCTCTTAAGCATTCCAATCACGTGCCCCCAGCATTACTGGTATCATTTTAGGAAAATAATCAGGTCATGGTCGACTTCTTCCAATATCGTGAGGAAATAGTTCTGCATGTCGGTGAATTATTTATTTAATTACGTATTTCACGATACCCCAAACAATAAGCTGTGGCACACCACCACCCCCGATTTGGGAATCACTATCCCAGGGAGGGAGTGTCGGTGGTGTAGTGGCAAGGGCGTTGGCATGCTACGCTAAGCGGCACCGAGCACGAATCCAGCAAAAGTGGATTTTTTTCCGAGGTCACCCGTCCCCCTACTTGTGCGGTTTGAGGAGACCACGCAAAAGTCAGTCAGTCCTTCGGAAGGGACATTAAGCATTTGGCCCCCTTGGTGCTCTTTGCAAAGAGTAGGCAAATGCCGGCGCCGGGTTTCCCTCCTCCCTTCTGTGTGTGTGTCCGGTGCGGAAGGCAACGGGAAACCACCACATCATGTATGTATATTCACTAGTCAAAACCAATCAATGAATTGGGAGGACCTGTCGTAAGACAGAACACTAGAATGAATGATGAATTCCAGGGACTCGGAAATTTTCTGTTTACCGCTAAAAATAGCACCAGACACTTAGCGGAAAATTTTTCGCGTTTTCGTTCTAAGTTGACATTTGGATTATTTTAATTAACGAAAAAACACCACGAATTCCGCTTGAATGAAGCTCTGACGATAAGTCTGCCGCTTTTGAGTTACTTCTATGTTCATTTTGCGTTGCCCTGTAAAATAATCCGTGAGAAGGATCGAACCAAACGTTTTCCGGAGTAAGTACACTATCGGTTAAAACAGCGAGGCGAGGAAAAAGATAAGTTCTGACAGTAATCACCGCGGTATCTTGTTTATCAAATATCGAAATTCTTATTTTGACGACGCATTGTTACTTAATATTATTTAACCCGTCGTTTAAAGGTACCTACTCATTTTGCATATTCACACAGGGTCGAAGAAGCAACCTTATGAAAGGTCTAATTAATTCATGAAAACGACGCAAGTCGCGAAAAATTAAATCTTGGAAGTATGAGATTAGTAGACGCACTTAGCGATGTTAAAATCGAAATGGAGTAAGGCGGAGCATATCAATGAATTTCAAACTTTTCTTGTTTTGCATAAACAAAAAAGTCTGCCTTCATTGCAATATCCATCTGAACCACTTAAACCTCGAAATTCTAAGGTTTCTTCCACAATATAAGATCCTTTAGATACGTATGTAAATTAATACTCAGGACCAGGGCCGGCCCGAGCTACGGGCGAGCCGGGCGGGCGCCCGGCGCGCAAAAGTAAGTCGAAATAAAATCCATAGGTACGTTGAACAGCCTAAAACAGGTCAATCCGAATCTCCATTGTTACAGGGAGAAAGATAAAGAGTGGAAAAATGGAGAGGGAAAGATAGATATAAAGGGAGGGAAACAGGGAGGGAGAAAGGGGGGAGAAAGGGGGGGAGAAAGGGGAGGAGAAAGGGATGGAGAAAGGGATGGAGAAAGGCAGTGAGAAAGGGAGGGAGAAATGGAGGGAGAAAGGGAGGGAGAAATGGAGGGAGAAAGGGAGGGGAAAGGGAGATAGAAAGGGAGAGAGCTGAACAGAGTGAGGGAGGTAAAGATGGGGAGGTAATCTCTCTGAAATGCACCTTCTCTCTCTCAAAATCAGTGGCCCCAATTACAGTTGGTGTCCCGCGTGGCAGGCCGCGAGGGCATCCTCTCGAAGGAATCCTCACAGGGGAGAAGTGCTCCGAGGCGCATCGAGTGGGATTCGAATTTCGCAGCGTGATTGGCGAGCGAGAGAGATCTCTTCTTCCGCGATGGAAGAACGAGCGTCGTTCGAGAGGAAGGCCGTTCGGAAGGAGAACGACCAGAGAAGAAACGCGGCGATGCTACTAATGGCGCACGCTCTCCGTCCATCTCGCGAGAATGCGATGAGTTTTCAAAGGCGGAACTCGGAGCCTCGCGATGGACGGCCTCGGCCGACTAGGAGAACGGCGTCGGGACGACCTCGACCCACTCTCTCTGTTACTGCTGAGAAAAGACTAGTCGTAGGGAGAAGACTAGTCGGGAGGACGTTGTTGGCTTGTATTTCTAGCTAATCAACCTCTTCGATTACTATAGCCATTACTAGTTGGGGGAGAAGACTAGTCAAGGGAAGTAGACTAGTCAAGAGGAGAAGAATAGACTAGTGGGGGGAGAAGTGGGAGTCCGTAAGGGGAGGAATAGATCGGGTCGCCTGCCAACAGATGAATTGCGTCGCACGCATCGATGTCGGCGATCACCGGTAAGAAGTGTCCATTGGCGCCTTCGACGTTTCGAATCGGAGTGCGACGGAAGCACGCGACGCCTAAATCAGCCCTTGCTATGCAGCCGAAATCCTCACCTGGCATTCCTAACCATTTGACGGCTGGGGGAGATCGACTCGACGAATTTGATGGCGGCTTTTCCAAATTCTCTTCGGGAAAATGACTCCAATGCCCGAGAATGTCCGACACGCTCTGCTGCGAAAGTTTTACCGAAACTCGAACAATTTTTGTATGGTTCATTCGGTCGTTTTACAACCAAATGTTCGGAATTTAATGCTCTCCGGGTTTAGACAAGTAATCTCCGCCCTACGGGTTAAGTCTCTCAGTGATATTGTATATATGTATTATATGATTGCAAGAATATAAGATCGACGCAACTGAAACTCCAGCCTTTTCCACATGGCGGGCCGCATTGCAAGTTTAAATCGTCGAGCGATCGTTTAAATTCAACTTCGAACGCGAGAGAAATTTCTCCACGCTAAAAGTACGTTTTTAATAACAGTACTCGTTACAGACTTTCGATTAGAGTTATATATGAGAGGGCGAGGTGAGGGTCATCGCGATCGGCTCGTGGATCTCTCACGCCCCCCGGGGAAGGATTGACTCCCAAGGGAGGAAGTGGCGTCGATCGGCTCCAGGAGGAGGAAGGGGCGCCGATCAGCCCTCGGGGAGGAAGTGGCGCATATGGGCTCAAGGAGGGAGGGGCGCCGATCGGTTCCAGGAGGAAGGGGCGTCGAACGGCTCCAGGAGGAAGGGGCGCCGATCGATCCCGAGGGAGGAAGGGGCGCCGATCGATTTCAGGGGGAGCAAGTGGCGTCGATCGGCCCCCTGGGGAAGAAGAAGTGCCGATCGGCTCCAGGGGGAGGAATAGGCGCCGATCGGCTCTTAGGGGAGGAAGGGTTCTCCCCCCGTGCACCTGCTCTCGAACCGAATCGGAGGAGAGGGAACAAGGGTGCGAGGAGGGTCGTGTCGTGGCACGCGGAGTGGGGCAAAGGAATAGCCGATGTTATCGCAGCCAGGCGACCGAGAGCGGCACGAGGGGAAGCCGACCTCCTTTCCCCTCCGCCACTTTCCATTTTACGACCCAATTCCGCGATGAGCGTCTGCTGCCCGAAAAGACCCCAGCTGCGATCCACCGAAACGTTGGCTTTCGAACGAGCAGCGGTTCTCAAGCGGTGCGTCGCGACACAACGGTTTGCGGCTAAGGGCACCGGAGGTGTGTCGCCAAGAATTAGAATCTCACGGCTTGTAAAAAATAAATTTTGTTATGCGCCATTCTTAAGAACGATAAAAAACAATGTTTGGGCATAAAACTCTTCACTATTACAGTTCGGCAGACTGTAATGTGCAGTCAGTATTAAGACTTCAATGCGCTCGGTGCAATTTTCTTAGGGGATCCGTTTGTAATGGTCAGATATTAACATTCGAACTTTCATTTTCAAAATCTGAAAATTGTAATTTATGTAATTTAGCATAAAATTCCGATTGTGCAAATAGAAAAAACAATTATTTATTGACGGCGATTCCGATGGTTAACACCACAAATGCAAGCTTCCGAGCAAGAATATAATAAAAACACGCATGTGGCTCCATCGGTGGATTACTTTGCGTTACTTTGGGGCCTGCAATATGAGGGGCCCGTCGCTGTGCTGCGTCGATTGCACCTACGTCAAAAACGCCCGTGTGCAGTGTGTCGCTCACGTGTCGGCCGTCTTGTGTGCAGGGCCGGCCCGAGGTACGGGCGAGCCGGGCGGCTGCCCAGGGCGTCGAAGTCTTGGGGGCGCTATCATGATCAATATATATCGCGGAACAGGCTGGAATCTTGATGATATTCCTTTTATTTTTTCATTATCATTAACTGTTACAGAGCAATGAATAAATTAAGAGGGTGGCGGTGGTGTAGTGGTTAGGACGCTGGCTGCTACTCGCCTGCTGCTCTAAAGGGCGAAAGGAGGATTTTTTCCTACGCTTATTATCCACAAAATAATGCCACAAATTACATATATACGCGACGCGGTTTGGCTCGTAGCGGCAATGCCGCTGCGGTTAATGGGGGCACCTTGGCGTTAGCAAGGCATAAAACTTAATGTTACAATGTCATCAGAAGCTATATACCTACTTTTAAGTAATATATTATATATTTTTGTTTATTACATTAAGCTCTGTATCTGGATGAATTGTGATTAAAATCCATTGCGCCGATTTTGAATAGATTGACAATTTGTGAAGATAGAGGCTCCGTTGTTGCGCTATATGGTTCATTCCGGCATCGATTCTATTCCGGGTGATGGCCCATATAAATACGATCTTTCGTCAGATAAATTTAAGGAGTTCATCCTCTACCAGAACGACGGATAGACGACAGACTAAAGACGGATGGAATTTTAAAAACAAATTTTTCGGATTCAAGAGACACCTAAAACGGGCATTTTCATCGGAATCTCGAGTTCCATTTTTTCGCGATTTCTCTATATTCTTCGTGTGAGGGAACTTAAAAACATGAAATCGGCGAGGTATGTGGAAACTTTCAATATCGCGGTATGAATGCGTTAACGGCAGACAACTGGTTTCCGAAATTGCCATATATTGAAGGAACGTTAGTTAAAAATAGCAACTTTCATATACCTCCATGACATTCAGAAAATATATTTTAAAATCACAGATAGTAATGATTTTCATATCAAGGTAGGATAACTGAAATGCTGTATACGATGGTATATCTGTTGCAGAAAAGTGAAATTATCCGCGATCTGAAAGTCGAGAAGACTACAAAATTCAATTATCATTTTTACAGGGATGATAATTTATTTATTATTATTTATTTAACTATAAAACGCTTATTCTCTCGGTCCCTTGGTCATTCTGTCCAGAACGCTCAATATCTCAGGCGTGTCTTCAGCCAGTTCAACCAGATTTGGCAGGATTGCTATGGTCACGTACTATGAGCGAATGGCATAAGAAACTTTCATGAAATTTGGTCTTATTTGTTTTTTTATGTTGTTGGATTACAAAACCCGTTTTAAACGGGCTAATTCATCTAGTTTAAAATAAATAAAAAATAACTTTAAATTTCGAACCAATCGATACATACATATGAACCACTGCCAAGTTTAAATAGTATAGCTAAGTTTCAGCAAATATATCCATTACTATAAGTAAATTCATTAAATTACTTATGCTCCTAGACATGAAGCCTAACGCTGGCAATTATTTGTCATAATTGATAATGCAAACACAATCGACGTCGATTCGAAATTTACCTCGCTGAACATGGCTGTGGCAATTTAAAATGAATTCACGCGTGATAAGTGAAATCCAATTTTAGACTCGAGTGCCCGAGGTAATGCTACAAAAGAGCCGCAGGTATGAAGCAAATCTTTTTCGCGAATATTGATAATATGGAGAAAATGTGCATAAGAGCATGAACATTATTTGGATCTCAAAATTTTCTCCGCACTTATTTCACTTCCTTTGCGTTTTAAGGCTATAGTTTGACCTCATTAGTGTACGTAAGTGAAAAAAGACGACAGAAACTACAGTTAATCAGATGCATGTAAAGGACGGGGATACACTTTGGAGTATAGAATCACATGGGGACCTCGCGCCGCGACGCCTAAATGACGCACAAGGCGCGGAATCTGACGCTCGAGAGGAGAGATTAGGCGCCGAAGATCAACTGGCCCGTTACCTCCGCGCCGCATCCGGGCCGCATCCGGCGCTCCACGCTTCCAACCCTCAACGGCACCCGCATTCGTGTGTCATGCGACACCGGAACTCCCGGCAACGAATCTCGCGTTTTTCCGAACGGCTCGCGGACACTCCGTGAGATCGCGCTTCGGTAGCGAAACCGTAACGAAAGGGAAGCGAAGGGAGAAGAAAGCAGGATCGGAGAAAAAAGGAGGAAGGGAGAAAAAAGGAGGAAGGGAGAAAAAAGGAGGAAGGGAGAAAAAAGGAGGAAGGGAGAAAAAAAGAGGAAGGGAGAAAAAAGGAGGAAGGGAGAAAAAAGGAGGAAGGGAGAAAAAAAGAAGGGAGAAAAAAGGGAGAAAAAGTAGGAAGGGAGGAATAAAGGAGGAAGGGAGGAAAAAGGAGGAAGGGAGGAAAAAAGGAGGAAGGAGTGGAAGGGGAGAGAGGGAGAACGGGGAGAATGGTCCGAAACCCCTGGAAAAACTGAATTCGACGAGCGACGCCCTGGAATTGGAAAGCAGTCCCTCCTCTGGGACAAGTTTCATTTTGGAGGAAGAGGGCTCCCGGGGGCATGCGTAAAACACGTCGGAAAGAAGAGGAAGGGAAGAAAGCGAGCTTTCCGATCGTACGAAAGACACGTCTCTCTCTCACCTGTCCAGTAGAGCCACTGTGAAGGCGACGGTGAGGGTCAGCTGGAAGGCGCCTATGGCTATCATCTCACGACCGTACGAATTTTAACAGGACCGAATGCACACTCGCTATCGAATTTTCTTCGTACAGACGCCGAAGATCCACTGCGATTCCTTATTATGATGAGAACGCAGAGTCCTTAAGCCACGGAAGGATTGTGGTCAGCTATCAAATGCAGGCGAACTATCTCGTTGAACCTTACTCCGCATCGGTCGACACTCGTCTGATTCCGTCGGCGGGGCGCTCCGGAGGATAGAGGCTGCGAGCCGCGGAGGGGGAAGGGAGGGAAAGGAGAGTAGAGAGGTGGAGGGAGGGAGAGGAGAGAGATGAAGGGAGGGGAAACCCGCCTTGGCGGTGCGGTGACGTAGAAGAGAGCGGCGGGGCGAGAACGGTGCCGCGTCACCGAGACGAGGGGGAAACCGCTTTGCGTGTCGGAGGGCGTGCTTTCGGGGAGGACCCAGGTGTCGTCAGAAGGGCTCCCAATCGAATCGCACTTGCAGGAAATCCAAACCGAGAGATGTGGATTGGACGGCGATGCGATAGCATTCGCTGAATCCTCGGAAGACGAGGAAAACGCGAGGAGGAAATTGCATTAATGGTTTGAGGAAAACGGCGGAGAGTGGTCGAAATGGAAAGTTCGCTGCCACGCGACGTGAAATCTGCATAAACCGAACCTCGTGGGATCCTTTCATTCAGACGACGCTAATTCTCGCTTTACAAACGGTATGAACTTGAAATTAACTAACGATGCGGCAAAATCAAGCCTACGCATAGCAGTACCTCCACATTAAAATACGGTCGAACCTCAATAATCCGGCAACTCCCCTAATCCGGCACAGCACCCCGAGTTCGTGATTCCCGTTTGGATATAACCGCCGATCGTTAAGTTCAACCAGTGTTCAATCCAAGGGGGGCGGGAGGGATTTTCACCCCCTGTGGAATACAAGTCCTCCGGGGAAATTATTAAAATTATATTTTATTAATTTAATATTAATAAATGTTAATGGCTCCTTAAATAGAAATTATTATGATGATTGGTCGAAAGTGACATCAGGAGTTAATTTTGACGTATCACAAAACGGAAGCATTATGGAATGACATTCGTTCATTTAAGTGCGTAACCAAAGCCGAATGCGAAGGCAATAAGAAGAGCCTTTCTGGATTAATTTTAAAATGCAATAGTGGAACTGAAGATTTTGTGCGTAAAAAAGCTATGTGGCATCCCGTTGTCTACTGCGAGTGCTGAACGCTCATTCAGCACAATGAATAGACTCAAGACGCAGTTAAGAAATAGAATGGGTCAGGAAACTCTGCAGGACTGCATGAAAATTGCCATCGAGGTACCCAATGTGTTGCCAACTACATTAATTGATAAAGTTATCGACTCATACGCTAAGAAAAAACAAAGGCTACTCAGGTTAATTTAATGCGTTTACTTCTACAATCATATATTCAGTTCTGTGAATTATACTATATTTAGGCTTGGTAGGATTCGATTTAAATCGAAAAACGTCGATAAACGTCGATTTTTTAAAATTTCAAAATCGACGAAAATGAATAGTCGTCGATAAGCGTCGATTTTCCAACAAGATGGAAAAGCATACGTCTAAAAACCTATTCTGATTTATAATATCAAAGTCGTTTCTGTTTACTTTGTTCGCAATATTATTTGCTACCTACGATTTCGTTCCTATTCTGGGCTTACATTAACAGCGGGACTGAAAGAGGGGTATTTCCTTACACTCAAATATCCGTGTTTTTGAAATGCTCACGCTTCTACTCTGAACAGTCAGTTAATCTCAAGGTCCTAGGATAGTTTTGAGAACACGTGTTTCTTAGACCTTTTGAGGTTTTTGTGATTATATTTGCCGACCTAATGGTGGGATATTCTACGAGCCTCTCTATAGAGATAAGGTGATGGATATGTTTTGCTGAGACTTTCTCGACCCCTGTTAAACGAGTTTCGGAAGAAAGGAATTTCAGCGGTCATTTGAACCGTTTTGCCACCCCTTCCACGAATCTACCCTGTGGAGTGTATTCCTTGAACAAATGTTCCTCGATTCCTTGCTAGGGTTTTTCCCATAGATGGACATAGTTGTATGCACTTTCACATCTTCGTATGCAATGAACCCACACTTTGGCAGTCTTTCTCTAAAAGTTATCAAGGAAAGATTGTTCCGCTCTCTTGCTTTTGGTTCTTTCATTCTTTGCTACAGGTTAGTAAATTTCAATTTATATATAATTGTTTAAAACAATGCAGATAAATTAGCAATCGATACTTATAATTGAAGAGGGATCAAGTATTAATATTAATTTGCTATTTGTTGTAAAGTATTTTGCCGATTGGAGAAAGATATTTTAATAAGGATTTGAGGTAAGACTATTGATCGAGCGATGAATAATTAAGTCTAATTTTTCTATCTATATATTTTGTTAAATTAAGAGAATATTTAGTAGTGTTGAAATATATCTAATGATACAAAGTATTTGATAGTTCTTTTTTGTCGGCTAAAATATTATTGCGATAATTATATCATTAATGTTTTCTTCTTAATTAGTTCTTAATTAGCATCAATAAATGTCTAGAAGCCTTTAAGCTGAACTAGCATTTTTTTAAGAATGTCTCTCGGCAAAAGGAACAGCATATAGTTCGAATTTCAGAAATTAAACGTACTCTAGTTTTCATTTCAATTTCAAGAGATACAGCATAATTTACTATCTACATTCGCGATATAATATATTTGTCAACGACGCGATTGGAAAAATTATACGAAATCAAAAATACCTAGATTTTGAAATACCAGCTTATGATATTTGAGATTAAATATATACTAAGTTTCAGTATGGTAGAACAACAATAATATTCTCGTGACCGATATGCAAAATGCTAATTTGGTTTAATCATCAAGATTCAGTTAGTAAAAGGCGCGAATTAAGTATTAATATATGTTTTCTCATATAGATTGGTTGTCAAAATCATCACGTTTGGCAAAATTTGTAAGGAGAAAAAATACAAGAAAACAAATATCGTTTCGTGTTTACACAATGAACGTTTTCTACACAAACTATTTTTTGTTGCTTGAAGAGGTAAACTTTCAAGTGAAAATATTCTTATTCTTTATTATAACATTATTTTCCCATTGCTTCTTATATAAAAATCTATATATCTGCAATCTGACGAACTTTACCGAGCTTTCCCGAAGCGGATAGAGCACGTATAAGCGAAAATTTATTCGATATTTGAAAAATAGAATTTTCATGCAAACGTAACGAACTTGTATAAGCGAAAATTTATTCACAAATCCAGAAATAGGTATGAAATAATCTAGCGTGGCGAAAACAATTTTCGATTGTTTTCGCTGTAACTGACCTCCAAGCGGCATACAACAAATGCAAGGAATCCAAAAGAGTCACGGGCTTAATTTCCTCATTTGATTCAGTACTAGATAAATATTTCTGGAGTAATAACTTCCGGTAGTGGCATTTTAGATTTTTTATAATATCCTGGTCACATGGCTGCAATACGCTTGTTGTATTGTAGATGTAGATGTATTAGGCGGCAAAAAGATCAGTTTAATTGATTTCAGCTGTTCCACTTCTGGATGAGCAGGGCTGTTGTCGATAATTAAAGCTATTTTGCGCTTCTGGCGTGAAAAGCGCTTGTCCAATGCCCTAACCCAGTCTGTAAAAATGTTTCCCGTCATCCAAGCTTTTTTATTTGCGGTGTATTCCACGGGAAGCTTCTTTACATTCTTGAAGCAGCGAGGATTCAGAAATGTACCCACAAAAAACATCAGGATTTTTTCAGAACCGTCTGAATTGCAAGCCACCATTACCGTAATGCGCTCTTTAGATTTTTTTTCCACCAGAGCACTGCTCAATTTTAAAAGCTAAAGTTTTTTCTGGGAAGCCGCGAAAAAAAATCCGGTTTCGTCAGCATTAAAAATGCCCTTAGGCGCAAAGTCTGTTAATAATTTAGGCAAGGTAGAAGTTACCCACTCTGATGTCATATCACGGAAGACGTCTCCCGACTCGCCGGAAACAGTCTTAAAAATTATCCCATTCCTCACCTTGAACCGCTCCAACCATCCAGGACTAGACTTGAATTCAATTCCCAATTCTGATCCTAAAGCGTCAGTCTTCGCCATCAAAACAGGACCAGAAATTGGAGCATTCTGGCCTCTTGCTTGCTTAAACCAGATGATCAGCGCCGCTTCCAAATCCTCGTGCTTTGCCGCGCGTAGACGCTTCCGTTCCGGTTCAAACATGCATCTCTCAAACACAGATGTTGAAAAGGGAATTTCGAACTCTTTGCAGATGTCCGTTTTGGTTCTATCACCGTTATCAACCGCTTGTAGGAGCTGCATTTTCACTTTCAGCGGTATTGCTTTTTGCTTACGGTATTTACCAGCCATTTTATGTGAGTCTTTTATCTTTTATAAAAATATAAAATCACAACTGAAAACGATCCCGGAAAAGAAAGAAGAACTTCGCTTACAGATTTGTTACACATTCGCTAACCGTTCCACACGGAAATTCAGAATCAACTGAGTAGAACTGTTCTGCATAGGGGTCTAGAGACGAGAGCAAGTGAGGAGTTGAGCGTATTGAAAGACGGGGAAAGGGAAGGTACAGTACAGATAACAATCTGCACCTCCAAATCCTTCCTTTCATTCGAAGATGGTAGTTCTCAGAATTTAGTTTATTGCTACCAAGGAAATGTCGGTAGCAACCCTCTCAACGGGGGCGCGTGAGTTTCTCTGAGGTCTACTAATGACCATGCCTTTTGAAAGAGAGGGAGAAGGAGGAGGTACAGCTGTGGTTGTGAGATTATTCATACTTCTATGTTAAGAAACGAGTGGGTCGTTTCGTGTTATCCACATAATTTGACGGGGATTTATTTTCAGGGGACCGAAACTTTTTTTCGTGTTAATCGCAATTTCTTGTTAACCATTTCGCGTAAAACGAACTAATATACGTTGAAATGTACAGGCACCGGTAGGGACCGAGCCTGCATTTCGTGTTAACCGATATTTCGCGTTATCCGTTTTCGTGTTAAGTGGTTTCTACTGTATATATATATATATATATATATATATATATATATATATATATATATATATATATATATATATATATATATATGGATGTCAACAAGGTGTACAATAAACCCCCCCTGCAACTCCTTCTCCAGTCCCACAACCAACATCACCTACCCCATAACTTCCACCACCAACTGCACCACCCGCAATATCATTTACCTCCTGAGATGCACCCAATGTCCCGCCTTTTATGTTGGTCTCACCAGCAATCCCCTCAACATCCGCATGAATGGCCACCGCAACAGCGTCATTCTCAAACGACCGCTGCCGGTGGCCGTTCATGCGAACAAACATAATTTAAAGTTCAACAACTGCTTCACAGTGAGAGTCATTCGCGCTCTCCCCGACAATGCTTCGGCTCCCCAACTCCGTCAGTGGGAGCTTTCGCATATCCATCTCCTAAACTCCTTCACTCCCCCAGGCCTCAACCTTCGATAGCTTTTCACACCCTTTCTGTCTTCTTCCAACACCCTACCCATCCCCAACCCCCTCCGTTTCCTCCAATCCTCGACCCTTCCGTACTACCCTTCCACCCCCATGCCTCCACCCAGTGTCACCGCCATCAGTTCTCTCTCTGTAGCTGAAGAAGGAGTAGTTCCGAAAGCTTTACGTTTGTGATGTTTCTGTGTTTTTGTGTTATTTTACGTGTGTCGCTTCGACATCCCCGGGGCCTCGCCAACCTGAAGTCGTCTGATTGGTGAGTGCTCACTGGGTTTCCTCATCCCAACACCTTGTTGACATCCATATATTCATTTTACCTTTCCTTTTCCGTAAGTTGTTATATATATATATATATATATATATATATATATATATATATATTAACTAAAGGAAAAGAAAAGGTAGTGATGAGGGTGGCAACAAGGTGTTGAGGGAAGCCCAGCGGACACTTACCAAGTTGAGGACCAAGCTGGCAGGCTGCTGGGGGCGTCGAAGAGACACGTAAAACACACGAACACAAAAACACACGCAAGCTTATCGGGCCTATGCCCTTCTTCAGCGAAAGAGTAACGTAAAGTGACACACTGGGCGGGGAATGACAGGGTGATGTGGGAAGGTTGATGATTGGAGGAGGTGGGGAGTAGGAGGGGTGGATAGCCAATAAAGAGGAAGTGTGGTAAGGGAAAGTGCGAATAACTACAAAGTAACAAGGAGACATTGTAAGGGGGCTAATAGGGTTAGCGGAGGTTGAGGCCAGGCGGAGAGAAAGAGTCGAGAAGATGGATATGTGCTAGTTCCCAGTGTCGGAGAAGGGGGGCAGGAGTGTCATAGGGTAAAGCGCGAATAATCCTAACATTGTAGCAGCTATTGAAGGGGACATTGTGGGTATTAGCGTGTAATGCAACTGGGAGGGGACGTCTGAGAGAAACGCTATTCCGGTGACCGTTCATTCGGATGTTTAACGGATTGCTGGTGAGGCCTACGTAAAACGCGGGACAAAGGGTGCAGGTAAGGAGGTAAATGACGTTACGGGTGGTGCAGTTGCTTCTGGAGGTGATGGGGTAGGTGATGTTGGTGGAGGCACTCGAGAAAGAAGATGATGGTAGGTGGATAGGGCAAGTGAGGCAGCGAGGTTTTCCGCAGGGGTGGGAGCCTATTGCAAGAAGCGTGGTAGAAGCGGGAAGTTCCTTCCTCCGCAAGATATTTCCCAAATTTGGGGGCCGGCGGAAGGAGAGGAGCGGAGGATTGGCAAAAAGGTTGATAAAGAGGGACTGATGGGAGGAAGAGGTAAGAATTGGGTTGGCAGCATGAAGGATATATATATATATATATATATATATATATATATATATATATATATATATATATATATATGGATGTCAACAAGGTGTTGGGATGAGGAAACCCAGCGAACACTCACCAATCAGACGACTTCAGGTTGGCGAGGCCCCGGGGATGTCGAAGCGACACACGTAAAAGAACACTAAAGTTCCGAAAGGTTCTACGTTTGTGATGTTTCTGTGTTTTAGTGTTCTTTTACGTGAGTCGCTTAGACATCCCCGGGGCCTCGCCAACCTGAAGTCGTCTGATTGGTGAGTGTTCGCTGGGTTTCCTCATCCCAACACCTTGTTGACATCCATATATCTATTTTACCTTTCCTTTTCCATAAGCTGTTATATTATTTTACTTTATCCTTTCGTGTCTGTCATCCTTTCTTTTTTACCAACTTTCCTATCGCCTTTATCTTTTATACTTTATACTTCTCCTTCCACCATGGAAAAAATCCGCCGTTTCCGTTATCACCTCCGCAAACATACATCATTAACTTGCCAGATTGAATTCCTCAATGACTGCCTAGAACTAGGCCTCCCCCCCAAAGGTCTCACCGTGAGAATCCCCCTATCGGGCCTTCCTCCGGCTATCCGCTCATCTTTCGCCCTTACATATCACCTCCTGTCCCTCAACATTGTCCGTCTAATCTTACGCCACTATAAATCACTCTCTAACATGCACTTTGAGAAATGTTTAATTCTCATACACGAACTCAATCATTCCCCAAACTCCACAGCTGATCTCGACGCCATTTTCCGTGGAGCTGCAGAGGATATCGCAGCCAACCGATACAGACTCATACGCAAACTTTCCCTTATATGCGTCCGCCACCTCCAGCTCGGCCTACCTCTCCCCTTCTTCCCAGCTGGTAAGTCCGACATCCCCCCTTCCCCGCCTCTCCTCGCCCAAAAACCCTCCTTGGCCGACCTTTTGGGAATCCCCACTACACCACCACTACACTCTCTCAGGAGGTCTCCCTTTGTTTCAACCCGCGAACCGAGGATGCATCCCAATTCTCCGCAGGACCTCACCCCCACGCATACGCAAACCCCTCCCAGCCAGATGACGTCCTGAACCTTTCCTCTCACGCTCTTAACCCCGCCGAGAATGCCCTCCTTTCCCGGGGCCTCTCCTTCTGCCCCACCATAAAATTTGACCATTTTTGTCTCCTTGCCGACATACAAGCCTTCGTACGCTTACTCCGCCTCAAAGCCGCCCCACCCACATCTGACTCCTCTTCTTCCCCCGACTCACTTCCACAATCCCTTTCTGCCTTCAAACCCCCTTCCCAATACATCCCCCCCTCTCTTCCTCCCCACCATCCCATCGAGCAATATGCTAACTACATAATTCACGCAGTCGCCCAGCCCAACTTTCCCGACCTCCTTGACCACAATGACAATTTGACGAAACCAGAAAGACACGCAATTTCTACGTTGAAACGCAACGACAAAATTATTATCCTCCCTGCAGACAAAGGTGCCACCACCGTGGTAATGGACCGCTCGCATTACAACGACGAAGCCCTCCGCCAACTATCTGACCAAACTTCTTACCTTCCTCTCCCCTCCAACCCCACTGACCGCCACTCCTCCGAAATTTCTGCATATCTGCGTTCCGTGGGAAAACAAGAAGGCCTCTCTGATTCCACCATTTCCCTGATGATCCCCAACACACCCCGGACCCCAACCTTCTACCTACTCCCAAAAATCCACAAACCCAACATCCCCGGCCGCCCCATTGTTGCCAGTTTTAATTCTCCCACGGAACGCATCTCTGCCTATGTTGACTCCCACCTACAACCTCTCGTCCGTAAAATCCCATCCTTCATGAAAGACACGAACCACTTTCTACTACGCCTAAAATCACTCCCTTCCCCTCTCCCACCTAACACAATTATGTCCACTATAGACGTCTGCTCCCTCTACACCAACATCCCTCACAACCAAGGACTGTCCGCCCTGTGAAAATTACTGGACTCCAGACCACCTGACACAAGACCATCCTCCCATTTCCTAACGAAGCTGGCTGAAATGGTGCTCCAAAAAAACAACTTCTCTTTCGGAGGGCGCCACTACCTACAAATAAAAGGTACCGCGATGGGCACTCGCATGGCGCCCTCCTATGCCAATGTCTTCTTAGGTGAATGGGAGGAACGCTTTCTTGACGTTTCCCCCAGACCACTCCTATGGCTGAGGTATATTGACGATATTTTTCTTCTCTGGACACATGGACCCGACTCCCTACAATCCTTTTTACAACGCCTCTCATCCCACCCCACGCTTTCCTTCACCCACCACTCCTCTGCCTCCAACATCACCTTCCTGGATGTCGATCTCTCCATCCGGGAAAACGAAATCCACACCAGCGTGCACCTCAAGCCTTCCAACCGCCTTCAATATCTCCAGTTCGACAGTTGCCATCCCCTCCACACCAAAACCTCTATTCCCTATGCCCTAGCCCGACGAGGGCGGAGAATCTGCTCGGACAGAGATTCCCTGTCCGAGTACTGCTCCACCCTCGAACATGCCTTCTTACAGCGCGGATACCCGCCGGATCTGATCCGAGACCAAATCCGGCGGGCAGTCGCACCCGCCACCCCTAACTCCCACCCCAATGCCCACACCACCACCGATTCCACCCTCCAACTCACCCTAACCACCCTGTATTTCCCCGGCATCCACGACATTCTGAAAAACATCCTGAAAGCCGCCCACCTTATTCTCTCATCCTCCCCTCACCAGATTCCATTTCCCAGACCACCGATGCTCTCCTTCCGCCGTCCCCCTAATCTGGCAAATATTCTATGGAAGAAAGAACCCCCAGCACCCACGCCTTTACACCCTGCCGGATCTTACCCCTGCGGTAGACCCCGATTTCTAACATGCCCAATAAACCCCCCCTGCAACTCCTTCTCCAGTCCCACAACCAACATCACCTACCCCATAACTTCCACCACCAACTGCACCACCCGCAATATCATTTACCTCCTGAGATGCACCCAATGTCCCGCCTTTTATGTTGGCCTCACCAGCAATCCCCTCAACATCCGCATGAATGGCCACCGCAACAGCGTCATTCTCAAACGACCGCTGCCGGTGGCCGTTCATGCGAACAAACATAATTTAAAGTTTAACAACTGCTTCACAGTGAGAGTCATTCGCGCTCTCCCCGACAATGCTTCGGCTCCCCAACTCCGTCAGTGGGAGCTATCGCATATCCATCTCCTAAACTCCTTCACTCCCCCAGGCTTCAACCTTCGATAGCTTTTCACTCCCTTTCTTTCTTCTCCCAACACCCTACCAATCCCCAACCCCCTCCGTATCCTCCAATCCTCGACCTTTCCGCACTACCCTTCCACCCCCATGCCTCCACCCAGTGTCACCGCCATCAGTTCTCTCTCTGTAGCTGAAGAAGGAGTAGTTCCGAAAGCTTCTACGTTTGTGATGTTTCTGTGTTTTAGTGTTCTTTTACGTGTGTCGCTTCGACATCCCCGGGGCCTCGCCAACCTGAAGTCGTCTGATTGGCGAGTGTTCGCTGGGTTTCCTCATCCCAACACCTTGTTGACATCCATATATCTATTTTACCTTTCCTTTTCCATAAGCTGTTATATATATATATATATATATATATATATATATATATATATATATATATATAAGATATATATATATATATATATATATATATATATATATATATGTATATATATATATATATTGCTTATGGAAGAGAAAAGGTAAATAGGGTAAATGGATGGCAACAAGTTGAAGCTGTTATATATATATATATATATACGTTTTACGTGTCTCTTCGACGCCCCCAGCAGCCTGCCAGCTTGGTCCTCAACTTGGTGAGTGTCCGCTGGGCTTCCCTCAACACCTTGTTGCCACCCTCATCACTACCTTTTCTTTTCCTTTAGTTAATATATATATATATATATATATATATATATATATATATATATATATATATATATATATATATATATAACAGTTTACGGAAAAGGAAAGGTAAAATGGATATATAGATGTCAACAAGGTGTCGGGATGAGGAAACCCAGTGAACACTCACCAATCGGACGACTTCAGGTTGGCGAGGCCCCGGGGATGTCGAAGCGACACACGTAAAAGAACACTAAAACACAGAAACATCACAAACGTAGAAGCTTTCGGAGTTATTCCTTCATCAGCTACAGAGAGAGAACTCATCCCAACACCTTGTTGCAGGTTGAAAACTGCCAGCCATATATTTAAGTAATAATTTTAAGCGTCGATATTCGTCAAAAATCTCTCGGAAAATAAACGTCGATTTTCAAAAAAATAAACATCGAATTGTACCAAGTAGTAATTTTAAGCGTCGGTATTCGTCGAAAATCTCTCGGGAAAATAAACGTCGAATTAAAAAAAAGAAACGCCGATAAAAAAAATAAACGTCAAATTCTACCAAGCATAGTTATAAGTAGCATGGGAAGATTTTTCCATTTTTCAATAAAACAAATTTCCAAAATACAGTAAAATACGTGAAATGAAATTCGGCCCGTAAAATTATTCATACAAAGGATATATGAGGTTAGAAAATCAAACTAATTAGTTCAATCATAAAACGAATTACGATGAAACACAAATAAGCAGCGAAATTTCCAGCAAAATAATCTAGACAAATCCCTCAGTAAATTTACACATCAATTGAAATATTTCTCACCATTTCTGCAATAAGGGAGAGCGAGTAGAACTGGATGGCGGTTTCACTGCTACTTCAGGTACGCTGAAAAACCATTTGCTTTTTTGCGACTCGCGACCACAATCACAAGGAAATTTTCGAGAAAATATTCCCGAGTTTTCTCGTATTCTTAGAAGACCTCACGGTATTCCAGCGCTAACTCTTTTCCACGAAAAATTGAGCAAAAACTCAGCGGGTGGAGGCGGTTTAAGGCGACGACAGGACGAATGGATATTCTTGTCTGAAACATTTTAGTCTTAGAGACCAATTATCTCTTCGACTATTCTTTTTACACGAGACATGTGAAATGGGCGACGCCTCAGCAGAACTAGCTAGGAAAGAAATTGCATTCCAAGCGTTTTGTGAATTTTAGCGTTGGAGAACGACCAATAGATAGGAGCTCTGCGTCACAATTACGAAGAGGACCAAGCTCTGTACATCTGACATCTTCATTAATTCTGCAGACAAATAAAAGGATGAAAAAATCGAGAACAGTTGTTATCTAAGAAACACTAAAATTATACCAAGCAGAAGCTATTTTGCAATATCATCCATCTCTCCTGAAATACGCACCGACACATGCGAAATGGAATTCACGGAACGAGGGGTGGATGCACAGGCGCAGCGGAGGGGCGTGGCGATGTATTCGGGGGCGACCATCACAGATATGACGGAAGGGCAGTGACTTCATCTTGATCACCCTCACAAGTTAAAATATCCGATAACAAGATAGGAAAGTGCGCAATGTTATCACAGATAGACGTGTTTCCTGCGATGGAGTATTTAAAACTAAAAGATATAGTAGTTTGAACGAACGCACAACATAAAACAGCGAAACGCCACGAACAGATTATGTCTCTGTCTACTAAAAATTTCTTCCCTCTCCTAAGTCGGTCCATTAATAAACGTATTCACTTAATTTTAGTATAAAGACTAAATACCGCAAAACGATACATCAGAAATGATGCAAGAGAAATGTCAAAATTTTGTTACCGATTTATTTTTTAATCAGTTATAATAAAAAAATCGAAAATTATTTCACATACCTCACTTGAGTTGTAACGTGATCTTTATACTAAAGTTGTTTTCTTTGTCGTAGATAATCCACTTCCTTCCGCTTACAAAATGATATGTAAACGCGTGAGGAAATTACACGTACTTACGCAATTATAGCAACGTTATTTACTGTAGTTACAACTAAGATTGTTTTCGTTGATGAAAATTAAATAACCACGCATGAATTTCTCTAAATTAAAAGTGAATTACGACTTTTATATTTTCTTAATGACGGCTACTCATACGATAAAAGTGTACTTGCAAGAAATATTATATTTGGCTAGTTCTACAAATTTTATTTGAAGACTTTTTCGGTAGGACTAATAATTTACGATGGAAAGTTCGTTTTTTTGTTCCGTCAAGTGGCATTGGATAATGCGAACCATTTATATAATTTTCTTATTGCCTCTGCCCACAAGTCCTTAATACCAAATTTAATGAATATCCGTTGAGTAGAAGCCGAGATCGAAAGTGCGTACGGATGGACGGACCGAAACTAATATTATACGCTCACGATGGAAGGGAAACACACCTAAAAACCAACATGGTATAGGAGGTTCATGAAAGAAAAAGTTAGTGCTATTTATGCACGATTTGCTTGAAGCTTTTGATAGTAGAGTTGGCACCGATGCAGTACTTCTTGATTTTAGAATAGCGTTGGACACAGTTCTCCTTTCTAAAATTATATATAATCAAAGAGCGTATAATATCAATAATCGTGTTATCTACTGGATCGCCCCTTTTCCGAGCTAGCGTTAGATGGCGTGCTTTCTAAACCAATTAAAATCACTTCGGGTGTCCCCCACGGGCGAATTCTCGGTCCGTTGCTCTTCATTGTTTACATAAACGATTTTCCTGACAATATTTCCTGCAAATTAAGGTCCTTTGCAGACGATACATTAGTTTACCGTGAAACACATTCCGAAGAAGATAGAAAACTTTGACAAAAGGTCTTGAGCGCGAAATTAGCTCCGTGTAGCGAATGCCAACTTGAAATAAATACGGGCAAATGTTTATTTATTAGTTTTACCCGTGTACCGCAGCAGTATGAAAGAGGTTACAAAATATACGGTAACAGTGTTTAAGGAGGACAGCGGCGAAAGTATCTACTTAGGCGTCGGGTTCAAATCAGATTTGTCGTTCAGAGCAGTGGTTCTCAAACTTTCAATTGTCACGGCCCCCTTGAATATCACGCGGCCCCCATTGAATAGAAAATAGTAAAAATAAGAAACTTTATTTAAAATTTCTTCATTTTATTTAACTATTAATAATTTTTATCACATCGTTTTTCCAAACATTCCCTAATAAATTTTATTATTCGTGAAAACTTTATTTTTATACATTTCACCTTGCATACAAATCATTTTGCGGGCCCCTGGAAGGACGCGGCCCATAGTTTGAAAAAACACTGCTTTATAGAACAGGCGAAGGTAATTACGAGCAAGGCGAATGAGATTAAGAGGTTAGTTTATCCGATTTTGTAATATATGTCACCGTCACGTAAAGGAAATAGCGAACTTTTGTCTAATTCGTCCAATATTGTAATGCTCCTGCACAGTATGGAACCCATATGAGGAATGTATTTCAAAAGATTTAGAGACTGTGATTGAATGGAGTGATGCAAACGCATAACAAAACAAGCGACGAGCGTAATTATCGCATCGTGATAGCATCTGACGGAGCGGCGATGAAACATCACCTGGTGAAGCAAGATAAGCTATACTTGGTCAATTCGTGATAAAAGTCACGACGCAGCCGTGGTTATCAGGACAAAATCTTTCCGGGAGACGCAGAAATACATTTTTGGCTATTTTCATAAAAAAATTCGTGGGCTCGATGGAATTTCCTAGCGATGGCTCTTTCCAATCGCTGTCATATGAGGATTATGTTAGAAAACGCTTAAAAAAGCAATTGTTTAATTAATATCCATATAAACTCTCCGGGTTTTCTGAATATAGAAATCGAAACGTAATGAATACCAGATTTTAAGAAAAATCCCGGTCCGAAAATATATCTGAGAAAGATCAAAAGGAATGTTAGCCATTCTAATCAGCAAGAGGAATTGAGAGGATAATTAAATTGTCCTTAATCAGTTCATAATTGAAATTGATTATCGAACGGTGAGATGCAGAGTGTAATCCAACTTTAAGGAGGAAAGACGGGCGCTGGTAAAGAAGACTGCCATTAAAACAGAAATTTGAGCAAACTAAAATATTCAACTTTGATTGAGAAACCGCTAGGTGAACGAAAGGACTAATCAAACTGGAGAGAAATAGTAGCAGAATTCGCTCATGAAATAGGAGGAACCGTTATGGTCAAACCACCGAAAAAGTTATCCCAGGGCATAGGAAATAAATACAGTCCAGGATGACAGAGAAATATTCAAAACTGCAGAAATGTGTAAAACTTGAAGGTGATCTATCTGAGGGGTTTGAACGTTTAGAAAATAATTTCTCAAGCTAGGAAACGAGAGGCGGTTCCAAATATAAGAAGAAACATTTCTCAATGGCTAGAAGATGCTTTGAAGCAACGGAAGACGGTTCGACCACCCATAAAAACTAATGAAGGACTTCCGAACCGAACCGACTAAAAACTCGCTATAAGAAGAAGACTAAGAAAGCAACTCGGCCATTTTATTTTACATACACTCCGCTTATGTTAGACTTTTATGTCAGCTATTTTTCCTTAGGCGACGCTCACGAGGACCCCATTGTGGTCGAAATACGTGTCAGTTCATTGACATTGTATGTGTGTGTGTGTGGCTATGAGTGTTTTCCACTTGGTCTTTGGCGAGGCTTAAACAACCTACGTGTGCATGTTCCGTGAATAGTCAGCTGCCGGCGGTGGAGTAACTTCCCGTAAACCTGCGCGTGCATGCCGTTTTTGTGCATGTATAAGGGAGTTTATTTTCCCCTTTTTACGGGATAAGGAGTCTCTAATATAGATATAATGCTTCTGCGAAAAATTAAGCGTATACGCACATTCTTCAAATACAATAAATCGTTCAAACCCATCCAACCCTCGTCTTTTATGAATGTACTAGCCGGCGCGCGACGCCATGCGTCACAAGTAATTTCAATGTACTTCATATTAAGCATATTAATTTTAAAATTCAGACAACTATTAATATCATTTCAATTTATAAAATTTTACTCAAAAATTTCTCGATAAACAATACTTTTTACTTTATTTTGTTTACTCGATAAAATTTTTATTGCGTTTTGCCTTCGTACTCTTGACATGGCCACGTACAGTTGTCCATGCACTAAAACTTGATTTTTCAATAGCAAACCGACGCGGTCAAAAGTTTGCCCCTGACTTTTCATTGGCACGTCGATTCCTTGTATAATTTCTTCGATAGTCTCGTCGACGGCGTTCCCTCGTATTTGATGTCATCGGTTCCATTTTGAGAAATGATAAGAATGTTTTCTGTCCAGAAGTTCACGGCTTTTTAAAGTAAGGTACCTAATTCAAATGTAATTGAATTTAATATTAATTTTACATGATTGATACACTCGTCGGCAAAATATTTTAAGGCTTAGTTTAATCTAAAAATGTTGGTTATTTTTGTTTCAGTAACTTAATAACTTAATATAAATATAAACAAGATTTAAAAAAAATTTAAATTGACTATTGAATTTCAAAATTTTAATAATTTGAAATTAATAACAAACTATTTTTAACCGAATAATGAAAATGAATAAATTTATTTGTACCGATTATTTAAAAATTTACTTTCAGTTAAAAAAACATCCTGATAAATAATTTTTTACATTTTCACTACTTTATTAAGGAAAAGGTAAGGTATCATCATTATTATAAGATAAATTAAATCACATTAAACATGTAAAGTTTAAAATAACGGCCTTCTGAAAAATGTTCACTAATACTAAAGATAATTTGTCGTAATACACTATCTCTATTATTAGAAGCAATAAAATAACGTTTTATCAAATATATTTAAAAAAAACGAAATTCTGAATACGTTCTCCATAAATAATGAAATCACTAAATGTAAGTTGTCTAAGCTAATACATTAATGTATCTTTAGTTGATAAATAGTTATAATTCTTCATATAAACTATCACTATTATAAGAAGAAATAAAATTACCTTTTAATGTGTAAGGTTTAAAGAAACGTCTTCTAGAAACGTTTATTAATACTGTAAATATATTTGTTAACTTATATTTTTTATATCTTAAGTTCAGTCAACAGTAAAGGTTACTAAGGCAATTGTTTATAAACATCCCAGTAGTCAAGGATGTTTGCATATAACTATATAGAGATAAGCGCCTTATTAATATAGTATGATTGAAGGAGCTAGGAAGAGAAAGTTATAAAGTAAATGATACAATATATATATATATATATATATATATATATATATATATATATATATATATATATATATATGTGTGTGTGTGTGTGTGTGTGTAAGAAGTAACTGCATAAAAAGAATCTTCTTTCCAATGTTAGTTACAGATACACTCCAGTAAGTGCTCAAAACTCTGGATTACAAATAAGAAGCTATAAATGTAGGAGGGAGAATCTGACTCATCTGCGCTTTGTTGATGGCATTGCACTGTTGGCAAGAAGCCCATGAGAGAACCAAGGAACTGGAAAAGGCAAGCAGAAACAAAGCCATGGTCATATTCGATTTCTTGCGAAGACGCAGAAGTTAGGAATCGAAAGGGCCAGAAGGACAGGAAGAAAACAAAAATGTTTAGTTGGGTCAATTTAACATTTTTCGATTTTGAAAGAAATTAACAAAAGGCTGAAAATGGATTGGAGAAATTTAGATCGAAATGCAAGTATCTTAGAATTAATCAACCGGGTTTTCCTCAAAAGGAAATTATATGAAAGAGCTCGTTTTAACTGATGTGGGTAAAACATGGATGCCGTGCTCAGGAATATTCCAGAGGATACTAACGACGCACGGCGAAGAGCAATGTTTTTCACGCTTTCTTAATAATTTACATTTTTATTTCCCTTTTCTCATTCCCTCGATTGTCACACAATCGCTATAGAGCGGGTGAAAAGTAAGGTTTACTCAACTGAAATCGAACCGAAGGTGTTAATAAGGGTTTGTAACGTAGAATTTAAAAAAATATTAAACGCGTAGCAATTAAAAAAATCTGATGTGGCCACCGCATGACTTTCTCCATACCTGTAATATATCTAAAAATTCCAAATAGGTTACATAATAAATATTTTAAGGAACTGCGGGAAAAATTTAAGGACTTTACAAAGAACAGAAATAAACTCCAATCGTAGCCATCTGATATTGGATATAGCCAGGAAGCTCCAACATTTAAGAAAATAAAAAGGAGCGTAAAGTGTTTACAATAGTCAGCGGGAGGTGGTGTGGTTATGGTTGCTAAAACATTTAGTTTTTAAAATATCTCTTCAACAATGGAAAAATGTTTCAAACAAAGGTTGTAGAAACTTAAATTTCCTACAACTGTTATTCCAGTACTTTTTTTTACATTTATCAAATACTAGCTGAAATTACCCGGCTTCGCTCGGGAACGAATTTTCTCTTAAGTAACAAGTGATTTTTATTTCTCGGGGCCCCTCGCTGTCGGTGCCCCAAATTTCTCAAATGTGTTATTCGGAGAAGAGGTTCACGCGGAATTTTAACTACATCTACATGTTACCTTGCATTCACCTAATTGGTGGGTGGCACCGGGTGCAATGCCCCAAAACCTACCTAAAGATTGTCTATCGCAGTTTAAATTTTCTATTGTGATCTCGTATTGTCCTCGAAAAGAAAGAGCCTAGATAACGCTCCGTCCAACAATCGATCTCGCGTATCTTATCGTCACGGTCGTTCCTACCTATATACGTTGGTGCTTCAATTATTCCTACAACCTCGTCTTTTAGACATTCCGATCTATATTCCTCCAAAAGCCGCAACCTTGAGTTCAATCTACGATCCTCCAGTGGTACCCAGTTCAAATCCCTCAATAATGAAGTGACGCTTTCTTATGTTTGTATTGTGTTTTACGAATCTGGCTGCTCTGCGCTGCACTCTTTATAATTGAATTATATGTCCCTTCTCGTACGGATCCCATATAAAAGAGGCGCATTCCACTTGTGGTCTAACCAGTGATAAGGAACATGTTTTACGTAATTTTTCTGTAGTGATTCGTACTATTCTACCTATGAAAGCCAGTTTCTTGTTGGCATGTACCACGAAAGATCTTGACAAATGGTTACTCTTAAATATTTTACATACTCGGCTGCTTGAATATTTATTCAATCTATTTTATACTCAAAACCTACTACTATGTTCTTACTTTTCGAAAACGTAACTGCGGAACATTTAGTGTAATTAATTTCAATTTGCCATTCTTTGCATCACGCTGAAATGGCTCGTAAGTCTTCACGCAGCGACTGATGATCCTCCTGGTTTTTTATTTCTTTATATAGAACGGTATCGTCGGCGAAAAGTCTAATGTTACTACTAACTACCGAGCAGATATCATTCACGTAAATTAAGAAAAGTAGACGGGCCAATACACTTCCCTGAGGAACGCCCAACGCAACTTTAACGAGGGACGAGTATATCCCATCGATGACAACTATCTGTTCTCTATTCGAGAGGAAGTCTCTCACACAACTGACAATTTTTTGGATTGATACCATATTGTCATAACTTCGCAATTATTATGAGATACTTGATCAAACACCTTCCTGAAGTCAATGAATATGGCGTCGACCTGAGTATTTTTCTCTTCGCATCGCAACAAATCATCCACGAACAGGGCGAGCTGAGTTTCGCATGATCTACCTCTCTGGAATCCGTGCTGGCGTCAATCTTTAGGGACGACACCTTCCGTAATGGATTTCTCGAAAATAATTTTCAAATACGGCGCGATTTCATAAGCTAACTCTTTCCATACTCGCCATGGTATTTCCTCCGGCCCAGGTGATTTATTTGGTTTAACTGAATGAAGTTGAAGCGCGATACCATTTTCGGAAAATATCAAATCTTCCATCGAGTCGCCCTGATGCATAGGAATCGAGGTTTCACGTTCATCGTCATTAGGAGTAAGAGCTTTCTGAAAGTGTTTATTTAATATGTTTGCTTTCTCCGCACTATCGTGAACTACATTTCCCGTTTCCTATCTCAGTGACGCAATCGTGGGGTTGGACTTCTCTGACGTAAGACCAAAATAATTTCGGGTTCTCTTTCAAGTTATCCTGTAAAACCTTATTTTTGCAACAGTTAAACGCATTACCCATTGACCCTCTGGCTATGGAGCGCTCCTCCTCCTTCTTTGCCGTCGGAGAGCGCTCCTAACTTCCTGGTTGTACCATCTAGGTTCTGCATTTTCACGCTTCAGTTTACTTGGAATAAATTTATCTGTGCACTCTCCCATCATATATCTCTGAACGTCCACCGGGATTCTTCCGCGTCTGCAATATCTGTTACCTCGCAAAAATTAGTATATTTATTTCGCAGAAAAACCTAAATCTTGTGAAATCGGCTACGGCGAATACACAAAGCTTTCTTTTAGCCTTAACCTGTTTCTCAATGTTTAGCTGAAACTCCACGTACACTGCCTCGTGATCGCTTATTCCCTCAGCAACAGATACGCTATTCATACGCTCAGGAAGATTAGTAGCCAATAAATCTAATATATTATTAAATCTCGTAGGAAATCTCACTAACTGATACAATGAGTGTTTTGCCGAAAGTTTCAATTTAAGCCTCACAAGATTCACGCTCTCCACCACCGGGATAAAAGAAATTATGCCTCCATTTAATTGACGGAAGATTGAAATTGCCCCCGACTATAATGGCATTATCTTTATTAATCGAACTTAGCGTCGCCACTTGTTTCTCTAGATTATAAATAGTTTCCACTCTCGCATTTGGTGGTCTATAAAAGGCGCATATATTTACAGTTTACAGTCGCTCCCTTTCACACTACACCAAACACTTTCGACTTCGTCGTCGTTAATCTGTATTGGGTAACTTTCGTATTTATTGCTAACTGCTATAAAGACTCCACCTCCCGACCGGCTACATCGATCTTATCTAAAAACGCTATCGTCACGAGGAAAGATCTCCTGACTGGGTATGCTCGTCGTTAGCTACTTTCTGTACCTATCACTACAACAGCACGCAAACTACGAATAAGACGTTAAGGTTCGGCCTCCTTCCTGCGAATGCTGCGACAGTTAACAGTGATGATTTTTAGTTTACCGCTATTACTACGTAAAGATGCCTCGCGTGCTACTGAATTATTAATATTATTTACTGCCTCCTTGTCCTTCCTATTACGTCGACTATTTCTAAGCTTGGAATGTATTCTACTGTTACTTAACATCGCATTTATAGTGGTATGACGGTCGGACGTATTACTACTATTAACTCGCATCTCAACGCTTGGTGAATAATTACCAATCCTTAAATCTAACCTAACCACCTAAAGAAACCATTGAAAAATTGTATTCAGGCTTGTGCTCGTGGGTGTATCTGAATGGCGAATCCATCATATAATCAAGGCAGGCTGCTTTTCCAAGAATATTTGGCATAATCGAGCATATTATTAAAATAAAAATCACCCCGAGTGCACCATAAGCCCTGAATTTTCGTTCCCCATTTTTTAATTATGCAAACGACGTTTGTATTAGCATTTAATATTTTATCTAATGTATTGTAAAGTTTTACCATTAATATATTTACGCATTAACGTCTTGCTTAATATCCACATGGATAGATGCACCGAAGCCTTTAAAGCAGCAATAAAATTATGTGGATTATGCCAATATTATAAGCCAAAACGTAATCAAAAAACACCTTGATTACCGAACAAATTTAAGTAGATGTACTGATTTATGTATCGATAAATCTTTCAATGTTAATGGTAAAAGATAACAATACTCTAATATTCCTTAAAAATCATTTGACTCACGTTAAAAGTATTCATAGACTATATTTAATCCATTTGTACCCTTTATCTTGACGTTGGCTATCCTTCTTCTACGGCTCGCCACGGCGTGGACTTTCCTTGCATTAATCTTTACGTGGCTATCTCCCTTTGAGGAGGACAGCAATTAAGAAACTGAGCTTTGTTGCCGCCTGGAAAATGTTAATAAAATTTGCGCTTAAAGGATAATTTAGAGCGATTTAACATGTAATACGACTAACCATGAAAAGAGTTAAAATATTCAGTCTTTCTTGCGTAAAATAAGCCATTTCCCGTGACCGTAAGTTAACATTTAGGTATATTTACATCCACATCAGCGAAGGGCTGCATGGCATTTTGGGGTTTCTCCACACCATTTCCCATGAAATAGTATTTTGTTAACCCCATGGGGTAAAAGAGACCCCAAGGTCTGCAAACCTAGACCAAGTTCTTCCTTATGTCCATAGGATGGCCCATGAAAATTTTGAATTCGATATCTTCAACGGTGTAAAAACGTATAAGGGACATACATATATACACACATTCATTTTTATATATTATGTTTTATGGTAGCAATTTTGTTTCAAGATGGCCGATACAATGATCTATGTCTATTCGACTTTTATGTAGTAGTATTAGTTAGGAACTTGGTGCGCGGCACCACCTGTCATCCACCGTCAAGGTGACTTGCAGGGTAATATGTAGATGTAGTGCTAGAAGCTATTTAAAGTTTGTTCCATGAAAATCCGTTGAGTTTATCCAGAGAAAAGGGTGTTTTATGACCACCATTTTGTTTCAAGATGGCGGACAAAATTTTTAATAGGCCGGTGTAAACCCCCAGGCCATGCTGTAAACATTATGTAAATTTCGTTCTGATCCGTTCAGCCGTTTTCAAGTGATGCCCGAACAAACAGCATCACAGTCAGACAGAGAGAATTAGTTTTATTTATATAGATTACAGCGAATATTACGAAAAATCTGATGTGGCCACCACATGACTTTCTCTTTATTTGAATTATTTCTAAAAATTCCAAATAGGTTACATAATAATAAATATTTTAATAAAATGCGAGAAAATTTTAGACTACAAAGAACAGAAATAAACTCAAACCATAGCCTTCTGATATTGGATATAGCCACAAAGCTCCAACAATTAAGAAAAGAAATTGGCGAGTTACTAAGATATAACTAAGCGGATATTGTGAACAATAGTCGGTAGGTTGCATGGTGGCGGCAGCTAAAATATAAGATATCTCTTAAAAAATGCATTATATGGAAAAATGTTTCAAACAAAGGTTGAAGAAAATTAAATTTCCTACACTTTTACTACGATATATATTTACATGTACCAAATATTAAAGCAAATATTTCAAAATAACGGATAAGTGACAAGAGAAAACGCCAACTTCCGGTTGACCGATTTTTACTAAAAACTAATAATTTATTGTTACTGTCATAAAAATGTTAAATATAAAATTTCGCGTTGACCTGATTAATAGTTATTGAGTTAGAGCACCCACAAAAAGCTATCTCTCTCTCTCTCTCACATACACACCACACGCACGCGCGCACAAACACGCACACACATACACAGACATCATCAAGACAATGGCCAAAACGTGTATTTCCGTTGAAATCTCGAATGCGATTTTTTCATGAAAACAATACTTTCTCTATACTTCGTATATGGTGAAAGTAAAAATATATCAAACATATACGTAATGTACTACCCGAAATAATGTACATTTCTAGACAACACTGCGTGATAAATCAGAAGTGTCCAAACCGCGGCTCTGTTAACTTAGTATATGCGGCTCTTTTAATGTTATATTGAGAGACGTGTAAACGTTTTCACTACCAAAAACAATGACGCAGTAAGACTTGAGACGTGTTGGGAAGATGCCTAAAGGACATGCATTATTTATTTTATTTATTTAAAACTTAGTGCTACAAGTTGGCGATCTGCCAGGTGGTAACATAAAGAAACCTCGTAGGCCTCTCACACATCCAACAACGAGATCTAAAGACAAACAATAAGACAGCAATAAAAAGATCTATAGTAATGACATAACAAAAATATTACCCATAAGAAATATCAGTGCAAACAAGAAAATTCAAAAGTTTCAAAAAGAAAGGAGAAATATTTTTAAAAAATCACTAAAGAATCACAAAATCACAGAAAAATCACAAAACAGCTTTACATCTATTCCTAAAAACATTTACACTCTTTGGGAAGGACTCAAATAGTTCAGCAGGCAACTCATTCCAGTCAACAATAGTTCTGTTTAAATATGAATATTTTTTACATTTGTTTTTTTTTTTTGTTTTCTACACTTAAATTTGTATTTGGTGATCATTTTTCCCTTTTAAAAGATGGTTCTTCCACCCCCTTGTGTAGCTCACTCCGTGCTGCCTCCATATTTATTACATTAAAAAAACCACAAAGTCTACTCCGTTTCCTTCTCCTTCGCAAGCTCTCCCAGCCCAGTATTTCTAGCATCTTCGTCACGCTATCCGTTTTCCTGTGCCTACCCAATACATATCTGGCCGCCTTTCTTTGAACCTTATCCAGCTTCCTGATATGCCCTTCTTCGTGCGGATCCCATACCGAGGAGGCATATTCCAATATCGGCCGAACTAGAGATTTGTATGCTTTCTCCTTTGTAGCTGGACTGCTTCCTTTTAGATTCCTCATAACCCAGTGCAGCATTTTGAAAGCTTTTCTTTTTATGAAATCGACATTTAATCCCCATCCTATATATTAATTGCTTCGGATAAGGGTTCTGTTTTACTATTCATAAATTTATGAGCACAGAAAGTGTTCCATGCGGCTCTCAAACTTCTGAAGATGATCGAATGAGGCCCCGAGGGGGTAAGTAAGTTTGGCCACCCCTGCGATATATACATCTACATGATACCCCGCAGGTCACCTTTTTGGTGGATGGCAGGGGGTGCAGTGCACCAAGGGTCCATAGTTTTCCTACGTTATCTTCTCCTATTTACATCTACATCTACAAGTTACCCTGCAATTCACCAAGTTGGTGGGTGGCAGGGGGTGCAATGCACCAAATCCTACCTAAAGATTGTCTAACGCAATTCGAAATTTCCTATTGTGATCTCTTATTGTCCTCGGAAAGAACGAGCCTAGATAACGCTCCGTCCTACAATCGATCTCACGTATTTTATCGTCTCGATCATTTCTACCTATATACGTCGGTGCCACAATTATTCCCACTACCTCCTCTTTTAGACATTCTGACCTATATTTCTCTAGAAGTTTCAACCTTGAGTGCAATCTACGGTCCTCCAGTGATACCCAGTTCAAATCGCTCAATAAAGAGGTGAC
The DNA here is from genome assembly GCA_028673005.1 of Tanypteryx hageni. Lineage (NCBI taxonomy): Eukaryota > Metazoa > Arthropoda > Insecta > Odonata > Petaluridae > Tanypteryx > Tanypteryx hageni. The sequence goes on from CM054117.1 coordinate 4,524,440, forward strand.
GCTTTCCTTATGTTCTCTTATCGTCCTAGGGGAAAACGATCCTCTATATCGCTCCGTTCTACAGTCGATCTCGCGAATCTTATCCTCACTGTCCTGCCTTCCGAGATACGTCGGGCTTCTGATAAGTCCTACTACCTCATTCGCCAGTCCATCCGACATAAATTTTTCCAGTAGTTTAAATCTAGCCTGCAGCCTACGTTCCTCTAATGATGTCCATTTCAGATTTTCTATTAATGATGATACGCTTTGTTTACTATCGTAATTTCTCTTTACAAATCTGGCTGTCTTGCGCCGAACCTTTTCTATCTCGTTAGTGAGTCCCTTTTCGTAGGGATCCCACACAGCTGAAGCATATTCGACCTGCGATCGAACCAAGGATAAATAACATATTTCTTTCACTTTTTCGGAGCTATTTCGAACTACTCTCCCTATAAAGGCCAGCTTTTTGTTAGCGGCACCTATCAATCGGCGAATGTGGGTGTCCCACGAAAGATCACGATGGATCGTGACTCCGAGATATTTAATCGAGTCTGAAACTTTGAAATTATGACGGCAAAATATCCATTTTCCTACCTCTAATGGATTATTTCGTGCTTGATTGTCTAAATAATCCACCAGACCGTTATCTAGTCCTGCTTGAAAATTTGACTGCTGGCTTTTGATTAAATTAAATTAATAGTTTCTATTTATAAACATGAATCGACGATATTGTACAAGCTTTCCAGCATAGTGGATTGGATTAAATTCATTTAGTCTTGTAGCCTTATGAGCTATTTTATACTATAGCGGTGCTATTTTGTTTCTAGCATTTACTTGGAATCATTCAGCAATGGCAATTAATACTTTCTCCATATACGTAGTATAGGGGAAAGTATTGTATTCATGAAAAAAATCAACTTCGAGATTTCAACTGAAATACACGATATGAGGTCCCCTTAACACGTTTTGACCATTTTCTCGATGATGTCTGTATGTGTGTATGTGAAAGCTATTTTGTGGGATCTCTAATTCAAAAACAATTAATCAGATCCACGAGAAATTTTATATTTACCATTTTTATAAAAGTCAGAAGAACTGATTAGTTTTTGGTAAAATCGGTGTTTATGGTTGTTTACTCTTGTCACATCCGTAATTTTGCAATATTTGCTTTAATATTTGATATATGTAAAAATATACCAGAATAAAAGTTGTAGGAAATTTATTTTTCTACAACCTCTGTTTGAAACATTTTTCCATATAATGCATTGTTTAAGAGATATCTTATATTTTTAGCTGCCACCACCACGTCACCTACCTACGACTGTTGTTAACAATTGACGCTTAGTTACGTCTTGGTAATGCTCTTTTTTCTTAGTTGTTGAGCTTTGTGGCTATATACAGAAGGCTATGGGTTGAGTTCATTTCTGTTCTTTGTAAAGTCTAAAATTTTCTCGCAGTTTATTAAAATATTTATTATTATGTAACCTATTTGGAATTTTTATAAATATTACAGATATGGAGAAAGTCACGTGGTGGCCACATCAGATTTTTAATATGTTAGATATCAAATTAAATTTAAGATAAGCAAATAACTGCATGAACAGCAAGTTGTCTTTCTCCGAATTCCAAATTAGGTGCGAGCTAAAATCAAATTAATTTGTTCAAGCTGTTTTAATTTTGTTCGGAATAGTTGTTGGCGGGTCTTATTCCATTGCAAGAAGAAAAATGATCGCAGTTATTAAAGGCTATGGAGAGATCGAAGAGAAACAGAAAGAAAAGCTGAATAAAAAGAATTTGATAGGAGGGCGAAAGCATCGGATAGCAGTGAAAAGCGGAACAATCTGGAGAATGCTTTCATCCGGCTACGAGTGAAAATGAAGTGATGACGATGATGATATATCGTCCGAGGCTGGAAGTATGGGGTGAGAATGTGGTTCTACTAAATGTTTTAAACTCTTCGCCGAATAGAAGCTTAATTAGCGAAGCAACGCATCTTACCTTGAATGAATAATCATCACGACAAACGTTTACTGTTTCAAATAAAATGAAGGGCTATCTCAGAATAAAACAAGCATTTTCGAGTTCCCACATATGCGGCTGCAATGCAAAATGTAAAGCAACTCAACGTAACGATTAAACGCAACCAAAATATAATTATTCCAACAAAATGGAGAACGTACAGCAAAGGAAACAATTGCCAATGAGACGTTTCTAATGAGATATTACCAATTCCATTAAGTTATGTGATAAAAACACACCAAATCACTGATTTAATCTACATATGTTTTCCAAGGAAAATAACTTGGAAGGATGGGGGATAAACATAGGGTGTGTATAAAGCAGTTTCGGATAATACTACTTTACGAACAGAACAGTCGTGACAAACTTTCTAAATGATCCAGAAGCCCATGGATGAAAGAAAGCTTCCGGAAGACCCTCAACACTGACGCTCGCTGGTAAAAGACGGCTTTTTCATGAAGTTTCTTAAGTAAAATCTAGTGCTAGAGACATAAGGCAGAAACTTGAGATATTTGTTAGTGTTGCCGTGTAGAGCAATTACTACACTGTCACGCTAAATTTGAATACGGAAAGAGAAAAACCTGTCCGCCTTTGACTCCAACTGACTCGCGAGAAAATCGTTTATAATGACGAAAAATCCAATTCAACAGCATTTTCCGAAAAAAAAGTTCAACCTCGAAAGATCTGCTGGCTGACAATGATATTGGCACGATCTTAAGCATGAAGAGTAAATTCGCGGAAAGTCGTGTCTCGCAATTCTGAAAAGAAAACAAAACAGTTCAGCGTACATCTGCACATTCTGAGGGCATCCGTTTCCATTTGTCACCTTGCATCATGAAACAAATTTCATATTTGAGCAGGATAACATACCCATCCGCTCGTCAGATGAGACGAGAAAAAGGTTTAGGAGCAAAATAACACTGATGAAGTGGCAAGCAATGTCCCATGATCTTTAATCCCATTGAAAACGTATGGTTTACAATCAAGCCAGACAATGAAAGCTAGGTGTAGAACTGGTAAGAGTATTTCTTTAGTCACGGGATGAAATATTCTATAAAAACATTGAAAACATTTGTAAGGTCAATGCGAGATCGATGTCAGTGCTTTATAAAATAAAGGAACAAAAAAGTATCCAACGACTTGAATACATTTTTATATTTATACCATAGATTTTCGAAGAGCCCTCAAATCAATACGCAAATTTGTTTCGGACGCGAAAAATCGTTTTTTTAAACTGAAAATCTTTGGCACCCATGGCGGAAAACGAATATGCCAGAATTTGGTACCATTTATTAAGTCTTTTCTATCCGAATGGCAACCAGGCATTCATTTCTCTCCGAAGTACCAGAGTTCGAGTCCAGATACAATTTTTCCTTAGATTACCGAACTTGCGTGTTCAAAATTCTCGAATTATTATCTCTGATTAAATTTTTATCGGTAACTCACGTATCATACAAGATATAGGGAGAAGAAAATAATTTTTTGAAATTGTTCTCAACAGCCATTCGATGTAGACAAAATACGTAACGGCAGTTTTAACACTCGATTTTCTATCACCGAAACTACAAGTTGTAATTATGTGCTTTCGCAGACGTTTTTGTGACAAACGGTGTACTTTCTCCAAATAAATTTTCTAATTGGTTCTTCGCAGATTGCATAAGCCAGGGTTCACACCAAAGCAATAAGAAACTATAAAAGGCAACACGCGATAGGTGTCGCTCATAGAAATAGCCCGCATTTCAATGACAACCGTTCACACTGACACGACAGCGATATCGCAATTAGAATAATCCCGAAGCGATATACGACTGATATCGAAAGCAACTGCTTCCCGCTATCGTCCAGCGATTCCTGTTCCGTACTTGAAGTGACTTGTAACAATCCCTTCCCTACACATCATCGAATCATCTAGTGTAAACACGTACACGTCTGCATCACAATAACAATCATGGCTTCGGAAGAACAACGCAATATTGAGTTCGCACAAATCATAGAAATGTAACCGTGTCTCTGTGATTATTCAATTCCGGATCACTTAAAACGGGATGTTGTTGAAAAAGATTGGAATAGAGATGCGGAAGAAGTTGATCTTTAATTGGTGTTTTTTTATGAAGTGCACGTGAAACCAATGAAACGACATAACTAAAATTATTGTGAATCATTCGGTAATAACTTTGAAATAGTTCTGGGTAGGCATTAAGTTCTCTCGCAACAAAATTTGCACTGTGGCCAACATTATTACAATTCAATGACGGTTAACCATATTTTTTGCGCTTTCTTATTTTCCGCAACATGCGGTATGCAAGTAGCAGTTTATTCACCTGAGACAATTCTAAACTACTAGCAAACATTTGATTTCTTTGGTGTGAATCCTGTCTAACAATAAGAGTTAGAGAGAGGAATAAACAATTTTTCTGCAGAGTATGAGTCATATTCTAATTTCGTGCATTCTAAAGCGACGCCCCAGACAACAGAACGCTACCAATGTTAGAATAAGACCCGACGGAGTTAATCGCATCGTTTTGTTTTGTTGATAAGTAATAAGCAGAACTTCCCTCCCAACATATCGACAAACACAATCGGACATAAGTCCATTCAAACGCGTTTCTTTCTTTATAAGGCGAGGAGGTGTGCGGTGAGGTTCCGCTGAGGCCAAACGACGCTTCCTCAAGTAATTCTTCCGCATATCGCGATAGAAGCCTCTCTCCCGCACGGATAACCGCGCTAAATCGCCCGCGCAATGTCACCCACCCACCCTCTCGAAATCGGCCTCGAAGGCGCATGTATGCGGGACACTCACGCCACCCCCGCGCGCCACCGTCCTCGCTGACGCGCTCACTCGGGCGAGGTGCAGTGAAGTGGCGCCCTTCCCCCCTCCTCCCCATCCCCCTCCCACACACAAGCACCTGCTCAGTCGCCACATCATCCCTTGCCACACTACTATAGGTCGATTCCTCACGGTCATTGGAACGATCGTGCGACCCCCAGTGAACAGGGAGAGCGTGAGCAGGGAGGGAGAGAGAGGGGGAGGGAAAGAGATGGGGAGGGAAAGAGAGGGGAAGGGAGAGAGAGGGGGAGGGAGAGAGAGGGGGAGGGAGAGAGAGGAAGAGGGAGAGAGAGGGGGAGGGAGAGAGAGGGGGAGGGAGAGAGAGGGAAGGGAGAAGTTTCCTCCCATCCTGCTCTTCCATACGAGACTCTTGGTATTTACGGTTCGAGATACGTAGACGAGGTCTTCGTATGTATTGTCATCGAAAGCTGACGAAGAACGAGTGATAGCCGTCTACAATGGTAATTCTCTGAAAGTAGATTATATTCTTTTAGAATCTTCTTGCAGTGCAGTTCACTGCGTATCTGGTTTCTCATAATCTTATTGTTACTATTGGACATACTTTCTCAATATTTTTTTATATTTAAGTGCTTATTCTCGAATTTAATTAAACAATATAATTGCTAAATATAATGAACATCAAAATGGGCTAGAAAATTTGTACATATAGGATGATTATAAATGATCTTTCCGATTTAAACAAGGTATTATTAAAAACTGACAAAGATTTGGTGTAAAGAAAGCTATACTAATAAAGAAAAGTCGAAGATTTTTAAGAGAATTTGAGAATATTGAGAATATTTGAGAATATTGACCTGGTGTGCACACAATTGTCCAGAAAGTGGCACCTCCTCATCCCTTCTTTGATGAAAGCATTCCATCACATATCATATAGTTCATTAAACGTTGCCTTCACAACTCATTTCCTTCCAGTCACACTAGAAACATTTTTACCATCTATGGCGAATTTTTTACCAACTTTTATATGAAAGTCGCTATTAATTTTCTTTAAATAATGAGCTAAGAAATCCGGTCACGCTCGAATAATACGAACTATTTATGACTGATTGTAATGCTATTTTCAACAGATTTTCCGAGCAGGAAGAAAATTCAAATTTGGTGGGAATGTTTGATTCTTATAGCAAAAGCCATTTACGAAAAAAAACTTCAAAAAAGACCCAGGTTTGACTCCAGTAGAAAATTTCTGTTTACAATAAGATAACACGTAAAAATCGATCGTTCGACTTACAGGCGGGTCTGGGAGCCCAGGATAGACACCTCTGCCTTTATGAAAGTAACATAACTGGCGCAAAGCTGAGATGACTAAGGCACACTCCCGTCAAGCGGAATGTAATGGTCCGAATCCCTGTCACATTGGAACATTTCCTCATTTTTTCTTCCTCTGCGAATCAGAACATTTTGCTATGCATAAAAATAAGAGATTGGAAAACAAGAGAAAAAATCAGAAAACCATGGATCACTAAGGAAATGCTGGAGAAAATGGATGAAAGACAAAAATGGAAAACCGTTAACAGTGAAGAAGGTAGAGCCAACTATAGACGTATAAACAATGAGTTGAGAAGGGTAACAGATAAAGTTAGAGAAAATAGTATAAAAGAAAAATGTGATGAAACACAACAAATTGAGAAGTTAGGACGGTACGATATGATGTACGCTAGGGCACTGGAATTAGAAGATAAGAAGTCTAATGGAATTCGTGGTAAAGGTATTATGAATACAGATAGGAAGATAGCCTCAGAAACAAAGGATGTAGCACAGGTATGGAAAGAATACATTAAGGAACTATACAACAAGTAGGAAGGATCGGCAAAAATAGAACTGAAAGATGAGGAAAACATTGAAGAAGATCACTTAGGACCAAGTATTATGGAGAACGAAGTAGAAAAAGCGATAGTGGAACTAAAGAAAGGGAAAGCCACAGGCAGCGATGGAATACCGGCTGAGGTACTTAAAGTCATGGGATCAGAAGGACCAAAAGCGATCACGATATTAATTAATAAGATTTACGACATGGGAGAGTGGCCTCAGGATTTCCTAGAAGTAACAATGATCCCTCTAAAGAAGAAGCCAATGGCAATGCAGTGTAAAGACTACAGAACGATAAGCGTTCTGTCGCGCACTTCAAAGATCATCACGAGGATTCTTAATAAAAGGCTGGAGAAAAAGGCAGAAGAAACGCTAGGGGAAGATCAATTCAGTTTCAGAAAAGGACAAGGAAATAGAGATGCTATAGGGGTAGTTAAAATCATATCAGAAAGGGCAATAGAGTACAGTCAAGATATCTGCAGATGTTTCGAAGTCTGGCAGAAGTAAATTGGGTAATGTTGATAAAGATATTAAAGGATATAGGTGTAGACTGGAAAGACAGGAGACTGATCAGAAATCTATATGTGAATGAAGTTGTAAAGGTCATCTACATCTACATCTACATATTACCCTGCAAGTCACCTTGACGGTGGATGGCAGGGGGTGCCGCGCACCAAGTTCCTAACTAATTATTATTCACTGTTATCTATTGTGGTCACGTATTGTCCTAGGGAAAAAGGACTCCTTATACCTCTCCGTCCTACTATCTATTTCGCGAATCTTGTCGTCATTATCCCTCCGTCCGATATACGTTGGTTGTCGAATAATATCCTTCATTTCATTTACGAATATCTCCGACCTATATTTATCTAGAAGTTTAAGTCTCGCCTGTAATCTAAGATCTTTCAACGATGGCCAACTCAACTCATCAATGAGTAACGTAACGCTCTGTTTTTTATCGTAATTCTTTTTCACGAATCTAGCTGCTCGCCGCTGTATTTTTTCTAAATCCTTTATGAGTCCCCTCTGATATGGATCCCAAACCGCTGCTGCGTATTCCATTTGAGGTCTAACCAACGATAAATAACAGGATTCTCTCACCTTTTCCGTGCTTTTCCTGACTATCCTACGCACAAAAGCCAACTTCTTATTTGCCGCACCTATCACTCGTCTTATGTGGGTGTCCCAAGACAGGTCACGATTCAAGGTTACCCCGAGGTATTTCACGGATTCCGAAACAGGAATGATCTCACCATCTATCGAGTAGGTAAACACGGACGATGGGCTTGTAGATTTCCAAAAGTTTAGAACGTTACTCTTTTTCTGATTGATTTCTAGCTGCCATTCCTTGCACCAAACAGATAACGCATCCAGATCATCCTGAAGCTGACGATGGTCGCTAGGACCACTAATTTCTCTATAGACTACGGTGTCATCCGCAAAAAGCCTGATATTACTTTTTACAACTGAGCTGATGTCGTTTATATAAAGCAAGAAAAGCATAGGTCCGATCACACTACCCTGCGGCACTCCAGAGACTACATCTGCCACACTCGAGGACTTACCATCGATGACTACTTTTTGTTTTCTATTCCAAAGGAAAGCGCGAACCCAGTTAATGACTTTAACATTAACGCCAAGATTTCCCAATTTTAATAACAACTTACGGTGGGGAACCTTGTCAAAAGCTTTTCTAAAATCAAGGAACACTGCATCGACCTGCTTATTATTTTCGCCGCATGATAAAACATCATTCACAAACAGACCGAGTTGGGTGTCACAGGATCTCCCTTTTCTGAAGCCATGTTGACAGCTGACTAAGAGCGATCTACTCTCAAGATAACGCATTGTGTTGCTAACAATAATGTGGTCCAAAATCTTACATGATAATGATGTTAGAGAAATCGGCCTATAATTTTCGGGGTTTTCTTTGTCACCTCCCTTATGAATGGGTGTGACGTGTGCTAGTTTCCAATCATCAGGAACCTCACAGAGGGTAAGAGATTTCTCGATAACTATCCGAAGGAAGGGAGCTATATCTTCTGCTAGTTCTTTTAATACACGCGCGGGAATTCCTTCTGGTCCAGGATTTTTGTTGGGCTTTATCGCACTCAGTTGCTTCGCTATTCCTGCCTCAGAGATTTTAATATTATCCATCCGAGTACATCCATCGGGAATAAGATTATCTTTAAGTATATTTCCACCTGCCGTGAACGCCTTCGCGAAGTAAACGTTTAGTAGATTAGCTTTATCCTCCCCATCGTGAAGGATGTCTCCGGAATCACATCGCAGGGAGGGTATTGAAGGACCCACTCCCTTGACTTCTCTTACGTAGGACCAGAACGCTTTTGGATCCTCCTTCAATTTTGTATTTAATACCTCATTCCGGAAGGTGTTAAATGCGTTACGCATGGTTTTTCTCGCTAGTACGCGGGCACTGTTATACTCATGGACTATAGCTGTGCGATACTCATCGGAAGCGGTGGTAGGTATGTTTTTCAATTTTGCGTGTCTGCCGTCTTAAGGCAATCCTGACTTCCTTATTAAACCAACGAGGTTCTTTCTTATCAGATTTTAACTTACTGGGGATAAATCTATTGATACCTCTTCCTAGTATATTCTTAAATAATAACCATGATGGCTCCATACCTAATCGTTCTGTCTTTTCACGATAACTGACAAAGGTACTTTTGAGATGTAAGCTGAAACTTTTAAAGTCGGCCTTGGCGAAAGCGTATACATTCCGAAGAGGCTTAGGATGTCTTTTGAGCTTTAATTCGCACTCCGCATACACAGCTCGATGGTCGCTAAGTCCCTCCTCTGTGGATACCTTAGTTATCCTATGCGGGATGTTAGAAGCAAGCAAGTCGAGAACATTGCCCGAACGCGTGGCTTTTTGTACCATCTGGATTAAGGAATATTCATGAAACGTGTCAATTTAGGCTTCACACGATTCGCGTTCTTTACCTCCCGTAACGAAACATAGGTTTTCCCAATCGATTGACGGTAAGTTAAAATCGCCTCCAATTATCACGTAACCGTCGTTCATAATAGATCTAAGCTCGGCTAATTGCCTCTCTAAACTTAAAATATAATCAACTTTGGCATTAGGTGGTCTGTAAAATGAGCATAAATATATCTTTTTCGAATTATCCTTACCTAGGCGGCACCACACGCTCTCGGTCGTTTCATCGATAATAGGGATCTGACAACTATCGTACTTTTCCCTTATTGCCAAAAATACTCCGCCACCTATTCTATTGGCGCGGTCTTTTCTGTATACTCTATAGCTTTTCGGAAAAATTTCTTGGCTAGCGATATCTTCAGTGAGCCAACTTTCCGTACCTATAACTACATCCGCATGCAACGTGCGAATTACGTGTTCGAGTTCGGCAGACTTCCTACGAATGCTGCGGCAGTTTAAAACTATAATATTTAATTTCTCGTTATCGCCCGAAGCATTAACTGCTCTATTACGGCTTTCGCAGGTGGACTCTCTCACTTTGCGACCAGAAACTGTATTACACTCGATGCCCCTATGAAATCTCCTAATACGCCTACACCCTACCCTACTCCCTAATCTAAAAAAGACCTACCATGGTCGAAGATCCTACACGCTACACTCTGTGAAGTTAGTTAGTCATTTCTAGCTTTATTTAAAGAACTTATTACTATATATATATATATATATATATATATATATATATATATATATATATAATTTACAACTTGATAAAGTTGTAAAGGTCAGGTTGGACAATGGGGACACCTGCGGAGTAAATATCGGTAGAGGAGTAAGGCAGGACTGCTGCTTATCGCCGAACCAATTCAATAGATATGGAGAAAGTCTAATGCAAGAAGAGTTAGAAGGTACAGGAGATTTCAAAATTGGAGGAAGGATTATAAGAGTAAAATACGCGGATAATCAAGTACTTCTAGCAAGAAAGAAAGAGGAACTCCAGAAAATGATAAATAGACTAGTAATAACAAGTAGAAAATACGGTATGGAAATAAATCTATGTAAATGATATCTGCTCGGTTGTTCGTAGTAAAATTAGGCTTTTCGCCGATGATACCGTTCTATATAAAGAAATAAAAAACCAGGAGGATAACCAGTCACTGCTTGAAGATTTAAGAGCCATTTCAGCGTGGTGCAAAGAATGGCAAATTGAAATTAATTATACTAAATGTGCCGCAGTCACGTTCTGGAAAAGTAAGAACAAAGATTTAGGAGTAACCATTTGTCGATCTTTCGTGGGACATGCACATTCGTCGAGTTATAGGCGCGGCCAACAAGAAACTGGCATTAATAGGTAGAATAGTACGGAACACTACAGAGAAAGTACGTGAAACATCACTGGTAAGACCGCAAGTGGAATACGTAGCGAGCATATGGGATCTGTACGAGAAGGGACACATAATTCAACTAGAAAGAGTACAGCGCAGAGCAGCCAGATTTGTAAAACAAAAGTACAAACAGAAGGAAAGCGTCACCTCTTTATTGAGCGATTTGAACTGGGTATCACTGGAGGACCGTAGATTGGACTCAAGGTTGAAACTTCTGGAGAAATATAGGTCGGAATGTCTAAAAGAGGAGGTAGTGGGAATAATTGTGGCACCAACGTATATAGGTAGAAATGATCGAGACGATCAAATGCGTGAGATCGATTGTAGGACGGAGCGTTATCTAGGCTCTTTCTTTCCGAGGACAATACGAGATCAAAATAGGAAATTTCGAATTGCGTTAGACAATCTTTAGGTAGGATTTGGTGCATTGCACCCTCTGCCACCCACCAACTTGGTGAATTGCAGGGTAACTTGTAGATGTAGATGTAAAGACAGAAAAATCCAAGGTCATTCAAATATCGGGAAAAGAAGAGAATCTGAACATAAGTATTGGAGAAAAGCCTTTATAACAAGTTTCAGACTATAAATACATCTACATCTACAAGTTACCCTGCAATTCACCAAGTTGGTGAATCCGTGTTGGCATACACTAAGCAATGAATGACTATCTAAATAACGCATTACAGAGCTAAAAACTATGTGCTCAAGTATCTTGCACGATAATGAAGTTAAGGATATCGGCCTATAATTTTCGGGGTTCTCTTTGTCGCCACCCTTATGGGTGGTTGGATGGAAGCATCATAACAAAAGAAGCAAAATGTACGGATAAGATCAGGACTAGAATAGGAAAAGCAAACGCGGCTTTCTTACGGGGAATAAAAGGGGAGATATCCGCAAAAAGTTCATAAAATGCTATGCATGGAGTATAGCTTTGTACGGAATGGGACGTTTCAGCGCCGTCGTTTCATCGCCGCCGTTTCATCGCAGGGACGGTTCAGCGCAGGTCGTTTCATCATAAGTAGATAAATTATTATTCTATTTATTTATAGGTACAGTTAAATGTATACCAGCAGTTACATTTATACGTGCTATTAGAAATAAATGCTTTTATTGCCTTAGATGAAATTATTTGAATAATGTATTAATAGATATTTTCTCATTTTTAAATTAAAATTGTTTTTACCCTTAAATTTTGTAATTTTAATCATAAATACTGGAGTTTGCAACATAAATGTTTATATCGACTTGAGATAATAAAAAATAATTTATGATGCGATTGATTCTGAATATAACTGTTGTTACACGATGGTGTTCGCCGTAAATTTTCATGCTTTTTTATATTGTGTATCGTTTAGTGTTAGTTTACTGTGAGATAGCCTGTGGATATCATCGGTAACGATAATTTTCATTCGTTTCCTCCAATCGTTTTAACTTCGATTTTGCAAAGACGATGGATCGTAAGGATATGTTCTAAGAGTTATCTGACTTAGAAATCCATGCGAAATTGGTTCAATTCAGAAACAAATACATTAAATTTTTATTTTAAAATTAGGATTCTTTGTCGCCAGAAGCAGGGTTTAAACTAGAAGTTTATATAAAGGAATTTATTTCAAGGCAGGGGCCTGCCAGGCAGAAACGTATTCAATATAGGATTAAAGGAATCGAAAAGTTCTGAACCCAAAACTTCTTCGGTTCACATAAAGGCGCAAGAGAAAGGTCGGATTTCCTCACCACCCTCGATTTTCAAATTCTCATCCATCCCTTGCACTTGTCTCGTGCTGTGTCTCCGCGGGTCCCAAGGATCCAGAACAAGAGAAAAGGCATGCTATCCTGACCATTCCAAATAATGCAGCCATGAGGAAAATCGTTAGACGAAAACGCAAGCAAGTAAATGCGGCACCTGCAGATCCCATAAGTCTAAATCAATTGGTATTGCCTGATACATATACGACATATATGCCTCAACCAGGGATAGAAGAATTTTTTTTATTAGGCGATAGTGGAGAAGGGCAAGGCAGAATTTTAATTTTTGGTAGAGAAAGCTGGCTCCAACATTTATCCACATCTAATACGTGGTACGCGGATGGAACGTTCACAATAGCTCCAAGACTATTCTCACAAATTTATATTGTGATGGTAGAGAAGCATGGAGGGGTACATCCCCTATTTTATGCTCTTTTACCAAAGAAACAGCGTGCAACGTATACACGTATGTTTGAAATGGTAAAAGAACAGCAACCGAATGTAAATCCACGGTCTATCCATTGCGATTTTGAACTGGCTGCCATTAGTGCCATGAAAGATTGCTTTCCGGAGGTTTGCGTCAAAGGGTGTTTCTTCCATTTAGCACAGAATATGCGGAAGCATTTATCTCAAATGGGAGTCATCCATCTCTACAACAATGATGCAGATTTTGCATTAAAAGCAAAAATGGTTATCGCCTTAGCATTTGTACCGGTTGCTGACTTGGATGGCTATGTTGATGTGCTGGCCAATGAATTACCGGTAGAACTGCATCAATTATTAAATTGGTTTGAGGACAATTATATCGGTCGTCTGAATAGACGTGGAAACGACAGACGCCCACCTCTGTTTCCTTCCGAAATCTGGAATGTATACAATAGAACATTAGCTGCTGAGGATCGCACCAACAACCATGCTGAAGCAGCCCATCGTCGATTACAATCAGAATTAGGAATGCATCATCCATCTATATGGAAATTAATAGATGGATTACGTAAGGTACAGAAAGGTCGCGATACATATTATGAACAATTAATTGCTGGACACCGTCCACCAACTAAGCTTAAAAAATATCGTGATGCTGATAAACGTATTTTAAGAATTGTATTGGACTATGGGATTAGAGACCCTATCGAGTATTTACGTGGTCTATCACATAATTACCAAATGGCACACTAATTTCTTTACTTTTTAATTTTGATACTATTTTTTCATTAATTTTATAATGTAATATTTTTCAAATGTTCTCCTATCTTCTTCTTTCGAAATATAACTGTAATTTTAATATTTATTATGAATTTTCATGAGTATATTAACAAAGCTATTGATTAAATAAACCTCTGTTGTGTACTGTTATTTTCATTTGATGACGCCAACCTTTAATTCAACATATATTATATGATAACAACGCATGTAAAATAATATGTAAATATAAGCAAAAATTTAACGTGTAAAAACAATTATAATTTAAAAATGAGAAAATATCTATTAATACATTATTCAAATAATTTCATCTAAAGAAATAAAAGTATTTATTTCTAACAGCACGTATAAATGTAACTGCACGTATAAATTTAACTGTACCTATAAATAAATAGAATAATAATGATGATGATGAAACGGCCTGCGCTGAAATGGTCTGCGCTGAACCGTCCCTGCGATGAAACGGCGGCGGTGAAACGTACCAGACCCAGCTTTGTATGGGGCAGGAACATGGACGCTAAGGCAAAATGACATCAAATACTTGGAAAGCTTTGAAATGTGGACTTGGAGGAGAATGTTGAGGATAAAACGGACAGATAGGATGAAAAACGATGAAGTGCTACGAAGAATAGGAGAGAAGCGAATGATTATACAGACTATTAGAAAGAGGAAGGCAAACTGGGTTTGACATTACCTGAGGAGAGAGAGTATGATTAAAGACTTGTTGGAAGGAAAACTAGATGGAAAAAGGGAAAGAGGTAAGAAAAGGTTTCAGCTGATAGACGATTTGAAAAGGAAAGAGAGTTATCAAGATATGAAGAGGGCAGCGGAAAATAGGAGTATATGGAGAATCAGGTTTAGCAATGAGTAATCACGGACTGTCTACGGACAGACTACCTATGATGAGGAAGAATATTTATAAATTCTTTCAAAGTATTATCAAAACCTTTTATGTTCATCCTTCCGATATATTTTTTTTCGGGGTAGACCGTTTTTTCAGTGTTTTGGTTATTATTTTTAATTGAATATTACTCATTTTAGCACTTAAAAGATGAAAACAAGTACATATTTTTTAAAAACTCAAAAATCAAATCTGTTATTGTGTTTCGCAGGAGGTTAACCTAAAAAGAAGAAAACAAGAAAAACATTTCAGGCTATTTGTCCGTTATAAAAGATTTTGGTGTCCTGACTAATGTACTTATCATTTTTGGTATTTGGAGGATTTTCCAAAATTCGAATTTTTCAAAGCGCTGCTCTACCTTGAAGACCCTCGATTAAAGTGAAATTATCATATTCTAGGCTTTGATATGGAAATTTAAGTTATGTAAAAAATAGTAATGAATTGAAAACATGACACTAAAATCTTTTATAACAGACAAAAAGCCTGAAATGGTTTTTTGATTTCTTCTTTTAAGGACGACATATTGTGAAACATAATGAAAGATTTTGTTTTTGAATTTTTTTTAAATTCGTACCTACTTGTTCCACATTGGTATCAGTATTTGCGGTATCACGATTCGCAGCCGTCTCGGAAACGTATCCACCGCGAATAGAGAGGGTTTGCAGAGCATAAACATTTGGCTCAATTCTGCAACGAATCCTACGTTGGGCGCTTTTAGTGATTATCACTAGTGTTTTATTCTCGCTTTCCATAATTGAACAACTTATTTGTTGCTAAGTCAATAATACAAAACAAAATGCCGTACAGGAATTGAAAAACTGTATTAAGATGAACTTTTTCCCATTTAAAGATATTTCATTGGCTAATAGAGCAAGAGTGCAAGCTCTCTAGGTTGTAAAAGTGTCTATCTATTATAAGCATAAAGGACTTTCTCAGCCTCAAGACTAAATTTTCGAATGTATCTTCTCTTAATATTAAAAATGAAGTTAGTTGTTTCTTCCGCAAATACGTTCGAGCGCTTCTCTTTCGTTTACAACCTTTTTAAAACGAATGCTTAACAAATCGGCACTCTCTCCCGATAAGTAAACCGTGCGGGAGGTTATCTGTACATACATTGGGCATGGGAAGAGAGCATCCGGTGTTGTTCTGAATTATCTCTTCACTTGTACTCTCTGTTTCTATTCAGACAACAAAGTTTGTGCGAGAAAATTCCTATCCGAATAGAAGTGTTGCTAGAAACAATATATACGCCGGTATAACTTTAAAAAGTTATGGTATTTTATCAATAGATATTCGCTTTAGAAGCAACTTTTCCGGAACAATTTCGTATAAAACGCAAAGATGACGGTCCTAATAGACACCGATGACACTCCGTTCTCGTTGAAAATTTAACCTTTACGAATTCGATGATTGTCGACATTTATGGATTTAATACACTTGCTATCAACGTCAACTGCGCTGCATAGAGTTACAATGTATGTATCAACATTAAATATGATTTATTTATAGAGTAATGAGTTATTCATTTTTATAATTTTAAAAATAATATAAATAATATTGGATGACTTGATTATTTATATATTATAGACTAATAAATTTTTTCACTGAAAACATTTCTCATAAGATAAATAAAATAGAAAAAGATATAGAAAAAGCAACATCACTGTGCACTAAATGTAAAAAGTAAATTTTACAAAGAGTAAAAAATGATTTCACTTTCTCATATGACTGCCATTCAACGTTTGTACCACTATTTTTCAGTTCAGGGTAAAAGTTATCTTTCATAAAATTGTTATTTAATTTTGTTTCGATGCAATTCGCTATTCCTAGTTCTTTTCAGTAAGATTGTCATTTGCTAATAACACAGTAAACAGTTCTTTCTTGCATGTCAGCCAATTCATAATGGCTGCCGTAATACCACCATCGTATTTCGTTCGCCGCCAAGTCTTCTCAACGCTTTCCTAGTTGCGCAACTATACAAACACTCAACTACGCTGAATTATACCCTTAAAAAAATAAAGATGGCGTCTGCCTCTTGCGACATCTCCTTGGTAACCGCTTGACCGACTCGTGTGTCAGGGACTTATCGAAGTCCGAGATTCCAGACGATTATTCCCCTTTCTGGTTTCTGTTTCTCAATCGATAGGCAATAAAGATTTGTCATTGATTCTTTCGAAACGTATATGTTTGTGATTCAGAAGTGAATATCCCTCATTCCTAATTCGTTTCCGCCAATCCCAGCGAAGGAAAGTTTATCGATACGAATTTCCTTTTCGTGGACATACCCGAAATTAAGATGAATATCCTTACGATAGAAATTTACTGGCTACTGCCAATGCTAAGACTGCCATTCCGGCAGTATTAACATATCTAATCACAATCGTTAACTGGTCTGAGTGTGAAATGTCAGGTGTCGAGCCAATTATTAGTAAAAAGTATTTGGCTTCCTTTAATTCGGAAACGATAGAATTCTTGACATTATTTCCCAAAATGTTAATAAATTCATCAAAAATTCCTGCTGACAGGTATGATACATTTCCACTACCATTATTTGCGAAATCTGATAAATGCTGTTGTAACAACGAATCGAATTTTGCTAATAGTTCTATACATCCCAAATACTTTCCATTATTTTTATTTCCAATAATTTCATTGCTGTCTCGAAAGGCCAATCCTCTCGAACTTAAAATTTAAAATATTCTAATAAAATATTCAATCATTAAATCCCACACTAAAGGTAAAGGCATTAGATAGTAGGAAAAAATGTGACACAAACGGGCACGGTGTGTCTAATATACCACATTCCGATAAAACTTCTTAAAAATGCCGAACCACGTGTGATAACAACCAACTAACCGCATTAACATGTACACAGATACTTATTAGGAAGTTACTGAGGCAGTCTGCGTCACATAACCTTCACCCATGGATACAACCAAAATGGCGGTCTGGCAGAACACCCGCGCCCGACGGAGGGTTAAGCCTGGCAATCACTTACAAATTCAGAACATTTCCACGCTCTTATAAATTACTTTTTACAATTTATTGCAGTGTATCTCGAATAGCGATGAGCCATGGAATTGTAATCCTTCTGATTGTTTTTTTTCGTAAATGCGTTGTTAGCTTCATCCAAAACTTTTTGCGGGCGTTTGAAGAAGCGCCGGAGAGAAAAAAATCCAGATAATATCGTTTTTGTGAATTTAAAGTATTAAAAAAACAATGTTAGCACTTTTATTTAGGTTTTTTCGTAACTATTCTCGTGGCGTCAATATCTGTTTTTTTCCTCTTTCGGATTTTGAACCGCTGTGCGAGAGCGCTAATCGAATAAGCGACTCCAATAATCTCGGCCTCATCCATCCATGACGCTCTTTCTACCTCTCCCACTCCCCCTGCCCCAACCCCCCCTCAACCCTGCCCCAACCCCCCCTCAACCCTACCCCAATACCCCCCCCCTGCCCCAATACCCCCCTCCCCCTATCCAATATACTATACGTCCCACGGTTGATTAATCCCGGCGAGAGAGAATGAGGGAGAGGAAGACGACATCAAAAAGAAAGTGTGAAATTCTCTCTTATCTCGCTAAGCCGCTTTCTTTCCTTCCGACCCCGTCCATTCGATAAATGTTGTGCGTCCGAGTTCGTTGTTTTGGTCCTAAGGTCAATGCGAGCGCAAGGCCGTTGAAAGTTTCCTTCTCCTCGCGACGGAATCGGCTCTGATATAATCTTTGAGGAGAACGAAGGGCTATCGACGCAGCTGCGCTTTTGTTTGGCGCCGCTTCAGAAGAATCGCAGATTAAATTTTTAGCGGAGATTTGGCGGATATTCTTTCATTTTTAATTGACTTTTAAAATGTTTATGTTTTCAGGAAAAATTGGGATATTTTTATGACCTAAGTCGTATTGGTATACTACGCAATAATTGCTGTATAGAATTATCTGACCATTGCAACCAAATCGAATAATTGTTCCATATTTTTGCGCTGACCAAAATTAAATGATTAAACTCGGCATTAGTCGTTTTCGTAGTCATTTTGGTAGGCAACCTTCGTCCGATTAGAAAGTGGGCATTCTTGCTCATGCGTTGTTTGAATTAATTTATTATATTATAATGAACTGCGATGGAAGCTTTAGCTATGTGTAATTTCATACTTCGGAACAAATAAAACACAAACTACATAAAAAATTCCACTATCATTATATATCGACGACTCTTACAGAGGAGGATATAACATCATATAACATATAGGAGGATACTAATGTCCAGCCCAAACTACAAGAGCTAGAGATCTGAAAGTTTTAGGTTTTGTAGATCGTTTCGTCCGAACGTGGTTCAGGTGTCATCGTAGGGAAGTACAAGTATGCAAAACATTATACGAGGAAAAACGGTGGAATAGTTTGATATATTAAGATGAACGCTAACCAACCCAACACGATGGGGAGAATACAGTACACGTGAGAAGGAACCAAAAACACTTCACCTAACTTACCCAACACGGTGGGGCCGAGTAGAATGTGCCTTCGTGTTCAAATCCCTGGTCCAACCGAGTTCCATTTCTTTCTACAAGTTGAGGGCCCAGTTTCTCCCAAGAACTTTTCCGACTGGGGCCCAATATCGTCCAAACCCCATTTTTACCTGCATCTTCAGGTGCCCAATTTAGTTACCGGGTTATTGGTTTAATCAGATTATGGGACCAATTTAGTTGCGACCAAGAATTTATCTATGCGAAACTGGATTTTCAGTCGTTGCTCTAAGAAAAACTAAGCTCAGATCAAAATTTAAAAAGCAAATTCAAGTCTTACATAGAAGGGAGATACTTTATTAAAATGGAAGTGGAAAACATTTAAAAATATTTTACCTCAGCCTAGAACGAAGTTTGGAACTATTGACCGAGCGATGCGAAGGTCTCTCTTCTGAGAACCCGTGCATTTCCTGTCTGTCTGTATGTATGCTCGTCGATAGCGGACGCAACGATGGACGGAGTTACACGAAAATGTTCACAGACGTTCAGGAGCTTAATGATTGGAACTGTATAGTTTTTGGTTGAATTCTGATAAGTGGAAGTATATTTAAAAAACTTAAACAAAGTCCGGAAACGTTTATATTTTATTTGGATATTCATTAAATGTGAAGGAAAACAATATGCCCGAGATGAAATGTATTAGGTAACATTGTAACCGTCTTTAAGTATCCGTATTCATAGAACATATGAGGGGCATGATAACAAAGGCAAACATTCTTTCCCACAAAACCGATAAGTTATTTACAGACTTAAATTCGTCATCGAAAACTGCAACAATGGTGGCCTCGCCGACGGTCGTCTAGCTGTATATCTATCGATAGATGCCGTCTTAATAAAAAAATACACGAATATAATCACAGATATTTAAGAAGATATCCGCACGAACTATGTAGTGTTTGGTTGAATTTATGACATTTTACCCTACTTATAGAGTATAGTATAGAAATGAGAAGGAATAATGTAGGTATAGTCTTAGTATAGTCTTAGTATAGTCTTAGTCTTAGTAGGTATAGTCTTAGTGAAGTTCGGTGGGAAGGAGAAGGCGAGATAAATTCAGACGAATTTAAGATTATTTACTCAGGAGGGGAGAAAAAGGAAAGGGGAATGGGGATTATAATGAGAAAAGAGATAGCTGAAAGAATTAGCAAGGTAGTGACAGTTAATGATAGATTAACAGCCGTAAAACTTCAGATGGAGCCAGTGGAAATGCTTATAATTCAAGTGTATATGCCAACGACTAATGCTGGCGACGACGAAGTAGATGAAATGTATGAACAGATTATGGAGATATTGGAGGAGGAGGGAAAAGGAAGGATCACCACCATAGTAATGGGAGATTGGAACAGTGTAGTCGGAGAGGGACAGGAAGATAACATAGTGGGAAAATATGGACTAGGGAAGAGAAATGAAAGAAGGGATAAACTTGTGGAATTCTGCCATAGAAATAGATTAATTGTAACTAATACATGGTTTAAGCATCACCAGCGGAGACTACACATGGAGAAGCCCAGGAGACCAGAGACGATACCAGATAGATTACATACTAGTCAATGAAAGATTTAGAAATAGCATTAAAAATGTGAAAACACTACCAGGGGCAGATATCGATTCTGACCACAACCTTTTGGTGGCAAATATACAATGTAGACTGAAGAGCGTTAAGAGAAACATAAGAGTTAACAAGAAATGGAACTAAGAGGAACTCCTTAAAAACAAGGAGGCTATTATGACTGAGCTGGAGGAAAGGTTGGGGGAGAGAGATGAAGAAAATAGGAAGAATGTAGATGAGGAGTGGAGATACATCCTTAGCAACATTAAAGATGTAATGGAAATAAAGGTAGGAAAGATGACGGGTGAAAGAAACAAAAAACCCTGGATCACAGCAGCCATGCTGCAAAAAATGGAAGAGCGGAGAAAGTGGAAGAACATAAACACTGAAGAAGGCAAAAGAAAGTACAAGGAGTTAAATAATGCTTTAAGAAGGGAAACAGATAAAGCCAGAGAACAGTGGATAAATGACAAATGCGAGGAGATTGTCGAATGTGAAAGAATTTGTAGAACAGACCTCATGTATAGCAAAGCAAGGGAACTATTCAAGAAAAAAGCAAGAAAGATAGGACGTAAAGGAATCATGAACAAAAGTGGTAAAATAGTATCGGAGCCAGACAATGTAAAGAATGTCTGGAAAGAATACATTGAGGTTCTGTATGACAAAGAAGGAAAGCCAAGAAATATTGAATTAAATGAAGAAGAGGATGTGGAAGAAGATCAGCTAGGACCAAGTATTCTCGAGTCTGAAGTTAAAAGAGCAATTGATGACATGAAAAGAAGGAAGGCTGTTGGGAGTGATGATATACCCGTGGACGTTCTTAAGGTTTTGGGGTCTAAAGCAGTTAAGCAACTCACAAAATTTTTTAACCAAGTATATGATACTGGCATATGGCCTGAAGATTTTTTAGATGTTGTGATGGTACCACTGGAGAAAAAGAATAATGCAAAATGTTGTAAGGATTACAGAACTATTAGTTTAATTTCTCATACAGCTAAAGTTCTAACCAGAATAATAACCAAAAGAATTGAATGTAAAATATAAAAGGAGCTGCAAGATAATCAGTTTGGTTTTAGAAGAGGAAGGGGGACTAGAGATGCTATAGGATGTATGAGGATCATGATAGAAAGAGCGCTAGAAGTCAATAAAGATATGTATTTTTGTTTTGTAGATTGGGAGAAAGCTTTTGACCGAGTGAAATGGGATAAAATGCTGGGTATTTTAAACAAAATAGGAATAGATTGGATAGATAAAAGACTGCTTAAAAACCTTTACTTTGATCAAAAGATTAGAGTCAGGGTTGAAGGAGAAGAAACAGAAAGTACTTCAATAGGGAGGGGAGTGAGGCAGGGTTGTCCTATTTACCAGCGATATTTAATATTTATGCAGAAACAATAACAGAAGAAGCGTTGATGGAAGAGAAAGGATTTAAGATAGGAGGTGAAAGTATTACCACCATTAAATACGCAGATGATCAGGGCTTAATAGCAGAAGGCGAGAAAGAGCTTAAGAGGATGACAGACAGACTAGTTGAGGTTGGCCAACAATATGGAATGAAGATCAATACAGAAAAAACGAAAGTCATGGTGGTTTCAAAGGAACATAAAGAATTAAATATAATGGTAAATGGCCAAAAATTGGAACAAGTAAGTAGTTTCAAATATCTCGGCAGTATTTTAGCACAGGATGGAAGTAGTACACAGGACATCAGAAGTAGGATTGCAATGGCAAAAGCAGCATTTAACGAGAAGAAGGAGCTTCTCACAAGCAAGAAAATAAATTTAGAAACAAGGAAGAAATTAGCAAAATGCTACATATGGAGCATAGCTCTTTATGGTGCAGAGACGTGGACGGTAAGGAGAAAGGAGGAAAAATATTTAGAAAGTTTTGAGATGTGGGTATGGAGAAGAATGATGAAAGTGAAATGGACAGAGAGGAAGAGAAACGAAGAAGTATTAGAAATGGTGGGAGAAGAAAGGATGCTATTAAAAACAATCAGGATAAGAAAAGCAAATTGGATAGGGCACATATTGAGAAGACAGTGTTTACAAAGGACGATCTTAGAAGGAAAAATTAGTGGAAGAAGAGGAAGGGGGAGAAAAAGAATAGGAATATTAGATAATATAAAGCTGGGATATAATACTTATAGAGGTATAAAAGAGGCTTCTAGGGAGAGAGAGAAATGGAGGCAGCGATTCAGTTAAAACCTGTCTTCGGACAGAAGCATGATGATGATGATAGAGTTGTTCAACGGCTTCTAAGTTTTGATTTATTTATGTACGTCTAAAATCTTCGATCTACTAAATTTAACTACGGAGTTTGAGTGTTTTTGTAATAAAGATCAATGAATGAAATGCACACGTGAGGCAAACTCAATTGAAATAATTTTAATTAGATTTAGATGTTAGTTTTTTTTTAAGTTATCGAGGTCACTGATCAATAGATCCACTAGTTCATTTTAGATTTCTTTGCGAGTAAAATAAAAAAAACGGGGATCAAGCTTTACCGCATTCTGTAAAAGCGTGAACTTATAGAATCATTCGAATTTCCTTATTTCAAAGCTATATGGCGGTCCATAGAAAACGGCATTAATATTTTCATTTTATTTTATTATTAGTATTAGTGCCTTGATTGAATCACTTGAATTATATCTGGTCCGAAACTCTCATATTTTGCGCAAATGAGACATTTTTCATTTTACATCTCCTGGTGGTCTATTTTATCCTCTTAGAAAAACGCAACAAAAACGTCCAGCAGACTCTGTTCCTATTTCTTGCAAAGAAGAAAATGTGAAATGCCGAGAAAGTCATTAAACATAGACCAACGACAGTGAAAACAATCATATTTTAATATCATATTTAATATTTTCCGTTTCCTGGAGACTATTTGAAAGAGATAGCGGGAAGGACAGAGTCACCGTACGTGTTGTAATTCGGAAAGGAAGTGACGATTTGAATTTTCCCTCCTAAAACGCTAAAGCTAATTGTAAGTCGAAGCGCTTATGTTGGTACCTCTCACTCTCACTTCAGTTTCATTCCTCCCGCACCCTCTCTACTTCGCTTGTTTCCTATCTCCGTTGATTGTATCGTAGAATTTCGTTTAAAAACGCCAATAGTCAGCATTTTTATCGCAATGCAATGATGTAACTTTCAATCGCCTTATTCGCAAAAATTATTGCAGTTTTGCAATGATAGATCGGTAATTTCACCACCCGCTGTGAGAGTAGACTACACCGAGCAAGGGTCCGGGACTCGAGTCCGAGCGAGGGACGTTAATCTAATAAGGGTCGAACGCGAAGAACAGGTAGTCTTCCCAGACATGGCCCCACATCTGCTACATGAACCGACAGCGCATATGTAAACTTTGTTTATTAAAAATAATCATTAAACAGAATGTAGCCTCGCTATATATGAGCTTACATTATATGTCTCATGATAAAAATATATTTGACTCAGATGTGTGGACCGAGGTCAGAAGGTTTGCCAACAACGATTTTTGTTTCCAATCCGCCCCTGCATCCAGTCAACCGATAACGGCCAATTTCAAAAGGACGTTCAAACAAGTGTGAGAACATCGCTCGCGAGCTGGCGAACGAAGCACGATTTCTCACGTCGGGATATAACGAACGTGAAATCGCCGAACGAATAAGAGAAGCTACTTTCTCTTAGTAACCATTCTCACCAGCAGATGGTGCTGCTGACCAACTTATTCCAGAGTCCTCTATATCACGCACGGCCACTCACTAAGTCGAGTCATCGCATACACTTCCACTATGAGGTTTCATCCGGCAGCTATCTTTAGTCATCGCTGTCGCTTCTGCCTTACGGATGCAAGGGCGTAACCTCTAGTTTTCTTAAAAATAGAAGACATCAGCGCATTCCTTTACAAATTCAGCATGAAATACGATGTATATACTAGTAATAGTATAATCAAAGCGATCATAAGGCGATGACAATTATCAAAATATAAAATTAGGAATCGGAAAGCGTTGCCGCTTATGTTTTGCGAAAAGACATAAGCCGTCAAGATAAATGGCAGCTGGTTTGGCGGAGGTCTGATCTTTTCCTAAAGCATGTTAATTTCCTAACACTAAAAGTAATACATGTAATAATGTAAGAATATTGGGTCGAGTGAATAAAAATTAAGCAAATGCTTAAAGCAAAAGTATTTGCTAAAAGCATTTGCTTATACATTTAAAGTTTTACACAGTTGAATTTCAAAATAAAAACAAATATATTGGGTAATATTTTTTAAAAAGTTAATTAATATTTTTTTTAAAACTATATCTTTTATAACTGAATTCGATAATATCACAAATCATGAGTGCATTTTTATTCTACATCTACATCTTTACCTGGCTGTTGAAGTAAACGGACGTGCCTTTCACTTGCTCCTACGTAGCCTCGAGCGACTAGAGTAGCTGTAGCATTAGAGTAGCTGTAGTGTTAAGTAGAACTAACAATTTACTTTATTCTATTGTTATCCTTCGGTAATTTTATTTAACATTCGTTTAAGTTATGTAATTAGTTTTGCTATAACATCCACGTTATAGTTTTTATTTTTCTTTACCGTAATAGTTAACTTTTAAGCCTCGTAGTTTCTTGTTAGAAATTTCATTCTCCCTTTTAGAAAATAATATTTATATCATAGTAGTTATTGTGTATTAGCATATTCTCGTTAAATTTGTAAGGTTGTTTTAGTTTTACGCTCCATAGTATTTATATTTTTCGTTGTTGTGTACTATAATCTCCTGTGCGTGATCTAACCTTGTTTGTGTTGTTTACGCCTTTCACTTTATACCTGCGTTTGACCCTTTCTCGTACGCTACACGAAGAGCGCCCCCGCTTTAAAACAGACCAAATTTTTTAGCCTTATCCCATTTCAGCTTTTGATTTTATATTGTAACTCTTTTGCGTTAGTATATAAATTAGGTAAGTTTAGGATGGCTTCACCGAGGACTCCCGTTTCATCCTCCTTGTGCGCCGCTGGTTGCGAGGCCATGAGGGCTCGAATCACGGAGCTGGAGAGGGTGGTTGCGGACCTCCTTCAGAGGCTGGAAAGGTCCGAGGCAGCCTTGGTTCGTGTGGGGGGTGCGGGGTCATCCCTGAAAGCTCGCCGCGCCAAATTGGCGGCCCGGGTTCGCCTGGGTGCGGCAGCCGATAGAGTGATCGGGGTTGACTCTGACTCCTTACCGCGGGCTGAGGGTCCTCGGGCTGGGAAATCCGATGAGTGGAGAGTGGTGTCCACTCGGGGAGATCGTGGGGTGGTGCTGCGGAGGCAGGGAGTTGGGAATGCTTCGGCGGACTCTCTTCCTGTCAGTAATAGGTTCGAGGTGTTGTCGGAGGACGACTCCACGGCCATTGCGCCCGTACCCACTCCCGTCTCTTCGATGGAGGCCGGGCCCAACGGGAGTCGGGTTGGGAAGGGAGGGTTGTTAGTGTTAGGTAGCTCTAACGTTCGGCGTGTAATGGCACCCCTGTTATCCAGTGCCCGCCGGGAGGGAGTTGAAGAGCGGATCTTCTCCAGATGTATATCAGGAGGCACGGTGTCGCAAGTGACCAACACGGTGAGAGAATCGGTAGTGGCGACAGGTTGCTCTCGGCTGCGGGTGGTGGCCCATGTTGGGACTAACGACGCCTCGAAGCGCGGTTCCGAGGAGATTCAATTAGTTATAGTAATTTTATCCAGTCATTTGCCTTTACAGTGCCTTTGAATCGTGACCTGTCTTGGGACACCCACATAAGACGAGTGATAGGTGCGGCAAATAAGAAGTTGGCTTTTGTGCGTAGAATAGTCAGGAAAAGCACGGAAAAGGTAAGAGAATCCTGTTATTTATCCTTAGTTAGAGCTCAAATGAAATACGCAGCAGCTGTTTGGGATCCATATCAGAGAGGACTCATAAAGGATTTAGAAAAAATACAGCGGCGAGCAGCTAGATTCGTGAAAAAGAATTACGATAAAAAACAGAGCGTTACGTTACTCATTGAAGAGTTGAGTTGGCCATCGTTGAAAGATCGTAGATTACAGGCGAGACTTAAACTTCTAGATAAATATAGGTCGGAGATATTCGTAAATGAAATGAAGGATATTATTCGACAACCAACGTATATCGGACGGAGAGATAATGACGACAAGATTCGCGAAATAGATAGTAGGACGGAGAGGTATAAGGAGTCATTTTTCCCTAGGACAATACGCGACCACAATAGACAAGTGAATAATAATTAGTAAGGAACTTGGTGCGCGGCACCCCCTGCCATCCACCGTCAAGGTGACTTGCAGGGTAATATGTAGATGTACAGTGATTTTGGACGCCACAAATTTTACTGTCTTACATACAGTTGTGCATTGTACGTGCTCTTCTTCCCCGACTCCTATTTGAAATCCGGAATCAGTTAGTGCCTGGCTGTCGAAGGGTAAGGACGTGCCTTTCACTTCCTCCTGCAAGAGCTTCTGACCTGCGGGTGACCGGCGCTTTAATAGCAGTAGCTGTAGAGTAGCTGTAGCAGCTGTCCTTCCGTAGCTGTATCGTTGTGTAGCAGTAGAAGTAGAGTCGAAGTAACCGTACTGATAAGTAGAACTAACATTTATTTATATTGTTTATTGTAGTATCTCTTAATCCCAATATCGTCATTTTTCAGTAGTATTTTTCTAGCACTTGCTTTAAAAAAACTCATATTCAGGTAGTAATTGTTTCTGTAAGAACTCTACGCTGTTTGTGTACTAACTTAACTTGTTTTAACTTGATTATCGCTGTTGGTGTACTAATTTAAATTGTTTTAACGCTTGCTTGTGTTTCTATCTTGCCTGTTCGCTAACGTTGTTTGTGCGGTGAGTCAGCGCTTCCCTTTCACTTTTTACCTGCGTTCCTCTCTAGCGTAGACCTTAAGTCCACGAATTAGTTAGTCACTTAGTATAACCTTAGCTTGAAGTTTAATTTAATTCGTAGCTAGTACAGATTAGTGTTTAGGATGGCTTCACCTAGGATTCCCGTTTCCTCCTTTCTATGCGACGCTGATTTCGAGGGAATGAGGTCTCGAATCACGGAGCTGGTAAGAGAGGTTACGGACCTCCGTCGGAGGGTGGCAAGAGCGGAGTCGGCCCTTGTTCGTGTTGGGAGAACGCATCCATCCCCGAGAACTCACCGCGCCATGATGGCGACTCGG
Organism: Tanypteryx hageni; assembly: GCA_028673005.1. Classification (NCBI taxonomy): domain Eukaryota; kingdom Metazoa; phylum Arthropoda; class Insecta; order Odonata; family Petaluridae; genus Tanypteryx; species Tanypteryx hageni. Next base: position 4,552,519 of record CM054117.1, read on the forward strand.
GTGCGCTCGAGTGCGAAAGTCGGTGGTGTGATCGAGGGTGTTTGTGGGACCTCTTCGGGGGCTGGGGTCGCGCCAATCCTGAAACCCAACGATTGGAGAGTGGTCTCCAACCGGGGGGATCGTGGGGTGGTCCTGCGAAGGCTGGGAGCTGGGAATGCCTCGGCAGACCCTCTTCCAGTTTGCAATCGGTTCGCGGCGTTGTCGGAGGACGACACTTCGGCCGATGCTCTCGCATCCGCTCCCGTCTCTTTGGCGGAGGCTGGATCTATGGGAAGTCGGGGTGGGAAGGGAGGGCTCCTAGTAATAGGTAGTTCTAATGTCCGGCGTGTTATGGCTCCCTTGCTAACTCGGGCCCGCCGGGAGGGAGTGGCTGAGCGGGTGTTCTCCAGGTGTATACCAGGAGGAACGGTCCCCCAAGTGACGAGGGCGGTACGGGAGTCGGTGGAGTCAACGGGTTGCTCTAGGCTGCGGATGGTGGTCCATGTTGGGACTAACGACGCCTCGAAGCGCGGGTCCGAGGAGATTCTAAGTTCTTTTGAGGACTTGGTCGCCGAGGTCACTCGTGTCCGAGAGGAGTCGGGTTCTGATGTGCGGCTCACCATTTGTAGTATTGTCCCGCGGATTGACTGTGGTTCGGAGGTTTGGAGCCGCGTGGCGGGGCTAAACCAAAGGCTATGGAATTTCTGTGTGGGCATGGGAGTCGACTTTGTTGATCTCCGGCCGGTTCTCGGATCGTGTAGGGTACCCCTAAACGGCTCTGGAGTTCATTACACGACCGAGGCTTCACAGAGTGTAGCGTGTAGGATCTTCGACCATGGTAGGTCTTTTTTAGATTAGAGAGTAGGGTAGGGTGTAGGCGTATTAGGAGATTTCATAGGGGCATCGAGTGTAATACAGTTTCTGGTCGCAAAGTGAGAGAGTCCACCTGCGAAAGCCGTAATAGAGCAGTTAATGCTTCGGGCGATAACGAGAAATTAAATATTATAGTTTTAAACTGCCGCAGCATTCGTAGGAAGTCTGCCGAACTCGAACACGTAATTCGCACGTTGCATGCGGATGTAGTTATAGGTACGGAAAGTTGGCTCACTGAAGATATCGCTAGCCAAGAAATTTTTCCGAAAAGCTATAGAGTATACAGAAAAGACCGCGCCAATAGAATAGGTGGCGGAGTATTTTTGGCAATAAGTGAAAAGTACGATAGTTGTCAGATCCCTATTATCGATGAAACGACCGAGAGCGTGTGGTGCCGCCTAGGTAAGGATAATTCGAAAAAGATATATTTATGCTCATTTTACAGACCACCTAATGCCAAAGTTGATTATATTTTAAGTTTAGAGAGGCAATTAGCCGAGCTTAGATCTATTATGAACGACGGTTACGTGATAATTGGAGGCGATTTTAACTTACCGTCAATCGATTGGGAAAACCTATGTTTCGTTACGGGAGGTAAAGAACGCGAATCATGTGAAGCCTAAATTGACACGTTTCATGAATATTCCTTAATCCAGATGGTACAAAAAGCCACGCGTTCGGGCAATGTTCTCGACTTGCTTGCTTCTAACATCCCGCATAGGATAACTAAGGTATCCACAGAGGAGGGACTTAGCGACCATCGAGCTGTGTATGCGGAGTGCGAATTAAAGCTCAAAAGACATCCTAAGCCTCTTCGGAATGTATACGCTTTCGCCAAGGCCGACTTTAAAAGTTTCAGCTTACATCTCAAAAGTACCTTTGTCAGTTATCGTGAAAAGACAGAACGATTAGGTATGGAGCCATCATGGTTATTATTTAAGAATATACTAGGAAGAGGTATCAATAGATTTATCCCCAGTAAGTTAAAATCTGATAAGAAAGAACCTCGTTGGTTTAATAAGGAAGTCAGGATTGCCTTAAGACGGCAGACACGCAAAATTGAAAAACATACCTACCACCGCTTCCGATGAGTATCGCACAGCTATAGTCCATGAGTATAACAGTGCCCGCGTACTAGCGAGAAAAACCATGCGTAACGCATTTAACACCTTCCGGAATGAGGTATTAAATACAAAATTGAAGGAGGATCCAAAAGCGTTCTGGTCCTACGTAAGAGAAGTCAAGGGAGTGGGTCCTTCAATACCCTCCCTGCGATGTGATTCCGGAGACATCCTTCACGATGGGGAGGATAAAGCTAATCTACTAAACGTTTACTTCGCGAAGGCGTTCACGGCAGGTGGAAATATACTTAAAGATAATCTTATTCCCGATGGATGTACTCGGATGGATAATATTAAAATCTCTGAGGCAGGAATAGCGAAGCAACTGAGTGCGATAAAGCCCAACAAAAATCCTGGACCAGAAGGAATTCCCGCGCGTGTATTAAAAGAACTAGCAGAAGATATAGCTCCCTTCCTTCGGATAGTTTTCGAGAAATCTCTTACCCTCTGTGAGGTTCCTGATGATTGGAAACTAGCACACGTCACACCCATTCATAAGGGAGGTGACAAAGAAAACCCCGAAAATTATAGGCCGATTTCTCTAACATCATTATCATGTAAGATTTTGGAGCACATTATTGTTAGCAACACAATGCGTTATCTTGAGAGTAGATCGCTCTTAGTCAGCTGTCAACATGGCTTCAGAAAAGGGAGATCCTGTGACACCCAACTCGGTCTGTTTGTGAATGATGTTTTATCATGCGGCGAAAATAATAAGCAGGTCGATGCAGTGTTCCTTGATTTTAGAAAAGCTTTTGACAAGGTTCCCCACCGTAAGTTGTTATTAAAATTGGGAAATCTTGGCGTTAATGTTAAAGTCATTAACTGGGTTCGCGCTTTCCTTTGGAATAGAAAACAAAAAGTAGTCATCGGTGGTAAGTCCTCGAGTGTGGCAGATGTAGTCTCTGGAGTGCCGCAGGGTAGTGTGATCGGACCTATGCTTTTCTTGCTTTATATAAACGACATCAGCTCAGTTGTAAAAAGTAATATCAGGCTTTTTGCGGATGACACCGTAGTCTATAGAGAAATTAGTGGTCCTAGCGACCATCGTCAGCTTCAGGATGATCTGGATGCGTTATCTGTTTGGTGCAAGGAATGGCAGCTAGAAATCAATCAGAAAAAGAGTAACGTTCTAAACTTTTGGAAATCTACAAGCCCATCGTCCGTGTTTACCTACTCGATAGATGGTGAGATCATTCCTGTTTCGGAATCCGTGAAATACCTCGGGGTAACCTTGAATCGTGACCTGTCTTGGGACACCCACATAAGACGAGTGATAGGTGCGGCAAATAAGAAGTTGGCTTTTGTGCGTAGGATAGTCAGGAAAAGCACGGAAAAGGTGAGAGAATCCTGTTATTTATCGTTGGTTAGACCTCAAATGGAATACGCAGCAGCGGTTTGGGATCCATATCAGAGGGGACTCATAAAGGATTTAGAAAAAATACAGCGGCGAGCAGCTAGATTCGTGAAAAAGAATTACGATAAAAAACAGAGCGTTACGTTACTCATTGATGAGTTGAGTTGGCCATCGTTGAAAGATCGTAGATTACAGGCGAGACTTAAACTTCTAGATAAATATAGGTCGGAGATATTCGTAAATGAAATGAAGGATATTATTCGACAACCAACGTATATCGGACGGAGGGATAATGACGACAAGATTCGCGAAATAGATAGTAGGACGGAGAGGTATAAGGAGTCCTTTTTCCCTAGGACAATACGTGACCACAATAGATAACAGTGAATAATAATTAGTTAGGAACTTGGTGCGCGGCACCCCCTGCCATCCACCGTCAAGGTGACTTGCAGGGTAATATGTAGATGTAGATCCATATATTTTTCCTGTTAGGAGCTTCGAGTTCGAGCTCCTTCGTTAATTAATTCGTCTTACAATATTATTTAATAATAAATTAATTAATTAATGAATATCGTTCCCAGTGATATTTTTTACTCTTGATTTAAAGGTTTTAACATTTCTAGGGAAGGGTACACAAATGGAAACATCACGTATCACTCAAAAGCTCGTCTTTAGAATTACCCATAATTATTATGCATTTTGAATGTTATTTAACTTCGCTTTAAAGAGACCTACGCGGGAATGGAATGGCTTCAAGACCTCGGCAGGTAATGCGTTCCAATGCTCAATCCCTCTATTAAGAAACGAGAATTTGCCCGTTTGTTTTTTGTGGAGGAGGCTCCATCTTGTGATCATGATCCCAGCGTCCATGATAAGAAGGTTTTTTAATCCTATCACAAATATCTGCCCAAGCTGGCTTTTCCGTATATGCATTAAAAAGTCCCCCTAGCCTTGCTATGCTTCTTCTATGTTCTAGCGATTCCCACTCTAGTTTTTTAAACATTTCTGTTACGCTCTCGGTTCTTCTAAAATCTCCTAAGACATAGCGCGCTGCAGTTCTCTGCACCATCTCAAGCTGCTTTATCTGACCCACTGAGTGAGGATCCCACACTATTGCAGCATATTCCAGAATAGGCCTAACTAACGATTTATAAGCCATTTCCTTTGTGGCGGCACTACTCTTTCCTAAGACCCTAACTATAAAATGCAGTGCTCCGTAAGCTTTGGCTACAACTCTGTCTATCTGCGGTCCCCACTGAAGGTCCCTCGTGAAAGTTACCCCGAGATACTTACACTCATCGTCTCCGTTAGGACGCTACCCTCTAAAACGTACTCCCAGTTAAATGCACTTCTTTCTCTACAGAAACGTATTAGTTTTGTTTTTTCTGCATTTATTATCATTTTATTTACTTCCGCCCAACGTAAAAGTTCATTTAAGTTAGTTTGTAATGATCCGCAATCTTCAATATTCTCGATTATTCTGTAAATTAAACAGTCATCCGCAAATAACCTAACGTTACACCCCAAAGACTCAGGTCGTTTATGAATATCAAAAACAATAACGCTCCGAGGACACTTCTCTGAGGAACGCCCGAAGTGATATCCGCATCATTCGAAAGTTCACCGCCTACTCGAACCTTTTGCTTACGTTTTGATAAAAGTTCCCCAATCCATCTAACCACTCTTTTGTTCATTCCCATTTCAGATATTTTATCCATTAGTAACCTATGGTTTACTCTGTCAAAAGCCTTGGAAAAATCTATGAGAATAGCATCTATCTGTTTCCCCTTATCTAGCGTCTCTGCGATATCCTGTGCTAGCACGGTCATCTGGCTGTCACACGAGTATTCTATACGAAAACCGTGCTGTGCTTTGCTTAGCCAGTTCTTCGCCTACCAAAATTCTCTAATATACTGAGACAGTAAGTGCTCCATTTGCTTGCAAACTACACTTGTTAAGCTTATCGGACGATAATTATTCAAATTGGAACGAGAACCTCCTTTATAAATAGGGACTACAATTGCGCTCCTCCAAAAACAACAAAAACCTCGAAGAGATTTTTTGAGAGAACTGTCGCTTGCCCTAGTAAATGAATACCTAACACGGAAATCACTCAATAACACCATTCCTAATGAAATGAGGAGGAGAATTTGTTATGGGTCAGACCTGCAGAAGATAATAATGAGGACAAGATTCGCGAAATAGATAGTAGGACGGAGAGGTATAAGGAGTCCTTTTTCCCGAGGAGAATACGTGACCACAATAGATAAGTGAATAATAATTAGTTAGAAACTTGATGCGCGGCACCCCCTGCCATCCACCGTCAAGGTGACTTGCAGGGTAATATGTAGCTGTAGATGTAGAAGACAGCGCAAAAACCACTTGCGACTTCACGTGATCGATGCGGAGACTGCGTAGGCAGAAACAGAAAAAGTTGGTATTTTTGCAAAAAGTGCAAGAAGTTCATCTGCTTGGAACATGCTAATACAGTGTGCAGCCAGTGTTATGAAAATTTCGAAGATTAATCGTGTAATTTCCACTGATAATTAAAAAAACAGAGTGAATAGTTCTTCAAGCGGTAAACTGAAGGAAGAATATTTTGGTTTGTATAGAAAACATTCATTTTTTAACAGAAAAACAACTGTAATTCTGATTATTTTGTTCAATGTTTGACCACAAATATACATCTTTATAAAATAACCAAGTTTGTCTTATTTTTTCCTAATTATCTAGGAATTTCACATAAAAATAACGGGCTCAAGTTAACTAGCTGGGACCGCATCCGAAACTAACCGCTGTACAGATCCCACAACCGTCATTAACTCGGATTATGAGTGCGTAACTCGAGGGTTCGACTGGAAACCGAGCACAAGTACCTGCCCCCCAAATAACGAGGGGTCTGTCAGGCCCACTGTGTGCAATGGGGGAAGAAAAATAGGAGCGTGTACTGTGGGGTTAAAATTTCGAGTAAAACCCGAAAATGCTACGCTAATAACGAAATAATTAATGTTAAACCAGGTGCTTCGAACTTTTGGACACAATTTTAATATGCAAACTTTCACAATTTCAGCTCAGGTCTACATTTGATATAAATAACCTTAATTGATTTGGGTGTAATTTATTTAAAATCTCGAGTTTATCACTTAATTATAACTATTTCGAAAACGCTGATTTATCGACAGAAACCGGCTCTCGAAGAGGACGGACGTGCCTTTCACTCCCTACTACGAGCGCTGACCAGCCTGCGAGCGACATCTGTAGTAGTAGCAGTAATTTTGCAGTGGCAGTATTTTTTCCTTATTTATTTTTATTACCTATTAACTACAAATCGTAGTAGCTAATAGCTTCTCTAAACCACTCCATCGATAATTTTATTGTAATTCATTTATAGTAGCTTATAACCTTCCCCGTTCTTAACTATTTGTCCCTGCGTACGCATTTCTTTAGTTTCTAGATCTAAGTTGCTCTAATCTACATGTTACCCTGCAATTCACCTAACTGGTGGGTGGCAGGGGGTGCAATTCACTATAACCAACCTAAAGATTGTCTATCGCAGGTTGAAAATTTCTATTGTGATCTCGCATTGTCCTCGGAAAGAACGAGCCTAGATAACGCTCCGTCCTACAATCGATCTCACGTATTTTATCGTCTCGGTCATTTCTACTTATACACGTTGGTGCTACAATTATTCCCTTATACGTTTTTACACCGTTGAAGATATCGAATTCAAAATTTTCATGGGCCATCCTATGGACAAAAGGAAGAACTTGGTCTAGGTTTGCAGACCTTGGGGTCTCTTATACCCCATGGGGTTAACAAAATACTATTTCATGGGAAATGGTGTGGAGAAACCCCAAAATGCCATGCAGCCCTTCGCTGATGTGGATGTAAATATACCTAAATGTTAACTTACGGTCACGGGAAATGGATTATTTTACGCAAGAAAGACTGAATATTTTAACTCTTTTCATGGTTAGTCGTATTACATGTTAAATCGCTCTAAATTATCCTTTAAGCGCAAATTTTATTAACATTTTCCAGGCGGCAACAAAGCTCAGTTTCTTAATTGCTGTCCTCCTCAAAGGGAGATAGCCACGTAAAGATTAATGCAAGGAAAGTCCACGCCGTGGCGAGCCGTAGAAGAAGGATAGCCAACGTCAAGATAAAGGGTACAAATGGATTAAATATAGTCTATGAATACTTTTAACGTGAGTCAAATGATTTTTAAGGAATATTAGAGTATTGTTATCTTTTACCATTAACATTGAAAGATTTATCGATACATAAATCAGTACATCTACTTAAATTTGTTCGGTAATCAAGGTGTTTTTTGATTACGTTTTGGCTTATAATATTGGCATAATCCACATAATTTTATTGCTGCTTTAAAGGCTTCGGTGCATCTATCCATGTGGATATTAAGCAAGACGTTAATGCGTAAATATATTAATGGTAAAACTTTACAATACATTAGATAAAATATTAAATGCTAATACAAACGTCGTTTGCATAATTAAAAAATGGGGAACGAAAATTCAGGGCTTATGGTGCACTCGGGGTGATTTTTATTTTAATAATATGCTCGATTATGCCAAATATTCTTGGAAAAGCAGCCTGCCTTGATTATATGATGGATTCGCCATTCAGATACACCCACGAGCACAAGCCTGAATACAATTTTTCAATGGTTTCTTTAGGTGGTTAGGTTAGATTTAAGGATTGGTAATTATTCACCAAGCGTTGAGATGCGAGTTAATAGTAGTAATACGTCCGACCGTCATACCACTATAAATGCGATGTTAAGTAACAGTAGAATACATTCCAAGCTTAGAAATAGTCGACGTAATAGGAAGGACAAGGAGGCAGTAAATAATATTAATAATTCAGTAGCACGCGAGGCATCTTTACGTAGTAATAGCGGTAAACTAAAAATCATCACTGTTAACTGTCGCAGCATTCGCAGGAAGGAGGCCGAACCTTAACGTCTTATTCGTAGTTTGCGTGCTGTTGTAGTGATAGGTACAGAAAGTAGCTAACGACGAGCATACCCAGTCAGGAGATCTTTCCTCGTGACGATAGCGTTTTTAGATAAGATCGATGTAGCCGGTCGGGAGGTGGAGTCTTTATAGCAGTTAGCAATAAATACGAAAGTTACCCAATACAGATTAACGACGACGAAGTCGAAAGTGTTTGGTGTAGTGTGAAAGGGAGCGACTGTAAACTGTAAATATATGCGCCTTTTATAGACCACCAAATGCGAGAGTGGAAACTATTTATAATCTAGAGAAACAAGTGGCGACGCTAAGTTCGATTAATAAAGATAATGCCATTATAGTCGGGGGCAATTTCAATCTTCCGTCAATTAAATGGAGGCATAATTTCTTTTATCCCGGTGGTGGAGAGCGTGAATCTTGTGAGGCTTAAATTGAAACTTTCGGCAAAACACTCATTGTATCAGTTAGTGAGATTTCCTACGAGATTTAATAATATATTAGATTTATTGGCTACTAATCTTCCTGAGCGTATGAATAGCGTATCTGTTGCTGAGGGAATAAGCGATCACGAGGCAGTGTACGTGGAGTTTCAGCTAAACATTGAGAAACAGGTTAAGGCTAAAAGAAAGCTTTGTGTATTCGCCGTAGCCGATTTCACAAGATTTAGGTTTTTCTGCGAAATAAATATACTAATTTTTGCGAGGTAACAGATATTGCAGACGCGGAAGAATCCCGGTGGACGTTCAGAGATATATGATGGGAGAGTGCACAGATAAATTTATTCCAAGTAAACTGAAGCGTGAAAATGCAGAACCTAGATGGTACAACCAGGAAGTTAGGAGCGCTCTCCGACGGCAAAGAAGGAGGAGGAGCGCTCCATAGCCAGAGGGTCAATGGGTAATGCGTTTAACTGTTGCAAAAATAAGGTTTTACAGGATAACTTGAAAGAGAACCCGAAATTATTTTGGTCTTACGTCAGAGAAGTCCAACCCCACGATTGCGTCACTGAGATAGGAAACGGGAAATGTAGTTCACGATAGTGCGGAGAAAGCAAACATATTAAATAAACACTTTCAGAAAGCTCTTACTCCTAATGACGATGAACGTGAAACCTCGATTCCTATGCATCAGGGCGACTCGATGGAAGATTTGATATTTTCCGAAAATGGTATCGCGCTTCAACTTCATTCAGTTAAACCAAATAAATCACCTGGGCCGGAGGAAATACCATGGCGAGTATGGAAAGAGTTAGCTTATGAAATCGCGCCGTATTTGAAAATTATTTTCGAGAAATCCATTACGGAAGGTGTCGTCCCTAAAGACTGGAAGGTGGCACAGGTTACGCCCATCCATAAGTATGGCGACAAAGAGAACCCCGAAAATTATAGGCCAATTTCCCTAACCTCCTTATCGTGCAAGATACTTGAGCACATAATCCTTAGTTCTGTAATACGCTATTTAGATAGTCACTCATTGCTTAGCGGATGCCAGCACGGATTCCGGAGAGGTAGGTGATGCGAAACGCAGCTCGGCCTGTTAGTGGATGATTTGATTGATTGATGTGGTCTTATTTGGGGCGAGATTGAGACTAAAAAGTCTCATCTTCCACATAACTTGCCATGCGGAGAGAAAAATACTCAGATCGACGCCATATTCATTGACTTCAGGAAGGCGTTTGATAAAGTATCTCATAAGAAATTAATTGCGAAGTTATGACAATATGGTATCAATCTAAAAATTGTCAGTTGTGTGAGAGACCTTCTCTCGAATAGAGAACAGGTAGTTGTCATCGATGGGAAATACTCATACCCCGTTTTAGTTGAGTCGGGTGTTCCTCGGGGAAGTGTATTGGGCCCTCCACTTTTCTTAATCTATGTGAATGATATCTACTCGGTAGTTTGTAGTAAAATTAGACTTGTTGGCGAGGATACCGTTGTATATAAAGAAATAAAATACCAGGAGAACCATCAGTCGCTGCGTGAAGACTTAAGAGCCATTTCAACGTGGTGCAAAGAATGGCAAATTGAAATTAATTATACTAAGTGTGAAGTAGTTACGTTTTCGAAAAGTAAGAACATAGAAGTAGGTTTCGAGTATAAAATAGATGGAATAAATATTCAAGCAGCCGAGTATGTAAAATATTTAGGAGTAACCATTTGTCGAGATCTTTCGTGGGGCATGCACATTCGTTGATTTATAGGCGCGGTCAACAAGAAACTGGCTTTCATAGGCAGGATAGAAAAATTACGTGAAACATGTTACCTATCACTGGTTAGACGGCAATTGGAATACGCCTCATGCATATGCGATCCATACGAGGAGGGACATATAATTCAATTAGAAAGAGTGCAGCGCATAGCAGCCAGATTCGTAAAACAAAAGTACGAAAATAAGGAAAGCGTCACCTCATTATTGAGGGATTTGACCTGGGTACCACTTGATGATCGTAGATTGAACTCAAGGTTGCGGCTTCTGGAGAAATATAGATCGGAATGTCTAAAAGACGAGGTTGTAGGAATAATTGAAGCACCAACGTATATATGTAGAAACGACCGTGACGATAAGATACGTGAGATCGATTGTAGGACGGAGCGTTATCTAGGCTCTTTCTTTTCGAGGACAATACGAGATCACAATAGAAAATTTTAACCTGCTATAGACAATCCTTAGGTAGGTTTTGGTGCATTGCACCGTCTGACACCCACCAATTAGGTGAATTACAGGGTAATATGTAGATGTAAATGTAATTAATTCATGCGGACGTTACATCTCACGGAGAAGAAGACAGATGAAAAGTTTATTCAAGACATAAAACTTTATCCTTTGACTATATCACAGATATGGAATTTCATTTACACGCCACATGATACAACACTTTCAGGCATTGTAGTGTGTTACCAGTTTACATGTGTAATCAATTCAGTTCCAAAGTATATAACATGTAAAATAGAACGTGTATTGGTTAAAAAATTTATTTCTATTAAACATGATTTAATCCGAATTATTTAAAAACATAATTCCTTTGCTTTCATTAAAACTCAATTTCACCCGATTTGTTTATAACATTTAAAATCCCGATAACTACCCCCGATTGCGATTTTATTTTTAACCTAAAAAATATATTCCCTAATTATATATATTATACAGTGAGGATAAGATTCGCGAGATCGACTGTAGGACGGAACGATATAAAGGATCTTTTATCCCTAGGACGATAAGAGAACATAATAAGAAAAGATAACGTAGGAAAACTATGGACCCTTGGTGCACTGCACCTCCTGCCATCCACCAAAAAGGTGACTTGCAGGGTAACATGTAAATGTAGATATTAATAATGTGACTCTTGCCGCCATTACCATTCGGAATGCTTTTACATATGCGTAAACCATTTTTTACCATTGGTTGAACTCACCGAGTATGGCTCTCAAGTGACCCTCGAGAGTCTGCAAAACGGTCATCTTCACTTCCTTCGTGGTCTTCCCCAGGAACTGCTCCGACGCCGTCTGCAGCAGTTCGTCGGCCTTCATGATCTTGCATTGGGCGACGCCCGTCACGGTCAGAGGGACCCCCTGAGCCGTCTCCACGTGCTCGCACATCGGATTCAATGTCATCACCTGGTGCCAAAGGATAACAAAATGATAAATGATTCTTAGCTCGATGCCTTAATCTTCGTATTTGATGGACACCAATAGCGTTTGTTTAAAATTGAACTTTTGTCAAACATAATCTATATTATATTACAGTTGTGTTTCGTGGCGTTTTATTGGTAGGTTGGCGTAGCCTTTTTGGAAGCTTGTATCTCGGTTGGTGATTAGACTATCTTTGTTATGCATAATCTGTCAAACAGCAAAAAGCTTCTATTCATCAACAATACTAATTTCAACAAGAAATATTAAATACTTTCCTTTTTAAATGGGGGTTTCGATGCTACTGTCCTCCTTAAGAAAAGCATCGGAATCATTTTTAGGAATTATAAAATTCCAATTAAAATTAGTTAATATCGAGATACAAACTCGGGACTTGAACAGCTATGTGGATGAAAGAAAGACTTTGTTTGAAAATAGTTGTAAATATGCATTACATTTTATTTCAATGAATCTACCTTTAAGTAATTTTGTGATAATTGATACGTTAACTTTGTTATCCCATTAAATAATTTATGCTTATATTCCTTAATATTTGAGGATGAATTGTAACCTCTTCCGTAACTTAAATTTTGAATTACTATAGTAAACTGATGATATATTGTAAAATGAATGTTTTAAAAGTTTTTTCTGACTTTACTATTTTAAATTTAAAAGCAAATGAACAATATTTTTATGTTATAAGTGACTAAATTAAAATTCTTCTACAAGCGAAGCGTATAGTAGGCTCTTTAGTCTCAACCATAATAATGCCTCGGAACATAAGGCCAACGCTCTCGACACTGGTGGCGAGTTATGGTTTAAGGCAGGGGTCACCAACCTGGTGCTCGCTGCGCTATTCGGCAGCTGGAATGTGCTATTCGGCAGCCTGGTTGTGCACTTCTGCGATGCTTCAATCGCATTTTTAATATAATAAATCTAATACTAGTAATTGCCCGTCGATAAATCAACTGGTTGGTTAGATTAAATATTGTCTTGGTAGTAAGCCTTTTGTCACAATAAAAAGAACCTCAGAGAGTGCAAGGTTTATTTCCTTCTACTAATGTCCGCTATGAACGCGACCTTAACATCACCTGTTATTTCCTACATCGACTAATGTCCGCTAGCAGTGCTACCATTATATCTACCACTACAACTACGTCGAGCAGAGCTTAGCCGGTCAAAAAAACCTCAATATCTCGCCAACTGTATGATCAATTTCAATTTTATAATTATCCTGCAAATCTGCAGGTCAAGACGTTTAATTTGATGCATCACACGTTGAGGTTGCTGTTACCTTCGCTTTAAAAACCTCATTTCTTTACGCTATATATATATATATATATATATATATATATATATATATATATATATATATATATATATATAACAACTTACGGAAAAGGAAAGGTAAAATGAATATATGGATGTCAACAAGTTGTTGGGATGAGGAAACCCAGTGAGCACTCACCAATCAGACGACTTCAGGTTGGCGAGGCCCCGGGGATGTCGAAGCGACACACGTAAAAGAACACTAAAACACAGAAACATCACAAACGTAGAAGCTTTCGGAATTGTTCCTTCATCAGCTACAGAGAGAGTTCTCTCTCTGTAGCTGATTAGCAGTTTCCTAAAATGGCATTTAAAGCTTCAAATAACACCTTGATCCATAGGTTGGAGAACGGAGGTAGAGTTCGGTGGTAAAAATACAATTTTTATGTTGGTTAGGTTGAGAAGAATGGGATTTGATGGGCAATTGTCTAAAATCATCACAATATTCTATCCTTTTTTCTACGCTCTTTGTCCCAGTTAAGCACTTCTTCAAATATGGATTATGTCATCCAGGCTTTTTTGTTTTCCCGGCATTTAATGGAAGAGTTTTTATGTTTTTAAAACATCTTGGATTCATGGATTTGCCTATTACTAAGAGTTTTCCTTATTCAGTCCCACTCATATTTGAACAAATCAGAACAGTCGGTCGATCATTGGATAATTTTCCTCCTGTGCACTTTTCACCTTTAAACTTGAAGGTCATGTTGGGGGACAATCTATAAAATACAACGGCTTCATCAGCGTTAATAATATTACTTTCACAAAAACCTTTTCTTATTTCTGGCCACACATTTTCAATCCAGCCATTACTCATTTTTTTGTTTACATCACCAGCTTCACCACTTATCTTACCATAAACAATAATATTCCTTTTTTCGAATGTCAAGCCACCCGTTAAAGCTGATGAGCCAATTTTTCAGCTTGGAGTTTCAATAGTAGGAATATTTAAATTTCTTATAAATCTAAAACAACTCAAAAGAGCATTATCCAGAGCACTTTTATCACACTTACGAAACTTTTTCGCATTGACGTTTTTCTCGAAGGTAATGGTAATACTTTCCCGATTTTTCCAAATGGTGAGTTTAGTTTTAACTTTTCGCAAATAGGAATAATTTACACTTTCTCGCTGATTGTCAATTTTTTTCTTTTCTGCCTTGCCATTCCAGGGCAAAAAAGAACTTAATTTAACACAGCACGACACAACCTAAACCACAGAGTCAAAACTGTTTTTAAAAAGTCCAATCTTTTAGCTAAGTTTTTGCCCCAGGTTTTAAGAAGACGTGTTCACTCGCAAAGATTTCAATTTGTACTGAATTTGAAAGCTGAATACCAGTACAAAATAATTTCATTGGTTAGTCTACGGATAGTTTCTCTCCCTAGGTCTTCTGAGAATCCATAACATTAGGGAAGAGATGAAAGAGAGGATTAGGAGATTGTGGAAAGAAAACAAAATGCTCAACCAATTCTCCTCTGCTTGCTCGCAATAGCCGAAAACTCATTATAACCGTGCTCGTTATAAATGAGTTCGTCTGTACGGCTAAAAGAACGAAATTCCATTTTCTTTTTCGGATACCCGACAAATCGGCCCAAAATTAGTTTTGACACCAGAATTTGACGTATTTTTACGAGAAATCTTTTGTCGCCATGTTAATTTTCATTGTTGCCGGTTTCTTGTAATTCCGCATGGTTCACTGCGATTATAACCTCGCGTCGTATCTGTACACATATTCACGGAATTTCGACGCTATTTTGAAATTAAAAAAATACCCTGGAAACGAGAAACAATATCCGAATTCAATTTTTTTTATTTTTAGTGCTTTTTTTCGGCCTCATTGTTCATTTCTACCGCCCATAAGAAAAACATCGAAATCGGCGCAGGACTATATAAAACAGCACTTTAAAAAAAGTTAAAATTGAGATGGAAACCCGATACAAAGAAGTTTCATAGCAAAGGGAATGAGGTATGTTATTACTGAAGACGAATTTTAAATTGGTGCCGAATCGTCGTAAAAAGAAACGAGCAAATTTATCTGCTACAATAGTTCAGTGGTAGAATATCCGCCCGGCAAGTAGAAGACCCGGGTTCGATTCCCGGTCATAGCAGAATTTTTTCTCGTTTCAAAATTATTAAAAATATAGAAACGAGTCCAATGCTCCTTAATGCGAATTGGTAATCTGTATTGTGATAGTATTGATACAATGCTTTTTGAAATTTCGCCGATTTCAACCAGCGACGTATACATATGATGACGCAATAATTTTAGGACACGATATATATTAACTTAAGGAAAAGAAAAGGTAGTGATGAGGGTGGCAATAAAGTGTTGAAGGAAGCCCAGCAGACCCTTACCAAGTTGAGGACCAAGTTGGCAGGCTGCTGGGGCGTCGAAGAGACACGTAAAAAACGCACAGAAAAACACGAAAGCTTTTCGGGCATATGCCCTTCATCAGTGATTGAGAGCGAGTAACTGAATGTTACACACTGGGCGGGGAATGACAGGGTTATGTGCGAAGGTTGATGATTGGGGGGAGATGGGCACTGGGAAGGATGGATAGGGTGGCAAGGTAAAGAGCGAATAGCTACAATGTAACTATAGGAGACATTGTAAGATGGCCAATAGGGTTAGCGGACGTTGAGGCCAGAGGGGGAGAAAAAGTCAAGAATATGTAAATGGGCTAGTTCCCATTGTCGGAGAGGGGACAGGAGTGTCATCAAGTAAGGCGCGAATAGCCCTTACATTGTAGAAACTATCGAAGAGGACATTATGGGCATTGGCGTGTGATGCAACTGGGAGGGGGCGTCTGAGAATAACGCATGGAAAATAATATTTTTATCGACGTAATTAGCAAAAAATCTACAAGATGGCTGTTGTCATTTTACTAGTAGCTTAGAAGTAGCACTTAACAACTAGATATTGTCTGATGCGGTGTTGGTTGCATAAACCTTTTAATCTTATATATATATATATATATATATATATATATATATAACAACTTACGGAAAAGGAAAGGTAAAATGAATATATGGATGTCAACAAGTTGTTGGGATGAGGAAACCCAGTGAGCACTCACCAATCAGACGACTTCAGGTTGGCGAGGCCCCGGGGATGTCGAAGCGACACACGTAAAAGAACACTAAAACACAGAAACATCACAAACGTAGAAGCTTTCGGAACTACTCCTTCTTCAGCAACAGAGAGAGAACTCATCCCAACACCTTGTTGACATCCATATATATATATATATATATATATATATATATATATATATATATATATATATATATACACACACACACACACACACACACACACACACATATATATATATATATATATATATATATATATATATATATACATACACTCACACACACATATATATATATACATACTCCCCGTCTCCTCCAATAATCAACCTTCCCTCATCACCCTGTCATTCCCCGCCCAGTGTGTCACTTTAAGTTACTCTATCTCCATCGCTGAAGAAGGGCATATGCCCGATAAGCTTTCGATTCTTTGTTGTGTGCGTGTCTCTTTGACCCCCCCAGCAGCCTGCCAACTTGGTCCCCAACATGGTAAGTGTTCGCTGGGCTTCCTTCAACACCTTGTTGCCACCCTCATTACTAACTTTTCTTTTCCTTAAGTTAATATATATACCGTCCTTTTTTCTCCTTATTTGTCCATATCTTTACGTTTCTCTCCTGTCGTCTTTTCCTCTTATCTTTCTCATCCGCCATGGAATTGACCCGTCTCCGTTATCATCTCCGCAGACACATTACCCTCAACTGCCAGATCGAATTTACCTCAACTCCTGCCTTGGACTTGGACTCACCCCCAAATACCTCAGTACCAGAATTCCTCTTTCAGGCCTTCCTCCCCTTATCCGCGCCTCCCTAGCCCTCACATATCACCTCGCCTCTATCCACATTATCCGTTCCACCATACACCATTATGCCGCCCTCTCTAACACCCACTTCGCTAATTGCAAATCTCTCGTTCTTTATCTTCGTCATTCTTCGCCATCCATATCCGACCTTCACGCCGTTTTCCTTCAAGCGGCAAATGATATCACCGTACATCGCAACAGACTTCTCCGTAAACTCTCTCTGATTTGCGTCCGGCACCTCAAACTTGGTCTTCCCCTTCCGTTCATAACAGCTGGCGAGGTCAACAAACCACCTCCTTCCCCGCCACTCATCGGTCAAACTCCCTGTCTTGCGGACCTCCTGGGATTCCCAACGCCACCATCACTTCATATCCTGAAAAAGACTTTCCTAACCCGCAAACCTTTGAAGCGCTCATATTTTTCGCACACTCCTGCCACCACCTCTTCATCTTGCCAACCAGATGAAGTCTTGAACCTTTCCTCCCACGTACTTACCCCTGCCGAGAATGAACTCCTATCACGCGGCCTTTCCTTTTGTCCCACCACCAAATTTGATCATTTTCGCCTCCTTGCCGACGTCCAGTCCTTTGCCCGCACACTACGTCTAAAAACCAACCCCTCCAAAGAAGACTCTCTCACCTCTGCCAACCCAAAACTTCCTCCCGGCCTTCCACCTACCTTTTCCATATTCAAACCTCCTTCCCAATACATTCCACCCACTCTTCCTTCCCTACACCTGGTCGAACAATACCTCAATCACACTCCTGCCCCCCTTCTCTGACACTGGGAACTAGCACATATACATATATATATATATTATCTTAAGGAAAAGATAAGGTAATGATGAGGGTGGCAACAAGGTGTTGAAGGAAGCCCAGCGGACACTTACCAAGTTGGCAGGCTACTGGGGGCGTCGAAGAGACACGTTGAACACACGAAGACAAAAAAACACGCAAGCTTATCGGGCCTATACCCATCTTCAGCGATCGAGTAACTGAAAGTGACACACTGGGCGGGGAATGACAGAACGCTTTCATGAACTAATCGTATGTATAATTATAGTAGGTAAGTTAATACAAGATACATTAAAAAACCGCGGTTCGACTATGCCGAAGTATCTCAGCTTCCCCATTTTAAACATAGAAGCCCTAGTCTCAATGGAGGAATAACAAGCGAGCAACGCTTAGAAGCCGTGGGAGGGAGGTGAGGGGGTCGGCTCATAGTACTCGCGGACAACAGGGTGAGTGATATACTTTTATTATTATTATTTTAATCTAATTATTTATAAAAAACAACCTAATGCCGATATGGTGCACAATTAGAATAAGGCATATTAAACAACATTACACAAAATTTACGATTAAAAGCTCAATTATAAATGGTGCTAGAAACGACAGAAGAAAATAATTTTGAGAAATTAATTCAGACCGAAATAAAAACAACCTGAATTCATCAGACTTTCTGAACGGAAAACGTTCGGAATTGAGCGTATCTCATATTTCCCGGAGAAACCCAATTCGAAATTGTGAAGCAAAAATGTTGATATCTCCTGCGGCTCAAAAATTTAGAACGAAATTAAATTAATGACAGAGAATATCCAAGTAAAACAAACCATTTAATAGACCTTCAGAAAAAATCCAGAGTAAATGGCTCTTTGAAAGAAACGTTCAGATGACATAAAATTTCAGTATATTTAAATGGATTTTCTAGAAAAGATTTCGCATACGCGCACAATTTGGCACGAGATCCCAACAATCCAAAAAAATACGATCTGAGTGTTTGTTATTTACCTCAGGCGATAACCGAGATACTTGAAAATTAAAGCTTTGTTTGCATTAAAACAGAATTTGAATCTTTTATAATTAATTGATTTGAAAGGAATTTTCTACATCGACGGCAACAGCGTCAATTCAGCGAGCAACGGTTTACACACACGCACGCACACATTCGTATTTCTAAGTAAAAGTTTTGCAACAAAACCTAAAAAGCGGAGGAGCAAGAAGGGCAGTGGTGTAGGATGAAAAATCATCTCTCGTCAATATGTAACTCCGCTCTCTTTGGCAGCAATAAATAAAACGTGCAGGCCTCGAAATCTTAAAGTTTTGAATTCAAATGTAGAAAAGTACTTCGAGGGGCGAGGTTTGAGTTTATTTATTTTTTAACGACCAGAGAGAGAGAGAGACATAAGATTTGTGACCTGCTCTCAGATTGGATCGAGTGCTTACCTCGAGGGATAAACGCTGGACGTCTGTGACGAGCCACCACGCCCACGCCCATCCGCCCACGATAGTCGTCTTCTTGGTGGAGCCACAGCAGCCGCCTGCGGAATAGCCACAGAATGGGAGAAATTCAGAAATCGAAATAAGAACAACTTTCGTGGATGGCCCCATCACAGGGCATAAGCGCATTAAGACCTCCACTGTCGGCACATCATCTGAATTTGGGTGTTCGCCGAGGAAGAGAAAAATTATTACAAATATTTTGCGCTGGGAGCCTGTCAATGCAGAAATCCAAAATAAGAATGAAGCTAGGAAGCACAAAAGGTTTACGAAGGAATTACAAATACAGTGGAAAGAAGTATGTAATATGAAAATAAACTTAAATAATTTAATGTTTACAAATGCCATATGCACGAATCAGGTGGCTTAATTCAGCGACTGGAAGAATTAAAAAACGAGAAACGAAAGATTAAAAGTAATAAACATTAAAAATATGATTTTTTCTTTATTTTGGAAGTTTAAATAAATTAAAAATTATTTTTTCTACTTACGCAATATTGCGTTATTAAAAAAAACACATTTATATCGGGGGAAGACCCAGAAATTTTCCGGGGAGGAGGGGGAAGGAGGGAGAGAGAAGGAGGGAGGGAGACGGAGGGAGAGGGAGACAGAGGAGGGGGAGGGAGGAGTGAATCTCTCTTGAATCCTTCAAAGAAAATCACCCATTACTCTGAAAACACCCACCACTTTTACTCTTTCTTCATGGGCCTAATCTGCAGCGGAGAATAAAAGAATTCTTCGCGGAATGGTTTTGAGAATACATGATTTTCACTGCGTTTTTGTTCCAAAGCAGAATAACAAATAAAACAGTTTCACCGTCAGGCCAAAAGTTCTTAGTTTGTGGACACCTTATGTCAAGAACAACTCGTGAGAGATGAATATTCGAGCAACAGTAATCGCCACAAACAACGTGGCGGATGGAGGTCAGCGAGGTTGCTCTTTTTAACCGAGAGAAACACGCATCATCTGCATTCGAGGATTTTATTGTGAATTTTCAATGTTATATGATCAGTCGAAAATTAAATTTAGTGAGAAAGCACGAAGTGATCGGGAACGTGTCCTTCCCCGTCTCCACGGAATATTTGTAACTTTTTAGAGCAACTATACCGTTTCATATATCTTCGCGGCTGAGAGAGAGAGAGCGAAGAAGAGAGCTTTCCAGTACGCGATCTTACGGGAGCCAATAGGAATGAAGTAGGCGGAGCCTCCCCCGTCGAGAGCTCATTCTCCCAGTTTAGTAGATATGGCAGCACCGAGTTTGAGTTCTTCAGTGAGGAGATGACTCCTCTCTAGGAGGTGGGGAAATGTCTCTCCACCTCCAAGCAGCGGAAACACACGGCCCATCCCGAGAACGTACGAAATGTCAGTCGCAAAGATAAATGAAATCGACTATAGTCATCTCCAATAGACATAACAAGGTTGGTTTTTATGATCTTCTTATGGCAACTGGAGGTTATGGAACTTGGAGATAGCGATGCTAAGTACTTATTCCTCCAATTTTTTATACTTAGGCGCTTGTTTTTTAACTTTGTCCCTTAACCAATCCCCCTCTCTCCGTCACTGCTTAAGGGAGAGCGACTCGAACTATCTACGATGAGGAAATCACATTTTAAGCATACAATATTAGCCTCGCAAATGTGCAGTGGAGCGTCGATTATCCCAACGGAATGGGGACAAACCAAGATCGGATTGTCGATTTATTCAAAGAATATAACAATAATGCAATTGAATAGTAAATGCGCTTAATGTTCATTTAAAATTGTATTGAATTTTGACGGTATAACGTGAGTACAAAGCTCAAACAAATAAGAAAAACGAGAAGAGAAAGACAGACCTGGGACCTAGAAAAACTGAAAGAAAGGCAGGATGTAGTCAGCATGAAGTTGGAAGATAACCTAAGAAAGTTGGAAAACAAACCGAAGACCGTCGATATAGAATGGGATGAAATTAAAACCAGTATCAAGGATACCTTGGATAAAGAGATTGGAAAACAAGAGAAGAAAATCAGAAAACCATGGATCACAGAGGAAATGCTGGAGAAAATGGATGAGAGACGAAAATGAAAAACGTTAACAGTGAAGAAGGTAGAGCCAACTATAGGCGTATAAACAATGAGTTGAGAAGGGTAACAGATAAAGCTAGAGAAAATTGGCTAAAAGGAAAATGTGATGAAATAGAACAAATGGAGAAATTAGGACGGTACGATATGATGTACGCTAGGGCACTGGAATTAGAAGATAAGAAGTCTAATGGAATTTGTGGTAAAGGAATTATGAATACGGATGGGAAGATAGTCTCAGAAACAAAGGATGTAGCACAGGTATGGAAAGAATACATTAAGGAATTATACAGCAAACAGGCAGGATCGGAAAAAATAAAACTGGAAAATGAGGAAAACATTGAAGAAGACAACTTAGGACCATGTATTATGAAGAGCGAAGTAGAAAAGGCGATAGTGGAACTAAAGAAGGGGAAAGCCACGGGCAGCGATGGAATACCGGCTGAGATACTTTAAGTCATAGGATCAGAAGGACTAAAAGCGATCACGAAATTAATTAATAAGATTTACGACACGGGAGAGTGGCCTCAGGATTTCCTAGAAGTAACAATGATCCCTCTAAAGAAGAAGCCAAAGGCAATGCAGTGTAAAGATTACAGAACTATAAGCCTTCTGTCACACACATCCAAGATCATCACGAGGATTCTTAATAAAAGGCTGGAGAAAAAGGCAGAAGAAATAATAGGGGAAGATCAATTCGGTTTCAGAAAAGGACGAGGAACTAGAGATGCTATAGGAGTAGTTAGAATCATATCAGAAAGGGCAATAGAATACAGTCAAGATATCTGCGCATGTTTCGTAGACTGGCAGAAGGCCTTTGATAGAGTAAATTGGGTAAAGTTGATGAAGATATTAAAGGATATAGGTGTAGACTGGAAAGACAGGAGACTGATTAGGAATCTATATGAGAATCAAGTTGTAAAGATCAGGTTTGAGAATGTGGACACCTGCGGAATAAATATCGGTAGAGGAGTAAGACAAGGCTGCTGCCTATCGCCAACCCTATTCAATATATATGGAGAAAGTCTAATGCAAGAAGCTTTAGAAGGCACAGGGGATTTCAAAATTGGAGGAAGGATTATAAGAACAGTAAAATACGCAGATGATCAAGTACTTCTAGCAAGAAAGGAAGAGGAGCTACAAAAAATGATAAATAGACTAGTGATAACAGGTAGAAAATACGGTATGGAAATAAATACAGAAAAATCCAAGGTCATTCGAATATCGGGTAAAGAAGAGAATCTGAACATAACTATTGGGGGAAAGCCATTAGAACAAGTTTCAGAATATAAATACCTTGGAAGTATCATAACACGAGAGGCAAAATGTACGGATGAGATCAAAACTAGAATAGGAAAAGCAAAAGCGGCTTTCAGGAGAAAGAAACAACTACTTACAGGGAATATAAGGGAAGATATCCGCAAGAAGTTGATAAAATGCTACGTATGGAGTATAGCATTGTATGGGGCAGAAACATGGACGCTAAGGAAAAATGACATCAAATACTTGGAAAGCTTTGAAATGTGGACTTGGAGGAGAATGCTGAAGATAAAATGGACAGATAGGATGAAAAACGATGAAGTGCTACGAAGAATAGGAGAGAAGCGAATGATTATACAGACTATCAGAAAGAGGAAGGCTAACTGGGTTGGACATTACCTGAGGAGAGAGAGTATGATTAAAGACGTGTTAGAAGGAAAACTAGATGGGAAAAGGGAAAGAGGTAGGAAAAGGTTTCAGCTGATAGACGATTTGAAAGGGAAAGAGAGTTATCAAGATATAAAGAGGACAGCGGAAAATAGGAGTATATGGAGAACCAGGTTTAACCATGAATAATCACGGACCTGTCTACGGACAGACTACCTATGATGATGATGAACGTACTGCAGAGCAAGACCGTAAATAAAAATGAAAAAGTTTTCCTTAAAATAGCTATGGATTCAAACAATCACTATTGTCGATCGGCGTTGTTTTACTAAATCTACTTAAAACCGAATGATGTACGGATAAATAAAGTTTCGTATAACATGCGTTCGGATAATTAATGCTCTACCGTAGTGGTTTTCAACCGGCGTGTCGCGACACATTACTGTGTCACAAAATTTACAAAAATTAAAATACAGCAGATACGGAAGTTTTTTTGGCTAACATAAACATTTTGTTATATTTTTTGCTATATTTATGATGTTTTGTTGTTAAATAAAGAATTTAAAGTATTTTTGTTGTTTTAACGAAGAAAATTGACTTTTTATTTCATGGTGTGTCGCGGGAGCTGGATCATTAAAAAAAAGCAAAACAAAAAGGTTGAAAAACACTGCGTCTGCCGCAAGTTTTACTTTCTCATATTGGTAGTATACAGTAAAATCTCGTTACAACGTACTTCACAATTACGTGTGTTTCAAATTAACGTACTTTTTTGAGACCCCGTCAATTTTCCCGCATAAATACTGTATAAATATTTCAAAATAACGTACTTCAACGTAACGCATTTTTCAATCCTACGTATGAATTTCAGAGGTCCCGAAAAGGCATTTTTGTGGTTTTAACGTGCGCTTTCGTCCGTGAATAGCTCATGTGTAACCAGTCTTGCTCATTCACGTTGTTTTACACCAATTGTGAAGATTATTTTGTCTATAATACGAAAAGATCTGCGGAATTCCGCCAAAATCCCAAAAGAAGAGATTTTCCGAACTGAAAAAAATTAGAACCGAGGGTCAGTTAGTTATCCCTTTTGCATTATCGCCAACGCATTGGGATAAAATCTTAAGTTCCCGGATTGCAGATTCCACTTATGAAGAGTATTTCAATATTCCAGGAGAGCTTTGGAAAATGACTCCTCAAAACTTTAACTTCGCTTATATTTGAGGAGTTCTCAGATGCTGATAATAAGTAATTTGGAAACCACGCCTTTATTAACGGATGGTGTCATTCTAGATATCATTACTGGATTAGGTGAAAAAATAAGTAGTGATTCTGAAGACGTGTGTGTGTGTGTGTGCATTTTTGGCTAATCAACCTCTTGGATTATTATAGTCGTAACATCTTCCACACTGAACACGATCGCAAGGGAGGATGGACACCCGGACGAGTTTCCGAAGGACGCTGACTTGGCGCGGTCTCCTCAAACCACACAAACAGAGGGTCGGGCGACCTTATCCTACTTTCGCAGGATTCGTATCCGCCGCCCTTTCGAGTAGCAGCCAGCGTCCTAACCACTACACCACCGGCACCTCTGGAGACGAAGAGAGAGGTTGAATCAAGTTCATTAGTGACATCGGAGTGTTTGGACAAATTATAGATATTTATTATGAAATCTGATGATGCGCAAAAGCCTTTGATAAAATTATTTGACGATGTAGGAAAATGTGTTAAGTGCCACAAAAAGAGGAAACAAAAGAACAGTTCAGATTATTTTACGAATCGTTTTGTTTTCTTTGCCCTCTAAGAATTCACGCTCCGAAGAGAAACTTTGTATCGAGATTTTACTGTAGGTATAAAGTATTGTAATCGCGAAAAAAAATCGACTTCGAGATTTTGACGAAAATACACGTTTTAGGTGTCCCTGAGTAAAAGAAATTGTTATCACCATTCCGCCTGTGTGCGGTCTAGACGGTTCAACGAAATCGAATGATATTTTGTATTTAAGCATAACATAACAATAAATTGTCCCTAAAATTTAGAGAAAAACGTAATAATGTAAAATATTCCCAGGAGAAAGTGAAAGAGTTTTTGTTAAAAAAGTGTTATCCCCAAAGTTATCTCAACAGTCCCCATCCAGCAATAATACTTCAGTGCATATATGCCTTCGCCAATCCACATAATACTTCATATTTATATATGGCATAACTATTTATTAAATTTGATTTTCACCTGTATGAGGTAAACAATATATCAATGCCATTTACATGCAGAAGACATTTTCCGCGGTTTTGTTGATTTTGTAACAGTAGGAGTTCCTTCCAGTCAGGAAATAATGTTGTGGGACCAGATGCATACGTAATGTATATGAAAAAGTTTGGGCAATGTATAATGTATCGGTTTTTTACTTTCTCCATGCGTAGTAGAGGGGAGAATATTGTTTTCATGAAAAAATCGACTTCGAGATTTCAACGAAAATACACGTTTTGAGGTCCTCTGAACACGTTTTGACCATTTTCTCGATGATGACTGTGTGTGTATGTGACAGCTTTTTTGTGGGTACTCTAACTCAAAAACTATTAATCAGGTCAATGCGAAATTTTATATTTAACATTTTTATGAAAGTCACAAGAACTGATTAGTTTTTGGTAAAAATCGGTCAACCGGAAGTTGGTGTTCACTCTTGTCACTTATCCGTTATTATGAAATATTTGCTTTAATATTTGATATATGTAAAAACGTACTGGAATAAAAGTTGTAGGAAATGTAATTTTCTACAATCTTTGTTTGAAACATTTTCCCATATAATGCAATGTTTAAGAGATATCTTATATTTATAGCTGCCACCACCACGCCACCTACGAACTAGTTTACTATTGACACTTAGTAAAGTCTTAGTAACGCTCCTTTATAGTTTCTTAATTATTGGAGATTTGTAGCTGTATCCAATATCAGAAGGCTATGGTTTGAGTTTACTTCTGTTCTTTGTAGTCTAAAATTTTCTCGCAGTTTCTTAAAATATTTATTATTATGTAACCTATTTGGAATTTTTAGAAATATTACAGATATGGAGAAAGTCATGTGGTGGCCACATCAGATTTTTAATAAGAGCGAAGCGCATGGAGCATAATATATTTCTCAAAGAAGTTGCATTTCAATGCGAAATTACGTAGAGGAACGGATTTTTAGGAAAATTAGAAAACTCTTTATATTAACAGGGATGTACAAGTGAAGTAAATAATTTTACTGAAAAATGCCCGAATATTTTCGAATGAGAAGATCCATCGCCATCTGGGCAACTTGCAAGTGCGAACCTAACAACGAAACATGGAATTAATAAGGGTAATAATCGGCGCAAAAATTCGGCACTTTCAAAACCCTTCGTATCGAATGGGTCAGAATTGCGGAGCGACATCGTCTTTACGGACGCCGTAACAGGAATAATTGGGTGCAAAGTGATTTTTTCCCTCCGTCGCGACGGGAAAAGAATCCCGGCACTTGCGACACACCACCACATCCTCCTAAGGCAGTGTTTTTCAACTTTTTTGCTTGGGCGAATCACCTTTTAAATGATCCAGCTCCCGCGACACACCATGAAATAAAAAGTCAAGTTTCTTCGTTAAAACAACAAAAATACTTTAAATTCCTTATTTAACAATAAAACAAAAAATATAGCAAAAAATATAACACAATGTTCTATCTTGCATAAGAAAGACGATAACTCTCCTTAACAAAATTTACTTTATGCTTAATATAGCCGTTATTAACATTTTCGGCGACACACCTCCCAGCTCTTCACGACACATCGTGTCGCGACACCACGGTTGAAAACCACTGTTCTAAGGAGAGCATGCGATTTTGGGGACTTGGTGGGAAGGGAATATCCATTTTCCCCTTCCCGTGGCCCGGTGAGTGGGTCGCGTTGCGTGGGGGGGAGGAAGGGGGAGGTAGGGGAGAGGGAGGGTGGAGGGAGGGGGAAAGGGGTCGTTCCCGTTATGCAGCTCGGGAGATCCGTTAACGGAGGGACGTGGAAGGGTCGGCGGAGAGTTCCACAGGAAATCGGAGACAGTAAAAAGCGCCACTCGGCCACTGCAAGGCGCGGAAGGCTGAATGAACCTGTTCGGCCGCGGGATTTTCTGAAGCGAAAATTGCTGCTCTTATCGGTCGATGGCATTTCCTCCCTCGTCGATGGTGGACAAGGAGGAAAGTGTTTTGGGGATGTGGACGCCCGAAAGGATAATCGGTGGTGATTGGGACGAGCGGCGTTTAGGAGAATCAGATAAGCAGTCCATCGAAGTGTTCGCTTCATCCGCGTGATCCCCAAATAGGACTGAAAAGAGAAATAGGCGAGACACGCCATCGAGTCCGACGACCTTGCGCTGTTCTCCCCCGATATATTTTAAAATATTCGCGAAAGATATACGGTAAAGAATACCAGTTATCTACTAATTAGTGGTCAGCTTTACTCGGTGGTTTAGTGGTTCCATTTATTTGAACATGACGGTGCATACAAAAACGAAATCACTCATAGCTGGAATTCAGAGCTCGAAATTTAGCCAGTAATCATATTTTTATCCCTTGTTTTATGACGAATTCTTGCGGAATTGTCGATAGGTGCTTAAATGACGACCTTATTTTGAAGACGCGGCGGAACAAATAGCATCAAATTGTTAGTTGGCCAAAATATCCGCTAACCTAACCTAACTCCTGATAACCAATTGGGGGTTTTTCAAAAGCGGGATCTTCTACAGAAGAGGAGACGGAGAGAAATTCCTGGAAAATCCGTATGAGCTGGCGGTGGTCGTCACCGGACGCGCAGTTTTGGTGAGTACGATTTAAGCAGTTCACTGTTTTTAATGGTTTAAATATAGCGAATTTTGAGTATAAAGTACTGAAATGGTGCGCGAATAAAAGATGAGAGGACAAGGAGGTGGAGACTGTCACTTTCTCCGCCACGGAGAATTAGTCTATGTAGTACGTATGCAGAGCTATAAGAATAAGTGCGCAGCGATAAGAGCGATAAAATGCATGCAAAGATGTACTCAATTGAGCGGAGCGTATTTTCGATATGCGCTTGCGAGTAAATTGAAGCGGCGAAGCTAAAATTGCAACTTCAAAGCTTTTAAGTTCTGATATTTTAGCGAGCTTTAAAACTGAAGCACGTAAATAGAGATAAAATTCAAGTACGTGAAACTTTTAAAGAGTACGTAAATTTAATGCTCCGTAATTAATGTTTTGCGATTTATATAGATCGGATGGTTCCATAAATTAATAGATGGAAATGAAACGCTAGTATGACACATTAAAGAAGACCTTGAAGGATTTTTCCGATATTAATTGGGCCCATTGACGCGATATCGCATAAATGGAGACTACGACAAGTATTACATGACAGGAATGAGACGGAAAGAAACTAGAAGTGCTTCGTCCTCATTTCGAGAGTCTCTCTCATTCGCGCTGACCTCACTCTCTCGTGACAGAACGCGCCCGACGTCATTCTAACAAAAGGCGCGCGCTCAATGTCGACGGAGGCAATAACCTTAAGAATCGGATAACCGAATTAAAACTAAAATCGTACTTCGATTAAGTCAGTAAACAACATTTGCCACTCATACTCGGATCAAAAAGACATTGGAAACGAGAATCCACTTTTTGAAATTTATTTTAGATATTATAGGTTATATTAAGGTAAAGTTATATTTTAATTCGCGTATGCAATAAATTTAAGTTTCGGGAAATATGCATTTCATCGAAAGAAACTTTCAGAACCAGAGTCCAAAATCCTCGTATAAAAGCATCGTGCCTTGAGGGGATAAGAAAAAAGACTAGAAAAGTGGAGAATTTCAATTCAACTTGCAGAAATTCCCTCTTCGAGTCGTTAGAAATTTCATTTAAAGGTCGAGCTACAGTGACTCGGCTGTATTCAACTTGCGAGCAATATGATTGGCCGAAAGAAATTTAAAAAATGACGAGTATTTGTAAAATATAAAAGTTGAAAATTACAAGAATTTCTTCTGCGACGTATATGTAGCTATGTGTGTGTGCGCGTATGTAAATCAATGCCTTTTCTACAGTAAATGGCACAATGGTACCGTATCTCAAATTTGACGGACTCCTAGGGTGAGGGAATTTTGTTGGAAAAAGTTTAAAATTCGGATTAACTAATTTTTTCATTATATAATTTTTTTAGGTAAACGAAAATAGGAAGAAACTATAAAAATGAACATACCATAGCTTTAAATATTTTAAGGCTTTCAAATTTTGAATTATATTTTAATTATTAGTGAAATATTTTTCGAAATTAGAACTTTTGCAGCTTTTTGTAATAAAATATCTCGATTATAATTATCGTCGATAGGTGGCGAAAATTAATTTTTAAAATAAATAACAAATAGTACTTAGATAATTTATTAAGTTGGGCCGATAAAAACGAAAAAATCAATGCTGTACTAAGACATCGCTTGTTACCAAAAGGATTTAAAAGGAAGGCAATGGGATGATATGTAGCAGTGTTTCTAAACCGGTGGGCAACGAAAGGATATTAGGCAGGCCGCGAAAAGGTTTAAATTTGTAATTGATCAAAAATAAAACTCACTATATAACAAGAAAGAGAAAGTTTTGTGGTCACCAAATTTCCCTATTACGGCACAGGGCGGACCGGAGGAAATCTCTTTTCAGATGGGCCGTGATATTAAAAAGGTTGAGAAACACTTATCTATACTATATTATATGCCCCTCACTACAAACATTCGCTTTGTCGACCAACAACTCTGAAATGGATTATTTTACTTCTTTTAATAACGGATTTTTCATGTAAAACACATGGTGCCGATGCTGCGTATCGTTGCCGACCGCCAGAAAAAAGCGCAGTGTAGAATAAATCTGTATAGTGAATGTATGTTTGTGAGAAGACGTGCTCTATGTCCCATGTGGGTAGCGCTACCATATTCCCGACCGCAAAAATAAGGGCAAGCTGTGAATATAAGAATTGATGAGTCTTACACAAGGTAACCGGGACACATCGGTGTTTTTAAAAATATGGTTTGCGCACAATATCTCAGAGTGGTCTTTGTTTTCCACTATTTAGCATCCAATTTATTTAACGAATCACAAGAACAATAGTTTTGGACAATACTTTATTAGGAGTTAAAACTTCATCCTATTGAAATTCTCGACTTCGATTTATGCTTCATCTTGCTTGTGGATATGGGACAAAATTACGATGCACATTTTCACAATGGATTTTTACTAAATGATTTTTATAGATGAAATTAAATAGCTTAAAATCCCGAAAGAACCGGCGTTTTTATAAATTCCTTCCTTTCGGACGGTTTCTTGAGTGCCATATTTGATGATATGCCGGGAAAATAAGGACGTCTGCTACCTCTGACAATAAGTAAAATTTTCTGGCTGCGAGGACCGCCACTCCTCGACATTGCCTTTGCCATCTAGCAGAGAAGTTTTTCTTCGAAGAAACGGCATCGTGACGCGAAATAAAATTATTTTTCATTAAACTTCGCTTTGTCGACCACCAATCCTCCCTCCTTCCCATTCTCCCCTCCTTCCCATTCTCCCCTCCTCCCATTCTCCCCTCCTCCCCATTCTCCCCTCCTTCCCATTCTCCCCTCCTTCCCATTCTCCCCTCCTTCCCATTCTCCCCTCCTTCCCATTCTCCCCTCCTCCCCATTCTCCCCTCCTTCCCATTCTCCCCTCCTTCCCATTCTCCCCTCCTTCCCATTCTCCCCTCCTCCCATTCTCCCCTCCTCCCATTCTCCCCTCCTTCCCATTCTCTCCTCCTTCCCATTCTCCCCTCCTCCCATTCTCCCCTCCTCCCATTCTCCCCTCCTCCCATTCTCCCCTCCTCCCATTCTCCCCTCCTCCCATTCTCCCCTCCTCCCATTCTCCCCTCCTTCCCATTCTCCCCTCCTTCCCATTTTCCCCTCCTCCCATTCTCCCCTCCTTCCCATTCTCTCCTCCTTCCCATTCTCCCCTACTCCCATTCTCCCTTCCTCCCCTCCTACCATTCTCCCTTCCTCCCCTCCTCCCATTCTCCCCTTTCTACTCGTTCCCATCCTCTCTCTTTCTCTCACGCGAATGCTCCCACAGACGGTCGACTAATTCCCTCAGAATTCCAAGGTACTTATGAGGATTTTCAACGGCGTCATTACCGTTAAAATTGAAGTTATAACGCTTTAGAGATATTAATACCGTGAAAAAATGAAGAACCGTGAGTAAATTTATTCAACGTCACGATCGCATAGTCGTCTTTCTTTGAAACATCACAAAGACGACGAAGAATGTCTCGCTGAAAACGCTACAATGAATCGAATACGAGGGAATAAATCTCTAAATGATTTGCCCGATACTTTAGAGCAGGGATGCACAAAATGCGGCCGCGGGCCACGTGCGGCCTATGTCCTTGCGCCCCGCAGAGAATTTTACAACGTAAGTTTAACATTAAGCAATCCTTTCACATAAAATTTAATTTGGTAATCCATAAAGTGACCATCAAAGAAGAAAACAAAAATATGCTAACACGGAAAGCAAATCAACAAAAATGAAATAGAATAGTTACTTCTTATAAAAGTGCAGTAGTTGTTACGAGGGTGCTCTGAAAAGCGGCTCATAATTACGAGTATACCTGAATCACACCCTTCTCCGGTGCAAAGCAGTTGTTGACTGACAGGGTATTAAAGTCAAGTTTTGTTATTGCTCTTCATTTGTTTCCTCGATTGCGCGATTTTAGTTCTTCAGTTTTTTGTTGTTTTTTTCGGAGCTACTTTGATATGACATCTGCAGATCCAGTTCAGTCCCTTCAGCTGGAAAAGGTACTATATAGCGAAAAACATTTTATTATTAATAACTTACGCACATTCTATTTTACATTTGGCGACCAGAAAAGTAAATTCCAAAGTTTGTTAATTTTAAATTGTTCAGCCTATATTAAGTATAGTGCGGCCCTCGGCTAAGTAAAAATCCTCAAATGCGGCCCACGGATGGGAAAAGTTTGCGCAACCCTGCTTTAGAGACTTAAAGAATCGGGTTAATTAGATAAATTCGGCGCAATAAAGAGACGAGCGGAGTTTAGTCCGTGTAATATATCGGGAATGTGGCGGCGAAGAAACGTGCAGAGGCGTTGGAAAATTCTATAAGGGAGCGTTAGGACGGTGAGCAACGATTGTCGATCGATTCGTCGATAATTCCTTTGGCACCACACGGACACACGCAAGGAATGCGAGAGGAAGAACTAATCGCACAAAGGGAAAACCCAACGCGCCAGGAGGAGCCCTTTTAGAAGACTCGACGCAGCAGTTGCGGAAAAGGCGGTTTAATCTTCGCTATGCATTGCGCCTCATCGCTTTAAAAAGTTGCCATAAATTGCGAGGCGAATTTCGATCGAAATAGGGGAAAGCCAGCGGCATTCCTCAGGACGGGGGTGGGGGGAGATCGAGGGAAGGGGGAGTGGGGGGGAGATCGAGGGAAGGGGGAGTGGGGGGAGATCGAGGGAAGGGGGAGTGGGGGGAGATCGAGGGAAGGGGGAGTGGGGGGAGATCGAGGGAAGGGGGAGGAAATAGCCCGTGCGAGGGTGGCGTCGAACGCATGGATTAAGGGCCGCTAAGGAGGTGAAAGGGAAGGCGCTATCAGACGAAGGATACGCGACTTCTTTCATAAAGCAAATTTTGTTCGTTAAATAATGGAGGGTTTAAGTTGCCGCTTCTTCCCAAAGGAATGCCAGAAATGACGATTCCGACTTGAATAATATGCGATGCGTTTTAGGAAGGAAATATGACCATTTTGTTGGGCGCACTTGTTTTATAGTAGAAATTTCTTTTATGACAATAGTAAATGTAAATCTTTCTAATACAAATGCATTGTGCAGTTGTGCTATTATTGAAAACAAGCAGAATTAAACTGATGACTACTGAGTACTGCTTTGTAGCCGGAATGCTCGATGTTAAATCATGTGGGAAGAGGGAACGCACTTCATGCAGCAGAGGGTACAACAGAATAAGAAATTATATCGGAAATTATGTTAGATATATTTTGGTATCACAAAAAGAAAAATCAAGTCCAAATAAAATCATAAGAATTAAATTTACAGCCATGATTATA
The DNA here is from genome assembly GCA_028673005.1 of Tanypteryx hageni. Taxonomy (NCBI): domain Eukaryota; kingdom Metazoa; phylum Arthropoda; class Insecta; order Odonata; family Petaluridae; genus Tanypteryx; species Tanypteryx hageni. Next base: position 4,585,775 of record CM054117.1, read on the forward strand.
ATTAACAAAATCTGATGTGGCCACCACATGACTGTCTCCATGCCTGTAATATTTCTAAAGATTCCAAATAGCTTAAATGACAATAAATATTTTAAGGAACTGATAAAAGTTTAAAGACATTAGAATGAACTAACATAAACTCAAACCATAGCCTTCTGATATTGGATATAGCAACGAATCTCCAACAATCCTCCTATATATATTTTCGAATGTTAGTTCGTACGTACCTAAGTTAACTCGACGCTGACGTCATCAATGGCACTTTTTAACGCGTTTTTAACAACTTCCAGATTAGGTGGAAAGTTGAACTTTCGCAAGAATGTTTGATTAAGATATAAAAATTAAATGTAGGAAAAATTACGAAACAAGTGAAGATATAAAAATGAATTTTTTATAACCAACTTTTATATAGGGATTAATTTTGAAACGAGAAAAAAGGTCTGCTATGACCAGGGATTGAACCCGGGTCCTCCACTTGCCGGGCGGATATTCTACCACTAAACTATCGTAGCAGATCAATTTTCTCGTTTCTGAACGCGGATGTTTTCTTGGTTGGGACGGAACTAGCCAAGCTAGTATCAAACTGCCCAACGAATGTTCTCGAAGAGATACACCGAAGAAAACTCCTCCCTCTTCGCGTTCAGAAACGAGAAAATTTATCTGCTACGCTAGTTTAGTGGTAGAATATCTACCCGGCAAGTGGAGGACCCAGGTTCGATTCCCGGTAATAGCAGACCTTTTTTTTCAAAATTAATCCCAACATTACAGCTTATGCCTGTCTGCATAGGATCTTCAGATCGCTTCATTCCATCAACTTTTATACAATTAATACTTAAATATGAATAAACTCTATAATATAATTACGATAACCTTTCTGCTTACATGGGCGTAAAAAGTTGCAAAAGTGTCTACCAGCTGTTGAGTGATGTGGGGGTCTCTCTATTTAAACTTTAATCTTTTTATAATTGTGAGAATGGCAGACAGAAGTAGAGAACTCAGTGGCAAGCGTAAGAATGTTTGGTATATAAGTAGCAAGAATTTTGATAGTATCTTTTGTTTCATTAATGAAAATACTAACTTATCCAATCATATTGCTTAAAATTAACGAAAATATACTGCTAGTTTAGAGTAATTCAACTTTAGATACTAGTAGGAGTGAAACTTGAATATTTCACATTTTAGTCACCTAACTTAAATTACAAAAATAATAAGCATCACATCAACCATCCATATAAAACCTCTGTATAAGTATAGTTAGCTGAAGAATTGCTAAGCTACAACACAACACTTAAAAATGTTTTATTTAAATTTGTTAAAATTAACATCATTTACAACAGTATTACCTATATTAAATACTAAAAAAAGGAATATGATACTTAAATGTAAGGGCTTTTAGAAAAATGCAAGAACAACTGGTCTTAAAGGCCTGTAATTAGAAAATATTTCATCCAAAGTAAAAAATAAGCCAGGTGAACAGTTCCAAAGAATAAAATTATGTTCATGGCACAAACAACATAAACATATATAGTCATCTAAAGTAGTTTTCAAATATATTTCTAATGTGAACTATTCCGAGAAGATCGCATTTATGATTATTAATAGTAGAGCAATAAGAATGTGATTATAATGAAATAATAATAAAATGCATGTATGAGGCAATATTATAAGAGGAGCGATAAGAATTTAATAAGTATTTAATAATAATGATAAAATTCATCAAAAGCTTACATGTACCCCCATTTTCCAGACGTAATTCTTAATGAAACTCTCATTGTCAGTAATAGTAACAATCGCTATTCACCAACGAGGTTTTAAATGACCTTTTCATAGGGAAAAGTTTTCAGAATAATCTTAAATGAATAAAGATAAAAAGTTTTTAAGATAAATAAAAACTTACTATAAATAATAATTACAATCAATAAAAACCTACAATTATTAGCAGAAATAACCCTTCAAAAAAGGCAGGAATGCCAGCATCAATACAAGTCCACATTAAAATAAAGAGACTTCTCTTACACCACCAACAATGACAATAGTTTTTTTAATCTCGTTGCTACGATTGACGCTTGTCTATCTTCCCACGCGAATTCAAATACACATTTATCGCAGCGCCAACGCAAGGACCTGGCGGCCGAGGTGACTAAATAGCCGAGCGGACTTTTTGACGGATCTGGTCCGACGGATCAAATCTCTCGACGCCCACTAACGTTACATAAAATTTCCGTGGTCCGTTGAGGATTGAGTCCGTCGTCGAGCCAGGTCCCCTAGTTAGTGGCCGGTTTTCGACGGACCAGGTCCGCTGAACATTCAACTTGCTTAAAATCACCAGCAGCTTTTCGGCGGACATACTGTTTCTGAAAGGTTTTAAAAGTGGGTTTTCATGTATAAAAGAAAAATTGAAATTGTCGCTGCTGGGATTTATGCATATTATCACGCAGTGTTATGTAAACGAAAAAAACGTTCGAAACGGGTGAAAAACTTGATCGCTAAGAGAGACGTTTTTGGCCAAAGAATTGAAATGCAACGAACAAAGTGACTTTCAGAATTAGTTACGTATGTGTGACTCAGATTTATTTTTATTCTTACTTATGGCCCTTCTCAGGTTTTGACTTTTTTCTTTCACACTTTTCATACGCCGAATTTTAAAAATTTTTATTTATATATTCTTCAGACATAATCTTCCAAAGGCACTGCCCGAGCCGGTACATTTCAATAAATTCACTCGACACTGCCTTATCCCACTCCATAATGTTTAAATGACTGAAAAAGCTAGTAAATGTAATAATTTGCATTCTTACGTTTATTGAAAAGATATTGTTATTAATAATAGTAAGTAGTTGTTGATCGTAATTATTACTAATATTTCTTATTTATCTTAAAACCTTTATATCTTTATCCCTTTAGGGTTATTCTGAAAACCTTGCCTAAAAAAAGAACACTGAAAACTTAAATGGTGACTTCTGATTATTCCCATAAATGGGTTTTATTAAAACCAGTATAAATTACGTCTGGAAAATCAAGGCACATATAAGCTCATTGATGAATTTTATTATTCTTATTAAATTATAATGAAATTTGTATTGTTCTTCTAATAACAATGCGTTATATATGCATTGTATTATAATGAAATTATAATTACATTTGTATTGATTGACTATTAACAGTCATTAATGCGATCAATTCGGAATAGTTCACATTGAAAATTAATTTGAAAAATATTTTAGATGATAATATTTGTTTATATTGTTTCTTCCGTGAACATAATTTAATTCTTTGGGAATGTTCACTTGGCTTATTTTGTACTTGGGATGAAGTCTTTTCTAATTATAGACCTCTCAGATAAGACAAAAAAGATATATGTAACTCCAGAAGAACGGGAGAAAGACTAGCTCGTAAAAGGAATGATTGCAAAATAAAGAAATTAAACAAAACAGCAGACGATAGAGAAAGGCTTTTACGTCGTTTTTGTGAATAGGCACAGAAAAAAGAGCAAATGAAAACTCACGTGAAAAAGCGTTGCGTTTGCAAGAGCTAAGAATGAAACAAATACCAAATATTTAACAGTTTCACTGTCGCAAGCATCTAAAGCTGAATTACCCTGAACTAGCAATAAGGTTTTAATGATATTACGCAATATGAATGGATAAATTAATATTTTAATTAATGAAACAAAAGATATTAAAATTATGAAGGTTTCGAGGCAAGAAGAATCGAGGAATCTGTATGTTACAGTCCGGTCGTTAGTGGGGAGCGAGAGACTTGGTCCGGCGGACCTGGTCCTACGATTCCAACCCTTATCATAGTATTCCCTTAACTAAAGGATTTGGTCCTTGGCGGACCAGATCCATCGAAAAGTCCGCTCGTGTATGGCTAGATAATCACCCGTTCTACGCCGTGGTGTGGTGTAAGGTGGTTCGAACCACGCAAGCAGCTTTGGATGTTTTTCAAATTAGACGGGGTCCAACACATCTATAATAATATAGGTACTTGTGCCTCACTCACTCAATGACACAAAACTCTAAGGCACTTCAAGAAGAGCTTGAAATCTTAAATTTGGTATGTTGGTAGGTCGAGTGGAACAACAAACGAAAAAAATCTAAAATCACAAATAAGTTAATATTTAATGTGTCTCTTTAACCCAGGGGTCGGCAACCTTTTCTGAATGGCGGGCCGCATTCGTAATTGTGAATGCTTCAGAGGGCCGCATTGGAAGTCATGATAGCTTCGGCGCGCCGGAGGAGTGTTTATATAAGAAGTTAACTACAGAATTTGTAGTCTCATACAAGTGAAAATCAAGACCAAATAATCTAATAGCATTAAAACTTCATCAGAAAAGGTTTTTACTGAAAAAATATGAAATCGTTTATATTAAATTTTAGCTATCTTTTTAATCACAGCTTAGCGGGCCGCATAAAGTGCTCTCGGGGGCCGCATGTGGCCCGCGGGCCGTAGGTTGCCGACCCCTGCTTTAACTCCGATGTTCCATTTCAATACCCCATAAGAAAAGCATTGGAGCAAGGCGTTCTAAAAATGGATTTTTAAATCACTTTAAATTAAGATACGAACTCGGGAAAAGAACAGTTGTCAATCTGAATGAACGGAGTTCTTAATTATTTAAGGCAGAATTCAAATACCTGCCGAAATAGCGTAAATATATGCTTTTAATCGGAAAAAGGTGTGAATTTTTTCCTCTGTTCAACAATGAAAATCTTTAAATACTATGGCAACGACCTCAATGATTATAAAGGGATCTGATATTATACGTTGCGATTGCAATGATTTAATGCTTTTAATGGAAATTAATGCCGTCATAACGAATTAGAGTTGAACTTCCATAACTCGAATCTCAAGGAAAAGTAATACTTAATTATTCGAGTAATAGAAAATTCATGTTATGGAAATATATTTTTAAATATATATACATATATATATATATATATATATATATATATATATACAGTGGAACTTCTATAACTCGAATCTAAAGGGAAAGCAAAAATTATTCGAGTTATAGAAAATTCGAGTTACGGAAATATATTTTTTCATTTTTCCTTATTCGAATTAACATAAAGTTTATTCCCGTAAGTTAACTTATTCTAATTTTCAATATCATGTATATTATGAAAACATCATCATCAATATTTTCTTCAGTTAATATGTAAGATTTTACTGTATCCAAAACAGTAATTGCTTCACGCACTGCGATTGAGGGTATCATAAATAATATTAGAATTTAAAGATAATACTGAAAGTACGAGAACGAAGATTTAATTTGGGATATCGATTATAGGAAGGAGCGAATTATTGTGTTTTCTATAGGACTATAAGAGATCACAATCGGAGAAGCAACCATGATAGCAGTGACGGTAGAACGCAAAAGAAATTTTAATGTTGTTTTTTGTAGTTTTATGAGAAATTTTAACTCATTTCAATTGCTAAATATAATGGCGTCACACCTATTTCTCGATATTTTTTATCCAAATACATTCTGAAGGCATGGATGATGATGACATAATCTTAACAGAAAATATCCTAATTTTCCATAAATTTAATGTATAGGGTATTATCTTAATGATCATTATTTTTAGTGCACAGTAGATTGCCTTAAATTTGGGACTAGGAAGTATTTTTCCAGAGAAGGAGGTAGAGGGTGGGAGGAGGAGAGGGAGGAGGATGGGAGAGAGGGAGGATGGTAGGGAGGGAGGGAGGGAGGATGGGAGAGAGGAAGAGTGAAAAGGAGGCAGAATGCGAAGTGCCTTAAATTTAATACTTAATCCACGCATACCCGTCATATTTGACGGGCAATTACGCTAGTTAAGAAAATAAAAAGGAGCGTTACTGACAAGACTAAGACGTAACTATGTAAACATAAAGTCTTTACAATAGTCGCCGGTAGATGGCGGTCGTAGCAGCTAAAAAAATAGTTTTAAAAATATCTCTTAATGCATTATTTGGGGAAATGCTACAAACAAAGGTTGTAGAAAAATAAATTTCCTGCAACTTTTTTCCAATACTTTTTTACATTCATCAAATATCAAAGTAAATATTTCAAAATATCTGATGTGACAAGAGTAAACACTTGCGGTCGACCGATTTTAGCTAAAATCTAATCAGTTCTTGACTTTCTAATACAAATGCTAAATATGGAATTTTATGCTTATTGGATTATTAGTTTTTGAGTTAAGAGCGCCCACACAATTTCGGTAACAGACACACACACAGACGTCATCATCGAGAAAATAGTCAAAACGTGTTCAGGGGACCTTAAAACATGTATTTCCGTTGAAATCTCGAATTGATTTTTTTCATAAAAACAATACTTTCTCATACTATATGGAGAAAGTAAAAATAAGGTGTGAGATAACCTTAAAGCGAGCAGACTATTCCATCTTGTGTTCAACAAATTGCTCCCATCTATCGAAACCAACGTAGTTTATCCGAATATGCGTTAACTATGCAGATTTCACGGAAAAATTCGATGTTTTCGATGTATGTACAAAGCAAACTTAAAGTTCACAAATACTTTTTCAGCTTAAAACTTTAATGCGACATAATCAAGCAACATAACATGGTTGGTGGGATAGTCAAATGAAATTCCTCTCTAAATATGAAAACAAATCTCCATACCATATGCGTTCACTTTCTTTAATAAAAAATTAGCAAATTTTTACAAATTTTTGTCATTAACTCGTTATGAATCAAAACCATCAAAATCGTCAAATTCGGTATAACGTTTCAAATGAAAATCATTGATTGCATTGACAAATGAATCAGTTAATTTTCAATTGACAAATTTTTGCTTTTATCTGTTGAAGAATCGCTGTTCCCCCACCAACACTTTGATAATGAATTCCGGCGGTAGAAAGAAAACTTATGTTCTTAACGATCTATACAAAGAACAACTCGTTTTCGTTACGAAAGAAATAAAACAGGAAAACAATTCAGTAGAATGATTTTCGTCATCAACTAGCGGAGCAGATTCTATAGCCGTTGAAAGTACCTTAAATATCCTTTTCGGGAGAAACTTGCGAAATACAGTAGTACGAATAAAAATGATTCGCTATTCAATCAATGCTGCGCGTTATACTAGACACTTCGGAAACGTGTGGAAAACGGGCTAAGATCGACCTGCGCGTTATACATGGGAATTTATGGTACCTACTCGGAGGCGCGCTGGGTTCGCTCGCTCTGGGCGATCCGACGACGGGTGCCCTCTCCGCCCAACCCTCTCCCCCCATTATACCCATACACCTCCATCCTCCCCCATCCACCTCAATTCACCCCATCCACACCCATCCACCTCCATCCCCCCAATACACCCCCATCCACCCCATCCCCCCTCATCCGCCCACTAAGACGCCCATCAACCCATATCCACCCCCATCCCCCACTCACCTCAATCCACCCCATATCCCCCATCCACCCCCACCCCCTCTCGTCACGCCCTTTTCCCTTCCTGAGTCGACGTGATGATCGCGAAATGAACGTGACGCACGCGAGAAAGTGACCGCGAGGGACTGTTGCGTCACGGATGCCCGTCGCGTGATGCGCTCTCCAGAGTGGAAGGGGACTTTGAGAAGGAACAGATGCACGGCTCACTTTTCGACATTCATTCCTCTTCCTGTTAGCTAATCGCCATAACCGACATTTTCACTTAAATTCGAGAGATGAATAGCGACGACTGGAATTATGTCTAGCATCGTAGATTATCCTTCGACATAGAAACATTATAAAGTTTCGATTAAATCTCTTTTCAAGAAATACGTTTTTAAGGCAAACAAAAAGGGAAATTGTACCATCGATTGAACATAGGAAGTTCCGAATAAAGTTATATATAATTCAATCGGATTACAGAAGTCATTCCTCATACCAATCGAACTAGTTGTAACAATATATGTTCGCAATACAATGATTTTCGATTAATTTGTTTAATTTATCAATCATGAAACTCTTCTGTCGATACGAATTGCGCCCGAACGAATGGAAACATCAAACAAGAACGTTTTTTTACGAACAAAAGAAATACGATTCGTAATTTCACAACGCGCAATAGTGATTTTTAAAAATGATTGTGATCTCCACGAAAATTGTTTAATCATAACTTTCGCTTAAATGTGTTATCTGAAATCGTAAATCTCTCTCTCTATATTCGATTTCCCCAAGAAAGGCCCATTCAAGAAACATGGATTCGAGCATGCCGGAGAAGAGACAACATAAACGTTAAATCAGATAAGAACAGGTATTCTTTGGCTTAAAAACTTGGTACACTTATTAATGGGATCATGAGGATGTGCACCTCGGGGCCAGAATTTTTATTTTTGGTGGAAGGGATGTGCCATTTTCCATAAGATAACACACAAAAATCGATTTTTCGACTTAAAGACTTTTACTCTTTTGCAAATTAAAATTAGAAAGAACTTCGGATCTAGACCGTTTTAAAGAAAAATAAATAACGAGATTGTATTGCCGCCTTAATCCTTAAATGCACTATATGCATTAAGGAATGCGTGCTTTGAATGCTTTAATACGAGAGAGAGGAAGAAATAAAGAAAGAGAGAGACAAAATTAAATGTTCCATAGATTAAAAATAATTTTGGACCTGAAAGAATTGTACAGCGTAATGAATTTCTTTGCATGCAATTTCTATTCGCCCATAACTATTTTTACTCTCTGGAACACTCAATTATGTGAATTTTGTATTTATTGATTACTTTTTAGTGCTTCTAAAAGTTGGTTTCATTAATTTTTTTATTTCAATTGGAATTCAATTCACGCATACCCGTCATATTTGACGAGAAATTACGCTAGTGAGTGATAAAAACGACAGTATTTACGCGAAATTCGAAGAAATCAATTATGAAAAGACCTAAAAAGTTAACTTGGAAAAAATCGGGCTTTGAGTGAGAATCATACGGGAAATGAAAGCCTTCTCCTTGAGATAAGTCCGGGACATATCTTATAAGTTTTTTCCCTTCGTTGAAATTCACTTGATGCCGAACGTTCTTAACAAACTTGAACTTTTTTCGGATTCCGGTAATTCGTTAAAAAATCAATGAATGTAAAAAATAACGTCTAGGGATTTCATAGCATGACTTATACATGTATTATTTATAATAACGAAGGGTGAAGAAATAAAAAGACGGATATCAGCAGCCGATTTATCTTAATTCTTATACAAATTTTAAGTTTCCCGCTACAAAGTGGAAACCACGTGGCGTCATGCGCGAATTGGACGCGTTTTCGTACACCGGAACGATCTACCTGGTATTGTAATACCATGCTATGGAGCTAGGAAAGCGGAGGGCGAGCGCTCTGCGGCGGTTTTTTTACCCAAACAGACCCTAAAACAGACCTGGCCAAGTGTGATTTATGCAAAACAAAGTTAAGCTTCAAGTCTTCTGTACCTGATTTGCGGAAATATCTTGGCAGAAAACACCCAACTGTGAAAGTAGAAACAAAGGTAAGATTTTTAGATTAACACTAGAACGCCCAAGGCTGTCAATTTGACGGTTTTTGAAATTTCGTTCGCTATAATTTTGGTCGCGTTCATCATAGGATATTTTCCTCTCTTGACTTTTCATGATGTTTGGCGTTGTTTACGATCCTTAGGTTTTAACCTCCTACTTTAAACGGTTCTCGAGATATAACATGTTTTACCTAGAAGGCCCAGTGCCGTCAATTTGACGGCTCAATGTTTTCCGTTTGATTTCAGGAGACGAGATCGCTCTACAATGTTGGTATCGCAATGATAGACCATTTAGACTCTCAGTCATTTTATAACAGCACTAAATACGGAGTGGACATTGTAGATCAGATGAGTAAGCAGTACTCTGTGAAGGCGGGTTCAAGGAGATGGTCAGTGCATACGTTCTACAACATTCTCGACCTAGCGGGAATAAACGCGTGGGTAATCTACAAGGCTGTTACAGGGAAATCCACATCTAGAAAGTAATTCATCCAGGGTCTCGCTGAAGAACTTAGACAAGATTGCGTGAAAAAGTTACGTCCTGCAGATGCGTCGCCCGTTGCACCGGTACCTGAAATTATACTTGCTGAGAGACTAACACGCCGCCAATGTCAAGTAAATAAAAAATGTAATAAAAATAGAACCGCCGTTCGTTGCGTTGAATGCCAAAGATTGGTTTTCGGTAAATGCAGCGGGAAAGTGAACCACGTGTGCGTTGAATGTCTGCAATGAGTGCAGTTCATAAGAAAACCTCTGATAAAATACAAAGTTTCTTAGTCAATAAGTAGGGTTTCAGTTTGAAGAGTGACATATATCTCAAGTAATTTCTATTAATGTTTATTCAGTCAAGACGACTATATTACGTTTTTTTATCTTCAGAATAACATCTGTACATTCATAGTTTTCTTTACATGGAAATATCTGTTGCTGAATGCAAAGCGTTATCAGGAATATTTGATTTATGAGTATATTTTAAAAGAAGAATAACTGATAAAAAGCAATAAAAAAGTTTGTTTCGCCAATTCTGACTATTATTCTCCAACTCCCACAAACAAAGGCAGCGCTCTCTTCAAAATATTTAACATTTTGTACTTTACAAGTATGCTTTTACATATTTCCGACCAGATTGTACTTTGTATTTGTAAAATACAATAACACGAAGTTGATATAAAGACTACAGAGATACAACGTACCGATTACGAAATTAATTTTGTTCATTCGAAAGAAAAGAGCGGCGGTAAAAATGAAACCGTGAAATTAACGGCTCCGGGCGTTCTAGGAGGCAAACAAAGTCCGGGCGTTCTAGTGTTAAAATTACCTACTTTACTCAGTGGCGGATCCAGGAGGGGACGATTGGGGCGATCGTCCCCCCCTCCTGAGCTGAAGCAGAATCAAATAAATATTGGCCCAACAAAACTTATAAATTGTAATTTCATTATAATATTAATTTATTTAGTTGTTTGTATCAAATGAAAAAGAATTTATGTGAATAACTTTTCAATTACTGCGAAAACATGTATGTAACTGGTATATCGCTCCCCCCCCCCCCCCCAAGACATTTTATGGAACTGCCGCTGACTTTACTCATACCTGAAACATTTTTGTGCCAGATTTAGTTAATTCATCAAGCTTCAATTTGTGCTTCATTTCCATAAATACTATAGGCACCTACTAAGGAATTAAGAATCTCATCCTTTTATTCCTGTCGTTTCTTATGTTTAGGAAACTGAAGTTATAGCTAAGAGAGATTTTGATGACCCTGACGCTCCTCCTGTCCCTGCCCAGATTCTTGCTAATGCAGAGATTGTCATTGCTGATGTTGCTGCAGAGATGATGCAGGCAAGTCTGGCTATTGGAAGTGATGGAAGTACCGCAGTAATTGTGCCAGGATCTGGGACGTCTAATCTTCAAAAACGACCGCAGCAAAAAGTGCTAACAGGCAAGAGAGCATTTCCTCTTTTGTGCCAAAAAATAAACTATATCTGCCAAGAAAAGGATTGATACAGCTTTCCTGAAATTAATCACTAGAGATTTCCAGCCTATTCGGATTGTTGATGATGAAGGATTCAGGGGGTTTGCCGCAGCCCTCAATCCTTCGTACTTATTACCAGCCATGTACGAAGACTGCAAATGTAAAATTAAGCAAATAATGTCCAATGTGAAAAACGTTTCCATAACTACCGATTGCTGGACGTCATCGGTCAACGAATCCTACATGGCCATGACAGGCCATTTTTTAAACGACAATTTTGAAATGAAGTCTGTCCTGTTAGAATGCTCTGCCCTCTATGAGAGACATACAAGTGAAAACTTGTCGAATGAAATTAAGCATATGCTCTCAGAGTGGAACCTAACGGACAAAGTTCAAATTATGGTCTCTGATAATGTCAGTAACATTAAAAGGGCAGTTAAAGACATCTTGCACTATCAACATTTTGGCTGCTGTGCCCATACCCTAAACTTGATTGTTAAAAAATCTCTTCATAACGAGCTGATTGAGAAAATAAGAAAGATTGTTGCTTACTTTAAAAGAAGCACAATTTCCAATGAAAGCTTGTTGAAGTATCAGAAAAATCAATGACAAGAACCTAAAAAAAGCTACTAGATATTTCCACTCGATGGAATTCTACCTATTATATGATCCAAAGATTTTATGAGTTGCAGGATGCAATAAGAAGCTCCTGTGCTTTTGCCGATACACCTTTAGATATGCTAACAAGTGAAGAGTGGGCAGTTCTACCCGAGATATGTGCCGTACTTCAGCCATTTGAATGCGTGACAAAAATAGTAAGTGGTGAAAGTTACACTACCGTATCTTTAGTTTTAGTATTGGTCCTTGTATTATTGGATGTATGTCAACGGGTAAAAGCTTAGAACTACAGCCCTCCAGTAGAAAATGTGATTGTTGAATTATACGCTGGACTTAAAGATCGCTTCAGAAACATTGAGCTTAATACCACTTTGGCTATTTGTACACTATGTGACCCAAGGTTCAAAACAATTGCCTTCAACACAGATGCCACTGCGCTCAATGACAAAACTGTATTGACAGACATACTTCTGGAAAATATGGAAATGGAAAAGAAACCAACCGCGGCTAGTACCCAAGTGGTTACAGAACAATCTGATGCCCAATTTTCTGTTTGGGGAACATTTGGATTGAAAGCCTAGGCCAAGCCAGCAAGTTATTTTTCCTCTAGGATCACTGTAGAATTAGAGAGATATCTAGATGACGGGATCATCGACCATGAAAAGGATTCCCAAGAATGGTGGAGGCAAAATAGACATAATTACCCACACTTAGCTGCTATTGCCCAAAAAAGTATATGCATGTACAGTGGCCACAAGTGTACCCAGTGAAAGATCATTTTCGAAGATTGGGCTAATTATTAATGATCGGAGACCCCATCTTCAGGCGAAGAAAGTTAGTCAAATAATCTTTATAAATGCTAACGATCACGTTTAAAGCTTGCGTGTGTGGTACCTTATTAAATTTGCTACTGGCAGAAACAAATTTAGGAAGTTAAGTAGTAACTTACTGCTTAACTAAATATTTTCTGTAATCAAGTATTTAAAGTTTAAAAAATTGTTTCTATTGCACGTAATTCTTGTGATATCATATTTGTAGGTACATCTCTACACATCTACATCTACATTATACCCTGCAAGTCACCTTTTCGGTGGATGGCAGGGGGTGCAGTGCACCAAGGGTCCATAGTTTTCCTACGTTATTTTTTCCTATTATGGTCTCTTATCGTCCTAGGGAAAAACGATCCTCTATATCGCTCCGTTCTGCAGTCAATCTCGCGAATCTTATCCTCACTGTCCTGCCTTCCGAAATACGTCGGGCTTCTGATAAGTCCTACTACCTCATTCGCTAGTCCCTCCGACATAAATTTTTCCAGTAGTTTAATTCTAGCCTGCAGCCTACGTTCCTCTAACGATGTCCATTTCAGATTTTCTATTAATGATGTTACGCTTTGTTTACTATCGTAATTCCTCTTTACAAATCTAGCTGCCCTGCGCTGAACCTTTTCTATCTCGTTAGTGAGTCCCTTTTCGTAAGGATCCCACACAGCTGAAGCATATTCGACCTGCGGTCGAACCAAGGATAAATAGCATAATTCTTTCACTTTTTCGGAGCTATTTCGAACTATTCTCCCTATAAAGGCCAGCTTTTTGTTAGCGGCACCTATCAATCGGCGAATGTGGGTGTCCCACGAGAGATCACGATGGATCGTGACTCCGAGGTATTTAATCGAGTCTGAAACTGGAATCTCTACTCCGTCCAACGAATAATTATTATTCAACGAGATACTCTTGGTTCTCCAGAAGTTGATGACACAGCTTTTCTTTTGGTTTATCTCTAACTGCCATTCCTTACACCATACAGAAATAGCTTCTAGGTCATTTTGGAGATACTGGTGGTCTTCCGGATTGCTTATTTCTCTATAGATGACGGTGTCGTCCGCGAAAAGCCTAATTTTACTTCTGACTACTGTGCTGATATCGTTTATATAAATTAGAAATAATAACGGACCAATTACACTACCCTGTGGAACGCCAGAGACAACCTCCACTAAGTTCGAAGATTTCCCATCTATAACAACCTTCTGCTTCCTATGATTTAAAAATTCACGGATCCAACTAACGATTTTAGAATTTACGCCTAAGGTTTCTAATTTCGTTATTAACTTCCTGTGAGGTACCTTATCAAAGGCTTTCCTAAAATCTAAGAAGATGGCATCGACCTGCGTATTCTTTTCTCCGCTTCTCAGTAAACAATTAACAAAAAGACCGAGCTGAGTATCACATGACCTACCTTTCCTGAAGCCGTGTTGACAATCATCTAACAATAAATTACTATCAAGAAATCGCATTATGTTGCTAACGAGTATATGTTCGAGAATCTTACACGATATCGAAGTTAAAGAAATCGGCCTGTAATTTTCTGGGTTCTCCTTGTCTCCGCCCTTATGAATTGGGGTAACGTGCGCTAACCTCCAGTCGCTAGGGACCTCTGCGCGAGAAATGGATTTCTCGAAGATTATCCGAAGAAAAGGTGCTATTTCTTCCGCTAATTCTTTTAAAACGCGAGCAGGAATTTCTTCGGGGCCAGTGGCTTTGTTATGTCTGATGGAACTTAATTGCTTTGCTATTCCCACCTCAGAAAATACTATATCGTCCATCAGGTCCCCCCTTATTGCGGGTGCATAATGTACGCAATGGTCGCTGACGGCTGTGAATGCTTTTACAAAATGACCGTTTAACAGGTTGGCTTTCTCTACGCTATCATGAATAACGTCACCCGAGTCATTACGCAGGGAAGGTATTGTAGGGCCTCTACCTTGGACCTCTCTCACATAGGACCAAAACGCTTTAGGGTCCTCCTTCAAATAATTATTTAATACCTTATTCCGGAAGTTAGTAAAAGCCTCGCGCATAGTAGTTCTCGCTTTAGCGCGGGATTCCTTATACGTCTTAACTTTAGTTGCTCTGTATTCATCGGATGATGTAGACGGCATATTTTTTATTTTCGCGTGGCATATTCTCTGACGCCTAAGCGCACTCCTAACTTGCTTATTGTACCAACGTGGCTCTTTATTGTCGACCTTCGATTTAATTGGAATGTACTTATCGATACTCTCTAGCATTATATCCTTGAATAGTTTCCATGACGACTCAGCACCTGATCGTTCGGTCATATCACGGAAGCCAGGTAGTATTTCTCGTAGGCGCGACCTGAAGCTTGAAAAGTTTGCCCTAGCAAATATATAAAACTTTCTTTGAGGCTTGGGGTGCCTATCGATTTTCAACTTACACTCTGCATATACGGCCTGATGATCACTTATCCCATCTTCAATGGTGACTTTGTTTATTCTTTCTGGGACGTTAGTTGCTAATAAATCTAATATGTTTCCCAATCGCGTTGGCTTTCTGACTAATTGAAGGAGAGAGTGCTCGCAGAATGTTTCGATTAATGCCTCACAGGATTCGCGTTCTTTACCTCTAGATTCGAAACATAGATTTTCCCAATCAATTGAGTGTAGGTTAAAGTCACCACCGACTATAACGATACCATCTTGATTTATCAGTCTAAGCTTTGATAATTGTTTCTCGAGACTTAAAATACAATCTACACCAGCGTTAGGTGTCCTGTAAAACGAGCATATGAACACCTTTTTGGAGCCATCTTTACCTATGCGGCACCAAACACTCGATATCCTTGTCACTTATCGGAATCTCACTGCTATCGTACTTATCGCTAACCGCTATGAAAACTCCCCCGCCCGATCTATTAGCGCGATCTTTTCTATAGACACGATAGTCTCTAGGAAATATCTCCTGACTCTGAATTTCATCCGTTAACCAACTTTCTGTGCCTATCACGACGTCGGCATGCAGACTGCGAATAACATGCTCGAACTCGGCAATTTTCCTACGGATGCTGCGACAGTTCAGTACGACGACGTTTAATTTCTCACTATCACTTCGCATGCTAATCTCACCCTTGACTTTCTCTTCCACTCTAAAACTACATGCGCTCCCACCACAATCACTCCCACGACTGTATGGCGTCGCATCAAAATTGGAATTGCGACCCGTCGCGCCCTTAACGGAACATTCTATCAATGACCTATCGCGAAATTGGTGCTGCATGTCACGCTCGGTGTATATTCTATCATTAGATAATCTTGCGGGATTCTTATTTTCTACAAATGCATCGATTATCCCCTGACCCAAAACTGATCGTACAGTCTTAACCGTACGGTTCGGAATATCGCCGAGCGGTGTTCGAGGTTTGCCATTGGTGTCTATGAGGAAGTTCGAAACTTGGAGATTTCGAAACTTATTGATTTGACTGTACTTGAACCACTCTTTCAGTCTTAAAGAGGTCGACGCCTAAAGAGGCATAATACGAGTAAGCAATGTGTAAAATAACGGCCCGAGTTCGATTTCAAGAACATAATGTCATTCCTCCATTTGAATAACATGGGAATTGACGCGGAATATTTTTATTTACATTTTAAAATTACTTAGAATAATCGCGGAAACTTTGGACTTGAACCGAAGAACACCTACAATAACGAAAATTCATTTCCATAGGGTCGATTTTCAAATAGAAAAGAACTCCGATTATTCGAACTACCTAATTGGAGGCAATTGGGTGGTTCGGGTAATCGAAAATTCGGATAACTGGAAAAAGGAAAGGGGGACTGTCAGTAAAAATGAACACACGATTTTAGTTTCCAAGGTAACGCAAAGCGCGATTGTTTATCTGGAATACCAATAGGTGCGGTATTCGCTCGAAAACTTTCCGCTACTGGGGGATAGGTGATATATTTCAGGCACTCAAATCTTAGTCGCGATATTGAAAAAAATTGCGTTATTAGAGCAAATGCGGTATTATTATGCAAACAATAACTTGCCTTGCAATAATCCAAAAAACAAGATAACTGCTGAAAAACGGATATGTATGAAAAAACTGAAGAAGAGCACATTCCTGATAACCAAGAAAGATGATAAAAACTGAATGATAAATTTCTCTTACCATAATCAGGGAGAAAATTTAATCTCTACAGAAGAAGAGAAATACCATAAAAATACCAAACACGTGTATTTCCAGTCAGGGAGGTGGTGCCAAAGTTGGCGTAGCGAATCCTGTCGATGTTTACACAAAGAAGAGCATTTAGAAGGCGTTTCAAGGCAAAGAGGTGACTCCGAATGGTGTATCGAAAGAAAGTGTTTCCAAGGAGGCGGAGTAAATCCGAAGGTCGCAGCGTATGGCTTAAGTGACATGCAGCAGAGCAGCAATTTAAAATTTAGTTCGGGTAATCGGAATTCTAATGTACGCATCGATTTTTTGCGCAGATTCGTTTGAACCCAAAAATATAAGTTTTTTTCGTCGTCTTGAGAAACTCAATTGTTGCTCATTTAGCGGAATGACACATATAACCTTCAATTATATGGGAAACGAGGAATATTTCGAAAATTTACACTAGTGGCCATCTATTATAATATTTAGACGAACAAAAAGAATATATAAATATAGAATTAGGATAGGGATATAATGTGGTGCAGTTAAAATTAAAAACAAAGCCAAAATTAAAACACATTTTTAACAAAGCCACATTATATCTATATTATGGAATTCCACCAAGTCTCGGGCTCGTCTATTAATTTTAGAATTAGGATACCCAAAATAAAAGGTGAATATAAGTTTTACATTAAATCCAATTTCGTATACAAATATAGATATTTTGATCGATCCATACCCCTTACTATGAACAACAATACAGAATAATGTAAATTAAGTTAACGTAAAGGGCATAGAAACCGAAAATCGAGGCCAGAAGAGGAAGCGTGTGAGTAAAGCGAAGAGAAATGAATGGGTTGGTGGCCGTGTGCCGCAGTCCCTAGTTTATTATTTATAAGCAGAAGTGCAAGATTAGATTCCCAGTCTATCTATGAATTATTCGCTTTCCCTATTCATTTTGGGGATTACCAATCTGGTAAATACTCCCGTGCATATTCATCTAATTCATTGGTTCTCAGCAATTTTGTAGAAACGCACCCTTTCTAAAGTATACATCCGGTTACCACAACAATTTGACCGCCCCTTCTTCTAGCTTAACCAGATATTTCTCGATTTACGCGTGTTTGGTTTATGCGTCGTCCCATATACGAGATATTCATTCTTAGAACCATTATTTAGCTTCATTGCAGAAATTTAAGAGCGTTTATAAGAGGAATAGCAGCGACCAGAAGGCTGCCCCTCAGGAGCCTCCGACCGTGTGCGGTGGCACACGCCTGGCCGGCCGGCCTTGCTCGCCTGTTTTTCCCAGCGACTATAAATGACCGACCGGAAAAAAACTATTTTATGAAGAAGAGGCGCCGAAATTACCGCAGCACGTATCGAGCATTCAACGGAAATTATAAAATCTCAATAAAGAAACGAATGACAAAAATTTGTTTCTCAAATTACTTCTCGTTTACGCGTCGTGATGGGAAAGAGAAGAAATAAAACGGAGGTTATCGAATTACAACGCGGGAGCGCGTGAAAACGCGAACCGAACACGGACCGCCCCAAGAGGTGAACACATCGACCGCCTATTCGTGACGGGCGCCACGCGAAGCGAAGTCACTCGGAAGGATTTCCGAACGGCGATTCAGAATACTAATAAGGAACGCATTGCGATGGGATGATTGGACGAGGGCGGAAGGAAAGCGAGGACGTGGCGCCTTTTTGTCTTCTCCCACTCTCTCTCTCCTCATTCTCCGATACGCCGGGCAGCTCACGTAGGCACGGACCACGCTAACGGTCGCCGCGTGGGGTTATTGGGTCGAAGCGAAAAACACGAGAGAGAGGGTGGGAGGAAAGAGGTTGAGGGAAGGGAGAACAGATAATCGACTTTATTCGGGAAAAATTTGGTCCATAAGGTCCACTCTTACATTTAACCATTCGTCAATATCATGAATATTAAAAATAAAGTATTATATAAAATATACAAAATATAAAAAGATATGTGAAGACAGATTTAAGTTTGCAGAGAAAACAGGTAAAAATAGGTTTGTTCTTCCTAGTGAAACCCACGCAGGAAAACACCTACTGAGAAGGGAGACGTGAGAAAAACCAGCGAAAATCCTACATAGTGTGTATATCACAATGGAAAACTACAGCAAGATATAGAAAACAGTAAGTACAGTAGGAAAGATCGTAAATACAGCATCGCTGTATACCGCCATAAATATACATATAAAAATATTTAAGTAATATACACATGAAATACAGGTAACTACACATTAAATATGCATTACTTATACATAGAATATACATAAAATATATAAATATAAGGAAGGAGACGGGGTGAGAGGGAAGGGAAGTGTTGCGCGAAGAAAGAACAAAAGAGTAATCTATTATCGAACACCGCCGTCCGTTTGGCAGCGACCTAATCGCTAGGGATTATTCCATAATTGGGCGGCAATGACCTCCGAATTCCTTCCCCGAAGCAACGGAATGGGAATAAAAAAACGAAACGTTTGGCGCGAATAAGAGGAGGAGGAGGGGGGAGAAGCCGCGCGCACCAATGAGCATTTCGCGAGCCGGCATCGCCGTGATTGCTCGATTACGAGGAACGTGCTTCGTCGGATTTCCCCTTCCAGATGCCCATCGATCCGGATACGGTCGTTCGAGCGACTTTCGATCGGGATTCGTCCAAAATGATGGCGTTAATGGATCGGGAGAAATACCCCGCCACCGGCTACTTAATCGCAGACAGTCGGGAAAAAATGAAACTGTAGTGAGCGGATCTGAATAAATTGGACGGAAGGCGGCGTTACTACGCGGAAGGCGATCGCTGATACGTAATAACACTTGGTAATCTTCATTTATTACACGTGCCATCGGTTTCGCAATCATCACCACATCTTTTGGCAATTTACCTCGCGCGATAACTTGCCTGAAGATGCAGAGTTAAATGCGAAACCGGTCACGAATAGAAAAAGGTTAATATAACGAAGTGTCGCAACAATATTCCCTTTGATTGAGAGTAGCTGTAAAGAGGCAACACAAAGCTACCACGTCACTTTGGTATAGAGCAGGGGTTCTCAAACCCAGGGTCGCGAAGGCCTTATAATGGATCGCGGATGAGCCCCTTCCCAAAGTGAAAAACTGTAAATTTTCTATACTAGCAAAACAAATGTAAAGAAAGACCACAGGACAGGCAAAAATAACGAAAAAAGGTTTCATACCGATATTTCGCTTCTAAACTTCGCTTGATCGTACAGTGATATGCCTGCTAATAAATCTACGGCGATTTTCTGGGGTGCTGAGTAGGTGGTAGTACCACTTGGGTCGCAAGGCGAATGTGATTTCAAAATTTGGGTAGTATACAAAAAAGTTTTGGAACCAATGGTATAGACCGAAAGACTGGTTCCAGTGAATCGTTTCAAATTTCACGCGACAAGGCGAACCGCAATACTGCTCTCTCGAGCCTCTCTACGTCGATAATTCAAAAAGAATCGTGTTAACGTTAAAAGTAAACAAAAACTAATTTACTTGATTTTTCCCAATGGTTAGCTACCCACATCTAGGAATCCACCGAAGTAATAAAGGCCGTTAAACTCCACAAGAATAACATACGCGCGAAGCAGGCTACCGGTTATTCGATGAGAAAAAAGAAGTTTTAACTGAATTGCCACAGATAAGGTTTCACGCGGACTTGACTAGGGGTAATCTTCTTCACTTCCGCAGCGGAATAATTTACACAAGTTTAAGAGCTTTTATAAAACTAAATGAATAAACGAGATTTTGTATACACCGCTGTACACCACAGCATAATATATTTCAACTCGAACAAAAATTAAGTATACAAAACTCGTGGTAAATGAGGAAATATTATTAATAACTAGCGGAATTACCCGTTGAACATCAACGGGACTTTGTAGTGTGATTAAAATATAACTTCTGAGGTGTGTGTGTGTCTGATTATTGTGCGTTTCGAGTAAATGTAACTGTTTCATTAATTAATAAATTCCTGACAATCATTTGAATTCTCCCAGAAAATAAAGCGCTTGAAATTTATTACATTCTGGCATCAATATACGACTTGATTTGCCACTCTCCGTTATTCTTCCCCTTCGTATGTTTACTGAATAATAATATTCTTCAATTATTAACGTTGCAATCTATTAAGTTTGGCATTGCGCGAAGCGAATAACGTAATTCTATCGTTTATTTGAAGGTTTAATAGACGCTAATTCAATCGGAGGCAACAATGCTTTGGAAACACTCGGAAAGAGTACGAAAAAGCGATAAAATTTCGAAAAGAAATGCGTGTTTCTGAGAAATTATTCCGTGTAACATTTAAACATCGCAAGAATAAGATATTTTATAGTTTTGGCCGTCGAATAAGACAAAAAATGGAGAAATTTGGTTCATATTTACATATTTTAATGAATGAAGGAAATAAACCTTGCACCTTGAAAAATCGAAAATCCCGTGTAAACTTATGGGAAAATATAATTGTCTCCCGGAGTCGAATCCGGGACTTTTTTCGGGATGTTTGATTTTTTTTAGAGACCACCTCATGGGGGTTTAACGATTGTGAAAGTTTCAGCTCTTAATTCCATTGGAAAATGTCCAAAAGTACCGGGACAGACAGACAATTGAGAATTATTATATAAGGATTATAAAAGAATGACATATAATCGAATGAAATTTAAATGAGGATGCAACGAAAACGCAGGCAAGGCATCGCAAATAGAAACACTAGAAGCGACAATCTAATTTTCGAGAGAATATATTTAGTCGAAGGGAATGCTGGAAGGGGACGCCAATAAGGGTCTCTTGCTCCTTCGGGGGAACCGAACCGGTTCCTGAGGCAAAGAAGGCTATAGTGGGCGGGACGGGAGTCGGGAGGGGAAGAGGCGGGAGGGGAGGGGAAGTGGCGGGAGGGGAGGGGAAGAGAGTTCGGGAGGCCGAGATGAAAAAGGGCCCTTTCTAAGCCGATTTTCATTTCATTTCCGACCTCGATGGCCTGGTTGGGCCGCCACGGGTAAAGGGGTCGCCTCGCTCATGATTCTCGAATACTTTCGCTCAAACGACGGTTAAGAAGAATCCACATTATCAAATCACATCGAGCAATCGATTAACTGACCACATTTCTCCGAATGGTATGCGAAACGACAACGTGGAGTATAAATAAATTGTTCGTATCTGTCGCAGAATCTCAGTGATCTTCGTAATGCAAATACAATAAAGCACGCATTTCGCCTTTAGTTCAGAGCTGCAAAATTTTGGGGTGGTTCGGTTCGCGGTTCTGCAAAATGACTGCGGTTCGGTTGGCAGCTCTGCTTTAGTCTTTATGAAGTGGAAGGCTCACACGGAAAGGACTCGGCGGGAATTCGTTCGGCGCGTTATCCAATGGACCGACGGAATCGCGCCCACTCTGCGCGATAAGCATTAAAACGATGTATTTTGAAGATTCGCAATGCATCGATCAGACTGACCACAACGACGGTTTCATTTCAACGAATTATTCATGACCGACACACGTAGGTTTGGCTAAGTGTTACGCATAGTGGTTTCCGTGGATAATTACGAATGCTTCGGCAGACCGCATAATAGTTTGCATCGGAAGTTACCTGGAGATTGTTGCGTCATATATGTGAAAATCAAGTCTAAACATTTTTCGGTGTTATAATTTGAACGTTCAAGGTTTAACGATCAAAATTTTTATTAACAAATATGAAACCGCGTGTTAAATTTTGCAGATCTATTCTCCATCATAATTTTTGCGAGCAGCATGAGTCCCGCGGGCCGTGGTCTGGCGACTCTATACCATTAAGATGAAGTTAACTGATTTATCTTGATAAAAACGAGGAATACGGAAATTTATCCTCAGCAAAAGTTAAATCTCACTTATCTGAGAAATTTAACACCAAAATTTGATAAATGAAGCGCATGCGGCAGTGGAACCTCCAGCTTCATCGTTATTGGATTCGGTCACATAAGAATTAATTTCGCAATCCCGTGATTACATTATTTCCCGAGGGGGCGATTGAAAAAAATCGCCGAAACGAATCTCTTCTTTCGTCATAATCAGAGATTCCGTGGATTGCGCAATCGTCCAGCGAACGCGTTTTCCTGCGATGCACTCTATAATTTGATGCCCTGCTCCTATCCGACTCCCGGTCATCCAGCGGAAACATCGAAAATGAGAGGAAGGGCCCTCTGCATGGGGGGGGGGGGGGTGGCGGATCGGGCGAGAGGGTTCGGAGGAGGAGGTTAGGGAGAAAGGGAGTGCGGTTGGGAAGCAGCAGAGAGAGAGAGTGTAAGGGACCCCACACATCTAGAATACGCGTGTGCGCGAGCGGACCTCCGAGGCGCCGATCCGAGAGCTCTTCCCGAGTAGACCCGAAGGCAAAGAGTGTCCGGTCGCCGCTTCCAACCGAGTGGAAAAGTGAGTCCTACTCTAGCTTCCTATGTTTCATCCTCGTTATCGAAAGGGTCAATGGAAATGGTCGCTTCGTAAAACTCTTCGGAAACGACTAAAGTTGAGGTCGGAGAGATATTGAGCCGATGCCGTCGACATTATTTCTTGGATTACGTTAAATATGGAGTGAATGCGTTCCACGATCGCTCTTCGAAGAGAAAAAAAAGAACGCATCGAAGGCCACCGATATTGCATCGAAATTATTTTCGCTTAAACGTTGTCGCGTCCAAATTGTTTTCGAGCATCGAACGATACAATGAATGGAGATATTGTCGACAAATAGGAATGCCGTAATTACTAGCACTATTTCTCTATTTTTCGTCGGTATCTTAACTGAAAAACAGCGAGGGAAGCAGTTTTCTATTTCATTTGGGTATTGTAATAAGAAGTTCATTTCTCTATCAATGCCAATCGGTCTTTTGGCTTATATGTTATATCGTTTATGCTTTTTAATTTGTCCGCACATTTTCCCTGCAAAAAGTGTATTGATGGAGGTATATTTATTTGTAGGCAGACGTAACACATACGTTATAAGAGTAGGGCGAATGGGGGCGACCGCTCCGGGGCTAGGATTGCCACCCGTTCGGTATTCATCCGGAAAGTCCGAGAATCAAGGTATTTGTCCGGTGTCCAGGCCGGACGCCAACCCGGACGTAATATGTCCGGTAATTTAAGGGTGAACGACTATTACATATATTTATATTATCAGTTAATTTTATTCAGCATTAAGTGATACATTAACATGGTTTAGATTCTACGACTAATAGTTGATTATGAATAATTTATTTAATCTTGTATGACTAAATTTCCTATCAAAATATGTTTGATTATCCTTTGGTTTGAGAACATACGTCGCTAAACTTTGTCCATCTGCCACTACATAAATTCGCCTCGGTAATGAACGCTTCCTGCTAGATAGCGCAATAGTTTCTCATTCGAATGTGACGAGTTCGGAGAGTAACAATTTTTCTTTGTACAATTTTCAAAAGGGCGTAATCTCGCTTCAGAATAGGGTCAACTATGATGCTATATAAAATGCTAATAGCAGATGCACATCACCCGCTCTATTAAGCAAAACTCAAATAGGCGTGACCATGCCTCAGTATGTTAACTAGTATTTTCAACGTATTACATGGTATGAGCCACAAATCCCTGTTATTCGCCCGGGATAATGTTGTTTATAATAAATCAATTAAGTAAACAGTTTTCTACCTTTGGCATTGGGTCAACATATCACACAGCTGAAACTGACGAAAAAATTCCTATCAATCGACGGAAATTTAGATATCCCATGAAATTACTTTTATTTTATTTTCCCGAGATACCGTAATTTTTGATAGGTTTCTACGTTTTATAGAAACCGATAAAATTTCATGCAATAAAAATATTTATTCGCCTATATTGGCAAATGCTTTTTAAATTTTAGTTTCCTCGAGAAGTTGGTAATTTTTTTGGTTTGCCAAATTTCATGAATTTCCCCCCCACCCCTCTCCCCCGTCGTCAATTTTCGATTGGCAGGCTGGCATCTCCGAGAATCGATTCAGAGAAAGTTGGTTACCCTACACGGGCCCCGAGGAGTGGCAAGCCCCACGCTTCAATATATCACCGCAACGAAAGTTTAATTCGATGGTTAATAAAAAAGGGGCCCCGAACCGGTAGGTCCCCGGGCACCTCTGTCTCTGGCAACAACCTATCGGGACCTTAAACCCTTGCTTACGATATGAGCGACTTAAAAGATATTTGTACAAACATAGACAGAATTAAATTCTTCCGCCAGCGTCTAGCTAAAGTCGAGAGCCATCGTATTCATGCGAGAGCTCTACAAAAATGTTTATTTTGAGATGCGCCGATGCGAAACGGCGCTTTGAAAAAGGCGCTCCCTCGGGGTTTTGTTTGAATCTACTTTGCCAATAAGAGGCTCCGTTCGTCGCAGAGGACGCCGACATAAGCCCCGAGTATGTTGAATAGGCGGCTCACCAGTTACTTAAAAAGCATCTCGGGAGGAAGTGGAAATTGCCATTTCGCTTTCCCTTTCAAACATTTGTGAAGGCGACCGACAATTCGCAAAAGAAACGCTTCGAATATCGAATGAAGGGAGTTATTTTTCGCGGTAAAACGATCCGTTCGGCTAGCAGATTCTCGATCGGCGGCCGTTTCTGTTTCGATGCACAGGGCCTTTCCATCGAGCGGACGGACCAGTGCGGCCAAAACTACTTTTCTTTATGTAATGACGTGATCTTATCGTCACCGAAATAAACAATCGTTCCGCGATCAAAATACAATCGCTCGTATCTTTACGCAACTCCATGGGCGCGTTTTTATTAAGACCCGGAACGAGCGGTCGGCGATAGAGTGCGGTGAACATTTTTTATGCGAATAGTTTTTAATTTCTCACGTACATAATATATAAAGTATTGTAATCGCGAAAATAATCGACCCCGAGATTTTGACGGAAATACACGTTTTAGGTGTCACCGAGTAAAAAAGTGGTATTCGCCGTCCGTCTGTCTGTCTGTGCTCGGGCCGAGAGGCTAAATGGTTGAACGAATGTCACCTCCGAAGGTGGAGACAGAGCTAGTCGCCGAAACGTCGACGGAGATCGTAGAAATGCCCCGGTTAGAAACGCTCCACCCGTATGTGCTGTGATAAATGTACGTTCTTTAATAAAAGTTTAACGATCTATTATAACGTTATAACTAGGCTTGGTAGTTTTTGACGTCTATTTTTCTTAAAATTCGACGATTTAAATCGACGTTTGTTTTTCCTCAAAATCGGCGACGAATATCGACGTTTATTTTAATTCATTTTATTCGGCTTGGTAGTTTTCGACTTTTATATTTCTTTAAAAGCGACTATTAATATCGTTTATTTTCCCTAAAAATCGTCGACGGATATCAACGTTTATTTTAATTCCTGTTTATCGATTATAATAAATAAAAATTACAGAAATTTGATTCTTCCGATTATATTTTACTAAAACTTTACATATAAAAATAAGACTTCTTGCACGTCGGTTTTTTTGCTGCTCTCTAAACTTCGGTGAATGTGTTATAGTTGGCTTCGCCCACCAACCCGGAACAGCTAATTTTTCGGAATAAATCACAATTAAATTTTACTCGTTAAATTGCACCCCTTATTCAAGAAATCCCGACAATTCAATGACTAAATTAATGTGACGTTAATATAATGCGCAACCAAATACACATAAATATTTTGAAGAAAAATCTTATATTGGTGAATGACGAACGATGATGAATGTACAAAAAATCCCGATTACGAACATTGAACGATGCTAAAATAATCATGGGACTCTCTCACTCGGAGAATGAATTGTGGCTATGGCTAACAAAAATAGAAATTTTATGAATGTTTTTGAAAATGCTATAAGGTAGGGCTCCAGAAGTAGATTCTTAACCTAACCAACCACAAAATGGGTTATGGGCGAATGGATTTTGTGAAGCGAGGAGTAGGATTTAGTCATACTTTCTAGACCTGCTATAGAGATATAATTGGCGATCAGTTTTGATTCAGTTTGGGAAAATCTTTCTTTTCGCACCTTGGAGGTTGTCGGCAGAAGTCATAAGACTTTTGAGTAAATAAAGTGTGGAGTCTGATCATATCGTGTAAAGCGACTAAAGGCGCGTAGGGATTATCAGATGTGGTCGAGATTAAAGACCGAGTGCAATAAACCGAACATATTGTTTTGTCCCGTACCCGTGTCAGCTCAGTATGGATCCTTGAGAAATTGTAAGGGATCTTAGAAAGGGTATGGAATGCCGAATGAAGTGTGGCTGTCTGGTATGGCAAATGCCGATTTTCTCTTTTGTTTTGAACGTTTTGTGCTAAAATTTATCGTTTGAGAGTGATAAAGCACATTTTAAAAACCCTGACTTATAATTTTATAGAAATTTAGAGAAAATGTAGTGGTGAAAAACTGACACTTATCGATGGGAATTCATTTTCGTCGATTTTGAAATTTTTACGAATTCGATGTTTATCGACATGTATCTATTTAAATCGAGTCCTACCAAGCCTATTTATAACGTATTTTAAAAGGAACATGGATCGCGAATAAGATCATGAAATGGAGCCGGGGTCTCCAAACGTTTTTGCATGTGTGTCACTTGGTTAATAAACTTTATGTTCGCGGACCAGAGTATCAACATGAATTTTTTTAAATATAGACGCACAATACACAAACGCAGGCTATTTTCGAATTAAAAGGTGGTTTAGTGAATTGGGTAAAATACGATTTTTCGGGAAATTTTTCGACGTCCAATCTGACTTATTTTTTCGTCGTTGTATATGAATCGAAATCAGAAATAAATCGAGCAAAACTTCGGTAGACCAGAAAGACCGCCAATCATCCCGCCCTCGGTGCATTTGAACATGGTATGACTGCACGTGGGGGCTAATAAGACCGCTGAGGAATAAATAGAAAAGAAATGGGATGAGAAACAAGAGACGAAATATCACCCAGTAGAAGCGTAAATACAACGAAAAATGATTTTACGTTTTCGTTACGTTTTTCGTTAGTTATTTTGAAAACTTCGTTTTTTGTTACGTTATTCAAAAATCATTTCGTTATTTCGTTGCGTTACGCATAACGTTTTCCAATATTACTAATATCTAGAAAAAATGGCAAAACTTATGCCAGGCTCGAAGGCCACATTAAATGAGGTCGCGGGCCACATATGGGCCGTAGTTTGGAGAACCCTGAAATAGAGGAATCTATCTATTAAATTTTTGCGGTATATCCGGAAAAATATACCAGCCACTTCTCTTCCGTATATCAAACTTGCTGTTCATTCTTGCAGAATGTCTGCTTTCCGCACTTATTGTATCTGATATGGCCAACACATGACCTTCTCCATACATAGAAGTTAATATGATAGCAATTGTACGTACAAGTTGCTCTCGACAACAGCTTTCTCAATGAAAACTATCAACAACTACACTCGTGAATAATTTTTAAGTCCTTGAAATAATTCTCAAAGAAAAAAATAGTTTTGTATCACTTATCAGACCGAAAATACAATAATAAAATTGTTAATTTTGCTATGGATAACAAAATCTTGAAGCGTATCCTACTACTAAGGTAAAATTATTGCGCAAAATATTCACGATTACAACTACCGTTGGAAGCGCTATCAACTATTCGAAAATTTTATTATAGCAACGGAAACAAAGCTATCCTCCAGCGACATTCAACGTACTGAAAATCACTGAAAATAAATTTAGACAGACAATACAACCCGTACTATCAAAAAATGTTTCAAAGAAAAGTTATAGAAAATTGTCAACTTTGATAATGACAAAGGTTTACATTTATGTAGCTCTGTAGGAAATGTTTGGCGTAAAAGGAAAAGTGACAAGAACCATCATTTCTGACTGATCAATTTTTGCCAAAATCGAATTTCTAACGAAAATCCTAAATAGAGATTTTTGTGAAGATTTGATTAGTAGTTTCTGAGTTAAGAGTGCTCACAAAGTCCTATCACACTCAAACACACACACATACATAAATAATAGATAAAATGGAGAAAATATATTCAGGCGACCTTAAAACGTCCATTTCTGTTGAAATCTCAGATTATATTTTTTTATGAAAACAATACCTTTCCTCTGCTGCCATGTAGAAAGTAAAAATTCAGCGTCTGTGATTACCTATGGCTATTTCGCATAAAAGGTCTCAGATGAAGCCCTACATATGCACAGAAATGGAGTTGTTTGAAAGGTTTTGTTAGCAACTGACAAAACCCCTATGCAACGAATCTCTGGGGGCGTGCTTTTTCTTGTGCTAAATTGCGGTTTTCACTAAATTACATCAACAAATTGCTCATTTTCTCATAAGACTTTCTGTATTATTTCTACATATAGGTAATTTTAAACGAAACAGTTGAGAAATGTCAATAATAAACTAGCTTTTTAAAAATTACTAATCACATAAGAAATCAAGTTTGAACTTAGTACTAATACCAGGTGCAACTCGTGACCAATCTTCTTTCTGTACTTTGCTTACATGCAGTGTATTATCTCCAAGTCAAGCGGCTGCAAATGTCTTTTACAATATGCTGGGAAAAACAGCAACTTAACGCTATGCAGAAACACTGTGTCTGAAGTATGTGCTGGAAACTTATCTATGAACATGTCACTTGTCATCCAAGCATTCTTATTTATTTATTTAATTTATTTATTTTGGTCCAAAAACAGCACATTGGCCTTTACATTGGATACACCCAAAACAATATAAATATATATATATATAACAAAATATCTATACATATCAAAATACATATAAAAACAGAAATTAACACACATAAGATGGATGTAATGAGAATTAAAATTACAGAAACAAGACAGCTTTTTAGAGAAGAGACATTCGCCACCCGTGGAGGCACGGAGGAGCGATGACCTACATGTAATATCCAGCGAGGGTGCTACCTTTTGTAAAGTATTAAATGAGGTGGGAATGCGGTAAAAAAGCGACCTTTGGGATATAGATAGCCGGAAAGGCGGAAGATGAAAGAGAGAGCACAAACGAGTGGAACGTGATGGGACACGTAGAGAAAAAAAAGAGCAAATTGTGAGAATACTCGCATAGAAGTGTCTGAACATATCTAAAGCATCTTGGCTTTGCGTATTTTCCTATCAATAGAGGTGGCAACTTTTCCTTGCCATCTGAATCAGTGCATAGTAACTCTTTCATTGCTCTTTTTCCCTCCATGGCATGTATTTCCTCTAATAGATAATGTTTTCTATTGAATAAGATTTGAAAAATGCCAGTCTCATCAGCATTGAAAATATCTTATGGCCTGTAACCTTTCAAGTGCCTTGACAATAACTTCATCTTCCAGTAATCCACTGGATTTTCCCCAACACTTGGGAAACAAATCGGGGATGAAAATTTCTTTCGTTAAATGCGGGTAATTAACTAAATAGAGATTCACTAAATAGAGGGGACAATGCATTGTTTATATCGGACTTTGGTTGGGGCCTGAAAAAATAATCCTTAAATGCGGGGTTTCACTAAATGCGGGAAGTTAAATCGGGATTTAACTGTAGTACTATTTGATATATATACTATTTGTCATATAAATGCCGGTGGGGTCTGGGGCCGAAGACATCAGGTAAGTCCGCGTGACGAATTCGCTGCGCGGAGCGTGGCACGGGGTTGGGCGCCGGAGTCGCCAAAAACTGCTGGGAATTAAGAAGACGCTGTTCCACATACAAGAGGAAATTCGCTATTATCCTGAGGCATCCAAATGATGAGGAAGGTATTTTCCTGCAAATTATCAGAGGATTGATAACGATATTGAAACTCAAATACAATAACCAGTTTTCATGGACACAGTAAAGATTTTGTCTGCATATGAAATTCATTTGCTGTGCGATACATTTTACTAGGGATCATTCACGCTGATTTACTACTCAAGAAATATGTATTAGAAAATACGAGTAATGAGGAAGAACCGCTCCTCCCAGTGGAGAGAAGACGTGTTGTCTCTTGGTGGCCGAGACGTCCTCTAGCTCTCGGCCGATTGCCGCATTTACTTGCATTTACATCACATGCCGCCATTCTCTTTTGCAGGTTGACATCGCAACTCCATAACGATACGTAGATCTTTGCATATTTAAACACCGACGAGGAATTCGCTCGCAATTCCAAACTTCTAAATCCAGAGAGCGATATGAGTGCCGCTGCCGCCGCCGCAGCGGGGGCGCTGCCCCTTTTGGCCAATGCGGCTTCCTCAGTGGTGGGGGCAGGCCTTTGGTTCGTTCCGCTCCTCGTGGCCACCATTACCTACTTTCACTATGAAGTGATGGACCCGGAGGCTAGACCCATCGACGTGGACGTCCTCTACCGGGAGTACGACTTCATAGTTGTCGGTGCGGGCTCGGCGGGGTCGGTGGTGGCCAACCGCCTCTCGGAGGTCCCCGACTGGACTATTCTTCTATTGGAGGCCGGCGGCGACGAGACCGAGATATCGGACGTGCCCGTGCTGGCGGCTTACTTGCAACTCAGCAAGATGGACTGGCAATACAAGACGGAGCCTCAGACGTTGGCCTGCCTGGGGATGAAGGACCAGAGGTGTAACTGGCCCAGAGGGAAGGTCTTGGGGGGTTCTTCCGTACTCAACTACATGTTGTACGTGAGAGGAAACGCCAACGACTACCGCCAGTGGGAGGCGGCGGGCAATCCGGGTTGGGGAGAACAAGACGCCCTCTATTATTTCAAGAAATCCGAAGACAACAGGAATCCGTACGTGGCCAGAACGCAATACCATTCTACCGGAGGGTACCTGACCATACAGGAAGCGCCTTGGCACACTCCTTTGGCAGCAGCGTTCGTGCAGGCGGGTTCGGAGCTAGGTTACGACATCAGAGACATAAACGGGGAGAAACAGACTGGTTTCATGATAGCCCAAGGCACCATTCGGAGAGGATCGCGGTGCAGCACGGCGAAGGCCTTCCTGAGGCCAGCCAGACTGAGACAGAACCTGCACGTTGCTATGCACGCGCACGTGACAAGGATTCTCATAGACCCGGTCAGCAAGAGAGCTTATGCAGTGGAGTTCTTGAGAGGAGGCCAGCTCACGGTGATAAGGGCACGTAAGGAGGTCATACTGTCCGGGGGGTCGGTGGCGTCACCGCAGATCCTCATGCTGTCGGGGGTTGGACCCAGGGCGCACTTGCAGGAGCACGGGATCCCGGTCGTTGCAGACCTCAAGGTGAGTACAGTCTTTTCCAAATGCCAACGGCAACAAATTAATTCTCACCGAGAAACCTAAGAATAAAAGGGAGCTTTCGACTAAATGATTTCGATCTAGACCGTAGCACATATTCACTTATTTCGATCCAAGTTCAACGGTCCAACAAGGGGCAAACAAAATTTTGTTTTCACTCTTTCCATAAAATAGTGTCTTAATGAAAAATAAGCATGGCGGTTCACACTAATAAACTTCTGCGCAATTTGAGGAGAATGGAATATAAATAAGTAACTGTAATGAACGTTAGTATTGTAGTGTTTCAAAATTATAATATATATTACAAGAAATATTTCCTGCCAATGGAATTCTCACATTCATACATATTCAAATTCTAAATATTTTCGATTTCCGAGAACAAGAAAGTTTTGGTTAATTTATACAGTATAATTACAAGCGTCTTCATAGAAAGATACACTTAGAGAAAGATTATAGCAATTATTCCTACGTGCCTTACTCTAACCCAGCATCATACCTAAGAATTTAGTCGTTTCGCTGCATTATTTTGGTGAAATGTCATCCACACAGAGGAATGGATGGACAGAGAAATCGAAAGCGTAATAGCATCGAACAAAAATAATACTTCATGAAAATCCAAGACTCATTTTTGCCCACTTTTCCTCCGCAGGTGGGGAAAAATCTTCAGGACCACATCGGCCTCGGCGGCTTTACATTCATGGTGGACGAACCCGTGTCCCTGGTGCAGACTCGCTACGAGAACGTCCCAGCCGTCCTCAAGTACGCCATGTTCGGAGACGGCCCTTTGACCGTCATGGGGGGCGTGGAGGGACTCGCGTTCGTCAACACCAAGTACGCCAACGCCAGCATAGACTTTCCCGACATAGAGTTCCATTTCATATCGGGATCGACGAGCTCGGACGGCGGGAGACAGATCCGGAAAGCGCACGGCATCACCGACGAGATGTACGACACCGTCTATCGTCCCATTAACAACATGGACGCCTGGAGCGTCATCCCCGTGTTGCTGAGGCCGCGTTCCAGAGGGGAGATCCTTCTGAGGAGCAGGAGCCCTTACGATTATCCCCTCATCTATCCCAACTACTTCTCAGACACGTTCGACTTATCGACGCTCGTGGAAGGGGTGAAGATCGTGATAGCCCTCAGTCAGACCAAGACCTTCCGAAGGTACGGTTCCAGGATGCACACGACCCCGTTCCCAGGATGCAGGCACGTCGAGCGCTTCACCGACGAATACTGGGCGTGCATGATAAAGCACTACTCCGTCACCATATACCATCCGGTGGGAACGTGCAAGATGGGACCGTATTGGGACCCAGACGCCGTGGTGGATCCGGAGTTGAAGGTTTACGGCGTGGAGGGACTGCGGGTCATAGACGCCTCCATAATGCCCACTTTGGTTTCCGGGAACACCAACGCACCGGTCGTGATGGTGGCGGAGAAGGGATCCGACCTCATCAAGGAACACTGGATGAAGAAACCGGCACGCAAGCGCAGGGGGCGAGCGGGTCGGAAGGCAACCGGACGACGGCCGTGATATCGCGAGGAGGCATTTGGTTTGCGTCCTATGAGAATGATACGCCTAGGTCAAGCCTGGGAGATAAACGTTGGTGCGCTAAAGCCATCTCCTACGAAGTTATTCGAATGAAGGGAGTAAACGAACAACATTCGTAGGAGTGTTTGGGAACTCGGCGTCTTTTCCAACGGCTTGGTGTCTTGTCCCCCATGTTCGACTTCTTTCACATTTGAGAGAATTTTATTTATAGCTTTCGTGGAACAGTATTATTAACTCCATAGCGTAATAACAAGCAGCAAAAATGACTTGTGTAAACATATTCACTGACATTTCAAGGCCGAGGAGAGGGATGTGTGAAGTGTGCGAGCGATTGAGTGATTAGAGAAGACAACTGCAAGTCATTTCTGGTAAATGGATGTATTTTATTCTTTCAGTTTTATTATAGGAAACATTGTAAGTGAATATCCATCTACAGAGAAAACCTATGTTCATGGCGGCACTGCCGACGAAGATAAAGCAAAGGCACTGCCGCCAAAAACGATTAATTTTACCGAGGGATACATTTGAGGACCAATTCAATTATTAGCTATTAAAAACATGAAGTCTATAATTATTTATACATTAAAGTGGCGTAGTTACACTGAAATAAAAAAGACTGAGATGGAGGACAATTTTATCCATGAATAATGTTCATAAAATTTTGAAAAGAAGTTTTATGAAACCATCGAGATTTTAATGCCTTCAAACGGGAATAGAGTCAATAACCATTATAAACTGTAGCATAATTCATGATTTATAAAACAATTAAAAAAATAGATATTTACAGATAAAAATATTGGTCTTTGATACCACTGGCTCTACACATTAAAAAGATTAATAAATTAAACATTTTATTTCGCATTTGTATTTTTATATAGAAATGTATAATTATACACGTGAGAAATTTTCAAAACGGTGAAAGTATTATAATTTTGTTACATGTTCGCTAATTGATTGAAACTTGATGCTTTCCGGGAAACAAAGAAATCAATTGACTGGATGATGTTAAGACTCGAAACAAAATCTATTAATAGCTTTTACTTTCTCATACACGTAGTATATTGAGAAAGTATTGTAATCGTGAAAAAAATCGACTGCGAGATTTTGATGGAAATATACGTTTTAGATGTCCCCGAGTCCATAAAAGTGGTTTTCGCCATGATGTCTGTATGTCTGTTCGCCGTCCTAGGGCCCAAACGCGTACATTAAATCTTATGATATCTCGTATTTATGCGATATATCATCTTTTTCAGGCCATTTTTAGAAAATTTTGATTTACTCAAAAATGGCTCTAAAGAAATTGATTAAAATCATACCAATTGTAGAGCCTGATGTCACAAATAATACTATGTAAGCCGTATATCTCTTGAATAATCGATATGCCGTCCAGTGACATTACAATGTACGCTAAGCTACCTTACCTAAGGCCAATGACGTCACGCCTCCGCCACGATCCACTCAAAACCTTATTACAGCCTTACGGTTAAACTAAATCGAACGATATCTCATATTTGTGGATAATATCATTCATAATAGACATTCTGAAGAGATGAAGGATACTGCGCAACAATAAAGGGTACTTTATTTTTGGATATTAAAAAAAATTCGATTTACTGAAAAATGGCTATAAGGATTTTGATTAAAATCCATCCAATCGTACAGCCTGATGTCATAAATAGTACTAAGTAAGTCATATATCCCAAAAAATTACTAAATATCGATCAGTGGCATTAAAATATATGCTAAACTACGGTTAACTTCGAATTAGAAGCGTTTTTCTTTTACAAGCGTACCCAGTGGACCAAACGTACATACATATATGAGAAAGTTTGTGCTATGTATTTTGGGCCGTTTATTTTCAAATAGTGAGTGATTGGGATTGCGCCGTTTATTTATAATGCTGTATAAATGAATCTCACAAATTCCACATGCTATTATTTTTTAATATGACCTTCGCGTTCATTGTTAATGCCATAAATGATACGAAAAGCTGTATTAATATAATAACAGAAGAGAACATATAGAGTTAAAACTAAATTAGCGGTAACAAAGCGAATAAAGATAAATTTAAAGCCACTACTCATAAAAATGAAAATCGTCCTAGCTTTATTATATTGTACAACCTTTTTCTCAGGGCCGCAATAGAAACTTCCACATACTCTGTGTGCCGCATTGATGCGTAACTTAACATACTTAAATTAATAAAGAAATGCCAAATCATGTATTTTTGTATTAATAACTTTTTAATAGAAACCACAATTTAATATTTCTTATGGCCGAATTTAAAATACGAAAAAAAAGTATTTTGTCTAAATAAGTAGTTCCAACAAGTACAATAATTAAGAACCCTAAGCAAAAGTTAACCCTCTATTTAGAACTGAAACTCATTGCACTACAATGCGACCTCTGATCCTGTATTTGCGAAGCCTAACGTCAAAAAAACTGACATAATGCTTGTAGTGTTCGGCAGCATGGATGGAGACTGATTTTCATCTGTAAATTGGTAAATGTTGATTTTTCCAGTATCGCCAAGGTGAAAGTCTGTTCGCAACATATCTACAACTACATGTTACCCTGCAATTTACCTAATTGGTGGGTGGCGGGGGGTGCAATGCACCATAACCTACCTAAAGATTGTCTATAGCAAATTGAAATTTTCTATTTTGATCTCGTATTCTCCTCGGAAAGAACGAGCCTAGATAACGCTCCGTCCTACAATCGATCTCACGTATCTTATCTTCACGGTCGTTCCTATTTATAAACTTGGGTGCTTCAATTATTCCTACAACCTCGTCTTTTAGACATTCCGATCTATATTTCTCCAGAAGCCGCAACCTTGAGTTTAATCTACGATTCTCCAGTGGTACCCAGTTCAAAACCCTCAATAATGAGGTGACGCTTTCCTTATGTTCTTACTTTTGTTTTACGAATCTGGCTGCTCTGCGCTGCACTCTTTGTAATTGAATTATATGGCCCTTCTCGTACGGATCCCATATGGATGAGGCGTATTCCACTTGCGGTCTAACCAATGATAAATAACATGTTTCACGAACTTTTTCTGTAGTGTTCCGTACTATTCTACATATGAAAGCCAGCTTCTTGGTGGCCGCGTCTATAACTCGACGAATGTGCATGTCTGAACAAACTTGCAATAATGGATGTTTTCTGGCGTTGAGTGGTATAGTAGACCATTGGAGGATTTCAGTAGATTTCCCTCCTTGAATTATGACTTCAGCTCATCACTTCTGAAGGTCAGTGAATTCAAGTAATAAACTAGAGTCATTTAGACGACACTTTAAAAGAATTAGCAAATGAACAAGCTTTTGTCCCGCTTAAAAACCGTACATCTCTCTTTAACAAATTCCACTTGATAAATAAGTAAAGATGGAGACTACGGTGAAATTGATGTTTTAAATTCCATTCGGAAAAGCTCGACTTTGTGGACATATTCCATAATATAAGTAAGAACATATATTGCAAATTTACACTAGTGACAAATTACAATATGCTTTTATTTATATTAATCTCTCTTTAAATGAATTCTGCATACGTTCAACTGGCATAGGACAGTTCATCTTGCATCGTTGAAAAAGGTGCATTACCAGTAACCCTACCAAAAAGTTTAGGTAACTCAAAATTACGCTTCTCAAGAATGTCAAGTAATTTCTTCGTCTGTCCTCTAAATCAGTGGGGCCCAAACTACGGCCCGCGAAGGGTTTTTGTGTGGCCCGCGAAGTTATAGCGAAGAAGGAATTCGAAAAATGTAACATTCATACATTTCTTTTTAATTTTGCTAATAAAACTTTAAATATTAAAGTGTTAGCCATAAAACCCTTATTTACACTTGCGTTTCCTTTATATGGCTTCTCAGAATATATAGAAAACTTCCGATTTAAACTCTAATCCGGCCCGCCGAGGAATTGGCAACTTCCAAGAGATTTGCAACCACCGTTGTGGCACGCCATTACAAAGGTTTAGCCAGCACTGCTCTAAATGATATAAAATTTGCTCATTTCAATGTCCGATGTCATCGAAAATGCAAATTAAAACATTTGCAGAGTTGTTAGGTCCGTCGATCCATCGACAGACAGTGAAAAGGAAAAACAGTTACTGAATATCTCATAAAATTACTTATCGACATCACTACAGCAATCGTCAACAAATTTATATGATAATGAAAGCCAAATATACTAGCGTGAACCTTATGCAACTTAAATCGTTTTTCCATAAGAATTATAGAACAACGAACAAAGCATCGTTTTCTAAACTTTCCTTGACACTCCAAATGGGAGCGTACCAACTTTCGTAAAAAATACTTACATATGGAAAAGAGCTTGACGGCACAATTAAAATGGTAAAAGGTAAAAATCTCCAAATGCCGCACTAAAACTTAAGTTAAAAACTCTCTCAAAGGGAAGGAATGAGGGGGGAGGAAATTTTAAAAATTTTAAAGATTAAAAAATACAAAACGGAAAAAAGAAAAATACGCCACCCATTCAAACAAACACTCCACCCGCCGTTTAGGAGCATATTAGGGCCAGCGCCAGGGACAGCAGATGGACATTCAGGTTTACGGGAGACTTCTCCGCGCCAGCGAACACCAATCGCACACACACACATAAATCGGTTATGCAAAGGCAAAAGATGCAGTGACCCTTGTCGTAAATAAAAACAAAACAAAGCGGGACTATATCGGGTGTGCGAAATATTGCAGTGTCCTTTGTCGTGCATTAAAACAAGCAAAAGAAGTCAGGGAGGAAAATAAGAAATCGGGAAGGCGAGAGGAAAGGGGGGGGGGGGGCTGATACGCGTATTCTGGCTAACAAGTCCTGAAGGTAAGATACTTAGCATAAAAATACTATCGATTTTTTTTCTTAAAATCTGTTTTTTCGTGAAATCAGGAGTAACATTCAACTTCTGACATGGATTCCTGGCTGTTAAAGCATTATTAAAACTTGTGTCAGTAAAATTTTCAGGCGATACAAACAAGAAATAATAATCTTGTATTTATACATAAAGGTGGCACGTGATTTGGTCAGTCAATGAGTAAGGGGAGGATGGAGATAACTCAACAAAACACCGTATCGCATGAATTCAACAAAGCGTTTTTTAATTCATAATATTCTTTACATTTGCATAGGTGCCTTGGAGCAGAACAAGCAGCTTCGGACGACCGCTGGCTGTGAGTCGCTGAGATTAAGTATAGAAAAAAATATTGTGCTCTTCAATAAGGAGGAGCAAACATCAAGGCTTCTGTGCTTGATACTCACAGATATTCACGTATATATGTATTTCTGACAGGCAATTCGAGATTGTTTCCTAAAAGACAACTCTCAAGAGTAAGGAAATCTCGGTAGTGTTACCATTCGAATCCAAATTGCAGCGCCTTGAACCACCAAATGGTTTGCAGAAGAGGCTAAAGGTAGCAGCACCATGAAATTTTCACGTGGATTGAGTTCAGCTTTCGCCCACGTGGCGCTACGACCAACGGCAGAGACGTCGCTCGAGGAATCATTCGCCAATGATTAAAAAAAATTGCACAAATTTTTAATCCGTGAGGGCAAAATGATTTGGCGACGTCTAAAATGGACATCTTCTAATAGATTATCAGAGCCCTGGATTAAATAAATAATTGTGTGTATAAATTATTCTCTATAATAATATAGCTACTTGTGCCTCACTCACTCAATGACACAAAACTCTTAGGTACTTCTAGAAGGGCTATAAATCTGAAATTTGGTATGTTGGTAGGTCGAGTGGAACAACGAACGAAACAAATAGAAACAAATAAGTTAATATTTAAGGAGTCTTATTAACCCCAAAGTTCCATTTCAATACCCCATAAGAAAAGCATTGGAGCAAGGCGTTCTAAAAATGGATTTTTAAATCACGTTAAATTAAGATACGAACTCGGGAAAAGAACAGTTGTCAATCTGAATGAACGGAGTTCTTAATTATTTAAGGCAGAATTCAAATACCTGCCGAAATAGCGTAAATATCTGCTTTTAATCGGAAAAAGGTGTGAATTTTTTCCTCTGTTCAACAATAAAAATCTTTAAATACTATGGCAACGACCTCAATGATTATAAAGGGATCTGATATTATACGTTGCGATTGCAATGATTTAATGCTTTTAATGGAAATTAATGCCGTCATAACGAATTAGAGTTGAACTTCCATAACTCGAATCTCAAGGAAAAGTAATACTTAATTATTCGAGTAATAGAAAATTCATGTTATGGAAATATATTTTTAAATATATATATGCATATATATATACAGTGGAACTTCTATAACTCGAATCTCCAAGGAAAACAAAAATTATTCGAGTTACGGAAATATATTTTTTTAATTTTTCTTCAATTGAACTAAAATCAAATTTATTCCCATAAACATAGAACTCTAATTTTCAATATCAGGCATATTATGAAAACATCATCACCAATATTTTATTCCGATAATATGTAAGATTTTACTCTATTAAAAACAGAATTTGCATCACGCACTGTGATGAAGGTATCAGATAATTGCAATTCACACGTACTACTGAAAGCACAAACATGAAGATTAAATTTGGGTTATCGACTGTAGAAAGGAGCAAATAAGTTTGTTTTTCTCCAGGGCTATAAGGGATCACAATAGGAGAAGCAACCCTGATAGAAGTGAAGGTAAAACGTGTTAAGTATTTTAATGTTGTGTTTGGTAGTTTTTCGAGAAATTTTAACTCTTTCCAATTGTTAAATATAATGGCGTCATACCTATTTCACGGTATTGTTTACCCAAATACGCGCTGAATTCATGGATGATGATGCAAAAGTATTAACAGAAAATATCTTAATTTTTCCATAAATGTAATGTATAGAGTATAGTCTTAATGATGATTATTCATATTACTCATTCTGAGCGACCTGAGTCACGAAACATGAAATACGAAAACTTGGACACGAGCCGATTGCCAGAGAATTTGGAAATTACGGATAGTTGCCTTAATTTCACGGAAAATTAAAAATATACTGCTATTACTCATGGAATTTAATATTTGGTACGTATAGGCTCCACGAGACTGAAGTGCTGTTGCCCTGGAGATCGCGTTGGTTTACTTACGTGTTTAGATCTTGGTGTATGGTGATTTTTTGAAGCGCTTGCAGTAATAGATACGAGTAGTTGGTGCTATATAACATATCTATAATAATATAGACAAGCAGTTGCACGTCGATAAATCGACTGGTTGGTTAGATTAAGTCTTTTCTTGGTGGTAAACCTTCTGTCACATTACCATGAAGGTCAGCGACTGCAAGGTTTATTTCCTTTTACTAATATACGCTTGGAGTTTCACATTATTTTCTACAGCGTCTAATGTCCACTAGATGTGCCACCTTAACATCAACCACTACAATTACTTCGATCAGAGCTTAGCCGGTCAAACAAAACCTTATTATCTCGCCAACGGTTTGAGCGATTGCAATTTTATAATTTTCCTACAAATCTGCAGGTCGAGACATTTAATTTGATGCATCACACGGGAAGGTGACTGTTACTTTCGTTTTAAAAATATCATTTTTTACGCTATTAATATATAGATATAATTCATTATCATACTTACTATTTCCCGATCATTTCAATTTGAAAATATTTATAAGGAAAAAAGTCAGTACGGAAACAAAATAAAAAGGAAATATTCGGGTATATCGCGCAATACGCTCGGGTTGCGTTCCTAAACATCAGACCGTATCGCGAATCAGCGTATTGCGACACACATTTTTATATAAGAGCAATGCTATAAAAAATAGATACAATCCTAAATGGATTAAAATAACTGGTAAGCACGACAGATTTGTTCTTAAAAATGGGTCTTGTTGCGCGAAATCGTGTAAAACAAATGAAAAAATCCCATTGAAAACCATTTCCAAGATTGGGTCGCTATATTTTTTTTTTCGCCTGCGACATTTTAAACATATAAGGGTAAAAACTTGAGCATAAATTCAATGTGTCACCACCACGATCTCGGACTGAAAACTGACTGTAGTCCGCCGAAACACTACCTTGGACATAAAAAGAAACTCGTCGATTACATTATTTCTCCGGTGCAATATTATGTACATATGAAATGGATATGAAAACAATTTAAAAGTAGTTCGTATATAATGAAACAAAGTTGTTTTCATTGCTCGCGTTGAGACTTTTTTAATGGGTTTTGTAAGAGCGTATGTCCGAATCAAGCGAGCTTATCGAGAGGTTGAGTCAGAAGGTGTAATGTGCGTAAAACAGAAGAAAGCGTATCGCCAAGTATGCCTGTATTGCTTACACTTGGAACAAAATAAAAAGGAAATGTTAATGTGAGATGTACCTGTAAAACAGTTACAATTCATTATCATAATTACTATGTGCCGATAAATTCAATTTGAAAATGTTTATAACGAAAAATTCCAAAATGGAAAAAAACAAAAAGAAAATATATTGTTTACACTTGGAACAAAATAAAAAGGAAATATTAATGTGACATGTGCATTAAAAACAGTTATAATTCATTATCATACTTACTATGTCCCGATAATTTCATTTGAAAATGTTTATAACGAAAAATGTAAGTTTGGAAACAATATAAAAAGGAAATATATTGTTTATACTTGGAACAAAATAAAAGGAAATATTAATGTGAGATGCGCATTAAAACAGTCACAGTTGATTATCATAGTTACTATTACTCGATTATTTCAATTTGAAAACGTTTATAATAAATTTCCATTCATAGGGATACCCCTACGTGTGGCACTGCCAAACATTTGCAAGATGAGTTTTTTATTGAACATCTTATATCTACCCTCAGCCTGTCGCAATATAATCTTTACTCCACCCGTGATATGGCAACGCTGGACTACATCGTGTCGTCTGTTCCTCTGGATGCAATCACGCCAGGCCGGAAAATTTTCGACAGCGACCATGACTCCCTAGATGCAGTCCTCCGGATTCCAAGAGACAAGAAACCCCGTGGCGAATCTTCTTCCCTACCTCGACCGTTCCGTACCTGGTCGAAGGTAAGATGTGATCTACATCTAAATCTTACCCTGCAATTCACCTAATTGGTGGGTGGCGGGGGGTGCAATGCACCATAACCTACCTAAAGATTGTCTATAGCAAATTGAAATTTTCTGTTTTGATCTCGTATTCTCCTCGGAAAGAACGAGCCTAGATAACGCTCCGTCCTACAATCGATCTCACGTATCTTATCTTCACGGTCGTTCCTATTTATAAACTTGGGTGCATCAATTATTCCTACAACCTCGTCTTTTAGACATTCCGATCTATATTTCTCCAGAAGCCGCAACCTTGAGTTTAATCTACGATTCTCCAGTGGTACCCTGTTCAAAACCCTCAATAATGAGGTGACGCTTTCCTTATGTTCTTACTTTTGTTTTACGAATCTGGCTGCTATGCGCTGCACACTTTCTAATTGAATTATATGGCCCTTCTCGTACGGATCCCATATGGATAAGGCGTATTCCACTTGCGGTCTAACCAATGATAAATAACATGTTTCACGAACTTTTTCTGTAGTGTTCCGTACTATTCTACATATGAAAGCCAGCTTCTTGGTGGCCGCGTCTATAACTCGACGAATGTGCATGTCTGAACAAACTTGCAATAACGGATGTTTTCTGGCGTTGAGTGGTATAGTAGACCATTGAAGGATTTCAGTAGATTTCCCTCCTTGAATTATGACTTCAGTTCATCACTTCTGAAGGTCAGTGAATTCAAGTAATAAACTAGAGACGACACTTCAAAAGGATTAGCAAATGAACAAGCTTTTGTCCCGCTTAAAAACCGTACATCTCTCTTTAATAATAAAGAACACGTTTCACGTACTTTTTCTGTAGTACTATTCTACCTATGAAAGCCAGTTTCATGTAGGCGCGCCTATAACTCGACGAATGTGCATGTCCCACGAAAGATCTCGACAATTGGTTACTCCTAAATATTTTATATACTCGGATGCTTGAATATTTATTCCATATATTTTATACTCGAAACCTACTTCTATGTTCTTACATTTCCAGAACGTAACTGCGGCACAATTAGTGCAATTAATTTAAATTTGCCATTCTTTGAACCACGTTGAAATGGCTCTTAAGTCTTCACGCAGCGACTGATGGTCCTCCTGGTTTTCTATTTCTTTATATAGAACGGTATCATCGGCGAAAAGTCTAATTATACCACCAACTACCCAGCAGATATCATTCACATAGATTAAGAAAAGTAGAGGGTCCAATACACTTCCATGAGGGACAGCCGCAGCGACTTTAACGGGGGACGAGTATTTCCCGTCGATGACAACTATCTGTTCTCTATTCGAGAACTGACAACTTTCGGATAGATACCATATTGTCCTAATTAATTTCTGATGAGATACTTTATCTAACGGCTTCCTGAAGTCAATGAATATGGCATCGACCGGAGTATTTTTCTCTCCGCATCTCAACAAATCATCCACGAACAGGGCTAGCTGCGTTTCACATGATCTACCTCTCTGGA
Source organism: Tanypteryx hageni (assembly GCA_028673005.1). Classification (NCBI taxonomy): domain Eukaryota; kingdom Metazoa; phylum Arthropoda; class Insecta; order Odonata; family Petaluridae; genus Tanypteryx; species Tanypteryx hageni. The sequence continues at coordinate 4,630,070 of CM054117.1, forward strand.
ATCTGTGCTGGCATCCGCTAAGCAATAAGTGACTATCTAAATAGCGCATTACAGAACTAAAGATTATGTGCTCAAGTATCTTGCACGATAATGAAGTTAGGGAAATTGACCTATAATTTTCGGGGTTCTCTTTGTCGCCGTACTTATGGATGGGCGTAACGTGTGCCACCTTCCAGTCTTTAGGAACTACACCTTCGGTAATGAATTTCTCGAATATAATTTTTAAATTTTGGCGCGATTTCATAAGCTAACTCTGTGAATACTCGCGCGGGTATTTCCTCCGGTCCAGGAGATTTATTTGGTATAACTGATTGAAGTTGGAGTGCGATACCATTTTCGGTAAATATCAAATCTGCCATCGAGTCGCCCTGATGCATAGGAACAGGGGCTTCACATTCATCGTCAAATAAAATCATTCTGAAAGTGTTTATTTAATAAGTTTGCTATCTCCGCACTATCGTGAACTACATTTCCCGTTTCCTATCTCAGTGAAACAATATAGGTAGAAACGACCGTGACGATAAGATACGTGAGATCGATTGTAGGACGGAGCGTTATCTAGGCTCGTTCTTTCCGAGGACAATACGAGATCACAATAGATAATTTCAACCTGTGATAGACAATCTTTCGATAGGTTTTGGTGCAATGCACCCCCTGCCACCCACCAATTAGGTGAATTGCAGGGTAAAATGTAGATGTATTGCACTACACGGTTTGAAGTAAACTGTAGACCAGAAAAGACAGAGCCGTGGCCGTGCAAGGAAATCTCCCGGAATTAATGACTCGTATGGAGGCAATCCTATTCACGGTAGTAAACCGTGATCTTTATGGCGCCGCGGCCGGACCCGGTCACGGCGGAGAACCGTGTCGTGCGAAAGAGCCCTAATCCTCAATAATGACGGTCGTGAAGTCTGAGCAGCGGTCAGTTTTCAATGTGGTACCAGCGTTTTAAAATGAGCCGCAAATGACATTCTTTTTAAAACAAAATTGGCAAAAAATGAATGGTAAAACACTGAACCTAAGGTAATACTTAATATCCGCCTCTCATCTTTCTTAATATAATTCCAACCCTGTTGCCTTTCTACCTCCTCCCTACCATCTGCATCTACCTCTCTTATTCCTAACTCTCTTCCCCGCCCTACCCTCAACCTGCATTCTCCCTGCCCCCTCCCTAAAACCCTCCCAGCTGTCGCCCTTTCTTCTCCCTGTCACATCCCTGCCCCTCCTTATCTCACCCTCTTCCCTCCCACCCCCTTCACTATCCCCAGCATGCTCCTACCCTGCTTCCTACCTACCCAGCCTAGGATTGCCTCCTTATGAGTAATTAATTCCGGAAGATTTCCACCTCATGAGTAGCAAATTCCGGGAGAATTCGAGAGAATTTTCTGTACGTCGAAAAACAACTTAGGTGAGCAATGAAACTTGTTTTAAAGTCTTATTAGGAAACATCATGATTACTTAATCTTTATTTTATTGTTAAAGTCAGAGTTGCCACCTTGTAAATTGCTGATTCCGGCAGATATCCACCATAAGAGTAGTTAATTGCGAGATTTTCTGTAGGTTAAAAAACAGCTGATGAGAACAATGAAACTTGTTTTATTTATTATTTAGAAAAGATATGAATATTTAACAATAATTTCGTTTTAACATTACCCTATAAATTATAATAACAAACTCAAAACCATACTTAATTTATTTAATTTGATTTTGTCTCCAAAATATCTGGTTTTGATAGTAAAAAGGCATGGAAATCTGTACAAGAGACCCATCTACATCTACAAGTTACCCTGCAATTCACCTAGTTGGTAGGTGGCAGGGGGTGCAATGCACCAAATCCTACCTAAAGATTGTCTAACGCAATTCGAAATTTCCTTTTGTGATCTCGAAACTGGGTTCGCGCTTTCCTTTGGAATAGAAAACAAAAAGTAGTCATCGATGGTAAGTCCTCGAGTGTGGCAGATGTAGTCTCTGGAGTGCCGCAGGGTAGTGTGATCGGACCTATGCTTTTCTTGCTTTATATAAACGACATCAGCTCAGTTGTGAAAAGTAATATCAGGCTTTTTGCGGATGACACCGTAGTTTATAGAGAAATTAGTGGTCCTAGCGACCATCGTCAGCTTCAGGATGATCTGGATGCGTTATCTGTTTGGTGCAAGGAATGTCAGCTAGAAATCAATCAGAAAAATTTTGGGAATAACTTTGAAACAGAAAAAATTCTGCTATGACCGGGAATCGAACCCGGGTCTTCCACTTGCCGGGCGGATATTCTACCGCTGAACTACCTTAGCAGATAATCTTTCCTGTTTCTGAACGCGGGTGTTTATCTTAGTTGGGTCCGGGCTAGCCAAGCTAGTATCAACCAGCCCCAACGGTAGAATATCCGCCCGGCAAGTGGAAGACCCGGGTTCGATTCCCGGTCATAGCAGAATTTTTTGTTTCAAAGTTATTCCCAAAATTACAGCTTATGCCTTTCTGCATAGTTTCTATTATTCCATCAATCAGAAAAAGATTAACGTTCTAAACTTTTGGAAATCTAGAAGCCCATCGTCCGTGTTCACCTACTCGATAGATGGTGAGAGCATTCCAGTTTCGGAATCCGTGAAATACCTCGGGGTAACCTTGAATCGTGACTTGTCTTGGGACACCCACATAAGACGAGTGATAGGTGCGGCAAATAAGAAGTTGGCTTTTGTGCGTAGGATAGTCAGGAAAAGGACGGAAAAGGTGAGAGAATCCTGTTATTTATCGTTGGTTAGACCTCAGATGGAATACGCAGCAGTGGTTTGGGATCCATATCAGAGGAGACTCATAAAGGATTTAGAAAAAATACAGCGGCGAGCAGCTAGATTCGTGAAAAAGAATTACGATAAAAAACAGAGCGTTACGTTACTCATTGAAGAGTTGAGTTGGCCATCGTTGAAAGATCGTAGATTAGAGGCGAGACTTAAACTTTTAGATAAATATTGGTCGGAGATATTCGTAAATGAAATGAAGGATATTATTCGACAACCAACGTATATCGGACGGAGAGATAATGAGGACAAGATTCGCGAAATATATAGTAGGACGGAGAGGTATAAGGAGTCCTTTTTCCCCAGGACAATACGTGACCACAATAGATAACAGTGAATAATAATTAGTTAGGAACTTGGTGCGTGGCACCCCCTGCCATCCACCGTCAAGGTGACTTGCAGGGTAATATGTAGATGTAGATTCAGTAATTACTGTAACAACTTTTACATGCAATTTTTATGCGACAAAAATGAGGTGACAAACAAATATAATTTACATATTCATTGGGAGATGTTGCACCGTTTTTCTCGCGCCATTCCACTTAAGTATATCCGGAGTAACGCTGGTAGATGTCTCTTAAACTCCGATCTGTCAATATTCAACGTAATGGAGCTTTGTTTAATTTCATAAGAGAGAATGTTTGTTCACACATGCGATAAATATCCATAACAGATTTTACTTGTATTTTAACGGAATAGGAAATTACCAGCTTAGCTAAATCCTGCCGGACCACAAAAATGTGTCGATGGGTCAAATGTGGCCCGCGGGCCGTATGTTGTGCGCCCCTGACGTAAACTGTGTATTGGAAATGTTGTAGAAAACTAAAAACTTCATTATATTCAAGTAAAATGTTAATTTATTTCCTGCATGAATGAAATTCTAATCGAATCATCGAGGAAGGGGTTTTCGGAAAGTCACCTTTCTTTAGAAATAATAACGGCAGCATAAGCGTGATGAAACACGATCCTATCTCGATTCAAAAGCGCCGTTTGCGAAATGCGAGGAGTTTCTGTCTTAGTGGGGTCCTTTGGTGCCCTGGGTCGTATCCGCCGTTTGTGATGTTTTCATAAAAAACACGTTTCTCAATGAGATTATTTTTAAATTAATGAGACACCTTTTCGACGGGAAATTCAAGCGTGCCTGGCTGATTTTAGAGTCGGTTAGTGTGGCGATTGCGAAGTTGTTCGACAACTATTTCTAAAAGGACGTGGCGCTTACAACTAGCGTCACTGTATCGCCTGTCGATGTTTGTGACATTTTCTGTTTTCATTGCTTCGTATGTATTCGTTTGGCGTGGAATGTCTCCTGTTCCATCTCCTAAGTTAAATACATTAATTAAATAGATTGTTGTTCATATGAGAAAATGGTTTTCTGTTCTCGAATGCCGCGACTCTCACAAATGGATCTACGCTTGCTTTTCTACTCGGTCGTCCTCTAAATGTATCGATTTAATGCGTATTTTGGCGAATATCCATTTCCATTGGTATCTGGGTCTCATTTTATTGAGGTGTCGTTCTAATAGATAAACGAACGGTCTGAAGCTTTTGACCGATATTATCTGCGGTAGCTTGGAAACGGTCGAGCAAAGCATGTGTTCATTTCAGGCTCCAAGTAAGCGGCGTTAAATCGTTTCTTCTGGTTTATGTAGGAGATTTTTATATACATTGCTTTGGATAATCGTTGAATTACTTTCGTCTAATTGATAGTTGAAATGCGTGTGAAACTGAATCCCCATTCTCCACCTCACCGGCGAGCGATTGGACGCGTGTTATTATCGCATAAGTGATATTGCATACATGGAAGGTTCTATGTATGTGAGCGCCGGGACGCAGCACAGGTTTTAATAGGAATAACGCTGACAAACTGTTCATCAATGAAAAGCGAGCTGAGAGGTTTTTTATTTATTATTTGTGATGCGTTATACTTTTCCAAAACAAAATTTCAAAAAAATTATCCACGTATCTTACCTCAACAGAAAATCATAACAGGGTATGATTAACGTTTGTTTTTGCAAATCGCATGACAGAACAGGAATAAATGAATCTATTATAGTGAAAACGCTATGTCTGTGTGTACGAAGCCTTTTATGGGCTTAAATTGAAGAATAAGAAAAACGCTATAACTCAAAAACTATCCATTTTTTTCTATCCAACTGTCACGTATTACTTGCCAACGCGACCTTTTACTTTCAAAATTCTCACCGACTACATTGAACTCATGGGTTCGATTCCAGGAGCCCATCTTTCCCACATTTAAATAATATGAAAAGAGATGAAACGTTGCAAGCAAACCTTTCTGAAGTTGAACATTAAAATTAGGTAGAGTTGAGGTACAAATTCGGGACTTGGACTTAAATGAGGCCAAAAGAATAAACTTGCTTTTTACATCAAATAGAATATGAATCCACGCCTAATTTTAGTTCGGTGGCTAGGGTTGCCACCTTATGACTAGTTTATTCCGGGAGATTTCCATCTCATGAGTAGCAAATTCCTGGAGAATCCGGGAGAGTTTTCTCTAGGTTGAAAAACAAATAAAGTGAGCAATAAAACTTGTTTTATTTATTTATTATAAAACATAATGATTGTTTAATCTTTATTTTATTGTTACAGTTAGGGTTGCCACCTTGTAAATTGCTCATTTCGGGAGATATCCACCATATGAGTAGTTAATTGCGGAATTGTTTGTAGGTTATAAAACAGCTAATGAGAACAATAAAATTGTTTTTATTTATTATTTAGAAAACAAATTAATATTTAACCTTAATTTTGTTTTGACATCATTCTATAAATTGTAATAACAAACTCCTAGGAATAGTATTTCTTGAAAAGCCATAGGTACTTCATTTATTAAATTTGAATGTGTATTTTTAATTACTTCGAGCAGCCTCTAAAAGATCTGGTTTTGATAGTAAAAAGGCATGAAAATCTTTACAAGAATATTTAAAATATATGCATACTTAAATTTATGCCTTGACATAATCCATACTTAATATGTTTCGAACTTTACACCACAATTAATTAATAACATTGAACACAAGTTTGCAAGCTGCGTTAGATACTGGAATTGAGAACACAATCGTTACATTTTTTTTTAATTCTCCGCCAATTCCATTTACGTTTCAATAGAGATCGAAAAAATTTTTGAATGTTTCTTGATTGTTTTAAATTGTAATAGAAATTAGGCGACCCTTTAGTGGCGCGTCGGATGTAGTAACCGGCATGATCCTGTATAAAGAATATATTTATACATTAAGTATCGCTTCATCGGAATCAAAGGAAATGATTCTACCAAAATCTCAACTTAATATAAAGTAAAAAGACTAGTAAAACAGAAAAGTACTTAATTAGGAAGACTTTGGGCTCCCGGACAAGTTCTAGCTGGTTCCGGGAGAGATGTCTCTAAGGTGGATCAATTCCGGGAGATTCCCAGAATTCCGGGAGAGGTGGCAACCCTATCGGTAGCCCAATTAACGCCCGCGATTAAGATTTTGTCAATAAAATATCTTAGTTACCATAACAACGCACGTTGTTGCAAGCTGAAGGCTTTAGTTAGGCGAAGATAGAATTTACGTATTTATAATACGAATGAAGCATATGTTATGTGTGAGAAAGGGGCTGGGTCAGGGTTGCCACCTCTCCCGGGATACATCTCTCCCGGAATCTGCTAGAACTTGTTCGGGGGCCCAAAATCTTCGTCATCGAGTGATTTTCAGCTTTACTAGTCTTTTACCTTATATGTACCAAGTTGAGGTTTTGATAGAATCACTTCCTTTGATTCCAATGCATTTAATGTATAAATATGCTCTTTATACAGGACCATGTTGGTTACTACCTCTGACGAGCCATTACAGGGTCGCCTGATTTATATTACTATTTAAACCAATCCAGAAACATTCAAAATTATTTTCGATTTCTTTTCAAAAGTAAATGTAATTGGCAGAGAATTAAAGAAAATTATAACGTTTGTGCTTTCTGTTCCAGTATCCAACGCACCCCGCGAACGTTTCTTCAATGTCATTAATTAATTGTTGGGTAAAGGTCGATACAAGTTAAATGTGGATCATGGCAATGCAGAAATTCAAATATGCACCAATTTTAATTGCCTAAATTCCCAAGTATAACGCGCGTGTTATACAAGGTTTTTTTGTAAAATTTTCGGAATACTAACTTCGTGAAATCACTAAATGGCTGAAATATATGGAAACTTCTTTCTTTTTGTTCCAAGCACAACTCCGTTGATAAAAACAAATTTTCGGGCATAAATTACCATGCATTTCAATCATTACAGATACAAAATCAAATTTCAGTTACCTAATTATTATTCAACCTAAGACAAATTAAGGCAGATTCGAAGTTATTAGTTGAAAAAAATGTATGCAATACCTTTTTAAATACGATAATGAATTCCAAAACAAAACACATTCACATATTTAAAAAAAATCACGAATTCTTCATAAACTTTTATTCCCACTCAATTATTAATTAACATAACCATCAAAATCTTCTGATTCACTGTCACAATTTATACAGTAATCTTTAAAGTTCTAAACCAATGAGTACGGTAAATTTTCAAGCGAAAACTTATGGCTTTCATCTGATGATGAATCACGCATCCCCCCATCAACATCAGGGGAATAAATTCCCGATACCATTAATTATACATTCATGGGTTATATCGGCCCAACTTTCCACAATCCATTTACAAATTTCAGCATGAGAAGCTCGCTGCATCCTTCCAGATTTGGTATAGGAGTGGAAACCATCTACCATCCATCTATCCTAGTGCCTCAATATTTTCGGTTTGAATGATCTATTTACGGAGAGCTTTTTTGTTAGACCTGCTGGAATAACTGCAATCTTGGACTGTTTTTCAATAATATTTTCCAATCATTTGCTATATGCGGCCTAGCTGAATCCAATACAAGCAGCAATTTTGGTTTAAAAATGAGCACTTCCTTTTTCCCCATACCTCAGTTAACCACGTTCGCAGCATATCGCAATTCATCCAGCCTTTTGGGTTTACGCGCACAACAGTACCTTTAGGAAATTCCTATTTAGGAATGGTTTTCCGCTTGAAAATTACCATTGGGGAAAGCTTTTCTCCATCAGCCATCACTGTTAGCACAACAGTAAAGCAGCAATTTTCAGCCCCAGCAGTGCATATTTTTATGTCTTGGGTGCCTTTAACGTCAACTGTAAATTTTGATGGCATGTCGACACTCATAGGTACCTCATCCGTGTTCCCTATCTGACTTGGTTCAACGCCCTTCTTTTCCTGCACAACAAACAAATTAAACTTTCACCTGCCAATCTTCTGGTAACTTCTGTCCGGTAGAAATAATTGCTCGTACTGTTAAACTATTTCGCTTCATAAAACGATAACACCAGCAATTACTGCCTTTAAAATTATCAATATTTTTCTCGCGAGCTATTTGTATTGCTTTGCACTTAAGCGACACAGTTGAAACTCCTCTTTCTTAACTCCTTTGCGCACAGACCCAGTCCTTCAATTCTTGCTCCAGATCCCTTTTCGCCACAGGCAGAACACTCAACGAATTCTTTCGGGACTGCCACTCGCTTCGAAGAAACGGGCCGCCGACCCTCGCCATAATTCACAATTTCTAACGTTTTCTACGCCCTGTAAGATTTCCTGCTTTTTGGCATTTTTAAATAGAGCTATGCTCCAACGGTGGGTCTACAATTTAAAAAATAAAAACATTAATATTTTATTCATTAGGTTCAATAACTGTGCATTACCAAATCAAGAAATACCGCACAGAAACCGAACCGTTTCTTAGGCAGGATAAACAAAAATTAAATAGGTAACACTCCATAAATGACAAAGTCAACAAGTTTCAGCAGTCTCTCTGTCATCATCAGGCATGTGTCCCCTCCACATTCTTTCCCTAAACTCGGATTCTCTGGCTGTTTACGCTAGCTTTCTCTTGCCCCCTGCCGTACCAACCTTAAGGTCTGGTCCCTCTTTTGTTTTGCACACCTCTACCCACCCCCACCATCTCAACACATCCCATGACAACCTCACCACTTCCTTACACCTCACTCTCCAACTAGTTTTCTTTGACAATCGAGTGGTCATTGTTTCGGAAATAAGAATGGGAAAAATAGGTATAGGTATCTCCTTCGCACAGGAGAGTTGGGGAAGGGCGCTAAAAGGGTAGCATTCTTAAAAAAAGCTAATCTCAACTATCCCGAGTTCTGCGGGTGTCCTGCGCGTAATACACATGTGCGCGTTATACTAGAAATTTTGGACATATGCGGAAAACAGCCGAAGGTTGACCTGCGCGTTATGCATGAGTGTGTGTTATGCTCGGGAATTTATGGTAACCATTTGTCGAGATCTTTCGTGGGACATGCACATTCGTCGAGTTATAGGCGCGGCCAACAAGAAACTGGCATTCATAGGTAGAATAGTACGGAACACTACAGAGAAAGTACGTGAAACATGCTACTTATCACTGGTAAGACCGCAATTGGAATACGCAGCGAACATATGGGATCCGTATGAGAAGGGACACATATTTCAACTAGAAAGAGTACAGCGCAGAGCAGCCAGATTTGTAAAACAAAAGTACGAACAGAACGAAAGCGTCACCTCTTTACTGAGCGATTTGAACTGGGTATCACTGGAGGACCGTAGATTGAACTCAAGGTTTAGACTTCTGGAGAAATATAGATCGGAATATCTAAAAGAGGAGGTTGTGGGAATAATTGCAGCACCAATTTATATAAGTAGAAATGATAGAGACGATAAAATACGTGAGATCGATTGTAGGACGGAGCGTTATCTAGGCTCGTTCTTTCCGAGGACAATACATCTATATCTACGTATTACCCTGCAAGTCACCTTGACGGTGGATGGCAGGAGGTGCCGCGCACCAAGTTCCTAACTAATTATTATTCACTGTTGTCTATTGTGGTCACGTATTGTCCTAGGGAAAAAGGACTCCTTATACCTTATACCTTATAACTTAGTGGAGGTTGTCTCTGGCGTTCCACAGGGTAGTGTAATTGGTCCGTTATTATTTCTAATTTATATAAACGATATCAGCTCAGTAGTCAGAAGTAAAATTAGGCTTTTCGCGGACGACACCGTCATCTATAGAGAAATAAGCAATCCGGAAGACCACCAGTATCTTTAAAATGACCTAGAAGCTATTTCTGCATGGTGTAAGGAATGGCAGTTAGAGATAAACCAAAAGAAAAGCTGCGTCATCAACTTCTGGAGAACCAAGAGTATCTCGTTGAATAATAATTATTCGTTGGACGGAGTAGATATTCCAGTTTCAGACTCGATTAAATACCTCGGAGTCACGATCCATCGTGATCTCTCGTGGGACACCCACATTCGCCGATTGATAGGTGCCGCTAACAAAAAGCTGGCCTTTATAGGGAGAATAGTTCGAAATAGCTCCGAAAAAGTGAAAGAATTATGCTATTTATCCTTGGTTCGACCGCAGGTCGAATATGCTTCAGCTGTGTGGGATCCTTACGAAAAGGGACTCACTAACGAGATAGAAAGGGTTCAGCGCAGGGCAGCTAGATTTGTAAAGAGGAATTACGATAGTAAACAAAGCGTAACATCATTAATAGAAAATCTGAAATGGACATCGTTAGAGGAACGTAGGCTGCAGGCTAGAACTAAACTACTGGAAAAATTTATGTCGGAGGGACTAGCGAATGAGGTAGTAGGACTTATCAGAAGCCCGACGTATTTCGGAAGGCAGGACAGTGATGATAAGATTCGCGAGATTGATTGTAGAACGGAGCGATATAGAGGATCGTTTTTCCCTAGGACGATAAGAGACCATAATAGAAAAAGATGACGTAGGAAAACTATGGACCCTTGGTGCACTGCACCCCCTGCCATCCACCGAAAAGGTGACTTGCAGGGTATAATGTAGATGTAGATGTAGATGTACCTATCCGTCCTACTATCTATTTCGCGAATCTTGTCCTCATTATCCCTCCGTCCGATATACGTTGGTTGTCGAATAATATCCTTTATTTCATTTACGAATGTCTCCGACCTATATTTATCTAGAAGTTTAAGTCTCGCCTGTAATCTACGATCTTTCAACGATGGCCAACCCAACTCTTCAATGAGTAACGTAACGCTCTGTTTTTATCGTAATTCTTTTTCACGAATCTAGCTGCTCGCCGCTGTATTTTTTCTAAATCCTTTATGAGTCCCCTCTGATATGGATCCCAAACCGCTGCTGCGTATTCCATTTGAGGTATAACCAACGATAAATAACAGGATTCTCTCACCTTTTCCGTGCTTTTCCTGACTATCCTACGCACAAAAGCCAACTTCTTATTTGCCGCACGGATCCTATGCGGTCCACTATAAAAAATTACATTTTGGAAACCTCCGCGGACCGCCAAGGAAACCTTCGCGGAACACAAAGAGTTTGGAAAGCACTGGTGTAGAGTATCGTATAACACTATAGCCGAGCCGGCCAAGGTAGGCATCTAGAGAGCTGGTTTCCTATCCACCGAATGATGCCAAGTGCTGTTACGACCATCGGTTTGCCACAACCTGATGAGGCACCGTTCATTACGCGTATGGGACTAGCGAAACAAGAGGGTTAGAAGAAAATGACAACAGCGAGCCGTTGCCATGGTAACGGCTCGCTCTTAACGCTGTCTCATTGGCTCTCTGAGTAGCGAAGAGCCAACTGTGGCCGGCTCAACTGTAATAGGTCGCCGGACAGGTAAATCCAGCAGCTTTAATTTTTATGTATAAGAAGCTATAGTCTTCCATGTTTTAAACGTATTATTCTTACCTTTAAATTACTTGTGAATTTAAAACTTCAAAATATATACAAAAGAAATTGAAAAGAACAAGTGTCATTGCAATGGAACAATAACAGGATCTCAAAACAGGAGCAGCTTGTATAATACAGACATTATGATAGCATTGGTAAATGCTGCTAAAGGGAATTAATACACCACTAGTGGAACTGCCCGTCAAAACGACGGTTGGGCATGACTAAATAATTTAATTAAAACTCTTCCCATTTACAGTTTTCTTAGAATTCAAGTGAAATGCACATAATTTCGCTACGACTCATATGTTAACTGATTCTATCTTCAAACCAAAGCTTCAATCAATCATTTATTTAACAAAAACAGATTTCTCCAAATTACATGTGCTATAATAGATACAACAAGCACAAACGACCATGCCCTCGGCGGGATTCGAACTCGCGACCCTGGCATTGGGGGCTAGCCACGCTAACCACCCCTCTGCCAAGGCCGGCAGTTATGTAAACATACTTAAAAAGAAACGAAATTACAAATGCTTATGATTGAAATTTAATTATATTATTTGTTAAAATGTATTCTCGTACATACGAGTATATTTTGAAAACTCAAAATTTACTTCAAAATGCTAAATAAAGCAGCAAAATTGACAAACATCTTAACTTCTTTGCGACCAAGTCCGTCAATATGCATGGGAAGGCGTATATTAATTCTTACGTTTAATATATCTTCGTACATATCACGCTTTGGCATTAATTATTCGCGTCTTTAAGGTATCAACGTTTTATTTCAAAATGCAAAATAAAGTAACATACTCAGGTAAAATCTTCGCTTTAATTTTGTTTATAGGGTTACGTTTTGTTAATGGCGATGTACTACTGAATGCTCATGCGGATAAAATCGATCAAAATATTATTACCACGGTTTGTCTAATTTCCCCCCAAAAATTATAACTATAGAAAACAGTTATATATATTAGATATTATTAAATCAATACATCTACGTGTATGTCTATGCGAATCGAGACAAAAATGAGTATCTCGAGCTAAACAATGTCGTCGGTCGCCAAGGAAACTTCTTTCTAAAAACGCTATATATTGAGAAAAATATGTGATTAAGACGCAAAATTCGAGCTATTTCGAACCAAAGACGAAAATCGATGAAACGAGTAAAAATCTGTTCATTTGTCTTTAAAATGGCTCCTGTCAGAAGAGAGTACGTCAATTACTTCTAATTTAATTTTGCAAAAGAAAATAAACCTTCACGTCGAAAAATCGATCTTTACGTGTTATCTTATGGAGAATTGAGATGATTGTATGGAGTCGAACCTGGGACTCGTCAGTAAACAAAAATAATTTTCCATGGGGTCTCCTAGTTGGCAGAAACAAAATGGCCTTTACCGCATTTCTCTACGACAAACTGTTCAAGAGATAAGACGGACGGACAGAAATTCAGTAATTATATATAAAAATATTACAATACCGTTGATTTGATTCTACGAGTTAAACATTTGATGACGCCATAATCATAGCACAGGGGTAGATACAATTTGTATGGCAAAGAAATATGAATGAAGATTTATACGTTAAACATTACGCTACAAAACTTTTATATTCGCAAAATTATTTTTACTTAATAGAGCATTCAATTACGTGAATTTTATGTTTATTTTTTACTTCTTAGTGCATATAAAACGTAATTTAATTAAAATAAATTTATGTAAATTTTGCTTTTGTGTTTTAGTCAAAGATTAAAAAGTTACTCAGTTTTCGTAGAAATATTCCTCCAAGACCATCAAAATTTGGTAATTTTAATCTTATATCTGACTTCATTAACACAATGTCAATGAATAAATTAATATTTTTTTTTCGTTTTACCGTTACCACGGCATTGCTTGAACGTCAAAACCGTCGAAATTTCGTGAATACGTGAAGAGATGCGACTCGAATATATAATTCCAGTCGACAATGGCGGATCCACTGCGGGAGGGGGGGGGGAGAAAGGGGAAAGTGCGTAGTCTCCAGATTTCAGAACACCTGAAAATTAATAAAATATAATCGCAGAAATGTTATTTTTTACTATTTTATTGTGTTGCACAAGATGCTGCCTATTTTCTTTCTACAAATTAAAATCTATATCCTTTGGAAGATATTTTCAAATAGTTAACTTTTTCATCTTTGATAACCCCCTCCCCTCCCTTAAGACTGAAGCCTGGTTCCGCCCTTGCTAGTCAATCACACGCAATTACACAAAACAGGAAACAATGCAAATCACAAATACGGCGAAAGATTTTCACGTAAAAATACGTCAAAATGTCGCGTTAAACACTAAATGGCGGACGGATTCGACGCGTATTAAAAAATCAATGGCACGAAAAGGATATTTCTTTCTTTTGAGCGTTCGCTGTTTCAAGCCGAGAACTTTTATTCTAAGTAACCGAAATTTGGTAGTGCAAATGATTAACGTGCTACACACATCCCAGTGTTAATCATTTGGAGAAAATAAACGCTCCCAGAATAAAACACACAACGTCAATGTTGACGGCGATCGAAAAAGAATGAAACGCTTTCGAGTTATAGATAAGCAGATTTATCATTCTCCCATTAAACTCCGTACACATGGGACAGACTGAACCAAATCCAACTTTATATGGTATGATCATCGCTGATCGGCTCTCATAAATACAGAACCCAATCACTCTCACTTCTCTCTTAAATAAACTTTATTCCTCTCCAAGACCATCCGTACAATCCAGCTTGCTACGCGCAAGGTCCTTTTGAAAGCCTATCGTAGACAAGTGAAGTCCGATCGCTCACAAAAAGCTAATTAACTAAAATGTGTCGCTAAACGCTATAGGGGAAGAAATGCTAAGTTTATGCAAATTTTTCTTCTTATCCAATATATTTATAGAAAATTTCTTCGCAAAAAATCGGCCGATTCCCAACACTGGCTGACTCTCTCGAGAGGTTTATAAAAGTGTTGGATAAAGTCTATTTAGAGGTATTTATCCATTCTGTCGCCTTTGCCAGATATCACAGGTAGCACAGAATTATTTTCGAATGGCCACATGCGAAATTCCAAAGAAGAAAAACTCAAAAATCATTAAAGTTCTCAATTTCACAATTCCATCTATTTGCGCTGCTTCGTATGCCAGGGTCAATAGTTTCAAAGTGGCTTTGGAGGCATCTATCTTAATCGAGTGAAATGTGTCGGAAGAATGATGTGTTCGAAAACTGTCCACGGGAATCAGGAATATTTGGAATAAGGCCACACTATCGGGCGACGAAAACCAGTTCCATTCTTTAAATGATATCGGTAGGACGGCTCCCGATTTTCCTAATCAGGCTGACTATTACGAAGCACGCTACGACAAGAATTATTTCTATCAGAGAAATATAAGGGAAGAACGCCGCGAGCGAGCCTTTGGTGTGGTTTTCCCTCTTGGTGGACTTATTTAGAGCGGAAGCAGGCGGCGGAGAAGCATCGGACGAGCAGAGCGGGGCGAATTCACGAGTGGACGCGGGGCGTCGATCCAGTTCCTGCAAGTTTAAGTAAGCGAGAACACTTCACACTGTCTGTCTGTAAGAATCACATTTCGTGAATACAAACTATTTTACTAGTGATGCGTAAAATGCGACTCATGTGCTTGCGAATTACTACTATATAAAAGGTTTCGCGAGTATCAAGTGGGGATTTTTGGAAGTTCCTCAGCGGGTGGGCCACGGTCGGAGAAATGAAATGAGAGAGAGAGAGGTTATTTTATTTAAACAATTTGCACGAGAAACGAATGAAGGAAGACATTCTGCGACCAATCGCGAAATAAGACAGTATTCCGAGCATTCATCAACTTTCGACAAATAAAATCAGGAACATTTATTTTTTAAAATTCCAAGTATGTATTTAGAATTGACATTTATGATATGCAAGTCCATAAAATTCAGCTCCACATACTTACATATTTTATTCCAATTTACTTTTCATTTAAAATCCAATTATTTTTAATCATCTTTGGCACGAAAAACGAGATATTTCAAGATCACGTACATATATAATAAAAATCATCATTACTTACATTTTCTTGTGATAATATATAAGATTTTACTCTATCTGAAGCACTAATTACGTCAAGCACCGCAAGTGATGCTAACTTATCAATACTGCTATCTTCGCCTTCATTCTCCCCCAACTGCTCAGAATTAATACCTGCACTCTTTCTCACGCTTTCGATGGTGTCACCATCTATTGGAAGTTTAGCTACTATAACGTCACAAACTGCATTCATCGAATGTGACTTCAAAAATCAAGTTTTAAAAAATATCCTCCTTTCCAATCTTCTCAATTTCACCTTTAAATACTGTCTTTTAAAAAGAGTTACAAATTGTTCTCGAGGTGACATCATGCCACGCTCTGTCTACCTCAATAATACGCTCTCGAGCAGTGTTACGTTGCAATTTCTCCTTCGTAAACTCTTCTTAACATCTTCAGCACTGATCTTTTACGATGGTGAAGCTTTAAAATCTTCATGATATCCTGATTTAAGGGCCGTAGTTTAGATATTATGTTGGTAGACAAAGGCACAGTTTTAACTGCGCTTAGTTCTTTTAATAAAACAAAAGATTTTCCTATTTTCATAATGGAATTTCCGAGTAATATCCAGAAAATAATCTTCAAATTTTCAACTGATCATCCGCGATTTTTTTATTGCGCTCGTAAATCACAGAAAGTGGATTCAAAACTACAAAACATCTAGGCTTTTTCGATTGCTGGCAGACTTAATTTTTCTGTTTTCTATTTGTGCATAGCAGCACAGCCACAAGATTACTGCTTCTTTTCCCACCATGGCACCGTTCATTTTTAAAAGCTAATGATTTGTCTGGAAGGAAGTTAAGCTAACTATGCCGAACTTGGTTTAAATTCACTCGATCCTAGTTTGTTAGCAAATTTTTCTGCTTTCTCACGTAAAATCCTAACTGACACTGGTATATTTTTATCTCTTGCAAATGTCACCCACATTTCAATGTCTTCTACGTCGGGAACAGTATAAGTTTTAAATGTTTTTCTGGTCGGCACGTACACATTTTTAACAAGTTTCAATTCACTTATCCTGATTGTCCATTTATTTTATAAATTACAATTTTATAGCCTTTATATCTCTTAGGACCGTTTTCTCGAAAATTATTTAATGGATTTTCTATTGTTATACCTTCTTAGAATTGTATTGACCTATAAATTGTAGACTCACCAAGAAAATTGGTATTGATCTACTCCGAGATTTGCTGCACGACAAAGTGTTTGTTTTTCCATATAAATTGCTTATAAAATTACTATAAGTTCTACTCTTGATATTTTAATACATATGTTGTTAAAACAACTTCATAAAATTCATTTAAATCAAATTATTAGTACTTTTAATAAAAAATGAAAATTTTAAAACAAATTAAAAGTTTAAAAAGGTCCCGAGGCGAAATGTTTTTAATAATCATTTTAATGGTGCAATTACGCCCTCTGACTTACGATTTATTGCGATATGGCGAGTAATAATTTAAATGTGTACGAGAGCATAGAGTTTCACAAAGTTCCGCATTTGAGCTTTGTCACTTTTTCGCAAAATTATGGACGCATGCTTAAGACTGAATCCTAATAAATGATTTTTGTCTTGGTGACAGGAACAAGTGTAACCATGCGACCGCTTCTCAATCCCTTGACTCGCATCCCAAGCGTGTCCGTTCTACGAATCGCCGTCACTTACGGCGTCGGCTCCATCTTCATCCTCATCCTCCAGAGCGGCATCGAGCGCTACCGGCTAGATATCGTGGACGCGGAGAACAGACCGGTCGACGTAGGAACGAAATTCCTGTCCAGCTACGACTTTATCGTGGTGGGGGCGGGTTCGGCGGGTTCCGTGATGGCCAACAGGCTCTCGGAGAACCACAGGTGGAAAATCCTGCTTCTGGAAGCCGGAGGAGACGAGAGCACCCTGTCCGAGGTGCCCCTGCTCTTTGCCTCCCTTCAGCTGAGTGAACTCGACTGGCAGTTCAAGAGCGAGCCCTCTGGAACGAGCTGCCTCGCCATGAAAGAAGGTCGCTGCAATTGGCCGAGGGGTAAGGTGCTCGGAGGATCCTCCGTGCTAAACGCCATGATGTACATCCGTGGCAACAGGAGGGACTACGACCGCTGGGCAGCCATGGGCAACCACGGGTGGAGCTACGACGACCTGCTACCTTACTTCAAGAAGTCGGAAGACAACCGAATACCGGAATTAAAAGGATCTCCGTACCACGGAACCGGAGGACCGGTCACCGTGGAACACGTTCGGTACCGATCTCCCGTGGCGCAGGCGTTGGTGGAGGCGAGCGAGGAGTTGGGCCTTCGGAACGTTGACGTCAACGGAAAGTATCAGACTGGATACACGTACACCCCGGGGACCCTGAGGGATGGGCTGCGATGCAGCACCTCCAAAGCGTACCTTAGGCCGGCCAAGGGACGCCCAAACTTGCACATCAGCATGTTCTCTCACGTGACCAAACTGTTGATGAAGCACAAGAGAGTGATCGGCGTTGAATTTCGCAAGAATGACAAATACTTCAAAGTGTACGCATCGAAGGAAGTCATAATGAGCGCGGGATCCGTGCAGACGCCGCAGATCCTCATGCTTTCGGGAATCGGACCGGCCAACCACCTGCGGGAGCTTGGAATCCCGGTGGTAGCGGACTTGCCCGTGGGAAAGAACTTGCAGGACCACGCGGCACTAGGAGGAACGGCCTACCTGTTGGATTCGAACGACGGTTTCGTGCTTCCTCGCCAAATGACCCTCGAGAACGTGAAGAGTTTCCTCTTTAAGCAGACCGGAGCCATGTACGCGTTACCCGTCTGTGAAGTGATGGCGTTCGTCAAAACACCCTTCGCCAACCAATCGGACGACTGGCCAGACGTGCAGCTGTTCCTCGCCTCTTACGCGGATAACACCGACGGCGGAATCTTCGGAAAGAAGGACCAGGGCCTAACGGACAAATTTTACGCGACTGTTTTCGAGCCGCATCTATACAGAGACACGTATTCCATCATAACCCTCCTCCTCCGACCTAAGTCGCGAGGAGTGATAAAGCTGAACAGCAAAGACCCCTTCGCTCCACCTCTTATTTATCCCAACTATTTCTCTCATCCTCGAGATATCCAGGTGCTGCGAGAGGGAGCCAAGATAGGCTACTCCTATAGCCAGACGGCGGCGCTCTCTCGCTTGGGCGCCAAGATCAACCCGGTGCCTTTTGTGGGATGCGAGCAGTTCGATTACCTCAGCGATCCCTACTGGGAGTGCGCTATCAGGCATTACACCATGACCATCTACCACCCCGTGGGCACGGCCAAGATGGGACCGCATTGGGATGACGACGCCGTGGTGGACGTGAAACTGAGAGTGCGAGGCGGCATCCGAGGTCTGAGGGTCGTCGACGGGTCGATCATGCCACTGATCGTGAACGGAAACACGAACGCCCCGATCATCGCCATCGGAGAGAAGGGGGCGGATCTGGTGAAGGAGGAATGGGCCCGAGATTTCGACTGGAAGAAAGAAAAGCGATAGGAAGGGCGAATTTTTGATCCTACGAATATGCGCGTTTGTCCTGGCGATTCGAAGATTTTAATCCCCCCTTGGCTGCGACGAGCGATGAAAACTTGACGCTTCCGCTTGTTCTTCATTTTCGTGCCCACTTATTTGCCGCCTAAATGAAATTTTACGGCCAAGTCGCTTGAGCGTGTCATAAATTGAAATTCAGGTCCTTGTGGAACTTTTGATTTAGTCGTCAATTGTAAAAACTGTAATTTTTATATCGAACCTGTTCTTGTACTCAGTGAGAATCATAATTTACAAAGAAATACACACGGATTTAACAAAAATCTCCATTCCAAATAGGAAATCACGTTATTGAAAAAGTTTTCGGATAAATAAAATATATGCACTTTTAAAATGTTGCTCCGCAAACTCGTTTTAAAAATGTAAACAAATTCAGACAATTTAATATTGACTCATCATAACTCAGCTCCCCATTACAGTTATAAACTAATAACAATTATACGGAAGAACGCTGTTAAATTTAATGATAATTATTTATTACAAATATTCTCAGTAGAAATCTTGATGCGTTTCTGCGATAATTTAAATCCTGAGAAAATATTATATCACGTATACGAATAGATGCTCTCAGATAGAATATCAGGAGAAATATTATTAAGCGATTTTAAAATAAAGAACTCACATGTTAACCTCAGTGAAAAAATTACTGATGGTCAAATATGTATGGTTTTAAGGAGGTTCCCACGATTAATCCGTCCGAAATAAATTACACGACGTCGATGACGCGATGAACAATACAATTTCATAAGTGCAATTTTTTAGCTGGCGATCCAATTTAAAAGCAACAGATTTTAAACATTTAACTTGATGTGCAGCTTATTCTAATAATGACAGAATTCCTAAGCATAATGATTGCGTGCGCTTGATAAAACAAACGAGTAAATCATTTCAAATATAAATAAAAAGAGAAATACCTCTTTTTTATAGCCCTTCACTAACTATCGTTTCGCTTTCCATAGCAATGTATTAATTAGGAATAACAAGCTGAGACCTCCTTCAATGAACATATGAAGATCTATCTGCTCTGAGCTGAACTTGTCTACTTTTTCATATCCGAAGTATATTATAGAAGAGAGGTTCCCATCCTGGTTCCCGCAACTACCGCTCTGAGCTTAGGAGTCTCTGCCTTTCAATGATGCTTAACATCACGCACCCAAGCACCAGTAACTTAATATAATTTGGTTGTTTTCTTTTTAACCTTATTGAAGAACATCAGTCATAACCTTGTCGTTGATTTTATTTATGATTATTCCTATTCTAAGGGAATGCATAGTAGTGCTCGCTTGATATTCAAGAAAACAAGTTAGTGCTGGCCACAATGAAAAGGTTTGGAACTCTTCATATAAAGAAGGTATTATGAACGCGAAATACTTCGACTTCAAGATTTTGATGATTATTCACGACTTAGGCAACACTGAATCCGAAAAAATGATCTTTACAATTCCGTCTGCCTGTCGTATGTGCGCGACTATAGATGACAAAACGGTTTAACTGAGTATAACGAAATCTCGTCATTGTACATGATGTCATCCGCAATAGTAACTTTTTTGAGATGAGCCATCTCACGCACAAATGCAGGGCCGTTTATTTTTGTCGATTCACTATAAATGGCAGCATGGATTTTAATTAGAATTCATCCCGACACAGAGCTCATTGTCGTATATAACATTCCATTAGTTAAATTTCTCAACAAGAGATTTCAATTTATCAAAATTGCTGTTCCTTGTTCTTCTTCCTCAACTCCACCGTAAATCATGAAATGTATTCTAAAACAATGACGATTAGAATTTTAACCATTTACGAAACGTTTGAAGAGCAAATCGGATACCGTAAAGAAAGTTCCAGTATTGATAATGTTTTTGTGTTGCAACAGCTAATGGAAAACGGCGGGAATATAACGTAGAAACTCATGTAGCTTTCATAAACATGGATCAAGTATTTGATCGCGTGGATCAAGGGTCCGCAACCTGGTTCTCTTTAGCAGTTTTGCCGTGCACTTCTGCGATAATAAAATCGCCTTTCCTAGTACTGTTAATTCAAAGTGTTCGCCAGTTTTCTTTCTAAACGTACGAAGGGACATTTTTAATCACTGTGACATTAATTTGATTTTATTTATGATCATTTCTACTTTTACAAAAGTATATTGGCGCTCTCTAAGTGCTCTAGAATGTAAATTGGTGCTCGCCACATTGGAAAGACTGCGGATCCTTGATGTAGATGCAATTATGCCATAGGAAATAATGGAAAATAAAGACTATGAGATTTATTTATTTATTTATTGCCAAAGAACCTACTTACAGCCAATTAGACTGGCCAAAAAAAGGAATTTACACACACCAAGTAATAAAAATATGACAAAAAGCAACAAAAGAATTTAAGAAAATAACAATGAACAAAAAAGTGAGGCAAAATAACGACAACTACTGCATCGAGTATTAACGATAGATGACTAAGTGACTCGGAGGCATTGATGTGGAAGGTTGAAGCTTGAAAAATGTCCCAGTTAGGACGAGACTGCGATTAAGAAGAGGGATTGTGCAAAGAAGAGGACGGCGAATGCAGGATAAGCGGGGAGTGTCTACGGCGAAAATAGAATGAAGGCGAGGCTTTCTAGCTGGGACACAAAACTTTTTAAAGGCAAGTAATTCAGGACAGTCGATTTCGGCATTTACCACTTTATAAAGGAAAGTAACGCCAGAAAGAATTCTACGCCAATGGAGGGCAGTTACATCTGGAATTCGGTTGAATTCTGGAATGAGGTTACATGATGGCTAACTATTTTGATAAAAAAATAGGATGCGATCGAGAATAGTGAGATTGACAAACATGGTCCAAATGGGCGAGAAATGGGGTCTTTAATGTCGAAGAAAGGTAAGTCGAGAAAGATAAGATCTTTCTGACAAGAAGCTCTTGGAATCGGACTGCTATTCAAAAAGTAGAACAAAAAAGGCTTTTTGTTGAGGGAAATAGAGAGTAGACTGCATTTCTCAGCGTTGTGATTAAATCTCCATTTGGCACACCAAAGGTCAACCTGTGTTAGGTCTTCGCTAATGCTCGCACTGTCATTGCGAGTATTAATCTTTCTGGCGATTTTTCGGCAATCTGCGTAAAGCAATACATGGCAATCAATGCGAACCGATTCAGAAAGATCTTCAAGATACAAAATAAAAAGATAAGGGGCAAAGACACTGCCATAGAGATACCCGAAAGGACAAAAGTCCAAGAGGAACCAGACATGACAACAAGCCGATTGCTATAGGTGAGGAAACTGCTAACTGAGAAAAGAAAAGCGCCATGGAGGCCCCAGAGATAGGCTGGAGCAGAAGTTTGTGATCCAGGGAGTCAGAGGCTTTAGCCAGATCGATAAAACAAATGTCAATCTGGGACTTAGTGGATAGAGCATCAACTGCATTAATGCTGCAGAACAGAAAGATTGATAAAGAAAGAGCGACCAGGAATGATACCATGTTGATTAGTTAATGGGGTTGATGAGGTTAAATAAAATAATCCCCTAAGCAAAATGCGTTCGCAAATAAATTATTGACAGTATTGGAAGTAGCGAAATGGAGCGACATGAAGATACTGAATTTTTATTGCCAGACTTATGAAGAGGTATGACGTTGACCGATTTTCGCAGAAGGGAGAAATAATCCGAAATGACGGTTGAAGAGGGAGCGACGTTTTTCAGGAGGAAAGCGGCGAGTTCGAAGGGAACGGTTGGGAGAAAGAGAGCTGAGGAGGTAAAAGCATTCATTGGGAGATGTGGAGATGGTAGATAAAGTATTAGAAGACGCACGATAGATTGACTAATAAGAGAGATTTTATCGTGCAGAAAAGGCTGAAGCAAGAAATGAGTTTAACAGTTCGAGACGACGGGAGTCTCCATCAGCATAAGATGCATTCTCAGGGATTCTGCCGTTCTTGCGTTTGGAGTTAGACGCAGACTCCGAAGAGATTGAGGACACGTGGGCGTTATAGTGACGTTTTAGAATGAACTTGCAATGCCTCCTTAAGTCAAGAAAAGTCTCTGGGTTGGGAAATCTCTTAAATAAGCACCAAGCTCTTTGGTATTATTAATGGAAAGAATAGGAACATAATTTAGCCATGCAGGGAACTTCTTTTAATGAGCCCACCTAAGTGGCACGCAGTGTTTCATTATCGCAGCATAACAACCGTATAATATCTCAAGGGCGTCGTCCATGGAGACAGACTTGAGAAAACACCAGGGGAGCATATCAAGGTAGTCAAAAGTTTAAATTCAGGAATAAAAATCAAAACAGAAAATTGAGATAAATACATAGAAATTAATCAGAAAAATATGTAGTTTAACATCTATAATGTTTAATATACACATGATGACATTGTTCTTGAATGAAAACGACAAGCATCGCTCGGAGCTAATTTAGGAAAAGATTTATATGCAAACACTCCTATTAGCAGGCGATCAATTATTTCTGGAAGAAAGGCAGAATGAATTTAAAATGGGTACGCGACGGCCACATAAAATAGCAGAGGATCATAATTGTCAAATATACACACAAAAAAGTAATGGATTTCCATGAATAAGAGTTAGTTCGATCAATATTAGCTTTAGAAGATAAGATAATTGCGGCTAACTTTAGTTATTTAGCATGCGACGTATAAATAATAAGAAATTACTTCGATGTCAAGTAATTTACGGTACATTAAGAACGTCATTAAAAATTAAGCAAGAACAAAGAGACAATTAAAACTTAATAACTAACAGCTGTACCTTCTTTATATTATGACATTGAAACCCGAGTCATTACAGATAAAAAAATTAACGGGATTCAGACCGAAGAGACGGGATTATTAGGCGTTCTTTACCACCGAAGCGGTCGCAGCGGAACGCCTTCTGGGCACGTCCTTCCGGATGTCTAATCTCTGAAGCGGCGGATTTTAAGTGAATTAAACATTAGTGAACCTTATTAAAATTTATCGCCGAATTGCAATTTCGAACTGCATCCATCAATTAGAATTTCCACATTATATAAATACTTAAAATAAACTTATACCCGTTTGTCGTTAAATCGCATCCGTCAAGCAAACAACTAAATGCCTAATTTTTCTCTCTATAGCTCTTATACGATCTGCGATGTATAGACTAAAAAAATTGTTCGAATCGAGGACGACATTCGCAACGAAAAAGTCCGCGAGACCATATAATTACAACTTATATATAGTTTCGGGTATAAAAATTCGAGAACCGCCCAATCTTTCTACGTCGTTTCATACGTATTTTCCATTAAGAACGCCTTTAAAATCTCTGTGTATTCCATTTATGGAGTATACATTTCCTTTCCGTTGAGACAGAAGGGAAGGTAATAACCACCAGCAAAGATATGACAAATAACGAAAAAAGAGATCTAAAAAATAAATTTATCAATATAAAAAGTATGGAATGAGCATTCCAAAGAATGGGAAGGGAGAGAATACCAAAGAAAGCCCTCAATTATAAAGCAGAAGCAAAGAGGAGCGTGGGGAGACCGAGAAAACGACGGAGGGGTCGTAACAGGACAGGAGATATCTAATCCGTGAAGATAAAACGCCTCAAAAATATGTACGCATATCAACGGTGAGGTTATAACGTTTCGAGTTTTACACCCAGCTACCCACTCCAACAGCAACAGCATCGTTGCTACGAGTCAAACCGGACGTAAACGTGTATTATTGTAGGCAGTGACGTCAGAACACGGACTAGAAGCGAATGTATATGACAATGTTTGTGGAGTGTATGCTGTACCGATATTTTATCCCGGGTATGTGGTCTTTCACATATCTTTGATCCGTATGCGCTCTGCGCTTTAACCCAAACTACTGCCGGC
Organism: Tanypteryx hageni; assembly: GCA_028673005.1. Taxonomy (NCBI): domain Eukaryota; kingdom Metazoa; phylum Arthropoda; class Insecta; order Odonata; family Petaluridae; genus Tanypteryx; species Tanypteryx hageni. The sequence goes on from CM054117.1 coordinate 4,655,125, forward strand.
GTCCCGCATGCGGCTCTCAATAGCATTTTATGCGACCCACAAAGCTATGATGAAAAGGTAATCCGTAAAATTTATAACAGGCAATTAAATATTTGTTAATTGAAACTAAGGTCATAAAAGCTCGAACGTTGAAATTATGAAGCTAAACAATGTTTATACTAAATTTTCACTAAGAACATGATACCTAGGAACTTCCAGGTAACATAGAATGTAAATTCTTATGCGGCTCGCCTGAGCAATCGCAGCATGCGGAAAAGTCTCTCCGTTCAAGTTTCTCGCATTTTTTGGTCATATTCCGCACCACCCTTTCTACTCGAGCCGATTTCTCAATGGGTGCACCTGGCACCACCCGACGAATACCACGAGAGACACATGGCGACTCCAAGATGCACTTCGAAATGGATTCCAGTAAATCGAATAGCTGAATTGAAATCTAACACCGCATAAATTACAGTTTAATATTATGATATTACAGAGGAGCTTTTTGAGGCAAAGTCGAAAATTTATAATCAAGAAACTATAAAACCTTTATTCCCTTTTGTTAGTCACTTTGTCCACAACGGTCAGACGTTTCTTCAGCCTGGTCAACCAAATTATTAGTACGGGCTCCTAGTTTTTCCCCAGCATTGTCATAGGCAAAAAAACAAAAAAGATTCGGGTTCGACTCCAGTAGATAATTTCTATTTCCCTTAAGATAGCACGTGAAAATGAATCTAGCGACGTGCAATCCTTCATTCTTTCGCTCATAAAAATTGGAAAAATTCACCCTCGAGCTCCAATCTGGGACTGCCTTAAAGGAAAAGCAACAAATTTTTATAGTCTTATCGCGGGTTGTCTCTCCGTCCAAAAACGCTCGAATTTAACGTTTAAATGACCAATTTTAGCAAAATTTAGCGATTTCATGAGAATTTGCCATGAAAACCATGCCACTGTCGAAATCAAGACCCCGCTACTGTCTCAGTAAGAGATTTTAAGTTAAATAATAATCTGATATGGCCGCCACATGACTTTCTCTATAACAGTAATATTTCTAAGAATTCCAAATAGGTTAGATAATAATAAATATTTAAAGAAACTGCTAGAAAATTTTAGACTACAAAAAACAGAAATAAACTCAAACCATAGCCTTCTGATATAGGAAAGCGTTACTAACAATAAAACGTAACTAACCGTCAATTGTTAACAATAGTCGTCGGTAGGTGGCGTGGTGGTGGCAGCTAAAATATAAGATATCTCTTAAAATGCATTATATGGGAAAATATTTCAAACAAAGGTTGTAAAAAATTAAATTTCCTACAACTTTTATTTCAGTACATTTTCGAATATTAAATCAAATATTTCAAAATAACGGATGTGACAAGAGTAAACACCCACTTCCGGTAAACCGATTGTTACCAAAAACTATTCAGCTCTTGTGATTTTTATAAAAATGTTAAATATAAAATTTCGCGTTGAGATGATTAATAGGTTTTGAGTTACAGCACCCACAGAAAAGCTGTCTCACGCGCGCGCGCACAGAGAGAGAGAGAGAGAGAGACCATCCAAAAAATGGTGAAAACGTGTTCAGGGGACCTCCAAACGTGTATTTCCGTTAAAATCACGAAATCGATTTTTTCATTAAAACAATACTGCTATACTATACTACGCATGGAGAAAATAATAAATAACATATTCCTTTCCGTCATATTGACGAGCTTTTACGCCAGTTTTTATAATAAAAGTCCAAGTGGGAACCCCGGAGTCGCGCCTCTGGTGGCGAATTTTGGTAACGTGAATAATTTGAGGCGAGAAGTACGATGTCGACTGATTACATGGCCTTACCACCGTTAAATTTTAGACTGCTAAACGTCTACAGTAACGCCATGGTTTTGATTTTAGGCGCGTATCTTTTCGCCATTCGATTAACACGGAGATGGCTGCCGTATATTTATTATTAGTATTTGTAAAACTGCTTAATAATCATAGTAGTAATTTGGACTTGAACCAAAGAACGCGCGAAGGAAATTAATTTCCTCACCGTCGGTTATCAAATGGGCCAAAATTTTTATTGAGTAGGGAAATTTTATGTTTTCCAGATGGAAATCATTCATCGCCAGGGGCAACCGAATTGGTGCTGATTTGGCGTCATTAGCTACATTAAATTGGATTGATATATAAAACCAGTTTTTATTCGTTTATTGAAAAAACTGTTAGGGTAGGTTGAGTTGGAAAAATGAAATGAAATTGTAATGAAAAAATATTTTGTATTTTTATCGATATATCAAAGTGAATAATAATTTTCAGTCTATAAGCTTAGAATCATTTAAATTCTATTTCAGCAGGCATTCATAGTGTTCTGTTTACTTACATTTGGATTTAAAGTTAGGATACGATATATTAGTCTGATGAACAATGAAACGCAAATTAGACGGACATATGGAAGAGCAATTTATATTTGTTTATCGTAACAACAGTTTTCTCAGTGTGAGTTGTGAAAATGTACATTACTTAAATTATTTGTTTTACCTTTGATACTGTAATAAAAATTTGCTTTTCTAATGTTATATACTTTATAAATTTTGGAAAAATATTTATTAGTTTTAACCGAGATTGTTTTCATCCGTGATATAACGGTACAGAAGGCCAATCCTGTTGGTCTGTATGTTGGAACGTCGCCCCTCTGAAGACGAGTTATGGCAAAGAGAATAGCTCCCGAGAACGGCACGGGCGTTTTTCGAGGATTTTTCTCAATAGACTGGAATCTACTCAACCTACTGGGATGAAATCGGGTTTTAAAAGGCTCTCCGATTTAAAGAGAAAGTCTATTTGTTTGAAGAGAGACGTCGAATCCATGCAGAATTAGCGTAATAATGTATATAGAAACAGGAAAGAACAGCGATTTCTTCAGTTTTTAGCAATGAGCCATGGCATATCCCATTGTCACCGCGTTTGAAAGTCCAAGGCTTTCATATTTAATGTTATGCATACTTACATTGTGTATGTGTTTTCCGTTAGTTGTTACGAACCTATGCTTATTTGTGTGCGTGTTTTCTGCTAACATTTTCTTGTTTTGTCATTCTGTATATAAGATTGTGTGTGTGTGTGTATATATATATATCACCATAAGTAGTCTGTCTGTAGACAGGTCCGTGATTATTCATGGTTAAATCTGGTTCTACATATACTCCTATTTTCCACTGTCCTCTTTATATCTTGATAACTCTCTTTCCCTTTCAAATCGTCTATCAGCTGAAACCTTTTCCTACCTCTTTCCCTTTTACCATCTAGTTTTCCTTCTAACACGCCTTTAATCATACTCTCTCTCCTCATGTAATGTCCAACCCAGTTAGCCTTCCTCTTTCTAATATTAGTCTGTATAATCATTAGCTTCTATCCTATTCTTCGTAGCACTTCATCGTTTTTCATCCTATCTGTCCATTTTATCTTCAGCATTCTACTCCAAGTCCACATTTCAAAGCTTTCCAAGGATTTGTTATGATACTTCCAAGGTATTTATATTCTGAAACTTGTTCTAATGGCTTTCCCCCAATACTTATGTTTAGATTCTCTTATTTGCTCGATATTCGAATGACCTTGGATTTTTCTGTATTTATTTTCATACTGTATTTTCTACCTGTTTTTACTAGTATATTTATCATTTTCTGGAGTTCCTTTTCCTTTTTTGCTAAAAGTACTTGATCATCCGCGTATTTTACTGTTCTTATAAGCATTCCTCCAATTTTGTAATCTCCTGTGCATTCTAACGCTTCTTGCATTATATTATCTCCATATATATTGAATAGGGTCGGCGATAGGCAGCAGCCCTGTCTTACTCCTCTACCGATATTTACTTCGCAGGTGTCCGCATTCTCCAACCTGACCTTTACAACTTGATTCTCATATAGATTCCTAATCAGTCTCATGTCTTTCCAGTCTACACCTATATCCTTTAATATCTTCATCAACTTTACCCAATTTACTCTATCAAAGGCCTTCTGCCAGTCTACGAAACATGCGCAGATATCTTGACTGTATTCTATTGCCCTTTCTGATATGATTTTAACTACTCCTATAGCATCTCTAGTTCCTCGTCCTTTTCTGAAACCGAATTGATCTTCCCCTATTATTTCTTCTGCCTTTTTCTCCAGCCTTTTATTAAGAACCCTCGTGATGATCATCAAAGTGTGTGACAGAAGGCTTATCGTTCAGTAGTTTTTACACTGCATTGCCTTTGGCTTCTTCTTTAGAGGGACAATTGTTACTTCTAGGAAATCCATAGGCCACTCTCCCGTGTCGTAAATCTTATTAATTAATTTCGTGATCGCTTTTAGTCCTAATCCTATTACTTAAGGCACCTTCCATTGCTACCTGTGGCTTTCCCATTCTTTAGTTCCACTATCGCTTTTTCTATTTCGCTCTCCATAATACTTGGTCCTAAGATGTCTTCTTTAATGTTTTCCTCATTTTCCATTTCTATTTTTGCCGATCCTGCCTGCTTGCTGTATAGTTCCTTAACGTATTCTTCCCATACCTGTGCTGCATCCTTTGTTTCTGAGACTTGCTTCCTATTCGTATTCATAATTCCTTTACCACGAATTCCGTTCGACTTCCTATCTTCTAATTCCAGTGTCCTAGCGTACATCATATCGTACCGCCCTAACTTCTCCATTTGCTGTATTACATCTCACACACGCACGCGCACACACACACACGCATATAGTATATATATATATATAGTATATATAGTATATATATATATATAGTATATACTATATATATATTAACTTAAGGAAAAGAATAGCTAGTGATGAGGGTGGCAAAAAGGTGTTGAAGGAAGCCCAGCGGACACTTACCAAGTTGGCAGGCTGCTGGGGGCGTCGAAGAGACACGTACAACACACGAACACAAAAAAACACAAAAAACACGCAAGCTTATCGGGCCTATGCCCTTCTTCAGCGATAGAGTGTGTATATATATATATAGTAGAATCCCGAATTAAAGTTTCTCCAATTAAGGTTTTCCGCCATTTAAGGTTGCTTTTTTGTGGCCCCGACCAAAGCTCCATATAAATGATGCATTATATTATCCGATTTAGTGTTCCTCGATTTTGTGAATTGCCCGCATTTAAGGGACAAAATTCTCGTCCCTAGACGGGTATCGTCTCAATTTAAGGTGCGTTTACATTATGCGAGGCAAAAAAATATTATTTAGTGGAGTTATAATGCAATACAACACACTATCCATCAACAATGCAACACATTCCTGTATTGTTACATTAAATGAACTCATATAATTAATATTTTGTCGTGCCGTGTTTTCTCAAACCATCTTTAGTCCTTAACTCGTTAAATACTCATTGGAGCGAACAAAAGTTCAATAAAATAATTAAATACATTTTTTGTCAAATAACTTTTCCTGTAAAACGTAAGGTTTACGATAAATTTAAAGAAAAGGAAATTAACGTGTTTGCGTTACGATTTTCGGTGTCATTTATTTATTCAAAATAAGTATTAATTAAAAATTTTACAACTGAAGAACCTTGGGAGATATTTTAATGAAATTTGGTATTGGGGAGTTTTATTAAAAATTGTCAGCCAATCCCAATTTTGGTTAAAATCGAATTACAATAACGACCACTTTACAAGAAGACCTACATGTATTTTACAACGTATTATCAACTCGGAAACCGCTGAACGCATTTTGATGAAATTTCGTATTCGGAAGTTTTACTAACATTTCTCGAAGGGATTCCAATTTTCGTTAAAATTGGACGATAATTACAACCACTTTACATGAAGAACTACACGTAGCTTACAATGTACGTTTCAACTAGGGGGCAGCAGGACGTATTTTCATGAAATTTGGTATTGGGGAATATTACTAAAATTTGTCGATCTCAAAGAATTGATTTGGAAACTGTGTACTCCGACATGGAGTACACCTTTCCATCCTTGTATATTCAATATAAAATACCTGTAACTTGACAGGAAGATTACATTTCCATTAATCTGTACTCTTAATATTTGTGTTTCAATTAATAATAATTTGATATTAATAAACTGCCTTTTAATCTTTCAATTTAAGTCTATCGACATTTAAGGTATAACTCGATTTAAAATACAACAAACTTGTCCCCCAGACAAACGTTAAATGGGGATTCCACTGAGTGTATATGTATGTATGTATGTATGTATATATGTATGTGTATATATATATATATATATATATATATATATATATATATAAATGAATGGCAACAAGTTGTTGGGATAAGGAAGTCCAGTGATCACTCACCAATAAGATAACTTCAGGATGGCGAACTACTGGAGGTGTCGAAGTGACACACGTAAAAAAAAACACAAAAACACGGAAGCTATCGGGGGCATCTTAATGGGGAGGATCACTGGGCTTTCTTATCTCAACAACTTGTTGCCATCCGTTTATCCCGTTTACCTTTACTCTTCCGTAAGCATTTATATATATATATATATATATATATATATATATATATATATAGTTGAGGTAGATAGTTTATTTCTGAAGGGCAGTTACTATAGTTTTACTATCAAAGTCGTAAATAATAAAAACATTCCAACTATGGTTTAATACGACTCGCGAATAAACAGCGATACAGCGTGATCGACCAGATGAGTCGCAATCAACGAATTCCCATTCACGTTTTCTAGCGAAGTGAAAAACACGAGGCAGCTCAAATACATTTCATTGTGTCAGCGTACGAGAAGAGAAGAGCGCGTTGCGTTCTTAACAAGGAGCAGAGGCATTCTGGGAAGGCATGCCGCATGTGCCAACTTCGCTACGAGTAGTAAAGCTAGATGGGAGATGAAATTTGCTGATGGGCAATATTCTGCTAACCTAGTTTTGGAAGAGGCGTGCATTTGTGTCCGGAGGGAGGAATGGGCGCTGCGCTGGCGAACAGCGCACGAGTGGATTACGCCACTGCGGCGCACGCGGAGGAATCAGTCGTAGTCCGAATGGTCGACAGAAATTGACACGAGGAAGTTTCCTCTAGAGAGAGAGAGAGAGAGAGAGAGAGAGAGAGAGAGAGCCAGTGAATCTGTGATCGAGGGAGGCATCAAGAAGGACATTCTAAGTCAACCGAGGTGAGTTTAAGTCGCAACTGCGCATATTAGATATTTTTGTCGCGGCGACATTTTGTTCACGGTTAGACATTAAAATGGCATTCGTCTCAAATGGAAATAAATGCTTAAGTTATATTTTATCAATCATGTGCCTCTGCAAGCATTCAGAGAATATTATATAAAAAGGAATGGATCCCAATTTCAACGCTGATAAACATTTGAGATGTGTCACCATTAACATGAACCATTCCATACATTTTAAATTGTTTATACGTCAATTACTTTAAGATTTTGTTTTTCTAACTTCGGTAATTTCAATATTTTACCATTAGAGATCTAAATGGATTGTACAAAAACGTTACGCAATGCTTTTCCATCCAAAAATATTAAATATAATACGTTCCGAAAGTTAATCTTCTGGTAATCTAATCACTCGCACGAGTATCGGGTTTTAAGCCGTTCAAAAATATTACAAAAACGGCCTTTCTCAGTCGAAAATCTAAAATACAATGGAAAAGAGAGAAAGAGAGTGGAATCTTGAAAAAAGCGACATAAAAGCAATAAGATTGAAGCTGCGACTTTTTCCTCCGCTCCATCATCTCCACGCAGGCCCCGCTTCCAGAGGGACCATGTCTTCCGCACCCGCGCGGCTCCTCTCCTTCCACCCGCTCTCTCCGGCCGTCATCGCATCCGCAGTCCGAATCGCCGTGACCTACGGCGCCGGCTTCGGCTTCATCCTCCTTCTCCGCACCGCCATTCTCTTCTATCGCCCAGACATCGTCGACATGAGGCACCGCCCGCTGGACGTCGGATTCAAGTTTTTGGACAGTTACGACTTCATCGTGGTGGGCGCGGGGTCTGCCGGATGCGTCGTGGCCCACCGCCTAACGGAAAACCCGGCATGGAATGTGCTGCTGCTGGAGGCGGGAGGAGACGAGACCGTTCTGACGGACATTCCGTTGCTCTTTCCCTCGCTGCAACTGTCGCCGCTCGACTGGCAGTTCAAGACGGAGCCTTCCGGAACGAGCTGCCTCGCCTCGGACGACGGGAGGTGCAACTGGCCGAGGGGTAAGGTCTTGGGCGGTTGCTCCGTGCTCAACGCCATGATGTACGTGCGCGGCAACAGGAAGGACTACGATCGCTGGGCAGCCATGGGCAACCACGGGTGGAGCTACGACGACGTGTTGCCTTACTTCAAGATGTCGGAAGACAACCGAATACTGGAATTAAGGGGGTCTCCCTACCACGGAACAGGAGGACCACTCACCGTTGAATATTTCCGGTACCACTCTCCCATAGTGAAAGCTTTCGTCGAAGCGAGTGAGGAACTAGGATTCAAAGAGACGGACGTGAACGGCGAGTGTCAGACGGGTTTCACCATGACGCCCGGGACAATTAGAGACGGCCTGAGGTGCAGCGTGTCGAAAGCGTACCTCAGACCCATCCGGGACCGGCCCAATTTGCACGTGAGCATGTTCTCTCGCGTTACGAAGATCGTGTTCGAGGGGAATCGGGCGGTCGGCGTGGAATTCCACAAAGACGGAAGGGATTTCAAGGTCAAGGCGACCAAGGAGGTGATCCTGAGTGCCGGAGCGGTCCAGACGCCTCATTTGCTAATGGTTTCCGGCATAGGACCCGCCGAACATTTGCAGCACCACGCCATCCCGGTTATCGCAGACTTGCCCGTCGGTTACAATCTTCAGGACCACGTAGCAATGGGCGGCATCGCATATCTGCTGGAAAGCGCCGTGGGCTTCGTACTTCCGCGTCAACTGACCCTCGACAACCTAGAAAAGTTCCTCTTTAAACAACAGGGTGCGATGTACGCCTTGCCAGTTTGCGAACTGATGTTATTCGCAAATACCCGCTACTCCAACGACACCGATTGGCCAGACGTGCAGCTGTTCCTCACGTCGTATGCGGACAACACCGACGGAGGGATCTTCGGAAAGAGAGATCAAGGTCTCACCGACGAATTCTACGCGGCCGTGTTCGAACCAATCCTTTACAAGGACGCGTACAGCATCATTCCCCTTCTCCTCCGGCCCAAATCTCGAGGCCGCATTTCCCTGCAGAGCAAAGATCCTTACGACCCGCCCCTGATTTACCCCAACTATTTCTCCGATCCTGAGGATATCAAGGTTCTGATAGAGGGCGCTAGGATTGGTTACGCCTATAGCAGGACACAGACCATGTCCCGCCTGGGTGCGAGGATGAACCCCAACATTTTCCCTGCCTGCACCAATATGGATTATCTCTCGTACTCATTTTGGGAATGTGTCATTCGGCAGTACACGATGACAATCTATCACCCGGTGGGGACCTGCAAGATGGGACCCGACTCGGATCCGTCAGCGGTAGTGGATAGCGAACTGAAAGTAAGGGGAATACGTAGACTTCGGGTGGTGGACGCATCTATAATGCCCTCAATAGTCAGCGGAAACACTAACGCCCCAACCATAATGATAGCGGAAAAAGCGTCACGTATGATATGTAATAAGTACAGTTTGGTTTGACAACGAGTGCGCATTTCGAAGACAAACATGCCGCGTTCGAGAACAGTGATTATATTAAAAATCGGAAATGGACCGAGCCGATATCCGAGGATATTTTCATTGTATTGTACTTCCTTCAATAGAAGAATGACATTCCTTTACAGAAGGGAATTTTGTGTTGCTTTTTCTGATGAATGAATAAAGTGGCATAGAACTAACAGAGGGAGAAAAATGAAGACTAGTGGATCGTTTTCTGTAAAGGTTGTGACATTCTTGGCTAGATGTAACGAAGTGAAACATTACCGACTTCCTTAAAATGTACAACAAAGAACTATATCAAGTACTAATAAAATTACATTTAAGATTCAATCTGTTAAATTACAGTGATTTCATGCTTTAATTTTAAGAAATATGTTTTATACGAATGCAATTATATATATATATATATATATATATATATATATATATATATATATATATATATATATAAACAACTTCTCTTTTGGAGGGCACCACTACCTACAAAGAAAAGGTATCGCGATGGGCACCCTCCTATGCCAATGGCCAATGTCTTCTTAGGTGAATGGGAGGAACGCTTTCTTGACGTTTCCCCCAGACCACTCCTATGGCTGAGATATATTGAAGATATTTTTCTTCTCTGGAGGCATGGACCCGACTCCCTACAATCCTTTTTACAACGTCTCTCATTCCATCCCACGCTTTCCTTCACCCACCAATCTTCTGCCTCCAACATCACTTTCCTGGATGTCGATCTCTCCATCCGGGAAAACATAATCTACACCAGCGTGCACCTCAAGCCCTCCAACCGTCTTCAATATCTCCACTTCGACAGCTGCCATCCCCTCCACCCTCGAACATGCATTTCTAAAGCGCGGATACCGCCCGGATCTGAACCGGGACCAAATCCGCGGGTACCCACCATCCCCTAACCCCTACCCCAATTCCCACGCCATCACCGATTTCACCCCACAACTCACCCTAACCACCCTATTTTTCCTTGGCATCCTCGACATTTTGAGAAATATCCTAAAAGCCCTATCCTCACATCCTCCCCCCACCAGGTTCCATTTCCTAGACCACATATCCTCTCTTTCCGCCGACCCCCTAATCTGGCAAAACATTTTATGGAAAAAGAACCCCCAGCACCCACTCCTCTGCACTCTCCCGGATCTCACCCCTGCGGTAGACCCCGATGTCTCATATGCCCAATAAACCCCCCTGCAATTCCTTCTCCAGCCCCACAACTAACATCACCTACCCCATAACTTCTCCTTCTATATTGGCCTCACCAGCAATCCCCTCAACATCCGCATGAACGGCCACCGCAACATCGTCATTCTTAAACGACCGCTGCCTGTGGCCGATCATGCGAACAATCACAACCTAAAATTCAATGATTGCTTCACGATGAGGGCCATTCGCGCTCTCCCCGATAATGCTTCGGCTCCCCAACTCCGTCAGTGGGAGCTTGCACATATCCATCTTCTAAACTCCTTCACCCCCCCTGGCCTCAACCTTCGCTAGCATTTCACTCCTTTTCTGCCATTCCCCAACCTCTTCCGTATCCTCCAATCCGCACTACTCTTCCACCACCATGCCTCCACCCAATGTCACTGTCATCAGTTGTCTCTCTTCTGTGCTGAAGAAGGGATCGTCCTCGAAAGCTTCCATGTTTTTTGTGTTCATTTTACGAGTGTCACTTCGACACCCCCAGCATCTCGCCAAACTGAAGTCATTTTATTGGTGAGTGCTCAATGGGCTTCCTTATCCCAACAAATTGTTGCCATAAATAAATAAATATATATATATACATATATATATATATATATATATATATATATATATATATATATATATACTAGTAGAAGGTGCTTGCATACTGCAAGCATTTCATCTCACCTTAAAAACATTCATCTTTCAGAGAGATATTTCATCATGGTAAATATCTCTTTAATACAAAAGATTTCTCCCCGGGACCGTTTTCGTTTTTTCCTTATGGAAAAATATTAGAGTATAACAATCACTAATTTTTAAAAATTTCGAAATATTATACTTTCCCACATTGAGTTAATAATGCCACACATTTCTGCCAAATTTTAAATTTATAGTAAAATTAAAAGTGAAATAACATTTATCTAATTATTTAAATTTAAATAATTTATAACGGCCAAAATAACAATTTTATGGATAAATTGAAAAGTTTATTCGTTTACATAAAGTAACTTCTAAATAATTTAAAAATTACAGATCCCTAACTTGTGGCGTAATGTTTAAGCATTATTTGTTTAAACTTGAAGAATTTTTAACTGCCAAAAAAATTAAAATATCAAAATTTCTATAATCCCTATTTCGTTTTTTTACAAACCCTACCTCTAAAAAAAATTTCAGCTACATAGCACATTCGAAAATACATAAACCTCTAAAATTTGTTTAAACAATTGCGAATTTTTAGCGGCCGCATTGTTGAACTTTTTCAAGATTTTCGTTTTTTCTAGTCGGTTTTGCACAAAATCCTACATAAGAAAAAAATTTCGAATATCTAGCTCATCTCTAAGTGCCTAAACCTTAGTATCCTCCTATATGTATGTTATATCCTCCTCTGTAAGAAACGTCTATATATAATGATATATATATATATATATATATATATATATATATATATACATATACACACACACACACACATATATATATATATATATATATAAACACGAAAGCTTTTCGGGCATATGCCCTTCATCAGCGACGGATAGAGAGTAACTCATATATATATATATATATATATATATATATATATATATATATATATATATATATATATATATATGATGAGGGTGGCAACAAGGTGTTAGGGAAACCCAGCGGACACTTACCAAGTTGAGGACCAAGCTGGCAGGCTGCTGGGGGCGTCGAAGAGACACGTAAAACACACGAACACAAAAACACACGCAAGCTTATCGGGCCTATGCCCTTCTTCAGCGAAAGAGTAACGTATATATATATATATATATATATATATATATATATATATATATATATATATATATGAGTTACTCTCTATCCATCGCTGATGAAGGGCATATGCCCGAAAAGCTTTTGCCACCCTCATCACTACCTTTCCTTTTTCTTAAGTTAATATATATATATATATATATATATATATGTTCAAATTAAATCAAAATCACTACGCAAATTTGCACTTTAATTTATATTCGCGACAGGTTCTACAGTATCAACTGCATCATCGGTTGTTTGAAGGGCTTACGATGGCATTACTGGGTGTCCTAAATTGAATATACCAAAAATAAAATTGAATATTTTTTATCATATGAGATAGCACCAAAATTAAAAATAAAATATCTTCTTGAGACTCGGAAGTATCATTTTATTCGAATAATTAATAATAAATTTCTAGTTATAGTGATGGATAAGACCATCACATATACGAAGTTTTAGTTCTTCTTGATGACTTGGTTTGTCATAGCAGACTTTTGTTTCCATAAAGTCCCAAATATAGAAGTCCAAATCGAAGAAACGAGCAGGCCATTATGTAGGCCCTCCTCTACCAATTCTCCGGAAATGTGTTTTTTAAAAAAGTTCTAACATTTCGCGCAAAGTGCGAAGGTGTTACATCCTGCTGGAAAATTGTTCATTCTTCTACGGGAATACCAACTGAAATGGAAATTGTTTGATTTCTTTTGTATAATGTCATTCCGCGAAGTAAAATACTCTTTTGTTAAGTATATAGAGATACTATCGATGCAGATATTCTTTCATTTGTAAGAACTGAAGATAATCAAACATCAAAGCTCCGACACTGGTATTTTCAAACAATAAAAGTTGGAATTATTGGACACGAAAATCATAAATTTAAATAATCGGAGATGAGTAGTTTAATGAAATAGTTAAAAGACTTCACAGAAAGCAGGACATTATGAACCATATGCGTAACTGATCCAGATTGCACGATTCAATGCAATGGGAGCTCAAAACCACTATCGGCAATAGAAACTACTTTGAATCAAATAGAAGACTCGGACGTCTTTTTTTATCGGGTTTCCACTCGTAATTTTATATTTCCAAGGAATATGGAGGAATATTTTCCACAAAACGCCCCATAGCAATTATACTGTTAGATGTAATTTATTCTGAATGCTTCTCAAGAGGAAAAGTATTGATTTATCTCAGGATCAGCAGATATTACCTCGACCTCTTGTGGCATAATGGATAATTATTTGAGACTCGCTGCAATTAATAGCAAGTTGGCATTCACTCGATTGCATTGCTTTAACTAACATGAAAAATCACGTCAAGCGCTGGTGTATTCGTTAAACGAGGGCAAAAAGCACGACCTCGGTAAGAAGAAAACACCGCAAATTATCCGCCCAAGGGCGTTACTTATAGATCGGGATTCATTATAATCGGAGGAACAGTTGGTATATTTCCAGTTAGGGTGGATTGTACTCTAAGGAGGAGAAGGACATCTTTAATTGAAGTGAGTGCAGAAATCGAAGTTAAATTCTGCATATGGGGTCGGCTGCATGAAGGAGAAGATGCAGCTAGATGGGGCTCTTCAATCCGGCAATCTCAGACTCCGGCGTAAGAACTCCGAAGGAGGAGGAGTGGAGGAGGACGCTAGAGGCGCTGACGAATGACCAAAGGGAAGGGAAAGGGACATCGAATCGAAGCAGCCCTAGATAACAAACTGATTGCATCGAATTAAATGAAATGAGTGTAGTTCTTTCTCAGATCCGCTACAGAAGGAAATTGAGATAAACTCATGAAGCAGTTCTCCGATTTCATCGACGGAGTTGCATATGTATCTGAAAATATTTTTGATTTTGTAAACAAAGTAATGGAAGCGTGAGTTTACTGTGCTACTGTGTGATGGCGCGGCTTTCTGATCACCTTCATTTATCTACTTCATTTAATCATCGGAAACTAGTTTAGAGAAAACAGAACCGCAGCGATGAGTGGAGAGTAATAGCATTAATACATCTGACGGAAGAAAAGCTTGAAGATGAAACATTTTTGGAGGAATATTCGGAAAGCGATTCAAACCTCTCGGAGTAGCTAGCTCATTTTAATAATTATTCTCATTTTAAATATCCATAACTATGTAAAGTAAGATCCACTTATTAAAGACGTGCATTCATTAAAGTTAGCGACGACCGCACGTGATATGAAAGCCCATCTAAGGCGATGTAGGCTTATCGTTTGCAAAGTCGAGTCCAGTCACGAGCATTGCGGTCACGGTCCAAACTCGACGCAACCGCAAAACTTTTACTGGTCGCACGGCAAACGGCGGTCGATCTAAATGGGCGTGAGCATCGTAAGAGGATACTGCTCACCCGGGTAAGAAGAGAGCACGGATGCACACGCGTGCATCGGAGAGGGCGAGTAGGAAATGGATCACGCTCTGCCGAGGAAAGAAGAGAGGAAAAGGGAGAAGACGGCAGAGATCTAGGACCGAAAAATCGGAGGAACCTTTCAGCAATTTTGGAAAAATGAGGAAGGTAGAGCACAAGGGTAAACTTAGAAGATCAATTCACCCATGAAATGCCTTTTCGGAAACGTCTTCCCGAGATTAAAAGATAATACAACACATTGAAAGAATGCATACTAAAGCACAACTGGCAAGATCACTCGATTTAGCCGCAATTATCCGTCCCCTCGAGTGGTATTCGACGGCGTGCTTCGTCCGAGAACCTTTTCCTCGCTACCTCCAAACTCGTCCGTCGCATCTTGACCACTTTCAACTTTTTTTCTCTTCTCCGCTAAAAAAATGAACATGTCCTTAAACAGTGACCAGGCGGCACCACCAACTCAACGGATGCACTTCGCGCTGCGCTGAGAATGGTCGCCGATGCGATGTTCCATTTTAACTCTCGTCCTAATGTTCTCTCGTCACACATGCCTTTGGACGCCTCCGACATTTCGTTCCGTGTCCCAGCAAACAACATTTTCTCTAACTTCTTTTCTACCACTCCTCTGTTGACAGCCGATATTTATTTTAAAAAAATAATAATAATAATTTTAGGCCTCATTATACCAACTTACCAGAACAACTTTGCGTGTTTTTACGATAACGACAGGCATCCTTGTGCTCCTTTTCACGAGCACAACATTAAAAAGGAATATCAGAGGAGGAAAGAAATCTCTCGGGGATTATTCAACCTCGCTTCGAAGGACACCGCCTTTCGAGGGGCGAGAATCCCCAAGGTGGATGGAAACTGCCGGACACTTCCTCTCGCATTCCCCATCCGCTGCTCAGAGAAGGAAGACAGACGCAAGAGTGGATTGAATTGATTCGGCGAACGCTTTTGGCTTTTACGCGCCGTAAGTACAATCTCGATCTTTTATACATTTGGCGCTGCGACGCGATGGTCGGTAACAGAAATGTTTCTCGGTTGAAAAAATAAAAGCGAAGCTTACGAATGAGTTGAGTCGTCTCTGAAATAAATTCCACGCATAATAGACGATTACCATCATCGAGATAGAATTTAAGAGGCGCGACTGATTGGCACCCTTTTAGCGAGAATATTTGACTAAAACTTGTAACGTGCTATAGGCATATGAGAGCCATTCACAATCATCTACTGATGATGAGACCTTCGCTCTTAAAATGCGTATATAAAATAACTTTCCATTATCTTTAATAGACCTGTGCGATTGAGATTGAGTGCGTGTGTGTGTTTGGTCTTGGTCTGTTTGATACCTGTCGTTGTCGTGAGACTCATAAACCATCGGCAATTTGTTTGAGATATCAAGTCCCTGGAGAGAATAAATTTTTCCGTAAACTTTATATATTTTTATGTTTACCTCTAATTATTTTTTATTCGTACGGTTTAGGAGTTTGTTTTAAAGAATAAAAAAAATTTAATTGTAAATTTCAGTGCAATAGACACTTTCGCAAATCCGAGGAAATGTGGAACTGCCGAAATCTCCGGCAGCTGGATTTCATATTTCCCTCAAATGTTTTTCGATGGCCGAATTTCCCATTAGGCGCAGTAGGCGTTGTAAGGGCGAGATCACTTTTGCTCTTATTTAAAAATTTATTTATATTAAATTAATTACATGTGAAAAATGAAATCAAGCGCGATGTTAATGGCCCGCA
The DNA here is from genome assembly GCA_028673005.1 of Tanypteryx hageni. Classification (NCBI taxonomy): domain Eukaryota; kingdom Metazoa; phylum Arthropoda; class Insecta; order Odonata; family Petaluridae; genus Tanypteryx; species Tanypteryx hageni. The sequence continues at coordinate 4,671,837 of CM054117.1, forward strand.
TTAAAATAACAGGTGTCCGAGAAAGAGTGGACACATTTCGAACACACATAACCACACTTTTCCATTCTAGTATCCGCGAGGTCCTCAAAACGATCCTCCATGCTGCCCACCCAATTCTTGCCTCTACCTTCCACCAGTCCCTCTTTACCAATCCCACGCTCCTCTCCTTCCGCCGGTCCCGCAATTTGGGAAATACCTTGTAGAAGAAGGAACCACCCACATCCGCCACGCCACTTGCTATAGGTGCCTTTCCTTTTCCTTAAGATATATATATATATATATATATGTATATATATATATATATATATATATATATATATATATGTATGTATGTATATGTGTGTGTGTGTGTGTGTTGCGGTAAAAGTACGCAATCGGGAAATGTGTACATTTACCACCAAGCTCGGTAACTGTAAGTTTAAGTTTCCACAAATACGTATTATCCGTACATTTCCGGTGAAATGTGCACTTTTACCGATGTGCCTTGGTAAATGTGGAAATAAGTAAGAATGAGAAATGCTACACTTTAATAATTACGTTAATTTATAACAAAAATCATCGAGGGTTCGGCTTCCCAACTCGAGGGGGGAACACAGTGAACGTGAGGAGGAACCAAAAACACTTCGACTAACTTATCCAACCCGGTGGGGCCGGGTAATATTTCCCTTCATGTTCAAATTTAGTTTAGTTAGTTGTGCACATTTACCACGAAATTTACACATTTACCAGACAACGTACATTTACCGTATTTCTAAACTGCGACAGATGTTCGCGATGCTGCCATGTTGTGGCCTGTGTTGCGACGTTTATCCACATTTACCAGTGTCTCTAGGTAAATGTGCACATATCCCCAATCCAATCGGTAAAAGTATGATATACTTACATTTACCGAACTTGGTGGTAAATTAACATTAACCGGGAAATGTACACATTTACCGGACTACGCACATTTACCGTGACATATATAATCATAGGTAGTCTATCCGTAGAGAGGTCCATGTTATTCATGGTTAAATCTGGTTCTCCATATACTCCTATTTTCCGCTGTCCTCTTCATATCTTGATAACTCTTTCCCTTTCAAATCGTCTATCAGCTGAAACCTTTTCCTACCACTTTCCCTTTTTCCATCTAGTTTTCCTTCTAACACGCCTTTAATCATACTCTCTCTCCTCACGTAATGCCCAACCCAGTTTGTCTTCCTCTTTCTTAAAGTCTGTATAATCGTTCGCTTCTCTCCTACTCTTCGTAGCACTTTATCGATTTTCATCCTATCTGTCCATTTTATCTTCAGCATTCTCCTCCAAGTCCACCTTTCAAAGCTTTCCAAGGATTTGATATCATTTTTCCTTATATATATATATATATATATATATATATATATATATATATATATATATATATATATATTCTGTAGCATTTTATCAAACGCAACTTGAACATCTGAACAATACGTTAATGCTTATTTTGGGAATATAAACTTTTTGGATTTTTTTGCGGGAACTTTTGGCGCCTACGGCAAATGCCGCCTTCGCCATACCCTCGATACGGCCATGCTAACGGTGATCTGTCCAAGGTCACATTAGGCATAAATCCGGACATGGATAAGAAATAAAATAGAATAAAGAATAAAATAAATGCAATAACAAAGTTGAGACCGCCGTGAGCTGAGCGTGGAATCTTTAAAGCGAATCTATAAGGAAGAAAACTTCCCTTTTCTCTGGAAAGCTTACCGATGACGTCAAACGTAATAATAGCCCTTTTTATGGTGCAACCGATATTCTGAGTTTGATTAACACGTGAATGAGTGTAGTATATTGACCGACTGAATTCTAACATTACTTAGAATCGTCGTAGGAACTGGAGACCTGAAACAAAAAACGCCTAAATGAACGAAATGTTATTTTCCTGTCCTCGATTTTTTAATATACATCGAATCGATCCATAAATTAGTTTTTAAAGTAAACAATTTGACGTATTTTTACGGTCAAATCTTCCGTCGTCAAGGTGATTTACGTTGTTGTCGGTTTCGTTTAATTGCGTGTGTTTGACTGGGATTAGTATAAATTTGCATCGCATCTGCCCAAATACTTAAGAAATTTTGCTTCTGTTTAGCAGTTTAAACAATACGTTGGTAACGATAAATCATAAGTAAGGAAATATACAAATATTCAATTATACTTAAATACCACGTTGATGAAGTCATATCTTATATTAATTTGTCGATTTTTGTCCGTCCGAAGCGTTTCTGACGTCACCGACTACGGTGGCACTTTTTAACGTGTTTGAACAAAATTAAATAGAATTTTGAATTTTTGCACGAATACTCGATTTACATATTATATGGCGATGACGAAAAAAATCTCGGAAAAAATCCTGGGTTCGACTCCAAGGAAGACATTTCCATTTCCCATAAGATAACACGGAAAAATAGACTTTTCGAACTGCAGGCTTTTTCAGATTAAAATTAGAAAGAGTTAACCTACGAGTTTCGGATCTAAACCATTAAAAAAAAACATATTATTATGTTTCTTATTCTGTTCATCTTTTTTCGCATACATTTCGAAATCACTCGAGTTAAACGTTTAATTCACATATTTTGGGGAAATTTGCCATTTTAACGGGATGTTGCCTCTCCTACCAATTACATTGTAAGACCTCGAAATCCTATTGGTATCATGGGTGTAAGCTTGCTTTGAATGCTTTAATACGAGAGAGGAAGAAGGAAGGAGAGGGAAATGATTTTCATAGCAACCAAAGTAAACAACATTTGTAAGTTATTATATTGAAAGACAACTGAAAACACTTTTGTAATAGCGTCAAAGTAATTTACGTTATTTCAGTAAATAAATTCTTTTTTTATTTTATTAGTACTGACTGTTTAAATATAACACAATAAATGATTACACAAAAAAAAACAAACTAATTCTCCGTTATTTCAGTAACTCCTTTCTGTTTTGATTGTATAAGTAATGATAATAATTATTGTACATTACAAGCATAAAAGTCAATAAAGAAAAAACCCCGAATAGAAGACCAGGGTTCGACTGCAGGGTATAATTTCTATTCCCCATAAGAAGACCTTCTCAAATCTCCCAAGTATATACGGGAGAAAAATTTTAACAATTATTTATAACTTTATTTATGATTCAAATAGAATAGCTATAATTTACAAAGTATGTTTTATTTCCGGATGAAAACAGTTTGTGGAACGGGTACCTCCCTAGCAGAGATAGAAACTGCTGTTTTTTTTTAAGATTTAGACTACATTTTCCGCGAAAACTGAGTAAGCTTTCAATCTTTGACTAACAGAAAAATAAATTTTAAATCTATTTTAATGGGACGTTTTGTGCGCACTAAAAATAAAAAATGTGAAATTCACATAATTGTGTAAAGAAAATTAAAATACTTTTGGGTATATAAAAGTTGTATAGCGCAGTGGTTCTCAATTCTCTTTCTGTTGCGACACACGACGGTTGATGCTCACTGAGAAAATTTCAAAACCATGGCAATTCACATTGTCGCCACGTTAGTCTCCAATGGTTTTACATAGGAAATATTTATCGTAATTCGGTTTTAGATTACTCTGCACAACTTCGTTTATGCTTAATTCAAGAATGAACAAATTGTTGATTTAATTTTAAAACGTCTTTTCGTGTTGCATTAAGTTGTCCAAAGAAAAATTAATTTAGTCAATTTAACGTTTAAAATAAAAAAATTGTAATATCAGCGATATATTGACATTTATTTGTAAGATTCATTAAACTTTTATAATGTTAAATTTTATTTGCGTTAATATTATTTACGAAGCTATTTTTATCCCTTAAAGTCCGGATATTTTTTTGACCATTGATAAATGTTCAATTTAATCGCCAAAGTTGCTATGAGACCATATATTCCATTCGTAGCACTCGTAAAGTAACCAAAATGGACTAATATAGTGTTTAAGATATGCTCGTCTGCCGGAAATGTTCGTTGTATTAATATTAACCAAGCTATGTTTATGCTTGTATATAGCTTAAGGTTTCGTGTTAATTTCTTTAATTTATACTGAAAATCTTCCAATAAATTTAGACGCGCTCAATTTTATCCTTGAAGAATTCTTGTCATAAATAACAGCATAAAGGTTCTAGGCATTAAATCCGTCGACTTTCATTTTACAGTCACTTTAAAAATGGACGCCTTCAGAGCTCTTGAGCTCGTGAGGAACCCAGCAGCAGCATTCATCGCGCACTCCAACGAACTGGCATTCATCGCGGTGGCCGCCCTCGACCTGATCATCTACCTAACCCGACCGGACATCGCTGACCAGCGCAACCGACCTGCAGACGTGGCGGACGATCTCCTCGACACCTACGACTTCGTGGTCGTGGGGGGTGGGTCGTCGGGTTCGGTCGTAGCCTCCAGGCTCTCCGAAATTCCAGGCTGGAAGGTGCTCCTGCTGGAAGCGGGCGGTCCGGAGACGGTCTTCTCGGACGTTCCTTCGTTGGGGGGCGGTAACGTACGCACCGAAAACGACTGGCAGATACAAGCCGAGCCGGATCCGGGCTATTGCCGCGCCATGAAAGGCGGTCGCTGCTTCTTCCCCCAGGGCAAGCTCCTCGGAGGCACGAGCGTCTTCAACGGGATGGTGTACGTGAGGGGAAATCGCCGAGACTACGACGCGTGGGCCGCGGCGGGAAACGATGGCTGGTCGTACGAAGAGGTGCTGCCCTATTTCAAAAAGTCCGAAGACATGCGCGTGGAGAGGTACAAAACGTCCGAGTACCACGGAACCGGAGGTCCCCTCACGGTGGAAGAATCCAGGTATTACGCGCCGGTCACGGACGAACTGCTGAAGGCTGCGAGGGAACTGGGCTATCCGGACGTGGACATCAACGGGAAATCCCAGAGGGGTTTCGTGCGGTCCTACTGCACGATGAGGGCGGGCCTTCGCTGCAGCACGGCAAAGGCGTTTCTGAGGCCGGCCGCCTCCAGACCCAACCTACACGTGAGTTTGGGGTCGATCGCCTCGCGGATTGTGCTGGACGGTGACGCCAAGCGTGCCATAGGAGTGGAATTCGTGAAGAACGGCTGGCGAAGGACGGTGCGAGCGCGAAGGGAAGTGGTGGTGACGGCGGGAGCCCTAAAGACGCCGCAGATACTAATGCTCTCCGGTATAGGACCGAAGAGTCATCTGAAGGCGATGGGCATAAACGTGGCGGCAGATCTGGCGGTGGGTCGGAACTTGCAAGACCACGTGGCCATAGGAGGCATCTCGTTTCTCGTGGACGATCCCATCACCACGGTTCTGTCGCGGCTCAATCAGACGGAGGCCTTCACCCGGTTCTTGTTTCGCAGCGAGGGACCGTACATGAGCATCGGGGCGGCGGAGTCGTACGGCTTCCTCGACAGCAAGTACTCCAACGCGAGCGACGATTGGCCAGATGTGGCAATCTACAGCAAATCGATAACGGAAAGCGGCGACGGTGGAGCGTTGGTCCGCGTCCTCGAAGGACTGTCGGACGACTTCTACGACGCCGTATTCCGACCGATTTCCGATCGAGACGCGTACGGACTCATCCCGACGGTCCTCAGGCCTCGCTCGCGCGGAGAGGTTGAGCTGAGGAGCGCGGATCCCAAGGCCCAACCCTTGGTGAAACCCAACTACTTTTCGGACGAAAGGGATCTCGACGTTTTGGTCGACGCGGCTGACTTAGCCGTTCGCCTGAGCGAGACCCAAGTCATGAAGGGCCATGGCAGCAGACTGAACCCTAACAAATTCCCGGCGTGCGCCAAGCTGGAATATCCTTCCAAAGAGTATTGGAAATGTGCCGCTAGGGAGTTCTCCATGACTCTATGGCATTTTTCGGGGACGGCCAAAATGGGGCCTTCCTCCGATCCGGAGGCCGTGGTCGACGGAAGACTGCGTGTACACGGAATCGAGGGACTAAGAGTGTCCGATACGTCCATTATGCCCACCATAGTCAGCGCGAATACTAACGTTCCAACGATAATGATAGCAGAAAAGGCAGCGGACATGATTAAGGAGGACAATTTGCTCGAACATGATTTCTGAGATTGTCGATTTCATTATCAATAAAATTATGATATCCACTGTAAGTCTAAAAGCGAAACTACTAAGGAGGACATCATGAATTTACCTCAAGGCATACAGATGTGAAATGCAAGGATGCCCAAATAGATGTATTGAAATATATACTGCCTCACGACATTTGTTAACAGGAAAAATAAAAAAATAGTAGTATTATACTATCCATATCATTTTAAAAGTAAGAACTTGCCTTGGGCAATATATTTTCACGTCAAGTAAATACAACTAATATTTCATGTAAATGCTGACTATATATATATATATATATATATATATATATATATATATATATATATATAATAATATAACGATACGGAAAAACAAATAATATGATGAAATAAATGCAACGAGAGGTTGAGAGGGATAGGAAGGAGCCAGTGAACACTTACCATACGGTGGTGGACGTCCACAGCGATAGAGGAAGGCTTGTGATTTGGAGCTTTCGGGCAACAAACACACACACAAATAAATAAGTAAATATATATATATATATATATGCGGTCGGTTAGACAAAACTTAGACATTCTGTATTGTTAACATTTTGACGATTTGCAGAAAACTGAAATATTTAACCTTTAGTTAGAGGTGTGGGGTCAATATGATCCCACCTAATGTATATTAGTCAACAACTTAGGAATGGGAGTTCAGATCATGACCAATCTTAAGAGTACCTACCTTCATTATTAACCTTGTTCATAATGCTTTAGTATTTTTTATTTTTGGAATTTGTTGAATTTGATATTTTAATGGTTATGCACGAAGTACATAGATATTTTTGTTTTCTTCTGTCCATCGTCTTTGTATGGCTCGAGGTGCTGAACATTTCAACGAAATCTGATGGCATTTCATATATATGCAAAAATGTCATGTATGTATTAATTAAATGAACCATATTGTTCAAGAATTGAAGGTGGTTTACTGTTGTCCATTTTCATAAAATGTCGATTGTATCAAAAGTTGCATTCACCATGCTGGGTAAAATTCGCATGTAGAGGTGGGTCAGGGAAAGGTAATTCGGCGGCGGTTTCTTAGCACTCTTGTTTGATGCACGGTATCAAATGAGTGAGTAGCTAAAAATGCTCAGATTTTGATTCAAACCAAAATAACTGAATAATATGGATCCTATATTATATTTATGTTAATATTTTCTTTTGTTAAAGTGGTTTATAAATAGTTTAATAAAACTTTAAATAATGATATAAAGATATTTTACTGCAACTATTACCCAAAAAAATGATTTTACTTAGTAAAATAAAATAAGGAAGGGCAGCGTTTGAAAGAATCGGAGAATCCTTGCTTATCTAATGGCCAACTTTATGTTGCGTGTTCAAGAGCTGGAAATGCACAGAATCCGCAAGTCTTTCACAATAATTCGAACGATGAAAACGCTGTATATAAATCAGATTTTCAATAAGAAAATAATGACGAAATAATAGGAAAGGAAAAGCATTTCAGTAAAAATTGTATTACAAGTATACGACGCATTCCTAATTAAAGAAACAGAAAAAACTAAAGTTACAATAACTAGAAATTCCAAAAACAAAAAAGATGCGATAAAAAGTGAAAGGATTCCAAGAGCAACACCAAAGATAGCCGACTCAATAGAAATCACACGGATAAAGTTCCCATAAATGAACATTGAACGCACATGGGCAACGCCGGGCACTTCAGCAGATGAGTAAGCGAAGATAACCAGTGAAGGGCAATTGAGACTAAAAATGTATAGGGAAAGAAATGTTCTACTTGACTATTTCCAGAAATTTCGTTTAAAGACTATTTTGACATAACTAATATATTGCGAGATATGGCGGAGTTCTTTTTTGTTCTTGTAAAGCGATCCCTGATTGGGGTTTGCGAACTATTTATGACATTTTCTTGCTTTACTTAGCCTCAAGTCCTAAATGCAAAATTTCATTAAAATCCGCCCAATAGTTTAGGAGATGAAACATGCTGACAGACAGGCGGGCGGACATTGCCTGACCATAAGGCGATCATTTTTAGACGCTATTTACGAAAAGTAAAAAAAGAACGCCTTGTAATCAGGTCATTTCCGACCCCATATTTTATATCCGAAGCTACTGCGCGGTTTTTCATGAAATTCGCCGTTTAAATCTTAAGGGCGATGAAAATAAGAAAGTGATTTAAACAGTTCACAAAACACAATCAGTGGTACCACTTGACTAGAAAAAAATGAACTTTCTGCTATATCTCGTAAAATATTTTTTCTACCAAAAAAGTCTTAAAATAAAATTCGTAGAACTAGTTATATATTTTTTGCCTTATACATTTTTTGAAATAGTAGTTGTTTTCATGAAAATAAAAGATGAAAGTCTTAATTGACATTGAAGTTAGAAAATATCTTGCATGGTTACTTAACTGTTGCCAACGCAAACAATCTTCGCAGTAACTTAAGTAAATGAGAACTGCTATAATTACGTGTGAATATAGCAGTCTGTAAGAGTAAACAATACAGGAAGGTAAGGCCACAATGATAAAATACTCGAGGTTGAGCGTTGAGGGGACCGATACCGAGAATTGTTTTTTTTCATATGACTATGAGATGGATAATAAAGCTTTCAAGTGAGATTTTCAAATTGGGACACTCCACTCCTTCTTTCTCTCTGGCGAATTGCAGAGTTCGATGTAGACGTATAACTGTGTGTGGGAAAGAGAAGACCCTATCAGAGAGGGAGGTGCTCATATAAAAATACAAAAAAAAGAAATCATGGTTAAGGTGCCTTCACACTATATACCTGTACGATAAATACAAATTTTATACATGCATAAACACAACTCTAGCAAAGTATAGGATTCGTAGAAGACAAGTCTAAGATTTCTTCATGTTCTATACTGTATGAGACAAGCATTATACAAATCTGAAACGTGTATTTATCCACCAACTCGCGCATGCATTGTAAGATCTAAATTATCGGTCATTTGTCACTCTATACTGTTTACGTGCGGTAGTGTTGAGTTCGCGTGTGGCTTCAAACAGCGTGTTTACTAAAATCCGTAATTTGAGGCGATACTTTATGGAATTTATCCATCATGAAGAATAAACAATTTAAATACTTGATACTTTTTCCACAATTTTTTATTTTCTTAGTTAGCCACTAACCTTCACATCCCTCCCTCACTCACCCCTCCCTCCTTTTGCCCCTCCCCATTTCTACCACCCCTACTTCTATTTCTCTATATATGTACGATGCATTCTCATTCTTGTCACCTGATGATGCTACTGTGTAGCGAAACCATGGTCGTGAAATATTAAGAAAATATAATGTGGAAAAAGTACCAAGTATTTAAATTGTTTATTCTCCATGAATTTGTTTACTATTAGTTTACCTTGTCGGCCTTCGATTTTTAAATCATTCATTATTGATTTATATATGCACCGTGGCTAGTTCTTTTGCACAAAACATTTCTTACCCGCCATCGACGTTTCATCTTTTTTCCTACTTTGCTGTTAATCACATAATTCGCAGCAGCGCAAATGAACAGATATCTCTCGTTCGAAGACATGTTGCCTACTGACTTGTCTAACCAAATGTGAACGCTTAAAAAGCTCATACTTGCATTAGATTTGTATGTGTGTACTAAACCGTATAGAAATCTAGGACGTCTCATATTACATACTTGCATTTGGATTTGTATATAGTGCGAACGTACCTCTGCATGGTAAGGCAAGTCGCATTCAGGATTTCTTGCGACTGATAAACGCGTCAATGTAAGCTGTATCAATAAGAACGACACCAAAGAAAAACTGCAATGCACAATAAGCATCCGGAGCAATTAAAAAAAAAATCAATTGGATATTCCCGGAAGAACTTCTAGGAAACCAATGTGCCTTGTTGTACTAAGAAATATAATGGTGCGTGTGGGATTGGAGAGAAGTCATGGATCTCGTTCGGTGTTTAAAATGTAGTGGCTTTCTGATACATTTTTTCGATGTGCAGATTCCGACAAAATAAAAGAATAAATAGCGATGCAGCTGGTGGTGTCGTACTTTTATACCGTTGTTTGCGTTGGATATCGAAAAATTCCTCGGATGAAGTAACTACTATCTGCTCGTCTGAAAGGCACTAATTCGCCATTCCTTAAATATCAAACGGACACGAACAACTTTTAAGAAGAAACCTACAACGACCGAGTTAAACATTTTTGCCACAGACTCTCTAATAGCTCCATAAAGTCACTTTCATGTTTCATTTGACAAGAAAAACCGATTGCATCGAAATTCGACGATAATACTAAATACTCAAGTGACTATTTATTTTCATCGTAATATGCAGAATAATTATTATTAAACATTTAAAAATATTTGCAGATGTTTAGACGTATTTAGAGCCCTATCTCATTACTCAACACGTGGAATTTCTCGGATAAAGATTTTAAGATGCATATCGAGAGAAAGAATGATCCGAAAGCGAAGTAATCCTGAAAGGTTTTCCATTGAGAGACAAGAGGTCAAAGTCCGCGCTAATAGCCCTTCTCCATCTAATGGCCAATAGCGAGCGCAGATAAAAGCTCTCAGAGGAAGGTGGACACCTGCCCACGCAGTTTCAAAAGAGACATCTCGAATTAGCCATCTTTAGGACTCCAGAAAAACCACGCGTTCATCTGCGCCACGACTAGTGCTCCCGAAGCTACCAAAGGCAGCGCCACCACTAAGACTCCTCCTCGGCAGCAGCAGGAAAAAAGACGGAACTCTCACACAGGTAAGTCCGCACGAGGACAAAATCTCTTAAATCACAAGTTACACCGCGGTGACGCAAAACTTACTATTCAAATCGTAGTTGTTCCCAACATATTTGTCGTGGAGGTACACTTTTAAAGATAAACGAAATTTCGCGACACCCTCACCAACAACAACCTCGTATTTTTAAATATGTTTATTACAGCGTTTGGACGGATTCATTTGTGGGCACTACATCATTAATTCATTACGAGCTATATTACCTAAACGTTTCATCAACTTTTCCAAATAGTTGATTTACTTATTTAATATGAATTCATTTTCTTGGCACCATTAAATCAGCCGCGGCATCCAGTCTGAGAACGGTCTTAACTATTCACGAATAGCTAAGGAAACTAACGATAGGCAACCATGATTGCATCCATCGTTTTCGCATTGTTATTATTCCTCAATCATCATGTGGCCTGGAATATCGTGAACAATATTCGCCTTGAAATGCCCTGGAAGAAGTTAACTTTCCTAAGAATGTGTTATTCGATACTGGGAAGGTAGCTGATATTGTAGACTCTACAATGCAGAGTGAAATATTAAACATTTCAGTGGGTAAGTTCTAGGCGTAAAATTTTCTAATTGTTTGCGGCAAGCCTCTGTGCTTTAATGCCTTCAACGAGATTAAATAATAGTAATACATTAGAAAAAAAGGGTTTCTATAGGGATGGCAAAATTCGCGAAATGTAACCAAAGAATGGTCAATAAAAGAATCATTTATCCTTCAGTGACATCAAATTTGGACTAAAAACCTGAGTAAATCTTATAAACGTAGCTGGAATTAAATAAAAAGGTAGTTTATTTTCTAACTGGCCCGTATAAACGCTTTCGCATAGGTGGACTACTAATTGCATTTGATACCAAGAACGCCGTGAACGAATGTTAGGGAGAGAATGGGAGAGAGAGAATGGGAGGGAGAGAATGTGAGGGAGAGAATGGGAGGGAGGGAATGTGATGGAGAGAATGGGAGGGAGGGAATGTGAGGGAGAGCATGGGAGGGAGAGAATGGGAGGGAGAGAATGGGAGGGAGAGAATGGGAGGGAGGGAATGTGAGGGAGAGAATGGGAGGGAGGGAATGTGAGGGAGGGAGAGAATGGGAGGGAGAGAAAGAATGGGAGGGAGAGAAAGAAGGAAGAATGGGGAGTGTATTAATGTTTCAAAAACTCCACTACTTGGTGGTATTCCTTCTTTAAAAAATCACCAAAATAATGAATATGCTACGCATCGAAACCTGGGTCGTGTTTTCACTAAAACATTTTGTGGTACAGTGCTATATTTCATTTTTGTGATTTTTTTGTATTAATTTTAATTTCATACTTGATTCATGCACACCCGTCACTTTCGATAGGCAATTAATTATATCAATCTATATACAACACGTACATTGTCTACCAACATTTATTATGCAAGCCTTAGATTGTGACGTTTCAATTTTTCGCAAAACGACCCACAAAATATCAGTAATTACTTGATTACGAGTATTATTTCATTTTTATGTTTTAAACTGTGATTTCGCATACGACGGTGAGCTGGGTTCGAATCCTTGAACTCATCTCTCCTCCATCTGAAAAAACACTTGAAGGACTGCAGCGTATTTTTAATTTGCATATTAAAATTACTTAGAATCATTGTAAGAAATGGGGACTCTACGTAAAGAACGCTTTAAAAGACTAAATTTCATTTTCGTGAAGTCAATTTTCGAATACTAGTCGAATATATCCACAAGTTTGATTAACGCATGGATGATTGTAGCACATTAATCATTCGCATTTTAAGATTACGTAGAATCATCGTAGGAATTCGAGACTTGAAACAGCGAACGCCTAAACCAATGAAATTTTGTTTTCTTGTCATCGATTTTCGAACACACATCGAATTTGCCCATAAATTAGTTTTTAACGCGAAAATGACGTATTTTTATAGGTAAATCTGTCGTTGCTAAGGTGATCTGCATTGTTGCCGATTTCGCGTATTTGCGTATGAGCGATTATCAAGGGCGGATCCAGGCTTCAGTCTTTCGTTTCAGAAATCTGGGGAGATTGAGTAATTACGCCTTTAGCCCCTTCTCCCCCCTCCCGCAATGGTTCCGCCCTTGTCGAATGGAATTATGTATTCGGGTCGTATTTCTTCACATATTCACGAAATCTCGACGGTTTTGAAAGTCATACAATGCGTTGGTAACGGTAAACAATGCGACGATAGTGAAAATAAATAAATATTTAATTATTCATTGATATTGTGTTAACGAAGTCAGATATAGAGATTAAAACTGTCCAATTTACGAAAGTACATTTCCTGCGAAAGCTGAGCAACAGAAAAATAAAATTAATATAAATTCATTTTAATGAAACCAGGCTTTAAATGCACTACAAAGTAAAATAAATAAATATAATACTCACATAATTGAATGTTCCAGAAAGTAAAAATAATTATGGGCATGTAGAAGTTGCGTGTTAACAAATAAATCACTAATATTTCTTTTTCGCATAACTTTTACGACCGAAATTATTTTTATCTCTAGAATATTCAGTTAGGTGAATCAGATTGACACCACATGACGTTTCGGATCATTCGCCGTGTAAAGCATTCCACGAGCTATTTGTCTTTCCATTTGATTAATATATAATGGGCAGGAATCAGACGCGCAGAAATATGCTTTTTAACACTTATAAATATCTTATAATTGTGACTTCGATGCGATATTTGCACTATCTCGCACGGAAAACAATGAAAATTCTTATTATTAATGGCCTTTATGTTATATAATTCGTTTTTTCACATTGTGTGTATATAGCATATTTTTTCCGAATTTTCAACATTAAAAAAAATAGTTACTAGGGTAACTGGTAGTGTTGACCACTGGTTTTCAGTGCATTTGCACTCAATTTACAATCAAAGAGACGCATAAAGACAAAATCGATTGAACACTATCGTAAAAACTTTTCTGTGTAAATATAAAACAAATGAACGTCTTCGCTAACAAAAGAAACTCCTTATCAAGGCCAGTAACGATTGGAACAACTTGGATAATATCTGTTGACAATAAAATTAGCATTTATTATATCTTAAGCAATATAACATCTAATTATTTTTAAAGGGTATTAATCTTATAATGATTTTCCGATGTTGTAAGTTTGTGTCAAAAATTAATTTTAAATAGTGAAGGTCTATTGCAATTTTTCCATATTGTCCTAAAAATGACACAAGTGCTTCTCATTTCTGACGACTGATTGTGAGTTTGCCGAGCTATAGCGAAGGGCGGGGTTGAGGCACGTATCGCGTGCGGGCGGAGCCCCTTATCTATTATAATTTGCCGATGATTCATCCGAGGGAAAATAGCTGCGGTCATCGTCGCCTCTGATGGCATTTTCTCAACGTGTTTTAACGAACTTCCCGATTAATTGGAATATTCAAATTTGGCAGAAACGCTTGATCGGATATTAAAAGGCAACGAAGAGAAAAGCCCCGAGTTCAACTCCAGAGTACAATTTCTATTTTTTGTAATATAACACTTCGAAATCAATTTATTGACGCGCGGGCTTTTAATATTTTGTCAATTTGAATTATAAATAACAAACCTTTGATTCTAGGACATGGAATATTTTAAAGGAAAATAAATAAGTTCTCCAATTTTAATCGTCGATTTTCGACTTAGATTCGAAATAGCTAACATTTAACGTCCAAATTAAATACATCGGAAAAATCTTGGCATTTTAACGGGATGGTGCCTTACTGACCACGCCACTGTTAAACCTCAACGTTGCATTTTAACATTTTGTTTATGGCAACTGAAGGAAATTTCGTTTCAATATTTCATTAGCACTGGAATGAGTGCGAGGCATTTTAATTTACAGTTTAACTTGAATGTTTACTAAAGTCTATTTTTCGGTCTTCTCTTTTTGTTGTTTCTTTTAACAATCAAAACTGTTTGACTTGTTATCTACCATAGCTCAATGGTTTGCATACTGTGCTCATAGTACGGAGCACTGCGTTCGATTAACTGCGGATCAATAAAAATAATAGAAATTGTTTGCTACTTAAAAGAAAACTCTTCCCCGAGCGAAGCCGGCCTTTTCAGCTAGTAGACTATATTTCGATTAAGACATAAATAACGCATTTTGTTTATATTTTTATTAATAAAAAACTTTGCATAAATAAATTATCTGCTGTATCTTTTTATTGAAACTCATTATTTTGATATTGCTTAAATTTCTTGTTCTGGAAATTCCAACATGCTTTGGTGTGTGGGAGACAATTGGCTTAATCAATATTTTTTCAATGCTTGGCCTTGCGACTTATTTATAGTTATAGCAAAATGGGAAATTGGCTACGCTTGAATTTACATGGTCCATTGCCGGTATCTGACGGGGGCAACCGACTTGAAGTGTTATTTCATGAGGCGGCAGTCCTGAAACTTCGATGGAGTTTAAAATCCATGTTTGATAGGTTACGGCATTAACTCCAATCACTACTTAATATGTACTTATTTCCACCAAAATAATAATTAAAATAATATCAATTTTCAAACCTTATAAAAACTGAGGAAAATTGTATCCCTTATTAATAAATAAATACCTTATGAAGTATTCGAGTTCGTATATTTTCTTAAACTAGCATTCTGAACGTCATTTCATTAATTTTAATGTTAATAAATTACAGAACTTACTTCGATGTCACCGCTAAACGATCCTCTGGACCGATGACTTTCCGGAACTTCGTGTCCTGCCTTTACAAATGTAAAATGTCTATAAGCTCGAAAAACTTTCCGCAAGACATTCGGAAATACTTGAAGAATTCCTAATCATCTCTCATCAGATCAGGTAAAAGATGATGGAATTATCATACTGGTCCCTTTTGGAACAAATCTCTTGCACCCAAAATCTAGGGGAACTTTTTTCTAATTCATAGAACGCCAAACTCAGAGCGATAACCTCATCCTCGTCTGAACTATCCATGACGACTGAAAAGCCTTAACGGTCTGATGTGTTCTGTTCCGTTCCGATTAATGGGCGGACACACGTCTGATTAAGTCCGATCCGAACTAGTGCTTTATTCGTCTCCACGATGAATTACTGTTACTAGTGTATCACCCGTTGCTACGCAACTTCAAAATTTGGAATTTTGCTGTCGAAATATTTCTTCATAACTTGTACCATTGTCTGTTTTCGACGCCCAGAACAATTGTTGGAAGGGGTGGCAGAAAAGTATTCAGTACTGAAAGCAACTGGAGACGGAGATGTTTTCCAATTCGGACCGGTCGTCTCTCTCATCATCTGCTTCAGTGGTCTGCTCTTCAAATTCGTCTCGGACGTTAGAATTCTGCTCCTTTTCACGGTAGGAGAAAACTCATTTGTTCCTCATACTTCCACATTTTTGTATTCTTTTTTTATTCCTTTTGCCTCCTGGCCACTTCTCGTATTTTTTCTTTTCCTAATGGTCTTCCTGAAGCAGTAGCGTAGAGATGTCCATTTCTTCTTGCAATCGGCTACTGAAACAATGAAATTAAATCCACTTAGCACTATGTTTGTAAGTGATAGTAAGTTTTAATCTAAGTGAGATTAACTTCCCTTATCGTTCCTGCGGAACACATTCCGAAGCGACAATAGTCAGTCAATTCTGAACAAATTATCTTTGCTTCTATCGCCTAAATACGGGTGACGTTTTTCGAACTACTTTAGAAGGCCTGCCACTTGATGTTTTTCGTGAGAGACCACTTCTAGTGTTTATGTTGTGTCGGTTAAATAATTCCGATCCAGGTTTGTGTCATCGAATATGCGCACAGTTACGTCGGAATTCTTCCTTCGAAGTAACACCCTCAAGAGTTTCGTAATTAGGATACCTCTGAGGTGAACATAATATTTCGATTCGTAAATAAAAAGGATTGGATTGTACAACAATATTTCTATCTAATTCTTTTTATTTGAATTCATTATCCATCATGGTTCTCGAGAAATGCAATTTAATGTGAAGTAATGTAATTTGCATAAACACGGCATTTAAATTCCCGGACGTTTTGGAATTGACTCCATCTTTTAAGGGTTAAAAAAACTTTAAATTTTAAGTTTTTAAACTTTTCAACGTAAGGGACCCTTTTATATTTCTTTTCTGTTCCTCTTCTTTTCTCTTCTTTTCAGGTTCCTCGGCTCCAGTGACTCACTTGCGAGTATTGCATTCAGTTACAGGTTAGGTGACACAAAGGTCAGGAAAATAGTTTACGAAACGTTTGACATCATTTGGGAGAAGCCTTCGCCTCTCGTTATGCCTATACCAACAATGGAGTAGTAGCGGCGGAAAATAGAGGAAGGATTTTGAACTTTTCGTGTAATTTCAGCGAATAGACTGCGGGATTTGGCCGTTCAAATATGAAAGCGACGGAAGAAACTCGCGAAGTTTCGATGAAAACGCGGGAACTACTGCGTAACCATGCAAAACGGGGATTTTTCGGTTTAACGAAGCATTTGGTTTATTTTCTTACTCATTTTGTTAATTTCCCATCCTTCGTTAGGAGTTTGAGTTATTATGCCAAAAACGACGAAAATCGCCTTCTCTCGACCTTCGGCACGCTTCGGACTCGAGTCAAAATATTCTCGGTGAGCAGCTCTCGACTGATGCGATCCGTTGCGAAGGCTCTCAACCGATCGGACGTAGTGTGCGGGGTTTCGTGCGTTTACTTGGATTTCTATTTTCATCGACTGATCCGAACTATTGCTTAATTCAGACATCTCAGAGAGGCGACGCTGACGCGACCCAATTTGTAGCGATTAACTTTTCCTTTCGAACAGATAGTCAAAGGGGGAAATGATGAATTTCTACGGCAGAGCTCCGGCTGACTCCGGGAAGAACTTGGCGAAGGCAAATGCCTGCGCCGCGGGATCCATACTCCTCGCGGGACTGATGAGCGCACTGGCGCAGGCGCAGTGCGCCGTCGCTGACCACGCGAACCTGCGGTCGGTGTCGCATCCGCTCCCAGAGTACGATTTCGTGATCGCCGGCGGAGGCTCTGCAGGCTGCGTCCTTGCCAACAGACTCAGCGAGAAACCTTCGTGGAAGGTGAGAACGACAGCCGAAAATAATATTTAACTTGTGGTATCCGCAAAAACGTTTGTAAAGTCGGTCATAAATTGCATGTTTGAAAGTAATAATAGTCCATTTCGCCTTATAAAATTAGATAAATGACATTTTCAATTTCATGTTTTATTTTGTAATTTATATGTGCGATTTTAATTGCTCCTCCCTTACGAAAAAGGTAGCATTCCAGTATTGAAATAGAGAAAAAGGATTTTCTTTTGGTCAATATTTAAAAATGCCCACAGTCCACACGCAGTTTACTTGAACAATTATTATCTGCAGTTATTAACATTGCTACAACTATAATTTCAATGCTTCATAATAAGCGCGAAGCAAATAACGCAATTCTTTTGTCTATTTAAAGGCTTAATAGATGCCTATTCAATCGGAGGCAACAATGCGGGTCGCCTTGGGAGCACTCGGAATGAGTACGAAAAAACCATAACATTTCGAAAATAAATGCGTATTTATGACAAATTCTTCCGTGTAACATCTAAACACCGCAAGATTAAGATATTTTATAGTTTTAGCCGTAAAGCAAAAACGGAGAAAATTGGTCTATATTTACGTATTATGACGAATGAAGGAAAAAAAACCTTGCGCCCTTGAGTGATCGAAAATCCCAGGTAAACTTACGGGAAAATATAATCACCTCCTGAAGTCCAACCTGGGGGACTTCTGTAAACGAAAATAGTTTTTCCGAGGCCTCCTAGTTGGCAGAAACAAACTGGCGTTTACAGCATTTCCCTATGACAAACTGTTCAAGAAATAAAAGGGGGGAAGGAGGGACAGCCATTGAATATCTATATAAATAAAACTCTAATCATGTCTGTCTGTTATTCTGTTTGTTCGGGCATCGCATGAAAACGGCTGAACTGATCAGCACGAAATTTACATAGTGTTTACAGTATGGCCTGGGGGTATACACCGGCCTTTAAAAATGTTGTACGCCATTTTGAAACAATATGGCGGTCATAAAACACCCTTTTCTCTGGATAAACTCCACGGATTTTCCTGGAACAAACTTTAAATAGCATCTAACACTAATCAAAAGTCGAATAGACATAGATCATTGTATCGGCCATCTTGAAACAAAATGCCGACTATAAAACATAATATATAAAAATCTGATGCAGCCACCACATGACTTTCTCCATAGCTGTAATTTTTCTAAGCATTCCAAATAGGTTACATAATAATAAATATTTCAAGAAACAGAAAATTTTCGTCTTTACAAAGAACAGAAATAAACTCAAACCATAGCCTTATGATA
Source organism: Tanypteryx hageni (assembly GCA_028673005.1). Classification (NCBI taxonomy): domain Eukaryota; kingdom Metazoa; phylum Arthropoda; class Insecta; order Odonata; family Petaluridae; genus Tanypteryx; species Tanypteryx hageni. The sequence continues at coordinate 4,691,014 of CM054117.1, forward strand.
TTGGATATAGCCACAAAGCTCCAACAATTAAGAAAAGAAAAAGGAGTGTTACTAAGACGTAACTAAGCGTCAATTGTTAACAGTAGTCGACGGTAGGTGGAGTGGTGGTGTCAGCTAATATATAACATATCTCTTAAACAATGCATTATATGGGAAAATGTTTCAAACAAAGGCCGTAGAATATTATATTTCCTACAACATTTATTCCAGTACATTTTTACATTTATCAAATATTAAAGCAAATATTTCGGTTGACCGATTTTTACCAAAAACTAATCAGTACTTCTGACTTTTATAAAAATGTTAAATATAAAATTTCGCGTTGACGTGATTAATAGTTTTTGAGATAGAGCACCCACTAAAAGCTATCAAACACACAGCCATCATCGAGAAAATGGTCAAAACGTGTTAAGGGGACCTCAAAACATGTATTTCCGTTGAAATCTCGAAGTCGATTTTTTTCATGAATGCAATACTTTCCCCTATACTACGTATGTGGAGAAAGTAAAAAGAATGTGTATATATGTATGTTTTTGTGCCTTATACGTTTTTATACCGTTGAAGCTATCGAATTCAAAAGTTTCATGGGCCATCCTATCGACCAAAGGAAGAACTTGGCCTAGGTTTGCAGACTGTGGGGGTCTCTTATACCCCATGGGGTCAACAAAATACTATTTCCATAAGAATTCATGGGAAATGGTGTGGAGAAACCCCAAAATGCCATGCAGCCCTTCACTGATGTGGATGTAAATATACCTAAATTATAACTTACGGTCACGGGAAATGGCTTATTTTACGCAAGAAAGATCGAATATTTTAACTCTTTTCATGGTTAGTCGTATTACATGTAAAATCGCTCTAAATTATCCTTTAAGCGCAAAATTTATTAACATTTTCCAGGCGGCAACAAAGCTCAATTTCTTAATTGCTGTCCTCCTCAAAGGGAGAATGCCACGTAAAGATTAATGCAAGGAAAGTCCACGCCGTGGCGAGCCGTAGAAGAAGGATAGCCAACGTCAAGATAAAGGGTACAAATGGATTAAATATAGTCTATGAATACTTTTAAAGTGAGTCAAATGATTTTCAAGGAATATTAGGACATTGTTATCTTTTACCATTAACATTGAAATATTTATCGATACATAAATCAGTACATCTACTTAAATTTGTTCGGTAACCAAGATGTTTATTGTTTACGTTTTGGCTAATAGTATTGACATAATCCACATAATTTTATTGCTGCTTTAAAGGCTTCGGTGCATCTATCCATGTGGATATTAAGCAAGACGTTAATGCGTAAATATATTAATGGTAAAACTTTACAATACATTAGATAAAATATTAAATGCTAATATAAACGTCGTTTGCATAATTAAGGAATGGGGAACAAAAATTCAGGGCTTATGGTGCACTCGGGGTAATTTTTATTTTAATAAAACTGCTCGATTATGCCAAACATTCTTGGAAAAGCAGTCTGCTTTGATTATATGATGGATTCGCCATTGAGATATACCCACAAGCGCAAGCGTGGCTAAAATGTTTCAATGGTTTCTTTAGGTGGTAGTTAAAATTCCGTGTGGACCTCTTCTCCGAATAACACATTTGAGAAATTTGGGGGCACCGACAGCGCGGGACCCCGAGAAATAAAAATAATTTGCTACTTAAAAGAAAATTCTTTCCCGAGCGAAGCCGGGTAAATTCAGCTAGTTAATATATAAAGATACATTACTCGTTTGTCTGTCCGTCCTCCCTTTGATCTCTTGCCACAATTGCAAAAAAAATCTTTTCGCTAATTATGCTTTTGGAAGGAATTACCCGAACAGAAAACAACCAAATTTCGTACAGAATTTTCACATAAATTCATGACCAAAATGACATACTTCGAACCGACTAAGTAGGGGTGCCACACTTGCAAAGTTAAACTTTTCGGTAATTATGAATTTGGGAGGAATTGGCCGAACCGATTTCAAAGAAATTTAGCATGAAGAAGTTGTGCAACATAAAAAAATTAACATTCTTAGGATAGATATAGAAAGCAGGGCTCCCACAATAAAAGTAGTAAAAATTTCTTTTTATAAGTGTTTGTGTTGAACTGTCCGCATCAATTTTAACCAAATTATAATATTTATTATGAACACATAAAACAATAATAGCATATTTGGACCGGATCAACAAAATGGGTGACACAATTACAAATTAAACTCTTTCAGTAACTATGGATTTGGAAGGAATTGGCAGAACGGATGTCAACTAAATTGTATATATAAGACTTTTACAAAATATCATAATGAAATTAAGATTTTTAAAGCTGAGCTTAAGAGCAGGGCTACCACAATTAAAGATAAAATAATATTTCATTTACACGTATTTCTAGAGAGCTGTCCGCATGAATTGTAACCCATTATGGTATATATAATCTTCATATAAATCACCCGGTCGACTAAACTGGGCTACCACAATATCAAGGTTTGAATTTTTCTGTAAATATTAATTTTGAAGGTATTAGCTGACCCGATTTCATAAAGAAATTTCGTTTGTAGAGCGTGTATAGAATGGAAAAACGAAATGAACATGTTTAGAAAGGATATAAAAAGCATGGCTACCACAATATAAGGAAAAATAATGTTCTATTTCAAAGCAAATACACTAGTATACGATTATACTACGGCGAACTTGACGACGAGCACTCTGTTAGAAGATATCTAAGCAACCAATTGACCGATTTTGATGAATCCTCCACAAATATCAATGTTGAACCAAGAAACATAGACTTTAAAACTTGGTATAGTACATACTAAAGAGACGATGAGGATATGCACCTCAGTTTCAGAACTTTGATTTCTTGGGGGAGGGAGGTATCAAATTTGAGTCTATATTTCATTTGTTCATACCAATTATCGGGGAACATTGGTCACTTACCTTGAGAGTACCTTGAGTTTTAATGAAAATATTACCGAGTGATATGTGCATGAAAAATTCTAAACTCTAAACTCGGAGCAAAGACCGGGCAAATACGCTAGTTATATTTAAAATATATAGACGAATTACTCGAATTCAATTAGAAACAAGACGGAAAAGTAGACTCCATAAATGGACTACACAGAGATTTTAAAGGCGTTCTAAATGGGAAATACGTATGAAAAGGCATCGAAAGATTTGGCGATTCTCGAATTTTTATCCCCGAAACTATAAGTTGTAATTCTATGCTCTCGGGGACTATCTTGTAGTAAATGTTGTTCTCTATCCAAATAAATTTTTTAATCTATACCTCAGATCATATAAAAGCATGGGAGAAAAATATATGGATTTTTAATTGTTGTTTGCAGAGAGAACCGTCTTTGTGGTAGATGTAAACAAAATATGCGATGTTTTGCTCGGGATTTCTCGAATTTTTATCCCCGAAGCCATAACTCGTAATTATATGGTCTCGGGGACTATCTTGTAGTAAATGATGTCCTTTATCCGAATACATTTTCTAAACTATACCTCACAGATCATATAAAGGCGTGAGATAGAAAAACATGGATTTTAATTGTTGTTTGCCGAGGGAACCGTCTTTGTGGTAGATGTAAACAAAGTATGAGAGGTTTTGCTAGGGATATTTTCTAATTTTTATCTCTGAAACAATAACTCGTAATTATGCGGCCTCGAGGATTTTCTTGTAGTAAATGTAGTTCTCTATCCGAATAAATTTTTTAATCTATACCTTACACATCATATAAGAGCTGGGAAGAGAAAAGTTTGGTATTTCATTGTTACTTGACGGATGCCATTTAACGAGATACGAGTATAATTTTATTAAAGTAATTATGTAATGTGTAAGTTCTAACTGACGGATTCAATTGACAATCAAAATTGGGCGATAAATTTTAATATCAATCACTCATACTTAATTAAATAAAAATCCATCCAGCGGTTTAGGAGATGAACGTTACGACGGACGGACCAAACGTGCCCATAAGGCATTCCCCTATTACTGCTTTGCTGTCAAGGTTGGTGGCTTGGTTACCTTATGGCTGAATTTTAATCAGTGTGACAACTCTTTCGGGCATAAAAATTTGCTAAAATCCAGATGCATTTCACCCACTAAGTGGGCATCTTCAGGGGCGAACTTGTAACGACAGTGACTGAAAGTCAACTGTCACAGTTATGGCTGAAGGAATTGTCACGCCGATTACTGCTTTGCTGGTAAAGAACGCCTAAAAACGACAATCGCTATTAACGAGCCTATAAGATGAGTCACTGCTATGTCCAACCCCGTGATATAACGCACCAGGAGCAGTGCTATAAAAAAAATATTTGTTTACGAGGGTTTAAATTGTCTTTTAAAATATATTATTAAGAATTTTCGCAGTGTCTCGCGCCCTAGAAATGAAAATAATTCCGACGTTACCACCATTAATCGCTAAGATTCATGGACTATCCACTCTGGCGTTGCAGATCCTATTGCTGGAGGCTGGCGACAACGAGCCGCCCAACACGAGGATCCCGGGGATGGTGGAGACACTTTGGGACAGCGACATCGACTGGGGCTACCGCTCAGTGGCCCAGAGATACGCCTGCCTGAGCAGAGAAGGTCGGAGGTGTGTCATCCCACGCGGCAAAGTTCTCGGAGGATCCAGCGTCATCAATCGGATGAAGTACATCAGAGGCAACAGACGCGATTACGACGCTTGGGAAGCAGCCGGAAATCACGGGTGGTCTTACAATGACGTACTTCCCTATTTCATGAAATCGGAAGGCAACGACGAGCCATGGGCAGTGGACAAGGAGTACCACTCTTTTGACGGTCCGCTCAAAGTCGAGAGGTTCCGCAACCACTCTCGTCTCTCGGATGCCATATTAGAAGCTGGGAAAGAGCTGGGATACAGGGTGGACAACGATGCCAACGGACGGCACCAGGCCGGCTTCTTCCTCGCCCAGACCACATCTTCCAACGGAACCCGATTCAGCGCCGCGAGGGCCTTCCTCCATCCGGTCGGACACCGCAAGAACCTCCACGTCCTCAAGCGGACCTTGGTTACGCGGGTCCTCCTGGATCGGAGAGGCGAGAGGGCCTCTGGGGTCGAGTACGACGACTCGGAGGGCAACCCGAAGAAGGCTTTCGCCAAGAAGGAGGTGATCGTCTCCTGCGGGACCATAGCCACTCCGAAGCTGCTCATGCTCTCCGGAATAGGGCCCGGCGAGCACCTGCGCTCCCTAGGGATCCCGGTGGTGCACGACCTGCGCGTCGGGGACAACTTGCAGGACCACGTGGGGGTGCAGGTGCCTTTCGAATCGACGGCCCCGACGAGGGCCACCGACAAAGACGAGCTGGGGGCGGATTTCATCGCCGGAAGGAAGGGACCGCTGACGAGCACGGGCCTGTCCCAGACGGTGGCCTTCGTGAGCGCTCTTTCCGAAGACCTCGATTACCCAGACGTCCAGATGTTCTTTTCCGGCGATCCTTTCCTCTGCTCCAAGTCGGAGGGAAACTTAAACTGCGAGTACAGGGACGTCGACAGGCGGTTCGCCATGATCCCGGTGCTGCTGCGGCCGGAGAGCAGAGGCACGGTGCGGCTCGCGAGCACCGACCCGAGTGCCCCGCCCCTAGTCGACCCGAGGTACCTATCGGATCGCCGGGACGTGGAGGGGCTGCTGGCGGGCGTGCGGGCGGCTGAGAGAATCGGTCGCACCCGAGCCCTCGCGTCGATGGGCGTGACGCCGGCCACTTGGGCCGCGAGAGGGTGCGAGGTCGCCGTCGTCAGAGGCATCGACTACTGGGAGTGCGCGGCCAGGAGGTTCACGGTGTCCGTGTGCCACGTCGTGGGCACGGCCAAGATGGGCCCGCCCTCCGACCCCACCGCCGTCGTGGACCCGAGGCTGCGCGTCAATGGGGTCGAGAATCTCCGGGTGGTGGACGCCTCCGTGATGCCCGCGATTCCGAGCGGAAACACCAATGCCCCGACCATCATGATAGCGGAGAAGGCGGCGGACATGATCAAGGAGACGTGGCGCATTTACGGATGAACGCAGATGAACTCCCCGAACGCCACAGTTTCGAAGTCCCATTAGTGTAAATAGTTCCATTCCATTCGCCCTTGTAAATATGTTCATGATAAACCGTGTTTTTGGCCGAACGCTGTTTCTTTGTAATAATTAAACGCCTTAATGAGATACATCCTTCTTTTCCCTTTCATTACTGGAGCGAAGTAGAATAACAACTGAGCGAATGCTATCGGTATACTTAAAGTAAACTGAGGCAATTGTGTAATAATCAGCAGCAATGAGTTCTATTATAATCACGCTAATGGCGAAATTAAAAAGGTAACCGCTGTCTCTCTGGTTGTTTGGAAATATTCTTCACATATTAAGAGTTACAAAGAAATTCTGACTTCTCCTTCATATGAGACCGGGCCTAAATAAAATAATCCCGCGTTTTTCTGGTGTAAAATGAAACTGGCGGAAAAGAGAAAAAATTACATGATCCGAAAAGTATAGTCAGATGCAATAAGATGGAAAAGTATACTCCGTAAATGGAATATAGAGAGATTTCAAAGGCGCTCTTGATGAGAAATACATATCAAACTGTATCGAAAGATTGAATTTTTATCTCCGAAAATATGTCTTAACTTTGTGGTCTCGTGGACGTTATTTGTCGGAAATGTTGTTCTCTATTCGAATAAAATTTTTAATCTATTCCTCACAGATCATATAAGAGCATGGGAGAGAAAAATATAATTTTCAATTGTTGTTTGCCGGTAGAATCGTCGTATCGACCGATGTAAACAAAATATGCAATGGACTAAATTCCAGCACTTCCTTGAAATCAAAATAAGCGGAACTGCTGCGTATAACTTGAAGAAGCACGATTTTTATCTTTTATATTTCAAATTAAGCCTGAGTAAATCATTATATTACATAGAGGACTATATTTTATTTGTCTATATGTTGGACATTATTCAAGGAAGTAATAAATGCGAAGATCATAACATTTACAGAATATTTGCACAAGGGAATGCAATAAACTGAACCCAATATACAGAATCCAATAAGGAGAATGTATGGTTTTTCTTAACCTCTTCTTGGATTTCATTTCATTATTTTTATTTTATATACTAATATCCGCAAATGTTGAAGTGCCGAGATCACTCGTATGGTAAAACAGACGAGCGTCGGAAATATAGAAACCTCATCTCTTGGATGGGACGCAATGTGGAATTTCCAAAAACAGACAATATACTGTTAGAAATAATGTTTAACATGCGCAACTTGTCTACTCTTACGTCAACTTAACTACAAGTAATAAAATGTCATCAAATAGGAAACAATTCAGTTTACACGTCCTTATGGCCAATAATTAAGCTAGGTCAGAGCTTAAGGCGTTAAAACACATGCACTTGTGTGTGTGTTGGAGATGTGGAGGCAGCAGGAAAGGCAGGCCAGGAGCAAGACCACCTATATAGATGAGAAGGCCAGAATGCTGTGACGTCAGTCGCTTCTGACGTCACGCAATGTAGTGCTATCGCATGCAACTGTCCTACCGTCATGCATAGCGAACCTTGTATTTTAGAATGGCGTGATAGCGTTTAGCGTGGTTAACGTGATCAGTGGACAGTTTTGAGTTTTGGTTGTTATCGTTGTTTTTGTTGTTAATTATTATTTTGTTATCCATTTATAATGCCCTTTACGCGTGTCGTTCCTAGTTGTAAGGGGAATTATAGAAGTGGCGAACAAGTGGTTGATAGTTATAAGAAGAAAAAACTTCATTTCTACAAAATAAAGCAAGGTATGTGCTTGGTAATTTGTGTTAATGAATAATTGTAGCGATAATTTGCTGGTAAATCTTGGCTTGTTAAACAAATGAATTAGAACCGATTAAAAAAGAAGCTTAAACGTAAAATGACTAATGTTGATATTATTTATGATGTAATATTGACCGTGATGATGACATGTGAAATTAAAATTATTGTGTATGCTAAATGAAGGATATTTCATTAATTTTTCGTTATTATCAGGCCCAATTCAGGTTTCAGATAATTAAAGTATGTTCCTCTTTCACAGGTCTGTGAACTTCACTTCAAGCCTTTCGAAAATAGGAGGGAGGCGACGGCTTTCGACGAGAAGACTGGAAAGACACTATCCATGAAGTTAAGGGTTCCAAGGCTTGCACCTTCGCAAATGCCCAATTTCCCGGTTTATTTATCAGGATCAACATTTGCTGGAGAGAGTGCTGATAGCAGGAGGACTCGCAAGGAGGAATCTGCGATTGCAGCAGCTATGAAAAACAGCAAAAAGGACAAAGTTGTTTATGATCAGGCGAGAACATTTTTTAACTTGGACGAATTGAAAGAAAAGATTAGTGATGGTAAATTTTGGACTGTGTTCGATAAAGGAGAAAGTACCGTCATTGGCCATCTTTCTTTAACTCCAGCACCTCAATTTAAAATTTAGATTGTAATTAAATCAAGCCTAACATTACATGCTTATACAGAAAATTTGGAAATACATAATTTGGGCACATTCAAATTACCATTTGATGTAAATAACATTAATGTTGTAAATGATGTACTAGACCTTTTAAAAAATAAGCTGCATGTAGAGAACTCTTCAAATACTTTCTTAAGATCTAAGGAAACTCTTCAATTAGCAGGTTCTTTAATTAAATCCTTATTGCATGATCAGTCATTGAATAATTTGCCAACTTTAGAATTCATTTTAGGGCAAAAAATATTCTAATCATTATTGCATAGTGTATCCTCTAAAGGCTACAGATTTCTTAGAGGATCAGGATTTGTTCTTTTGCCTAGCAAGTCAGCAATAAGAAGACTTTGCCAATCCTAAACATTAAGTCCAGTGGTTGATTGATTGATGTGGTCTATATTTGGGACGAGATTGAGACTAAAAAGTCCCATCTTCCACCTAACCCCTCGTCATGAAATATATACAATAATACATAGCACTTTATGTAAATACAAGTATTGTAAAAGATGTAATTTTGTGGGGAAAAAAATAAGGACTGCTGAATAATGAAATCCATGCAAAAAACCCACAGCAGGAAAACACCCTCACAAGAAGGGGGGTACGGAAAACCTGCGAAACCTACTGAGATTCACTAAAGACATCAATAACTGAATATTTAAAACAAAAGATGAATACATGAAAAACTTAAAGCTATGCATCTGTAAAATTTTGGCACAATACGAATACATCATTGATGGAATGAACATATGAAAATGACAAAAAGAATACATAATAACACTGTTATGACTAAACAAAAAATAGAGGTTGAACAGGATGACAAACATTTCCTAATGTACATACATAAAACATAAATTCCAAGTACTTTCCATGTCAGATAAGACAGTTGTTTTAATGTTAGATGAAATTCATTTTAAACCTTATTTTGATTATAAAGGTGGAAATGTAACTGGTATGGCATGTGACAGTCAGCAAGCTGCAAATAGTGCATATGTTTTCATGGTGGGAAGTATTTTTTCAAAATTTAATGAGGCAGTGCATATTGTTCCAACTAAGTCTATGAATGCTGAAATTCTTCATGGTATAATTAAAAAAGTTGTTTTAGGTCTAGAGAAGTTAGGCTTTAAAGTCGTATGCATTATTACTGACAATAATGCCATTAACAAAAAGTCCATATCCTTTTTTGCATCACCACCTCAACTGTCTATTGCTTACCCCCATCTTGCAGATATTTCAAGGCCTTTGTTTTTTCTTTTTGACTCGGTTCATATACTTAAGTGTGTAAGAAATAACTGGCTGGGTCATAAGAACACTGACAAAATGATGTTATTTCCACAATTTAAGTTTCCAGATGAGTTTTATACACACAGGGAGACATTAACTGCACCTTTTAGTACATTAAAAAAGCTACATTCTTTAGAAGCTGAATCAATTTTGAAACATGCCTACAATTTTTCCCTTAAAGCCTTATATCCTTCAAATTTTGAATGACAGAATGTGAAAATAGTTTTACAAATTCTTAATGATTTTGTTATCCAGGCATTATTAACACTGGGAGATAAGCACGTGCTCCCTTTTTTTGAAGATATAGCAAAATATTTGATACTTGGTGGAGTATTATGAATGTAAAGACCCCATTTAAAGGACGTCGGCTAAATGACAAATAAAAAATCCACTGTCAAATAGTGAAACAAATGAAAGCATGCTTTTTAAAACAATTTTATAGACAGGTTGGATGAATGGGAGAATATGAAAAATTGTGGTGGAAAATTGAGTAAAGAAACTCATACAGCAAAAAAGCACACAGCCCATGGAATTATTGAACTAACCAATTACTGTAGCAGTGAGCTACGTATGTCCTACATGTTGCCAGGGAAATTTCAGACAGATAGTCTTGAGGCAAGAGTTGGACAATATCGTCAATTAGCAGGTCAATATAATGTTTTCATTGGAGAAGTGTTTGAATGTGAAAAAAAATTACAGTTGCAATCTGCACTAAAATTGTCATTGCCAATTAACAACGAAAATGTTAATTTAAATCTTTTTGATGAAGAAGACTGGGAGGAATTTAAAAGAATAGAAAATGTAAAATCATGTAAAATAGCTATTGATGTACACAAGAAGGATATAGATTTATGTCATACCCATTTACCTGTCATTACCAACGTAGCGGGTTATTGTTGATATAAGGTAGCAAAAAAGTTACAATGTAATTTCTGTAAAAGTTGCTTGGTAGTTGAGAGTCTTGAAGAGGAAAATTTGCTAGCGAGTCAAAAATATATCCAAGGCATAGATAGGGGTGGATTGTTATATCCCAAGGAATGTGTTGTCACTGCAATTATGTACAATTATATTGTAGTAGAAAAAGTATGTAATGATACAATTTTTTTAGAATGTACCAATCAACGAAATTTAATTACTGTAATTACTCTTGATTTATTGTCAATTTATGATTTGATTCCAGACACTTTTGATGACTGTGAGAAAGGTCACAATTCTGAGAATATTTTTAAAATGATTATTTGGGCGTCTGCAAATGCATTATTAAATAATTATTGTAAGAAGCAGAACGATATTGTTCTTCAGGAAAAGAAAGACAAAAGTCAAAGACGAAAACTGTTGACACTAAGTTAATCACCTTTTTCGTGTAGTTACTTTGTAGCATGTATATTTTAATAAAGCAAGTTTTAATATATGCATTCGTTGAGTTAATTTGTACTCCATATGAATGTTACTATGCTAATAAAAGGAATATTTTATCTCTATTTTGGTATGCTTAACAGTGTGAATTAGCGTTCAAGGCAACATTTTCAATAGGAAAGTTTGTTTGGTTTTACGAAAATTTTGCATTATATACAACATCGATAACTGCAACGAAATTTTGGTGTTTTCAAAACAATATCAATGCGACAAAATCTTAAAATGTTTATAGGAAGAAACTTGTACTTCTAACAGAAATCAATTTTTCTAAGTTAATGTTCGCGCGTTTCATTGCTGATACTATAATACAATACTAAAAGCAGATAAATTTCCTAGGGAACTATGTTAAAAAATAAAAAGTTTACAATATAAATAATTTTAAGTAGTCCAGTAACAATAATAGTAGCGGAATAATGAATAGTAATGAATTAGTATTGAATTCTCTCGGTAGCACTACTAGGTGTGACGTCACACACGACCGTTTCGGCCTTCTTCTCTAGCTGGTCTTGCCAGGAGTATGTAAATATCTGACGTCATCATAGGGCAAAAGAAAGTAATCTACATCTACATATTACCCTGCAAGTCACCTTGACGGTGGATGGCAGGGGGTGCCGCGCACCAAGTTCCTAACTAATTATTATTCACTGTTATCTATTGTGGTCACGTATTGTCCTAGGGAAAAATGACTCCTTATACCTCTCCGTCCTACTATCTATTTCGCGAATCTTGTCGTCATTATCCCTCCGTCCGATATACGTTGGTTGTCGAATAATATCCTTCATTTCATTTACGAATACCTCCGACCTATATTTATCTAGAAGTTTAAGTCTCGCCTGTAATCTACGATCTTTCAACGATGGCCAACTCAACTCATCAATGAGTAACGTAACGCTCTGTTTTTTATCGTAATTCTTTTTCACGAATCTAGCTGCTCGCCGCTGTATTTTTTCTAAATCCTTTATGAGTCCCCTCTGATATGGATCCCAAACCGCTGCTGCGTATTCCATTTGAGGTCTAACCAACGATAAATAACAGGATTCTCTCACCTTTTCCGTGCTTTTCCTGACTATCCTACGCACAAAAGCCAACTTCTTATTTGCCGCACCTATCACTCGTCTTATGTGGGTGTCCCAAGACAGGTCACGATTCAAGGTTACCCCGAGGTATTTCACGGATTCCGAAACAGGAATGATCTCACCATCTATCGAGTAGGTAAACACGGACGATGGGCTTCTAGATTTCCAAAAGTTTAGAACGTTACTCTTTTTCTGATTGATTTCTAGCTGCCATTCCTTGCACCAAACAGATAACGCATCCAGATCATCCTGAAGCTGACGATGGTCGCTAGGACCACTAATTTCTCTATAGACTACGGTGTCATCCGCAAAAAGCCTGATATTACTTTTTACAACTGAGCTGATGTCGTTTATATAAAGCAAGAAAAGCATAGGTCCGATCACACTACCCTGCGGCAATCCAGAGACTACATCTGCCACACTCGAGGACTTACCATCGATGACTACTTTTTGTTTTCTATTCCTAAGGAAAGCGCGAACCCAGTTAATGACTTTAACATTAACGCCAAGATTTCCCAATTTTAATAACAACTTACGGTGGGGAACCTTGTCAAAAGCTTTTCTAAAATCAAGGAACACTGCATCGACCTGCTTATTATTTTCGCCGCATGATAAAACATCATTCACAAACAGACCGAGTTGGGTGTCACAGGATCTACCTTTTCTGAAGCCATGTTGACAGCTGACTAAGAGCGATCTACTCTCAAGATAACGCATTGTGTTGCTAACAATAATGTGCTCCAAAATCTTACATGATAATGATGTTAGAGAAATCGGCCTATAATTTTCGGGGTTTTCTTTGTCACCTCCCTTATGAATGGGTGTGACGTGTGCTAGTTTCCAATCATCAGGAACCTCAGAGAGGGTAAGAGATTTCTCGAAAACTATCCGAAGGAAGGGAGCTATATCTTCTGCTAGTTCTTTTAATACACGCGCGGGAATTCCTTCTGGTCCAGGATTTTTGTTGGGCTTTATCGCACTCAGTTGCTTCGCTATTCCTGCCTCAGAGATTTTAATATTATCCATCCGAGTACATCCATCGGGAATAAGATTATCTTTAAGTATATTTCCACCTGCCGTGAACGCCTTCGCGAAGTAAACGTTTAGTAGATTAGCTTTATCCTCCCCATCGTGAAGGATGTCTCCGGAATCACATCGCAGGGAGGGTATTGAAGGAACCACTCCCTTGACTTCTCTTACGTAGGACCAGAACGCTTTTGGATCCTCCTTCAATTTTGTATTTAATACCTCATTCCGGAAGGTGTTAAATGCGTTACGCATGGTTTTTCTCGCTAGTACGCGGGCACTGTTATACTCATGGACTATAGCTGTGCGATACTCATCGGAAGCGGTGGTAGGTATGTTTTTCAATTTTGCGTGGCTACGCCTCTGTCGTCTTAAGGCAATCCTGACTTCCTTATTAAACCAACGAGGTTCTTTCTTATCAGATTTTAACTTACTGGGGATAAATCTATTGATACCTCTTCCTAGTATATTCTTAAATAATAACCATGATGGCTCCATACCTAATCGTTCTGTCTTTTCACGATAACTGACAAAGGTACTTTTGAGATGTAAGCTGAAACTTTTAAAGTCGGCCTTGGCGAAAGCGTATACATTCCGAAGAGGCTTAGGATGTCTTTTGAGCTTTAATTCGCACTCCGCATACACAGCTCGATGGTCGCTAAGTCCCTCCTCTGTGGATACCTTAGTTATCCTATGCGGGATGTTAGAAGCAAGCAAGTCGAGAACATTGCCCGAACGCGTGGCTTTTTGTACCATCTGGATTAAGGAATATTCATGAAACGTGTCAATTTAGGCTTCACACGATTCGCGTTCTTTACCTCCCGTAACGAAACATAGGTTTTCCCAATCGATTGACGGTAAGTTAAAATCGCCTCCAATTATCACGTAACCGTCGTTCATAATAGATCTAAGCTCGGCTAATTGCCTCTCTAAACTTAAAATATAATCAACTTTGGCATTAGGTGGTCTGTAAAATGAGCATAAATATATCTTTTTCGAATTATCCTTACCTAGGCGGCACCACACGCTCTCGGTCGTTTCATCGATAATAGGGATCTGACAACTATCGTACTTTTCACTTATTGCCAAAAATACTCCGCCACCTATTCTATTGGCGCGGTCTTTTCTGTATACTCTATAGCTTTTCGGAAAAATTTCTTGGCTAGCGATATCTTCAGTGAGCCAACTTTCCGTACCTATAACTACATCCGCATGCAACGTGCGAATTACGTGTTCGAGTTCGGCAGACTTCCTACGAATGCTGCGGCAGTTTAAGACTATAATATTTAATTTCTCGTTATCGCCCGAAGCATTAACTGCTCTATTACGGCTTTCGCAGGTGGACTCTCTCACTTTGCGACCAGAAACTGTATTACACTCGATGCCCCTATGAAATCTCCTAATACGCCTACACCCTACCCTACTCTCTAATCTAAAAAAGACCTACCATGGTCGAAGATCCTACACGCTACACTCTGTAATATAAGGTTACCAACAGCTGAGCGGGGAAGTCACGAATCCCGGAGAGGTTAGGATTTCGGAAGCCTCGGGATATTCGACCCTCGCATGGCACGAAGGATGTCAATCGCCAAAAAAAGACACAACAGCGTTCCCGAAAGTGAAAAGTTGCTTATGTGTTCCATGGTGGCTTACGCGTATCTAGCATGGTTTAATCTAGATGAGTCTGTGCGCTCTACGTTCATACACCCCACGTTGCTAAGCAATACCCATCATCCCCGCTGCATGGGAGGCTGAGGGGGTGGCAGATGGAAGGAGAAGAAGTGAAGAGTGGGGAACCAATCCTTTGAGATAGCGCAGATTTTCCTAGATCACGTCCGAAACGTGAGGAGATAAACGTGTGGGATAAAATCTCTCACGTAGCGAAGTCTTTTTCTTGAGGTTTCGAGTAGTTGCGAAAACAATCGAGGTTCAGCGGACGTTTGTTTCTAGAGGGATAAACGCCGCTCTTCAATCTTCGTTATCTATCACATTTCAAAATGCAACCGCTACGTGCATCCTCGCACCATCGTGGGGAAGAAAAAACGAATTCTATAAGAATCGTAGTAAGCGGAGTTAATCCGACACATTAAGGATGAATGGGAACGGGATTATGTATACTATCTAGGCATGTTCCGCAATCGCAATCATAAAATATCTACCTACATAGACAATCTACAGAATTCAAGTTAAAAGATGTGCTTATTCATCCATTTATTAGGCGTTCTTTAAAAAAGTAAACAATGAACGAACGCCTTCAGGTCTAGAGGGTTTATTGCTAAATACAACTTCCCGGGATCCGAAGGATTTTTTTTACAAAATTAAATGGTGCTACTTACAAAAAATTTTTATTATAATTTTTAGTAGTATTCTGTATTTCATTTACGAAAACAAAAATAATCCACTTCAACATCAAATTAATACGTAAAAACACTACTGAAGCATAAAGGAAACCCTAAAAAAAAGAAAAAAACTAGAATATTGGCCTTCTATTCTTTATTATTTTATTTATTTACAAGCGGAAACGCCGATAAAAATTACATTTAAAAAATATATAAATACATAATACAATTTAGAATATAATCCCATATAATTTAAAGTTTATTTATATTCATTTAAGAAATAAGATTTTAGAAAACAAGAGCGTTGAGCGATTTATCGCTCTTTTTTTGAACAAAAGTTCGACCAGTTTGAAAACACTCTCTCGCTCTCGATGGATGTTGGCTGAATTGTTTTTAATGCATCTAATAATTTCGAGAGATTTTCTGTCAGCTTAGCAGTACCTTCGTAAATGAGCATTTATTTTGATATTGTTTTATTAAAGTCGACTTTTCCGGGTTTCGTTCTCAGAGATGCATCAATTGCATCAGCTAATTTTTCATTCAAGCAATTAGCGGTAACATTGTTTTTCTTGATCCTCTTCCAAATTTGCATCTGGGCCTACCTCGGAATTCTTGAATAATTTGTTCATAAGTTCTTGAACCAATTAGTTTATGCTACTTTTTGTTGTGGTTGGCAATTCCTTAATCAAATCTATATCTCTATTTTGCAGTAACCTCATTAAGGACACTATGTCTTGATTTTTTCTCTCCGCTATGCGTGATTTGATTGCAAGGAAAAGTTCTTGCGACAGTGTGGTATTTTCATCCTTTAATTCATCAAAAAGGAACTTTAGAATCCCTTCGCTTGTTAAGAGGTTTGCATCTCTTTGACCTAACGCCTCTACAGCCAATCTTATTGGTTTTAAAGTGTTTAATATTTCCCGTAGTAGTGGTAAATTAACATTAACTAAGTATTCAGAACAATTTAAATCCGTTAATGCCTTTGCAATTGAGTTACCATATAGATTTAAAAATCGTTCATTCATCGCCTATACGCTATTCCATCTAGTTTTGCAATCCAGAAGCAAGGTCGATTCTCTCTCGTGATGAGCCTTTACATAACTTTGAAGAATAGCATTTTTAACAGGATGCAATTTAAAAATTTTTATAATCCCTCGTACACTTTTTAAAGCGGCTCGAATATCCGGTCGAAGAGGAAGACCTCGATGTCCATTTTCATCCTCGGAACCGTCTTCAGATAGAACATCCTCACAATCAGTTTCTTCACTTTCTTCTTTGCTTAAGTTTTCTTCTTCTGTTGTTCTGCTATAGGCTTTCTTGTCAAGGGTATCGACGACCGCAAGATGAATTGCATGATTGTAACATTGTTGGTGTTGAAATAAAGCGAGACGGCCAACTTTCTTCATTACAGAAGCTCCATCGCTTGTTGATGCCACGACATCGTTTGAAGCACTTAACTCGAATTCGCTTAGTTCGTTCTCCACTAACTCTTGGGCCACAACGGCAGGACAGCTCTCCTCGATTCGAATAAGCCCCATATTCAAGTACCGACCATTTATTGTATGCGCACTGACGTTCAAATAACGGCGGTTTCGTAAACTTGTCCACTCATCTAACGTCAAGCTAAGTTTTAAATCCTTCATTTTTAATTCTTTTATCTGCTCGATGGTTTTTGTTTTTGTAGACTCGAAAAAGTGTGGATAAGTTTCATTATGTTCAACTTATCCTTCGGTAAATTATACTGTCTGACGCTTAAAGATTCTCTGATGAATTGACTTTTACGGATTCCGTGTATAGAGAATCCATCCACTGCAGCAAGTCTCACAACAATTTCGGCCAATGACTGCCTCTTACTCAAAGTGCAAGGCGGACGGCTGCTGTTGCTGCAAAGCTTTAACTTCTTTCGACGAACTTGCTTCATCTGCATCGGTGTTGGATTCAAGCTTGGTTTTCACGGTTATGTTGTGAAATGCGGCCAAATGTCTACAAAGTCCACTTGTAGAGGATCCTTTACAACTAATAATTTTGTTGGGACACTTTAAACATTTCGCCTTTTCCTCATTTGCAATTTTTGAAAAATATTTCCCAACTGCTGCCATAGCCCCTTTGTTAGTCAATCTAAAAAAACTAAAAAATAAGTCTGTTAAATTTGAATACACAAACTTTAATAAAGATTCAAGAGTACTACAGATCGGTGGAGGCTAGTGGGTGAACCAACTAGGAGGGCGATGAAAAATATGCATTTAAAAACGTACCTTTATTTAATTGTATTGTACATGAACACCATTTCCCGAATTTTCTTTGCTCTTGGTTAACAAATTTTTCATCAGCAGATTCAATTAGCAATTCAGGTTATGGAGGAGCAAGCCTCTTAATTTCGATTTAAAAAATAATATAATTGTCCGCAGAATTCACTGCTATTGTATTATAATACAAGTACTTTTTTATAAAGATATTTCATTATTAGAAATATTTTCTTAATTCCCAATATTTCATCTCTGCTCCAATTTTCGTTCTTTCCTTATGTAACAATATTTGATTAAAACAATACCTAAATTTTCAATTTTAAGAATATTATAATTTTCCCATTATAGTGTACTAATGCCACACATTTCTGCTAAATGTTAAAGTTATAGCACATCTAGAAGTGAAATAATATTTTTCTAATTGTTTAAATTTTTAATATTTTTGACGGCCGCAATAACAACTTCATGGTAGTTATCAGATGTTTATTTGTGCAAATGGACTAAGCTCTAAATAACGTAAAAGTTTCGGCACCATAGCTAGCTTAGTAGTACATAATCATTTACCTTTATGTTTCAACATTAAGAATTATTAACAGCCAAACAAATTAAAATATCAAAATTTCTATAATCCTAATTCGTTTTTTCACAAATTCTACCTTTAAAAAATTTCAGCTTCGTAGCACATTAAGAAATACATAAACCTAAAAAATATTGCGAGTTTTTAGCGGTCGCATTGTTGAACTTCTTCAAGATTTTCGTTTTCCCTAGTAGGTTTTGCACATAATCCTACTGTCGTAAAAAATTTCGAATCTTCAGCTCTTCTGCAAGTGCCTAAACATTAGTATCCTCCTACATATATGTCATCTATTATATATAGACTTCTTACAGAGGAGGAACATATACAGACAAGTAATTCGTGCTTGCATTCTGCAAGCATTTCATCTCACCCTGATAAACATTAATTATTCAGAGATATATCCACACATTTTTGTCAAATTTTGAAGTTGTAGTACATATAGAAATGAAATAATATTTATTTAATTGTTTAAATTTTAAAAATCTATTACGGCCGTAATGACACTTTGTTGGAGATTTTCAAATGTTTGTTAGTTTAATGCACTACGCTCTACATAACATTAAAATTTCAGCTTTCTAGCTTGCCCCGAAATACTTAACATTAACCTATTTGTTTAAACTTTAAGAATTTTTAAATTTAAATAATTGTTAACGGCCAAAATAACAATTTTATGGATAAATTGAATTCTTTATTCGTTTACATAGGCTAACCTCTATATAATTTTAAAATTTCAGCTCCCTAACTTGCGGCGTAGTGTCTAAGCATCTACCAATTTGTTTAAATTTTAAGAATTTTAACTGCCAAACAAATTAAAATATCAAAATTTCTATAATACTTATTTCGTTTTTACCAAGTCTACCAGTAAAAAAATTTAAGCTTCGTAGCACATTCGAAAATACATATACCTTAAAAATATGTTTAAACAATTGCAAATGCTTAGCGGTTGCATTGTTGAACTTTTTCAAAATTCCTTTTTTACTATGTATAACTTGGTAGAAAATGTTTGCAAATACTCGAACCTACTAGTTATAGTTTCCAAGATAAAAATTATCAAACTTTAATGTTAAACTGGGGTTAAAACGACACCTAAAAATGAACAATTTTCAAATTTTAGATTTTTGTAGTTCATTATGAGCAAAATTTTATAATCCTGCAAAATTTCAGCATCCTAAACTTATTAGATTGGTCTACACAATGGAATAACTGTTTCCAATGCTAGATTATGGGAGATTTTCCGGGGCATCTGGAGCCGAACCCAGGACACTGTAATCAAAAGTAACAATAATTCCTAATAGATGTTTTGACCAGCTAGCAACACTGAAAATTTCATTTTTCTAGCTTATGGGCAAGTGCCCGAAATTAATTTACAAAAACGGCGCAATGCTTTTCTTATAGGAAAAAAACGCAACTTTCGGAATTTCTGGAGTCGAACCCATGTCACTTAGGTGAGAAGTCTCATTCTCTCAATCACATCTACAAAAATCTGATGTGGCCACCAAATGACTTTCTCCATATCTGTAACTTTTCTAAAAATTCCAAATAGGTTACATAATAATAAATATTTTAAGAAACCGAGAAAATTTCCGACTTTACAAAGAACAGAAATAAACTCAAACCATAGCCTTATGATATTGGAAATAGCCACAAATCTCCAACAATTAAGAAAAGAAAAAGGAGCGTTACTAAGACGTAACTAAGTGTCAATTGTTAACAACAGTCGTCGGTATTCCAATACATTCTTACATTTATCAAATATTAAAGCAAATATTTAAAAATAACGGATAAGTGAGAAGAGTAAACACCCACTTCCGGGTGACCGATTTTTACCAAAAACTAATCGGTTCTTCTGGTTTTATAAAAATGTTAAATATAAAATTTCGCATTAAGTTTTTGAGTTTGAGCACCCACAAAATGCTATCACTCACACACACGCACACAC
Organism: Tanypteryx hageni; assembly: GCA_028673005.1. Taxonomy (NCBI): domain Eukaryota; kingdom Metazoa; phylum Arthropoda; class Insecta; order Odonata; family Petaluridae; genus Tanypteryx; species Tanypteryx hageni. The sequence goes on from CM054117.1 coordinate 4,711,377, forward strand.
AGACATCATCGAGAAAATGGTCAAAACGTGTTCAGGGGACCTTAAAACGTGTATTTCCATTGAAATTTCGAAGTCGAGCTTTTTCATGAATACAATACTTTCCCCTATACTACGTATATGGAGAAAATAAAAACTGAAACTTTAAGCTCTCTAGCTCTTGTAGTTTGGGCTGGACGTTAGTATCCTCCTATATATCATTATATATAGACGTTCCTTACAGAGGAGGATATCTATTATATACTAGTAGAAAGTGCTTACATTCTGCAAGCATATCATTTCACCTTGAAAAAACATTAATTTTTCAGACAGATATTTCATCATGAGAAATATTTCTTTAATTCAAAAGATTTCTCCTCTACACCAATTTTCGTTTTCTCCTTATGGAACAATAATGGAATAAAACAATCACTATTACTTGCAATTTTAGGAATATTATTCTATTTCCACATTGGGTCAATAATGTCACATATTTCTGCCCAATTTTAAATTTGTAGCTCATTTAAAAGTGAAACAACATTTTCTAATTGTTTAAATTTAATTAATTTTTAACGGCCCCAATAACAATTTCATAGATAAATTGAAATTTTTATTCGTTTATATAGACTAAGCTCTAAAGAAATTTAAAATTTCAGCTCCCTAACTCGCCCCGTAGTATCTAAATATTTACCTATTTGTTTAAACTTTAAGAATTTTTAACAGCCAAACAAATTAAAATATCAGAATTTCTATAATCCCTATTTCGATTTTTTTTACAAATTCTAACTATAAAAAATTCAGTTTCGTGGCCCATCCGGAAATACATAAACCTTGAAAATTTGTTTAAACAAATTTGAATTTTTAGTGGCCAATTTGTAGAACTTTGTCAGGATTTTCGTTTTTTCTAGTCGGTTTTGCACATACTCCTACTGACGAAAAAATTTCGATTCTGCCGCTTTTATGGAAGTGCCAAATCATTAGTATCCTCCTATATATATATATGCTATTCCTACCTAGGGAACGTTTGTATATAATGACGTTAATCCTCCTCTGTAAGAAACAGAGTTGACGAAGCAGGCGACAATCTGAAGAGAAAGGCTGTGAAATCAGTTGACGATCTAATGAAAGGGTATAAAACAAAACGAATCAATAAACGAGCTCATTCTACGACGAGTCGTCGTTGCGCTAAGAAGCTGAGTAACGAAGAGCGCAAAAAAAAGACGAAGAAAAAGGAAGGAAAACCAGCACGCGCCCCCCCCCCCCCCCCCGTCACGGAAGCGAATTGTGAGACGTGCTTTCGACACATTTGATTGAACCATGTCTTTTTTACATACCCACTCTTGCGAACGTGCAAAGTCCGAATTATATATTTTCACTCTACCACCGAGTCAAACCAGTATTCAAAATGGACACTGGATACATTACAAACCATTGTCCGCCTATAGAATTCGTCGTCCCTGGCCAAGGAGATGAGTAAGTCGATCTTTCGCAAACGTTGTTAAACGATTTCAGAAAAGAGTTGTACTCGATTTGAAAAAGATAAAAAAAATATTCTCCAAGAGTCATAAAAAATCAGTATATTCTTATATCGATGGGAAATCCTTTAATGTAAATCAATTTTGATTAATTGTGGAATACTTGAAATTACCATTATCAAATAAAAACTGTATAAAAGTTAAAGTGTGTCGCTTTTCATTTGATGGAACGCTACCTTCCTTAACCAACATCTATTATTATTATTACTAGCGTAATTGCCCGTTGAAATTCAACGGGAAAATTGGAACTTAATATATTTAACTACATATATTGGAAGGAAGTGAGCTAAATCTAATGCATTATAATATTTGTTAATATTAAAATGCAGTCAGATTTTAACTAAGTTAACAACATATTTAACGTTTTAATCCGAAAAAATTAGCTATTATGGACTCAACAGATATGTTGATTTTCTGTATGAACAACAATGCTGTTGATCGCCAAGGGAACGTTTCAATAAAAATGAAAAAGTTTGATAAATTTTCGAATATTTCAGCTTAAAGCGAGCGAATTCGATTCGAAAACAAAAATCGACGTTAAGAATAAGAATCTTCATTAAATTTCCTTTAAAATTGTTCTTATCCGAAGATCGTGCGTCAATTACTTCTAATTTAATTTTGGAAAAGAAAATGTCTGCAAGTGTGAAAGAGGTATATTTAAGATCCCTCTTATGGGAAATCGTATATAGCGTTCCAACCAACAGACTAAGGCTTTTATTAATAGTCTAACTAATTAAACTACGACGTGGTAAATATTATAAGATGGCAATAACAAATTTATAGTGATATAGTGATAAATATAACGATAAAGGTTTTTTAAATATTTTTGGTTAATGAAAATAATAGCAACGTATTTTAAGTTTCAGATATCATATTCACAATTGAACGTTTATCCACAACCACCAGAGAGAAAGTTCCACGCTTCATCGGAACGACACTACGCGACCACGCGTAGGCCCGTGCTAACGACAGCTTTTGCCGAGCTATCAACGCGAGAGGATGTGATTCCTAAGTCCGCAAAGGTTATTAGCCCTTCATACGTGTAACATCAGAAGCTACCCTCGCAATAGCCACATGGCATGAGTTCGGAGCGTCCGACAAGAAGAAAAGAATTAGGATCAACCGCTTCAGGGCGCTCCCGTCAGAGAGCGTCGACCCTCGTTATCGTTCGGGTAAACTCTTTCACATTCCATTCCCCGAAGGGTCTATAGAGACCTGCTTGAATCCCCACCGCCTGTAAGCGAGGGGATGGGGCAAAGCACTTTTCAATAAGGTGGACCTCCCGAACATATTTAAGTTCGCGGTTTCCGTGCGACAGCCTCGGCCCGCGAACGGCTTATGAAACACTTCTCTACAAGCGCGAAGCAGAGTCGAGCGTCTCGCCCATCTGGAGGTCCGGGTTCGAACCGCTATCTCAACTCTGAAGTGGAAACGTAACCAGCGGAGGTGGAGGAGACAGAGTATGTAGAGGGAAGAAAGAAGAGGGGAAGACCACACCGACAGGGCTAGTCTTCGAGATAGAACTCAAGTTCATTCGAATTATTACTCGCCACTGCGACGTCACTGGCGCCAGTAAGGGTAAGGGGTGGGGTGGTTGGTTGGGGTTAGATTTGGGCGATTTTGGGATTGATTTGAAATACCTGCCACTGTGTTGGAGCCTATAGGGGAAGGGGTGGGGAGCTACGTCGAGGGCAGCAGTTGTGGGTGGTGGTGGGAGGGAGATGGCCCCGAAAGGAGGGCAGGATGTGACGTCGAGGGCATCAGGCGTGGGTGGTGGGAGGTATAAGGGTGGGAAAGGTGGTGGGAGGGGAAAAGACCATGTCGCCCTTACCTGCGAAATTTTGAAAACGACGCGATGTGACGTCACGGGGTTCCACATCGCCCCGAAAGGGGGGTGGGGGTAGGTTGGCGCAAGTTGTGGGCGGTGGGAGGGAAAAGGAAGTCTGGGTGGTGGGAGGGAAAAGGAAGTCTGGGTGGTGGGAGGGAAAAGGAAGTCTGGGTGGTGGGAGGGAAAAGGAAGTCTGGGTGGTGGGAGGGAAAAGGAAGTCTGGGTGGTGGGAGGGAAAAGGAAGTCTGGGTGGTGGGAGGGCAAAGGAAGCCTGGGTGGTGGGAGGGAAAAGGAAGCCTGGGTGGTGGGAGGGAAAAGAGCCCTTACTTGCGAAATTTTGAAAATGGCGCGCTGTTTCATATCGCCCCGAAAAGGGGTGGGACGTCACTGGAGTCAGTTGTGGATGGTGGGGAGAAAATGGATGTCTCCGTATATCGCCCTTACATATTACTCACGCATGGTGTGTGCATCTTTCCTCTCTGGCTTCAATGATGACGAAACATCCACGAGGAAATAACTGCAATTTGGCTGGAGAACATATCTCATCTATATAATTACCAGTGTTTGTAACGCAAAATTACGGATCTGATTGTCTGCAAAGAAGGCATTTTTATATTGAGAAAATTACCGTTAATTTTTCTCGTAAATGCCAATCAATAAATAAAGGTGTACTACATGTCGGAGTACATAGAGTTTTCAAATGCGTTCTTTGAGATTTCACAATGTTCTCAATATTTTTCACTAAGATGAGAATTTAACGAGAAGCAAGCGAAGTACATTTTAAAATACATGCAGGTCTTCATGCAGAGTAGTCGTAATTATTGTCCGATTTTAACAAAAATTGGAAAAAGTCAATTAATTTTAACAAAACTCCCCTATACCAAAGTACAATATGTCAAGTAGTTCCCGAGTTGAAAAAAGGAACACTGTCAACTACTTATAGGTCTTCATGTAAAGTGGTCGTAACTGTTGCCCGATTTTAACCAGAATTGGTATCGGTCGACCATTTTTAGGAAAACATCCCAATAGGAAAATTTATTAAAATAGGTCAAACGGTTCCCGAGTTGAAACGGAAACATTGTAAACTACATGTAGGCCTTTATGTAAAGTGGTCGTAATTGTTGTCCGATTTTAACCAAGGTTAATGTGCTACGGAGTTGAAATTTTTTTTAAAAGCAGAATTCTTAAAAACCCGAAATAGGGATTATACAAATTTTGATATTTTCATTTGTTTGGCAGTTAAAAATTCTTAAAATTTAAACAAATAGGTAGATGCTTAGACACTACGCCGCAAGTTAGGGAGCTGAAATTTTAAAATTATATAGAGGTTAGCCTATGTAAACGAATAAAGATTTCAATTTATCCATAACATTGTTATTTTGGCCGTTAACAATTATTTAAATTTAAAAATTCTTAAAGTTTAAACAAATAGGTTAATGTTAAGTATTTCGGGGCAAGCTTGAAAGCTGAATCCAACAACAATCGACATAGAACGAAAACGCAAAGTAATTAGTAGTCTTACTGCAAAAGCGAACGAGTCATCCGGTTCTCCACAATTCCACTTTAAAGCTGTTTCACAATTTAACGTACTTTCAGCAATACGCAGAATCAAAACTACAGCCCAGGGTGCTGATGGTATTCCTATAATTATTATAAACAAATTAATACATCTATTACTCCCCGTACTTACTAACATTTTCAACCACTCTTTATTACAGGGAAAATTCCCATCGCAATGGAAACACGCGTTAGTACGCCCAATTCCTAAGAAATCTCTCACCGCAAACAATGACTATCGACCGATTAGCTTTCTTCCCACTTTATCAAAAGCCCTGGAGCGACTTGCACACGAACAGGTAGCAGATTTTCTCGACATTAATCATCTACTTGACCCCATCAATCTGGCTTTCGGAAGTCTCATAGCACCACCACCGCGCTAATTAAAATAACTGATGATATACGCAGACACATGGATGACAGAAAACTCACGGTACTAATATTGCTTGATTTTAGTAAAGCGTTTGACTCAGTAGATAAAGACATACTCCTAGCAAAACTCCGCTGCATGAGATTCTCTTCACCTTCAATAGAGTGGTTCTCTTCGTACCTTAGCAACCGTTCCCAGCAAGTCATCTACAACGATTCCTCGTCCTCTCGGCTTAATGTTAACCAAGGCGTACCGCAGGGCTCAATTTTAGGTCCTCTATTGTTCTCTTTATTCATAAATGATTGTTCTCAATACTTAACTTACTCCAAGCATCATTTGTACGCCGATGATCTCCAAATCTACTTAGACACAAAACCCAATAACTTATCTCTTTCCATAGCTAACATAAATCATGACTTGGCCCAACTTCAAGAATGGAGCTACGATAATTTTCTCACCATATACCCCTTGAAATCTCAAGCCATTTTAATCGGTTATCCGAAACTACTGGTATCTATAAACCTTGCAGAATCAGTTCCTCTGTCTTTGAACGGCTCAGTTATACCCTATTGCAAAATCGTAAAAAATCTCGGGATTCTAATTAATGAAACGCTCACCTGGAATATAATAAAAATCTGCAAGACGGTAAACTCCTCCTTACACACTCTAAGGCCTCTCGTTAACATTCTTCCCTCGTCACTAAAAATACAGCTAGTGACCTCCCTAATTTTTCCTCACTTCGATTATTGTGATGTTGTATACCAGGACTTATCAAAGGAACTCGCCATTAAGCTACAACGTTCTCATAACGCCTGCATCAGATTCATATTTAATCTTAAAAAATCTGACCATGTCTCAGAATACTTCCGTCGACTCTCCTGGCTAAAACTTGATTCCCGAAGAAACCTTCACCTTCTCTCTCTATTGTATCAAATTCTAAATAACAACATCCCTTGTTATCTTTCATCTAATTTTGTCACCATTAATACAGTTCACCATTGCAATACCAGAGGATGTGATAAACTACTAACTCCACTTCATAGAACAGAAATTTACAACAAATCCTTTACTGTCACTGCTTGTAAACTCTGGAATGGCCTTCCAACGTTAATAAAAAACTCTCTATCTCTAAGCACTTTTAAACGCTTGTATTACAAGCATCTTCTCTCACTTCCCATGCATTGAACCACACTCTATCTTTTCTTTCAGGTTGTTACAAGAATGCGCTTATTAGGCATAAATTTATAATTTTATTTAATTTATTTTTCCTGTATCATAATGACGATGTAATCTCCCAGGCATATCTTACCCTACAATCCCTGTTCCCCTCTCACCCCCCTCCCTCATATGGATATAAATGTATGTACATATGTTTGTATTTATGAATGTTTTTTTTCTCTCTGTTTCTCATATAATTGATTTTTTTATCTTTTCCTTCCCCTGAACTATTTAGTAATTTTCGCGGTTTTTTACACCTGTCTTCTCTTCGTAGGTGTTTTCCGCAGTGGGAATTTTTCTGTGTTAAAACATAACCGATACACAGTTTTTTATGACCCACAAAACTAACATTCTTTGGTAATGCTCTGTTATCTACTAACAAATATATTAACTTGTAATTAATTTGTATTTTGTTAAAATCTGTATGCAATTAATTCCTCTTATTTTGTAAATATTGTAATTACTTATATGACGAAAGGGTTAAATGTAAGAAGGGACTACATAGTCTCAATTTCGCCCTAATAAAGTCGTTTGTCTGTCTATATATAATGATACATAAACACACACAGACACACACACACACACACATACACACATATATATATATATATATATATATATATATATATATATATATATATACATATATATATATATATATATATATATATATATATATATATATATATATAACAAAGTTAATATAAAAGTTGGTAATAATAGTACATTTTGTGCATTTGTAATATTTTAATCGCATTTTACTTTATATTTTTTGTTTTATTTTCATAACGACGAAGACCTTTGTTTGCAGATACAATCGATTTAGCATTAAAGATTTTGCGAGATCATGTACATTGCCTTGGAATGAATACAAAATGGTAAATATTGCGTTGTCAATGTTTGTCCAGTAATAATACTTGAGGGTCTACATGGCTTCGCCAACACACACACTACTTGATATTTATGTAGGCTACAACTATTTATCAAATTCTATATATATATACATTAACTTCAGGAAAAGGAAAGGTAGTGATTAGGGTGGCAACAAGGTGTTGAAGGAAGCCCAGCGGACACTTACCATGTTGAGGACCAAGTTGGCACGCTGCTGGGGGCGTCGAAGAGACACACGTAAATAAACACGCACACAGATAAAACGCAAGCTAATCGGACCTATGTATGCCCTTCTTCAGAGAAAGAGTAAGATTAACAACGTAATGTGACACACTGGGCTACACACACACATATCTCTCTCTCTCTCTCTATATATATATATCAAAAATTTATTACTATTTACGTGTTGGAAAATCTGTTTAGTTTCAATAGTCTATTTACTCCAAGTCTTATGACTTCTGCCGACAACCTCCAAGATGCAAAACAAAAGATTTATCAAAAGAGAATAAATACTTGTCACCAAATACCCCTATAGCACGTCCCGAAAGTATACCTCTCGGCTTCACAAAATCCATTTGCCCATAAAGAAATAAATAAAATATTTTCTGCGGTTTTGTTGTTTTTGTAGTAACAATGTTTCTTCTAGGCTCAACAAGACGGCGATAGGCAGGAACGGGAATAGAAGTTCGGCGCTATACATCTACATCTACAAGTTACCCTGCAATTCACCAAGTTGGTGGGTGGCAGGGGGTGCAATGCACCAAATCCTACCTAAAGGTTGTCTAACGCAATTCGAAATTTCCTATTGTGATCTCTTATTGTCCTCGGAAAGAACGAGCCTAGATAACGCTCCGTCCTACAATCGATCTCACGTATTTTATCGTCTCGATCATTTCTACTTATATACGTCGGTGCCACAATTATTCCCACTACCTCCTCTTTTAGACATTCTGACCTATATTTCTCTAGAAGTTTCAACCTTGAGTGCAATCTACGGTCCTCCAGTGATACCCAGTTCAAATCGCTCAATAAAGAGGTGACGCTTTCCTTATGTTCGTACTTTTGTTTTACAAATCTGGCTGCTCTGCGCTGTACTCTTTCTAGTTGAATTATGTGTCCCTTCTCGTACGGATCCCATATGCTCGCTGCGTATTCCACTTGTGGTCTTACCAGTGATAAGTAGCATGTTTCGCGTACTTTCTCTGTAGTGTTCCGTACTATTCTACCTATGAATGCCAGTTTCTTGTTGGCCGCGCCTATAACTCGACGAATGTGCATGTCCCACGAAAGATCTCGACAAATGGTTACTCCTAAATATTTTACATACTCAGCTTGTCGAATACTCATTTCATCTATTTTATACTCGAAACCTAAATCTTTGTTCTTACTTTTCCAGAACGTGACTGCGGCACATTTAGTAAATGTGAAATGTTTTTTCAAACTGAAAATTCACGAATATAAAAATTCCTATTATTATATATCATAGGGCATGCTAATCCCCAATGTCATGAAAATCCGTATGATATAAGCAGAGACGGAATTTAGGTGATAACATTTAAATGACCTATATTGGTAACACTGATCTATTTTAATATAACAGTATTTTAATTTAAATATATATAGATGAAAATGAGGCCACGAATAGAATTCAACTCTCTGGAACATACTATAATCTGAATTATATATTTTATAATTTTCAGTTCACATAAAATATTGCTTCATTGAATTAAAATTTATTAGTATCATTTGAAGGAAGTGCAATATATTCCCTCTCAAAATAGCGCCACAAACGGACATTTAATTCCTTAATTACCGTGTCAACCCTATATTAAAAAATTCTGATTAGCTCATTATATAAATTTCTGCCAAATTTCAATTTTTCATCTGCATCCTTGATCGAGTTACTTGCATTTTGATAACCTTACACTCACAATCAGACCGAAGAACGGACAACATAGCGTATTTCAGCCCTTATGTACTCCTTCTCAAATAACACAACGAACTATGAAAATCATTTCCCTCTCCTTCCGTCTTTCTCTCCTTCTCGTATTAAAAGCCTTCAAAGCACGCTTAAACCTATAAGGATTGGAATAACAATATGATTTCGGGGTTTAACAATGTAATTGGTAGGCGAGGCAACATCCCGTTAAAATGGAAATATTTCTTCAAAATATGTGAATTAAACGTTTAACATGAAGGATTTCGAACTGTAGGAGAAAAACGATGAACAGCATAAAAAACTATAATTTTTCCCTTAAAATGGTTTCGATCTAAAGGTCGTGAATCCATTTTTTCTACTTTAAATCTCAAGAAGAAGAAGAAAAGCATGCACGTCATAAAGTCGATTTTTGCGTGTTATCTTATGGGGAATGCAAATCACCTTCTGGAGTCGAACCCTGGATGTTTTTCCTAAATTTTATTTCGTCATAGCATATTTATATTGGAGTAGATTATGTCTGCCAAATTTCAAGATTATATTTGCATTTTTGATCGAGTTATTCGCGTTTGAAATATATTCCAGGAACTAGGAACCCAGGAAACGGACGTTTTTATACATACAGATTTTCAGTCACTTATAGGTTTGGTAGGACTCGATTTAAATCGATAAATGAAGATAAACATCTATTTCGTAAAAATTTCAAAATCGACGAAAATGAATTGCCATCGATAAGTATCGATTTTTTACTATTACATTTTTTTATGAAATTATTCATCAGGATTTTTAAATTTGCTTTATCACTCTCAAACAATAAATTTTAGCACGAAACGTTCAAAACAAAAGAGAAAATCGGCATTTGTCATACCAGACAGCCACACTTTATTCGGTATTCCATACTTTTTCTAAGATCCCTTATGTATCAAGGATCCATACTAGAGCCCTGCACGGGTATGATATTTTCCACCCGTACCCGACCCGTACCCGCAGACTACTAACCCGTACCTGACCCGTACCCGCAGAATATTAACCCGACCCGTACCCGCAGTCTTGCACCCGCACAGAAGGCCTACTTGTCCCACCCGACCCATATTTTTTAACTCTCTGGTCCTCGAGACACATCCGTAGCAAGAAATCGTGAAAAGATGAAAATATCATTTCTGAGTCACAGTCATTTATATTGTATAAATTAAAAGGAAATGCAACTGTACATAAACATTCATTTTTAAGATCGAAAAATATATTTAAAGTATCTACGATTTATTTTTACAAAAATTACAAATTTTATAAAATAATTTAATTTAAAAAAGTAAACATTAATTAATAGTACCCTGAGATTTAAAATGAATATTTAAAAATAGGACATCATCCACGTTTGCGGGACCTAAACTGCTTCTTCTTTCACTAACAACATGTCCCGCCAATCAAAAATACCTCTCTGATGGTCGCTGGTATTGCAAAAATACGATTCGCTAAAATACTTCAATTTGGCAAACAATTCTTTTGCTTATCCCACCATTTCATCAAATCAAAAATATTAGTTATGTCGTCAGATAGTTTTAAGTCGATATATGCAGTCAATACATCTGGAGAAATATGATCACGTGCTGCGTCTGTATCCATAAACTGAACTAAGGTGTCTGATATTTTATACCTTCTCATCGGTTGCTCTACAAGCGTACGCGTGTTAGATGTTAGATTCTGTTGAACCTGTTTCTAAATGATCCTTTATTTTCCAATGCCAAAAAAAAACCAAAAATACTGTTGGATATTTTCCCCCTTCCAATTCAATTAATGCTTTCTGGAATGGATTGAGGTATTCTAATAAATCTAATAAATCTTTCTTGTCAACCCCACAAATCATATCACTCATGTTTTTTCAATTAAAATATTGTAAACAACCTTTCAATTTTCAAGTATTGAAAAGATCATACGAAGAATTGAATTTCAACGTGTCTTGACGTCTCCTTTCATAGTAGATTTCAGCACACCTTGTAAGCCTGATTTTTAAAAGTATTTCACAATTTTTCTACACTTCTGAATTAAAGCAAGTGATGTTTCATTAGAAAAAATAGAAATATCTACAACATTATTTATTAAGTGTGCTGCACAATTGATTTTATTGAAAATTTTCAAAGCAGTTTTAATATTTGCTCCACGGTCATTGACAAAAGTAAAATTTTTCAAGTTCCTATAGACACCGTATTGTTTTAAAATTAGCAATAATTCATTCCTTATATATTCCCCAGTTTTTTTTCGTCAGGATCAAGATGGTTAGTGCACATAACACGATTGCATAACATTGATTTCTTTACATAGTGTAATGTGATCCCTAAATAACTGACATTTTTGTAATTATCTGTCCACAAGTCCAAAGTGATCCCACCCCCTATTGTACCTATGTAGGAATTTATTTCTTGAATTAGCTCTTCTCGAGATTTATGAGCCACTGAATTAAGATTTCTCCAAATAGTTCCTGGATGTGGTAGCGCATCTTCTAAGACAAAATAACATTTTTGATTTGCACTCATTTTCATTATTATTTCTAATAAATTTATAAACCCATCTCCAGGCGCTATCTCAAAAGGTCTCAAATCTCTAACTACAAGTTCGACACAGCCATCTAAAACTTTTTTTTCTTTTCAGCTGATAATTTTGGTAACTCGCATTTTTTCGGCACAAGAAAATTTTTAATTTTAGGCACGCCTTCTCTCGCAAACCAAGTATAAAATAATACAACTTACACGCGTTTATTTGACGAAAAATACTATATATTTGAACGGTAAATAACATCAAAAATGCTGATAGGCACTCTTATATGTAACTACACATTCACCAAAGTTTAGAGAGCAACAAAAAAACCGACGTGCAAGAAGTCTTATTTTCATATGTAAAGTTTTAGTAAAATATAATCGGTAGAGTCAAATTTCTGTATTTTTTATTTATTATAATCGATAAAAAGGAATTAAAATAAACGTTGATATTCGTAGACGATTTTTAGGGAAAATAAACGATATTAATAGTCGCTTTTAAAGAAATATAAACGTCGAAAACTAAAAAAGCCTAATTAAATTTATTAAAATAAACGTCAATATTTGTCAACGATTTTTAGGAGAAATAAAAGTCGATAACTACTAAGCCTAGTCATTTATAATGAATCCGTTTTAAATGACATAAATTATAAACGTATAGATTTCAGAAGTTTTATGGCCCAAAACTCTTATTGGACTTTTAGAGGCCAAGTTTAATTTACGCACAACCAATGCAGTTTGTTTATAATCGATAAAATGCAAAACAATACAAAACAAAGGTTATTCGATTTGTGTCACGAATAAATATTCAGAGATTACCATTAGCAAAGTCATATTCCTTTATTAGAAGCGGTTAAAAATAAATATAATTCGAGAATAAAACTATATAAATTTCTGTCTACAATAAATTACAATGGAGAAAACCGGAAAACAAAAAGAGCGGAACATTATTCGACCGTGGCGATGTCCATATTTTCTTCGACGATCACATTCAAGAGAAGTGCTCAAATATCATTCATTATATGGGAAGCGGTCGCATAGCAGAATCTGGCAGTCGCGTGGCGACTCATATTTGATGGAGCAAGGAAGGAGATGAACGAATTTCTTTATTAGTAGGAAACTTTAGGAAGGAGGTAAATCGAAATTCCACTCATCAAGGCAAAGAGTTCGCGAGAATACACTTTTGAATACTAAAAAGAAAATTTATTTATATTATATTCACTCGACGCAATTATGTCGAATTGAATGTAAATGGTAAAAGTTGGCGTCAAACGATGCCATGTCGAAGGAAGGACACAGCGTTCGGGATTTAACTACCATATCGGGGTAATATTCAGCTAGCAGTGAGATGGCGCCAAGAGTAATAATTAACATGAACATACGTACCCAAGAGAGAGATTTGCAACAGAAGCGAATACTGGACTCACCTGGAATGACACAACAGATATATAAGAATATGAACTTGATGTGATTACGTTGTTAAAAATATATTTCTCCAGCTATAGCTGAATTTACAAACAATAGCTGAAAAATCGGAATTGTCCAAATAATGAAAAAATCTGGTTTCAGTTTTTATACATAAATAGCTTGAATGAATAGTTTTCCAAAGCACGTCTATCATAAAAAAATTTTATGCGTGACTAATGTATTACTGCCAAATCTCAACTCGCATTCTGTTATAACACTCGCAACGAAGTCTCAGTTCGCCTCATGCGAGGAAAAAATCTTTATGCACGACAGATTCAAATTCTAACGTTATCTTATAATAAATTTTATGCTAAATCAGATTAAAATTTTTCCCTAATTGGTTTAGAGGGTAGTTGCAGAGGGCGCGCGTTGGATTCCTGCGAAATCTCAATCATCTACATAGACTGGAAGTTTGTTTAAAAACGTATAAAAAGCTTCAAATATAAAGTCTTTTATTAATGTCCTGATCATTTAAGATACGTATATTTGATCAATTATATTTTCAGAAATTTTTATTAGGATAATTGTTGTGAATAATTTTTACAGGAGTTGTATAATTTATTCGGAAATTATGAGGCATCGTCAACCCTACCCATACACTAAATATATGGTGTATCGCAGGATTAATGAAGAAAAGGATTTCCTATTTCCTCAACGATTCCTGAGTTTGCGACGAATATGCCATGCGACGGATTTGCCAAGAGACGAATTTGTCTTACGGCGATTTTGTCTTGCGACGAATTGTCGTAGAACCGAAATAAAGACTCAAATTTCAATCTCAATTTAGACGCAACAACGCAAAAGGGATTCCTACAACTTAATAAGCGGCGTAGTTTTTCAGAATAATCATTTCAAGAACACCTCGTCTATAAGAATGTAAAGAGACGAAAAATCGGACGATTGGGTGTGACAACGATTATGTTGGTTCTAAATCGGAAAAGTATTTCACACAAAATAAAATTCAACTGCATATCTATACTGCATTCAGGGTGATACTAGGGTTAGCGTTTATAAGCTCGAAATATTCGGCATAAAACTATAAGAAACAAAGGAGATCCTTTTGCCCATATTCAGTTCTTGTGGAGTCAATTCGTGGAAAATACCCAGTGGGGGGGAGAGTGGAAGTAATGCCGCTAAACTAAAACAGCCATTATGGTATATGTTAGAAGAAAAATGTATTATGCCCTAGACTGGGCGGTTTCACCAGAGCATAAAAGACGCACGGTAACTCCCATCCGTTCTAGAGAGAGTTCGGACGAGCCACCAAAGCGCCTGAGCGTTGTTGCTTTGGAAACTCTGACCCATCGCAAAATAGAAGATTTTGTCACAAAGCTTACGACAGCTTTCTTTCAAATTCTGGGAATTTCTCATGACTTTTTAAATTCAGACTCTGAGGATTGGCAGCAAAGAGAAGATTTCCAGAGAGGCCATCAAATAGTTCGAAAACTTCATGTCGTTGATGACAATGCAGAAAGGGGAATACCTCTTATCGAAGAATATAGTGGGAATTTAACAAGAGATGAAGAACAGCTTCAGTTCCTCCTTCAGATGGTAGAAACCCATAGGAAGAGGCTGTCTGATTGGAACAAGAAAACAATCAGCGACTTTTTAAAATAGAAAAGGGGGAATGTAACAAAAACTTAATATTTATTACAAATTTCAAATTCTTAAATGTTTCATTAAAATAAATTTAGAGAGATGAATATTCTTTTAATACTCATTTTTTATTTCCTTTGATCACGGCCTACTTATGATTTCTTAAACTAAGTTAAATGAAATGACGAAATGCCGTTGAAATAACAATAACTTGCTTTTCTCACGCAGATGAGATTCACCACACTCCTTTTAATAGAGGGAAAAATCTGTTAAAATGGCATTTTAAAAACATTAGGTAATGACTCTACCCCTAAGTATTATCCAGCGGTAGAAAAACTCATATGCAATGTTTTTACATGTAGTGTGTGTATTATCTGAAAAACAGATTATCATACTTCCATAGTTTGATGCCCTATCCTACTAAATAAGCAGAGCCCTTATTTGTCCGACCAAACAGTCAAGGGCCAGGAGAGCGAACTAAATATTGTGCGAATTGGGCACAAATAATGTGGATATTAAGGATCATGTTCCCAACATTTCCTATAACAGGCGTTTTAATAATAATAGAATAGCAAGTGTTATTACTATTTTAATGTCGTGCATGTCGTCTCCTATGCTTCTACATGTGTTGTGCGTGTTGCCTGTTTTACGGAGCGCGATAAACTTGAAACTGCGTTGTGACGCAAAGTTATGTCACTAGGTCAATACAATCTTTTATATTATATTGGAGAACAAACGTGTAATATATTCCCAGACACTCATTTTCTTATTCCCATATTCTTTTTTCCTAGCCCCCAAAATAAACAGACCGCCCCTTTTTTAGAAATTACCAAATTTTTGGGGCCCTTGGTCCACCCCCAAATATTATCCAATTGAGGCAAAACGTCACAAACAATGTTTTTGTATATAGGAGCACCGAATAAGAGGGTGGGAGAGATACTTTTGCAAAATTCATATTTTTGGACCACCCTAATACCCACAGTATCATTAATGTCAGAAATAAAAGAGTAACAGTTTAGGATTAAATGTGGTATGGTTGGAAAACACGTACACCCGCGAGGGTGCAATGGCTGTTCATTTTTTCTCAAGTTCGTTGTTTTGAATCCAGACGCGTTTCATTTTTCCATTTGCTTAACAGGTAATCCGATGTGTAGACCTTTAGTCTTGAACATTTTTAAATGTCTCGGAATTGAGATATCGTAGCATAATTTACGTCTATTCACTTATCTAATTCTAATTCGTATTTATTTCGCAAACACAATGCAAACTTATATTTCCATAATTACACACACACGATGTACAGGAAAGAACAGCGAAAAATTTATCGAACGTCTTCTTTCTTCCGAAGTTAATCCCGCGAATTATAAATAGATAGTTGTGGAATGACAGGTGGGCATTTTTCTTTAGAGCCAAATTTTTTGCCAGTCAGTAATATATCAGACGTTTCTGGAGCACCACTTTCATTCACTCTCAACATCCGAAGAATATAGCCGAGCCGAGGAGACAGTTTGTGACTGGATTATTCCTTCTCTGTGCCGCTCGAGTGACCGCGACTGCAAACTTCGACAGAGCAAATGCGCAGCCATATACAAGTCTCGAGCCCATAATTCCAACTTCTAAAACTCCCCACGCAGCAATCTCGACGTGCGAGGACTAAACAAAGAATTCACCGCAGTCGAGAATCGAACTGGGACTGATTGAGCGTATTGTACACGAAATTGAATTCACGAGCGCCGTAAGAGCAAGCGAACTCGAATCAAAAGGGTAGACGCAATAAAGGGCTCTATACCACAATGGGGGAAATTTTCATCATTACAACTTATCCGCCCCAGACATTCGCGGAGGTTAAAAGAAAATTTTCAAAGAAAAACTGACGAAATCGCGAAAGAAACGACAAACTCGATTCCCACGGAATGTAGACAATCCACAATACAATTCGCAGCAGCATTTTCGACGCTCTCTTTCTCTCTTCACAGGCAGGAAGACCATGACGCCTTGTCCTAGTCACGTTGCGATGATCTTAAGATATAAAACTGCACGTATCCGATAAGGAAGACCGCTAAGCATCCTTCGACAAACTGAAGATCGTACACAATTGCGTAAATCTGCCGCAAGAGAAGATAGCGGCTATTTTATGAGATACACCTAATATTTGGACCTTCAAAGGCATCTTATCGAAGAATCTTGAGTTCGGCACCTTCCCGTTCCCCTCCAACGCAGGCTTCGATCCGGTCCATAAATAGCAAGGGTGGCGACAAGTGCCAATCAGACGAGAGTGTGGCGAGGGACGGAGAAGAAGCGAGAGAGAGGGTCTCTTCCATCAAAAGAGAAGTTCAGCAATTAGAGAAAAACTTCGAATCCATCCAAGTGGTCAACGAAGAGAGATCGAGGTGCGCCTAATTTAAAATTTTATTCCTAAATCATTACGTTTATATTATTAAATTCACCAGCAACTTTGCGTTACAGACACGATAATTCTAAGCGAAGATCTTTGGATATCCAACAATCACAAGAAAGTTGGAGAAGTAATTTTATAAAATGCCATATTTTTTCACTAAAAATTTCGCATTAAGAGTAAGAAAATTATAAAATATCTACGCAAAAATTACTTATGTATTTTACCATTTAAATATTTCAACTCGGAATGAATTAATTACTCTACAGTTGTATTCGTTTATAATTAATGGTTCCAATTATTATTCAACCGCAATATGCGGTATCCAAAATCTAAGGAGGAATTTGTGAAAAACGCGCAATCGCGTATTTAGTCAGTCGAATCGAAGCCGCCATGCGTGAACCGCTATTCGATATTTCAAACCGACCGATACACTCTCCAAACGGCAGGTCAAACTCTTGAGGAACGAGATGGCGTCACCTTGCTGCAGCTGTTCTTTCGCGGACACGAACATCATCACCGAGAGCTGCGACGCCGGGTTCGCGCTCTTCATGAGCATCGTTGAGATGCTCATCCTTTCCAGGTGCGACATATCCGACCCCTGCCGACGCCTCGGTTCGGACGCAGCCGCGCAACCGCCTCTGCCCCAGTACGACTTCATAGTGGTCGGCGCTGGAGTGGCAGGGCCGGTGGTCGCCTCTAGACTCTCAGAGGCGAGGAGACGCGGGGGCGAGCCGTGGTCGGTGCTGCTGCTGGAGGCGGGCCCGGAAGAGCCCACCGCCACCCAAATACCCGCCTATGCGGTTGCGGCCGTCGGAACGAAGCTAGACTGGAACTACACTACGGAGCCAGAGAAAGCCGCGTGCCTCGCCTCCGGAGGCGTATGCAAATGGCCCCGCGGCAAGATGGTTTCCGGAACTGGAGGAATGCAGGTGGGCTAATGCAATAATCGTGTGTTCTCAAGAAGTTAGGAGAAATGCTCTCCTTCGATATATTAATTCATTTAACTTGTTATCCACATTTGTGAAACTGCTCAATCACGCTACTCTGCCTACACCTGTGTCGCTCATTAATATGATAAAACGTAGCTGATGCGTGATAATTAAAAGATTTCATTAACAAAAATCACGACCCGGGTTTTGATGCTTAGCATCACCTTATGATGATCGAAACCCGGTCGTGTGTTTTGTATATTAAATTTGCGGTTTTGTAAAAGTTATTGTTGTGGTGTTTTTTTACAATATTAAAGGTAGACCTTGAAATTCTGCATTTGCTTGGGATAGGGGTTAGTTAAAACAGTAAACGGTTCCAATAGAAAAGTAATAAGTTTCTCTTCAAGGTAATACAATACACTTATACTAATAATGTAAACGTGCCCGGCTTTCAGGGAATGATGTACACACGAGGAAATAGAAGAATCTACGACGATTGGGCAATAGAGGGGTGGAGCTACGAGGAAGTCCTCCCCTACTTCAAGCGCGCCGAAAACAACAAAAATAGAAATCTTGTGGACGAAGGTTATCACGGGTTCATGGGGCCACTGACCGTCGAACGCTTCGCAAACCATCCTCCGCTCGCAGAGGTGGTGGTGGAAGCAGGCGGAGAAATCGGTTACGACACCCATGACGTCAACGGAAAGAATCAGACGGGGTTCGTGATAGCGCAGATGATGACCGATAACGGCCTGAGGTCTTCCACTCCCAGAATGTACCTGCGACCGCACCACGACAGGCCCAATCTCAGGCTGGCAATCAACTGCCACGCGACCAGGATCGTATTTGATGGTCGGAGGGCCGTCGGAGTCGAGTACGAAGACGCCGACGGCAACAGAAGGGTCATATCCGCGCTCAAAGAAGTGATTATATCCGGCGGAAGCATCGGCACCCCGCAGCTGCTAATGTTGTCCGGCGTAGGACCCAAGGAACACCTTTCCGAACTGGGCATCCCCGTGATATCAGACCTACCAGGGGTGGGAAGGAATCTCCACAATCACGTGTCCGTGGGAATAGGTTTCACCATCAACGACACCTCTTACCAGACCTTTAACCTCGACGCTCTCAAGACATACCTGACCAAACGAGAGGGACCCATGTCCGGCACCGGTCTCACCCAAAACACCGCCTTTCTACTCTCCAAATACGCCGAACCGGATTTCCCAGACATACAAGTCTTTTTCGACGGTTATTTGGCGAGTTGCTCCAAAAGCGGCCAACCGGAAGAGTGTACCGGAGGCGACCTGGGCGAGTGCGGCCGGAGGAGTATATTCGCCCGACCCACAAACATCCTCACCGAAAGCAAGGGCTACTTGAAGCTTCGTTCCTCGGACCCGTTCGACCATCCCCTCATCTACCCGAGATATCTCACCGTCCGGAAAGACGTGGACGTGTTGGTCGATGGGATCAAGGCGATTCTGAGGCTGACGAGTACCGAAGCGATGCTCCGATGGGATTTCGAGTTGGACAGGAGCAAGGCGGAGGGATGCGAAGGGGAAGAATTCGCCTCGGACGCTTATTGGGAGTGCGTGGTGAGGAGGCAGACGGGGCCGGAGAACCACCAAGCGGGGACGGCCAAGATGGGAAAGGACGACGACCCCGACGCCGTCTTGGACTCGCGACTCGCAGTGAGGGGAGTGGAGAATTTGAGGGTCGTCGACGCCTCGATATTTCCTCGCGTGCCCAATTCGAATCCCATAGCGGCCATCATAATGGCAGCCGAAAAAGCGTCGGATTACATCAAGGAACGATGGGAAATCGAGATGTAAGGAGTAACCGCAGCCATGTATTTATGACCATAATCTCCGAAGTCAATTACAAATATGCACTTATGTCAGTATTTATTCGATACTTTGTAAAAGAAAATAGTGAAAAACGTTTTTTATCTGACTTATTCTGTGAATAAAGCCGGATGCCATTTTTATTAATAACAACCTTTTGAATGATATCGAAACTACTTTATCCGAAAATAAGACGATTCCAATAATAGACGTCCCAATATAAGACGGCTCCCCAAAACCTGGTAATTGTAGAAGGAAAAACCTTTTTACCTAAATATAGGACGACGAGCCAATCGCAGCAATTTCAATTAAGCAAAGAAGAACAATTTTCAAGACATAATTTAATCTACACCATATAACACGCAAACTACAAGGATAAACGTGACAAAAATAAACAAAAAGTGCTATCCAAGGAATTCATCCAACATTCAGTCATGCTAGTCCTCGCTATCCTTATCACTCTGGTTCTATAGAATGTCATCTTGTGATCAATCCATATTATTCGAAATTATTACCGGCAAACTGTTGACCTATTGGGCCATGCAAATATAAGACGACCCTTCATTTTTCAGATGCAAATATAGAAAAAATGCCTCGTCTTATATTCGGATAAATACGGTAGTTAAGTTTATTGCCTTTCAGTTAGAAATCCATCAGTTATTTCTACTAATTTAATGATAAACTAGCACAATATATATAGATACTAGCTGAAATTACCCGGCGTTGCTCGGTTTTTATGTCAATATAAAAGGTATTGAGGAAGATTTTAGAATAAAACCAAGTTAAAAAAGGTTAATTTTTATTGTAGTATTTTATGGTATGCAATATTTCTTATCTTCCCATCTTTTGCCCAAATAAATAAATTATTCCCGCATTCTTTATCGACAAATGTGGCGACTGTTTTTTTTTTTTTTCAAATAATCATAATAAACAGTCGATGGAATCACTTTTAAAATATAGTTATTTCACTGGAATTGATATACAGTGGAAGAAACTGCATCATTTTACATGGTCATGAATCTCTAAAATATTAAAACCTTAGGCAGGAATTGCAATCGGTGGAAACACGTCTGAAGACATATTAAAATGTAGCTTACCCATACGTTATCCCATGCAAAGGCTGATTTTGTAGGTCTGATTTGTCACGTGAATATTTTAAAGTGAAAAATACGAAACAAAATGAGTTCCGGGATTTTGAAATCCATTTAGGCGATAAAAAGTATGTTAGTACGACATTGAAAGTGGTCTTTTAATGTATAAGGTTCAATTGGCTTAATCGATGCATACAAATGATCCGTTGAAAGGAAAGCAAAATGTAAATATAGATGTTCAAGGGAGGAAGAGTTAACGATTATAAATTTTGGTCGACATTCAAAAACTGTTATAGAAGTTTTCTTCTGAGATATCTATTCATTTTTAATATTAATGAAAAACAAATTTCGCTATCTATAAAGTATAGAGAATATGCAGAATACATAAAACGTTTTTCGAGAACGAAAGCGCCTAAAATTTCACATTAAAACTGTCTTCCACCTACCTTTCAAAACAATTGGACAGGTTTATAGTTTTTTGGTGATTTCCCTTCTTTGAATAACCTTAGTGTTTCTTTCTACACTACTTTAGTTGATATTACGTATATATTATTTCTTTTAGTTAATATTGGTTATTGTTTATAACGGTTGTCAAGTAGATTGTTAATCCAACAATACGTTCATTCCCATGTTATTTAAATGAGAAAAATTAAAAGAGAAAAACATTTTTATAGTAAAAAAGATAATTGAAATCCCTTTAAAAACCCTCCCATTTTGCTTAACTTTTTATTGCGGTTAAAATGGGGCCTTCATCTTGCTTCTACATTCTGTAGTTGTTGCGTTATAAATGCACAAACAAACAAACAAATTCTTCAAAATATTTATAGTAGAGATTAAAGAATAAAGTCGGGACATGCACCGTACTACGGATGAAAGAATGAAGTTTATTTTTTTAAAGACAAAATTCAAATCCATGCTGAATTTGCGTCAAAATTTGATTTTAATCATAAACTTGTAAAACGTTTTTCGGTTTTCAACAATGAAAAATATAACTGCCATAGAAACGACTCCGATGCCTTTCAAAGGGAATTGATTTTCCAAACTTCAAGAGCATTGATTTAGTGCTTAGACTGCATTACAATCCATTTGGGTTCAGCCAACGACGTATACATACGACGACGTGATAATTTTAAATTAATGTTTTTATAAAGGTGAAATACTCCTTTAGCCAAACAATTAGAGGGTTACAACACCCAATGCATTTCGCCTACAAGGTGGGCATCGTCAGGGGTAAAACCTGTTTCAACAGTGACTGGGAGCCAACTGCCAGGTTTAAAACGGAAAGTATTAAGAAGACGACCGAGAAACAAGCGAAACGCGGATAGATTTTTCGGCGTGTGTGTCGTTTAAATCTGTCAATTTGTATAGGGTCTTGTTGAAATCTGTGTCCGTGTTCATAAGTGTATCGCGGTTTTTGTAAATGTGAAGGTTTTCTAACGAGTTTAGTGAGTTATTGGCTGAAGTTATCAGTGTTAAATCGTTTACGTGTATACTATGACCTGTTTCAAAGATGTGGTTGGCAACGCTTGATTTTTCAAAACGATTATATTTATAGTGAGCCATGTGTTCCTTGAAGCGTGTTATTAGTTTCCTTCTTGTTTGTCCTATGTACTTTTTGTCGCAGTGTGAGCATTGTATTTTATAAATACCGGACTTGTTCAAAGATTCTGTTCTGTCTTTTGTACTGCCCAGTAAAATTTTCAAATTATAAGGATTTGTATATGTTATGGTATAATTCTTATGTTTAAAAATTTTGTTCAAGCCTCTGTTTAATGGTGGAAAATAAGGCAATTTTACATATTTGTCCTCTTTTTTGTTGTCTAATTTGAGGGAAGTGGCATTGGACAAGGTTTTTATCCAGATACGTACTAAAAGTCACGGATGATGAAACCATAATCCTAAAACACAAAACATCCTAATTTTTACATAAATGTTAGTGTGACATATAGGCTATTATTGTCTTAATGATGAGTATAGTTATTGCTTTAGTGCGATCTGAGCCATGAAACTTGAAATTCGAAAAGTTGGATGCGAGCAGATTACCAGAGAATTTAGAAATTCCTGATACATGCCTTAATTTCGCGACAAATGAAAACTATTATCTTATTTTAATGGGTAGCTTAAATGATGCCGTGTTGGTTTATTTACGAGTTTAGATCTTGGTGTTTGGTGATTTTTTTTAAGCGCTTGCAGTATGCAAGCATCGACAACTCTCATATATATATATAATATATATAAAACCTAAGGTACTTCTAGGGTGAACCAAAAGTCACTGAACGATTTTATTTTTTCAAATATAAATAAAGTAGTCTCGGGAAACCCATAGTGAATAATTACACCAATAAATGGATAAAACTAATATTTGCAATTTCTGCGTTAATTTTTGTTTAACAGTTAAAGGATTTAAAATTTGGCAGGATGATATGTTATTGGGTACAACCAACCAGAAAAATCGAAAATTCCAATTTTCTAAATTTTTAGCGGGGTAAAACTGAGAGAGTTCCATAAATTTGCATTTTTAAATTCGTTATAATTCAGATAGAAACTCCGGACGAAAACAATTCTATAGCTAAAAGAATGAGGTTTCTTATTTTTGAAGACTAATTTCAAATCGGTGCCGAATTGACGAAGAAATATGTTTTTAATAAAAAAAAGCAGATGCTCAACAATAAAGAACTTCAGCTACCATAGCAACCAGGACACAATGCTTTTCAATGGAAATTGGCATTCCGTATTATAATAGCACCGCTTAAATGATTATTAATAGGAAAATTCTTATTGTCCCGTTGATTTCAACAAAAGACGTCTATGTACATATGATGACGTTATAATTTTAAATGGGATACAGCCTTCCTTCGTTTTACGAACTTCCGTTTTAAGAGTTTTTGCTTATACGAACTAAGCAATTTCACACATATTTTTCGATTTGCGAATAAATTTTCGCTTATACGACTTCGTTACGTTCGCATGAAAATCCTATTTTTCAAATATCGATTACATTTTCCCTTATACGTGCTCTATTCACTTCGGGAAAGTTCGGGAAAGCTCGGTAAAGTTCGTCAGATTGCAATTTTTACATAGGAAGTAATGAGAAAATAATTTTCGTTTTACGAGTTTCGCCTAACGAACAGTTTCCGTGGAACGAATTAACTTCGTAAAACGAGGGAAGGTACATTATTAAATAAAAGAACGTTACTCCTTTCAATTATGGAGGTTGATGAACTGTATTCTATAATAATAGCTTTAATTTAGTGCGCTTCTAAAGAGTATCAGTGGATTGTCTTATAATGCAATTGATTTAAAACTACGGCGTAAACTTATAACGACGTCAAAATCAAAAAACAGGAAATATTAGAGAAAAATCTGCCATAAGTTACCATGAGGAAAAGGAATTATAATGTGTAGACCAATATAAAAGGAATGCGGAGTGGGAACTTTGCACGATAATCGCATTTTGCTCACAACCAATTAGAAAAATCGAAAATTTCAAAATTGTCAATTTTTAGGGGATGTTTTTAGCCCATTTGTACTTTCAAGTTTATTAATTTTTATCACGGAAACTATAAGTCGTAGCTACGAGCTTTGGAAAAAAAGGTTGTAGCAAATTCTATATAGAATAAACAAAATCTTAAAAATTTTCATCAATGCAGCCGCTAAAAATTCGAAATTGTTTAAACAAATTTTCAAGAATAATTTATTTCCAAATGTGTTACAGAGCTGAAAATTTTGTTGAAGGTAGAATTCGTAAAAAAATAGGATGTGTAGAAGTTTTAATATTTTAATTTTTTTGGCTGTTAAAAATTCTTAAAATTTAAACAAATAGGTAAATGTTTAGGTACAACAGGGTTAACTACGGAGCTGAAATTTTAAAGTCATTTAGAGCTTAGTGCAAATGCACAAAGAAATATTTGAATATTTCCATGAAGTTGTTATTGCGGCCGTTATAAATAGTTAAAATTTAAACAATTAGATAAATATCATTTCACTTCTTGATGTACTATTACTTTAAAAATTGGCACAATGGTGTTGCATTAGTACCCCACAATGGAAATAGTATAATATTCTTAAAATTGCAAATTTTAGAGATTGCTTTTACTACAATATTGTTCCATAAGGAAAGAACGAAAATTGGCGCCGACTTTTCCACACTACCCTTACACCCCCATGCCTCCACCCATTGTCACTGCCATCAGTTGTCTCTCTCCTGTGCTGAAGAAGGGATCGTCCCCGAAAGCTTCCGTGTTTTTTGTTTTTGTGTTTGTTTTACGTGTGTCACGTCGACACCCCCAGCAGCTCGCCAACTTGAAGTCATCTTATTGGTGAGTGCTCACTGGGCTTTCTTATCCCAGCAACTTGTTGCCATCCAGTTATCCCATTTACCTTTCCTCTTCCGTAAGCATTATATATATACATACAAGTTATACAAGTGGAATATATTTTAAGGGTAGTGCAGCAGAAACCCGATAACCCCAATGCCAATTGTGTCCGATTATTCGGATCAGATAAAATATAAGTTGAAAAATTGTTCTTGAGAAGCTAAATTTGAGATTTTAAAAATATATTTCGAAGAACTACATTAACAAAGCTATAAATTATAAAAATATAACACAACAAGTTGCACCTGAAATGGTAGATTGTATTTTGAAACCGTTTAGCAGAGTGTCCAACCCACCCGCGTGTTAGTCTTGTCGTTGGGACCTCTTACTTTGAGGGCTACGCCGGCGTTAGATGCATCGCACACTGTTTTCTAGCCGTCTCTTAAAATACTCCCGAATAAGTTTTTGAAACCATGTAATCGCGTAATCTGTCATTTTAGCTTAATTAACGAGCTTTCATATTCAATAAAATCATTTTACTCTCATTAATTTATAAATGATAGCTTCAAATGAACTATCTTAATATACATAATTTGACATCTTACAGAATACTTGAATAATGCTCAGTAATCGATAATTTCGATAATACTGACCCAGGCTGGATAACCAGCGTTCTACTGCGTCACTGGTTGGATTATAAGGTAGTAGTAGTTCACAGCATTTTCGTCATGACGACAACTTTGCTGACTAGGCAAAGAATTGCTGAGTTACTTAAAAAGAATCGAACGCCGTTTAAGAATCAGCGCAGATGCTTCGAAAGAATGCGCTATTAACCGGAGGCGCTTTCACTATAATAAGGCAGCAATGACAGGTGCCTATGTCTGTTGGAAACAATGGTTTTAGTTCAAATGCCAATTATCACGGAACTAAATATAAATTTTCCGCATCACTGAGATACCACTTAATACAATGATTAATTTAGCATGACAGTGACAAAGTAGTTACGCGGATTTCATTTGAAACTACTTGCGGCTGCAAAATGTCGACTAACAGGAATGTTCCTTCGATTCGTCCGCGACCCTAGTTCATCTCCGAAATTCGGTAAGGACAAAGATAGCACCAAACAAGTCACCAGCACGCGTCCTTCGGAAAGACGCTTCCCTACAAACCAGAAAAACATTTTCATTTCGCTTTACACCTTTATATCGAATTAATCCGACCACTCTATCGACAAATGTGCATTACAGCGATCGATTGGTGGAAATTAATAGAAGATATTCTCTCGATCTCAGAAGAGGTCTTTTAGGAAGCATTTCTTTCTCCTCGAGAAGACAGTATGCAACAGATAATTCTCAAGGTTATGAGAAAATAACTTCTAACAGTTGCAAATATTTTCGAATGCATAGCATTTTGACAGTTACTGATGGCGATGTGACAACACATATAATCACCATCTTCATTTCAAGAGATGCGAAAGAGTAAGAATGAAATAATCTTTATCAAATTCAATACATTCCTTTTCAAAATACTCTATTTATATGTATAGATACGCGATTTTTCACGGATAATTAAAAAGGGATAAATTGGGCGGGGAATCTTTCTATTAACTGAGAAAATTATGTAGGTTCCTACCGTAGCATAGATTTGCGAACACGAAGAAAGACGTTTACTATTTTTCTAGTTAACACAACATTTATTTCATTACCGTGCAATAGCGTCGTGTTAAAACAAAGATGAAATTAAGCGGAGAAAATTCCTTTATTTTCTCCACAAAAGTGAATTTGGGGAAAATAGATAGATAGATAGATAGATAAATGTCTTTATTTGGGCGAAATTTAGACCATGAGTTCCACTCCTACATTTAACCCTTCGTCAATGTTAAGTTACATTATCTTAAAACACCTTAAATTACATCAAAAACGATTAAGATAATAAAATACTAATACAGACAGACAGAGAGAGAGAGATAGATAGATAGGTACATATTCAGGAAAAATTCTAAGATAGACAAGGTATTTGTGGGAAAAAACCTAGGAAGGACCTGGTTTGGCCAACCTAGTAAAAACCCATGCAGGAATACATCCACGAAATGAAGGGAGGTGGAAAAAAGCTGCGAAAACCCTAGATACATAAAAGAACAAAATGAACGATACAATAACACAATAAAGTGACAAATCAAAAATTAAATGTTAATATAGCAGATTAAAAAACAATAATAATGATAAATAAATAAACGAGAAAAATATTAAGTTAAAATGACAATGAATATATAAGAGACGCGGAGAGAGAAAACGTGAAGAAGACAGATGGACAAAAAACAGCCATTGTTTATCAAGCAATAGCCAAAAGAGACAACTGAACGATTAAGTTTTACCCACAATTGTAGGTTTAATTAGGAAATATAATTATATTCTTCTATTCGTGTTTTTCGATTTACCTCGCTCTCTTCCATTATCACGGATAATCTGGGGATAATCAGACGCAACTGATTTGGAGAATGTATTTCAGGAGATATTTAAATGAAGCCCATTATCCCGAGGGTTGTCACTTCCGACCAAATACCATCAGACAATGCTGAAAATATAACATTCGATGAAAAACCATTTCCTTATCATAATTTATGGAAACTTATGCATGTGGCGTCTAACATGACGGAAGGGATGGATCCCTATACGATGGGAATAGGCAAGTGTAATATGGGAGAAATTAGAAATCATGAGAAAATTCTGCTGTGACCGGAAATTCAACTCGGATCCTCCACTTGTCGGGAAGTTATTTCACCGCTGAGCAATCGTGGTAGACTAATTCTTCCGTTTCACAACGTGGATGGGAAGACCCGGGTTCGAATTCCGGTCATGGCAGATTTTTTCCCTGGTTGCGCGTAAATGCTTCTTAACGCAAGCGTTCGGCTCGACATCGACCGGAAACGAGGCCAACCTTCGGACGAGACAAATCAACGGTATAGAGTTATGAGTACGATAGACGTCCCACGTGGGAATCAATGGCTTCGCCATCTTCGGGAGTGTTTGTCGGAGAAGTTATAACTATGGTACGGCTATTCGAGCGATTAAATGTTATTATTCGGACAAAGTTTTACGAAGTCACCTTTTCATGCAATCAAAAATTGATTTACTCGGATGCTAAACAGAATTATCTATTACAGCACATTAGATCTTAGAAAATACATATTTATTCGCGATGCAAGTGGCGAAGGAGCGAGTTGCCGAGGGTGAGGAAGGGTGTATAGTCGGCACTAGAAACGATGAAAGCAAGCTTTGGCAGGAGACACCTGGTGTGACGGAGGGAAGAAGAGCCACTCTGAGCAATTGCTTGCATTCCAGCGGATGGATATTCTGAGAGCAGCGGACGTGCTTCCTCAGCTGTTTTTCATAAACGAAACGGCGAGGTTAAAGGCTTACAAAGAATGTGGTTAGATTTCCGATTCGTGAGATATTTTGATAAAAATATTTTAGTGGCAAAATATTAATAAATATATGTCATTTAACATTAAACAATTTAATTTAATATACATAAACAATACAATACATATACATATACAAAATTGTAAAAATAAATTGAACTTGATGAATATCCCGGCTTTTTAATTGTGTACGGGGAAGAAAAAACCATCTTGGTCTTCTGTAAGAAGAACGATTCATTAGAAAATTATAATACGGATTTGAAGCAACGTGAATTCATATTACGACCGTGAAGGAACGCCAAAATTCGCGTAAATTTTGCGAGAGGCGTCTTTTAATAGTAAATTGATTTCTTAAAAGGAAAATCCCACAGCACATTACTTTTATGGCTCAATTTTGTAACAGGTTTTGAAAATATCAGAGCAATTCACACCAGAATAGGAGTAGCAAACGAGGCATTTATAAGGCGAGGATAGCCGTCAAAAGTAGTTTAAATATTGATATTAGAGTTGTTTTTATTAGGTTGAAATAACAGTGTAAGGAATGAGATCTGAGGAAATAAGAGAACTGATAATAAAATAAATGAGGTGACGTTCAGCATTATGGGAAAAGAAATAAGATTAATTAAAACGATTAGGGAAAGAAAGGATGGATGCGACAGGTTTTGCAGAGGCAATGAAGGATATCTTAGAAAAGAGAATGTAATGGAAAAGGAGTGGTGGTTAGGAAGCGAATAGGGAAGTGCGATAATTTAAAAGAAGGAAACCAAAACCAAATGGGAAGATCAAGAGAAAGACTTAAAAAGAACTCCGAAGCATGAGACAGAACATGTCAAGCAATGAGGTACTGTATCGAATCGTAAATTTACGTGTAAACGCATTAACAATTTTAAAGACAAATATTCCTTCGCCATTGCAACTTGTGTATCAAAGGTAACAGAGATTTTCATTAATGTTATTCCCTACAATAACTTTTGTTCTATTTGACTATGAAGTGTGTAAAAGCTTGCATTTAAAATACGAGGCACTGTTATTTTCAAAGAAGTACACTTTAAGTGCATATCACAACATGATGTCTCTTCCTAACCATTATTAAGCAGGTATTTTATTCCCAGACAAATTTTAGCTGTAAAAATTCTTAGAAAAATCATTGTCACGAAAATCTTCTTTAACCAATGCCTATTTTATCTATAGGCTAGTGTGAGTGTATACATGCGTGTGTGTGTGTGTGTTGCGCATCTAGCTCTCATTCATTCTCTACATCAAAATGATTATTGACAGAGATCTTTCCGAGTTCATCGTATCTTATTTGAAATCAGGACTCGAGAGTAAATAAATTTCGTGAGAAACGTTTACTTGTTACATATTCTAACGATGGATTTTCAATTTTTAAAATTCAAACGAGAATCACGCTTCGTAGACTTTTCGTGTTATTTCCATCTCTCGTCTTTGGCCCCTTCAAAGGTCCATCGAATGGGATGCACAAATTCAAAACTCCACTCGAGCGAAAGGACGGAAAAAAGGGAAAAGAAATCCAAACTTATCCATTCCTATTGCTTAAAATTAACAAAAATATACTGCTAGTTCAGAGTAAATCAGCTTTAGATAATAGTAGGAGTGAAACTTGAATATTTCACCTAACTTAAATGAGAAAAATAATAAATTGTTCTTTCCCTAACCTCGCATCAACCATCCATATAAAACCACTGTATAAGTATAGTTAGCTGAAGAATTGCTAAGCTAACTGAGTTTCAATATTTAGTCTAATTAAGCCCAGCAATTCCGAAAAGGCAGCGTGATCCATTCGTAAATAATTTTTATAATCAGCAGATTCATTAACTTCCAGCTCACGCAATAAATTCATGAGAAAATTCTGTTCGTTTTTTAAACCAATCCTTCATCCATATCCGCTTTTTTTCTTTCCAAACACAACATTATACCGGCAGAAATAGCAACTTTGGACTTTTTATTTAACGATAGAGCCATGATTGTGAAAACAACTTGTCGTCTGAACAATGACCGGCTCGTGAAGTGTAGGCGAGTCGGTCGGGCTCATGGTCGGGTCCCCGAACCGGCTCGACAAGTGAATGGATCGAGGCGAACCGGTCGGGCGTCGTGCTCGCGGTTGGGTCCGTGGCCGGACTCGCCAAGTGAATGGGTAGCTTTATACATATGTAGATAAGTACAACAGAGACAGTTTTGGATAATGAAAAATATGGAGAAATTTAATTTAATACTTTCGAATATAAAATGCTTGCTTTACAAATAAAAAACGAAAATGAGTGAGGAGAAAATATAATAAAAATTAAGAAAAAGATTAAAGAATATATTAAAAAACCACACTAGATAGAATTTTGCGTCGCAGTATGTAAAACACCAGAGGCTGCTTACAATACCATGATTACATTTGGAGTGGATACAATCTGGCAGAAAAGGAAGTATGTATAGAATTACATCATTCAGTTTATTACTTGTTCATCAAATGTAGAAAGCAGGAGTTGCGGAAGCCTTCCAGTGACTTTAGCTTTGTTGTCTTTACGGGTAACTCATTCCAATGTCTGCAGGACGTTACATGAAATAAATTACTGAAAATTTTTGTTCTACGAGTTGGAATATTTAGCGTTCTTGAGCTTCTTGTTTTTTTCATGTCGGGAAGAGAGAAGGGAATAGTTCGACGAAAGATAAGAGGGAGAGTTTGAAGACAGTAGTCGAAATAGTGTATTAAGGATATGGAGTTTCCTGCGGGAATCGAGATTAAGCCATGGCATCTTTTTGTAATAGTCAGATATATGATCTGATTTTTTAAGGTTAAAAATAAATCTTACGCAGGAATTCAAAGTTCTTTAAATTTTACTGGACAACTATACTGATAGATCACTGTAGACCACGTCGCAGTAATCTATATGGGGCAGAAGAAGCAAGGATACGAGATTTTGCTTTAAAATCTGGGGTAGGAAGTTTATTAGTCTTTTCAATGAATAGAGAGAGGAGTTTACTATTTACAAACACTCGTGATATGGTCTGTCCACGTGAGTGTGTTATTTATAATAACACCAAGATTTTTTACGGTTTTAAAGAACTGGATGGGTGCATTATCAACTTGCAGAAAGTCGATATCGAAGTTGATGTGGGAAAGGAGCTTTGGGTAACCTATCAAAATGGCTTGTGATTTAGATGGATTTATTTTTAGGACATGATAACTGCTCCAATCGGTTAGTGATTTAAGGTTCGCTCAGCTAACTAAGGGCGTCTGAAAGTCCTGAGGTTTTCGAATGTATATAGGTAATAGGAGCACAGTGTAATTACTGAGATGTCATTAATATAAATGGAGAACAAAAGAGGGCCGAGAATTGATCCTTGAGGGACGCCTCTGGTGACGGGGACCAAAAGGTGGAGGAATTATTTAGAGTTACTTTTTGGTGACGGTTATTTAGGTAAGATGAGAGCCAATCTAACGTAGTACGTGAGAAACCCATGCCTTGGAGTTTGTCCATGAGGATATCATTCTCGATTGAATCGAATGCCTTAGAAAAGTCGACTAATGTTAGAACTGTAATGTTTGGTGCCCATCGTTGCACGTATATCGTCCGTTATTTTTAAAAGAGCAGTGGATGTGCCGTGGTGTTTTCTAAATCCAGATTGCGTCGTTGGAGAAAGTCAGTCAGTTGCTCGTGGACCAGTCGTTCTAAGACCTTAGATATGGTTGGTAAAATGCTTATAGGCCTGTGATCTTTTAAATTTTCTGGATCTGTTTTTTTCGGAAGAGGAATGACCATAGCTTTTTTCCACTGTGAACGAAATTTACCTTGCATTAGTGATGTGTTATTGATGTCAGTAATTGCCGGCAGGGTAGAAGGCGTGAGTTTATTAAGCCTTTCTATAGAAATTCCATCTAATCCGTAAGATTTGGACTTAATAGATTTTAAGCACCTGAGTGCCTGTATCTGTGAAATAGGAGAAAAGTTGAAATCAGTTAGAGTAGGTGTTGACTGGAATTTTTTCTTTCTGTCATGGGAAGAGACGGTGCTGCTTTTTTTAGTTATGGGTGTAGTAGTAAAGAATTGGTTAAGTGCGTCGAGGGAGAAGTTTGGATTGGGAATCGAGTTTTTTTGTTTTCCTATGCCCGTGTTCCCTAAGTTTCTCCAAATTGATGCTTGCGATTTGTTAATGCCAATGATTAAATGGAAATATTTTAACTTGGAGTTTCTTAGCATCTGCTTGGTTTTATTGAGCCATTGCTTGTAGTACTCATAATCAACAAACCCCTTTATCCTTTTGAAGTCATAAAAAGCAGCAACTCTTAGTTTCATTGAGAGTTTTATTTCTTCCGCTATACACGGCGTTTGCCGTTTGGAGACGCGAACCGTTTTCATAGGAGCGTGTCGATCATAAATGCCGATTATTATGCTATTTAACGCCTCGACCTTGTCATATGCTTCCTCGGAAAACTCAAGTGAAGTACCAGGGTACGTTGGCGGCGTCCGCAAAGAAACTTGTGTCGTCTATGTTTTTTAAGTCTCTGTAATTAATGATTTTAGATTTTTGTTTTGGGACTTTAAGAGAGAAAACAATATATATTAAGTAGTGTGATGAAATTCCAGGAACCGGTAGTTGCCCGAATGATACTGTTTTGCTTATACTGGAGGTCGCTATTAAGTCAATCCAGGTGGAAGAATATGGGGTGTGATGTGTAGCATCGAGAGGAAGAATATCTAGCCCTAAGGAATCGAAGGAGTTTTTTTAAACAGTGTGTGTCGTAGCTATTTGCGGAAAGAAGATTGGCATTAAAATCACCCATTACAATTATATGATCTAAGTTAGGGATGTGTTCGGGTAGAGACTCAAAATGTCCGTTAGGTGGCCGATAGGTAGTCTGTCTGTAGACAGGTCCATGTTATTTATGGTTAAACCTGGTTCTCCATATACTCCTATTTTCCGCTGTCCTTTTCATATCTTGATAACTCTCTTTCCTTTTAAATCGTATATCAGCTGAAACCTGTTCCTACCTCTTTCCCTTTTTCCATCTAATTTTCTTTCTAACAAGTCTTTTATCATACTCTCTCTACTCAGGTAATTTATTTATTTATTTATTTATTTCCATGCGGCCCCTAAACAGCCGTAATCGGCCTTTTACAAGGGGCTCATTAACATAATAACAAGGACTATCACAAACATCCATGCCCTAGGTGAAGAAAAACCCACCTAGGCGGGATTCGAACCCGCGACCTTCGGATTGGCAGGCGAGGACGTTACCCTGCCACCACCAGTGCCAAACCAGTTTGCCTTTATTCTTCCGCTAGCGTAAATCTTGGTCAAATATGACGGGTATGTGTGAATTAGGTATTAAGTTAAAATTGAAATAAAAATTAATGAAACCAACTTTTAAATTCACTAAAAAGTAAGCAATACATATAAAATGCACATAATTGAGTATTCCAGAGAGTAAAAATACTTTTGGGGGAATAGAAATTATGACAGAGAAATAAATTACGTTAGGTATACAATTCTTATCCGTCCAAAATTATTATTAATTTATGGAATATTTTATTTTGTCTGTCTGTCTGTCTGTCAGAGGGGGGGGGGAGTGGGGAGAGGGTTTTTGTCTGTCTGTCTGTCTCTCTCTCTCCCTCTCCTTCTCTCTCCCTCCCTCTCTCTCTCCCTCCCTCTCCCTCGCCCTCTCTCTCTCCCTCCCTCTCCCCCCCTCCTCTCCCACCTCCCCTCCCGTTAGAGGTCCGACGATAGACGTAGATCAATTATTTCTAATTTTAATTTGCAAGAGTAAAATCCTGTAAGTCGAATAATCGATTTTTACTAGTTATCTTATGGGAAATGTCACCCCCTCCTCTTCCCCCCTCCGGGGGCATCTCTATTTTACTAATTAATAATTAATTCACCTTATCCTACTAATAAACACTAATATATTTAATCACTCCTTACTTCTGGGTAACTTCCCATCGCAATGGAAACGCGCATTAATCCTCCCCATTCCAAAGAAATCACTATCAAAGGATAACAAAGACTATCGTCCGATTAGTTTTCTTCCCACCATTTCTAAAGCATTAGAGAGACTTTTGCACGAGCAAGTTACAGATTTCCTTAACTCAAATCACATACTTGACTCCTTCCAATCAGGCTTTCGTAAGCACGACCACTGCTTTAATTAAAATCACGGATGACATACGGCCATCCATGGACGACAAGAAATTGACAGCATTAGTACAGCTTGACTTCAGCGAAGCCTTTGACTCACTAGACAAAGACATCCTTCTGGCAAAACTCAGCAGCACGAGATTCTCTACCCCCTCAATTAGCTGGTTCTCTTCGTACCTTAGTGATCGTCACCAGGTGGTCATCTCGGACGATTCTTCCTCCTCTTGGATAAGTTTCGCCCGAGGTGTCCCGCAGGGGTCAATCCTAGGTCCCTCCTATTCTCTCTGTACATTAACGACTGCTCCCAAAAACTTGCATACTGTAACCATCACTTATGCGCGGATGCTCTTTATATTTACTTGAACCTCGAGCCTAATAATTTATCCCTAGCCTTAGATAATATTAATCACAACCTGAGTCAGCTTAAAAATGGAGTGATGATAACTTTCTCAGTATTAACACAACGAAATCTCAAGCAATTATAATCGGATATCCAAAACCACTTCCGTCAGTAAATCTTGCTGAAGTTACTCTATCACTAAATGGTTCAATCATCCCCTATTGTAAAACTGTTAAAATCTCGGTATACTACTAAATGAAACACTCTCCTGAACTAACCATGTTATGAAAGTGTGCAAGACGGTAAATTCTTCCCTCACTCAGGCGTCTTCATAATATCCTGCCCTCTTCCCTAAAAATAAAGCTGGTCACCTCTTTAGTCGTTCCACACTTCGACTACTGTGACGTCGTATACCAAGATCTATCAAAGGAGCTTGCTCTTAAGCTCCAGCGTACCCACAATTCCTGCGTACGATTCATCTTTAATCTTAAGAAGTCAGACCATATTTCGGAATATTTTTTCAAACATTACTGGCTAAACCTTGAATATCGTAGACAATTGCATCTTCTTTCGTTATTATACCAAATTCTTAAAACACACGTTCTAAGATATCTATCCACAGAGTTTATCACCATTAAAACAATTCATAAATGCAACACCCGAGGATGCCATAAACTTCTGACTCCGCACCACAGAACAGACATCTACAACAGATCCTTCACTGTCACAGCATGCGGATTATGGAATAACCTCCCACTCGAAATAAAGTACTCTTCAACCCTATGTACCTTCAAATACTCGTGCCACATTCCGGTCCCATTCCCGTTCATTATCCTAATCTGACAAGCAAGCATTTTTCCTTACAGGTCGTCGAAAGCATTTAAATATATGTATATGTACGTCTTAATATGTACTTTCTTAGATTTTACGAATAACTGTTTGTGTATTTCATTTTATGTACTTTTCTAATATGATCTTGTAAATCTTTAATGTGTACTAGTGTGTTTTTTTTTAGTTTTTATGCAAAACTGTGTTTATGTGTATTTCAATTTAGGTAATTTTCTAATATGATCCTGTAAATCTTTAGATATTGCTATCAGTAGGTTTCGCAGGTTTTTCACATCGCCGTTCTTGTGTGGGTGTTTTCTTGCAGTGGAGTGTTTACTAGGAAATAGTAACTTAATTTTCCCTTATTTTCTCCACAAACAACAAACCTCCATCTCTTTTTATTTCCAAAAATGCTAACATGGCATTGTATTTATGTAGTAATTTATTTTATGTAATCTTTTTTCTATTTTTTTTCTTTGTTACTGTCTTACTGTATGTAATTGACAATGGGTTAGATGGAAGAAGTCTCAAATAAAGACGCATATCTATATATCTATCTATCCCCCCTCCCCTTCCCCCCCTCCCCTTCCCCCCTCCCCTTCCCCCCTCCCCTTTCCCCCTCCCACCAAAATTAAAATGGTCCCCGAGGAGCTCATCCTCATGGTCCCTTTAGTAATTGTACCAATTTTAAAGTATCTAAGTTTCATGGTTTTCGAGATATGCTATCCACACACACACAAATTGCCTATTATTATTACGTGGAATTGAAATTCCACAAACCTTCATGTCTTCCATACGATTGAACGAAAGCACAGGTGTCGGAGTCAGTCCATTTTCTCTTAGACATCTTGCTACTTGCACGACCAACTCGCACGAAAAGTTGAGACACGCTCAAGTTGAGACGCGAGTTGTACTCGACTGACTTTTTACTTGCACGTGGTGTTTACACGACGCAAGTAGCATGCAAGTGCTGCGCGCGCACCCAAGCGAGTCAACTCGCGCCAGTCAACTTGCATAGCGTAAACGAGCCTTAAGGTTCTGAGAGAGAGAGAGAGCTCATCCGTAAGGCTTTCTCAGAAGATGGAACTGTTGAGGACATTCGGTCGCGGAATGTAGCTTCGCTTCAACTTAGCCACCGCGAGGGACCGCTCCAATTCGCCGCGCGCTTTTCGCGTTTTCGCGCGCCATCTCGCGATCTTCGCCGCGGTCTATCGCAGAAAGGCTTCCGGAAATTCCGTCCGCGTCAAATATTTTCATTTCGCATATGAAAACAGCTGAGGGAGCACGTCCGCCGCTCTTAAAATATCCGCTCCGTCGGAATGCAAACAATTGTTCCGAGTGGCTCCTCCGCCACCCCAGGTGTCTCCTGCCAATGCTTTAACTTGCTTTGCATCAGCCACTCTGCAAGATGTTTCCTTTTCCTCTTGATGGAAGGTATGCGGCTTTTCTCGTTCCTATTGATTTGTACAGTTTTTGTTTAAAATATGTTAAGATAATTTTTCAATATATTCCCGGTGGGTATGAAAATGTATACGCTATACAACTAAATACCAAAGAGACCTGTTTATACATCCATTAATAACGACATATTAGCTAATATTTCCAGTTATTGATTTAATTTGCCAAATATTACAATTTTCTAAATCCTATCGGTAGATGGCATCCATAATTATTCGCTTTGCAGATGACGTTTGAAATTTAACAAGGATATTTCTTATAATGTAGATCACTATTAAATTTTTGCGATTTATTCTCAGACGGAAGTTTTCGCTTCGCCCTTGGATATCAACTACTGCAACCCTGTTGCTAGGAATTCAGCTGATAAATGTATTGTTAATGATTACAGAGCTAAAAAATAAATCATTTAGACATTTAATAATACCGAACATATATCCATGCTGTGCCCACGTGATGATATATAGTAAGTTTTTTATACTCGATTCTATCGATTCAGTCAAGAAGATACGCTCCAGGGTGTGGATGTGGAAATGGTGATTGGCACTTAGACATAAAGACAAGGTCATTCGCGTAACAATATATATACTAGTAGTTGGTACTTGCATACTGCAAGCATTTCACTTCACTTTGAAAAAACATTCATTTTTCAGACAGACATTTCATCATTACAAATAGTCTTTTAATTCTAAAGATTTCACCTCCGCAGCGATTTTCGTTTTTCCCACATGTAAAAATAATAGTTTAAAACAATCCCCAAATGTTGCAATTTTAAACATTTTACACTTTCTCCATTATGGGGTACTAATGCTACAAATTTTAGCCAAATTTTAAAGTTGTAGCACTTCTAGAAGTAAAATAATATTTTTCTAATTGTTTAAATTTAAATAATTTTTAACGGCCGCCGTAATTTATATATGGTAAAATTGAAATGTTTATTTGTGCAAATGCACTGTTCTGTAAATAATTTGAAAATCGCAGTTTCCTAGCTTATACCGTTGTACCTAAAAAATTATTAAACTTTAATGTTCAAATGAGGTTAAAACAACCCCTAAAATTTACAATTTTAAAATTTTCGATTTTTATAGTTGGTTATGAGAAAATTTCTATAATCTTGCAAAATTTCAGCTTCCTAAACATAATAGATTGGTCTACACACTGGATTGCGTTTTCCCATGCTAACTTATGGGAGATATTCCGGGGTCTCTGGAGTCGAACCCAAGACACTGTAAGCAAAAGTGACATTAATTCCTAATAGATATTGCGGTTATCTAGCAACACTGAAAGTTTCATTTTTCTAGCTTACCGGCAAGTGCCCATAATTAATTTACAAATATGGCGCAATGCTTTTCTTATGGAATAAAACGCAATTTTGGAATTTCTGGAGTCGAACTCATGTCACTTAGGTAAGAAATCTCATTTTATCTGAAAGTTTCTCCATCATATCTACAAAAACTTAAACTTTCAGCACTCTAGCTATTGTAGTTTGGGCTGGACATTAGTATCCTCCTATATGTTATATCCTCCTCCTCTGTAAGAGTCGTCGATATATAATGATGATAGTAGTTGGTGCTTGCATACTGCAAGCATTTCATCTCACCAGACAGACATTTTATCATTACAAATATTCTTTTAATTCTAAAGATTTCAACGTCGCAGCTTTTTTTGTTTTTCCCACATGTAAAAATAATAGATTAAAAAAATCCCCAAATGTTGCAATTTTAAAAATGTTATACTTTCTCCATTATGGGGTACTAATGCTACATATTTTAGCAAAATTTTAAAGTTGTAGCATTTCTAGAAGTATAATAATATTTTTCTAATTGTTTAAATTTAAATAATTTTTAACGGCCGCCGAAATTCATATATGGTAAAATTGAAATGTTTATTTGTGCAAATTTACTACTCTGTAATTAATTTGAAAATTTCAGCTTCCTAGCTCATCCCGTAGTACCTAAACAGTTATCCAATTGTTTAAACTTTAAGAATTTTTAACTGCCAAACAAATTAAAATATCAAAATTTGTATAATCCCTATTTCGTTTTTTTTTTAGAATTCTACTTACAAAAAAATTTCAACTCCGTAGCACATGCGGAAATACATAAACCATGAAAATTTGTTTAAACAATTGCGAATTTTTAGCGGCAGCATTGTTGCACTTTTAGAAGATTTTCGTTTTTTCTCCAGCACATCTGGAAATGCCTAAACATTAGTATCCTCCTTTATGTTATATGTTATATCCTCCTCTGTAAGAGTCGTCGATATATAATGATATATATATATATATATTGATTATTGTTCTATCCGAGTTTTCGTCGCCTCATTAAAATAAAATTACTCCAATTAATAATAATGTAATGTATGATAACGGAAAATAACAGCGACAAATATAAAAAATAGTTTAACAGAGGTCGGGTAAACAAATATTTTCTTTCAGTATTTTTTAAAAATAATTAAAGCGCAATAAATACGTGACTTTACATTCAAAATTGAGAAATGCTTGTGTTGAAAATTTGTCGAGAGTTGATATATTGGAAGATATCAATTTACAAAGGATAGTGGTGCCGTAGGGGCACGAGTGCTGCACTTCCGCTCAGAGGGCCAGGGTTCGAGTCGTAGCGCAGGCCTTTTCTGACGTGTGTCACGAGGAGGATATGCAAGTCGCAGCATTCGGAAGGAACGTTAAGCACTTTCTCCCGTGGTGGTTTTCGCAAGAGTGTGCTAGCGCCGGCGGCACCAGGTGTCCCTCCAACGTGTGTGAGAGTCCACGTTGAGGGTTGGGCAATGCGCTACTGCCCACTTCGTTTAAAAATCCATTGCACCCAATGGACACCTGAACGGGCGACTACCCTAACCCGTGGAGAGATAATCTCTTTGCATTCAATAAATAATTATCGAAATCACCTTATGGATTGAATCCAATTATAAGAGACTATTAAAGAAGCCGAAATACCTTTGCTGAGAATTTTCATAAACGTTACAGATTTTACATTTTGATGCATGTGAACATTTACAATAAACCAGGACTCACAAATCTATTTACGAACACAGTAAATCTAATTGGTGTTATCAAAAATCTCACCGTAAACCAGGGCTAGACAAATTTTCTAAAAATCTAGGCGCCAGTTCCAAATACCTAGGATTCACCGGAGGCTTTGCATAATTTTGCGGAATGTTTTTATCATCGCCAGGAAAATAAATGTACATATAATAATTCAGACATGAATCTGTAACGATATGCATCCGAGAAAGTCAAATGAAATTCTGAAAACATGTATTTTATGAATAAAAATCTGATGTGGCCACCACATGACTTTCCCCATACTTGTAATTTTTTTAAAAATTCCAAATAGGTTACATAATAATAAATATTTTAAGAAACTGCGAGAAAATTTTAGACTTTACAAAGAACAGAAATAAACTCAAACCATAGCCTTCTGATATTGGATATAGCCACAAAGCTCCAACAATTAAGAAAAGAAAAAGGAGCGTTACTAAGACGTAACTAAGCGTCAATTGTTAATAATAGTTGGTAGGTGGCGTGGTGGTGGCAGTTAAAAATATAACCTATCCCTTAATCAATGCATTATATGGAAAAAAATTTAAAACAATGGTTGTAGAAAATTATATTTCCTACAACGTTTATTCCAATATGTTTTTACATTTATGAAATATTAAAGCAAATATTTCAAAATAACGGATAAGTGACAAGAATAAACACCCACTTCCGGTTGACCGTTTTTTACCAAAAACTTATCTGTTCTTCTGACTTTTATAAAAATGTTAAATGTTGACCTGATTAATAGTTTTTGAGTTAGAGCACGCACAAAAAACTATCACATTCATTCACAAACACACATACAGACATCATCGAGAAAATGGTCAAAACGTGTTCAGGGGGCTCAAAACGTGTATTTCCGTTGAAATCTCGAAGTCGATTTTTTTCATGAATACAATACTTTACCCTATACTACGTATATGGAGAAGGTAAAAATATATATTTTACACTATTATTTTCAGGAACTTGAATGCCTGAATCTAGGCGCCAACGTGAAAATTTGTCGAGTCCTGACGTAAACGATATTCCTGATCGTAGGTAGAGCAACCGGTTTATTTCTTTCAAAAGACTGAAACCACATACTCATGACAATGCTACATACAATTGTCCATAGAGAAATATTGGCCGCGTTATGAAGAGCATAATTTCGTCCATTGTGTGACCCTTTGATATATATCCTTTTCAAATCGAATGATCACGGTCTGACGGCAACAAAGTAGTGAGTTGCGGGCGGCGCAATGCACCTAAACGTGGTA
Organism: Tanypteryx hageni; assembly: GCA_028673005.1. NCBI lineage: Eukaryota > Metazoa > Arthropoda > Insecta > Odonata > Petaluridae > Tanypteryx > Tanypteryx hageni. The sequence goes on from CM054117.1 coordinate 4,753,362, forward strand.
TCGACACACTTGTACAGTGACTGCCTATATGCTGCTCGTATGAAGTAAGATGACCAGACATTTTTTTCCAAAAGGGAGGACAGATCCCGGTTTGTTACAAAATGGAAGGACAAAGCGAAGGAAAAGGAAGGACAAAGGAGGGACACATTTCATGACAAAAAACTGTTTGTATGCTTCATTTCATATTTTTTCAAACAAAATAAAGGTTGTAAAAGAACATACATTACAACAGTCTCATGAAATACGAAATTTTTTATTAAAAAAAAACTAGCGCTTGCTTAGTGCAGCGTTGCTAGCCGCATCAATAAGATATGTGCTTACTTCCACCAGGGATGGTAAATTAATGCAATGGCTGGGTTTATTTTTAGAAATGTATTCCAAAATACATACTACAGAACTTTTCAACTAACTCCGACGGTCCCGCATTTATATCAGTACCATGTTCGGTCCTGATATGACAGTAATAGAAAGATCCACGACAAATATTTTCTATCAAAATTTTCTCTTCAAATTATGTTTTGCGACAAATGCTGCAATTAGATATTCGTAATTTTTTACTTTAATGTTTTTACGACATTATTGTAATGCAACGGAAATGAATGGGTATAATTTCAAGAAAATGCATGTCAAAATACTACAGGGCCACCTGGGGAGAACACTAAAACCAGGGGTATGAAACTCTTATGGGAGAATAGATACCCAGCTTTTACACGTAGTTCACTATGATAAGGGGTCCGCGATAGGCGCTGCAGTCGCAGTCAGCTCTCTCTCTCTCTCTCTTTTTCTACCTCTATTTCTCTCTCTCTCTACCGCATCACCACAGCGCCACACGTTCCTTGTGTATCGTAACGGAAAAGCGGCCATTTTGCTTGATAAAAGTTCGCCATTGCTTATTGAGCGGTTGTCAGTTACTCTGATTTTGTCATATTATTTTGTCATATTAGATATGCATTCATCACTGTTTAAGAAAACGTGACGGAATTAATTTGTTCTGATCTCCAATCAACAGGTAAGTCTTAAAAATATCATATATTTTTGAAAAAAAATGCTAACAAACTAGTTCTACGAAGTGTATGTGAATGTGTTTTGTGAGAATGCTTTTATATTTTCTTAACAGATACCTGCAATGGATAGATCTTCTAGGAAGGAAGGAAAGAAATTTCTCTCGTTTGTTTGTGTGCGAGATGCATTTTGAGAGGAAATGTTTCTCATTTTTAGGTGTTAAGCCTCGCTTACTTCACCTAGCTGTGTCATCCATTGCCCTGGCCGTGAATATGGTTCGTGTCAGTTCAAAAAATAAGCCGTAATTTTAGATTGAGTAACTGAAATTTCTGTTTAAAACTTCTCGCGGTTATCAGTAGATTATAGTGAGTTTGGAAGTTAAACTGCAACATAGACGCCAGAGGATAGAATTGTGCTTGTAATAGAATGAAATAAGTGTACCATAGCGATGTCTCATTGTTTTAATTTGAAATATTTTGAATTTACAGAAATTGTTAACTTGATTATTTCTTGTTTCTCATTATGCATTTCTTTATAATCCTAAACTTTAAGATAATTCTTTGTTTCAAAACAAATTTAGAAATATGTATATATTTTTCGATCGAGAAATTGAAATTTCTATATCAAAAGTTTTCCTTGTTATATGATGAATACATATAGATCTTAAATGGGCTAACTGTAACTGCTGTGAACACGTAAACGTCAGCAAATACAACTGTGCTTAGAATAAATTATAGATAAAGTGGACATTTTCTAGTGCAATGTGATGTGTTTAATTTTACAAATGGTAATGTGATCTTCATAGAAAAATTGTCAATGAACCGAAATGGGCCGTAAGCGTATTTGCCTTATTTTACATTTATTGCAACATTTGAAGCATGCCCATTGCCTCCTGCATCAATTTCATTAGGTTTAGCAGGTTTAATGATTGACATTCATAGAAATTCATTTTCGTTCTTTTTACAGGTGCAACAGGAAGAGAATATGTTCCAGGGCCGAAGAAATCACTTTACAAATAGATTTTTGCTTGAACCACAAATTCATTCTTGACGTTAAAGTTTGACGTTTTTCGTCGTCCACGTGAATTTCTTTTAAATACGTTTCATGTATAAAAGGTATTAACGTTATAAAATTCTGTTACAATAATTCATTTTTATATCTTTATTGTATAATATTTATGTAAAAATACCTCACTGTTATGTAATTTGATAATGACTTGGTACTCTCGCAATGTGTGATATACGGTGATAAATTTGATTTCTTATATGCAATTCTTTCATTTAAGTCCATTTAATCTGTCCGTGCAATTTGTGCTATGATTATCGTATTAAAACGGGAGGGGAAGGGGGCGAGGGACATCCTGTGATTACGTCACGCTCGCATTCGTTAACACGTAGTTCCAAATTTTCCCGTTGACCCATCGATTGTCGCCTTCCATGGAAAACCTGGGAACCGTTTTATAGCATTAAGTTTCCGGTCTTTCCGTGGGGGTACTAGCCTTTGACTTAAACTATCTTCGACGGTCCCGCATTTTAGGTTATATCAGTTCCTTTGACTGCCAAGAGATGGCAGTATGGTAAAATTACACGACAATTGTATTTTCTATCAAAACCTTCTTTTCAGATTACGTTTTCCAACAATTGCTTTTATTAGATATTCTTAGTGTTTTAATTTTAATGATTTAGGCGATATTTGCAACCAAAAAAGAAGTATAAATACTTTAATGAAATTTCAATAACGTAGTTAACAGGCCATGGATCAGTGTTGTCCAATAACCATTCGTGGGAAAAACACAATAGTAAATTGCCCACTGGGGCCTGAAGATGTTAAATCAAGCCAGTTAACGAATAGATCCGCATTAGCAGCAAAGCTGGCAATGCGACGGGGCCAACCACCATTTGGTTGGATTATCATGCCACGTCTGGAATGGAAAATTGTGACAGAGCATGGCCCGAGACATGTCAAGTGTCATTGGTGTTTTCTGACACACTGACAAAACGCGGTTAATATATAGATGCTGTAATCTTTCAAGAAAAATAAAGTGCCTCAACATAAATTTAGAGACCATTTTTCACAGTAAAACACTCAAATTACATGACGACAAATCGAATTGAAGGAATGTCAATTTCAGATGCTCGAAAGTGAATTGCACGAATTTTAAACGTGTGTTCAGTAATTACTTGTTCTACACATTCGAGAAAAATAAACCCCAAAACGGAAAAGTTTCAACGAATTTCAAAAGCAATTAAAATTGAAAATAATAGATTCAATCCTGCAAATTGTTATTTATTCTAAATTATGTCCTGATTTATTGAAAATTATTTTATATGAGCTAATATTTATTAAAAATATATTTATTCAAAATATATATTTATTGCAACAAATCCTTTCTCAAGAGGCTGAAATATGTGGTGTTTTTAAAAATGAAGTATTCTTATTCTGATAATGACTTATGATGGTTTTGTATTGAAATATTTGTCTTTCTGTGGATCTTTTTCAAAAGATCGTCATTTTTATTTAATATTTCTGAGAATTGATCGCAGCTATAATCCATGTTATCTTTTATCATTATGATTGAGGTCAACGTTTCCAAAGAAATACTGCTCTTTACACTGTCCCACACATCATTAATTAACGAGAATACACGCTCTACACTTACATTTATCCCAGGTAAACATAAAGCCACTTCAACCAATATCTTTAAATTAATAAAAGGAAGATATTCGGTTTAAAAAACATTAAATTCTTCCACCCTTCTTTTTTCAACTTCTATTTTATTTTCAGACCATTCCGAAAACTTCTCAGCTGAGCAATACTCATTTAGCCTCCGAATCTCATCAAACAGAGTATTGTCATCAATCTTTATGGGACACTCTATTTGCAAATTTCATTAGTTCTACCACTTTTACCCACTCTATTGATTTTCTTAATAAAATCCACTGAAAAACATTTATTTCATCCACAAATTTTGTTCATTTGATCAAATAATCAAGGTAATTTCTACAGAATAGTTGAACCTCATCCGTGAACGTCCCCCGAACTGTTGGATTATTCTCTTCTAGTTTCTTCCGTAAATTATCTGCATTTACTGGTAGAAATTTCATATTTAATCTGGATTCCAATTGATCATTAAAATTGAAGAATTGACGTTACTTCAGCTGCACATATTTTGTTCTTTTCAATTTGATCTATATTCGACTGAAACAATGTTCCCTTACTATGCATGAAATGCAGAATAATTTCAGCTAACGGATTTTAAAAAAAATCTTTTAGAATTTTGGGACGTTAATTAAACTTAAAAAATATAATCTTAATGGTTCAAATAATTGAGGAACACGTTCAATGGCAGGCGTTAAAGCCAACCGCCTGGTTTTTGTGCAACCTAGTAACTTTTTATACTCGACTGAAGCGACCTCACAAAATTTAGCTCTACTCTTTAATCTCACAGTGAAACGATGAAAATGTAAGTATATTTGTGAAAGGATTACTTCTACATCTATAGCCATTTGACTTGAGAATACACAAATACACAAATTAAAAGAAGGCTTGGCTTGAGTAAAAGGAAGGACAAAGGCAGAGAAATGTTCAAAAAGCAGGACATGGAAGGACAAAAGGTTTAGGGAGGACAGCGATTTAAAAAGGACTGTCCTTCCAAAAATTGGACGCCTGGTCACCTTACATGAAGTGACTTTAATAAGAAAAGTGTCCAGTAATATGACTTGTCCTCATTTGATATACGCTATAAGCTGAGGTGGAAATTCATTTTAAACAGCTTCGTACGATGGAAAACTTCAAGATTAAAAATCATCCGCAAAAATATTGGCTTTCAGTTCAACAACATGAAATAATTACTTTATTTAACTTCCATCTGCCACCCGTATTTATACCATTTCGTAACAATCGTTTTATATGATCGCTTAGTTCTTCATAAAAAGTTTATAAATAAATATAATTCTTGCTGTTTCGAATTCCAAAACTTTTGGCGGCCATGAATCCGAAGGTAAATTAAACCTCCGACCTACTTCAATACGAAATGGAGGTAGTTGATGTTTTCTTGTATAGGTGGCAGCAGCTTCCGTAAAACGAAACAACGAAGGAAATAAGCGTACTTTGCAGGAAAATAATTATCATGACCTGAGTATTAATTAGAGTGTGAAAGAAGTCAAGAAAAAGAGAAAAATTCTGCCTTGACAGGGAATCGAACCCAGGTCTTTCAGATACGGGGAGACATTAAAAATAGGAAGTCGCATATCTTCCTCAACTTTTGAAACTGGCCAGCTATTCATTGCACTACCTCTTAGATACCCATTACGCGTAGACGAGGAATCAGAAGGGCGTATAAAAAATAAATATGCCGTATTGCGAATGGGATATTTCTCTGTGACGCTATATTCATCATATCCTGTATTGCGATAGATTTTAATGAAATATTTATTTCTGTGATGTAATTTATGAGGGGTTAAATACTTGTAGTTTTGGATGGTGGCAGAATTTTCAGATCCGAAACTAGAGTATTATTTAGATTTTTAAGATTTTTGAGAATTTGCGAACAAACGTTCCTTGTAGACAAAGGCCATAAATGACTGGCAAGGACTATAAAAACATTAAAATACACTCCCAAACACAACCTCACATGTGCAGAAGTCTATTATAATCGGCCTTGGTAGACGGTTGGTTCGATTATCTGCCAACGGATAATAAGGTCGCGGGTTCGAATCCCGCCTAGGACATGGACGTTCGTGTTTGTTGCCTGTTGTGTTATAGATTTAATTGTAAATTGGCCCTTCGTGTGCTGTATGTGAAATATTAATGGATAAATAAATAAATAATAATTAATCATGGATATAAAAATATGTACTTATATACTTTTAGCCTACTTTCCAGAATGGAAATAGGCTTTTAGTTTCTTCGTTGTGTCTGTATGTCTGTCCGGCTGTCTGTCTGTCCCCCCTATTAACTTTTGAAGTAATAGACCGAATTTCATGGTACTTGGTGGAAATCTCTTGCTACAGGGGCTGAGCTCCCGAGGATAGTTTTTGTTGCGAATATTAAAGTCCCAGGTTCGATTCCAGGAACTATCCTTCCCATTTGATTTACATGGGAAATCTTAAAACCATCGTGCAGGGTGATTTTCTTTTGCATATTAACATATCTTAGAATTGTAATATCGGAGCGAGTTTTGTAATATTCTCCGAGAAAAGGAATGGAGATTCTCATTTCTATCGTAGAATTCTGAATATCGATCGCATTCCTTTGATTTTTGCGTAATTGCTAGATTTTTTGCAGTTTTTATCACTCATTACGAGATTGTTGCCATCATGGAGCTACTAATATACGGGAGATGGCGCTCCCTATTCTAGCTGTAGCAAAGAGTGAAGTCAGGGGGCGTGGTCTGCCCGCCATATTGGTTTGATCAAAACAAACTTCTTTACATGCTCACGGCGCAGGAAATGTATAAATATATCGCTTTTCGTAGTTTACCGGTGAAAATAGGTTGAGTTTTCTGTCATACATTTTTGCACGAATATTCCAAGCGTTTGAAATATTCATATAGGCTCCTGCTAAGATGATATACAGTAAAATCTCGATACAACGTATCTCTACGGAGCATGAATTTTTATACTTTATACTGAAAGTACGGTATACTGAAAATACCCTTAAGGAATACAGTAGAAAAGGCAAGTAACAAAAAGATTATGCATGTATTTCAACACTACTTTATTACTTCATAAAATAATCTGAATTTTTCTTTTGTTTCATCTTTTTTAGAATGTGAAACATGACATATTTTTCTACTTCATTAAATGATTTATATAATGTCTCTGGCACATCTTCAGATTTCAAAATAAATGCCTTTAATTTATACCAACACTCGGATGCCTCGAACAATGTCACTAATGACGTCACACTTGTATCAACCTCTATCTCATCTTCAGACTCATTGCTTATTTCCCCTCAATAACGATCTCTCGAATGCCACCATCCGTTAATAAAGGCGTGGTTTCCAAATTATTATCAACATCATTAAACTCTTCAAACGTCAGTAAAGAATCAAGTTGAAGTTTTGAGGAGACATCTTTCCAAAGCTCTTCAGAAACAATGAAATCTTCTTCAGAAGTAGAATCAGCAATCTGCGATGAAAATATGATGCTGCCCGACTTCTTCCAAAAATGGGCAATTGTTCTCTCGCTGACATCCCACCAGCCACTCGTGATCATCTCCATGCCCTGGCGAACATTAATATTTGTTAGTAAATCATGATTAATATCAATCAGTATCTTCTCGATGAGTAGAAGACGGAAATTCACTTTTGCATTTTTAATAATTCCCCGTCTAATGGCTGTATTACTGAGGTACAGTTGGGTGTAAAAAACTCCAGTATTATATTCTCCAGTCGAATTTCAACTAAATGTGACGAGCAATTGTCAACCAGGAGTAATATTTTTCTCTTTTCTCTTCTTATTATTACGTCAATTTTTAATAGTCACTCGGTAAAAATTTGTTTTGTCAACTCTGCGCTTTTATCGGCTTTATAATCTGCCGGAAAAGAAGAAACGCCTTTGAAGCACAGCGGCTTTGCGAATTTACTTATCATTAATGGCCGCATCTTGGTTGTCCCCGTTGCATCGCAACAAAATAGAACAGACAGTCTTTCTTTTGGTCTCTTACTACCGCTACATTTCTCACCTCTGTAGGCCATGGTTTTGTCAGGCAGGAGTTTGTAAAAATTCGCTGTCTGATCAGCATTGAAGACGTCCTCAGTTTTATATGATCGCACAATCTACAACCTTTTTTCTTCCTTCCACATTCTATCTGCATGCATATCAGCACTCCTTTCTTCACCAGCGACAACTTTCTAAGAAATTCCGTATCGTTCACGAAATCTAAACAACCAATCTCAATCTCAAAAAAAAACAACAAATCTCCAATTCCCATTAGTCTCGCGAACTCCCAGGGCTTTGCCTGCAATATAGGGCCCGTAATTGGAATGTCAGCAGCTCTAAAACCACGTGTTGACAGCCTCCTCGATTTCTTGATGATCTCCTAAGCCTTTTCCGATCGGGGCACAACGCAGATCTCTCGTAAAGTTTCACGATTTCCTCTCGATCCTTGAGTATTGAGTGGACACTGTTGCAGGAGCAATCCCTAATTCTATCGCGATCGCCGCTTCCTTTTTCCACTGCCAATTTCTTTTAAAATATTAACTTTTTCACTTAACGAGAACTGTTTCCGTTTGTTCGCCATTTTGTTGAAACCACTTATGTTTGTGGGAATAACTAAGGGTTCAGTGTTCAACGAACAAATTCACTTGAAAACAAAAGACTGTGGTCGGTGATCTAAATCAACTGGATGCACACACACACAAATAAAGACTGCTTCATAAATGCATACTGTCTCTCCGGGAATTGAGGCCCGCAATGATGAAGGCTTGGAAAGTGAAAGTGAACGGCGAGGGGAAAACACTGAAAAATTTCCCAAAATTGGAGTGGGAGAGACCCTTAATGAGTTTCTTGGAAAAGGAGATCTACATCTACATGTTACCCTGCAATTCACCTAATTGGGGGGTGACAGGGGGTGCAGTAAAGACAAAGAACAAGTAAAATTCAATATCACCACGCGATTAAAAGCAGGGATTAGTAAATCCAAGAAATTATGACATGAATCTCTAAAAATTCTACATATCAACAGTGTGCAAAGAACAAACTTGATAAACTAGAAGTAGGTCTCACAGACATAAACCCAGACATAGTATGCATCTCTGAACACTGGTTTCAAAAAAGTGAATTAGACAATTAATGTGCCAGGATACAAAATTGTTTCTTCTTTTTGCCGTGAAACATACAAAAATGGTGGGGGTCATGCTATTAATAAAATCACCAGTGAAAGTGCATTCCATTGAAAAAAGTTTGAGTGTGTTGCCGCTATATATAAATCAAAAGTAGAAGTGTTTCTAGTAAATTGTGTTTATAGATCTCCAAATAGTGATATAAATGTATTCTTGTAAAACCTTGAAAAAATGTTGTGAAATGGTAACTTACATTTAAATGTTACCCAGCAATTCAGTTAATTGGTGGGTGGCAGGGGGTGCAATGCACAAAACCTACCTAAAGACTATCTATCGCAGGTTGAAATTTTCTATTGTGATCTCGTATTGTCCTCGGAAAGAACGAGCCTAGATAACGCTCCGTCCTACAATCGATCTCGCGTATCTTATCGTCGCGGTCGTGACTACCTATATACGTTGGTGCTTCAATTATTCCTATAACCTCGTCTTTTAGACATTCCGATCTATATTCCTCCAAAAGCCGCAACCTTGAGTTCAATCTACGATCCTCCAAAGGTGCCCAGTTCAAACCCCTCAATAATGAGGTGACGCTTTCCTTATGTTCGTACTTTTGTTTTACGAATATGGCTGCTCAGCGCTGCACTTTCTAATTGAATTATATGTCCCTTCTAGTACGGATTCCATATGGATGAGGCGTATTCCACTTGTGGTCTAACCAGTGATAAGTAGCGTGTTTCACTTACTTATTGTGTACTGTTCCGTACTATTCTACCTATGAAAGCAAGTTTCTTGTTGGAAGCGCCTACAACCTGACGAATGTGTATGTCCCACGAAAGATCTCGACAAATGGTTACTCTTAAATATTTTACATACTCGGCTGCTTGAATATTTATTCCATCTATTTTATACTCGAAACCTACTTTTGTGTTCTTACTTTCCCAGAACGTAACTGCGGAACATTTAGAGTAATTAATTTCATTTTGCCATTCTTTGCACCACGTTGAAATAGCTCTTAAGTCTTCACGCAGCGACCGATGAACCTCCTGGTTTTTTATTTCTTTATATAGAACGGTATCATCGGCAAAAAGTCTTATTTTACTACAAACTACCGAGCAGATATCATTCACATAAATTAAGAAAAGTAGAGGGCACAATACACTTCCCTGAGGAACGCCCGCCGCAAATTTAACGGGGGACGAGTATTTCCCATCGATGACAACTATCTGTTCTCTATTCGAAAGGAAGTCTCTCACCCAACCGACAATTTTCGGATTGATACCATATTGTCCTAACTTCGCAATTAATTTCTTATGAGATACTTTATCGAACACCTTCCTGAAGTCAATCAATATGGCTTCGACCTGAGTATTTTTCTCTCCGCATTGCAACAAATCATCCACGAACTGGCCGAGCTGCGTTTCGCATGATCTACCCCTCCGGAATCCGTGCTGGCATCCGCTAAGCAATGAGTGACTATCTAAATAGCGCATTGCAGGACTAATGATTATGTGCTCAAGTATCTTTCACGATAATGAAGTTAGGGAAATTGGCCCATAATTTACTGGGTTCTCTTTGTCGCCGCCCTTATGGATGGGCGTAACGTGTGCCACCTTCCATTCTTTAGGAACGACACATTCCGTAATGGATTTCTCGAAAATAATTTTCCATACGACGGGATTTCATAAGCTAACTCTTTCAGTATGATATGAATGTAATTTTATGTGGTAATTTTAACATTGATCTGCAACATTGATTACAGCAAAAAATAAACGGCGCAATATACATTGCACAAACCTTCTCATGTAAGTATATACGATTGAACTCACTACACTTTTTGCCCTGAAATTAACTTTCCTCTCTGACGCGTGCGCTGAGCGTCTCGTACAGAAATAATGCCGCTGGAAGATAAGTAACTTTTTTGGGACATATGGCTTAGTTAGTATTATTTGTGAGATCAGGCTGTACGTTTGGATTCATTTTAAAAGAAATCCTTTGAGCCATTTTTGAGTAAATCGAATTTTGTTTCAAAATATCCAAGAATAAAGTGCCCTTAATTGTTGCGCAATATCATGTATCTCATCAGAATGTCTTTTATGAATGATATTATCCGTAAATATGGGATATCATTACATTTAGTTTAACAGTAAGGCTGTTGTAAGAGTTTGAATGGATTGCGGCGGAGGCGTGACGTCATAAGGCTTAGGTAAGGTAGCTTAGCGTATATTGTAATGTCACAGGACAGCATAGAGAGTATTCAAGAGATTTGGCTTAAGTAGTATAATTTGTGACATCAGTCTCTACAATTTGTATGATTTTAATCAAATGCTTCAGAGCCATTTTTGAGTAAATAAAATTTTTCAAAACATCGCCAAGAATAAACTACCCTTAATTTTTGCGCAATATAATTTTTATGAGCAAATAGTCTACAAAAGATGATATATTGCACAAATACGACATATCATTCGATTTCATGCACCCGGTGGATCATAGATCCGCGAACAGACCGACAGACAGACACGGCTTGGTGAAAACCACTTCCGTTATTTCGAAATATTTGCTTTAATATTCGATAAATGTAAAAATGTATTATAATAAAAGCTGTAAGAAATTTTAATTTTCTACAACCTTTGTTTGAAACATTTTTCCATATAATGCATTTTTAAGAGATATCATATATTTTTAGCTTCCACCACTACGCCACCTATCGACGACTACTGTTAACAATTGACGCTTAGTTACGTCTTAGTAACGCTCCCTTTTCTTTTCTTAATTGTTGTAGCTTTGTGGCTACATCCAATATCAGAAGGCTATGCTTTGAGTTTATTTCTGTTCTTTGTAAAGTCGAAAATGTTCTCGCAGTTTCTTAAAATATTTATTATTATGTAACCTATTTGAAATTTTTAGAAATATTACAGATATGGAGAAAGTCATGTGGTGGCCACATCAGATATTTTCATTAGTAATCCGTGTTATCCAACATTTCCGTTATCCGACCATCCTTAGGTTCGTTTAGGACGGTCAATCAGGGTTCTACCGCACCTAGATTAAAAGTAAATAAGTTTCGCATACACAGAGCACAATTTTGTTCAATGCATTGAAAAATAATTTCAATTTAACGAATACGTAAAAACTCTTACAACACAATATATCACGATTTAAAGGTAATAATTCCTTTAGGAACAAATAATAAACGTAAATACATAAATAGCATAGATGATAAAATAACACTATATGGCTTCCCATTCATTTGATATAAATTTATATAATTTTTCATAAATTTTTTTGACTACGCATGTCTGTCTCATTCAAATTTTATTATTTTTAATCATCAGAAAAAACTTGAGAATACATATTTAATTTAAACACACAATATAATCTTATTGATTGCTTTCACGTCAAGGCTGTTTTGTTTGTCAAATCATACAAAATTTATTTTCAAAACATTCTTTCAACATGTGCAATATGTGCCTGAAACACAAACCAAAATCCACACAATTTCTTCATCTCTGTGGTCTGCTCTTTCATTTCAATGCCAAAGAATAGCAATGCCACCGATCGTAACAAATTCGAAGATCGTACGTCAATTCTTTCTAATTTTTATTTCCAAAAGAATTAAAGCCTGCCCTTTAAAAATTCGATTTTTACCTGTTATCTTACGGGGAATGGAAATCGGCCCCCTGGAGTCGAATCTGGGTCTATTTTGTTTTTTTATTTTATTTTTATATCTGAATCAAACATTCCTGCGAAATTTCAACCTTCCACCTAAAACGCGTTAAAAAGTGCCATTGATGACGTCAGCGTTAGGTACAAACTTAGACTTGGAACAGGTGGAACAATTCAGCAAAGAATAGTTCTGACTCCATATGGCTGAAGCAACAAGGAGATTGCGACGACGGCAGGAAACGAGGCATTTACGAGACGACGAGAGTTGATGACGGAGTTTGAATAAAGATACTAAAAGAGCTGTAAGACGAAAGAGTTGATAATTAGTGTAACATTATATTGGTGTGAAACACGGAGCACAAAAACATTTGAGCAGGTTAGAGGCTTTTTAGAGGTGGGTATGGCGTACACTGGAGAACATTAATCCACCGTTTGAGGCGTGAATTTGCGGCCTTTTTAATCATAATGGAAAAACATTAAAATGATTTCGTAGATCCACTACCGATATTAAATTCAGAACCGGTTTCGATGCGATCTTTATATGATTGGAGATATGAATTCTAAGGCGCGCACACACACACACACACATTGTGTGACAATTATACAATCTAGTTAATGGCAAATGACAAGAAAAGGAAGAGGGACAGGATAACGATTTAGAGTCCAAGAACACTCCCCTTCTTCATAGTCCTGAATTTCAAGTCGTCAGTCACCTGGCGATGCTTTAACGCAGAGCAACTGGTTGTGATGATTTAATAAAATAGTAGTTTTACAAAGAAATTTTGGACAATGTTTTGAGTATGGAGTAAATTAGATGAGTTGAAAGTAAAATAAAAGAAGTTTAAAACAGTAGGAGAAAAGCGGAGCTTAATTGGGATGGCAGAGAATGAAGAAATGGGCGGGTCGAATTTTGAAAGGGAAGTATTTAAGGAAGTAACACAAAGGAGGATGCTAGGAAAGAGGAAAAGAATATTAGATGCCTCAAAAGAAAGGTATGGGACAAATAATACGAAGGGAAGGGCCTTCTGATGAGATGGACTGGGTTTGGAGAGCCCATCGTGAATGACTTAAGAATAACGGCTGGTAATAGAATATCAACCTCTCCGTTTCTTGCCGCCAGATTCGGTAGAATTGACTAGATTTTCGGTTCGAAATGAAATTGTCGCGAGAAACCATCAATTGTTATTTTGCACCGAGCAGCCTTCCAACCGACACTCCGTCAAGGACGCCGAAAAATGAAGAACTCGAGTGATATTTCCACTTAGCCGCGAACGGAATTTCACATATATATGATTCTGAATGTTATTAGAGCGTTAATAGCCTCGATGAATGTATTCAAATAATGTTGTTTCTTAGATACACAAAAATGTATTTACGTCTGTAAGAAATGTGTGCGATTGTATTTTATTGTCTGCAGAGACGAGGAAGAGGAGTATTTTAATAAGCATTTGCGCAAATTTAAAATATTCCTCTCTAATAATAATAGAAATCGACATCTCTTTGACATCATTACTGGCAAACCATTTTCCAGTTCTTAAACATTATACTAAGCCATCAATATTGATATTTGTTTGTATGATTGCATAAATCGCAAAGAACGCTTCTGCTTCGCATGTATGCACGCATGATATGTGCACATTTTCTCTCTTGTTTATTTACTTATTGTAAAGAACGCCTAAAAATCGGTACAATATAAATTGCGCAAATTTTCTCATATATGTGTATGGTCGCACTACACTCTTTCTTGACAAGAAGGAACGCCGAAGAAGCACTTTTACTACAAAAACAACACAACAGCGGAAATGTTTTCTTTATTAGTAGTATTAATATTTGATAACCCTGTTTATGTGAAAAGTGAACTTGATAAATAGATGTACGATACATGAATATGAAGTTTTATGTGGATTGGTGATAAAACATTATTACTGGACGAGGATCGTCGCGTGACGTCAGAGGCTGTGGAGAGCTGGATGGTGGCTGGACGTAAAGCTCGATACGCTGGGCGCTATGTAGGTTTTTAAATATGGCTCATGTTGCATTGTTTTATTGCAGTATAGTATATTACAACAAGCTCTATGGCTGAATAAATAATGAATCGACATTTTGTGAAAATCGACATGAATAAATCTATGCGCAATATCATTTATGTTTATCTTCAGAGTGTCAATTTTGAATGATAGTATGCATAAACACGAGATATCGTTTGACTGTTTAGGTACTAGAGCCTCACAATGACAGAAGGCGAGGCGAAAATCACTTTTTTATTAGGGGACACCTAAAACGCGTATTTCCATCAAAATCTCGAAGAATTTTTTAGCGAATACTATACTTTCTCTATATATACTAAGTATACGAGAATGTAAAAAAATGAACGCGTTATGGTCAGGTCGTGTCCGTTTCATCTCCGAAATTACCGAGTGGATTTTCATGAAATTTGGCACGAAGAAAAGTAAAAATCCACAAATTACTGTACGTAGGAGAACATGTTATCGGACTAATAATTTCACTTCGATCAAAATTCTGCATGAATATCTGAGTCGACAGAACAGTTAACTCGGAGGAGAGTAACTTTGAAAAGCGCAAAAATTTGGTCGCTCCTTAAAATGAAAATCCGCTTTCAACACCAACATTTTATAACAACGATAACAACAATAATTTATAACAAATATGGGAAAAAAGACTCAGAATTCTGTAGAGAGAGGGGGGAGGGAAGCATTAGCACTTGGCAGCAGCAGATAGGAGGGCCGGAGGCGAAGAAATGTAGGGGAGAAAGGACTATCTCTCGAGCAGAGGTCAACATATTAAGGAAACACTTTTCAGTCACCGTCAAGATCGCGGACGTGACACAGCATCGCTTCCGAGATCGACAACTCCAGGAGTAGACCCGACCCGGGTAAGTTCTTTTTCTGTATTTCTGTGCCGCAGGTTTATTATATAAATACATACCGTGTCAGAGAAAGACGAATTCTTAATTCATTGTTAAGGTTTCGAAATTTGAATGCAATATAGTTTCGAAGTTGTAACGATGTTTTAAACTATTATATTATTACGACAAAATTATATTCATGTGAGAACTATTTTTTTAACGAAGACGTCGAATATATTAAATTCAAGGTATTAAAATGTTGCTGCAATCCCTAAAAAGTTCTTGTATTACAGAAAAACGTTTTGTAAATCGTTGCGTGATTAATACAACTGCTTCAACAGAAACTTCGATTTGTTTCCATAATTCTTATTTTTTCTGTGGCTAACTCGCTATTTCACTCGTCTCATATATTTCAATCGAAACCGAAAAAAATACGTTTACATTAGTTTTTGTTACATTGAATGAATAGTTCCTCAATGACGTGTTGAACTTTTAAAACATCTTTTTTGTGTGGAATAGCAAACTAGAAAATCCAATCAATAAAGATTTGATGTAAAGAAAACACTTTGTAAGATTTAATTACCGAAATTTCGCTAAGTGAACCTGCATTCCAAACAAATTCCCCATATCGAATTTCCTATCGAGAAGCATAATACTCTTTTAACGAAAGCCCTTCAACAATCAGAGATATAAATCGCACGTGATTTATATGAAATTATATCAAATGTTAAGGATACCAATTTCTTCATGACTAAATTAATTTTAATTTGTACGGTAAGCTTTGCATACAGGGACACTTTTTCCAATGCATTATCATTTGTACTCCGCCCTTGACTATATGATAAACCGATTTCTCCACAATGTCCTATTCTCCGCAACCCTCTTCGATTTTTGGTAAACATCGCTTCCTTTTTAGTCGTCCATTCGCCGAGATCTTTTCCTTCCTCTCTCGCAATTCTTCCTTCAATCGTAGTTTTAATCGCCGAGTTTCATCCCGGGAAACGTCCACTTCGCCTTCCTCTTTCTAGGCGGCCTTGGAACAGGGTTGACTAGCCTCTGGAGACTCGGGTTCGAATACGGCCGAGGGCATGGCCATCTATTCTTCATTGATAATACGGGAATTTACGACCTCCTGATTACGAGCAATGGGTATCTAAGTTCGGTGTTCGGTTTATGAGGCCGGTCGTGGGTGTTGATAAGCTTTCCTGAAAATAAACTCCCATTTGTATTATCAGATCGTTCTATCCTATTCTTTTCACTATTTCCTCTTTGAATTTTATATGAGCGTTGTGTTGCATGCGGTGACGCTTCTTCCACGCATAGCCGCATAATTCCGTAAAAATTAAATCAAATTTAATACAAGAATCTTTATCATGCACAATGAGGTCGGTATGGAGATTTCTAGCTAGGATGATACACACACACACCAGACACTGACACAATCCTTCGATCTGAGTTTCAAATGAGTTCATTGCCCTATAAACGGATGCCATTTCGGAGCATTTGCTATCGCGATAACGACAGTTAATTTCTCGCAACCCATCAGTCACGGACATAATCGGTTTACTCGATTACAGATGTATTCGGAATACTACACTCAACTTTTCGGCGGCTGAAAAGGAATGCATTTGTCCGCCATCTCGAGCACAACCCACAGTAACGACGCTCTGAACAACCATTTACGAATGACCCTTTCGCATCCTACTCATTTACCTTCCTTACAATCTCTAAGGGGTTTCTCAGTTTTATTTGCTCTTGTTCGGTTTTCCGTTCATGCTCAAACGCACTCCAATTAAAGGCATTTAAAATTACACTCATCATTAATTTATTGTCTAAACACGCCCTCGTCGGCCGCGTGCTGTCGCTGAAAATTATTTATCGTCTTTTGATCGCGATAATTAGTTTTAGATGAGAAGGAAACGTATCATCGGCAGCATAAGCGGTTTGCAGCAAATGAGCGATACGATGCCAGCCTCTGGTCGGAAGAGTTGGAGCGAAAAGGTCGCGAGGATAAATTTTCGAAAGCACGAGTTTGCAGCTGGTTATCGATTACAGGCGGGACTGCCCCGCTTTTACGTCTCCTGGAGATTGCGACGAAAAGCGGGGGATGCCTGTACTATAATTTAGCACAGATTCCCTATGGAATGGAAATGATGCTTTACGAGAGCCTGAAACACCTAGACGCTTAATTTAAGTAGAAATCTCGATTTATCCAGCGTATTGTTTACCGAAGAGAGTTAAGAGAGAAACAACTCGAACATCAAACACGAAAGACGATGCCTCGCCGTATACGCGGCTGTGTCACGTGGACTGCGCGCGCTTTCCTATGAAACGAAACTATAACTTCACAGCCTGGAGCTTTGTCGCCCAAATGAAACGAGCGGATGATTCGTGATGAAATTATTACGCTGTGAGAATGAGTTTAAAAAAGATTACATTGATGTAGTAATTAATCAATGGTTATGCTTCACTAAAGTGATTGTGACTGTTATACTAAATATTCGAGTCAAAGATGCTTTTTTATGAGTACACACGCACATCTGCAGATTCAATCAACAATATCAGCATAAATTAACGAAATAAAGTTAAGTTAATTTTCACAGTAAATTTGAATTTAGAAGAAAGCAGCAGTTCCGCCATGCATACCGTTTTGGAACGTACTTTTTAACCTATGACCAAGTTCCAATACAATTCGATGATGCTTTACCTCTACGGATGATACCTTTTAAATTAAATTCACAAGCACAAGCAATTATCTAAACCACCCTAGTCACTGTGACTACTAAAGGCTAAACGCGGCAACTTTGATACATGCCAACTATCACCATGTTCTTTAAGGCCTTTTATTCATTTATTGCGCAGGTTGCCGTCCGGCTTAAATATTAAGGGCCGCCGCCATGATAGCAGACATCCTCAACTCCGGGACGTGCGCATCGCACTCTTCTTGGGACATCGGAGGCTCAGCCTTCGCGCAAATCGTGTCGACCGTGATGGCTGCGCAGTGCCTCCTTTCGGACCGATCCATGTATCCCGACGACGTCGCCAGTCCGGACGAGGAGTACGACTTCATCGTCGTGGGAGCCGGTTCGGCGGGCTCGGTCGTGGCTAGCAGGTTGTCGGAGGATTCGAGGTGGAAGGTCCTGTTGGTGGAGGCGGGCGGCGACCCACCGGTCACGGCAGAGGTGCCCTACCTGTTCGCGTTCATGCAAAACACGGAGGTCGACTGGGCGTATAGGACGGAGCCGCAGGAACACGCGTGCCTGGGCGTGCTGGAGGGGAAATGTCGCTGGCCCAGAGGGAAGGTGCTGGGGGGGAGCAGCACCATCAACGGCATGCTGTACGTCAGAGGTAACGAGAGAGACTACGACGGGTGGGCCTCGGCAGGGAACCGAGGATGGTGTTACCGAGACGTTCTCGAATACTTCAAAAAGTCGGAGGCGATGAAAACGGCGGAGCAGACGCGCAGCGAGTATCACGGGACGGAAGGGCTGATGGCCGTGAGCAGGTTCGGAGCGCTGCCGGAGCCCGCAATGTCCTCGATACTTGAGGCGGCCAGGGAGTTGGGCCTGGAAACGGACGACGTCAACGGCAAGAAGCAGACTGGGTTCGCTGTGTTGGACGCCACCATCGAGAACGGAATGAGGGTAAACACGGCCAAGGCATTCCTCGTGCCGGCAAAAAACCGCGAGAATCTGCACGTGCTGAAAAAGACCCTCGCTACCAAAATCCTGTTCGACGCTAATAAAAGAGCCGTCGGGGTGGAATATCTGAAAGGCGGAAAGAAGTTCAGCGTGGGCGCGAAGAAAGAGGTGGTTCTATCCGCCGGAGCGATCAACAGCGCTCAGCTACTCATGCTGTCCGGAGTCGGACCCAAGGATCATCTCGAAGAAATAGGCATTCCCGTCGTCGCCGACTTGCCGGTCGGCCGCAACTTGCAAGATCACGTTTTCACTTTGGGACCGACTTTCAAACTCGACTCGAAGGAAGGGAAATGCCGCCGCGAATACCGACCGTTCAGGACTTGCGCGTCCAGAAAAACAGCTTCGTTTTCGGATATTTACGAAGACATTAGAAAGAAGGGCGATGCAGCCAGGTTCCCGCCGTCGATCATGCAGACCGCTTACGAATACCTCGCGCGCAGGGACGGGTTGTGGTCCGGCATGGGAGGGTTGGCCGTCAACGGTTACGTCAACAGCAAATACGCTGAAGCTTCGGGTGATTATCCCGATCTGCAGTACCACTTTTGGTATCTTCGAGAAGGAGACACTTTCACCGCTATGACGATCGGGAGATCCATAGGTTTCGACCCAGAGTCGATGGATCAAATCTTCGGACCGGTTCAAAACTCCGAAACTCTCATCATGGCGCCGACGTTGGTGCGTCCTCGGAGCGTGGGGAGCGTAAGCCTCCGCAGCAGCGACCCCACCGTCGCTCCGCGAATACAGCCCAACTACTTGTCCGTCCAGCGGGATCGAGACATTCTCGTGGAGGGCATAAAATTTGCAGTGAATTTCACCACGGGGACGAACGCCTTGGGAGGTGGTCTTTGCGCATGCGTCGTGAGCGATCCGCTCCCTAGATGCGCGAATTACACCTTCGCAACGGAAGAGTACTGGCAGTGTGTGGTGAGGCATCTGTCGACAACCGTGTACCATCCGGTTGGCACCGCTAAAATGGGACCGGCGAACGATCCGGGAGCCGTGGTCGACCCCAGACTCCGAGTCAATGGCGTGCGCTCCCTGAGGGTCATAGACGCGTCAATAATGCCTAAAATAGTTTCTGGAAACACCAATGCACCTACAATCATGATCGGAGAGAAAGGAGCGGACATGATCAAGGAAGACTGGTCGGAAGAAGAATAGATCTAATTCCAAAAGAGCGTAGCAGCAGGGCATTGGGGGAAACCACGGCGAGATGAAAGCACTGGCAAAGAAACGAGCATTGGTAAGACTTTTAAGCAGATGAAGCGGCGAGGACGAAAGTAATCCTCAAATAAAAGCTTTACGGATGATAAAATGTTTTTAAAGTTGAAGATAACCGATGAAGAAATACTTCTGAATGAAAAGTTGATATTTTAATAATCTATACCAGGGGTAGCAAAACTATGGCACGCGTGTCCAAAGTGTCACGTAGAAAAATTCGTTGGGCACACGGGGACAAAAAAATGTTTGATACAATTTTTTTTGCGCGTGCGCAGTAGCCAGCGGACCATAAGCAGAAGTGTTAACTTGTTATTGTAACGTGTTTTTTGTTTAAGTGCTGGTTGTTTTAGATATTATAAAATTTATTATTTAAATTTAATAATGTCCGGCCAAGGTAGGTTTTTAAAATTTCAAGTACTACGTAAAATCACAGATTGTTTATCTATGTTTAATCTTTTGCAATTCATTAATCTTGCTTTATCAATTGACAGTGCAACGAAATTTATACGTGTCCTAACCTATAATTTAGTTGTTTATAATAATGACTCAATTTTATTGTTGTAGTTTTGCATACAATTTTCAATTAAAACTAATTATATTTATTTTATTGTCTAATAATTTTTTACCTTTGTTAATATTATTCGTTCAGTGGATCTTGTCCTGCTTTATTTTTAACCTTTTACCCAATAACTCATTTTCACTTTGACATTTATTTAAAAAATTATATATTTACATGAATATTATAGGCACTATGTCAAGCCATAAGAAGCTAAAAACACAAGACAACACAAATACTTGTTGTAGAAAATCAACATGGCACGCATCAATTCTTATATAATAAAGTACATGATTTTTTGGCAAGCGGCCCAAAAAAGATTCGCCATCTCTGATCTATACTGTTCAGGATTTTCATGGAAACTGTACTCTCTAGAAGGAAAATCGAATATCGATTATAGTTAACATAAGTGTACCATAGGGATTTTACCTGGATTTAAACTACAGCGGGAAAAAATTAAATTCCTTTCCTAGCTAAATTTATTAAATTTGAAGAGGAAATCTATAAATAAATGTCAATTCGCAGAACAAAATAAACACCAAATGCAAAAAAGTCATAAACCTCCAAGCATGAGTTAACTTGTTAATAAAACTGCGGCTTGGGAATCCATTTTGAAAAGTTTGCGCTTGGAAAAGATTCGAGAAGAATTCGTCGAATGTCAATAAAAATAAAAACTTCCGAATGTACCCAAAAATAAATTTAACCTCTTTAAATGCTCTTGCTGACAGCAATGATATTAACATCTTGGTTTTTGTAGTTACTATTTGAATGCGAACGTCTAAAAGGCAAATATGGAAAGAAAAAAGAATAAATAAAGGAATGAAACTTATCCTTCTTTTAATTATACCAAGTAGTAATGTCATTGGCATTAATTATTAACTAATAAGTTCGAAAATAAATGTTTAAAGTTATTGCTTACATAATGTAACCCCGTAAATCCTTTCAAAAGCACTCTCGTAAATAGACGCTTCTGTAATAGTAGAAAATAAAATTTTCCTGACACAAATTTGTGTAGTAGGCCTATTACAAAGAAATAAGAAAATTCTCTTTCCTTAAGCAAACTTTTTCACCTTTCCTGACTTGGTCTGACCATGCGGCGTGGAAAATTCGCTGACGAAGGGGTCGAAGAAAGAGAGGTCAAAGGAGAAAGATTCTGAAGCGCAACGCACCGTGCCTTTGGAGGAACACGGTGCAAACGGGTGCGCGTGTAGCCAAAGAAGAAACGTCCCCCATCAGTCGCGGTTTCTTTAATTTTCCAAGATAGAGTCGTAAAATAAAAGCGAGGAATAATAAAATTAGAAAGTTGACTTTCTCCAGCAAAGGAAAAGAGAAGAACTGAAACCAAAGAATTCTAAGAATCCTTTCGGGTCATCGGCAGAGGCTTTAGGGAGTTCAATTGCCAATTAAAAGAAAACTAGTTATGCGATGCAGGCAGTCCCCGACCAAGGCGACAGCACAGTTCCACGAAAAGGCAACCTATCTGGAAAGCCTTATTTCCGAAACACAGGCTATTATAATAAGGCGCTCATTTTGAACCAAAGAAATAGTAATTAATATATTTTAATATTTTCGGATACATAATTTTTAAATTATAAGTCACACTTACATATAATCAACCAATTATGGTAATGTGTAAGCTTAAAAGAATGGCGAGGGTTAGGTAATTATTAGGAGGAAGAGAATTTAGGAAGGTAGTCCACACAAGTCTATTAGTTTATATTCACCATCATAGAATCTTGGAATGAGAATTTAGCCTAGGGCTAACTGGATGGTGTTTGTGATTGGAGGAACGGTGAGGTAATTAGGTAGAGCATATATTTTTGTGTTCTATGCACGTAGTTCGCGAGATCGACACCTATGTATAGGGATAGACACAGACGATCTCCGCCTCCATCTTTAATTCAATTAACCACTTGATTGATTTTTATCAAATCTGACAAGGAAGATCTACAGTAAAATACAATTGGGAAGATATTTCGAATTACAACATTTCATTTTCATAATGAACTACATGGATGATGCGCATACAGGTCAAAATACGTAAGCACTTCAAATTGTCGACCTTTATAGCGTTTGTTAGGCATTCTTTAAGAGCGAAGCGGTAGTGGCGGAACACTTTGTATGCACGTCTCCTTCGTCCTTCCGCATGGTTTATATCCGAAACTACTGGACGGATTTTAATTAAACGAAGTATTAGTGAGCCTCATTATAATATATCGGCGAATTTTGATTGTGAACGGCATCCGTCAATTAGAACTTCCACTTAATATAAGCTCGTATCTCGTTAAATGGCGCCTATGATGATGATGCTAAATCGCTCGAAATTTTTCTTTAAGCGCAAAATTTATCGGTTTAGGTGACCATTTTCCAGGTGGCAACTATGCTAAATTTCTTAATTGTTGTCCTCTTCAAAGGATGATAACCACGTAAAGATTAATGCAAGGAAAATCCACGCCGTGGCGCGCCGTAGAGGAAGAATAGCCACTGCCAAGATAAAGGGTACAAATTGATTCATGCCTAAATATAGTCTATGAATACATTTCAAGTGAGTCAAATGATTTTTAAGGAATATAATAACATTGTTATCTTTTACTATTAACATTGAAAGATTTATCGCAACATAAATCGATACATCTACTTACATTTGTTCGGTAACCAAGATGTTGTTTATTGTTTACGTTTTGGCTAATAGTATTGACATAATCCACAATTTTATTGCTGCTTTAAAGGTGTCGGTGCATCTATCGATGTGAATATTAAGTAAAACGTTAATGCGCAATTATAATAATGGTAAAACTTTACAATACAATACATAAAATAGTAAATGTTAATGTAAACATCGCCTCCGTAATATGCGTAATGTGAATATTAAGTAAAACGTTAATGCGCAATTATATTAATGGTAAAACTTTACAATACAATACATAAAATAGTAAATGATAATGTAAACACCGCTTGCGTAATTAAGGAATTGGGAAAGTTCGGTAAACTTGGAGTACCCAACAGCAAAAGTAAGTAAATTTCAAAATTTATTGTATTATTTTTATTTTAATATGACATCAAAGGTGATATATCAATGAAAACAATAAATAATAAAAATCGTTTGCTACTTTAAAGAAAACTCTTTCCCGAGCGAAACCGGGTGTTTCAGCTAGTACCATATAATTATGGCTTACAGTTTGGGATATATATTATATAATATCTTTCGATAGCGTTTTATATACATTTCCCAAAAAGATCGACTTTAAAATCTCTGTGTATTCTATTTATGGAGCATACATTTATTCTGTTTAAATCCGCAAACGTAACCGTTTCGACCGTCCGTCCGTCACACTTCCATGCCCGGTGAACTACTTCTACATCATTTTGATGGATTGTTCATGGCTATAAGTTCTTCCCGCGGTGGATATTTGGAGACGGGGCACTCTAAGGGGAGTAGTGGGGAACAATTAAAAAATCCGCCCTTAATACCTGATTGATCAGTTCTTTCCTTAGTTGCTAAGAAGCAATATGGGCTCCGCTGCTACAAACCCTTCGTTAGCATCTTTTTCACAAATTATTCGGTCGCTAAACTTAGAGGAAGCCGTGAAACGATAAAAACGGATGACATGGGGTTGGAGGGGGGACCATCGCGTGCTTCGGGGCGAGCGCCAAACAGGGCAACGGGGGCCAAAATGGGGAAAAGAGGGCCAAAATGGGCAAAAGAGGGCCAAAATGGGCAAAAGAGGGCCAAAATGAGCAAAAGAGGGCCAAAATGGGCAAAAGAGGGCCAAAATGGGAAAAGGGGGGCCAAAATGGGCAAAAGAGGGCCAAAATGGGCAAAAGAGGGCCAAAATGGGCAAAAGAGGGCCAAAATGGGCAAAAGAGGGCCAAAATGGGCAAAAGAGGGCCAAAATGGGCAAAAGAAGGCCAAAATGGGCAAAAGAGGGCCAAAATGGGCAAAAGAAGGCCAAAATGGGCAAAAAGGGCCAAAGGGGGAAAAGGTCGCGTCACAGGACCAATTTGCGTCTCGCCAGCCTGCCAGGCGGTTCCATTAAAGTTCCGTCTCCAAGCAATATTATTTTAGAAGAAATTTACGAATGGAATAAAAAATAGATTCGCGGAAGAATATCAACAGAATTACCTTAAGCAAAGTTAATTTTTAACACCGAAAAAATCAAACATTTTAGAGCTGAAACGATGTTTAGAGTTTCAATAATGATTTAATATTAAAAGTATAAATCGTTCGAACTTTTGTAATAACTGCTTCTTCAAAGGGCGCCATTCAAGGCGAGTTAGCAGACTTCTACTGGAAATTAATTACACGACCCTCAACATTAGCTCGCAGACATTTCAGTGTTCGGCTGCTACAAGTTCTCCGCTGGATAATTTGCTTGTTTGACTGATTCTATTTATTTTGAAAGTGTTACGACTGTGCCATTACATTAGGTAGAAGATATTTCAAGGGAAACTGGAGATCTTCAACGATTAGGCAGAGAGTAGAAAAAGACTAAATGGGTCGTCGAGTGCTGAGGAAGAGGAGCAGGTGAAAATGTCGACTAAGCGAGCCTCTCGAAAGCGATCAATCAGGAAGACTTTAAGACAATATGATTACATATCATATGGGGTCAATTTGAGACGGGAAGAAAAAGAATCCTTCAGGAGAAACACTTCCAAAACTTTATCACATTGCGAAACTCTTGATTAATATTTTTCTGTCGCTAACCACCCTTTAAAATAGTCTGAGAACACTTCAGTATCGATTTAACGAGTTTTAATTTATTACAATTTATGGAATAACACTTATTATTCATTAGCTCAATAATCTAGAACAAAGGATACAATCCTAATTCTCCGAATACATAAATTAACGGATATCATTTGAACAGAGGAAGCCACCATCCACGCCATTAAATGATCTACCTTAAATATAGTGGCCATAGGAAAAAATTAAATGTAAAGTCAATGTAACGCGGCTTTTACCTATTCATTTTAAATCCTTGGCTTTATTTACAAATAATAATTCATTTCTTACTCACCTTTTCATTTCCTTTCTAACACGAATATGAGATCATCAAATATACGACGAATAAAGCACATCGACTGCGTAAAGACTGAATCGTAAGTCTTCTCATCAAAAATGTATGACTTTTTAGACGTTTTAAAAAATGAAATTTTAAATTTATTTTTAATGCAAAAGATATGTTAGTATTACAAATGCAAAATAGTAAAAAAATATAGCAAATTCGAAACGCATTTATTTATTATTAGTTTGTTGGAGACAGAGCTGATATCTTTTGCCTATAAACCATCGAATGATAATTTACGCACTGCCATATTTAAAAACAAAACTAGAATTATATAAATGAAAAGCCTCCATTACGGATATTGGAACGATCTGCGAACCTCAAAAGGGTTCGTGAACCAGAGAATGGGAAACACTTTTCTCGGGCTCGCAAAGCATGCACGGCAAAGAAAACAAGAAAGGAGGCTACATGTGCGTGATCGTTCTACAGCACCACACTGCACAAAGACAAATACCTCTCGCGGCGTCACACAAAGAAAAGGTAACTTTAGTGAATGCTTATTGGAAATTTCAGCCAAAAATATTAAAATACAAAGAAGTTATAATAGCACCATAAATAATATGACTACCTTTCACACGGCGGTCATACAAATAGAGCGTGAGGCAAGATGTACGAGAAATTAAATTGCTAAGTAACCAAATTACTGATAAGCATCTATAACTAGATGTTAGCTGAATACACACGCCATTTCGGATCATAGTTCCAATTTCAAAACATAGAAAAAGGTACCATTACAAAATTATTTTTGCATACGACATTTTAAATTCCAAATAAACCTTTGAGAGAGGGAAAACCCATGGTCGCATGGAGCCGTAGGAATTCAAGATGCAATCAGTCAACGACGTCGCCAATGGTCCCTAAGGCACCGCCCCCACTTTAATTACACAACGAGACGTCTGAGACACGTTTTTGTCAACAGACTTCTTAATGCCTTTCATTTGATGCCTTCATTTAGATGAAGACCTCGCTAACTTGTAAACACGGAGACGGCGAGGAAAAAGAAAATTACGCATGAATGAAAAAGTCGTAAGTTCCACTAATCGCCGATGTTATTTGCTACTTTTTAGTTTTCCAAAACACATATTCAAAATGTTATGTCCGTGAAGGTCGAAGATCTGCTGAATTTTAGGGCGAGAGAAATATTTTAACGAAAAACAAAATTAATGAAGTGAACGCCATAAAATTCAATTGACAGTTGAACTGTGGCAGCATTTATAAACATATTTTTCGAAGTATTAACATTTTGCAAATCGTAAGGACGATAAACAAGCAGACAACAGATTTCCTGCATTAACTTTTAAGAAAAGTAGAAAGTTTAGTACTTATATTATTCATAGCTGATGAGATACCAACGGCTAGCTTATTGAAAAGCAGAAAATGTTACTCTGCGTGCGAACTTATTGAACCTAAGGAAGAGGGAGAGATGTGGAAAATATCTCGACAAACGATTTGAGTCGACATGCTCAAGAGATCATTTGTTCTTAATGGGAAACATTAGCGCGCAAGATGATGTAATGGAAAAACACCAGAGCTGACCATATACGACTACTATGTAAATGTCGACGCATACTGAATTTGAGAATATGATTAAATGGTACTCATTATATTATATATTTGGACTTGATCAATGACTTCAAACGAAACCTCTTCATGAAAACTACAAATAAACAAAGCTGAATCACGGAGCGCTTTGCTCTATAGTGAGATTATCTCCGCAGTTATAGAAAATAAATTGAGCAATGGTAGCATTTCATTTTCATGTTTTGCCAATTTTGATGTGTTAAATTCCTAACGTAATAATAAACATAATGGTTGCGTGGATGTCACTAAAATGGAGAAATATGAAGAGGATGTTTTTCAAAGACCATTAAAGATAATTACTGTTTTATTAGGTTTAATATAACATATCGCGCCAGTAAAATATTTCATTATGGAATATGATAATGTGGGTTTTTCGAATGAATTTGCACAATTTCAAGTTGACAACTTTCAAATCTGTGGATGAAATAAGTACGGAAAATAAGTCTAAAAGTACACAAGAGGAGGGAGATTATCCGGGAAGTAACATTAGTGGATCGCTGAAATTATTTCAGGAACAAGGCAGATCCACAGAAATTGTCTGCAACAGGAACGATTATGCCGACCTAGATGACCAGAACGATCAAAAATACTCGGATGAATAATACCGCTCGCCAATGCAAATCTTCCAGTGAAAGGTAATTAACTGCATGCAGCAGAGCCACCCCGCGGACAGTTGCAAAAGTGCGAATTGGCCGATATGCAAAGCGATGAAAAGCAGAGAAGGGGAATGAGCGAAAACGGGAAAAAAGGTCCCGAGGATGTGGGTCGTCGACGGTTAATGGCGGACGAATCTTCTTTCTTTATCTGCTCTCAAACAAATACGCCCGGCGCTTCCTCTCCAAATAACATGCCCGGTGAATCACCAAAGAAATATTTCATCGGTGATATTTTCCATACGAGTATCGACCTTTGTACATGAAATACGCCAAGTAAAATTATCAATCACGAATCAACGCCAACATAATATTTAAAGAGATGAATTGTAAATTCAATAAATGCATCGAAATATTGAAGATAATAAATAAAAGTTGTGCAAGCAATTTCTCGCATAAACTGCCGTAATGTGATTTCCGGATGAGCTAGATAAAAATTAGTTTCATATACCGTAATGCGAGAAACTCGTCATGAAGAAATAGCTCAAATAAATGTTGAACTGTCATTCTAAACTACGAATTCCATTGTCGCAATACCCTCTGCCACACACCAATTGTGGTGGTTTGCAGGATATTTATTCAGATTCAGATCATATGAGTATACAGATAACCATAGCGAAGCGTCTTTTGCAATTTTTTCTTTCTACCCATGATTTGAAAAATACCGATTGCAATTATCCTACCACAATACAGAGTATTCTTACTAAACCAGAGTTCACACCGAAGCAATAAGAAACTAGAAAAAGGCAACACGCGATAGGCGTCGCTCATAGAAATAGCCCGCATTTCAATGACAACCGTTCACACTGACACGACAGCGATATCGCAATTATTGTTTGCTAAATGAGTTGCAATTTGGGTACATGCCAGGTGGCAACATTACATGACTCATTGTCAATAAAT
Organism: Tanypteryx hageni; assembly: GCA_028673005.1. NCBI lineage: Eukaryota > Metazoa > Arthropoda > Insecta > Odonata > Petaluridae > Tanypteryx > Tanypteryx hageni. The sequence continues at coordinate 4,782,360 of CM054117.1, forward strand.
TTCACATCATCTAACTTACTGCGTGATCAAGGTTACTTGTCCAAAATTTAGCCGAATAATTAATAATAACTGAATAATTAGAACAATCCCGAAGCGATATAGGACTGATATCGAAAGCAACTGCTTCCCGCTATCGTCCAGCGATTCCTGTTCCGTACTTGAAGTGACTTGTAACAATCCCTTCCCTACACATCATCGAATCATCCTGTGTAAACACGTACACGTCTGCATCACAATAACAATCATGGCTTCGGAAGAACAACGCAATACTGAGTTCGCACAAATCATAGATATGTAACCGTGTCTCTGTGATTATTCAATTCCTGATTACTTAAAACGGGATGCTGGTGAAAAAGATTGGAATAGAGATGCGGAAGAAGCTAATCTTTAATTGGTGTCTTTTTTATGAAGTGCACGTGAAACCAATGAAACGACATAACTAAAATTATTGTGAATCATTCGGTAATAACTTTGAAATAGTTCTGGGTCGGCATTAAGTTCTCTCGCAACAACATTTGTACTGTGGCCAACATTATTACCAGGCGAGTAGCGTCAATGGTTCCAATGGTTCGATCGAACCAGGGCCCCGAGCTCGAGGGGGCCTAGAGGGTCCATGTTGAAAAAATCTCTTTTATATTTAAGTAAAGATTGTCAGAGATTCAATTTATCTTTGCAGTAATACAAACAAAACACTTCCTCTGTGTCCGTGACCCTTGGGCAAATGTTTAATACCTGACGAAGAATTGTCAAAAGTATGAATTTTTGGTACAAAATCACCCGATTCCCAATTCTAACGACGATTAATACCGTATCAAAACTCCTCCGGTCTGAAGTACCTTGGCAAAGCTGCTGCTTTGTTAAAGTATGCATACGATAATTTTAAATTATGTGGGAATAGTTTACAATGTGTGCTTCAAAGAGCTACAGACATGGCTAAAGTTGAGGCATCAAACCCGAGCTTCAGAAAATGAAAGGACTTCGAAGCGTAAGACATTTAGACGAGCTTGCAAACGACAGCAGATTGAACGACCCTGGGAAATTATTTTAGATTAATGTGTTTCATAAATCGCTTGACGTAATTCCAATGCAATTAAACGAACGTTTATATGGACTACAAAGTGTTGTAAATATGTTCAGCTGTTTGCTGCCACAATAAATGCTCTCATATACAGATAATGAACTATTTCATGCTGCAGCCAACCTAGCAAAAGCCTACCTTGATAATCTTACACCAGATATAGGCCATCAATAGTATCTTTCCGGTCAAACTTTATAACTCAAATCAATTTCATTCTGTATATAATTTAGCATATAGAAAATTTTGTATTAGCTTCAACATTTCCAGACATATGTATGGTGGCTTGTTTACTATTTCTTACACTTCCCGTGACTATTGCTTTACCAGAACGCTTAATGTCTAAGTTAAAATTAAAAAAAAGCTTTCTAAGGAGCTCAGCGGGGCACGATCGTTTCAGTTGAGTGGCAATTATTTCTATAGAACGGACCCGTGCAACTAAAATTGACACCTCAGCAATTGTTACTGATTTTCCGGAAAGAAACCCCCGCATTGAAAATCCTTCTAAATAGTAAGTTAATCATGTGATAATACTATCCAATATATATGTATTTTTGCAATAGGTGTATTTGTAATATTGTATACAGTTATATTCATAAATTTAAAATTTCTGTTTTGTCAAAAACATCCCGGCAAAAGATTATTTTTTAAAATATGTACGTATATATGGGGGAGCCATAACGAAGTCTCGAACCAGGAACCGGCATCGCCTTGCTACGCCAGTGATTATTACACTAAAATGAGCGCACCCAACGGCGATTAATCTTTTTTCGCGATTTCTTATTTTCCGTAACATGCGGTATGCATTTCATTCATCTGCAACATTTCAGGAACTACTAGCAAACATTTGATTTCTTTGGTATGAGTATAAATGCGCTACGATAATGCATATCGCCGTTTGCTCGTAGCCTGTTGCCTATTGCTTTGGTGTTTCCCTGCCTGATGTTTTCATAAACCTGCAATCGAAAGCAACAGGTGCCAGATTAACCCGGGAGCAGGCGCGCGGGGTGACAGTCACTTCACCTATGTTTACATTAGACTCATCCACCCGTGACACGTTTTTTCCCTAAGATTGATTATCTCTTTTGAGCATATTTATATCACTTTTAGGTCTCAGTAGCATTTAGTTCGTAAAACAGAGCATTTCAAACAAGATGATCCAAACAGAACTTATGATGCCTACTTTTCATTTAATCATTTATTTAATACTTATATTGGCTTTAATAGCTTTAAAGTCATCGCGGATATGTAGCTCTTTGTGTTCCCAAATTTCATAATTTAGCATTATAAAATACTACAAATACATTCGAACGGAATATCAAATTGATCACGTGTATTTGTGCGACTAAAATATCGCGTGTACGTACTAGAATATATCGAATCTGAGTTCAACAATAGTTGTTGCTATGGCAACACTCTCGCAACGAGTGATAAAAACTGCAAAATCGCCAGTATTTACGGGACATTCTATGAAATACAATCGATAAGCAAAACTCTACGATAAAAATTATAATCTTCATTCCTTTCCTCAGAGAATAGCACAAAAATCGCTCCGATATTACAATTCTAAGAAATTTTAATGTGCAAGAGAAAATTACCCTGCACGATGGATTTCAGATTTCCCATGTAAATCAAATGGGAAGGAAGGATACTTTCTGGAATCGAACCCGGGACTTCAGCCTTCGCAACAAAAACTATCCTCGGGAGCTCGGCCCATGTAGCAAGAGATTTCCACGAAGTTTCATGAAAATCGGTCTATTGGTTCAAAAGTTAATAGGGGAACGGACAGACAGACAGAGAGACAAACAGACAGACGGACAGACAAACAGACACAACGACAGAACTATTTTCCATTCTGGAAAGTAGGCTAAAAAAAACTTTCTGGGGTGACTCAGTCACCCCGCGCCCTCCCACGTTACATTTATTTTTGCGAGTTATGGTAAGCTTTTTATTCTATATCTGTCTGTAATTTTCACAAATCGATGGAATCCCTTTACAATTGACCCGTTTAATGTTTCTACCCTCTATTTACGTTTTACTAGGCAGGGGAACGTTTCGAATTACATCGCGACTTGGAGAAAATCCGTGAAATTCTTCTCAATATTTCTATCAAATAACCCAAACACAGTGCTCAAAAGAAGTAGTTTCATAGAAAAACTCGGACGGGCCGCAGCAAAACCAGTAGTCATTTCTCGGTTGCAACAGAAAACCTTACCAAATCAACTAAGGAAGGGAATTGGGCCAAAAATTTGTACCGCCTAAAAAAGAAAATGTTTCTGGAGAACCCGGTCCATTTAGGCCCGCAAAATTACGGTTTCGTGTGCTCAAGAAATCAAGACACGAAAACAACTTCGTCCTGTTCTGAATGTGAGAGTTCGATGTGTATGAAACATGAAATACATATGTTAGTACTGCCTTGACAGCGAATAACACAACGAGAAGTGAACTTAGATAATTTTTATCATTATTTTCATCTTATTCATAATATTATGTCAAAACAATAAGTAATTATAATTACTAATATCTAAGCCTAATTATTATTATTGTGCACAAGTATTGTGATTATTATAGAAGTTCTTTTGTATGCAAGTTAGCTAATCAGGAGTTTTGAACAATAAAGATATATTTAACAAACGTAAATTATATGGGTTTAAAATAAATTTGAATTTGCCAAAGCATTTCCTTACTAATCTAAGAATACAAAAAATTAAAAAATGATGAATAATTATCCTGGGAAATGGCATTTTAAATGGGGTGACTCAGTCACCCCGCGCGACCGTCTGTACTCCGGAATTGAGCGCGCCTTCTGCCGGGTTTAAGCAATTTGGTCAATAGTTATATTTAAAAAAAAACATTCTATACTTACACAGGATTCAATTTTTGAAAAATGAGGTTTGAAGAAGCACCTTATGACACCCGGGGACCAAAAGACTGAGCGGCGACCCGAGTTTCGAAAGAACACTGACCTAGAGCAATGCGAAAGGTATGAGGGGGCGGCGGAAGTAGAACGGGAGAAAGCAGATCAGAGGATGAGGAGTGGAAGGAGGGCCGTCGTCATCCCGAGGGAATCTTACCTGCAAAGAGAGAGAAGAGGTAATCAGAAATACGGACGTGTCCATCATTTAATGGTACTAAACTAAATGCGCGCTATAATTATACTCGTTAACATGATCGTGGTTCATTAGTCTGAGCGATTGATAGGATGAAAAAAGAATACAAAGAAGTCGAAATAGAAAGGACGGTCTGAAAGTATTCTCTAATAATTCTTACTTTTATAATTGTCGGTTAAATAAAAGGATAGATAGTAAGACTGGTTTTGCGCGCATGCCTGCCGAGAAAGCGATAACTGGCCAAGAAACGGATGGTCCATTCGCGCCGACAGACATACCGAAGAATAAATTAATTCATTTCGATAAATCGCTGAAGCGAAGCAGTAATCGATAAATGAACACACTAGTAAATATTTTGTATTGATAAAGGATTCGCGTCTTCCTTATCCTACAAAAATTATCTTTCCCCATAAAATTCGAGAAACAACGAGGTAAAACCCCAGATATTTGATTAAAAATTGTCAGCATCCATATTTTACGAAATATTCACTTGAAACTGTCATAAATGATTCATTCTAATCTAAAATAACAACAGCATCAAGAAATTTTATTTATTAATGCATAACGTTCAACGAATTATAGATTAATCCCTTCGTGGTAAATTCATTCATTCGATGTATCCAAAGATAGCACCCAGACCATTGACATAGGACATCAAAACAAAATAACCAAATTAAAATAATCGACAACGCAATAATTTAGATATACCAACAAAAATTTCTCAAAAAATAACAATAAAAATTAAAACAGGAGAGGAAAGAGGAATTAACCGAATCAGATATCCGTGTGAGGTGCTCCACTGAATTGGGAATTGTAGACTGGGGAGGCCGAATGATACAGAGCGCTTGATAATATTTTAAGTCTAAGTCTAATTGTAAGTAGAAGATACCGGTCATTTGTAGTTCGACGCTCTAGCACAAACATAAACGTCACGCCACATTGTAAAGCTCTGAATAATTGACCAACCACCAATGAGGAATTTTATCGGCCATTAAAAGGGTCAAATTATTCGAAACAGTCGTGAATACAATAATATCTTCCGGATAGAGGAAGGGGGTGTAGAATTCGACATCGAAGGCAAATCGCCCTTATAATAATAGCGTGTAGTTGGTTGGTCTACTGCAGCTCCGCTCCTTAGGTGTGTAAGAAATGGGAACAAACAGCGCTTATGTATTGGTTATTTTTGTTTTGGCAACCTTGACAACCGTTTCTGCATCCAAGTAGTTAGAACTATTGATAATAATTTATTTTGTCGTATGAAGGTGATGACAGACACAGTAAACTGGAATGAAGTACGTAAAAAGTGATAAATGTTATTGACTTACGGAAAAAGGTCAATCATAAGTCACATATGGAATACATACAAGTGACAATTTTTATGATTGTTATATACCGAGACGCCTTCCCATCGAAGTAATTAAAACTAGGTAAGCAGGTAATTTTTGTTTTTAGAGAAATTCTTTGAATAAAAATAAGTACTGGAAATAGCTGAATTTTTTTGTTTTGGCCGTTCGTGCCCGAATTTTCTTCATTCACTTTGATTTTGCTATGCAGGTTCCCCGTTCAATAATTTCAACGGGCAATTATTCTAGAATTAACAATAAAAGGCTGACATAAGAATGGGAGAAAAAGCCGCGCTGCATTAGTTTAAATCGGATGAAAAAGCATTGAGCGAGAAATATCGTCGCGGCCTCTCTCTCTCTTTCCCTCGGAGTGAAAGCCGACCACCATTCTCGCTCACACGCGTCGACGCCTGCGGCGGAGATCGAGTACCTACTCGCTAAGACAAGGTTGAGCAAATAGAAAAAAGTCTCGTACGTCTCGCGAGGCTCGCCGACGCCCCAGTAGCTGCAGCCCCCTCCCTTCGAATAGGCGAGGATATCTCCTGCTAGAGAAATCCGATCGACCCCCACTCCCCCCTCGATCGATCCATTCCGCATCTCTCCGTCGAAGCATCCCCTCTCCGCCAACGACGAGGACATAGCGTGCGTCGCATCTCCTTATTCGAGCGGATGCGGTCCAAGGGAGCGGCGGCAACGTGCGACGGGGTGCAGACGACGGAAATCGGACCGCGGGTCCTTCGACGCCGAAAAGGAAAAGGTGAGCGCGAATACCTCTCTCTCGCCGTTACTTTCCGGTCGTTCCGAGAGCAGGGGATCGCGAGAGAAACACTTGAGCGACGGAAGGCGCTCCGAGGCGACGCCGCCGGGCGACGGGCCGATAAGTCGCCATCGAGGTGTGCTGTCGGCCGCACTGCAGACGCGTTCCTTCTTCGAGAAAATCGACTTCTTCCGCACCCACCTAAGGATAAAATGGTGGTTGCTCGGGAGCTAATTTGTCCTTAAACGCAGCCGTCGAATTGTGAGTAAATAACGTAACGGTAGCGAGAAATTTTGGCGCCCCGGGAGAGATAGCACTCCTTAATGTTTGTTGAGATATTTTCAAAGTACCTACGTGCTAATTTATTCATCGCTCTGTAAAAATGACTGATAAAGGCAAAATAAACGGAATGCCACCAGCATTCCAGCCTGTTCCGCGTTATAAATTGATACAAAATATTTTTCACTTGCAAGCAATGCACAGATAGTTGGTCGGAATAGCGCCCCAAAGACTTTGTCGCCCCTGGCACCCACCCCGCTCGCCCGTAGCTCGGGCCGGCCCTGAGTTCCGACAACAAAGCGGAATTTATAAAAACAAAACGCCGAGAGAGAGAGAGAAGGGGAAATTAAAAACTCGGCGTCGGATCGATCTAAAATGTCACAAAAAAGATTCAAATCGTGGGAACTCGCTCGTGTCCGCGATGTGGCGCGGAGGAAATTCGCCTCCGGATCTATTTTTCCGCCGCGTCTCGGTCCTCCGATTTCACGTCGCGCGGCCTTCAAATATTAGCCCGGGCCACGAAAAAAGTAATCAGACGACAGGAATTCCGATTCCATGACAACTTTCCATAAATAATGCTTTTTGCCGATCGGGAAAAAACGCAGCTCCGGGATCGGAAACGCATCAACGGAGGCGGAGTCGGGCGAGCGGCGGTCGAGATTGCCCCCACACTGAGCCAGTTAATGAAAACGTAATAGCGAAGGAAAGTGGCGAAGTGCGAGGAAAATTGAGATCGGAAAATGGGTCGCTTTCGATGTCTCCCGAGGGTTATTAAACCACTTTTTACGCGGATGTGATGGAAAAACGAGCCTCACGCACACAGGTCACGCCTTGGGGATGAATTCATTGCATACCTTTCCTCGACTCTTTATCTACATCGATCCGGACGCATTCCGTCGGAATAAGGACGATTCGACGCGAAAAGTGTATTTTGGCGGTTCCTCAGTCTAGCATGGCATGTCGAGTTCTATGACGAAGCATATAATAACCTCCGCTTTAGCATGTAATGAGCCGCAGTGAAGCGTAGCGGTGCCACGGAGACAACTGAAACACAAGGTTAACGCGCGTGTCTTTAGTGAAAAGACAGATACGATATAAGACGCCCAAAAATATTTAGGTGATCGTACGATATGGGTCGCTAATGCTACGACAGCACGAAGAAACTACTTTTAAAGATTACCAGAAATAGTCGTAGGATCAGAAAGCGAAAGAACTCGAGTAACATAATAGAATGAATGGGATAAAATGAATGCAAAAAAATAGAACATTTGAGTGATATGAATGACTTGAAAACAAACAAAGCAAGCTGGGAGGGGATCGAGCCGCACTTGTTCGATGAAAATTTGCACAAAATTGCAGGACGTCTATCGTTCCTCCCCAACGTTTTTAAGCTCCTAAAATAGAAAACCTATACCAAAATTTAGGAATAGGAGCCGATTTTTTTTTTAGATCTCGATACTTATTCTTCGTTTGCGTCATCATGAGATGCACCGAAATACTTTGCCGCAAATACCACCACTCTAACTGCACAAATGCAGGGACTTTCATTTAGCTTTCTAAATTCCCTGAAAAATGTTATAGTACATTTACGCTGCGATGTGGAACGATAGGTCTTAAGAGCCGAGATTGCAAGGATTACTAGCCGCCGATGCCGACGGATCAAACCCGACGCTCAAAAGTTTATCTTCCGAATCAACTATCGAAGGGCTACCGGTGAAGAGGGAAACTTTTTAACCGAAAGGTGCATTTGATTTACTCATCCGTGTTATGTCTGCAGCAGTTAAAGTGGATGATCAATTCGATCCGTACTATACGCTTAGTCGTTGATACGTTCTGTTTTATATCTGACGCCAGTAATTTAAAAATAAATACCTCGATGTAAACAGTATTTCCTAGCATACTCATCTATTCTGATTTCTTTTAGAGACATAAGAATTCATCTATTCTTGGGCTAATTTGTCTTATTTCCCGCCCTCTTCCCGAGAGACTGCATATAAGAACGACCGCCGAGCTGCGCGGGTTGCATAAGACGCACACGCGGTTGACAAGTTATCGCGGAGAGCACACCCCGTTTTAAACCCGAGCATCGCCTTATCCTGTCAATCCTATCAATCTCCTCCGCCCTCTACGCCGCCTTCATAGCCATATTTCACCCTGCATGCACAAACACAGCGATGTCTCGGACTCCACAGAAAGCCCTTTACGCGACCATTCACACATTTTGTGTTGATTAAAGAACATCCGGAAAGAGTTAAATTTCGTGATTGATATTTTCACAGACTTTATGTAAAATATTTGGTAACTGTAATGGCTGACCTTATATATAAACGACACAAAAACGATAGATTATTTTCTGAAAATTATTGATTGACTAACGGAAAGAAGGCGTAGCGTAGGAGTTAGATTTCTCATTTAACATTAAGTTAAAAGATAATTTTCTTAAACCATTCAATTTATTCTGTATAGTCTTAAATTACAACATGACATAAAATACAAGAGAGATGTCAAGAGAAATATTTAGATGCTGCAGGTTGAGTGGATATAATCCATTGTCTAGCAACGCCATTGGCAAGTTTGAACAAAATGACGCCACGAGTATCGTTTTATACGTATTTAAAAAAGGTAAATAAGTGGGTCAAAGCAAATTGGTTTAAAAACCCAATCACCATGACGTACTCATTAATGAGGTTAGAATGACTACTCCCTCTTGTTTCTACGTTCTATTGTTGTTGAGTTATAAAATCACACGCACACATCTCAGCGAAATGCTGCAAAGCAGCTGTCCTCAATGGTTGTTCGCCGAGACCATCGGTGAATCACCACAATTGACGGCTGCCTTGTATCCGAAATGCACATTTCCAAAGCCTTTGAGACCTATTTTATCGACTGTATTCCAACCACAAAACAAGCTCGACAATCCTTTTTTAGGCAAAACCAGCTAGGCCTTCTTTGCGAAGGTAGCAATGAAATCACAGATGTAGCTGGAAGATGAGACGCCTATGATAAAACTTTAGGAAACCCCTTGGTTATGTAAAATATTATTTTTCCTGCGTTCCAATAAATAACCACAGCATTTTTATTAAAATAACTTTAACATTTCAGTATTAAATTAACACTTCTTTATGGGAAAATAACTTTTGGCATTTTTTGCGAGATCGTTTGTAGCCTATGGTAAATGCCACCTTCGCCATACCCTAGTTACGGCACTGATCAACAGTAATGCTATGTTTAATCAGTTAACACTTTGAAAAATATCCAGCTCTGAATCTATCAAATTTCACAGGATAGAGAAGTGAAACACACTGAAATGATTATATTGCTATTTAATTTAACCATTAAATACAAATCATAAATAACAAATAACTATTAACGAATACATAATTACGTCTTTTCCAATTAGGAACTCGGCGAGAGTTTCTCCGAAAAAGTACTTAACTTGCTAAATCGTCGTCACAAATTTCCTATCGAGACTTAAAAAAGATCAGCAGTTCCGTTGACGCGCATTAACAACTAGGTAAGAGGAGCCGACGAGATGCCACAACTCACTCTCTCTCTCTCGTAGGTTTGCACGCTTCGAGTCCTGCGCGCCGCCGTAAAGGTTTCACGGGCAGATCCAGGACAATAAACCGAGAGTGACGTCGGAAGCAGAGAGGATAACCTTCCATCTCTTGGCCGAAGGGATGGCCGTGGCCGTGATCGCCAGCCTCACCTCCATCTGCAGCGGCTCTCCCGCCGCCTACCTCTGCTGCTGGGCCTTGCCCCTCGTCATCGCGTCGTTCATCAGGAGCGTGGGGCAGAAAAGGACGCAGCAGGCGTACCCGGAGCCGATGCCCTCCGACGACGCCCAGTACGACTTCGTGATCGTCGGGGCGGGATCTGCCGGATGCGTCTTGGCCAACAGGCTCACGGAGGAACCGTTCAACTGGAAGGTGCTCCTGATAGAGGCGGGCGGCGACGAGCCATTCCAGGTGACGCCCAGCCCACCCCTTCTGTCCATCCCTCCCCTTCCATCACCCTCCCTCCTCTTCCCATCACCCTCCCTCCCCTTCCCTTGACCCTCTCCCCTCTTCAACATACCCCCCACTTCAACATCCCCCCTCTTCACCTACGACACCTCTTCAACATCCCCCTCTTCACCCACCACCCTTCTTCACCATCCCCTCTTGTGGGAGAAAATGTGCAGGAATTACACGAATAAATACGGTACTTCGTTTTCTTGACTTTAAATTAATCTTGATATATAATTACTCAATGTCTGTCCGTCCGCCAGTTTCCCATTTTTTCTCTTGAACAGTTGGTCATAGAGAAATGCTGTAAATGCCATTTTGTTTCTGCCAACCAGGAGACCACGGGAAAACTATTTTCTTTTACAGAAGTGTCCCGGATTCAACTCCGGGAGACGATTATATTTTTCCATATGTTTACATAGGAGTTTTGATTTTTCAAGGTGCAAGATTTATTTCTTTCATTCATTAAAAACGTAAATATGGACCGAATATTTGACGGCTAAAAATATAAAATATCTTATTATTACAATGTTTTGATGTTACACGGCATTATTTTTCAGAAACGCACTTATTTTCGAAATTTTATGGCTTTTTCGTAATCTTTCCGGGTGTTGTCAAGGCGACCCACATTGTTGCCTCCGATTGAATTAGCATTTATTAAGCAGTCAATTAGCCAAAATAATTGCGTTATCCACTTCGCGTTGTTTACGAAGCATCGAAATTATAGTACTAGTAATGTCAAACTTAATAGATTGCAACGTTAAAAATTAAAGATTATTATTATTCAGTAAACTGCGTGGGGGCTGTGGGCATTTTTAACGAATGACCAAAAAAGAAAAATCTTTCTTTATTTCAATACTGGAATGTGACCTCTTTCGTATGAGAGAGACAACTAAAATTGCACATATAAATCATAAAAACAAACATGACATTCAAAATATCTGCTTCCAATTTGAGAAGGAGAAATTGGCTATTATTACTTTTAAACGTGCAGATTTCTGACTGACCTCGCAAAAGTTTTTGCGGGTACCAGTGCCGCATCCAGGAATTTTTCAAGGGTGTTATCAGCCTCATCACTAACATCTCCACTGACCTTCTTTTAGAGATTCAGCATAATACGTTGCACAAGTAGTTATGACACGATAGATTGATCATAATTACGTATAATAAACCAATAGATATGATATAACATTAAAATCCATCTGCCTTCGCGTTCTTAGTCGATTTACGGAAGTTATATAATGAGATTCTTGTTTTGGAAATGATAAAATGAAAATCATATCTTTTGTGCAATCCTACGTCAATGTCTTGATTTTGTTTTTTAAAAATATTTTAATGTTAGTTTTAAAAAGTCATTTCTGTGTTACACGAGTTGAGAAAATCGTTTTGGGATTAGAACTCTGCCTAATGGAACCTTTTCACCCTCTCCCCCATTCACCATCTCCCCTCTTCACCCTCCCCCTCTTCGCAGTCCCCCCTCTTCACCCCCTCTCCTCACCCCTCCCCCTATTCACCCCCTCCTACCCTAGCGTGACCAGATTCTTATGAAGCAAAACCGGGACATAACACGATCTGAACAAGAAAATCCGAGACATAATCGGGAAAAATCCGGGACAACCTGAATTTTCGTATCTTTTTAATTATCTGTACAGTTGAACCCCGGTTATCTGGCATTCCGTTTTATCCGACATAACGAATATAAAAATATTAAAGAAAGAATAGCCATAAATCAACGGGCCTTCAAAAATGTAGCTCCTACAGCATTGCAAGTTAGGTATTACATCAAAAAATAAACGGCGCAATATACATTGCACAAACCTTCTCATGTAAGTATATACGATTGAACTCACTACACTTTTTGCCCTGAAATTAACTTTCCTCTCTGACGCGTGCGCTGAGCGTCTCGTACAGAAATAATGCCGCTGGAAGATAAGTAACTTTTTTGGGACATATGGCTTAGTTAGTATTATTTGTGAGATCAGGCTGTACGTTTGGATTCATTTTAAAAGAAATCCTTTGAGCCATTTTTGAGTAAATCGAATTTTGTTTCAAAATATCCAAGAATAAAGTGCCCTTAATTGTTGCGCAATATCATGTATCTCATCAGAATGTCTTTTATGAATGATATTATCCGTAAATATGGGATATCATTACATTTAGTTTAACAGTAAGGCTGTTGTAAGAGTTTGAATGGATTGCGGCGGAGGCGTGACGTCATAAGGCTTAGGTAAGGTAGCTTAGCGTATATTGTAATGTCACAGGACAGCATAGAGAGTATTCAAGAGATTTGGCTTAAGTAGTATAATTTGTGACATCAGTCTCTACAATTTGTATGATTTTAATCAAATGCTTCAGAGCCATTTTTGAGTAAATAAAATTTTTCAAAACATCGCCAAGAATAAACTACCCTTAATTTTTGCGCAATATAATTTTTATGAGCAAATAGTCTACAAAAGATGATATATTGCACAAATACGACATATCATTCGATTTCATGCACCCGGTGGATCATAGATCCGCGAACAGACCGACAGACAGACACGGCTTGGTGAAAACCACTTCCGTTATTTCGAAATATTTGCTTTAATATTCGATAAATGTAAAAATGTATTATAATAAAAGCTGTAAGAAATTTTAATTTTCTACAACCTTTGTTTGAAACATTTTTCCATATAATGCATTTTTAAGAGATATCATATATTTTTAGCTTCCACCACTACGCCACCTATCGACGACTACTGTTAACAATTGACGCTTAGTTACGTCTTAGTAACGCTCCCTTTTCTTTTCTTAATTGTTGTAGCTTTGTGGCTACATCCAATATCAGAAGGCTATGCTTTGAGTTTATTTCTGTTCTTTGTAAAGTCGAAAATGTTCTCGCAGTTTCTTAAAATATTTATTATTATGTAACCTATTTGAAATTTTTAGAAATATTACAGATATGGAGAAAGTCATGTGGTGGCCACATCAGATATTTTCATTAGTAATCCGTGTTATCCAACATTTCCGTTATCCGACCATCCTTAGGTTCGTTTAGGACGGTCAATCAGGGTTCTACCGCACCTAGATTAAAAGTAAATAAGTTTCGCATACACAGAGCACAATTTTGTTCAATGCATTGAAAAATAATTTCAATTTAACGAATACGTAAAAACTCTTACAACACAATATATCACGATTTAAAGGTAATAATTCCTTTAGGAACAAATAATAAACGTAAATACATAAATAGCATAGATGATAAAATAACACTATATGGCTTCCCATTCATTTGATATAAATTTATATAATTTTTCATAAATTTTTTTGACTACGCATGTCTGTCTCATTCAAATTTTATTATTTTTAATCATCAGAAAAAACTTGAGAATACATATTTAATTTAAACACACAATATAATCTTATTGATTGCTTTCACGTCAAGGCTGTTTTGTTTGTCAAATCATACAAAATTTATTTTCAAAACATTCTTTCAACATGTGCAATATGTGCCTGAAACACAAACCAAAATCCACACAATTTCTTCATCTCTGTGGTCTGCTCTTTCATTTCAATGCCAAAGAATAGCAATGCCACCGATCGTAACAAATTCGAAGATCGTACGTCAATTCTTTCTAATTTTTATTTCCAAAAGAATTAAAGCCTGCCCTTTAAAAATTCGATTTTTACCTGTTATCTTACGGGGAATGGAAATCGGCCCCCTGGAGTCGAATCTGGGTCTATTTTGTTTTTTTATTTTATTTTTATATCTGAATCAAACATTCCTGCGAAATTTCAACCTTCCACCTAAAACGCGTTAAAAAGTGCCATTGATGACGTCAGCGTTAGGTACAAACTTAGACTTGGAACAGGTGGAACAATTCAGCAAAGAATAGTTCTGACTCCATATGGCTGAAGCAACAAGGAGATTGCGACGACGGCAGGAAACGAGGCATTTACGAGACGACGAGAGTTGATGACGGAGTTTGAATAAAGATACTAAAAGAGCTGTAAGACGAAAGAGTTGATAATTAGTGTAACATTATATTGGTGTGAAACACGGAGCACAAAAACATTTGAGCAGGTTAGAGGCTTTTTAGAGGTGGGTATGGCGTACACTGGAGAACATTAATCCACCGTTTGAGGCGTGAATTTGCGGCCTTTTTAATCATAATGGAAAAACATTAAAATGATTTCGTAGATCCACTACCGATATTAAATTCAGAACCGGTTTCGATGCGATCTTTATATGATTGGAGATATGAATTCTAAGGCGCGCACACACACACACACACATTGTGTGACAATTATACAATCTAGTTAATGGCAAATGACAAGAAAAGGAAGAGGGACAGGATAACGATTTAGAGTCCAAGAACACTCCCCTTCTTCATAGTCCTGAATTTCAAGTCGTCAGTCACCTGGCGATGCTTTAACGCAGAGCAACTGGTTGTGATGATTTAATAAAATAGTAGTTTTACAAAGAAATTTTGGACAATGTTTTGAGTATGGAGTAAATTAGATGAGTTGAAAGTAAAACAAAAGAAGTTTAAAACAGTAGGAGAAAAGCGGAGCTTAATTGGGATGGCAGAGAATGAAGAAATGGGCGGGTCGAATTTTGAAAGGGAAGTATTTAAGGAAGTAACACAAAGGAGGATGCTAGGAAAGAGGAAAAGAATATTAGATGCCTCAAAAGAAAGGTATGGGACAAATAATACGAAGGGAAGGGCCTTCTGATGAGATGGACTGGGCTTGGAGAGCCCATCGTGAATGACTTAAGAATAACGGCTGGTAATAGAATATCAACCTCTCCGTTTCTTGCCGCCAGATTCGGTAGAATTGACTAGATTTTCGGTTCGAAATGAAATTGTCGCGAGAAACCATCAATTGTTATTTTGCACCGAGCAGCCTTCCAACCGACACTCGTTCAAGGACGCCGAAAAATTAAGAACTCGAGTGATATTTCCACTTAGCCGCGAACGGAATTTCACATATATATGATTCTGAATGTTATTAGAGCGTTAATAGCCTCGATGAATGTATTCAAATAATGTTGTTTCTTAGATACGCAAAAATGTATTTACGTCTGTAAGAAATGTGTGCGATTGTATTTTAGTTTGAGCCTGCAGAGATGGGGAAGAGGAGTATTTTAATAAGCATTTGCGCAAAACATACAAAATTTCATGAAAATCGGTCCATTGATGCAAAAGTTATTAGTAGGGAATACACATACGGACAGGGCCATTTAATAAGGCTATGTTTCCTTTGTAAAACAGCTTAAAAATTGAAACATCAAACGTCAATAATCACTTGACACATCGTTCACTTTATAAAGAGATTACCAAATTATTTCACTAAACCTACTGAAAACATTTACGAAAATCTGATGCAGCCAGGACATTAGTTACTGCATACATAGTAGGCTAAACTGTGTACCGAGAACGTAATAAAAATTACTCACGCTAACCGCAATGCCTATGACCAATTTAAACCGAAATCTAATCAGAACTTGAATGCAAATTCAAAATCTTAAATGTTAAATTTTGAGCTGATCTGACCCTCAGTTTCTGAGTAAAGAGCATCCACAAAATTCCTATAACACAGACATTTTCGAGAAAACAGTGAAAAGGTGCTCAGGGAACTATAAAGCGTGTATTTTCGTTAAAATAAAGAATTTTAAATATTTCACGAAATCATTACTAACTCTATGCTGCACATGGAGCAGGTAATAAAATGTCAAATTTAGTAGAATGATTATGATAATTGTAAATAAATGCGTGAAATATCTCTATTTTCAGGCTTCGGTCCCGTCTGAAACCGTGAATCTGCAGCAAACCGAAGTGGACTGGAATTACCTCACCCAACCCCAAAACCAATCCTGCACCCAGGGATGTCCTTGGCCGAGGGGCCGCACCCTCGGCGGCTCCAGTTCCATCAATGCCATGCTCTACATCCGAGGCAACAGGAGAGACTACGATTCCTGGGCCAGGCAGGGCAACACGGGATGGAGCTACGAGGATGTGCTCCCTTACTTCAAGAAGTCCGAAGACAACGGGGATCCCTCCGTGGCAGCCGACGAGACGTACCACTCGACGGGTGGATTCCTCCGAGTGGAACGCTTTCCCTCCGTAGACGTCAACGGGATAGCCATGGAGGAGGCTTGGCAGCAGATGGGATTTCCCGCCAACTGGGACGTGAACGGACGGCGGCAGGCAGGTTTCACCCGAGGCCAAGCCACGTCCAGATCCGGAGAGCGGTACAGCACCAACCGGGCCTTCCTCTTCCCGATTCGCCGGCGCAAAAACCTTCGGGTGGCGAAGAACTCCCGCGTCCTCCGGATAATCGTCGATCGCAAAGACAGCCGCGCGACTGGAGTGGAATACGCGCAAGGGGGCAGAACGAGACTCGCCAGGGCGTGCAAGGAGGTCATAGTGTCCGCTGGGACGGTGGCCTCGCCTCAGGTGCTGATGCAGTCGGGCATAGGGCCGAAGGACCACCTCGAGGAAGCGGGAATAGAACCCGTGTCCGACCTCCCCGTGGGCAACAATTTGCAAGATCACGCTTCGGTGAGTTCCATCGTGTACGTCCTCAACTCGACCGCTACGTACCCCGGGCGAAACGTCTCCTGCGACCTCAAAGATTATTACTTGAAGAGGCGCGGCCCATTATCTTCCACGGGAGTTCTACAGGTTACAGCCTTCACCACGTCGAGCTACGAAACGGATCCGGATTACCCCGACATCCAGTTCCTGCTAGGTTCGATGGTCGCCATGTCGCCGGAATCCAACAACCAGTTCAAGATTCCGTTGGCATATTACGACAGAATCGTGGTGAATCCGGCGTTTCTTCGTCCCTTCAGTCGAGGCGAGATCCGGTTGAACGTTTCGGCTCGGGCCCGAGCAAGAGGGGCGCCGCCCGTCATACGAGCGGGTTACTTCAGCGATCCAAGAGACAGAGAAAGGTTGCTGGAGGGCATTACTAGCGCCACCCGGCTCGAAGGCACGCCGTCGTTTCGAAGACGGGGGATCCGGTTGGATCGCACGCCCGTCCCAGCGTGCGCTGAATTTCCTTTCGGCACGACCGAGTACTGGAACTGCTCCATAACCGCGACTAGCGTGACTGTCTACCACCCGGTGGGAAGTTGCAAAATGGGTCCGTCGTGGGACCGGGAGGCCGTCGTGGACCCTCGACTGCGGGTGTACGGCGTGCGAGGCCTCAGGGTGGTAGACGCGTCCGTAATGCCTACTATCACGAGCGGGAACACCAACGCACCCGTTATAATGATTGCGGAGAAGGCGTCGGATATGATCAAGGAGGACTGGATTTTGTTGAGGAACGGACAGAGTCCGGATTTGACTCGGTAGCGAATGTTTTTAAATGACCGCAAATAAAAAGAATCGTTGCAATGGGGTCGCTAAAAGGGAGAACGGGAACACAATTAGAAAGACGTTCGACACAGTTCAACTGTGCTCAGTGCTTAATCCAACGCTGTAAATTTTAAGATAACTCTATTTTTCAACGCGTACATTCCAAATATTCAGTTAACAAACAAACTATTAAAAAAAACGAAACAATTTTTTATTAAAATAAAGGTATACCTCGCCGTTCGCGAGTTTGCTCATTCAGGTTAACCCTATCAACAGCATGTTTAGCATATTACACTACTATTTTTTGCTGTTTCGCAAAGTCGCGGTGACCTCTGTTCGCCCATCAACGATAACTGCGGGGGAGATGGCTGAAAAATATTCTTTCATTTTATGCACAAGAGCCTGTTATGTTTAGGTAAAGTTTGACGGCCATATGCTGAGAGGATATTTTGCGATGATTGGAAGAGAATGGATGTACAAAGCCTAAGAAAGCACAATAAATAGCGAAACCATGAGAGATCCTAATGATTGCAAATGAATTAAAAGAGAAAATAAACCGTAGGAAGCATCAAATTCATGAGAAGCACTCACTCTGCAGTAGCTCCCTCGGTAGAAATTTAGAAAACTTAGAAAACAAATCACATATCACACACACGCAAGCACAAATCATATCACACCACTCCTGAGGCGACTCTACGACTTCCACCATCTAATACCATTCTCAAAAATCTTAAGTTGTCTGCTTTTTCGTTTAAGTTTAATGGAATTATTTGATTGCCTTTTAATTTAGTTTTAATAAAATTATCTATTTCCTTCCGCGTTCCTCTCTCTAAGAATTGTATTTTTGTCTCTTTCTTTATTTTCTATGTCTCTTCACTCTATGTTCCGCGGCAAAAATTAAGCTAAGATTCTCAATCATTTTCAAAAAACTCTTATTTTCCCCATTACTCTATCTACTTTTGCTGTTTTCGTTTCCCGGAGATCCTTGGGAACGCAATCTTCGCGAGCGGCGAGGAATAACCGCAGGCGAAGCGAAACAAGTCGATCTTCACAGTATATCCTTGGCAGAACCTTTAGGCAGAAAGCAAGGGATAAGTTAGACATTACAGTTTCTAAGTAATAGGAATAAAAACGTCTTTGCCAATGAAGGAACAAGTAACCCACATGTTGCAAACTTTTACATTAAATACAATTTCTTACGATGAAACGTTGCGATTCTTCGTGTACTTAGCAAATTCTCAGACGCAAAGGTTCCCTTCGAATATTCTATTCTCACGCCTTTCAGAACGCGCAATAAGACGCGGACCAATAGCAAAAGACTTCGCAACCGGTGTGCCGCGAGGAAGACTTTAGTGTGCCGCAAATTCCGAGGATTTTTAATTATCGCTTAAGCGTTTGCAACAAAGGAAATTCACGTGAATTTTATCATCCAATCTATCCTGAAAAGAGGATAGGAATTAATAGACCTTGGAAAGAATCGTACACTTAAATGTAGTATGGGAACTTTAGATATATTTTGGCTGAATATCATTTTATCAATCTAGACTATCTAATTAATGTATTTACGACTCATTTGTTTTATTCTTGTTATGTCTTTAAAAATATGTATTAACGCCGTGTATTATCAGTATTATCAGTCAACAAAGATTGAACACAACGTGTACGTCATATATTAAAATAAAAAATACTTGTCTCAAGAGCTCGCATTTATTCGAATATTTAATGATAATCTATCGAATGAAAAAGCAAACAAGTCCCATTTCAAAATAATGTATCCCTTTCTACACAATACGGAATCGAAAAGATTTTACGGCAAGACATCACTTCACCATGGACGCCCTCAGCGAGAATAAATGCATTCGAAAAAATCCGACATTTTCGACGAGACCTCTACACGACCACGTCACATCTCATCAGTCCGACTTTAAAAAGACGTCGATTCCAGAGTAACAGACTTCCTCCTCCATCGCCCCGTCGAAGTCGTTTCCTAGATACAGGTCAACGCACTTCGAAAGCAGTCCGTAACTTTGAACTTGTCCGTTCTGCTTGACACAACAAGAAAAGGAACCACTTTTGCGGACTCCTCGTCCGAGAGCCTGGAATGTCACCCTACATTCATGCAGTGCATTAAAAATGAAACTGGGGTGAGGGATTAAACGAGGGTAATTGCGAGCCGCCCACACTTCCCCTCCCCCCCCCCAAATAAAGCCGTCAGTTACCTAAAGACTTTCCCGTTGGGAGTTCCTCCCGCTGCAACTATTGGCGATCGTGGAAGGCGCATGTCTCGCGGCAAAAATAAAACCAGTTTCCCACGGGGTCCCTTAACGCAGATTATCGAGGGTGGCAATTACAGGAAAATCCAAAACAGATTCCGATCCTTAAAATCGGATCGGTTTTGTGATCTCTTGTTGAGAAAAATCGCCTATTTCGACTGTCTTATTCACTTCTTAAGACATAGGACATAATGGATAAAGGCTCTGCGTATCTCTTTTTCCCATTTGCAGGATTTTTTACAAACTTGTAGAAGCTCTCGCGAAAAATGTGATTTAATGACTCGTACACTTTTTACCGCACATCGAAGAGTTTTCTCATTGAAAACAATAGGCGAATGATTAGTTACGTTCTTCATCAGATATAGTCCGCTGTTTAAAATGTTTAAATTGCTACTTTTTAGGCGGTTTTAAAACCTGAATAAGATAAAATAACATAAAAAATCATTAAATATGTATAACTATATCTCTTTTTAATTTTCACTAAAATGTTTTTTTTTTATTCTCCAACATCAAGATGGCGACGTAAATAATATAGCGCCAGAGGAAGAGAAGTCTAAATCTAAACTAATCATGCGATATCCATCAAATTTGTTATGTTCACATGGGAAGACCTATTACAGATAATCGGCTAAAGCCTTTCTTCTAAACGTCACGGGTTCGACTGCAGCTTCGAACCTACATTCACCCCAGGAAATACCCGGAATTATACGCAAGGCACTTTTTGTTGTTATTTTAAAATAGGTCAGAATGGACCTACCAAGACTACTATGTGTTAAAGAATGAATGAAAGGATAACTCTGTAGTTTCCACAACTTTTAAAAGTTGTGGAAACTACAGAGTTATCCTTTCATTATGAGTGAATTCCACAAAGTTGAGCCTGACCTCATTAATTATATGTTAAAGAATGAAATTTATTTTTCTCGCTCAGAAAACTGAAACCCGTTCCCAAGTATCCAACTCCGCATGCACGACCCGTGTGATGGTTCGCGTTAACACAGATTGTATATAGAATGTTCCTAAGAATAAGAATGGTGTTTGACCGAAAACCAGTACACTGAACACGCGTAAATCGGGGGATACCTGCACCTAAGATACGTAAAGTAGTGACTAACAAGCCGCGGGGTTTAAGTTCTAGATTCAACCGGCGGTTAACAAAACCGCGGTGGGCGAGGGCCAAGACATATGGGAAATTAGGGGTTAAGGAGAATAATCACTAACTGTAAGTCCTATAACGTACACTTCTAACAATGAGTTAAAAATGGGCTATACTTAAAAAAAAACATGTTAATCACATAAAGGTACAAAATAAAATACGTTTTAATGGCATTTCTATTTTACTATATGCTTTGCTAGCAGCTATTTATAAAAGAGACTAGCGTAATTGACCGTCAATAATGACGATTGTGGATGACATAGATATTAAAATTAAATTGAATTAATATTAACGAAGCCAAAATTTACAGGAACTATAAAAGTAAACAATAAATATAGAATTCACATAATTGACTGTCCCAGAAAGTAAAAATAGATTTTGGCATGTAAAATTTGTGGAAAAGAAACATTAATGGACATTTGTTTATTAAATATTTCGCTAGGTAACTTTTATATGCCCAAAACTATTTTACCTTTCTGGAACATAAAATTATAAGAACTTCATATTTTTTCTTTATAGCGCTTATAAAACGTTGCTTCATTAAAATAAATTTATAAATTTTATTTTTGTTTTCAGTCAAAGATTAATAATTTATTCGCAGAAAATGTACTCGTCAAAAAATTGAACAATATTAAGCTCTATAACTGTCCTAGGAACACTCACTGTCACAATATCAATAAATAATGAAATATTTATTTATTTTCGTTGCCGTCGTATTGTTTTTCATTACCAAGGTGTTGTTTAAATAAAAAAGCGACGAAATTTCGTATATTTTGTTAGATACGAAGCGAATTTATAATCCCATTCAATCATAAGCAATTACACGAAACCAGCAACAATGCAAATCACCTTGACGACGAAATATTTCAACAAACGAAATACGTCAAAGTTTCGCGTTAAAAACTAATTCTTGGGCCGACCCTTATCTGAAAATCGACCGAAGGAAAATGAAATTTCGTTCTTTTAGTCGTACTTGGTTTCGCGTCTCGAATTCCTATGATGATTTTAATTAATTTTAAAATGCAAATGAAATAGAGAAAAGAAACGCTCCTGGAATTTAATCCGTGATATTATGATAGACGATGGCATGTTTCATTTGTGGGAGATCCCAGGATATTGTGAACATATCGTCCAAATCGTACGTTCCGTTCTCTAATTACTATTATAACTCGCCACCAGAGGCGCGACTGGCAGCGTAATATTCCAACTGCCTTTCATTATAGTTAGAAGACAGACATGTAATGGCAGAGCAGGCCCTGGTCACGCAGCCCACCTCGCGCTTCAAAGAACGCTGGAAAAACCAACGCCTCCGTGAAAATCCTCGAGCCTCTCGATAATTGTTATCTGGACCTAAAACTCCTGTTTCACACGTCTCTCCTTCTGATAAAGAATAGTTAGTAGATAACCTTTTCGATAACATAAATTTTACTATGAGTGAAATTAGTCAAATGGACCAGAGAATCATCAAGGAACAATGAGGTCAGAAAAACACCCCTAAAAATTAAAATTATCAGGATTTCGGATTGCTCCATCGGTTGTGTGTCAAATTTCATGTTTGAAAAATAAGGTGCAATTCTTCAACCGCGGATATCTACTTTTCGAATTTTTGACATTGAAGAGTATATTCTTGAATTTTTGCAACCTCAAGAGGGTGAATAGGGTGACGAAATAGTAAACTTTATTAGTTCTTCTTAGAACTGAGAGTGATTATAAGAATTTCTAAAGTACGAATGAATGTATTCTTCGAGGTACATCGCGTACCACCATCCACCATAAGAGAAATATTAAATAGTAAGCAGGAGTTTAAAATGTTAAATTTTTTGAACCGATTCGCCCTTTCTCACACTACCTATTTTTTGAGAAACTTAACTTACGTATTACAGTTAATTATATTAAACTCTATATCTGGATGATTTAAAATTAATATCCACGTAGCCATTTCTGCGAAAACCAACAAGAATAAATTACCCTCCGTCAAAGCGTGATGGGATTAATTCCAACAACTGTCCCGAGTACGAGACTTCTTCACGTTAAACCGTTTATATCCCAGAGAGATGCGAACTGACCACAAACAACGGAATAAGAAAAAAATCTCTTTTTTTAGACTCGAGCGCCTACGTAAAACGTGCATGGCAAGAAAAATGTCGAATTTTTCCACGATCGAATTACTTCTCCGATTTGCTTCGTGTACGGCAAACGCCAATTTCTAATTCTTGTAATAATGTGAAATTATTACTGGCATGACAGCGCACTGCTCTGTCGCCATTTTTATCCTTCAGTTTATTTTAGCATTGGTTAATATTCTTTATCAGATCAATACTGATTTTTATTGTTTTTATTATTGAAACAAGACGATGAATGGAGAAAAGATCATTTTTTTCAGATTTAGAAAGGAATCGAATCACACGAGCAAATAATTACGTTATTTCAACACAGTTAATATGTAAATTAACATTACGGCTAATCTTTGTTCTCTAGAGATCTTTTATCACTCAACTCATACTTGCACCTCCTGCAAAAATACCTTTAATAACCGGGAAAAAACTATATCTTGTGGCATATGTACCACGCCTTATCATCTTAAATGTACCGACATTAATGAAATATCGTTTAAGCTACTCAAAGACCAATCTTCACTATTTTGGTCTTGTATTAACTGCACACTTGATCGTTCCGCCGTCATTGCTAACATCATGGCGGAAGTATCATCACTTCGTGCCGACTTAAAAAAGATCGCTAATGCTGGTATGTTGCCCGATGCCAATCCTGTGCATTCCGAGCTCTCAGTTGTTACTGCTGAGATCAAGGATCGACCAAAAGATATTGCTCGAGAAACTTTGAGGCAAGATAACGTCAAACCCAAGTACGAGCGTCCAGCAACGCGCCAAACGACAAAGCAAAACATCATCCAAACGCCTGGAGCCTCTCAGAGCACAATACGGGAAAATATATCATCTAGTCTTGATGTTAAAGAAACATCGATTGAACTAGTTTCATCTAAAAACATCGATCCAGATAAGCAAAGCGAAGGATCTGCCAGTCTCCAACCAACCGCAACTATAGACCACGACGTTTGCAACGACTTCAAACAGGTAACTTATAAAAAACGCCAATCTTTTCGGCAAAATTTCCGAGTTATCGGCACGGGAAATTGCGAATCTATGGATGATAATGGTCTTCGTCCTGCTAAGCGAATTATGCACGTCTATATTGGTCGCTTGGCCAGTGAAACTTCAACTAATCAGTTATCGGATCATATAACGAAAGTGCTGAACATTAACTGTGTTTCGTGTAAAAAAGTGATGGGAAAAAGTGTCTATGGTGCATTTAAAGTTGGCATTTTTTTAATGACCTTGAAAAACTAAAATATCCTACGATTTGGCCAGCTGGCAAGGTTGTGAATCCCTTCATTCCCCCAAAATCCACTGACAATCGATTAACAAATACGTCACAATATTTGCCTCAATGACATCAGGTTATGTCGCACCCTCAAAAAAACAATATCAAGTTCAAAATATTACACCTAAACATTCAGTGTTTAAGAAACAAAGTGGACTTATTAGATGTGTCTCTCCATAATTTGAAACCTGATTTATTGTGTTTGTCAGAACATTGGTTAGGGGATAATGAATTGAGTGCCTTAAATTTAAAAAATTATCGCTTAGTGACTTCTTTCTCTCGTAGCAATTTCAAGAATGGTGGAGTGGCAATCTTCGCTAATAATGGATTACCTTATGTTATCAATTGTACAAAAGTCCCTATAACAGAGGAAAAACTTTTTGAATGTTCTGCATATACTTTTTTAATTGGACATACCAATTTTGTGATTGTTTCGCTTTATCGCTCACCATCGAGCAATTTCAATGCTTTTCTTGGTAAATTGGATCGGCTATTGTATTACTTCTATAACAAAAACCATACTTTGGTAATCACTGGTGATTTTAATTGTAATCTTATGTCTGACTCCTCTCAAAGTGCTCAATTAGTTAGCTTATTTGAGTCATATGGTTTGAAGTTTTTAATATCACAACCTAATCGTGTCACATCTATATCCAAAACGTCAATTGATAATATAGCAACAAACTATGATCAACTGTTTACTTCATCTGATGTATATGATATGGGAATATCTGACCATTTTATTATTGAAGCCACATTTTATCTTACTGTTAGTAAACAAAGCAATATTACCTATAAAACTAAAGTGTTTTCTTCATCCAGCATTGATCGTTTAAAAACTTTACTATTGGATGAAAAATGGGATGATGTTTCTTCTGCTAATTCTTTTGATGAAAGTTTTGATTGTTTTTACTTAAAATTTTGTTATTTATTTGAACTTGCAATTCCAACAATAGACAAATTGAAAGGCAATGGTAAATCAGGGAAAAAGTCATGGCTAACGAATGAGATTATTGCATTATCAAGAGTAGTAAAAGAACTGGCCCATTCTGATAAATTATATAGTATCCCCATTTCTCATTCACACTTTTTACGCACTAAAAAAATATATATTGCACAAATTAAAGCAGCCAAGAAAACATGCAATGATCTTAGATTAATAAATGCTACAAATAAAACTAAGGAAACTTGGTGCATAATAAAGGACGAATTAGGTCAAACATCTCCAAGTCAAGTCCCTCAGTTCCATGATGACAATGGCAAATTAATTACAGATAGTAAAACAATTTGTAATAAAATTGCTGAAGCCTTCCAAAAACTACCTAATCCTGTTAATTCTTCAACATTAAACCATTCTCTAACACCATCATCAAACTATGGTCCAGCAAATTCACTATATCTCTACCCATGTGATGAAAAGGAGTTAATATTCTCCTTAAAAAAACTTAGTAATAGCCCTGCCCCAGGAATTGACAATATACCAGGGAATCTACTATCTGAATGTAAAGATTCAATAATCAAACCCCTCCTGTACTTAATAAATGAATCTCTCTGTTTGGGCATATTCCCAAATTCCCTAAAATCTAGTAAAGTTATACCAGTTTTTAAAAATAAGGGTGACATAAAGGATGTAAATAATTATAGACCTATCTCCCTTTTACCTCAGTTTTCAAAATTGTTTGAACTCATTTTTTATAATCGGTTGTTACCATACATAAATAAATATAATATCCTTTCTACTTCTCAATGGGGTTTTAGGAAAGGGAGATCTACCGAATCTGCCTTATTTACTGCATTAAGATTTATTTCCAACTCCCTAAATAGTAATAATTTAACTTTAGCATTGTTCCTAGATTTCAGCCGTGCTTTCGATATGGTTGACCATCCCATTCTTCTACACAAATGTAAACAAATAGGAATTCGTGGTATAGCCCTTGACTGTTTAACCTCCTATCTTCTAAATCGTTCACAACAAGTAACACTAAAGTTGAATAATACGAGTTTTTCATCCATTTTGAGTAATACAACAATAGGCGTACCACAGGGATCATTATTAGGACCTATTCTTTTTCTAATCTACATAAACGATTTACCATTAATTACCAAAAATCCAAATGTAGAAACTGTCATATTTGCGGATGATACAAGTTTTCTTGTTTCAGCAAAAAATGTTCAATTACTTAAAGAAAAAAGCCAAAATATTTTAAATAATACCTGGGATGGGTGCGTTAGAAATAAAATATTTTTAAATTGTAATAAAACCCATATGATTTTTTTTAACCATATACCTGAACTAAAAGCTTTTAAACTTTCAATTAATAACAATGTTATTACTCCAATTACAAATACCAAGTTCTTAGGCCTTTATATTGATCAGTCGGGAAACTGGTCGACACACGTTTCTAATTTAAGTCCAAAATTACATTCATCCCTCTACAGTATAAGGTTCATCAGAGATACAGTTTCTGTACATGCATTAAAATCCATTTATTATGGAAATTTCTTGTCAAGAGCTACATACAGTATTATTTTCTGGGGGTCATCCCCAGCAATGTTGCACAAAATATTTCTCATCCAAAAGAAGGTAATAAGATGTATGCTTGGTGCATCACCTAGAACGCCTTGCAAACCTTTATTTAAAAAATTAAATTTACTCTCTATCCCTTGTATATATATATATATATATATATATATATATATATATATATATATATATATATATAATTTAGCTACATTTATAAAGAAAAACTTAAAATTATTTAGTGCAAATAGTGATCTACACAGTCACTTTACTAGAAACCAATTAAACATTCATGTCTGTTGCAATTAGAGGCGCATTGCCCACTGCCATGGGGACCAAAATCTATAATGCCTTACCTAAGTCATTAAAGGACATTCCCTCACTTGAGAAATTTAATAAAGAATTAAAAAAATTATTATTACTAAGATGTTACTACGATGTCACCGAATTTTTGTCAGACAAGGGATAATCATTAGTCTACCATTGTTAAATTTTTTATGTACCTGACATTTATATCTGTCTTTTATCATGTAATATGTTATTTTCTATGTATATCTTTTTGACGTGTCCTATACCTACATTTTTGACAATTGTATGGTCTTTGGAAATAAAGAATTATTATTATTATTATAAAATTCGATTGGAATACGGCTTTGAGAATATAGTCGTAAATTTTGCGAGCACGAAATAATTGCATTAGATTACATCTCTAAATGGGGATATGAAAAGTAAATTCTTAAAGATTCCAAGGAATTAAAATAATGAGTTACAAGCCGCATTGCATTTCGCATCCATAGAAGATTTTTCAAATACATGCAACTAGATTATTTGGTGGTGTGGGCCGGGGAGGCCGGCAACTCACGGGCCTCAGGCCGGATGTGGCCCCAGAGAGCGCTTTATGCGACCCGCGAAGCCATGATGAAAAAGAGATCGGTAAAATTTAACAGCAAATATCGTATTTTTTCAGTAAAATTATGGTCTCGCAACCTTTTCTGGTTAAGTTTTAACGCTAGAAAATTATATAGACTCAACTTTTACTAAAATGAAACCACAAAAATCTCTATAAAACTTGAGATGCAAACACTCATGCGGCCCGCCAAAGCTCTCTATATGCGGCTTTCAGAGGCATTCACAACTACGAATGTGGCCCTACATTCAGAAAAGGTTGCCGATCCCTATGACTTTTTAATGAAATGCATTAATTTTGGAAAACCAAAGGAAAAAATTTGATCGATTGATCAATACATATTATTATGCGTTCTTTGCACGAAGTGAACGCATACAGAGGAGGTCGTTTCCGTCCGACCGTCCGTCCGCATGCTAAAACAGGTAGGGATGTACACGGGTTTCCCCTGGTAAAGAAGTGCTTTTCGTCAAATTCGCCGTAGTATAATCGCATACTGAATATTTCCTTGGAAATCAGAAAATTATTCTTCCATATATTGTGGCAACCCTGCTTTTTAGATTCGTTTTAAACATGTTCATTTCGTTTTGTCATTCTATACTACTATACTACAAACGAAATTTCTTTGAAATCCGTTCAGCCAATACCTTCTAAATTAATAGTTACAGGCAAATTCAAACTTTGATATTGTGGTAGCCCTGTTTAGTCGACCCGGTTTGAATATAATAATTTTGTTATTTATTTATATAAAGATTATATACATAATATTTGGTTAAAATCCATGCCGTAAGTTCTCTAGAATTACGTGTAAAAGTAACATTATTTTACTGTTTATCGTGGTAGCCCTGCTATTTAGATCAGCTTTAAACATCTTGATCTTGAACATTATGGTATGTTGCATAAATCTTACATACAAAATTTAATTGAAATCCGTTCGGCCAATTCCTTCCAAATCATTAATTACTGAAAGAATTTAATTTGTAATTGTGGCTCTCCTGTTTGGCTGATTCAGTTTAAATATACTATTATGGTTTTCTATATATGTGTACATTATAAATATTTTAATTTGGTTAAAATTGATGCAGACATTTCAACACAACTATGTTCAAAACGAATATTTTTAATTTCTTGTATTGTGGCAGTCCTGCTTTCTATATCTAAACGAAACATCATGATTTTGTTTTTTATGCTACAAGCCTCCTTCCTACAAAATTGCATTGAAATCCGATTCGTCAATTCCTTCTTAATTTATAATTACTGAAAAGATTAACTTTGTAATTGGGGCACCCCTGCCGAGTTGATCCGGTCCAAATATGCCACTTTGGTAATTAATTTATGTATGTATTCTATCTGCCAAATCTTATTGAAATCGGTTATGCCAATTCTTCCCTGATATATGCGTACGGACGGACATCACGAAGATAATAGTGCTTTTCAGCATTGACGAAAAGCACTAACTAGGAAACCGCTAAACGTATTTTGATGAAATTTAGTATTGGGGAGTTTTCCTAAAATTAATTGACCGATTCCAATTTTGGTTAAAATCGGGCAACAATTACGACCACTTTAGAAGAAGACCTACATGTAGTTTACAATGTTCCTTTGTTTCAACTCTGGGACCGCTTGACATATTGTGATGAAATTTGGTATTGGGTAGTTTTGTTCAAATTAATTGACCGATTACAATTTTGTAAAAAATCGGACAATAATTACGACTACTTTTCATGAAGACCTAAATGTATTTTACAACGTACCTCGCTTGATTCTTGTTAAATTCTCATCTGAACGAAAAATATTGAAACGTGAAATCTCAAAGAACGCATTTGGAAACTGTGTACTCCGACATCGAGTGCACCTTTCCAATCATGTTAAGTTAATGAATAACAATAGCATTTTTAGAAGCGGATAGCGGGAAAGTATTAAGCAAGGGGTACGTGATTCGAAAAAGATTTGAAATCACTCGGTTAGTGCTATGAATAGGCACTCGGACGTCAGAGACGAGGAAGTATCTTCGGCAGCCTACTACATCTACCGGCCAAATGTGGAAGCAGCATAAAGTAGCAATGGCGGAGCGCCACATTTGAAAGATAAGACGACGACGGAAGGGACTCGGATATAGAATTGCGGGAGGAGTTGAATGTGTTTTTACGGCTAAAAGAATTAACTCCACCTTAAAAACGAAATAAACGGATAAAGCTTGGAGAAAAGAAACCTATCTGGCAAAAAATAAAAAAATCTCTAAAATCGGACTTCCGCATACTACAAATAATGATGGTTGCTCAGCAGCTAAAATAACTATGCGGTAACAGAAAAATTTTCGTAGCCGACATCCGATGTATTTAATGCTTAAAGTGATATCGCAAATATATATTTCCAACTAACTTTCTTTAATCCACATGCCTAAAATGCCAGTACACCCTAATTGTAACTTTCGAGGATAATAAGAAGGATTTAAAGAAAGAAATTGATTGTCAATAAAATGAGACGCAACTGACAAAATCCCAAACGCCATGAAATGATGATTGATTCGCTGATCGTTGGAGAACCAATGAAATAGCGGGCATGTAATATGAATCCGCAGAGGATAATTTCAATTTCATTGTAGCCTTGATTAAATTACATATCAAGTGCGTCGTCAATGTCACCTATTTTAATGATAGTAAAATTTGTCCCGAACGAGTGATAGTGCCCAGATATCCCATTTTTCCCTAATATGTACATTTTAAAAAAATATTGAATTGCCCGTTATTACGCAACTTCAAAATTTGGAAGCTTATGAAATGCGTTTCTCTTTTTTATCTTTACTGTTGGCAAATAATTTACCATTAAGTTTAAAAAAATGCTTCCATGGGAATGGAAACCAGCAGCCCTGTGTTATTAGCAAAACACGCTAACCATTGAGCTACACAAGCTAACAAGCCATAAAATTATTTATTATACAAGTTGTCGGTGCTTGCACATTGCAAGCGCTTAAAAAAATCACCATACACCAAAATCTAAGCTTGTGAATAAGGCAACGCAAACTCCAGGACAACAATACTTGAGCCACGCGGAGCCCATATGTATAAATTATACATAAAAGCCAACTTCCGTATTTTTGTTCTGGCCTAACAGTTTGTTGGAGCAACGAAAACAAACAAACCATAGCAACCTAGCTCATTTGCATAATATTTTAGCGTATTAATCGATGTATTTCGTCAATCGAAAAATAAATGAGCGATTCCGTCGAATGATAAGATTGGATCCATATAATTGGATAATAACATAACTTTCGTTTCCGTCATACTGACGAGCTAAAGTCCAGTTAGATAATAAATTCCATTCTGGCGGAATATTTCTAATTTTCTGCGAAATTAAGAAACCTAACCGTAATTTCCAAATTCTCTGGCAATCGGCTCGCGTCCAAGTTTTCGTATTTCAGGTTTCGCGACTCGGATCGCCCTGTATAAGCATTAAGACAACATGTTATACTAAAATTTGTGGAAACATTAGGACACTGTGTGTTAAGATTATGGCGTCACCACCCGTGCCTCTAGCCAAGTAGAACGCCATTATATTTAACCGATTAGGGACTAAATAAAATGGCGGAAAATGGCCAATGTTTTACCTTTTTTAGAAAAAACTTTAACTCTGATGCTTTCTAATTTTTCCTTTATTACGATAAGGATCCATAGTAAATATTTAAAAACTTGGTAGGCTTCTGGTTTGTTCATTACAGGAGATTTATGTGGTATTCTTTGAAGCAAACACAACCTTTTCTGCAAATGGAACCGACAAAAATTGTCCTCTTCCTTATTCCTTTTCCCTTACATACCACACATTCTTTTTGCATTACTATAGTTTCTTATTTATTTCCACTTGATCGGGATAATGGCACTCTCTACAATTATGCATAATAGAAGCATTTGCCCAGTGTCCTTGCGTTTTCTGCTACTGCGGTCGTCAATAAGGTCTCTGATTACACCCAAATAGTATTTTTAGAGGCAGTATCATCCTAGTTGGTAAGTCAAAGATCAGTCAATGCCACTACTTTTTTGAAGAAATATCCAAGCTGTAGTAGCTACATAGCTGGTCGTTTCTATCTCTCCCTCCCATGAATTCGTCGTATAGCCCTACAATCTTGGGGCAATGCACTTCCATATTCGACCCATCCTTCTGCATCGTTTTTACGCACTGCATCGGGTATATAGGCGAGTCCTAGCCCACTGCAAAAAGAAGACTCGTAAGAGGGTCGGAGGTGAGCCACTCGCGGTCCCCTTTGTTTCTTTCTTTTCAGCCGTTTGTGCTTGCTAGCTATTCTTTGGGATGGTCTGTGCGGTTAGTGTTTGCAGAGTTTGGAGAGTTCGATAAATAGATTTGGCGAAGTAAAATATCCATCGCAAATTACGGTAGAACCTGACCCAAAGAGAGGCTCTGCAGGAAACATCACGACATTTCCACCCAAACCCATATTATTATTTTTAATTGTCCCCTTCCCTGTACACAATTCTACGTGAGAAACATACCGATGTTCCATCTGTCTTTCCCCACCATTCGAGTCCCCTTGTGAAGAAATAAATCCTAACCGAGATCCTCAACCGGTTTTCTTTGGTCACCATTGTCAAATACTTTCAAAAAGGGTAAAGTTCATAAAAATGTAAAACAGAATCCGCTGACGAAAAAATCGCGTAACTGCGCAGAACAGAACTTCAAACTATCTGTAAGCTGCTGGCAAAAAAGATAGAAGAAGCAAATGCCATGCCATCACACTTGAGGGCAGAAGAGGATGATACCCTAGCACCGATATATCGGTGCTCCGTCCCTAACGGTTAATAATTGAAAAGAGTTGAAAATTTCTCGAAAACATACGAAACACTGCACTACTTTTCACGTTTCGCTAAATTTCGTATTAGTATAATGACGCCATCGTAAGGTTACGTCGTAGTTTCAAATCAATGGCATTACGTATAATCAGGCTTGGT
The DNA here is from genome assembly GCA_028673005.1 of Tanypteryx hageni. Taxonomy (NCBI): domain Eukaryota; kingdom Metazoa; phylum Arthropoda; class Insecta; order Odonata; family Petaluridae; genus Tanypteryx; species Tanypteryx hageni. Next base: position 4,815,488 of record CM054117.1, read on the forward strand.
AGTTTTTTCTACGTTTATTTTTCTTAAAAATCGACGACTTAAATCGACGTTTGTTTTTCCTAAAATTCAGCGACGAATATCGACGTTTATTGGCCGAACAAAGCGAGGTCTCTCCTGTCGAGTCCACGTGCATTCTGTCTGTCTGTTCTACGACGACTGCCCTCTCGGTTGTCTGATTTTTACCAAACTTCGCGTTCATGTACAAATAACTTATTGTTAGTGTCGATTGCCTATAGTTTTTCTAGAATACCACCCTTATAGTTAATGCGAAATTTGCGTTAGCACATTGCGATAATTTCCTAATCTTATCCCATCAAAACGAAATTTGGTATACATACGGAAAACATCAAATGACGAAGAAAACGTCGAATAAACATTTCTCTAAAATGCACAGTGAGCCTCCCAGAGGCGCGCAATGCGATTCTCCCCCACCAGCCCTAAGTGCGAGGCCGAAGATCCCGCGGATCCCCTAATCGGAAGAAATTCAATTTATTACACTTTTCTAAATAAAAATCTATAAAATGTATTGTAATAAACGTCGATGTTCGTTGCCGATGTTTAGGAAAAATAAACGATATTAGTGGTCGTTTTTGAGAAATATTAATATCGAAAACTACCAAGGCTAGCAAAAATGCATTTAAACTAGGGGTTCAGCGGGATCTTCGGCCTCTCTCAGGCCACTTGGAGAGTGCGGATGGATGGACTGTTGGATCTGGTCGAGGGTAGAGACAGAGGGCAATAATTATAAACAGATCGCGCTCATTCGTCCCTTACCCTAGCGTTAAAACCACGCCGCAGTTCATTATGCGCTCTTCAGACTGTGAGATAAACGACATTAGGAAGAGAGAGAGTGAACTCGGAATGCTGTGTGGCCGTCTGGCGCATGACAAATACCGACTCTCTCTCTTTCGTTTTGGATATTTTGTGGTAAAATATATTGACTTTGAGTGTGGAAAACAAATATAAAAATCATTAGGCACAACTTCGTAGAAATTGTAGCGGTGAAAATCGACACTTTAAAATTTGATGTTTATCGACATTTATCGATTTAAATCGAATCCTACTGAGCCTAATTATAATATAGTCCAATTACTATCGTCAAAAGCACCAAATCATTGCTATTATAATATAAAGATTATCAATCTCATAAGTAAAAGGAGTAACGGTAATGTGTATTTCATTTAATATTCTATATCGTGTTTCAAAATTATGATGTCACAATATGTATACGGACTGGTTGAAGTTAAAAAGCATGAAATCGATGCTATTGCAATACAGATTACCAATTCGCATTTAAAAGCATTGTACTCGTTGCCATAGCATTTGAAAAGTTTCATTGATGAAAATCTCCTTTTTCCGATCAAAAACAAATTCCTACGCCAATTCGGCCCGATTTGAATTTGGTCTTCAAAAATAATAGCCCTTATTCTTTCGGCGTCAGAAACGCTTTCTTCCCGAGTTTCTATCTTAGTTTTAATCAATTTTGAATTGCAATTTTACGAAGCCCCTCACAGATTGTCGATTATTCCCATTGTTTGTACACAACGAACTACCATCCTGCCATTTTCAGATATGAAGCCCACCCGGGTGTCTAAAACATCCGCGACAGACAAAAGGACACTTGATAATTGTTATACAAAGATCTTAATATATACAAAACGCTGAAATCTGTGTCCTACACGCCCAATAGTAAACTTTTGATGGGCATTTAGAAAAAAAAAACATTCGACCGCAAAAGTTCATACTTAAATTCATTTCGTTTTATAATATAATAAAAAATCATTTTATAAGACGAATTTTTTATTAAATAAAGCCAAAAAGTTGTTTTTTTTTTCAAGTGAATTGGCGCCCGATTTAACGAGTACAAATGCAGATTTTATTTTCCACTTTGCCTTAAATAGCAATTACCAAATTCTATCGAATTAAGCGACGAAGTAACCGACATATAGGAGAAAATGCACGGACGGACAGACCCAAGATTCAAAAGAAACGGGACCAAAAAGAACGACAATCGGGGCAGAACACTTTCTAATTAGTCCCGAGCGATGATATAATGGCGCAGCACACGAGGAGTCAATGGCACCGCCTTAGACCTTTTCTCTAGAAAGTGCACAGCAAGGCGTTCGATCTTTTTACTCAAATCCCATGAAAAGCTCAAATATATGGAGCTATGTGGAATCCGTTCACTTTTTAGGCGATAGGAGATTGAAACGGAGGTTACGTAATGATAAGCGCCAGTGTCGCAATATAAAAATTTAAATAACTTTGGAGTGACACGCGAGGGTGCTCAAGGGATCGAAGCTTTCTACTGCGAGCGCCCTAATAACATATTTATAATTGACGTTTCGTTCATTCGCTGGGATTCGTTAATGCATCGAGCGTAGCATAAAATGGAGGAAAGAAAAACGAACCAAGAAGCTAATAACATTCGGCACAACTGTGAAATTCATACATTGCGGAATGAGGAAAGAAGAAAACACCGCAAAAATTCCACTTTCAAATTAATTTCGTACGACGTTACAACATCAGGCGAATTTTAAACGGTGGAATATTTACAAAATGCTCTTTTATATTCTCATTACAGAAATTAACGAATTTTTAAAATGCACGCTTTGAAGCGACGTTCGACCGTAAAATTGGACGAATAATATACTCGAACCAACTACGAGTGAATTTTCTATGACCCATAGAAGAAGGTACATCCTTCCGTTAGAATGCTTACGCGGCAATTTCTCCATCCCTTTTGGATTTATAGCGGTATTAATAATCTACCGGAAAGGGATTCAAACTCTCGCACGTAAAAAACTCACAGAATAGCAAAGCGTAGTTACTTACAATTAGAGCATAGCTGACACCGATACATGATAGGCACGCGAACGGCGCTCAGTTCTTTCGTCAAGGAGATTTGCTCGACGAAAGCGGGAATCGCCAAATGTCTCTCCGAAGGGCACCGATAAAAGCTGACTAGTTTTTTGTGCCGTTTGCGAGTCACTACACATACAGATATTCCTTTCTTTATGCGGGTTCGCTTTATGCGAATTCTATATTATGCGACAAACTTATTGCTACCGGAAATTCTTTTTATGAGTCTTTGGTTCGCTCTTATGCGGTTACGCGGCCAACGTAATACTACACCACAAGGCGACCATTCAGTGTCTCATTGTCTCTTATGCTTTGTAAAAGAGATGGGAGCGGAGAGGATATTGTAGATTGAAGATGAGACGGGGATTGCGTGTGATACTGTTCGAGCACACTTGAGAAGTTTTGTCTCCTTACCCGCCGAACTTGCATTGGGCCAACTCAACACTCCGGCACTTTAAACCTCCACTATTATGTCACTCACAACTGCCACCACGTGTGCTCGTCTGCTTCCTTTTATTGGCGAGTATAATTTACAGTGTTAATTATTTTAAGTTTGTATTTAGCGTATAAGAAGTGGTTATGGAGCGAAAGGGGGGGGGGTTAGGATTGCTTGTGGAACGTACCCCTATCTTTTACATATAAATATGGGTTCTGTTTATGCGAATTCGCTTTATGCGTAACTTTTCTGGAACGCAACCCCCGCATAAAGCGAGGGAAACGTATTCTCGTGGCCGCCAAAGAAACCGGTGAAAAATGAAAAACGCATGGGCATCGAGCAAACAAACCACAGGTTAAACCGAGCGATCGAATGATGTTAAATGTTGACGATAGCTACGTAGCAACTAATAGGAGCGGCGAAGCGAAGACAGCGCCAAAGAGTAAACGGCGGAAAATGAGGCAAAAGAGCGCAGATGCGGATCGAGAGAAGCATTGGCACGCGAAGTCATAGCAACGATTATCCATACCACTGAGCCGTGAAACGATGCCATTTTCCACCACACGAGATTTTCACGAAGAAAAGTGTTAATTGTCAAACATTTTAGGAAGCTAAGCAATGAGTTTCAAACGATCCCCATATTAACCATAGAATGCTAACGTGTCGTAAATATTACGACTTAGGTTGGTCACACTGCTGGTTTTTCTCGTTTCTATCAATGGCAGCAAATGATTTCCGATATTTTAAGCGTTTCTTTGCCAGAAATTGGTCAGCACTCTTCAGCACCTAATATTAGGACTGTTTGACTTACTGTCCTTATAGAAAACGACGTATGGCCACCACTTATTACAAGCATTGTTCAAAAGCAATATGCGCTGAACATAAAGCAAAACGTTGCCTTATTTGTAATGAAAACAAATGATTAATGTAGTTTTTATTTAGAATTTTTTTCTTGAAAAAAAATGCACAAAACTTGTGCAAAAAAATTGGTCGTAATTTTTGCGAATGCTTAGCATGTCAGTGCTTTTCCCAGTCAACATTAGTATTCTAGGGTTAAGCGATACCCTCGTCGCAGTCACTCGCTACTCGAGTTTTCGCAGAATGGCTTTCGCGAGTGGTTAAAAGGTGATTACGATCAATCTGAGACATATACAACATTTTTAAATGGTAGAAACTGATCATACGAGTGGGTGTCACTTTAACCGTCTAATGCTTTACAGTAAAATAACTCTGAAATGACGATTAGTCGTAAGAATACAGCAAAACAGTCCTTGAAGACTCAAAAACATTGACGATAAATTATTGCCTCGAAAAAAGAATACTATAAAAATTAGTGGTTTTAATTTATATTTCAAGATTGAAATTTAAAGCAGTACACATTAAATTTGACTACATTTAAAAATGTACAAATCAAAAACAAATCATTCAGTTCACTTTCCGTAATTATTCCACAATGATCATTTGAGGTAACCCTTTGAGCCATAAGACGATATAGCAGACAAGCATTTCAGCAGCTAATTAGATGTCCTGCTTGATAATAAACTCAAGGCTGATCGTTTCAAAACCAATAAAAGGCATAAAACCACGAAAAACTGTCCCTTGTGGTTGAAATGACCTAATAAGTCATTCCTAACAGAGTTATCGAAATCTTTAACTGGATTCAGTTACTTGAAGTTCCCGCGCGTAAAAAGCAGTAACATAGGGATTTCATCACAATAACAATCGATTCCCATATAATATAGAACTTAAAAACTCGTTAACGATTAATCTAATCCATCATTGACACAAAAGACATATCAGAGTGCAATTTGATACGAGCGTCAGCATTCAAGAGTATGAAACTGCCATGCGAAAAAGCATTCCATTGTCCCCTCGCCTTCCTGTAATTGCGCGGTTCTAAGATGCGTATGGAATAATGGGTTAGATGAAGGACTCAGCATGGAATGAACCTGAAGGGCAAACGCTCCGCCGCCCGAGAAATGACTACGATGATTGAACAAATTATATTGAGGCCGAACGTAAAAGTGCTCTGCAACTGTAAAAATAAAACGATTTAACTGTCAGGATAATTGTTAAAGATAGTCAATTATTGCTACAACTCCTTCGTATGTTGTTTTGCCTGACGACAGTCACTTCACAAATAAAAAATAATAATAATTAAGCATATGGGCCATATTATTGTACTACTGGGGAGATGCCAGTTGAAATTCATCGGGAAAGTTTTTAAAATGTAATTAAGTGAACAGATGCGACGCGAAGCTATTATATATAGCTCTGTTGGAAGTTTATGGACCATGCGCAGAAACTCATTTTGGCATGGAAGAGTCTATTCTCGAAATGCGGGCTGTGCGGGGGAGAGAGGAAAATCTACGTCATTCTCTGCTGAGACTCCACGTAGAGCTGAATCCCAAGGTCATTCATTTCCCCTTCACTTTCCCTCCCCTTAAACATCTTCCGCTACAACACGTGGCAGTTCGCGCATTTAGGGTCCGTAAGCTTTCAATACACCAATACCCTCTTATCGATTCCACGCGCATTCTAAAATCGATGGCAAGAAAACAGACTTTCGTTCTTTTAGGCGTTCGTAGTTTCTAGCCTTGAATTCTGAGTAATTTTAATATGCGAATGATTTATGTTCTTCATTCAAATGTATTCCTAACCGTAACCGTAATAACGCAACGAATGTTGTTTACATTCGTTGCTATGAAAATCATTTCCCCCTACTTCTCTCTCTCTCCAATTAAAAGCATTCGAAGCGTGCTTTCATCCATAAGGACTGAAATAACAATAGGATTCGAGATTTCACAATGCAATGGGTTGGCAAAGCAACATTCCGTTAACATTGCCAGATTTACCCAAAATATGTGAATTAAACGTTTAACATGAGGAATATCGAACTGTAGGCAGAAAAAGATGAACAGAATAAGAAACTGTATAATTTGTTCTTTAAAATGGTTTAGATCTGAAGATCGTAGATTACTTCTTTCTAATTTATATCTCAGAAAGAATAAAAGCCTACGCGTCGAAAAGTCGATGTTTACGTGATATACGTATTATGAGCAATGGAAATGTCAACGCCACGGTGAGCATGACGAACAATTGAGAAATCTATATCTATTATAAATAGCTGCTTCTTACGGAGGATGTAGGATATCTATTATAAATAGCTGATTCTTACGAAGGACATAGGATTAATATATATATATATATATATATATATATATATATATATATATATATATATATAAAGCCTAAATCTGTTGGTTGGAACGCTCTATGGGATTTCCCATAAGAGGGATCTAAAATATACCTCTTTCACACTTGCAGACTTATTTTCTTTTCCAAAATTAAATAATTAAATTAGAAGTAATTGACGCACGATCTTCGGATATGAACCATTTATAGGAAATAAATGAAGATTCTTATTCTTATCGTCGAATTTTGTTTTCGAATCGAATTCGCTCGCATTAAGCTAAAATATTCGAAAATTTGTGAAAATTTTGCATTTTTGTTGAAACGTTCCCTTGGCGATCAACAGCACTGTTGTACATACAGAAAATCAACATATTTGTTGAGTCCATAACAGCTAATTTTTTTCGGAATAAAAATGCATTGTTTAAATAATTATTCGTATAAATTGTTAATTGTTGAAAATGTATTATTTAAATAATCATTTGTTTACATTGATAGTTAATCCATTGTTACAACAATTGTTCAAAATGGCCGCCTTTAGCTTGGATGCACAATCTGACCCGTTTGAGTAGGGATCGTGAAACAGCACGAAGAACTGCAGCGTTATTAACGCGCCTCGCATCATCGAAAATTCGCTGGATAAGTTCTTCCCTCGTGCTCACTTTGGCTTCATACACAATGTTTTTCATTTGCTCCCACACATGGAAATCCAACGGAGTGAGATCCGGAGACCTCGGTGGCCAATCCTGCGCACCGCCTCGACCGATCCATCGGTTAGGGAACTTCTTGTTAAGATACAGCGTAGCGTTCCTACTAAAATGGGGGAGGGGGGTCCCCGTCATGCTGGTAGTACATCTGAAGCCGTGTTTGCAGAGACATGTCTTCAAAGAGACCCGGCATTTCATTTTCCAAAAAATCAGCATAAATGGCACCTGTCAGACGTGGCGGGGAGAAGTACGGTCCAACCTCGCGAAGCGTTGAGGCGGACGGACATTCCTCGTCTACTAAGACGCGGACTTCGCTGAACCATTTGAATAATGTTTTCCTCCTCATCCACAATAACTTGTGCTGGACGTTCAACTCTCAAAGACACGGAAATGAGCCATTTTCTCGTAAATATCGGTGAACTTGAATAAAATTACGCCGATCTGATGTTCTTCTATGTGGAAATTGTCGTCGATATTCGTAAACGGCAGCAACGGAGTTTCCATCGCAAAACCTGTACACGAAGTACATATTCGCATACTCTTCATATGAAAATGTAAACGGCATTATTAAAAGATAATGATACCACAAGTGTCACAGCGCACTACACTGAACGCTAGCTTACGTTCTAGTGACATGCTGCCTGCGAGCTTGCAAATTACGTCCACGCCAGTTGTGCAAGCGTCATGCTTCTAATTGTTGTAACAATGGATTAAGTATCAATGTAAACGAATGATTATTTAAATAATACATTTTTAAAAAATTGACAATTTATACGAATAAGTATTTAAACAATGCATTTTTTCAAAATTAGTCGAGTTACATAACATTCGAGTTAAGGAAATATATTTTCTCAATTTTCTTTAATTGCATTAACATTAAGTTTATTCTTACTTAACTTACTCTAATATTCAATATAACGCGTATTAAGAAAACGTCATCACCAAGATATATTTTCTTCAGATAAGATGTGAGATTTTACTGTATTCAAAATGCTAACTGCATCACGCACTGTGATTGAGGGAACCACAGATCATTGCAATTCTCACGTACTACTGAAAGCAAAAACACAACGATTAAATTTGGGATATCGACTGCAGGAAGGAGCGGATAGGTTTGTTTTTCTCTAAAACTATCAGGGATCATAATAGGAGAAGCAACCCTGATAGCAGTGACGTTAGGGACTGCCTGATGCACTGCGACACCTCATAAAAATCCTATGGTGTTTCTTTCGATGTGGGCTGAAATGCTTGCATAAGGCAAGCACTAACAACTTGAATAAATATAAGTATAAATGAATAAATAAACAACTAAATTCACACACACACACACACACACACACACACACACACACACACACATATATATATATATATATATATATATATATATATATATATATATATATATATATATCATCATAGGTAGTCTGTCCGTAGACAGGTCCGTGATTATTCTTGGTTAAACCTGGTTCTCCATATACTCCTATTTTCCGCTGTCCTCTTTATATCTTGATAACTCTCTTTCCCTTTCAAATCGTCTATCAGCTGAAACCTTTTCCTACCTCTTTCCCTTTTACCATCTAGTTTTCCTTCTAACACGTCTTTAATCATACTCTCTCTCCTCAGGTAATGTCCAACCCAGTTAGCCTTCCTCTTTCTGATAGTCTGTATAATCATTCGCTTCTCTCCTATTCTTCGTAGCACTTCATCGTTTTTCATCCTATCTGTCCATTTTATCTTCAGCATTCTCCTCCAAGTCCACATTTCAAAGCTTTCCAAGTATTTGATGTCATTTTTCCTTAGCGTCCATGTTTCTGCCCCATACAATGCTATACTCCATACGTAGCATTTTATCAACTTCTTGCGGATATCTTCTCTTATATTCCCTGTAAGTAGTTGTTTCTTTCTCCTGAAAGCCGCTTTTGCTTTTCCTATTCTAGTTTTGATCTCATCCGTACATTTTGCCTCTCGTGTTATGATACTTCCAAGGTATTTATATTCTGAAACTTGTTCTAATGGCTTTCCCCCAATAGTTATGTTCAGATTCTCTTCTTTACCCGATATTCGAATGACCTTGGATTTTTCTGTATTTATTTCCATACCGTATTTTCTACCAGTTATCACTAGTCTATTTATCATTTTTTGTAGCTCCTCTTCCTTTCTTGCTAGAAGTACTTGATCATCTGCATATTTCACTGTTCTTATAATCCTTCCTCCAATTTTGAAATCCCCTGTGCCTTCTAAAGCTTCTTGCATTAGACTTTCTCCATATATATTGAATAGGGTTGGCGATAGGCAGCAGCCTTGTCTTACTCCTCTACCGATATTTATTCCGCAGGTGTCCACATTCTCAAACCTGACCTTTACAACTTGATTCTCATATAGATTCCTAATCAGTCTCCTGTCTTTCCAGTCTACACCTATATCCTTTAATATCTTCATCAACTTTACCCAATTTACTCTACCAAAGGTCTTCTGCCAGTCTACGAAACATGCGCAGATATCTTGACTGTATTCTATTGCCCTTTCTGATATGGTTCTAACTACTCCTATAGCATCTCTAGTTCCTCGTCCTTCTCTGAAACCGAATTGATCTTCCCCTATTATTTCTTCTGCCTTTTTCTCCAGAATTTTATTAAGAATCCTCGTGATGATCTTCGATGTGTGAGACAGAAGGCTTATCGTTCTGTAATCTTTACATTGCATTGCCTTTGGCTTCTTCTTTAGAGGGATCATTGTTACTTCTAGGAAATCCTGAGGCCACTCTCCCGTGTCGTAAATCTTATTAATTAATTTCGTGATCGCTTTTAGTCCTTCTGATCCCATGACTTTAAGTATCTCAGCCGTTATTCCATCGCTGCCCGTGGCTTTCCCCTTCTTTAGTTCCACTATCGCCTTTTCTACTTCGCTCTCCATAATACTTGGTCCTAAGTTGTCTTCTTCAATGTTTTCCTCATTTTCCAGTCTATATATATACCGTCCTTTTTTCTCCTTATTTGTCTATATCTTTACGTTTCTCTCCTGTCGTCTTTTTCTCTTATCTTTCTCATCCACCATGGAACTGACCCGTCTCCGTTATCATCTCCGCAGACACATCACCCTCAACTGCCAGATTGAATTCCTCAACTTCTGCCTTGCACTTGGACTCACCCCCAAATGCCTCACCATCAGAATTACTCTTTCAGGCCTTCCTCCCCCTATCCGCGCTTCCCTAGCCCTCACGTATCACCTCGCCTCAATCCATATTATCCGTTCCACCATACACCATTATACCACCCTCTCTAACACCCACTTCGCTAATTCCAAATCTCTCGTTCTTTATTTTCGTCATTCTTCGCAATCCATATCCGACCTTCACGCCGTTTTCCTTCAAGAGGCTAATGATATTACCGCACATCGCAACAGACTTCTCCGTAAACTCTCTCTGCTTTGCGTCCAGCACCTCAAACTTGGTCTTCCTCTTCCGTTCATATCAGCTGGCGAGGTCAACAAACCACTTCCCTCCCCGCCACTCATCGGCCAAACTCCTTGTCTTGCGGATCTCCTGGGATTCCCAACGCCACCATCACTCTATATCCTGAAAAAGACCCACACTCTCCCAACCCGCAAACCTTTGAAGCGCTCCTATTGTTCGCACACTCCTGCCACCACCTCCTCATCTTGCCAACCAGATAATGTCTTGAACCTTTCCTCCCACGTACTTACCCCTGCCGAGAATGAACTCCTATCACGCGGCCTTTCTTTTTGTCCCACCTCCAAATTTGATCAGTTTCGCCTCCTAGCCGACGTCCAGTCCTTTGCCCGCCCACTACGTCTAAAAACCAACCCTCCCAAAGAAGACTCTCTCACCTCTGCCAACCCTAAACTCCCTCCCGGCCTTCCACCTACCTTTTCCATCTTCAAACCTCCTTCCCAATACATTCCACCCACCCTTCCTTCCCTACACCCGGTCAAACAATACCTCAATTATATCCTTTCCAGAGTCTCCCAACCCAACTTTACCGATCTTATCGACCATACAGATAATCTTACCAGACGTGAAAGACATGCCATTTCTGCACTCAAACATAGTGACCATATCATCATCCTCCCTGCCGACAAGGGCACCACCACGGTTGTGATGGATCGCGCCAAATATAACGAGGAAGCCGAGCGCCAACTTTCTGACGAAACTTTTTACCATCACCTTACTTCTAACCCCACAGACCACCAATCCGACAAAATTTCGTCCTATCTTCATTCCTCAGGAAAACAGGAAGGCCTTCCCGATTCCGCCATTGCTCTATTGATCCCCTACAAACCCCGCACACCCACATTTTACCTTCTTCCTAAAATCCACAAACCAAACATCCCCGGCCGCCCCATTGTTGCCAGCTTTAACTCCCCTACAGAACGCATCTCCGCCTTCGTTGACTCCCACCTACAACCTCTCATTCGTCAATTCCCTTCCTTCATCCAAGACACTAACCACTTTCTCAAACGCCTCAAACACCTCCCCTTTCCTCTTCCACCCAATACCATTTTGGCCACTATCGATGTCTGTTCCCTCTACACAAACATCCCCCACGACGATGGACTCTCTGCCCTTAGTAAACTCCTGGACTCAAGACCACCCGACGCTAGACCTTCCTCCCATTTCTTATTAGACTTGGCAGCTATGGTGCTAAAAATGAACAACTTCACCTTCGATGGGCGTCACTACCTTCAAATTAGAGGCACTGCGATGGGCACCCGTATGGCGCCTTCATACGCCAATTGTTAATTGGGAGAATGGGAACGACTATTCCTCAACGTACCACTCAGACCACTTTTGTGGCTGAGATACATCGACGATGTCTTCCTCATTTGGACGCATGGACCTGACTCTCTCTATTCCTTTCTCTCGCGCCTCTCCTCCCATCTTTCACTCTCTTTCACCCACCAATCCTCCACCTCCCACATTACATTCCTGGATGTCGATCTTTACCTTCAACACAGCAAAATTCGCACCTGTGTTTATATCAAACCCACCTACAGCCTCCAATATCTCCACTTTGATAGCTGCCATCCCCTTCATACCAAAACCTCTATCCCCTATGCCCTTGCTCGTCGAAGATGGAGGCTTTGTTCTGATAGAGCTTCCTTACTACAATACTACTCTGTCCTCGAGGACGCTCTCCTCAAACGTGGCTACCCTCCAGTCTTGGTCCGCGAACAGATCCATAGGGCGATGACGCCTACCCACCATGGATCCCTTCCACACACACCTACTATCCCTGTATCAACCCCTCCACTCACTCTTACTACACTTTTCCATCCTGGTATCCACGAAGCCCTCAAAACAATCCTTCATGCTGCCCACCCAATTCTTACCTCTTCCTCCCACCAGTCCATCTTTACCAACCTTTTTGCCAATCCTCCCCCCCCCCACTCCTCTCCTTCCGCCGGCCCCCAATTTGGGAAATTTCTTGTGGATGAAGGAACTTCCCACTTCTACCACGCCTCTTGCAATAGGGTCTCACCCCTGTGGCAAACCTCGCCGCCTCACTTGCCCTATCCACCTATCCTCATCATCTTTCTCGAGTCCCTCCACCAATATCACCTACCCCATCACCTCTAGAAGCAACTGCACCACCCGAAACGTCATTTACCTCCTTACCTGCACTCTTTGTCCCGCGTTTTATGTAGGCCTCACCAGCAATCCGTTAAATATCCGCATGAACGGTCACCGGAATAGCGTCTCTCTCAGACGCCCTCTCCCAGTTGCATTACACGCCAATGTCCACAATGTCCCCTTCAATAGTTGCTACATTGTAAGGGTTATTCGCGCCTTTCCCAATGACACTCCTGCCCCCCTTCTCCGACACTGGGAACTAGCACACATACATCTTCTTGATTCTTTCCCTCCGCCTGGCCTCAACCTCCGCTAACCCTATTAGCCCCCTTACAATGTCTCCTTGTTACTTTGTAACTATTCGCACTCTACCTCATCACACTCCCTCCTTATTGGCTATCCACCCTTCCTACTCCCCGCCTCCTCCGATCATCAACCTCCCCACATCACCCTGTCATTCCCCGCTCAGTGTGTCACTCTCATTTACTCTACTGCTGAAGAAGGGCATAGGCCCGATAAGCTTGCGTTTTTTTGTTTTTGTGTTCGTGTGTTCAACGTGTCTCTTCGACGCCCCCAGCAGCCTGCCAACTTGGTCTCCGACTTGGTAAGTGTCCGCTGGGCTTCCTTCAACACCTTGTTGCCACCCTCATCACTACCTTTTCATTTCCTTAAGTCTATATATATATATATATATATATATATATATATATATATATATATATATATATATATATATATATATATATATAGGTCAGTCCGCGTTTCTCTTATGAAGGACGTAGTCTGAAAGCTTCGTTCGATCTTTCCGACATCTCTCACCATAGATTCACGATAACTACACTGGATTTACTTCTTATTCTTATTTGATTGCTTTTTTGCCATTTCGTTTACTATATATTTATCCTATCTTTTCTCCACATAAATTAATTGTACTCCTGGTGAAATTTTCTCGGGTTATACCCCTTTCTATGAAACCCTTCCGTTCCTATCTGTTTTTCTAACATCTTATCCATAGTTTCCGCTCCGCACACAGGTCCCTCACTTGTCTGATAGAAGTTCTCAATTCTTGCTTAGAATTAGTACCGACGCCACAATCGTTCAATTTCCCCTCCGTCATTCAATACGCCTCTCATTTGCTCTTGCGCAACATATGCTTTCCATCAACTTCACTCGTTCCATCCGGGACCGCTCACCGCGCTGCTACTGCAGAAGCGTCAAGGGATAGGACCCGCCACCGAAACGGACTCCTCATAAATGCTTTCTCTTCCGTATGCTCGACATTTGTGTATGGGCCCGCCTCTGCCCCTTATTCCCGTTGGTGTCTGTTAACACACCTCTTCCGCCCTCAACTCCTCTCTTTCGACAACTTGTGGGGCAGTGGTTCTAAGGCAAACAAAGGTTTTCACGATGATCTAAGATGGATGTTTTTATTTTTTGTTTTATGTATGGTTGTATTTGGCATAACAAAATTTTCGCACAAATTTAAGAGATATTTATAATCTATGAAAATAAATATAAAATTATATATATATATATATATATATATATATATATATATATATATATATATATATATATATATATATATATTGGTATATTTATGGTGATAAGGGTATCGCTGGGAACCGGTATTTTGGAATATTCCCACCCCATCCCTTTCTCCATAATCTCAATTAGTAAACAGGTGTTTCTCTCGGCAAGCTACACAATCACCGTCGCAATTCCTCTTTCACAACCACTTCCAACCTCACATGTGACCTTCCCCCGCAAGAGCTCGTAATGAACTTGTCTTCATACGACCTCAGCCCCTCGAGAGGGAAATCTCCTCTCACCTCGACTTTCTTTCTGCCCTACAAACAAATTTGATCATTTCCGCCTCGTCGTTCATGTTAAAGCCCTTTCCCGCTACCTCCGCCAGAAAATCACTTTCTGCAATGAAACTGCGCTTCCCCATACCGACCAGAACGCACCCAATAACCTCCCACATTCCGTCTCGAGGTTCAAACTCCCTTTTCATCATATTACTCACATACACCCCCCAAATACTCTAAGTTGAACAAAACATTATTAACTGCATTGTACATGCCTTATACTTATTCAATTTTCAGACCTATTTGACAACAAGAACAATCACACGAGATGCGATAGACACTCATACTTCAGTCACGCGGAAGAATCTGGTTCCAAAACTTGACTCATTTTTTCCTGTAATATATCGCGCGCACATAAAACGCACTCACACACACGTCCACACACACACACACACACACACACACACACACACACATATATATATATATATATATATATATATATATATACACTAGCTGAAAGTACCCTGCGATGCCCGGGCTAAGCCAGACATCTTCGGCGAATAAAATTGTGTCATATGGTAAGAATCATTTCAACTTTTTCGCATTTTTGCATGTTCATAAAAACAATACTTTCCCCTATACTACATATGGAGAAAGTAAAAATCCTATCACATAGACAGACAGACCGATAGACATCATCGCGAAAATAGTCAAAACGTGTTCAGGGGACCTCAAAACGTGTTTTTTCGTTGAACTCTCGAATTCGAATTTTTTCATGAAAACAATACTTTCTCTATACTACGTACATGGAGAAACTAAAAACTAATTCTGAGATATCTCTGATACCTATGAATTGGGCTGGGAGGGTCCATGGAGGTCTATTATATATTTTGAAGAGGTCGTTGGTTTGTGCAAAAAGAAAATCATATTTCCCGAATAGCTACAGATACCAAATTTTGAATAAACAATCCAACCACTGAAATTAGCTTAATGCGCTAACTTTTACACCGAAATATTTTACGTACAAGATTTAAGCAATTATTTTCGTTTATTACGGATTCATTTATTGCTGAGCGCCATTAAGATATGCATGACTAAGACAGGCGAGTGCAAGAGCAAAAGAAACTAACGACCAAATGGATTTTTAAAGTGATTCCATCGACTGTTTATTATGATTATTTGATAAAAAAATACAGTCGCCACAATTGTCGATCGAGGATGCGGGAAAAATTTATTTATTTGGGCAAAAATGGGAAGATAAGAAAATTGCATACCATTAAGCACTACAATAAAAATTAACCTGGTTTCATTACTTGGTTTTATTCTCAAATCTTCCTTAATATCTTTTATCTTGACATAAAAGCCCGAGCAACGCCGGGTAATTTCAGCTATTCCTAATATAGAATATCCTAATTTTCCATAAATGTTAGTGTAACATGTTGGTTATTATCTAAATGATGATCATTCTTATTGCTCATACAGGCCGATCCGAGTCACGAAATTTAAAATACGATAAATTGAAGTGAAGTGTTATGCAATTTTTAACCAACTTTCCGAGTAGCTAGAAGATTGACATTAGGTGGGAATGTTCGATTCTTAAAGTAAAAGCTCGGGACTGGAAAGGTTCCGGATTATAGAATTTGCCGAAGACGGTTTCGTTTAGATTATCCGATTGGGGTCAAAGATGAAACGGGCATTTTTAATAGCGCTTATTTTAAAATCGATTGTGTATTCGGTTGGTCTGTCCGCCAACCGTCCGTCTGTTCGGAATCTGGAATCCTTGGAATAGTCAATTTTTTAGGGTAGATTAGTCTATATGAGGGACGCATGTGGCAGAGATTTCGTGGATCTAGGATCAGCTGCTCGGTGCCATTACTATCTCCATAGGAAAGTATGAAATCGGCGAAGGGAATTATAAATTTGCATTTTTAAATTAGTTAAAATCAAGTTCGGGATTAAAACAGTTCTATCGCTAAAAGAATGATGTTTACTATTTTTGCGCGGTAAATTCAAATCGGCGCCAAATTTATTTTTAACCCAAAAAAGAGGTAAAATTTTCCAATTTTTAACGGTGGAAAATAAAACTGCAATGCCAACGAGTCCTTTGCTTTTAAATGGGAAATATTTCACCACGAGGCTTTGATATAATGTTTTGAAAGCGAATTTACAGACTATATATTACGAAATTGTCGATCTCAACTAAAGATGTAATCTTATGACGACGTCGTAGTCCTAAAACAAGAACAAAAGCGCGTTATTTAATTTGAATTCCTCTTTCGCTTGTTTTGCGGATGTTTATAACATTTTGAAAAGTCTTTCCTAAGATGCGAGAAATAGAAACCCGAGCTCGAATATAATTCTTAAATACAATTTAAAATCGAAATTTTAGCCTTTTTCAGCGGTCGGCATTTCGGTCTCCGACTCTTAGCAGCAGGCCTTTCGATCGGCACTCCTTGATCTGCCTGCATTTTATGCTGGTCCTCAGAATAATTCGCGTAAAATTCTAAATAATTTATACCGAGGGAAAGGGACCAGAGGCGCGGGAAAATAAAATAAGTAAGAATTGGAGGGCGGCATAGAAGGAAAGGCAAATACGTATGTTCCGAGAATAGAGCTGCTTTCGCAATGCCGCGCAAAATGACTGCAAGTGGCAAAGTGAGGAAATGAAAGGAGCTTGATTTTGAGAGAGAAATGAGTGCGAGGCGCGTAGGAGCGGGGTAGGTAGGGGAGGGGAAGGGATTGGGTGAAAGGGCGTGTTGGCGACGGAGGGGGGCGTAGTAGTGAAAAGAGAAGGGGAGTGGGGAAACGCAAGGCTGGGAAAGTCAACGTGCGTAAAATGATTACGTAGGGAATTTGGAAGGGAAGAAAAATTTCGAACAAATTCGGCCGGACCTCTGGTTTTGTGTTTCGTTGGCCATAATGGCCGTAATCAGCTTGCACCGAACTAGAGATTATCTCACGAGCACCATTTAGCCACGTAGTCAGCGGAGGGCAAGCGACCCGAAATTTCACTCGAAAGACCGCAGCCCTTTTGAGACCCAAATTAATACGATATCGCGTACATTTATTTTTGCGACTTCCGGTCACCTCTCCATTCGACCCCTAAACGAAGGGGCGTGAAATAATTACGCTACCCATCTCGACTCTCTTCGTGATTGCCCCACATTTCGACTTCATTTTTCTGTTCCTTTCTCGAACGAAATATCCGGATATCGAAACTTTTTGCAAAGGACTAAATTATTTAGCCGTATGTCCCGCGGTGGTCCTCGTCACCGATCCTCCACCCACCAAACCACTCCTTCCCAGCCATCTCGTCTTTTTCGCCAAGCGTTTCTTTCCTTCCCTCCATTCTACTCTTATTTCATGCGAAAGTGTTATCCTACATTCGTCTTTGAATGCTCTCAACCATTTCAAACGTTTTAAAGCTGGTTTCCAAAGGAACCAGCCTTATGAAATGGTCCTGTGTGCGTGTGTCCCCTAATAACAACGTTTGCACCAACCGATTTTCATAAACATGGTATAAGGCTCGTGCTGCCGGGGCTCACCTCCGGGCTATATTTTATTTGGAGAAGATTGAAGTCCCAGGTTTGATTCCAGAAAGGTTTTTCCCCTATTTGTTTTACATAGGAGGTCTCACATCCATAGTGCAGAGATGTTTTCTTTGATACTTTAAAATATCTTAAAATTGTGATATCGGAGCGAGATTTGTACTGTTCTAAGGGGAAAAGAATATAGTTTCTTAGCACAGAATTTTTATAATTGATCGTGTTATTCCTGAATTTCTAGTAAAACAGCGTTTTTGCGCCTTAAATCGAATTTTATCGGATTGTTACCATGGAGACGATTATTACCGAATTCGGCTTGAGCATAGACGAGTGAACAAATGGGTTTTCTTTTCCGCTCGACTACTCTTCAGTTCATCCATACATATTAACATATAAACAGTAACATTATTAAATGAAATTAAATTCCTTTATTTTAAAAAATACATGCAAAGTATGTCAGAAATAGATTTTGACATTGCTTTTAGTATTTTAAAACTGATAATGTTCTATTAATTTGTTTCCCAATTTTTCTCTATCATTGATAAACTATGAATTACAAATGGCATTTATGATATGAGAATTCCTTGGAATGACTAACACATACTGAAACATTTCCTATCAATATAAGTAATCAATTCGGGACGTCAGCTTTGGGAAACCAGCCTGCATTAGTCTTGGTTTGGACTTTTTGTTTTATTCATTCTCCTTATTACCAACTTTTATATTAACTTCGCTTTATATATACTATATGTGTGTGTGCGTGTGTTTTGGTCCCCGTCTAATCTGAAAGAAATCCAAAGCTGCTTGCGGGGCTCGAACCACCTCATCTCACCATCGCGTAAAACGAGTGATTTAGTCACCTCGGCCACCAGATCCTTGCGTTGGCGCTGCGATGTGTATTTGAATTCGCGTTGGAAGATAGACAGCATCATAGCAACGAGATTAAACAAACTATTGTAATTATTCATTGCGTGATTTAAGTCTCTTTATTTTAATGAGGATTTGTATTGATACGAGTATTCTTACGTTTTTTGAAGGGATATATATGCTAATAAGTATAAGTTTTTATTTATCGTAATTATTATGTTTTGATTTATCTTAAAAACTTTTTACCTTTATTCATTTAAGATTATTCTGAAAACTGTTTTCCCTATGAAAAGGCCATTGAAAACCTCGTTGGTGATCAACAATTTCACTCCTACTAATATCTAAAGCTGAATTACTCTGAACTAGCAGTATATTTTCGTTGATTTTAAGCAATATGAATGGGTAAGTCAGTAATGAAAAAAAAGATATTATCAAACTTCTTACTACTTATATACCAAACATTCTTACGTTTGCCACGGAGTTCTCTACCTGTCTGCCATTTTCTCAACTGTAAAAAGATTAAAGGTTAAATATAGAAATCCCCACATCACTCAACAGCTGGTAGACATTTGTGCAACTTTTTACGCCCATGCAAGCAGAAAGGTTATCATAATTATATTATAGAGTTTATTCCTATTAAAGTATTAACTATATAAAAGTTGGTTATAAGAATTCATTTTTATATCTTCATTTGTTTAGTTTCTCCCGCATGATAGCCGACGTCTGCAAAAAGAAAACGACCAAATCCCATTGTGACAGCGAGACCAAGAGCATGTGTTCCCATAACATGCTTAGTCATCTATCCCGTAATCGAATTCGCCTCTTCGGTGTTTTTTTCAGACCGTTTTTTTCTTTCAGCCAAACGAAAGTACGGTCCTACAAAAATTCAATCACGCCGCTCTTCCCTTTCCTCTACCATTGCGTCCCCGAGGTCTCCGCCGCGCTTTCCCGTGCTACCTCGATTTTAGCCGTTTTTTTTCTCACTATATGATAAAGGATCTTTTCTATTCATTCGTCCAGGTATTTCTGCTATAGTTGCGACAGCCCGAGTTGGCACTTGGCTGCTCGGAAGCAGTCAAATGCCAACTCTGGAGGGAGAGAGCCTTAGCCAATGAGACAGCGTAAGGAGCGAGCCGTTACCATGGCAACGGTTCGCCGTTGTCATTTTCTCCTACCCCTCCTGTTTCGCTAGTCCCATACGCGTAATGAACGGTGCCTCAGCAGGTTGTGGCAAACCGATGGTCGTAACAGCACTTGGCATCATCGCCCTCCCATCGGTGAGTAGGAAACCAGCTCTCTAGATGCCGACTCTGGCCGGCTAGACCATAGACAGAAAACAGTTTTTGAAATGTGGAATGGTTATTGATTTTTTAAAATAAAATGTTTCCCGTATGAAACACATTGCGTCGCCGTCCACAACTCCGCTTCCTTAAATTAGTTAAAATATATATACCAATTTGAGACTTGGACAGTTGTAAAGCTGAAAGACCTAAGTACATCTTTCTCGAAGAGGGAATCCGAATCCATGCCGAATTAGCTACAAATTCCTTTGGTGCCAGAAAAAACAATGAGAAACTCTTCAGACCTTGGAAACAATATTAACATCCTATGCGTGAATGTAGAATATGAGACGTCTGAATCGTGTCACCAAAAATAGATGGGTGAATTTGTGGAAATCGAAGAAGAATTTCATTTCGATAAAAGACGTGTTCCATAGAAAATTTATATTTGTACACGACATTAATAAGGGAAACGAGTAGAAAAGTAGAAGTAATAAAAAATAGATGCAGGAAGAAGAGGTGCCAATTCTACAGGCTAACAACAAATTGGAGATTTCGGACAAATTCCAGACTCCACGGTCTCGGTGGCGGCGGGGTAACGTCCTCGCCTGCCAATCCAAAGGTCGCGGGTTCGAATCCTGCCTAGGTGGGTTTTTCTCTCTGGATGTATGTGATCGTCTATCGTTATTGTTAATATATTCCACTGTAAAATGGCTACAAAAGCTTTATGTGGAATTATTAATTAAAAAATAAAAAAAAATAAAAAGGTAAATGAGAAAACCGAAAGAAGGCAATCCCCTTATCCCAGAAAGAATCAAAGAGAAAACAATACAAGTCCGGGTTCAAAATGAGGTGGGTGGCTGCGAAAGCGGAGCACTTTCAGAAAAGTGAACACATATCGCAACCCTCTGCCGAATCACTCAGATGTGCTATTCCAACCATTTAGTTCGTCCGCGCATCGATAACGTCGCTTCATCTCTCTCTCTCGAGAGAGTATTTTGCGACAGGAAATTGTTTTTGACTGACAGTTTACACTTTTACTAGAGAAGCCTGCATTTCAAGTTTGAAATGATACCTGCAATTTTTTAAATATTTAACGCAGTGAATTCTGAAAAGTTTATTAAAGAATGTTGTCAAAAATGTTCATGTCTGCTAAGCGCTTTGAGGCCTGAATTTTTTATTAGATTTTACTACTTTATAAAATTCATCTATATGCTTATCCTCCAAAAGAATTGAAATTATCAATTTCCTTTACTTCGCAAGCTTTCAAAAATTTCATTTCCAAATCACTCAGGAGCCTTTTTCAATGTTTTAAGACCTAAGGAGAAAAGATATAATAAAATTAATAGATTTCAGGTCTGTGTATATATTATGCTTACTTATATATTATACTTAGATGAAACTTCAATCTAAATTTTAACACTAATATCAATGTATTAGTTTATCAGTATTTCAAATAAGAACACGTACAACTAGCCGTTCGCTTTAGGTAAACAGATAAAGTAACCAAGGTATACAGATACATGACATCCCGATCTCTGATTGGCTGGCCATGCAACCAATAAAAACGCCCCGAGCTTAGCAGAAAAGAAAGATTATTACGCCGATTATAACACACGTGGATTGGAGAGAGAGTCGGAGGGGTATGTGCTTTCCCCGCTGCAATTGGGACTGCCAGTTGTCGAGGACCATTCCGACGATCTTATTCTCACGGGAACGTCCGCACAGGACAGACAAACAGGTCTTCCGCTTTGACCAGAGCGATCTCTCCAATCAGCCATCGAACAATAAGAGGTAAGATCCGTGCGTCGTTTTAATTATGACGACAATTTCATTGAATCGACTCTAGTAATCAACAGAGACCGAAACTATTAGCAACCGAGCGTTCATTTTTACACGAATGCAACGTGCACTGACATGAAATTTTAAATGCAGTAATCCATTCATATTTGCGGTTCTCATTCTCCGCAGTTTGTTTCTCTGTATGCCATTCTTGCATTCGCAGCATATAAACTTGTCTATCCGCATCTAATCCGCCAAGGTTTACTTAATTTTTTTCCTTTTTATTTGTTTTGACGATTTGAAAAATTTGGAAACCACTGTAATAGTTTCTTACTTCTTCTTCGTATAAGGACGTTGAGATAATATGTATCCATCTAATTACCGCTCTCCTGGCTGAATTTAAATTATCCCATTCCTCATTAATGACCCTAATAATTAGCGTATTTTCTGCTTCTCGCTCACCTCATAATATACCTTTCTATTACTTGAAAATTATTTTACTTGATCAATTAAATATTTAAAAGTAAATTCAATACATGTAATTGTATAAATTGCCATTTTTACCTTATAATGTTATGATGTATTTGATTTTCCAATTCAACCTCGCTTTCAAATGAAATTTTAGAAAACATCCAACTTTGCAGAGGCAAACCTCAGTTTTTACACTTCCACGTTGTTTGTTTTCCTTTTACGAGTTGTTGGTGCTTGCATACTGCAAGCGCTTAAAAAATTACCATACAGCAACATCTAAACTTGTAAATAAACCAACGCGACAATTTTTGAACTACACAGAGCCCATTTAAATAAGATAATAGTTTTCATTATCCCAGAAATTAAGGCATCTATCCGGAATCTCTAAAAATTCTCTGGCAATCGACTCGCGTCAAAGTTTTAGAATTTCCGGTTTCATGGCTTAGATCACCCAGTTTCAGCAACAGCTATAACCATCATTAAGAAAATAGCCTATATATCACACAAAAATTTATGTAAAAATGACGATATTTTGTGTGTTTGGATTATGGTGTCATCATCCGTGCATTTTAGTACATATTCGGAAAAAAATGAATTTAAAATTATCACGTCATCATAGGTATACATATATATATATATATATATATATATATATATATATATATATATATATATATATATATACGTCGTTAGCCGAACCCAAATGAATTATAATGCAGTCAAAGCGTTAAATCAATGCTCTTGGAGTATGGAAAATCAATTTCAATTGAAAGGCATTGGAGTCGCTGTTATGGTAGTTAATATTTTTCATTGTTGAAAATCAAAAAACTTTTTACAAGTTTATGATTAAAATAGAATTTTTACGTAAATTCAGCATGGATTTGAATTTTGTCTTCACGAAAAACAAACTTCATTCTTTCATCCACAGTACGGTGCATGTGTCGACTTTGTATTTTAATTGAAAATAATTTTTTAAAAGCAATTTTATATAGCCCTGCACCGTTTTCAATGCTTTTCTTATGGGTGTTTAAAATTGGGCTTTGGGTTCAAAACTAACCCTTAAATCCTTAAATATAACTTTTTCTGGAGTTTCGGATTTTTTTCAGAGGTTGTAGCCTATCTTCCTTCCAAATTTCAGCTCTGTAGCTTTTCTTCAAGTACCTTAGGTTTTATATGATGAATCCTATATATGTAAAGATGCATTTACACTATGCGAGCACGAGCGAACGAACGATCGTTCGTGATCGTGGAGGGAGCGTTTACACTAAACGAGCATTACTGCGAACGAATTTTCTCGCTTGATGATTCGCGAATGGATTCGCTGTAATGTGAACGGTGATGTTCGCTAGCAGGGCGGAAACCAGCGAATCATCAAGCGAGGAAATTCGTTCGCAGTAATGCTCGTTTAGTGTAAACGCTTCTTCCACGAGCACGAGCGAACGTTCGTTCCCTCGCGTTCGTTCGCTCGTGCTCACATAGTGTAAACGCACCTTAATGATAGAAAGGCTTTGCCTTTTTCTATCGTTACGCCATTTTCCTACCTTCAATTCTCACTAGATTTTGGAAATTTTCCTTGAAACTACGTTAGGTGCTAGATTTCTTTTACGTCCTGCCGACTTTGGTGAGGAGAATGTTCCTATCATCTCTCGATATTCTGCTTAACGGAATTGTTAGTGAGTGTTCCCAAGCGTAGATGTGGATGATAAATTAGATTCTTTGAATGAAATATATAACCATCTACGCTCAACTTACTCTGCTCGGGATTTAAGACATTCATAGAAGAGAATGGTGTAGCAAGTCTCCAATGCTGGTGAGACAAGATTTCTTTGCATCTTCTTGTCTATAGAGGAAAAATCTGCTTCAGGTTCAAGGCGGCTAACGATTGGCTCACTCTTCTCCTCTGTGGAAACTCAGAAAGTGAATTAATCGTGAAGCCAATGGTGATATGCAGTTCCATGAATCCTCGGGCCCTCGAAGGAAAAAATAAGGACCATCTTTTGGTGCTCTGCCGGGCTAACAGAAGGGCCTGGATGACTGCTGAACTATTTTTGGGCTGGTTTAACTAGTGCTTCGTACATGAAGTGAAAATGTACCTTGCAGCTAGGAGCCTATCATTCAAGGTCTTCCTGGTTTTGAACAACACGCCAAGCCATCTTGAAAGCCTGCGGCTCCCTCAGCCGAAGGTGGATATGGCCCTCCTGCCACCTAATGCCACCTCCCTCCTACAACCGATGGATCAAAGTATTATCGTGACATTCAAATAGTATTAAACTAGTCGCACATCCAAGAAATTTCTCGACCAGATGGAGAGCGATTCCTCTATGTAAGTCAGGAATTGCTGGGAAAAGTATCACATCGCTGACTGTATAGCAAATATAAAGAAATCTCTGGATTGAATCAAGCCAACGACATGGAATTCGGGCTGAAGAAAGCTACCTCATTGGTGAAAGAAGAGGTGCGGAGGATTGTATGGTTGGCACATGATGTGGGAGGAGAGGGTTTTAACGAGCTCCAAAAGAGAGCGATCTGGAAGAACTCCTCGACTCCCATAAAGAAGAGTTGACCTTTTGGAGCTCACATGATCAAATGAAAGCAGTGAAGCAAAAGAGGTAATTTCAAAGCCTCGACTATCGCTCAAGGTACTCGTGGAAACTCTGGAAATGTAAGGCTCTGGGTGACAAGGTGCTTGAAATGGATTCTTTATTGGAGCGGAGCATAAACTTTAAAGGAGTATTGGAGGCTTTTACGCCCCCTTACAAGGAGACGTACAGGGATTTTCAACGGAAGACAAAGCAAAGGTCAATAACAAATTATTTTAAGATCATCGCTGCTGGATCTTCCTCCTCTGCAGACTCTTGTTTGCCACCATCCAGGAATGATCTTCAGGAGAACTGCATCTCTTTTTAACTTCTTCCATATCACCACCATCCTCATAATCATTTCAATATCGTCGACAAGTTAAATGACTTTTTTCACATTTTCTTTTTATTTAGTCTTCATAAAAAAGATGTCCATAGTGTTTAATTATTTTTTTATACTTAGCATGGTGATTGAGCTTATTATACGTTTATTCTTATTGATGAACGTCCGCCTTGGTTTCCGTATGAATGACCCACCTTTATCCTATCAGCCTTTGGTCTTAAGATTCGCGCTTTTGATACTCGCGGCGATATCCAGGAACGTATCCTCCGCGAATATAGAGGGTTAACTGTATTTTTTTAAATCCAACACCGAAGCCTTTTCATATACGTCGATGGTGAAAGACAAGGCCCAAAATGGAGAATTTGCATTCGCTTCGGAGAAGACAACCAGATATTTGGCAATGCCTTCGACCGAAGAGCTTAATAATTAGAAAATATACATCCAACTGGCAATAAAATAAGGAAATGCGAGCTGGTCACGCGTGTGTTCGTACGTCTATGTCTGCTTGAATATAGTTAAATACATGCAATGTAACTTTTTTAGTAAACGATAAATGTTCTAATAAAATGAAATTCAGAAAAATGTGCTGTAAATTTAAACGATATGTTTATAACAAAGAAATTGGCTAATAGAGGGAGATTATTTCATTAAAAGATAAAGTTACGGTAGGAAAAATCTTAGGGAAAAGGCGCGTCGGTCACCTAAGACTACTAGAGAGTAGATCGCGGAAAACACAAAAGTAGACGAAATACAATTTGAAACAAGGCTGCGGCAATCCGAGAGAAATTTGTAAGTAGGTAAAAATGGCTCGCAGATGGTTGTTAGGTTGGCGTCAGAAGCGATCAATACGCTACAATGCGTATGGAACCCATTTTTTGGACCAGTAATTCGGATTCTGACAATTCAAAGAGGTTCCATTGAAGAAAGGCGGAACCTCTATAACGAGCGAGCGCAACGCCTCCACTCCTTCGATCTCTCCACTGAGGAAGGCTTTGCGGAAGTTTTTTTAAAAAGAGATAACGCCGTGAAACCACTTCCAAAAGAAACATTACAAAAGGATACGAGATTAAAGTAGCATTTATATCAAATAAGTAAAGATGGAGACTACGGCGAAATTGATGTTAAATAGAAATAACTCCTTGACCGTAAAATTCAAAATTAGAGACACAATGAAAAAGGGGGGGAGGAGGAAAAGCAGAAAAGGCAAAAGACAATAAAAATTATAAACTTACAGGTTTAGGGGTTGTTACTCCACGCCAGGGACCTGATGTCACTCACACATTCACTCACTCAATCGCACAAGCACTAATCCTAAAGGTTGAAAAGGAAACGGGACCGGGTTTGCGAGAAATTACTCTGCCCCAGGGACCCAAAAAATCACACCGTTGCTAGAAGGTTTGTGAGTCAGTACGACCGCGACAGGGATCTACTAAGCAACCACAAACACACGTACACGCCAAGAGGTAAAGGAAAAAAATGGGGGGAAGGAACGGGGAAATAATACTAGGTTTACGGGAGATTAAACCAGAGTAATTTCTCGCAAACGCGGTCCCGTTTCCTTTTCAACCTTTAGGATTAGTGCTTGTGCGATTGAGTGAGTGAATGTGTGAGTGACATCAGGTCCCTGGCGTTGAGTAACAACCCCTAAACCTGTAAGTTTATAATTTTTATTGTCTTTTGCCTTTTCTGCTTTTCCTCCTCCCCCCCTTTTTCATTGTGTGTCTCTAATTTTGAATTTTACGGTCAAGGAGTTATTTCTATTTAACATAGCATTTATATCCTCAAATGAAATTTTAAATTTAAAAAAATCGAAGCAAATCTTAAATACCACTTTAGAACGTTTATATCATTTGATATGAAGTAATCCGGCACTTTTATATCCTTGTCTACAAATGGTCTTCATGGTATCAGTAGATGGGTGATAACGAGTAACCTTAGGATTTATTACTTGGACATTAAGTAATAAAAAGAGGTTTATGCTATAAAATATGTTTCTCTCAAATATGGAAAATTTACGGGTTTTACAAATGAATTTTACTAGACAATATTTTAAAATTAATATAAATGCAAAAACATATATTGAAATTAGTGATTGCTAAGTATACTGTAAAACTAGAGAAATCCGAACAGCAGCTAATGGGAAAATGTAGTTCTTAATTCGTTGTCTTTGGAAGTTACTAGCATAATAATTTTACAACAAATAGAGAACATTTCTTTACTTTTTACTTTTATTTTATATATTTTCGTAGATTTTATTTGGCTTGTTTTAAATTTTTAGTTTAAAAATTTTTCGCAAATACTTAAAATGTCCAAAACCCAAATCATACCACTCCAATCTATAAAAAATTTCGCAGGACAAAAATTTATTTCATAATATAATAATGGTTAATATGTATTGCTTGGAAGACATGCGCATCGTAACTCAAGATATTTCTTATTTATAAGAGGGAAACTTACTTTCACACGAACTTCCTTAAGTGGCATTAGGGAACTAAGTTCCAATAATGCAAATAAAATTAATTTTTAATACAAACTTTTATAATAAAGAAATCTTTTTAAATTACCACATAAGTAATTGAGACAAGACCGGTTTCTGCTATGTAATGCCGCTGTCCGATGTCCAAATCGCAACATCAACAACATGTAGAAAACAAAGGGAAAGTAAAAGGGAAGCGGCTTTACAAAGACAAGCGTATATGTCTGTCCGTCCTCTAATGCATTCGGACACCACAAGAGCCAGAAGAACCAAACTTTGCAAGAACGCCACTTTCATCAAGGTCGAGGGCTACGTTTGAATCCAATTACAAGGTCCCAAATTCGATCCCAGGAGCTTTTCTTTACCCCATACACAATAGTATGGGAATGAGTACGCCGAATCTTCCCTTGCATTTTAAAATTATTTGTAATCATCGTATAAACTCGGGACGTGAACCAAAAAACACCCAGAGGAATGTATTTTTATTTCCATACCATCCATTTCCGAAGAGGTATCATATAGACACGCAAATTTGTTTTGAGCTGAAAATCTTTTGGGCTCGCGGCGGTCACCGAATATGCTAGAATATGGTACCGTTTTGTTCGTCTTTTTGAACTGAAGGGCAACAAGGCATTCCTATTTCGTCGAAGCATCAAGGTTCGAGTCTAGGTACGATATTTCCTTCGTTTACAGAATTTATGTGTGAAGGAGTTTTTGGAAATTCTCGAATTTATATCTCCGAATAAATGTATTAATTGGTACCTCACAGAACATATAAGACTCAAGGAGATAAAATATGATAATTTAATAGCGCTCATCAAAAGAAGCTTCGAGCATGGAACTTTCTCGAATTTCCATCTCCGGAAGGATGAGTTGCAATTATGTGCCCTCGCTGCATTTTTTGTGGAAAAAGGTCGAACTTTCTCCGAATACACTTTATAATCGGTGCTTCGCAGATCATGTAAGAGCTAGCGAGTTTGTTATACATGAAGTATGTTGGATCTACACGGGCAACACCAGGTACTTTATCTAGTTGGAAATAAAGGGGAGAGGGAACCAAGCAGCGGCTTATGTCACTTAAGATATATGTACTTCAACGGTGTTTAAAATTAGGTGTGATCTCTAATTGTGTGAACATCAACGCCAAGATGAAGCTGCGAAAATGTGTTGGCTGAAGAATGAATTACGGAACTGTTATGCAAAACATAATAATATTTCCTACTATTTTTATTATTGCGAACGAAAATAACTGGATCGAACGGCCATTAATGAACGATGTGGTCAGACGACATACTAGTGACACTGCCTTCAGGAAATACAATTCAATCAATAAAAAATCTGTGTTCAGCGCATGACTTTCTCCATATATGGTAATGGATAAGATTTCAATAGTAGATACTTACAGGTTGCTCTCGATAAACGCTTCCCCAAGAATAACCATCAGCAAATATGCTCATGAATAATTTTAATTTTTAAACACATGGAATAATATTCACGATTAAATAATAATATGAATAGTTTTTCGCATTCTAAATGCATTAAGTAAACAAAGTTGATGCGGCCGTCGCTGCTGTCAGCAAATCGAAAATGTTATCACTGCAATGGAAATAAAGCTGACATACTGCGACATACAATGTCTGCTACAACGCACCAGTTGCGTTCTTGAAGTTATAGAAACTATTGATTCAATAGGAATTAATAGCTAAGGGGGTAGATGATACCATCATGACTGATATTTTTCTATAATCATTTTATCTATATTTTGTTTTTATGTAATTTTATAATAACAGCGTTTTAGAGTAATAATAAACTTCATTAATTACCGCCGTGTGATGCTTTTTGTGTCCTCGACCGCGTTATTTATTTATTTATTTATTTTCATGCGGCCCCTAAACAGCCGTAATCGGCCTTTTACAAGGGGCTCATTAACATAATAATAAGGACTATCACAAACATCCATGCCCTAGGTGAAGAAAAACCCACCTAGGCGGGATTCGAACCCGCGACCTTCGGATTGGCAAGCGAGGACGTTACCCTGCCACCACCGAGGCCGGTTATATGTGAAAACAGGGTTCCCCAATACTTTTAATCCAGTTATATCCAATTCGCGTAATAAAAACACGCGATATATCAAAAATGACTGTACTGAATATAAATTCAGACGGATTATAAATATATCTCTGAAACAATTCGTTATATGGAAAATGTTTCAAAGAAGTTATGGAAAAAACCGTCTACAACTTCGATAATGATAAATATTGACTTTAATGAAGCAGTATACGGGATAAAACAAACAAAAATAAAATTAAGTCACTAACTTTTATAAAGCTCGCAAAAAGTGTAAAAATAAAAATATATTAACAATTTACATAAAACGCACTGAATGAAAAATAAATTATTGAATTAATAGAGATATTGAATATATAAAAGTTATGTTGCAATTCTAATAATTAGTTCAGATGTCTTAAAGAATGCAAAATAACTTTTATATATTTTTATATTAATTATTAATAACAAAATTATTATATTTTTATTTTTACTCTTTTTGTGCTCTTTATAAAAGTTATTAACTTAAAATTTGTATTTTTATTTGTTTTCTTTTTCTTTTTAGTCATGTGAAATATATGAATATGTTTATATATTATTTAAAAATTAAATTTATCAACAAACTAGGGAGATGTCCGTTGAAATTCTACGGGAAAGATTTAAATTAAAATTTCGTAAATAGATTATCCAAGTCAATGGTACCCAATTACACGAAACCGGCAAAAACGCAAATCACTGGGAATGCGTCAAATGCTCGCGTAGAAAAAACCGATCTGTTTATCGATTCGACGCGTATTACAAAATCGATGGCAGAAAAACAAACTTTCGTTCTTTTAGGCGTTCGCTGTTTCAAGTCTAGACCTCCTACGAAGATTCTAAGTAATTCTAATATGCGAATGATTAATGTTGTACACATTCTGACGTATTCCTTCTCGTATATAACGCAACGAATCATTTCCCTCTCCTTCCTTATATCTCTCTCTCTCGTATTAAAAGCATTCAAAGCACGCTCTCACCCATAAGGGTTGAAATAACAATAGGATTTCGAGGTTAAATAACGTAACTCGTTGGCAAGGCAACATTCCGTTAAAATGGCAAGATATCCTCAAAGTATGTGAATTAAATGTTTAACATGACGGATTTCTAACTGTAGGCGGAAAAAATAAACAGAATAAGAAACTTTAGAATTTTTTCTTTAAAATGGTTCAGATCCGTAGATCGTAGGTTAATTATTTCTAATTTAGATTTCAAAAAGAATAAAAGCCTGCACGTCGAAAAGTCGATGTTTACGTGATATCTTACGGAGAATGGAAATGTCTTCCTTCGAGTCGAACCCGGGTCGTTCTTCCAAATATATTTTCGTCAATCACTTTTAATAAATGAATGTGAAGTTAATATAAAAGTTATTAATAAATGCCAAAACGGGAAAAAGAGGTGTGTTAAATTCCACTTCCTGTTGACCAATTTTAACCAAAAATAATTCATTTTTATTATCTAATAAAAAACTAAAATAAAAGTTTTGTATTGATTTGTTAAGCAGTTTTACAGTTAAAAAGCCCACAAAATTTCTATCACACACGGATATCATCGAGAAAATAGTGAAAACTCATTCAGGAAACCTTGAAACTATAGTGCTTGTCATCCTGGGTTCTCTCTTTCAATGGATTTCCCCGGGCTAAATGGTTTTCCCGTTTCCCGGGAAATCCATTGAAGATCCCGGGAATTCCTGGTGTATCATAAAGAGAATTTTACTCTCTAGCCTTTATCGTCCATGCGGTTCCTAAGGGACCACTAAGACTCTCTTTGTTTCGAATGGCCTAGTGTCACTTATAATGCAATAATAAGCATGAAATTTATATGGGGCACTCTCAAATAGGTACTTGCGCTCTCGTAAGAATATTTACAGTGAAACTTCGATTTTAAGTTCTCCGATTTTTCGTTTTACGCGACTTGACGCATTTTTCTTTCGGCTCCGGTGTTTGGTCCATAAGAATAATGATGAATTTTAACTGATTCCGCGATTTTGCGCTTTCCTCGAATTTACGACAGGAATTTCACGTCCGGATAATATGTAAACGCCCCCGATTTTACGTTTATAGTATTCCCAAATACAATTCAACTGAATCGTTTTCCCTATTCTCCAATTAAACAAGATGGAAAAGTATACTCCATAAATGGAATACACAGAGATTTCAAAGGCGTTCTTTATGGGAAATGCGTATGAAACGGTATCGAAAGATTGGGCGATTCTCGAAATTTTATCCCCGAAACCATAGTCTCGGGGCCTATCTTGTAGTAAATGTTGTTTTCTATCCAAATAAATGTTTAATCTGTTCCTCATAGATCATATAAGAGAATGGGAGAGAAATATGTGGATTTTTAATTGTTGATTGCTGAGAGAACCGTCTTTGCGATCGATGTAAACAAAATATGCGATGTTTTGCTCGGGATTTTCTCGAATTTCTAACTCGGAAACCATAACTCGTGATTACCTGGCCTCGCGGACTTTATATTTCATTGTTGCTTGACGGATGCCATTTAACGAGATACGAGTATAAGTTTATTAAAGTAGTTATGTAAAGTGGAAGTTCTAATTGACGGATTCAGTTCAAAATCCCAATTGGCCGATAAATTTGAATAAAGATCACTCATACCTAATTAAATTAGAATCCGTCCAACGGTTTAGGAGATAAAAGTTACGACGGACGGACGGACGGACAGGGGGGCCAGACGTGCTCATAAGGCGTTCCGCTATTACCGCTTCGCTGGTAAAGAACGCCTACAAACTATATTGGTGTATTCCATATTCAAAATCATTTAGGGGTTACGAAAACGAAAACTGCTGAAGACCACTGCGCTATGGGGTGTGGGTTGATATTGTATACAGATTGTCTCCCAAATTGAGCACATTTTGACAAACTGTTTGAGGTAACAAAGTTCCGGTTTTTTCTTACGGCTCATCATGCATTCAGTATTTTTTCATTGTATCAATTTATAATGGAACTCCGTCCCTGTTGCATTCCTTCAGCGCACTGGCTACATTTTAAGTTTTCTTCTAGTATGTTTAAGGTAATATCAGAGAGTAGTAATTTCTGAGCTTCAGCCATTTATCTGTAGTTGTAGACGCTCAATTCAGGTTAGTGCAAACATCTCTCATTATGGTTTCTCCATAAAATTATAGTTTGTGAAACGTGTTTTTTAATTTAAATAAAAATTTGCAAATTATTTTTTTATATTTCTTATTACAATATTAAGTGTAAGAGTTGCAGTTGCAGTTCTGAAGTTTTTCTCCTGCTCCTCATAACGTCATGCCGCACAATCAAAAACAAAGTGAATCAAAATCTTGGAAATATTTCGATCGTTTGGAAGGAATGGAATTTGCCAAGTGTAAAAAAATGTCAAAAAGTAATCAAGTGCAAAGGATTTTCCACCAGTGAACTCCATCGATATTTGAAAAGTGCCCACAGTGAAGCGGAGAGTGAACTCGCAAGCACAAAAAGACAATGTGAGGTACATTGTACGTCAAGAAAGATTAGCGTCCAATCAAAATTGACTTATTTTCTTAAATAAGAGGGTAGGGAAGAAATGTTGGCAAAACTAGCGTCTCTTGACGGTTTTTCAATCAATGCAATTGTTAATAGTGAATTTATCAAAAAATCTTTTACTTATAAAGGTATGTATCTATCAAAAAATTCTCATCAAGTAAGGAACATGATTCGCAAACAGTACCTTACTGTGAAACAAATAATTGTTTCCGAAATGGCTGAAAAAGTGTCCGAGGGTGTAAGATTCAGAATTTCCTTGGATGAATATACTTCTCTTCGAAATTGTAGGTATTTCAATATCAATCTTCATGCTAATAATGAATTCTGAAATTTGGGCATGGTGCTTATATTTGGGTCCCAAAATAGTTTAACTAGTGGAGAATAAACTTGCAGAATTCGAGTTATGTTTGAAGAAGCATGAGATAGCTTGCGTTACTGATGGAGCAAGCGTAATGATAAAATTTGGTAGATTAAGTGATGCTGAACATGAACTGTGTTTTGCACATGGGTTCCATTTAACTGTTTGTGATGTTCTGTACAAAAGGAAATCTCATTCAAGTCCTACGACTGTAATCAGAAACGAATACGAGGAAAGAGCAAGTTCAGAGGAAGACTCTTTCGAAGATGTCGATTTTTCAACTGCTGTCGATGATTCTTCGAAAAATATTGAACTCACAGATGGTTGTGAAAATGGTGTGAGCATTGCCAGCACAATTGAAAAAGTGCGAAAATTTGTGAAAATGTTTCGCAAATCGCCAGTAAAGAATGAATTGCTGCAAAAATACGTAAGAACTGAGCATAATGGCGTGCTTCAAGTGAAAATTGATCCAAGAACAAGGTGGAATACATTGCTTGACATGCTAGAGAGATTTGTTTCGTCAAAAGCATGCATTTCTAAGGCACTCATTGGCCTGGGAATCTCGATGGATATTTCTGAAAAAGAAATTCCAAGTTATCAATCTCATCTTTTGATATCTTCGTTAAAGCCAGTTGCTATTGGAGTTAAAAGGCTTAATGGGAGAAATGCAACTCTATTTCTGCTGAAGGTGTTTCACATTTATCTTAGATGAATGAAGCAATCGATGCCGAAAAGGCTGAAAGAATATAGAAAGACGAACTTGGTAGGTTTACTGCACTATTTGAATAATCCTTTGTTCCATTCGAATCCACCAAATTCGTATTTTCCATTTCCGTCAAAATCAATCCTACGATTCACTGTTTATTATAAGCAGTGAACCAGGGGAAGAGGAAGTTTCGACAGATCGCACCAAATCCACGATTCAAACTTGCCCAATTCCCCATGAGTTCGTCACTACAAAAACAATTGTCACTTGTTGAAAAATTAGATGCCGCCATTGAAACAGTAATCGGTCAAGCAGAGGTTAGTCATAGTTACGATGTCAGTAGCACTGCTAAAGAAATAGATGTATTCAAATCAACTGGTAAACGCACGGCTAATTTATACCTCCTTTTTGGTGCTCTTTTAACAATCTCTCCTACGTCAGTCGAAGCGGAGAGGGCCTTCTCTGCAGCTGGTCATTTCATTACCAAAATACGCACATAACTGAGTGATCGTAGTGTGAACACCTTATGTTTTCTTAAAAGTTACTGTAAATCAATTAATAGGAAATAAGAAATGGAACACTGTTGTCAATATAATTTTGTACCTGTGAGAAATTTATACTAATGTTATAGAATATAGATTATAGATGTCTCAATTTATATTTTATTTAACAACCGCGTGTATTGGTAACTATATTTTTATAATCAATATGATAATCAAATTTCAGGTGAATAAATAAACGATAATTTCAATTATTTTATATTTTATTCGAGTAATCCATATTTGTAAATGATTTTAGCAAATTTCTTCGAACTTCTCATGGTCCCGGGATCGATTAACAACCGGGAAACACAAGCACTAGTTTAAAAATCAATATGTAAGCCTTTGGTCTGATAAGAGGTTCAAATAAATAAAATGGAGTAATTTTCTACTAAAACATTAAATAACCCGAATGGATGTATAAAAATCCTAAAGCTAGAGTAAAATTACTTAATAAGTTTCATCGGTTCATAAAAAAGTTAGTAACACTATTTCTATTTCATTCTTCCTTTTTATAATGTTTAAAAGGTTTTATACCAACCCCGGGTCATGAACAAAAAATTGGTAATCTTTTCTATATTTTTCTTTCTTTTTGAATGATTTTTAAATTGTTTATTGGAATCCCGGGATTTATAATGTTGAATCCCGGGATTGTGAAAGAACCGGGAAATGACAAGCACTACTTAAAACGTGAATTTCTTTGAATCTCGAATTCCTTTAATTTCTCGAAAACAATACTTTCTCTGTACAGCGTATGGAGAAAATCAAAATTGACTCATCTCTACATTAGCTAAATCAAAGGAAAAGAGTTGAAGCAACATATTTTTCGTCAACCGCTTTCCTCCCTACATAAGTTTCATGCCAGAGCGTTAATTGTATCCGATCACCATTAAGAGGAGATGAAGCTTCATGAAATAGGTTTACCTATCATACCAAATACTTTCTTAGATTTAGCGATTGATTGCCATATTGCTCTTTCTGATCACTCTTCCCTCAAACATGTTTGTGCTAATACCCTAACTACTCATCTTCAATCACCCCCGCCAGCTAAAGACAGTGAAATCTCCAACTCCAAAGTGATTAAGATAATTCGTAATGCAGCGCTATCGGATGATCTGGTCATCACAAAAGCCGATAAAGGAGATTGCACAGTAATACTGGATAGAGCATGTTATGTTTCTAAGGGTGGTCGGCAACCTATTTTTGATGGCGGGTCAATTAAATGTTTTGGGAAAATGCGACGAATCGATTAAAAAAATTGAATGAAAAGAAAAATCAAACCTGGATGTTTGTACAAGCTATATTTAGCAATTGAATTATTCTCTTATTTTCAAAACGTTAATCCTTCTGAACATGTTTACCTTTGTGGGTCACTCAAATCATGATGGCGGGTCACTCATTGACCCGCGGGGCATAGGTTGCCGATCATTGCTTTAGACCAGGGGTTCCCAACCTTTTTATCATGCGACCCTTAATTGATCAACAATAGGACCTCGCGACCCGTACCAGTACTTCGCGACACGTACTTCAGTAAATACGCCACTGCTATTGTAACGTTACTGCACCGCAATTTTGATCGGTCTCGGTTATATAGCGAAACCCATGTTATTCTGTTGCTCTGGTATTTCCGCTTTTCCCCATCTATTTTCGCACATAATTGCCAAAAACTTCGAAAGGCCAGGGTGACTTGCATCGGCTGATAGCCTGCCCCTTGACTGATAAAGGTTAGGCAGTGTTCTAATAATATATAGCAGGGTTAGGAAAACCTGCTTACCTGCTTCCTAAGTTCGAGAGCCGCAAGACGCATATTTTGCGAACAAAGATGTATGAACAGTAAACATAACTTGTATTCGAAGCAATACCGAGAGAATGCATGTCCCTTAAGCATCTCCAAAACGTCTTAATCGCACCGCGTTATTGCATTCTGACGTGATAAGCCTTAATACGCCCTTTAGTGTAAATGAACAAGAGCCGCAGGTTACGTTGAAAGAGCTACATGCGGCTTGCGAGCCGCGGTTTGGCCACCCCTGATACATACGAGTAGATACAAACTGAGTGTCGTGAAAGTTTTCTTCCGATGACCCTCCGCGACCCTACTGAAGACCTCCGCGACGCTGACAATGGGTCGCGACTCGAGGTTGGGAACCACTGCTTTAGACCATCAACTAAGTGTTAAGAAAGCCATTTCCATTTAGTAGGTTTCAGCTGAAAGCCTCGTCTTTTGTGTATTAACCCTCCCAGGTTGTGCTGTCATCCGAAAATTCATCCTTATAATATAATTTGTCGATTGTTCGTCATTCCGCGATGTCTGATCAGTCATGATCATACAAGCGCCTCCGATGGTGACAAATTCCAGATCAGAAACTACGATTTCGAGGACTTTTTCGCAATACACCGGGGTCTTTCTCGAGCACATTTTAAATATGATATCGTCTATCATATGATCATGGGTTCATTTCCAGGATCTTTCATTTTCTCCATTTCATCAATACGGGTATGAGAGTGTAGCATTTTAATCATTTGCATTTAAAAATCACTTAGAATCATGACACCAACTAGGTATTTTAACGGTTCTATAGTTGAAAGAACAAAGTTACTTTGGGAATTCGAATCCGTGCAGAATTAGCGGAAACGCATATATATATATATATAATATCAGAAAAAACGTTATTTTTTCAGGATTTTAACAATGCTTTCATATGGGGAACAGTTTAACGTTTTGTAGGATTACTTTGTGCCTGCGTTTCCCGCTCGTCTCTCGATTACGTAAGTAAATAACTACCATGAAATAGCAGGTTCTTACTTATCACATAATACGTATCCATGCTAACTTGGTGTGTATTTTACTTTAGTCGATTTTTAAAGGCAGCATGTAATACATCATATATGCTGAGAGAGCTGCATTATGAGGGAGGAGGAGATAGTGAGGGAGACTGGGAGGGTGAGGAGGAGAACGGGTAACGGCAAGAGAGAGGGAGAGGTAAATTGCGGACGATGCCTTAATCCCCTTGAGGAAGTTTGGCGGGAAAAGGGAACCAGTAAATTGCGGACTAACCGGGGAATTTCAACTTGCAGTTTCGAAAATAACGGAGTTGGCAGACTAACCGGGGAAAATCCAATGGGGCATCATAGGAAATCCCAATTAGGTAGGCTAGTGAATTTTTGTCATACGTGCATCAGTTTCCTCGCAGTATTAACCTTAACCATAGTTCTCGTGCAGTGTTATACTGCGTTAGTAGTCCAGTGATGGAACTTTGTAAATCATTTTCCCAAAAAGGAAAGGGTTTGTTGATTGTGGACGAGTTCACGTTTTCTGAGAAGAAACTTCTGAAAAATGGCGAGATTTCTGGACATCTACAATGAAATCGTGTAGAGCAAAAATCTTTTCATTAGGAGAGCGAGGTGTCATTATATATATATAATATCCTTATTCTGTACGTTGGTCTGTCCGTCCGTCCGTTGGTCCGCCGGAACGCTCTATAGAAAGGAGAACACTTAAAAATACCTTTTTTCACTTGCAGGATTTTTTCTTTTGCAAAATTAAATTAGAAGTAATTGACCTACGATTTTCGGACCTGGACCATTTTAAAGAAAAATAAACAGATTCTTATTCATATCGTCGACTTTTGCCTTCGGTTCGAAATCGCTCAAGTTATACGTTTAAATCACATTTATTGGAACATTTTAAGCTTTTTAAAGATATGTTGTCTTGCCGACCGAGTCATTGTTAAACCTCGAGATTGTATTGTCGTCCTTATACTATATGCGTAAGGAAAGTGTGTTTTGAATGCTTTCGTACGAGAGGGAGAGAGGCGCCCGAATTATTTATAATTAAAATCCTGTTTTTCATTAATTTCTTTTCAGTTAACTTCACATTGAAATCTTTGATAATTAACTATTTTTATAGTTATTTTCATATTTTTTTTGCAGTGCATCTTATAATTAACCGGAGTTATACATTCGCATCGCATATATGAATCACGTAAAAAGCCATTCCTTAACATGCAGAACTTTTTCGTTTACATTTTAAACTATTTCAAGGATGGGGCATTTAACTTAGTTATGCAAGAGAATAATTTAAATCTCATTCGTAAATCTCCAAAAATTACGTTTTA
Source organism: Tanypteryx hageni (assembly GCA_028673005.1). Lineage (NCBI taxonomy): Eukaryota > Metazoa > Arthropoda > Insecta > Odonata > Petaluridae > Tanypteryx > Tanypteryx hageni. The sequence continues at coordinate 4,854,744 of CM054117.1, forward strand.
ATATGATTTGTTAACGTTTTCACGCATTTAGTTTATATTCGACCACTTTTGTCTCAATTGTTGAATTCTATTCTTGTCCTCGTAATAAATGCACCAATTTAGTCATTTAACACGGGTCAGACTTTTATATATGGGTATAACTTATTTAATGAATCTATTAAGTAATTAGAGGGAGGAAAGAAAAGAGAAGGGGAATTAGCAGAAACTGAGAAAGAGGAAGAGGACGTAGCATTTGTATAGGATTAAAAGGAGCTGCAGTATAAAAATAACAATAATAAATTAAATTTGATTATAAAAAATGTTATACTATTGAATCATGCGCCATTGCCAAATGGTGGGAATTTATACAACTAAATATAGGTCACGTAATTTTCAATGGATTTCTTTGACTGATAATACAGCAAATATTTCGAACCGAATTTCAAATAGGAGTGAAAAAATAGCATATGATGACTATTATTTAAATTTCTTTAGCTAAATAGATTTTCAGGAAAATTTTCAAAACTAATGTTGTTAAAAGGAAAGTACGATCTTAAAATATAGTTAAACACATTGCAATTCATGTAAGTATTTAGTTAATAGTAAGTAAGTTATTACACATTTTTTCCTTTGATGGTAAATTGACAGTTCGTTCACATTTTATCCTGTTTTTACGAGTTAATAAGAGTAAAGTAATTCATTTATTAAGTTAAATTCTATACGTTTTAAATAACTTATAATTTGATAAAATATTTCAAGTAAGTTTCAGCTACTTCTTTATGCATTATATCTTATTATTTCGATTTTCCTCTTATTTTCAGCAAATATTTGGATAATCATTTGGCCTCTCTACTAATAATTACTTAAACAGTATACTTAAAACAAAGATAACTTTCAAAAACACTGATTTGATTGCGCATGAAAGCCAAACCAGATCATAGCATATCCTACTGATTTTTCATGTCGATATCATATATATTTGCAATACTTTTATGATAATCCCGTCATGTTTGACAGGCAATTACGCTAGTAATATAATAAGATGAAGTCTTGTGTAAGGTGACGCAAGTAAAACATTAAGAATAATTAAAACAAGTTAAGGCTAGTGAAAACTCGAGTAACATTTTTAAAAAGAATTTTAAAAAATTTAACCACACAGGATTTCATTAGTAATCTGCCAGTCCTAAGTCTGAAAAAAGTGAGAAGGGAATCTTTCGGCAGCCCGCAATTTACACGAAGTGTTAGTCGATACCCTAGGCGGGTCCGCAATTTACACGAAGTGTTAGTCGATACCCTAGGCGGGTCCGCAATTTACACGAAGTGTTAGTCGATACCCTAGGCGGGTCCGCAATTTACACGAAGTGTTAGTCGATACCCTAGGCGGGTCCGCAATTTACACGAAGTATTAGTCGATACCCTAGGCGGGTCCGCAATTTACACGAAGTGTTAGTCGATACCCTAGGCGGGTCCGCAATTTACACGAAGTGTTAGTCGATACCCTAGGCGGGTCCGCAATTTACACGAAGTATTAGTCGATACCCTAGGCGGGTCCGCAATTTACACGAAGTGTTAGTCGATACCCTAGGCGGGTCCGCAATTTACATACGCCCGGGACGAGAAAAGGAGAATGGGAAGAACGCAGGAGATGTCTTTATTTTAGTACTGTATTAATGTATTACCGTCATTTTTGACGAGTAATTACTCTAGTAAATATAAAGCTCGATCAGGCCTGCAGTATCAAGCGCTTATTCTCCATCTCATAATTTAGTGACCAAATGGAATTTTTTGGTGAATGGTCTCTAAATCCTTTCTTCCAAATATGTTGTCGTGAATTACATTTACCTAACTAATGAACTCAAGGATTTAATTTTACTCCTTAATTCCAAGTTAACGTCCTTCGATTTCTCGAACTTGGGATTTATTCCGGTAGGTGAAGTCATCCAAGTGATTGTAAACCAGCAATTAAAATTCCAACATAAATCGAGGTTTGTTCACGTCCTGGTGCCTCTGGTTGGAATATGCACTGGTCAGAATTACTCTTTGTTTAACTATAACTTCATTAAACAAAAAGAATCCAACGGTATCTTTCTCTTTAAGCGGATATATTTATAGAACATTTAGAATGTAAGCTATTTTATTCTGGTTCGCTCATACTACCTTACATCGATTATGTTACGTGGATAATAGTAGTGAAGATGACAGCTTAGCTGTCGGAACATTAGTGTAGAAAAAGTCTTCAGGACATATCAATGAAAACCGCGACAAAATCTGAAAAAAACCGGGTTATTTGGTCACCTGGGTATTGCCTTTAAAATTAAGTAAAAATTTCCATAAAATACTTGTTCCTTACTATCATTTGTTGTTAAATATGTTTTTGCTCAAATAAAATTTAATAACAAGCACTTGTTTATTCGGATTTGAGGTTTCAAAGAACGTCGCGACTCTTACAGAAATTCTTTACGACCTCCAGATTAGTTCTTCACGAACCTTAAGGCGACGGCGACCCACAAGTTGAGAAACATTAAAGTAGCACCTAAAATTTACAGCGGAACTCCCTCATGAAAAGCATGGATGTACATAGATATAACGAAGAATTTTATGAGTAAGGTTCGAAAAGCAGAGACGTGGACGGTAAGGAGTAAGGAGGAAAAACATTTCGAAAGTTTTGAGATGTGGGTATGGAGGAGGATGATTAAAGTGAAATGGACAGAGAGGAAGAGAAACGAAGAAGTATTAGAAATGGTTGGAGGAGAAATGACGCTAATAAAAATAATTAGGAATGTGGGTGACATAATAGTGGAGGTTTAAAGTGCTGGAGGGTTGAGTAGGCCCAATGCAAGTTCCGCGGGTAAGGAGAGAAAACTTCTCAAGTGTGTTCAAACAGTATCAGACGAAATCTCCGTCTCATCTCCACTCTACAATATACACTCAATCTCATCTCTTTTGCCGCAGTACTAATACGCACAGCAAGAGAGACAATGAGAGACTGAATGGTCGCCTTGCGGTGTAGTGGAGAACTTTCTTTCATTTGTACTGCACTGGCCGCGTAACCGCATAAGAACGAATCAAAGACGCATAAAAAGAAATCCTGATAGCAATAAGTATGTCGTATAATAGCGAATTCCCATAAAGCGAACCCGCATAAAGAGAGGGAAACTTGTATTTAGAAATTAAAATTGCGTAAATACGTTTATAAATTGACCAACTTAGGAGGGAAAGCGATTTTTAATAGACAGAAAGGCATAATCGGGCAGAGGCGTTTCGCTGTTTTATGACGTGCGTTCGTTCAAAGCATATCGTTTGGTTTCAATTACTCCATCGCACGGAACGCGTCTATTTGTGATACACTGTACACTCTCTTAACTCGTTTGATAATGTCAACAAATGAAAGAATATCATTATAAATACCACGGCACCAAATATTTCTATAGAAACTTGTTGCAAAGAGGTGGACTTGTAATAAACTTTCCGAAGCTCATAAAAGTAGCTTTACTTCAAGCATCACTCGGTCACACTTCGAAGCATATTTCGATAGAAATCTTTGGCACTGTTGTTTCAGAAAAAATCTCTTAATTTTTTGTCATAAACAAAAACATGATGTATTTCAAAATAAGGGCGAGTAAACACTTCATGGATCAAGGATTGTTTTAAAATGCTTTAATAACGTTGTTGTAAAGACAGCTTAATTCAATGTAACTTTTATATTGAACGGTTTTTTCAAACCTCCTACAGCTTGGGAGTTCTTCGTGTGAAAGCAATTTCGGGAGATTTGTGGGACGATCTCTCTCTATCAACATGTTAGCCTTGGTAGACAGATGGTTCGAGTTTCTGCCAACGGATACTAAGGGCGCGGGTTCGAATCCCGCCTAGGACATGGATGTTTGTGCTTGTAACATTAGGGTTATACGTAAGAATGGACATTATTGTCTATATATCGCCCTCAATAAAGACGGATTATTATTATTATTATTGTTAGCAGATGAAAAAAATATGCCTCAGATATGTACGAGACCTCAACACGCTCGACAAGTTCATTAAAAATTGGAGAGCGTAACAACTCACACTAAAGTGAAAAATGATAATCCGAATGATTTCTCTCTCATTATTCAAGCGTTAATACATCTTCGAAAAAAACAGAAAATCATGGGGTGAGCGAATAACACATCCTCAACAGCTACGGTCGAACAGATTGCAATAATAAGGCAGCAATACAAGGAGGCGCGCTCCATAGCCAGAGTAGCAATGCGTAATGCGTTTAACAATTATAAAAAGAAGGTTTTACAGGAAAACTTGAAAGAGAACCCAAAAGCATTTTGGTCTTACGTCAGGGAAGTTCAAGGTAGGGGCCCCACTATTGCGTCACTGCGGTCGGAAACGGGAAACGTATTTCACGATAGTATGGATAAAGCAAACCTATTAAATCATCACTTTCAGAAAGCTTTTACTCGTGATGACGATGAATGTGAAACCCCTATTCCTATGAGTCAGGGCGATTCGATGGAAGATTTGGTATTATCGGAAAATGGCATCGCGCTCCAACTTCATTCAATTAAGCCAAATAAATCTCCTGGACCGGAGGAAATTCCCGCGCGCGTAATGAAAGAATTAGCTGCTGAAATCGCGCCGTATTTGAAAATTATATTCGAGAAATCCATTAGAGAAGGAGTAGTTCCTAAAGATTGGAAGGTGGCACATGTTACGCCCATCCATAAGAGTGGCGACAGAGAGAACCCCGAAAATTATAGGCCGATATCCTTAACTTCATTATCGTGCAAGATACTTGAGCACATAGTCTTTAGCTCTGTAATGCGCTATTTAGATAGTCATTCATTGCTTAGCGGATGCCAACACGGATTCCGGAGAGGTAGATCATGCGAAACGCAGCTCGGCCTGTTCGTGGACGATTTGTTGCGATGCGGAGAGAAAAATACTCAGGTCAATGCCATATTCATTGATTTCAGGAAGGCGTTCGATAAAGTATCTCATAGGAAATTAATTGCGAAGTTAGGACAATGTGGTATCAATTCGAAAGTTGTCGGTTGGGTGAGAGACTTCCTCTCGAATAGGGAACAGATAGTTGTCATCGATGGGAAATACTCGTCCCCCGTTAAAGTTGCTTCGGGTGTTCCTCAGGGAAGTGTATTGGGCCCTCTGCTCTTCTTAATCTATGTAAATGATATGTGCTCGGTTGTTCGTAGTAAAATTAGGCTTTTCGCCGATGACACCGTTCTATATAAAGAAATAAAAAATCAGGAGGACCATCAGTCTCTGCGTGAAGACTTAAGAGCCATTTCAGCGTGGTGCAAAGAATGGCAAATCGAAATTAATTATACTAAATGTGCCGCAGTCACGTTCTGGAAAAGTAAGAACAAAGATTTAGGTTTTAAATAAAATAGATGAAATGAGTATTCGACAAGCTGAGTATGTAAAATATTTAGGAGTAACCATTTGTCGAGATCCTTCGTGGGACATGCACATTCGTCGAGTTATAGGCGCGGCCAACAAGAAACTGGCATTCATAGGTAGAATAGTACGGAACACTACAGAGAAAGTACGCGAAACATGCTACTTATCACTGGTAAGACCACAAGTGGAATACGCAGCGAGCATATGGGATCCGTACGAGAAGGGACACATAATTCAACTAGAAAGAGTACAGCGCAGAGCAGCCAGATTTGTAAAACAAAAGTACGAACATAAGGAAAGCGTCACCTCTTTATTGAGCGATTTGAACTGGGTATCACTGGAGGACCGTAGATTGCACTCAAGGTTGAAACTTCTAGAGAAATATAGGTCAGAATGTCTAAAAGAGGAGGTAGTGGGAATAATTGTGGCACCGACGTATATAGGTAGAAATGATCGAGACGATAAAATACGTGAGATCGATTGTAGGACGGAGCGTTATCTACGCTCGTTCTTTCCGAGGACAATAAGAGATCACAATAGGAAATTTCGAATTGCGTTAGACAATCTTTAGGTAGGATTTGGTGCATTGCACCCCCTGCCACCCACCAACTTGGTGAATTGCAGGGTAACTTGTAGATGTAGATGTAGAATACCGCATTTTATTTGTTTAGCCACTCCAATTAAGTGTTCTTAGAGATTATAAGCGTTTATACGAGAAGACATTCGGACAGTTGTATATTTCCGTTTCCTCCGTTAACAAGGTTGCGACAAAAGGCGAGAGCGAGGATGTTCTTGCTGCAGCACAAGTCCGTTTATTCCATGAATGAAACGCAACTCGCCCGAAAAAAGGCAACCAGAAAAGGAAGTATAGTTAAGAACATGCATTTGCCCGTGACTCAAGAACGATATATTTCCTTTTCCCAAAGGCGAGTCGCGTTTCGGTCCGCTTAACAGTTGCCGGGAGTCGAAAGAGAAACAAGGGGAGCGAGACGCCGTTCACATTTCTATTCACGCCGTTGCTAAGAGCATAAATAACAGGGAGTCGAAGCGAAACAAAAGTCTCTCTGCTCACGCAGCAGCGAACGTTCGTTTCAATATGTCGTCACAATTGCCGCGAATCAATGCATATGTTACCGGTAAAATATGAAACCCGGAATTGTGTAGAATTCCTAGGCAATTTATACAATGTCCTTAACTTTTAGACTAAGTATGAAATAAATCGTAACAGGATAAACAGTCTACGTTTCGGGCATCCAATCACCGCTGGCGTGGTGAGGGAGAGATACGTTTAGTCAGGGCACCGCAGGCGCCCAACACTCGTTCAATCTCCAGTGTTATTCCCTTGGAGTGAATAAAAGAAGACCGGAAATAGCAAGAATCTGTCCGGAGGGAGGGAGGGGGGGGGGTCAAGTGCATGCGAGGCAATAAACAGCGTGGCTTAAAGGCTGGTTCACACTGGAGGGACGGCCGCAGGATGGTCGCGGTTGAGACATTTTAGACCAAATGTAAAAATCCTATTTTCAACGGGGATTCTATTGAGAAGTCCCAAGTGCGTTCAGGCTTGTAGGGGAGGACGCGGCAAGCCCTCGGCACGAACCCCTTGGGTCGCTCAAGGAGGCAACTTTTGTTAACTATACCAATAACGGTAGCTTCGAGTGAAAGGAGTTTCTCCAAATTAAAACTGATTCAAAATTACTTGAGATCAACGACTTCTTAAGAGCGATTGAGTGGACTTGCAATGATATCGATAGAGCATGATGTTTAAAAAAATAAAATAAAATCTGAAGATCTACTACATGATTTTGCCTACTCAAAAGCTTGGAAACAAACTTTGTTGTAAAAAATGTGCACAATTACATTTATTTTTCTGTAAATATAGGCTATGCTTTTGTGACTTTTTTCTAAAATTTTTATGAATTTTCATATTTAGTTTTCTGTAAATATACGGCGTTTTTTATTTAATTAATAGTTTATTCATAAACAAAATGAATGCAACATTAGGATAATTAGACCCTATTAAAATACTAAACAATCAATTTTTAATAAGGAATTCATATATCCATGGGACGCCTAAATTGAAATCTGCTTGGGGCGCCAAAATGCATCGAGGCGGCCCTGCTATGGCAAAATAAAGAGAAAGAGAAAGAGAAAAGAGAAAAACGGAATTTTTGAGTAAAGATAGTGCTCTCAAGTACAAATGTCGACAGATTACCATTCTTACGTACCATTTCTATTCATTAATGGCCATGTTGGCTGCCTTCTTGAAGACAGAAACCCTCGAGACCATTTGAATTCCCAGGTCCCGAAGCGGTGTTGTCAAGTCATAATCACTCCGATATATAGGTGAAACGCGGTTTTCTTAAACAATACCGTGGGAACGCCAATAAAAAACTATTTCGGTGTAGTTTTCACAGGGAATACGAATAATTCATCAAATAATACTTATCTTAATCGACTATTCTGAAATAAAATTGAGGCAGTGTTTCTTGACCTGAAATCATACCTTCCCCTGAGAGGGTTGCCTTCGATCCGACCCTTCGCGAGCGAAGGGTCGAAACCTTCACCGCGACGATCTACTGCTCTTCAAAAGCTGGGCATAGTCCCCTCTAGCCAGGTATATTTCTGTTTGCCCCACACATAAGCATAAGCCAACAGCATTGCATATTAACATTCGTCCTATTAATGCTTTGCCTAAATTAATTTCCGCTTTTTATACAATTCCTAGGCATTGTATAGAATCCCTAGGTATAATATAAAAGATTAGATCAAAACACGCTTATTTCAAACTTCGCCAAAAACGTTTAGGCATTGAATAGAATGCCTGGTAATTTTATACAATGCCTGGTTTTTACACTTTTCCGGTAACATATACATTCGGCGAAGCAAAAGCAGCTTTTAAGTAGATATATAAATACCGAAAACGATCAAAGGCCTCCCTCGAAATATAGCAGACTATTACGGCCACAAAACAATACCACTTTGATATTTGCATAGGACAATTGCGGCGACAAGATGACACGACCGGAGATTAGCGAAAGGCGGGGGCAGTCGAGATGATGACCTCATCCGCGGAGACAGAGACGAAAGAAGGAACGCAAATGGGGCGAAAAAGGGACATCGTAAGAATACTCTGCAAGTAGGGAGTGCGTGTGGGATGTATGGGGCGGGGGAGGAGGAAATGTGGGGAGAGGGTGGGGGAGGGAGGGAAGAGCGGAAGGGAGAGCGAGTGAGTGAGTGGCAGGGAAGTGGAGTCGGGAGGGACAAGATTGGTGGAGTCGAGAGGGACAGGAGCGGCGAGGCCGGACGCTAATCACCCTCGGAGCGCGACGGAAGAGGGAGATACAGAGAGGCACGGGACCGACGCCACCGATTCTCAGTTGTTTCGGCTGGGATTCCGCGGAGGGAGGAGCGACTGTATCCAGGGGGCATCCAAGAAGGTAAGCGACGGCCATATTATATTCGCTTCGCGACCAATATTCCATCGGTCGCCTTTGATATTTCGAGGAGATGTTTTGAAGCGCCTATCGAACCACTGAAGATGTCGTCGGAGAACCCTCTTGCCTCCCTTTCGGATATGCGGCCCAAGAGTTCCATTTTCGGTGGCTCCTAAGTCGAAGCGTCGCCGACTCTTTTTTGTTCCTCCCATTTTTCGCGATTTCCTAACGCGTTCACGAAAACTGCTGATTTGGAGCCGCAGCGCCAGGAAAGCGGAAGTGCGTTCGCGGGAAAATTTAGCGGCGGCGGGATTTTCCGAGCGCGTGATCGCAGGCGTACGATGCGCGATGAAAAACCCGATTGTGGAAATACTTTCCATAATGCGGAAAAGTTTCTAAGAGCGTTTTCTCAAAAAGGAAAACTCGCTCGCGCTATCGCTTTGCCTTTACGTGCGACTTTTTTCACGTTCAGCCTTATTTAAAAGAATTCGTCCGAAAATTCTACTTTTGCAGTTCGAAAAATAATTATTTGAATGCTTATTATACGGTCCACATCGTTCCTAAAATATAATCGATTGTCTAGGAACTGCTTTACTAAAGAAAAAATCGTTCGAGTAAACGTATTTCATCTTCGAAGCGCTAAGTGGCGATTGGCCGATCGCTTGATGGATTCAGAAGCTACGATTGGCGGATTCCCAGTGGGGACGGCCAATTTGCTGCTTTCGTGTGTTCACTCGACCGTTTTATCGCCACAGGATCTAACTAGATCGCCCATTATGTCTCGGTTGCTGTTTTGCGCCAGCGAATATGACACAATTGTTTCTCTAAATTCACAGATCGTCGGGAAAATTAATTTGTATATGTAATTGTAATGAAATTTTTAAATCTCCGAGACTTAGGAAGATTTTAACGGGAGATTTTTTATCGCTGTTCCTAAAAGAGAGGATAAAAAATCGAAATTTTCTTTCTTAAAATTTTTCTGATAATTCTATCTTTGATTCGAAATTCTAGAAAAATATTAATTTTCGCCAACAAGAGTCTTTGGGATAATTTATATAAATTCTGTACGACCCTCTTCTTCGTCGAAGACGTCTCTGTTAGATAGATATCTTATACTTGGAAACACCGTCGCCGCAGGCAATCGGGACGATTGCCGTAACACACGTGATAACACATACAAAGGAAGGCGAATGAAATATCCGACCACGCAGGACGAAGAGGAGCGCGATATTGCCGAAGGAAATATTTCCATCCGTTGGGATCGGAGGACAAGCGACGGCTTATTGAATGCCGAGAAGAGCCAAACGGAGAAAAGAGGAGGCCGAGTTAATAAAATTTTATAAATGAGTGTCTCAAATAACAGAAACACACAAACTCCCTTAATAATCCATAAATATTTCCTCCAAGTTTGAATATGTTTTGTACGGAGTAACACTCGTCAAAACTACGAATGACAAAATATTGTTTATATTATTTCATAGGAATTGTTACCGAAATTGCATATATCGATCGAGGTGATGGCAGCAATGAAAAGCAGAGAGTGTTCGCTAGGGCGGAATTGGGCGTTTAATTCGGTGCCCAACCCATCGTCCTCAAAAGAGTTCTTTGGAAGGACGACGGCCGGATCAACATTTGGTCCACGAGAGTAAACTCAACGGTCGGGAAAAGTCGAATCCAGTCCCGATGGAACGATCCCGCGATAGATCTCTCTGAAGCGACAGTTCCTTTCCCGTGGAGCGGAGGAAGCGGGCGTAACCCCAAATACATTAGCAGCGAGGCGTACAAACTCCAGATTCTGGAAAAATAGTCTTAAAATATAACAAAAAACAAACTTTCTGGTTTCATTCCACCCCCCTCGAACCGAGAGCGAGTGGTACGGTCGGGAGCCGTCGGTCGGTCACTCGGAGAAAGCATGTCGAGGGAGAGAGAAAGAGGCGAAGATTTTTTGGGGAGGGGGGAAGAGAGGGTGGGCGGAAGGGGGAAGAGTACGGTGGGGGGAGGAAGGGGACGGTAGGGGGAGGAGGGGCACGGTGGGGGGATGAGGGGGACGGTAGGGGGAGGAGGGGCACGGTAGGGGGAGGAGGGGCACGGTGGGGGGAGGTGCAAGGTGTGGGGAGGGGGACGGCGGGAGGAGGAAGGGGACGGTGGGTGGAGGAGGGGGACGGTGGGGGGAGAAGGGGCACGGCGGGGGGGGGGGGGAGGTGCAAGGTGTGGGGAGGAGTTTCAAGGTGGGGGGAGGGGGACGGTGGGGGGAGGAGGGGGACGGATTTAGGCGCGATTTTTGAACGCTTTCCGTAGCGCCACTTCTGGCACACGGCGATGAGGATCTCTGAAAAATGAAATTACCCAACGTGAGCCCCAAAAAACGTTTCTCTCGCTATAGAGAATACGAATGGAACGACCACAAAGCCTCACTACCGCCCAAAGAAGTAGTTTAAACCTGTGAGAGTGTCGACGAGATTGGAAACTGAAAGGTGCGGTCGCTGGAGAGACATGCGAACGAGGAGAGAGAAAAGGAGGACACAAAAGGTAACTGGGTTTCAAAAGCGGAGAGTTCCTTGTCGAGACTTGGATTGTCCGACTGGAAATTCGGAGGTGTCTTTCTAAGCTGATAAATATTAAATATTACTGTGTCAAACTGAAAAGGTAACGTAACAACCCGAAAGATGAAATTTGGAGGCGTATTAGGAAAAACGTATGATAAACAAAGTGGCAACATACCACATTACTACTAGAAAAGGAGGACACAAAAGGTAACTGGGTTTCAAAAGCGGAGAGTTCCTTGTCGAGACTTGGATTGTCCGACTGGAAATTCGGAGGTGTCTTTCTAAGCTGATAAATATTAAATATTACTGTGTCAAACTGAAAAGGTAACGTAACAACCCGAAAGATGAAATTTGGAGGCGTATTAGGAAAAACGTATGATAAACAAAGTGGCAACATACCACATTACTTTTCTGCATAGCCACCACCTCGGTTTAAACATATTCCCCAGTGTGGTACCAACTTCTTGATTGTTTCTCGCTCCTCGTGGCATCGGCAATTCGACAAATGTTCTCATCTGTTCGACAAGTGCTATGGCAACCGGACCGCTTTTCACCTTCAACGTTTGTTCTGCCCTCTCCAAATACTTTACACCACTTTCACACTTGTTTTTTGACCTTACCTCTATTTCACGATGAATTTTTGCGAGGGTTGCCCCATATAAAAAGTGCTGTTACCTCGCTTTTCGATAAAACCTTACGAGCATTGTGGAAATTTACTTAGCTAAAGTTTCTGAGGATGACAGACCAAACTGCACACCATTTATGGTAACTATTAGAAGCCGATCATTTAATCCAAAATATGTGAGTAAATTTAAAAATATAAATTTGACAAATAGACTATATTTCTCCTAATGGTATAATAATCCACACCACAAGTACATACAACGCACACGAATAGCAAATCCGAACTGCTCTTTACAATAAAAAACAAAGTGTATTTCTGAAATAAATTGGACCGGAGGAAATTTCAGGGCGTTAAGAAAAGGTCCTTCCAGATCATAGCGATACCTATCATCAATTTTGCGAAACTATCTAACTTTCGAAGGACGTTTTACGTGCACCAATAGGAGAGCGCGGCCCTTCGAGAACAACGCACTTTCCCTTCAAACGAACGCCTTTTGCAAAGGTATGCGTATTACGGAGGACAAACGATTTTGACACGCATTCAACCGAACACAATCTTCGCCATTAAGATCGGCGCAATTATCAATTTTCGTCCAGCAATAACTTCGCCGTTTTTTTGACCGTTTGTGTCACTACCGTAATAAGGAGCGCGAGGCAACAAAGGAATCGAGAGAAACGTTAAGGCGGCCGCCAGATGGCAGCTCGTTCGCGGGCGCTCCGCGCGGATGGTCTCGGTTCGATCGAGGCGGAGGGGCAGACATTTGTCGATTTCCTCGGCGGCACTCGAGCCAGCCGCGGAAGAGCGACGAAAGAAACGAAAAGGAAACTAACTGCATAATCGGGCAGCGACGTATTTTTTCCCCGCTAAAAAACGAAAACAGAAAATTCTTGCCCTCAATAATCTTTCCTCCGCTCAGTTTTCCGCGAGCGATAAAAGAAGGGAGTTTTTTCAGAGACTTCGCAACGATACCACACACACACGCACGAACTTGCCTCGTCATCGCTCACCTATCGCCTATATAATGAGGCATCGGCGTAAGAAGCAGAACGCGCGCCGAGCCACACGCCCATTTAAAAGGATCTGAGCATGCGCATCGGTTCGATGGCCCGGAAGCGCGCGTCCCGCTTAATAGAAACAAACACTCGTCCCTCGATAGGATTCGGAACGACAACGTCTCCTTGCGGTCGCACTTTTGTGCGCGCGATCCAAGTCGGATTTTCTTTAACTGAATTCCCTTTGTGCGCCGCGAATAGAAAAATCATCTGATTACCGGAAACGTATGTCTTCGGCGTTATAATCGGTAACGTAATAATCTAGTAGCCAATGGAATGGCTGACAATGGTTCGAAGATGAAATATGAGGTGCGAAAAGCGGCAAATGTTGCTCAATTAAAGCAGATTTATCAATCCTTGACCGTCTCCGATTTTTCTGGAAAAACACTAAGACTCGCAAATGAGGTCATGCCGACTTCCTGCACAACACGAGGACATTTGCATGACTAAAGACGTGACTGATTGCATGGAAATCAAAGTCTTTACGATTGAGGCAGGTCATACCACGTCTACGCTACGTGACGCCGTTTATTTCCTTCGGAAGCGGATTCCGAAATTAAACTTTAGTTACATCGAAATTTTATCGGGAAGTGGTGTTTAAATATCAATTTTTTCATATTATTATGAACATATAATCATGTCAAGAAACGTTTTGGTGCGGATAAAAGATATTTTCATAGGAGAGATTCTTAAACTGAATATACTCTTTCGGGCGACTCTTCAAGAATACATATTAATATTCAGCGGTTTCCAATATTATAAAAATGTTATACAGATTTCCCCAATTTTAATTCATAACAAGAAGTCCAAACCAGGACTAACGCAGGCTGGTTTCCAAAAGTTGACGTCTCGAATTGATTACTTATATTGACAGGAAACGTTTCAGTATGTGTTAGCCATTCCAAGGAATTCTCATACCATAAATACCATTTGTAATTCATAGTTTATCAATGATAGAGAAAAATTGGAAAACAAATTAATAGAGCATTATCAGGTTTTAATTATTACGAAAGCAATGTCAAAATCTCTTTCTGACATATTTTGCATGTATTTTTTAAAATAAGCGAATTTAATAAATGGTACTCTTTATACTCTAATATTTATGGATCAAATTGTCCATTGCTGAAGGGTAGTCGAGTAGAAAAGAAAACAAAATTGGAAAGGTGTACTCCATGTCAGAGTACACAGAGTTTCCAAATGCGTTCTTTGAGATTTCACAATGTTCTCAATATTTTTCGCTCGGATGAGAATTTAACGAGAAGCAAACGAAGTACGTTGAAAAATACATTTAGGCCTTCATGTAAAGTAGTCGTAATTATTGTCAGATGTGAACCAAAATTGGAATCGGTCAATTAATGTGTGATCGAGTGGAAAACCTCAAAAGCAATTTCTCTCTCGCCGAAAAAGAAACGGATCATATCTGCAAAAACGCATTCCGAGAGAAGTGCTTCGAAAAAGAATAACAGAGGGAAACAAATTCTGAGATATGGAAGGCATTCTGTAGGTATCCGATTTGTCTGAGTGTGCCGAGGACGTAAGAAAGGAGCGACTCGGAACGAAGCCATTGTGAGAAGCGTTGGCGCAGGGAAAGGCCGAGGGGAAGGGGTCGAGGGGAAGGGGCCGAGGGGAAGGGGCCGAGGGGAAGGGGCCGAGGGGAAGGGGCCGAGGGGAAGGGGCCGAGGGGAAGGGGCCGAGGGGAAGGGGCCGAGGGGAAGGGGTCGGGGAGAAGTGGGTCCAAACCCACGAATCGCGAATACATTCACCAATCAAAATTAGACCGAAATTTTGCAAAGAGTGACGCAGAATGATACGCAGATTTTGATTCCTTACAACTTAGCAAAATTCACTGAAAGGGCTTAGATATCTAAAATGCTTTTCTCCAAACATGGAAACGTGGAAAATGAAAACGATTACCGAGTTTATAGAAAATGGAAATGGCACATTAGAGGCATCCTTTTACAAAGAGCCGAGTTAAAAGTTGATTAATCAGACGTCGAGTTAGTTCGACTATCAGTAGAAACTCGAGGGAGTGTACGATCTCCATCTCAAAACATCATATTGTCGCAATGCACTCGGTCGAAGAATGAATCAAATCACTTCCTTCACATTCAATGATAAAATTTAAAAAGTCAAAGGTTAAATTCCGACAACACGCATAGAATTTGGTAATAGGATTTCGAGGTTGCAATACATATACGCGTGAGTGAAGTACTGCGGTGAAACTATCTGACAACAGAACGGTAATTCGTAATATAAGAATTGAAGGTAGAAATACTAGGCGAGTCAATAGGAAGCAAATGATGGTTAACTCGGACATCAATGAGCATTAATGCGGTAATCGCACAAACACGGGGCAGAGGTCGGAGGATGGGGAATGAAACGCGTGGAATGAAGTGGAAATTTGTTCCAGCAACTGGTCTGCGAGAGACTTCGTATCTCGATATAAGCGCAACTATAGACGCTCGTTACGGCTAACGGTAGTTAAATTAAGTACAGAGGGGAAGCGAAATTCGTAAAAAAGCTTTCACTAGTAACATAACACTGAAATTTCTGAAATTTTATCATTTTAATCCCGAGTTCGTCAAATATAGCATCGCATAATTAAACGATAATAAAGAGAATTAATTAGGGCGAATGTAATGTAAATGGAGATTTCTATTACTACTTTTCTTCCTTCTTTCGAGGTCCGAGTCATTCCAATTCCATGATTTACAATGACGTTCTCACCGTTTCAGCTTGCAGAAATACGTGGCAGCCCTGCTTTGAAGAGAAGGAGAGCGACAGTCGATCTAACATGTCTTCTGGGATGGAGTGGGCCCCACCGCCCATCCGTGAGATGTGCCACAACGGGCTCAAGTCCACGGCGTGCGAGTCTTCGGCCATGATGTTCCTCTCCCTCATCGTCAGCCTGTTCAGCAGCCCGGCGCCTTACCACCACCGCCGCCACGACCATCACCACCAACACCTCGGCTCCAGTTACCCGCCACCCCCGCCAGCCTTCCACCTGCTCGGAGAGTACGACTTCATCGTGGTGGGAGCTGGATCGGCCGGCTGCGTGGTCGCCAACCGCCTCTCCGAAGTGCAGCACTGGCGCGTTCTGCTCTTGGAAGCGGGCGGCGAGGAGCCCTTGGTGGTGGAGGTGCCCGCATTCTCGCCCCTCCTCATGGCCAGCAGCATTGACTGGAGGTATAGGACGGAACCGGAGCACACGAGCTGCAAGGCTAGGCCGGGCGGAGGTTGCCCCTGGCCGAGGGGTAAGGTTCTAGGAGGCTCCAGTTCTATCAACTGGCTCATCTACGCGAGAGGCAACAGGCAGGATTACGACGAATGGGAAGCGATGGGAAACGAGGGATGGAATTACGAAAACGTGCTGCATTACTTCAAGAAGTCCGAGGACAACAGAGACCACGACGTGTTCCACTCCCCTTACCACCACAAGGGAGGTTACCAGTCCGTCGAGAGATATCCGTACTACGACAAAAACGTGGACCTGTTGTTGGAGGCGTGGAGGGAGATGGGCCTGAAAGACACGGACGTGAACGGCGAGCGGCAGGTGGGCATCATGCGTCTGCAGGCCACGCTGTGCGACGGCGAACGCCAGTCCACCAATCAGGCGTTCTTAGGACCCGCGAGGGGCAGGCCGAATTTGCACGTCGTGACCGAAGCTCACGTGACTCGCGTGCTCATAGATGCTAAGACCAAGCGAGCGACGGGAGTGGAATTCGTGAGAGGAGCCGGAGCATTCGGCCAGATCGAGAGGGCCTTCGCAGCCAAGGAAGTGATATTGAGCGCGGGGACGCTCAACTCGCCTCAACTGCTCATGATCTCTGGAATAGGACCGGAGAAACACCTGCGGAAAGTGGGAGTGCGCGGGATAATTCAAGATCTCCCGGTAGGTTACAATCTCCAAGATCACGTGACCACCGACGGCGTGGTGCTGGTGCTGAAGAAAACCGTGACCCAAACCGACTCGGATCAGAAGACGAAGGATATGTACGAGTATTTGGAGTCCAGAAACGGGCCGCTGGCTTCGACGGGAGCCTTGCAGGCGGGAGTGTTCGCCAGGTCGCCCCTGGCCGATCAAGAAGGCTTACCGAAAGACGTTCCCGACCTACAGTTCACCTTCGACGGCACGAACGTTAAAAACCTTCTCCTGGAGCCGGTTAACGTGTCCGAGGCATCGTCCGAACCGCTCGCATACTACGACGGCATCACCGTGCGCCCTGTGTTGCTCGCCCCGAAGAGCAGGGGTCGCGTCTACCTCGGCTCCCACGATCCTCTGGAGCTTCCGCGCGTGCTCCCGGGATACTTCGTCGACGAACGCGACCTCGAGGTGGTGGTGGCGGGCATGCAGATGGGCGTGCGGCTCGCTCGGACGCACCCCATGCGACATGCTGGCGTGACGCTCCTAGAGGTGCCGCTCCGAGGCTGCGACCACCACGAATTCGGCAGCGACGAGTACTTCGCGTGCGTCGCCACGCTGTACACCTCGACCATATACCACCCGGTGGGGACCTGCAAAATGGGGCCATATTGGGACAGCGAGGCGGTGGTGGACCCGAGACTGCGCGTGTACGGTGTCTCGGGTCTGAGAGTCATAGATGCCTCAATCATGCCGAAGATAGTTAGAGGCAACACCAATGGTCCCGTCATCATGATCGGAGAGAAGGGTTCGGATATGATCAAAGAAGATTGGCAGACGACGGAGGGAGGAGGTGAGGTAGGCGGGGGAGGGGAAGGCGCCGTGGCGGGAGCTAATGGAATAGGGGAGGGGGACAGAAGTGAGGCCACTGCCGACGGTTTAAGCGGAAGACCGATCGACTTCGGAGTACTACCGCGGGAAATATTTGAACATCCGGAACTGGCAGATTTCAATGCGGGGGTGGATAGCGCAGATGGAGATGGAAAATGGTTCAAAATATCTAGCTATATCCCTGATGCATCATCGTGGTTTTCTTTTCTCCGCATTTATTAAGGGTAAACTGAATGAAGGCATTTTTTATGTTCAATATTGAAACTAAGAAACGGAATCTTTAAGTATAGCATCGCATTAATAAGAGTGCATACTTAGCCGATAAAACCGCAGAATTCGGAGGGGGAGTGGTGACTCGCGTCATAATCGAAGACGTTGACCCTTTGACAGGACACAGTTTATACATCCGACTTTTTATTATTTCAGATTAAATTTTTTACGATTGCTACAAGCAGCAAAATATAAAAAATAATACCGACATCAATCTTATATAAGTGCAGTGGGATGATTCCAAGTTCAACGTAAAATGTAGAGGCTGAAAAACGACCCGCGGTATATCCGAATCTGGGACAACTGTATCTCCATTCCTATGAAGCAGATGTATTCTTTCGCGATTAATGATCGTTTTTTGAACAAAAGGATCCGAGGTTCACACAGATAATGTTGTCTTCATATTTTTAGTATCAAAACCCTTGTACTATATTCAGCGAATTTGGAGAGCAATTTGTACGCATTTATGTGACAATATGTCTCGTCTGAGTCGAAGACACTAATAAACCTTTGTATGTACATGAAATATAAATAATACTCAAAATAAATAAAAATAATGACTTCCTACCTCTAAGAACATCAGAAATCGTTAAATACTAATCATTTATTTGAAAGTGTAAATGTAAATACATTTCTAGAAAAATAAAGATCAATTTATTTGTTTTTAAAATTTAAAAATATCACTGAATTTAAAATCTTTTAAAATAATTTTAAAATATAGAAAAGTGTAGTATTTCGCGAATGATCTTACATTCACTCATAAATTAATAAAGATCATCAAAAGTAAAATTTAGTTATTACAGATGTGAATCTTCAACATTATAAACTCCGATATAATAATCGTAAATCTTTCCACATATTCACAAATTTCACCGCAATTTTGAATTTTAAACAATATAATTCAAGAGAGAATTTTAGAGCTAGTCTTATCGCTTCTAAAAGAATCTTTTTTAGAATCTATTTTCGGCAAATTACCAATGAAGGCGGCTGCTATGCCCGAAGCAATTCTTACTTTCTGGAAAATTCAATTGGGTGAATTTTATATTTATTTTTTACATCTTGGTGCATATAAAGGATGGTTTCATTAAAATATCTGCTATAAATTATACTTTTGTTTTATACTTTATTCACTCATACCCGTCATTTTTAGAATAGTTTTCTAGTAAAATTTGTAATTTCAATTTGTACCAAGCATTTTCACTGATACTCTAACTTCTTCAAACTTAAGTTCAAGTTCAGCGTTGTCAACGAGGTAAGTGCCATTCGTAAGGCAAATACTTCAACAGCTGAGTGAGAGAACTAATTATTTCTAGCATTCGTTTCTGAACACCGATATAAATTCCACGTATCTTTAAGCAACGTCACAGACTTCGCAGAGACAAAACTCATAATGTTCAATCGCGTTTACGATAAGACTTTCCAATTTATAGGCAGAATAGTCTTTTATTCCGCGAAAACACAAAAATGGCTCTCAAAATTTCATTTCTATTGTGGTATAGCTAAACATAATGGTACCCTCACTGAACAGGTGTATGTACTAAGGAAAACATGATAAGAGACCTATGATCATTGGTAATGCGACTCTTTTCAAGCAATAGAATACGGCAGTTTTGGGTCGTAAAATTAACCAACGCGTATGTCTGGTGTGCTTTCGAATGGCAGTCAACGGCGCCACGACGTAGAAAATTCTCTAAAAATACATTCTCATACTAAAACTACAAAGCAAGAAAGAAAGACGACTCTCAGGAAATGAACGCATCGAACGAGGGATTCTGCAGAAGAATGACGCAGCTGCAGCAAGAAAAGAAAGAAGACAGCGGGTCCAAACCTTGATGCATCCATGAGTCCCCAATTTAAGGCTGCCGACCTTATCGCGACCCCCTTATTCCTACCTTTCTACCAATAAATATAAAATCTTACGTTAATTTCAAAATATTATAAGTATCTATTATAATTTGAAGCAAGATTAATATTTGTTCCAAATATATCCATACATTAATTAATTTGTATCTAAATTAGCTCAAATCGAAAGTCCTACTCATGGAAAGGTAATTATAGCATCACATTGTTTTTACAATAATCTTGAACGATTTGTAAAGTACTTTTGTATGGATTTAATAATTTTAGTACCACACCCTAAAAAATTAAATGGATAAAATATTGAAATTATCCCATATACTTACTCGGTTCCATTTTCGCGATCCCCTTGCAAAGCTTTCGAGCAGCAGGTTGGGAAGCCCTGAAATAAGCTTTTCACGCAAAAAGAGCGAGTTTCATTTGTGACGCCTCGCGCTCCATTATTAAACTATCGTGCGCTACCAATAATATAATAGTAGTTATACGCACGCACACATACAAATATACGGTTAATGAGTTAATTTCTATTTAACATACAAATATACATTAATGGAAAAATAAAGAAGCTTAATCAAAACAAAATTTTCAAGAGAAATAGAACGAGACTATCATTTGATCAAATGGAAGTATCAATAACGAAATAATTTCATATATACTTTTTTCTTTCAGCAACACAAGCAAAAAAAACCGTTTCATGACAAAATATATTATAATGAAGAGAAATATGAACGAGAGTATCATTTGATCGAATGGAAGTATCAATAACGAAATAAATTCATATTATATACGTCTTTCTTTCGGTAACACAAGCAAAAATACCGTTTCATGACAAAATATATCATGCTCATTAAACGAAGACAAAATGTTTGTGACTATACATTTGTGAGTTAACCAATTTATGTAATCAGTCAATTTAGAAAACATTCAACAAACGTATGCGAAATTTAGACCGTCGCGACCTCTAACAAGTCTTTCAGCAACTGCCGCCGTACATTTTTAAATGCTACAGAGAAGTAGTCTCTCCTTTCTGCAACAGATGTCATCGTCACCGTTGAATTCAGCTTGGAGAATATCAATGATTAAGAATTGAAATGTTCACAAATGTACATATGCACGCGCGAGCACACACACACACACACACACATAACGGCATTTTTAATTTAATTTAATTTAATTCGCTACGATGTTTTGGAAAATTAGGAATTTTTTTACAGTGAAACGCATTCCTTTAAACAGAATAAATAATAACAAACATTCGAACCACTTTAATCGAAATGACTTGAGTCTATCATTTGACGAAAATATATCGACAGAAAGAATAAAATATTTTAAAGCATTGGCATCGAGTATAAAATATCAATAAATACGAATCGAACGCAAGGAGTGTGTTAACAACGATGATATAAAAAATTGCTGAGAAAACATTTAAGTAATTTGGAGAAATTGATTTCGGAACGCGAATTTGGAGACAGTTGCAAGTAAAAGTAGTGTTCCGGCTTCCTTGGAGAAAGAATCAGGTCCTTTCCGCTTTCTTCACAGAGTGATCAAGGCCGCAAAACCCTCCATCGCAAATAATATCACATTCTTTTCGCAACATCCTTTTTCTGCCAACAGAATGTCGCAGCCTTTCTACAGTCATAGGTCCTCAGCCATTCAGAAACCAAGTTATAAAGAACCTAATTGATATAAAACTTGCGTCACGATAATTAACAAGATGACCCAAACAGAATATTGTGCCTGCCTTCCATTTAATCATTTATTTAAAACTTATATTGGCTTTAATAGCTTTAAAGTCATCGCGGATATGTAGCTCTTTGTGTTCCAAAATTTCAATTTAGCGTACTAAAATACTAAAAATACATTCGAATGGAATACTAAATTGATCACGCGTATTTGTGCGGCAAAAATAACGCGTGTACGCAATTAGAATACTAGTAGTTGGTGCATGCATTCTGCAAGCATTTCATCTGACCCTGATAAACATTTATATTTCAGAGAGATATAGCATTATTAGAAATATTTTTTTAATTCAAAATAATTCACCTCTGCACCCAATTTCTATCTTTCCTTATTGAACAATATTTGATTAAAACAATGCCATAAATTTGCAATTTTAAGAATATTATACTTTATCCAATGTAAGGTGCTCATTCCACACGTTTTTGTCAAATTTGAAGTTGTAGCACATCTAGAGGTGAAATAATATTAATTTAATTGTTTAAATCTCAAAAGTTTAATGCGGCCGCAATAACACTTTGTTGGAGCTTTTCAAATGTTTGTTAGTTTAAATGCACTGAGCTCTACTTAACGTTAAAATTTCAGCTTCCTAGCTTGCCCCAAAGTACCTACACATTTATCTATTAGTTTAAACTTTAAGAATTTTTAACAGCCAAAGAAATTAAAATATAAAAATTTTTATAATTTTTATTTCATTTTTTCACAAAATCTACCTGAAAAAAATTTCAGCTTCGTAGCACATTCGATAATACATAAAACTCAAAAATATGTTTAAACAATTGCGAATTTTTAGCGGTCGATCTTTTGAACTCTTTCAAAATTTCCTTTTTCTATGTATTATTTGCTACAAAATGATTTCAAAAACTCGAACCTACAACATATAGTTTTCAAGATAAAAATTATTAACTTTTAATGTTCAAATGGGGTTAAAACAACCCCTGAAAATTAAAAATTTTTAAATTTTTTATTTTTATAGTTAGTTATGAGAAAAATTCTATAATCTTGCAAAATTTCAGCTTCCTAAACTTATTAGATTGGTCTACACACTGGATTACGTTTTCCCATGCTAACTTATGGGAGATATTCCGGGGTCTTTGAAGTCGAACCCAAGACACTTGAAGCAAAAGTGACAACAATTCCTAATAGATATTGCAGCCATATAGCAACACTGAAAATTTCATTTTTCTAGCTTACCGGCAAGTGCCCAAAATTAATTTACAAAAATGGCGCAATGCTTTTCTTAAGAGAAAAGACGCAACTTTCGGAATTTCTGGAGTCGAACTCATGTCATTTAGGCAAGAAGTCTCATTTTATCTGTAGGTTTCTCCATCATATCTACAAAAACTACAACTTTAAGCTCTCCATCATTTGTAGTTTGGGCTGGACATTAGTATCCTCCCGTTATCATTATATATCGACGTTTCTTACAGAGGAGGAGGAGGATATAGGAGGATACTAATGTTAGGCACTTCCAGATGAGCTGGAGATTTGAAATTTTTTTCTTAGGTTGGATTTTGTGCAAAACAGACTAGAAAAAACAAAAATCTTGAAAAAGTGCAACAATGCGGCCGCTAAAAATTCGCAATTGTTCAAAAAAAATTTCAAGTTATAATTATTTGCGAATGTGCTAAAGAGCTGAAATTATTTCTAGAGGTAGGATTTGTAAAATAACGAAATAGGGATTATAGAAATTTTGATATTTTAATTTGTTTGGCAGTTAAAAATTCTTCAAGTTAAAACAAAAAGGTAAATGTTTAGACACTACGCTGGTAGTTAGGAAGCTGAAATTTTTAAATTATCTAGAATTTTGTCTAAATAAACGAATAAACATTTCAATGCATCCATTAATTTGTTATTGCGGCCGTTATAAATTATTTAAATTTAAACATTTAGAAAAATGTAATTTCACTTCTAATTGTGCTATAAATTTAAAATTTGGCAGAAATGTGTGGCACTATTAACCCAATGTGGGAAAAGTATAATATTCCTAAAATTGTAAAAATTAATGATTGTTTAATTCCATTATTGTTCCATAATGAAAAACGGAAACAGATCCTGAGGAGAATCTTTAGAATTAAAGAAATATTCCACATCATGAAATATCTCTTTGAAAAATTAATGTTTCTTCAAGGTGAGATGAAATGCTTGCAGTATGCAAGCACCTTCTACTAGTATGTTATGTCCCCCTCTGTAAGAAACGACGATATATAATGATACCCAATCTGAGTCCAACAATAGTTGTTGCTATGGCAACACTCTCGTAATGAGTGATAAAAACATCAAAATCCCAGTATTTACTGGAAGTTCTAAGAAATACAATCGATAAGCAACATTCTACGATAAAAATTAGAATCTCCATTCTTTTCCTCGGAGAATAGTACAAAACTCGCTCCGATATTACAATTCTAAGATATTTTAACTAACATGAGAAAATTACCCTGCACGATGGATTTCAGATTTCCCATGTAAATCAAATGGGAAGGATAGTTCCTGGAATCGAACCCGGGACTTCAATCTTCGCAACAAAAACTATCCTCGGGAGCTCGGCCCATGTAACAAGAGATTTCCACCAAGTTTCATGAAAATCGGTTTATTGGTTCAAAGGTTAATACGGGGTTGGGACGGACAGACAGAATGACAGACGGACAGACAGACATAACGAAAAAACTATAAGCCTATTTCCATTCTGGAATGTAGGTCAAAAATGGCGAGCGGTGGGCGTAATCATTTCTAGCAAGTACATGACAGATTCAAAATTAGGGAGAAAGACGCGGAACAAATAAACCAAATACTTATTCAGGTAATGAGCGTCCATAAGAACGAAAAGAGACCTTATGGCCGACTGGGAAGAACGATACGATAATGGAAAGGGAGTCGCGACGAGAAAAGGTCCTTAGAAAACGAAAAGCACGGCACTTTATAAGCTTTCTAGAAAAAAATTCACATCTGGTTTTGCTAGGCGTTTTACGGCTATTGGAATTACTTTATCATTTGTATTAAAGTTGAGCTCATAGATTTCAAAGGAATCGTTAGTCAAACATCAACACGTCACATACCTATAAAATGCCAAAATGAAGAGAATTTCTAAGCTCGAGGAGTGAAACGAAGAGTTGCTGCAGAATCGTGGCGATGGAACGGCAGAACAAAGTCGATAATACTCTTGAAAGGATGTTTCTCTTCTCTGGTATAAGGGACATTACTACTCTCGAGGAAAGTTTTTACATTAGAAAAATATTTTTATAACCGAAGACCACAAGGTTAACAAGGCGAGGGAAGGGAAACAAGAGAATGACAGGGAAGGACGAACGAAATGGACGGAAGAAGGAGAACCTTAAAGGCACCAAAGAGTGGAGAAAGAACTGCATTTGCAACAAGTGAAGATATAAAAATTAATTTTTGAAACCAACTTTTACATAGTTAACTAGTAGAAGGTGCTTGCATACTGCAAGCGTTTCATCTCACCTTAAAAAAACATTAATTTTTTAGAGAGATATTCCATCATGGGAAATATTTCTTCAATTCAAAGGATTTCTCATAGGGACCAAATTTCTTTTTTTCCTTGTGGAACAATAATGGAGTAAAACAACTGCTAATTTTTGCAATTTTACGAATATTGTACGTTTTCCACATTGGGTTAATAATGCCATACATTTATGCCAAATTTAAAATTTGTAGCGCATTTGGAAGTGAAATAACATTTTCTAATTGTTTAAATTTAAATAATTTTTTACGACCGCAATAAGAACTTCATGGATACACTGAAATGCTCAATCGTTTATATAAACTATGTTCTTAATAACTTTAAAATGTCAGGTCCCTAACTCGCTTCGTAGTATCTAAAGATTTACCTATTTGTTTAAACTTTAAGATTTTTTAACTGACAAACAAATTAAAATATCAAAACTTGTATAATCTCTATTTCGTTTTTTCACAAATCCTACCTCTAGAAATAATTTCAGCTCCGTAGCACATTCGGAAATACATAAACCTTGAACATTCGTTTAAACAAATGCGAATTTTTAACGGCCGCATTGTTGCACTTTTTCGAGATTTCCGTTTTCTCTAGTCGGTTTTGCACAAAGTCCTACCAAAGAAAAAAATTTCGAATCTCCGGCTCAACTGGAAGTACCTTAACATTACTATCCTCCTGTTATATGTTATCATTATATATAGACGTTCCTTACAAAGGAGGATATAACATACATCATTATATATAGACGTTTCTTACAGAGGAGGAGGAGGAGGATATAACATATAAGAGGATACTAATGTTTAGGCACTTCCAGATGAGCTGGAGATTAGAAATTTTTTTCTTAGGTAGAATTTTGTGCAAAACCGACCAGAAAAAACGAAAATCTTAAAAAAGTGCAACAATGCGGCCGCTAAAAAGTCGCAATTGTTCAAACAAATTTTCAAGGTTTATGTATTTTCGAATGTGCTACGGAGCTAAAAATTTTTTAGAGGTAGGATTAGTAAAAAAACGAAATAGGGATTATAGAAATTTTTATATTTTTATTTGTTTGGCAGTAAAAATTCTTCAAGTTTAAACAAATTGGTAGATGCTTGGACACTACGCCGCAAGTTAGGGAGCTGAAATTTTAAAATTATTTAGAGGTTAGCCTATGTAAACGAATAAAGATTTCAATTTATCCATAAAATTGATATTTTGGCCGTTAAAAATTATTTAAATTTAAACAATTAGGTAAATGTTATTTCACTTCTGATTGTACTATAAATTTGAAATTTGGCAGATATGTGTGGGATTATTAACCCAATGTGACGTTTCTTACAGAGGAGGAGGAGGAGGATATAACATATAAGAGGATACTAATGTTTAGGCACTTCCAGATGAGCTGGAGATTAGAAATTTTTTTCTTAGGTAGAATTTTGTGCAAAACCGACCAGAAAAAACGAAAATCTTAAAAAAGTGCAACAATGCGGCCGCTAAAAAGTCGCAATTGTTCAAACAAATTTTCAAGGTTTATGTATTTTCGAATGTGCTACGGAGCTAAAAATTTTTTAGAGGTAGGATTAGTAAAAAAACGAAATAGGGATTATAGAAATTTTTATATTTTTATTTGTTTGGCAGTAAAAATTCTTCAAGTTTAAACAAATTGGTAGATGCTTGGACACTACGCCGCAAGTTAGGGAGCTGAAATTTTAAAATTATTTAGAGGTTAGCCTATGTAAACGAATAAAGATTTCAATTTATCCATAAAATTGATATTTTGGCCGTTAAAAATTATTTAAATTTAAACAATTAGAAAAATATTATTTCACTTCTAGAAGTGTTTAAACTTTAAAATTTGGCAGAAATGTGTAGCATTAGTACCCCATAATGGAGAAAGTATGAAATTCTTAAAATTGCAAAGTTTGGGGATAATTTTAATCTATTATCTTTACATAAGAGAAAAACGAAAATCGCTGCGGAGGTGAAATCTTTAGAATTAAAAAAATATTTGTAATGATGAAATATCTGTCTGAAAAATGAATGTTTTTTCAAGGTGAGAAGAAATGCTTGCAGAATGCAAGCACCTTCTACTTGTATGTTATATCCTCCTCTGTAAGGAACGTCTATATATAATGATACTTTAATATGAATAAACTCGGTAATATAATTATGATAATCTTATTGCTTGCACGGGCGTAAAAATTTGCAAAAGTGTCTACCAACTCTTGAGTGATGTGGCGGTCTCTCTATTTAAACTTAATCTTTTTACAGTTGTGAGAATGGTAGACAGAAGTAGAGAACTCAGCGACAAACGTAAGAATATTCGGTATGTAAGTAGTAAAAAGTTTGATAGTATCATTTGTTTCACTAATTAAAATACTTACTTATCCATTCATATTGCTTAAAATTAACGAAAATATATCGCTAATTCAGAGTAATTCAGCTTTAGATACTAGTAGGAGTGAAATTGTTGAATATTTCATATTTTAGTCACCTAACTTAAATGACAAAAATAATAAATTGTTCTTTTCCTAACATCACATCAACCATCCATAGAAAACCACTGTATAAGTATAGTTAGCCAAAGATTGCTAAGCAACACTTTAAAATGTTTTATTTAAATTTGTTCAAATTAACATCCTTTACAACAGTTTTACCTATGCTAAATACTGAAAAAAAGGAATATGATACTTAAATGTGAGGGCTTTTAGAAAAATGCAAGAACAACTGGTCTTAAAGGCCTATAATTAGAAAACATTTCATCCAAAGTAAAAAATAAGCCAAGTGAACAGTTCCAAAGAATAAAATTATGTTCATGGCACAAACTACATAAATACAGTCATCTAAAGTAGTGTTCAAATGAATTTTCAATGTGAAATATTCCGAAAAGATCACATTAATTATTATTAATAGTATTGCAATACGAATGTGATTATAATGTAATAATAATAAAATGCATGTATAAGGCAATATTATAAGAGGAGCGATAAGAATTTAATAATAATTTAATAATAATAATAAAATTCATCAAAAGCTTACATGTACCCTGATTTTCCAGACGTATTTCTTAATGAAACTTATAGGGAAAACAGTTTTTAGAATAATATTAAATGAATAAAGATAAAAAGCTTTTAAGATAAATAAAAACTTATATTTATTAGCAGAAATAACCCTTCAAAAAACGCAGGAATGTTAGTATCAATACAAATTCACATTAAAATAAAGTTCTCTAACACCATCAACAATTACATTAGTTTGTTTAATCTCGTTGCCATGATTGACGCTTGTCTATCTTCCCACGCGAATTCAAATAGCATTTATCGCAGCGCCAACCCAAGGATCTGGTGCCCAAGGGTACTAAATCACTCGTCGAGGTGAGATGAGGTGGTTCGAACCCCGCAAGCAGCTTTGGAATTTTTTCCAGATTAGACGCGGTCCAAAACATCATTATATATAGACGTTCCTTACAGATGAGCTGGAGATTCGAAATATTTTTCGTAGGTAGGATTTTGTGCAAAATTGACTATAAAAAACGAAAATCTTGAGAAAGTGCAAGAAATTCGCAATTGTTTAAACATATTTTCAAGGTTTATGTATTTCCGAATGTGCTACGGTGCTGAAATTATTTCCAGAGGTAGGATTTGTAAAAAAACGAAAGAGGGATTACACAAATTTTGATATTTTAATTTGTTTGGAAGTTAAAAATTCTTAAAGTTTAAACAAATAGGTAAATGTTTAGACACTACGCGGCGAGTTAGGGAGCTGAAAGTTTTAAATTATTTAGAGTTTAGTTTATATAAACGAATAAACATTTCAATGTATCCATGAAATCATTACTGCGGCCGTTAAAAATTATTTAAATTTAAAATTATATAAATGTGATTTCACTTATAATTGTGCTATGCATTTAAAATTTGGCAGAAATGTGTTATTAACCCAATGTGAAAAAAGTACAATATTTCTAAAATTGCAAAAATTAGCGATTGTTTTACTCCATTATTGTTCCATAAGGAAAAAACGAAAATCGGTCCCAAGGAGAAATCCTTTGAATTAAAGAAATATTTCCCATGATGAATTATCTCTATGAAAAATTAATGTTTTTTCAAGGTGAGATGAAATGCTTGCAGTATGCAAGCACCTTCTACTAGTATGTATGTATATATATATATATATATATATATATATATATAGAGAGAGAGAGAGAGAGAGAGTTAAAAGTCGTGTCTTCTTCTGACGGATGGACTTTAGAAAACAATTACACAAGGCGAATGAACGGAACGTTATGTCAGTTGGGTTGCATAAGAAACGGGATGTGAACAAATTAATCGCCGATAATTTTTTAGTTTCATAATTCGCAACAGTGCAACAACGACGTGAAAATACGAGCAAAGGAAGAGATTAAGTTAAAAGAGGCGAACACGCCCGGCGCATTCGTACTATTTCTATCGAAGATCTCGTCGTCTCAATGTTGAATAAGGTTGTCGACTTGAAGGTCTTTACAAACCGGAGATTTTGTCTGGTTGCCGGAAACTTCGGAGGAAACCCGATAGAGATGATATCTAATGGATAAAAATGAATTGAAACTAATAACATAGGTCAATGTTTTTGACATGTGGTAATATTCTTCTTAGCTTTAGTTTACAAAATAAATACGTTTTATGAGATTTTAGTTTTAATACATAGGGTGTCGGTAAATGATTTTTTCCGATTTTAATCATTACTCAGAGCACGTTATATCTACATTTAAAAAATACAAACCATCTAAATGAGCAACTCGAGAAATTTATATTGGGCACTTGGGTAGCAGAGTACTTCATAATCTGGCCGCTAGGTAGAGCTAAATTCGTCAGTATCACAAAATGTCTTTGCAGCTATCTCGGCCGGAAACTTTTACGGTCCGTTCTTATTTGTACAACAAAAAGTGACAGAAACTATCTGGACATGCTACTGTGTCGGTTAATGCCACTGCTGCAGGAAGATATTCCAAATCTGATTTACCAGCAAGACGGGTCCCCACCACACTTTCATAAGGAGTGAGATCGTACCTCGATGAACTTCTTCCTGACCGATCGATTGGGCGTGGAGGCCCTATGGGGTGCTCCCCGAGATCGCCACATCTCACTCCTATGGATTTTTTCTTCTGGGGCTTTGTTAAGGACATTGTGTACGGCTCTTCATTGCCAACAACACTGAAAGAGCTAAAAACACGAATCACAGATGTCAGTGCAAAACTTGACCACGATACTCTACAGAACTTGTGGAAGGAAGTTGAATATATCGTATTTATTTTTTATTGAATACATTTTTAACCAATTAGGACAGATGAAACTACCAAAAAAGTCTGCAATGGCAGAATAATAACAACATAGTTTAACAAGTTAACAATTGGACTCTGCCTTGCTAGATACTCAATAGACCGGAACTTTTTAACAATTTTTTTAACGAATGATTTGTTCTCCCTCGTAACATCTCCAGTGAGTTTGAAGACCCACACTTGCATCATGTAGCTTCTAATTTTACATTATCTGATTTACAAACTTCTCCAGGTGAAGTCTATGAATTCCTATGCAAAATTAATCCACATCGCTCTATAGGCCCTGATGGACTAAGTCCTGTATTTTTACGCAACTTTGCTTCTTCTCTCTGTATTCCATTGAGTATAATTTTCAACAGATGCTACTCCTTAGGTCTCTTTCCCTCTCAATGGAAACGTGCGAATATTATTCCGATTCATAAATCAGGTTCCAAATCGGACGTTACAAATTACCGACCAATTTCTTTACTTCCTATTCTTTCTTCAATTTGTGAAAAAATTATTTTAAACCGCCTCTTTTATTTTACTTCTCCGCACTTATCCACCAAACAACATGGCTTTGTTCCGGGCCGCTCTTGCTTGTCAAATCTAGCTGTTTTCCAAAAGCACTCCGTGGAAGCCTTAGAAAATAATTCACAACTAGATACAATATTCCTTGATTTCTCTAAGGCTTTTGATTCTTTGAATCACAACCATCTACTTAATAAGCTTAGTCACCGCTTCAACTTGCATGGAAATTTCCTTCTGCTATTACGTAGTTTTTTAAATAACAGATATCAGCGAGTCATTCTTTCAGGCCATACTTCAAATTGGTCAATTGTTCCTTCAGGTGTTCCTCAGGGCAGTGTTCTTGCCCCCTTTTTGTTTAACCTTTTTATTGATGACTTATCATCTCAATTACGTCCCTCTCAAGCCGAAATACTTATGTATGCAGATGACTGCAAAATATTTAGGCAAATTCACTCCGCTGAAGACAGCTTAATACTTCAACAGGCACTCAACATCGTAACCAACTGGTGTTCTGATTCTTCTCTTCGATTAAACCCAAACAAATCCACCGTAATGACCGTAACTCTTCGCAAAAATCCTCTAGAATTTAACTACACAATTGACTCTATTTTATTACCCAGAACCATTCTTCAGAAGGACCTAGGGGTATTAATTGATAATAAGTTAAACTTCACAGCACACATAACTGCAACAAAACGCAAAGCTATGTCCCTACTAGGAATATTATACAGATTTACGGACATAAAGGATGCAGCTTCCCTTAAATTATACTTTTCCACATTAGTCTTCCCAGTTGTGAATTATGCTTCCCCTATTTGGTCTATGGCTGCAGCCTCTAATCTTTCTTCTATTGATTGCGTACTAAATTTCTTTGTTAGAATAGTTAAATATCGTATACCCTCTCTCCGGACTTCCTCTAAGGAAGCCATCCTAACGGCCTTGTCCCTAGACCAATTTTCGGTATCTCGACAAAAATCTGACCTCTCCTTATGTTATAACATTTTAAACTCTAATATAGACAGTCCAGAACTCTTGGCCTCTTTCGGTTTACGAGTACCCTCTAGAACAACACGCTCTATGGATTTACTCCACATTCCAACCACAAGGTTATCTATTATTAGGCGCTCTCTTTTTTTCCGTCTTCCTACCCTATTTAATTATCTACCTTCCCACATAGATCCGTTTATCCTTTCCTGTAAATCATTTATCAAAGGTTCTAGAGCTCATTTACCTCATTCTCACCTCTGATTTCTTTGTGCTCTATCCGCAGTGTTATTTTCCCATTTCTCTTTCGTGTTGTATTCTTAATATTATTCTCTGTATTTTTCCTGTTTTTTATTCGCTTTTATTTATACTCATGATGTTATATATTTCACTCTAAAATGGCGAATGCTGTATGTGAAATTTTTAATTAAATAAATAAATAAATACAATTCCTATTACGGAAAAACGCAGTGTTTGGAAAGGGCTTTAAAAAGGCTCTTCAAATGTCCAAAGAAATTTGTTCAGGCGAAGATTCCATCTTTTTGCGTGGGTTTGACATTTCTCGCGCCACCTATAGCTCTCGCATTGGACTTTATTAATTGCTCATAACACTTTTTAAGTTAATCTTTCAAATGGTTTGTATTTATTAAATGTAGCTACAACGTGCTCTGAGTAATAAATTATTTAAATCGGAAAAATCATTTACGCACACCCTGTATTTTGGATATTTTCTAATTAAAAAGGGTAGGTCTGATGCAACAACCCATCTTTTAAATAAATAGAACCAAGGTTTTTTAATGAATAATAATAACCTATTTCATTAGAGAAATAAATTAATTTTATATAATTTCGACATTTATATCTGTTTCTCTATCTACCAAAATACTTTCCCTCACTAACCAGGGCCGGCCCGAGCTATGGGCGAGCCGGGCGGCTGCCCGGGGCGCCAAAGTATTGGGGACGATAACAAGATTATAGATTACTCACGAATGAATAAGACTTGGTTACCAATTTATATAGCAGAGCAGGCAGGAATCTAGATGAAATTAATATTCTTTTTCATTATCAATTACTTTACGGAGCAATGAATAAATGAACGAGGTTTTTTTTAAATATCTTAACAAAACTATATGGAACGCTAACGCTTCAGCCAACTAGAAAAATTTTCATTATTATTCAAACAAACTTGCAGTGATTAACCGGCAATACGACTGTTAAATTATACGCATGCCGACGTCTACATTGAATTCATAGTCACCTTTTCCCATTAAGGGGACTCCTCAGAGCTCCTTCGTTGGTTTGGTTCTTCCAGATATCCTCCAGAAGGCGCAGTGGGAGTACGGCTTCAGTGACCCTTTGACGGATTTAGGGAACCACTAGGAGTGGAACATTTAGCCGTTTGATTAAATACTAATACATTTGGAAACAGCAGTTGCTATCTGGGTTCGATGTAGGGAGGTGAAGATAGAGCCCGGTGAAGATGGCTTAAATGACACGAACAAAATTTCATCGCGTCCAGTCAAATCTCCCGACCGACGAGTGGAGTTCGTAATCTGTACTCCTGAGGACATTTTTTTTTCTCGCTCGCAACTTTCGTAACCTTACTTCTTGCAAAGAATGTTTATTCTAAAGGTGTAAACCGACTGCTCGAGAACTTATGAAAAGTATTCAAGAGATGTACTATGTACACTCATTTCCAAAAGTATTCCAACAATTTGAGCAGCGTCGCTTTCGCGGCAGACTGAATTTTAACTTTCTATCTATGTGAATGTTATGTCAGTCGGTGAATATGTATTTTTGTCGTGATGCCACCTAAGCCCTCGGGGTTTATTATTGCATAAAATACGACGTATTCCTGCGTACTGACCGGAGTTTCAGAGATTATTCTGCATCTTGGGCGATCGTTTGTACGAATTATAATTCGCCATTGTTATTTATGAGTCATTCTTTCATCAAGATGATAGCGTAAGCAGTCCCATGGAATTGTTTTTTTTTGTAGAAGTGAGAGGTTGTTGGAGGAGGGCTGACGCAAACTCGCTGCGTAATTAGTTCTAATAGAAGAAGTTAGTGTATTTACGAATTTCGAATCGACGATTTCTTCGGTTTTATCAAACTCCCCAATTCGATAGTATTTGTTACATAACGGAAACAGCGAAAGTGGCAAGGCACAACTCTTAAAAAGTCGAGATATATGCGTTTAGAAAAGTAAAAAAAAACACTTGGCAGTTTCTTTTTCCATTACAGGCGACCCTTGGTTAAGGACGATTCCATGTTACGACCAAACCAAGACCAATTATTTTCAAAATCGCCTTACGACGACGCAGTCGTTACTTACGACCAATGAAAATGTAATACAATATGTAGCAAAGATCGATCATTAAAGTAAGATTAAGAATACAAATAGAATTTTCTATCGAAATCTAAAAATGATGTACGAACGTTAAATAAGGCAGACAAAAATGACAAAAAATCGAGCATAATAATACTTGTAATTTTAACTGGACGCTTCTCAAATTAGGCTACATAACGATTTGGTAAGTGTTTAATTATATTGTTTTAGGCTAATGTAGTTAAGGTCTTTAGTACTTTAAAACATTTGCGTGAAAAGCTTCTCTCTATATTTTATTTTACTATACTATTTTTGGTATTTAGTAGGCACTCTAAGGACCAAATGTTTGTTAAACCGTACGTAACGACCGCTAGGGATGTAAGATTCGGTTAACGAACCAAATTCGGTAAACGGCCATTCGCAAGAACGGATCGCCGTCGTTAACCGAGGGTCGCCTGTACTTGCTACTTGGTAGCATTCACCGTATATTCAACGTTAATCCGTTACCACAAGCAGCGGTCTCTCAGACCGCACGAAAATTTCAATCGCCTCATTTAGGGTTCGCGAATCATCTCCGCCTTTGAGATTTTGTTTACCTTTGTATAATACTTCAGTTGGCTTTGTTTACTGTATGGCAGTTGCCTTCTAGCATCGTACCTGTGCGTACTAGAGCGTGTTTAGTTTCGTTGCCGGTCTGAGAGACCGCATGCCCGTGTTCGTGTAATTTTTTCGGAACAGTTCCTTTTCACGGTTTCGAAAATTTCTGAAGATATGTCGCAGTTAAACCGTCCTGGACCGTCGCACGCGCGGTACGATGATCCACATTATGAAGACACTGTTGGTGAATGGTTAATGGAATGCGAAAGTGATAAGTGATATTTAGAGTGATTTGGAAAATAAGTATGTAGTGAGTGAACACGATAGTGAATCGGAGCAGTGTATGGAATTCAAAAAGAAACATCACAGCTGGCAATTGGTTTGGTTCTATTCTGTTAGCGCTAATGCTGAAAGACAAAGGTCAAACGTTTGTGGGTACAATAAAGAAAAATAAAAAAGAAATCCCGTCGGAGTTTTTAACGAAAATGTCAGAACTATATGGATTTTCAAAGAATTGGACAATGGTCTCGAACGTGCCTAAAAAGAAGAGGGCAACGATTTTAATCTCGTCAATGCACCGCACTAAAAGCTCCAGCGAAACGACAGGAAATCCCGAAATTGTAGAATATTACAATTTCACCAAAGGCAGAGTGGATGCATTGGATGAAAAATGCAAAAACTACGGAACCAATCGGCGAACGAGGAGACGGTCTATGGCTATTTTTTCCGCATAATTGACATTGCTAATGTGAATTCACATATCTTCCACGCAATGAACAAAGATAATGAAAGTACTCCCAGACTTGACTTTTTGAAATCAGTTAGTAAATTGATAGTTGCACCAGAAATGCAATGGCGGTTATCAATTCCTCAAGTATATGTGGATATAAAAGCAATTATCAGAGGAATTTTAAGGATTACTCCAGGTAAGATTGCCCAACTACTTATAGTAAAAATTGTCTGTATTCTTTGAATATTTCAAGATTTACAGTTAAAATTGTTTTGCTGCAGAATTTGACGAACGTCCGGTATTCCTGAAAAGGTTGAACCCTCGGAAGACACGCTCCTCTTGTATGCGCCAGAGTGAAAATTGAGGAAGTTTAGGGTCTTCATTTTTTATTAAGTTTTTCTTTTTTTTAAATTCTTTTATATTTTAAGAGTTCACATTTTTGTGTTTGTTCGCCAAGACCATATTTAAAATAATAACTTGAGAAAATTTTATAAAGTGTTGTTCCTCCTCAGATAATTGTTTATTTTTGGCGTGCGGTCTGAGAGACTGCATGCCTGTGTTTGCGCGTCAATTTCTGATGACTGTGGTTACGGGTTTAACACCGACGTAAGAAGTCGGTTTGGCTGACGGAATGCACGAGATTGTAATGCGGTATATGATTTTTATAATTCCTTGAGTTAAATTGTTGTTGCAGTCATCAAAATTTCGTTTCACTTCGTTATTAAGTGAATCTCATTTTCACAGACGAGTCGTAGGTAATTGCAAGATAAATAAATCTCCGAACTATGTGTGACTGCTCGGTTAAACAAGCAGATTTTTGACTGACTTCGCAAAAGTTTTTGCGGGTACCACTAGATAGTTCAATTCTTTAGTGCGCACGCAACATTTGGAAAATTACGGGAAATGGAGTATCTACGACGAAGAAATAAATGTAAATACGTCTATTTTCCTTACGTATACAAAACGTTTTTTAAGTGAAAAGAAATGGGTAATTTACGACGAAGGTGTTACGTGAACATAAATTAACGTAAGTTAATGGCGATAAAAAGATAAAAGGATTCGGCTCCAGGATATACATTCTGTTTCCCGTAAGATAACACGTAAAACAGATTGTTCGGCGTTCATTCTTTTGCAAATTAAAATTAGAAGAAACAGACCATAGATCTTCGGACGGGAACTGCTTTAAAGAGGAATGATTAAGTAGGTTTTTACCACTACATCCTACAGTCGCACACTAAACTGCAGTCAGCCATACTGCCCCCATCAGAGCAATGAGAAATCGTTTGCAAGCGGCGTGACACGTACTCTCCCCCACCATTTCCCTCAAGGAACCTCTTCTCCAAAGCCAGACAATCTACAAGGTAGCCACTGTTTGCATTTTCTATGCTAGCGCCAACGACTGACAACCAGCGGCAAAAGGCTGAACTGATTACTGCCAGTATCCGATAAAACATGCTTTCAAAAATTGCCGAGCAATAGTGATTATTATTTCAAATTCTGAGGATTTTCCATGGAATACGAGACAAAGTTGCATTTAAATTTAAACTTAAATGGTTAAGTTTCCTCTTCCAGTTCTTATAATTGTGGTAGCTTACTTACTTTTGGAGAAAATAGAGCGCTCGTAATTGATAGTTTTCATGTTGATTGCGGACTTACAAGTATTGAAAGTACATTTTAAAAAACGGCAGCTTTTAATGATTGATAGTTTAATAATATACAGAAAACTGCGTTCAGATATTATTACTCGTTTGCGAGATACGTTTCGGAAATTGCGTCTAAAGTCGGCCGTTGCAGCAGCCGTGACACGTCCTCTTAAGTCCCACAATAAGTAAAACTTTTCAAAAACAACTAAAACTTTTAATTTTATTTAACATTAATACAAAAAATCAAACCGGCGTTATTTTGAAAAAAGCAGTACACTGGGTCTAAAAAAATAAGTGTACTAAATTGAGTACAACGGGAACATAAGATGTCTCAAGATAACTTATTTATATATTAATTAATATTTTTGTTATAATGGAATAATTACATACATATGGAAGGTTTTAAAACATTTTCTTTCAATGCAAAGTACCGCATTGAATTTTTCACAGATCCATATCACTCTATTGTGACACCGACGACTATCCAAATCACCATTTGTTGCTTGCATGTAGGTTTCTCTAAATTCTTGAGTCCATTTTGGTAAATCCGGCGAAATTATTTTCTTTTTTGTGATAGTGGTAAACGTTGTATGTTATCACACTTTGTTGACTAGGGTAGATTGTGTTCAGTATCACTGGAGCTGTCAGAAAAATACATTTCTACTTTATCTGGTAGATCATTAAAAAACTTGTCAAGTATCTAATAGATCGTCATCAATATCTTCATCAGTTTGTGGATCAACTTCCGGAGATATAATAACAATATCAACTCCAGATTTACGTTTATCACTAGCGATTTCGTCGAATTGTAGAAGCTAGTTTTGATAACGCATGCCATAAAAAAATTTACTACTCAATGGTGCATGATCCATTGTAGCGAAGCAATATTATAGGTACCTGCAGAAAATATGCCCTATGAACCCACTGTATTCAAGCAAGTACAATCAAGTTTATGACCACTTTCCTCGCAGAAAGTAGTAAACAAGTTTGTTTTCATGGTATAAACATCATTAGGAAACAGTTATGTCACATAAGAAAGCTTGATTGTCAAAAAACACACCAGTTATAGAAATTAGAAAACCATCTGTCACTTTCAATAAAATGGTATCATAACTAAAACTTATTTATTTTCTTTTGATGACATGTAGAAAAAATATAAACTAAATTATCAGAGGAGAGTCACCGAAATTGGACCGGCACGTAAATTGGACCGGGTAGGTTAACCCTGCTTGTACCGTCAATTGCTGCATTCTGTCGTTTAATCTGTGAAGTACTACAAAAAATCGGCCACCTCTTACCGTTTAGGCCAGTTCCTTGCAAGCGCTGCTGAGTTGTAGTGAGATTCTCTTTTTCCTACAAATGGATGTTGATTTCTATAGTTTTCTCTAAGGCTTGTGTCTGAATGGAGGTATGGTAAGACTATTATAGATGTTTCTATTTAAAAGCCAGTTAACCTGTGAAGATAATGATGTAGGAATACAATTTTATAAATCTGTTTCCTCAGCGTGTTAAACAAAATGGACAGATTATCCGATATTGGACCGGCAGGTGTCTCCCATATTGACCATTTAAAGCGATTTCATATTGTTGAACGAGTATTACAATAATTTTCACATTTTTGTCATATACTAGTTACTGGACAGTGTTATTTTTTTAAAGGAATACAAAAGTAACCCACGTGCTACAGAATAAAACTAGGGAAATCGTTCATATAGTGAGGATATTAGAGACATTCCTATGATAAAATTAATATTACTTATGGGTCTATGGATATATTTCATATAGTACGAAGAATATGTTTTAGTTTTTCTATTTATCCGTTGATGTTTCAAAATTTAAATTATTTGTTTTTGA
This sequence comes from Tanypteryx hageni, assembly GCA_028673005.1. NCBI lineage: Eukaryota > Metazoa > Arthropoda > Insecta > Odonata > Petaluridae > Tanypteryx > Tanypteryx hageni. The sequence goes on from CM054117.1 coordinate 4,893,815, forward strand.
AATTATTTCATACAGAGAACGAGTTTTTTGTTATTTCTCAGTATTAAACTGCAAGAAAATAAATTGCAAAATACTTTCTGAAATTAGCAAAAGAAATTTTAGGATGGCGAATGGTAGAAAAGTACGGGAAATGGAATAGTGAGGACATAGAAAGAGCACTATCAGTTAATCAGCATGACGGAATTGGCCTTAATGAAGCAGCCAGAACAGACTGCGTACCAAAAGCAACATTAAAGAGAAACGCAGAAGGGACAAATATTTTTGCAGTCGCAGAGAAGTAAGCAATGGAAAGAAATGTTGTTCTCCTTGAAGACAAAGAGATGGAACTAGTGAATCATGTATTGCGATTGGAAGAATGCATGTTTGGAACAACACCTAAGGATAAAAAAACTGGCGTTTCAGATATGTGAAAAGAAACATTTAATACAATACAATTTAATACATAACAATTAGGGATGTGCACTGGTTTCCCGTGGTACAGAAGTGCTTTTCGTCGAATTCGCCGTGGTATAATCGTATACTAATATATTAGCTTTAAAAATTATTTTTCCACACTTTGTGGCAACCCTACTTTTTAGAACCGTTTTAACATGTTCATTCTATACTCTCTTTACAAACGAAATTGCTTTGAAATCCGCTCAGCCAATACCTTCTAAATTAATACTTACAGACAAATTCTAACTTTGATATTGTGGTAGCCCTGTCAAGTCGACCCGGTTTGAATATAATAATTTTGTTATTTATTTATATAAAGATTATATACATCATATTTGGTTAAAATCCATGACGTCAGTTCTGTAGAATAACGTGTAAAAGAAATATTATTTTAATTTTTATTGTGGTAGCCCTATTTAGATCAGCTTCAAACATCTTGATTTCATTATGGTATGTTGTATAAATCTTATATACAACATTTAAATGAAATTCGTTCGGCTAATTCCTTCCAACTCCATAATTAGTGAAAGCATTTAATTTGTAATTGTGACACCCCTGTTTGGCTAATTAAGAGTAAATATGCTATTATGCTTTTCTATATATATGTGTACATTATAAATATTTTAATTTGGTTCAAATTAATGCAGACATTTAAACACAAATGTGTGTAAAAATAATGTTTTTTATTTCTTATATTGTGGCAACCCTGCTATCTATCTATACTAAACATTTTGATTTTGTTTTTTTTTATGTTACACTCCTTCCTACACAATTTCATTGAAATAGGTTCAGCCAATTCCTCCCCAATTCATAATCACCGTAAAGTACTTATACTTATATTGTGGCAGCCCTGATTTCCATATCTATAATAAACATACTGATTTTGTTTTTCTATGTTGCACACCTGCTCAAAACAAAATTTTGTTGAAATTGGTTCAGCCAATTCCTTCCAAATTCACAATTACCGAAAAGTTAAGCTTTGCAATTGTGGCACCCCTGCTGAGTCGATCCGGTCCTAATATGCCATTTTGTTCATTAGTTTATGTGAGTATTCTATGTACCAAATTTGGTTTAAATCGGTTCAGCCGATTCTTCCCTGATATATGCGGACGGACGGACGGACACCACGAAGGTAACAGTGCTTTTCAGCAATGACGAAAAGCACTAAAAACAGTCAGCGGAGAAGAAATGGTACAACGCCTTTATGGCCAGACATCCTGAACTTTCTTTACAGTAGCCAGAAGCAACATCTCTACAGAGAGGAGATGGCTTTAATAAGGAATAAAAACAGTCTATTTCATTCATGCGCCTTTGTCCAGGACAAAAAGTTTACAGTTGTTAAATGTTTATTCTATTAGATATTATTATTATATTCTTGTCAGTGGTCAAATTTAGGAAACCTATGGTCCAATTTTGGTGACTCTTCTCCTAAATTGGACCGTTTGCAGTATTTCACAATTTATTTTTTAAATTTCACTGAAATAGGAAACTAAAATCTTATGACGCATTCTTATTTGTTAAATGCTAATGTAGAATTTTTTAACAAGAAACAATAAAAATGCCGTACTTAATGAGGTAAATCACAAAATCTCAAAACTGGTCCAATTCTACTCTCCCCTACTTATATAAGCGACATGTAAGAAAACAAGTATGTACTCACTTAAATTACAGATGTCGTTATGTCGTTGCATATAAAACAAAAAAGCTACAAAAATATACGCGGCATCTTTATAAAGATATAAATGCTTCCTATTTGCGAAGATTGGAAAACAGCGCGCGAGATGGCGACAGTACGAGCGATGAAACTGCGGATAAAAAAGGAGATAAAGATAGATATATAGATATCAGTCTTTAATAGGGCGAGATTGAGACTAAGCAGTCTCTTCTTCCATCTAAAGGTCCGCTTACACTTGGGAGAAACGCGGCGAAGCGAAGAGAAGCGCGGCTACAAGAGAAATATATTCTTACCAAAGAGTAAACTGGACCCGCTCACACTTAAACGCGGCGAAGGGAACGGAAGCGAGAAGCGAAAAGAATTTCTTGGGAAGAATATTTCTTTGCTTCGCCTGACGTCACGAGGTAAAGTTTGGTGCGATCACTGTGAAGGTATTGGGGTATTCACTGGAGATTGGGAATCATCGTGAAGATAGGGCGCATTCGTAATAGGAATCCCCCAGATCTTCGACTTCCTTATCCTACGTATGAGTCGGTTTCTTCTCTTCGCCGCGTTTCTTCCAAGTGTGAGCGGACCTTAACCCATCGTCAATTACAAACAGGAAGAGAGTAACAAAGAATAAAAATAAACGAAAAGATTACATAAAATAAATTACAACCTAAATACAATGCCAAACTATCGTTTTTTGGGAATGAAAATAGATTGAGATTTATTTGTTTGTGGGGGAAAACAAGGGAAAATTAAAGTACTATTCCCTAGGAAAAAACCCCACTGCGGGAGAACACCCACAAAAGAAAGGGGGTGTGGAAAACCTGCGAAACCGACTGATAGCAATATTTAAAGATTTAAAGAGAGGGAGGGTGAGGTGAGGAAGAATGAGGCGAGGGAGGAGGTGAGATGAGAGTTGAAGTGAGGGAGGAGGTGAGGGAGGAGAGTGGATGTGCGGTCGGATACGAGAGAGAAAGTCCATCAAAGCGCGCTCTGGCGTGGCGATATGAGCGGATAGGAAGGGCGTTGTTGGCCAGATGACGCACTGGGAAACCGAATTTCGGCGGAAATGCTTCCTTCGTTTGTGGTCAGCGGCAAAAGAAAGAAACTTCGAGAATACATTTTCTGGGCGAGGGTACATTTACAATATTAATTTCGTGACTAAGAGAAATGTACAAAAAATGTACATTGAAACGATAGAATATAAAAGTTCATCGTGTGAACAAAAACACAATTCTCCGCTTCTCACTTCCGATTGGATGAAAGAGAAATCGACGAAATAACCTTCGAGTTAAAAATCGATGAAATTCTGTTAAAAAAAGAGGAGAATTTTAGGAACAAGGTCAATGCGAATGCCAGCAATCTCAAAAGGACTATTCGATTCGATCTGCAAACACCTTAACTGTATACTGCTAATCCTCAATAAACGAAACATTATGAATGCATTGGTTGGCTTGCAGCAGTAAAAATTGAGTGCTTAATGAACCATAATATTATAAATCTGATGTGGCCACCACATGACTTTCTACATACCTGTTATATTTCTAAATGATAATAAATATTTTAAGGAACTGCGAGGAAAATTTTAAGACAACAAAGACCAGATATAAACTCAAACAGTAGCCTTCTGATATTGGACATGGCCACGAAGCTCAAACAATTAAGAAATTAAAAAGGAGCGTTACTAAGACGTAACTATGCTTCAAGTGTTTACAATATTCGCCAGTAGGTGGTGTGGTGGTGTAAGCTAAATAATATATTTTTTAAAATATCTCTTAAATAATGCATTATATGGGAAAATGTTTCAAACAAAGTTTGTAGAAAATTAAATTTCAAGAGTAAACACCAACTTCCGGTTGACCGATATTTACCAAAAACTAATCAACCCTTGTCCCTTTAACAAAAATGTCAAACATAAAATTTCGCGTTGACCTGATTGTTTTTGAGAGCACCCACAAAATTTCTATCACATACACACAGACATCATTGAAAAAATGGTCAAAACGTGTTCAGGGGATAACAAAACGTGTATTTCCGTTGAAATCTCGAAATCGATTTTTTCTCCTATAGGCACTACATATGGAGAAAGTAAAAATGAAAGCTCACAACAAGGAAAAACCTATGGAGATCACCAAGTATAACCGAAAAATCGGTGCTAAGATACATTGCGCAATCGTTCTCACACCCGTACGCTTTTAGTCCCGAAGATAACGTTATTAATATACTATTCGTGCAGTTTGATTAGTGGCGAGGAATTGATCCGAGGAACCCTGATTCTTGAGCGGACTACCCTAGCCCCTGCGACAACTCGCCTAGCTGCCGACTTTTGTATTGTACTAGTCTACGGGCGAACGAGTAAATATTATACATATTTTAAAGTTATTTATAAAAAATCTGCTTTTATAACTATTACTTGTTATGATATTAAGTTCTATATCTGGACGAATTTCAATCAATGCCTATGGTGCTGTTTTTGAGACAGCTGACTTTACGTGAAAAGAGACAAGTATAAAATAGCCTCCACTGTCACCAGTCACGATCCATTTCATTAAGATTTCTACTCCGAGCGATATTACATAAAAATAAGAGATTTCGTCAGGCCCTGTAATTACATTTATCCCTTAAGAGCTGTGAACAGACGACAGCTGATATGTTATGGAAAAACGGAATGATAGCTTTTTCGGACTCGGGAGCACCGAAAACGTTCGTATTCATCGACATCTCCAATTCAAATACACTTGATGCACGGTAAAGGAAAGACCCGGCAATTCGACAGATGAAACCAAAAACCAACTTCACCGAAATTAAAAACATATTCTTTCGCCACAAAATCATCATCACTCGACAATTATTAACGACTTAATTTCAAAAAGTAATAAGTTTCTTCGCCAGTGTTTTCTCGGCACACTATTCTAAATACGTGCCAAAGGGAAACCGTCTCGAGGCGCGAGATTCGTGAAGAACGTGAGAGTGTGGCGGAAACTGGTTCGCGATCACATGCTCGTGCCACACAAATCACTACGGCTCCGTTCCAAAGCGTGCGGCTCTTGGATCACGCCCTTGGCCGTGACCGGAAAGGCCGATACGGCGGCGGCCACCGCCGGGGCGAAGCGGACGGGAGATATGAACGACCGAAGATGAAAACGGGGCCGTCGAATGAGCCACCTCGAACGAAACCCTTTCCCGAAAATTGACGGTTCTCCGCCTGAGAAAGCAGCCGGGAAAAAACTATGAAAAACGAAAATATTTTAAGAATAAAATTATTATTTTTGCTGAAAAACAAATTTTGTGTATTGTAATTAAGATACAGCCTAACATAAGAACTAAACCGCCAAAAAATTCGAAAATGTTCCAAAATGGTTACGTAGGATGAAAATAAAAATGTTTTCGAGGGGCGAGGGTTTAGGAAAAAGCGTGACGGACTAGAATATGCATTAAATGCTTTCGACTTTCACCGACACAAGGAGACAAATACACTACGAATATAATTTCTTTCAAAACTTTTTGCAATGGGTGACCTCATAACCTGTGAACGAGAATCTGTAATTATCTCAAGAGAAACTTTCCAAAGAAACCCATACAAACGCCACCCGACGGGCAAGGATGGAAACTTGCGGCAAAATTTGCATAAGTGAAAAGACAGAAGAAAGTAAATGAGCGACCGCTGATTGCATATTATCGTCTCCAAGTATGCCGCAGCACCGATTGTTTTCCATGTCTAATGAAGCATTAGCGAATAGTTAATCCCGACACATTGCGTAATTGTACTCAGTATGGAATAAATTCAGAAACCGAGAAACGGTCGGAGGAACTAACTTTTCTCCAGCAGACACACAAGACCACAATCCATGATTGATGAGTTATAACCGAAAAGGACACTTAGTTGAAAAATGTACGTAGGGTTTGATACAACTATTTATTACTATCACGTTTATTTGATGAGTCACACTCGAGGATCGAAAATGCACATTCAAATTATCGTGAAACGTAAAATTCTGCAACTGGTAAAGTTGGAAATAAGAATAAGAATTATTACTCGGATATGAAATCATTAAGTTTCAAAGGAAATACAGCGCATCCTCTATAATTCGAACCCACGTTAATCCGAACTCCCTGTAATCCGAACTGTTTCTCAATATCAGGTGTAAATTGTCGGTTAAGCGAAGCGATCGTCGGAAAGTGAAACAAATCTTTTTTGTAATAAAGTCGGGCATACATGTCCACTACTAACGCCTCTTGCTGCTGAATACATGATCCTTTGAAACATTGTTTTAAAAGGAATGAGCGATATATCGGCAAGGCCGGCCTTGCCTTGCCGATATCGCTCATTCCTACTTCCGCGGACAAGTGCAGAGTACAATTTTCCCGTCCATCAACGTGGATATCTCACAATCATTTTAGTGATCTGTAAGTACATTAATTGGTGTTTTATTTACAGAGATTTCATACATAATAGATTTTTCCCTCGTTATTTTACATTAATCCAGTAATCAAAACAGCTCGACAATCCGAACACGTCCTTGCATTAATAAGTTCGGATTATAGAGGTGGCACAGCGTCGAGACTGATAATGAGAATTTAAGCTACCTCGAATGTGTGACAGTTGATACTGCCGTAGATAAACGTTTCACCCATGTCTTCAAATATCTATTTTCTATTTTTCCAACCAAGAAAATATTAACTGGAAATTACAATTAAGGTAGTTTACAAAACTCATCATATCATATTTACAAAGAATGATGGACTTTTACTATTTTTATTCGAACCAACCTCGTACATTCACTCATTTCTCCGCTGTATGAATGATATGGAACGGAACCCTAAGTGAGAAGGAAGACAAAAGTCGGACAGTAAGAGAAAGAACTGTATGGTGTGCAGTCATAGATTCCTACAAATGCGGATCTCGGATCATCCGCCTCATGAAACGGGAAACCACAAACCATCCATAGGTAACCATTTATATTATCTCATATACAAAGTGTAGTGTTGTGGCCGTGAAGAAAAAACAATTCGGTATTTTGATGAAAATGAATGTTTTAGGAGCCTCTCGAGTTCGGAAAAGTTCTTTTTGAAATTCTATTCGTCTTTAGCACGTAGTGTGTGCGTGGCTCCAGGGAAAAAACTGTTCCACAGAATCTGATGAAATGTCGTATTTATATAGGAGTATCACTCGGAAGATAATCACGTTTAAATGAACCATATCACGAAAAAATGGTGCGTAATTTTTTCTTGTAGATTTTTAAAAATGTGAATGTAATAAAAATGGTCGGATGGGTTTTCATCGAAACTGGTCCAGTAGCTTCATGTCCTAAACAATTACACGAGCTGTATTTCTCAAAAATTAACTATACATTACGTCCAGTGATGTTGTATAACCGCCAAGCTGTCCCCCCTACAGCAGTAGCATTGTTGCAGCGCGAGTACATATGGCGTAATTATTGTGTGAACTTGAAGCGTATGGAAGCTGGCGCAATGAAGATTACATCGATAATTTATATGAAAAAACGGAAAACATCTTACTGTGAGGATAAAACTTCCCCAACGATTTCCCTTTAACAAGGGAGCAGGAAAAATGATTGAATGTCTTCGGAAAAACGCTTACTAAGGCGAAACGAGGTCTCTCTTGCAATAGCTCTTAAATACCAAAGTTCATTTCAACTAGTGGGCGCTAAGGCTCAATTATGCTTTCCGGTGAATCAATACGAATAATCATCATCATCATGCTGCTGTCCGAAGACAGGTTTTAGATGAATCGCTGCCTCCATCTCTCTCTCTCCCTAGAAGCCTCTTTTATACCTCTATAAGTATTATATCCCTGCTTTATATTATCTAATATTCCTATTCTTTTTCTCCCTCTTCCTCTTCTTCCACTAATTTTTCCTTCTAAGATCGTCCTTTGTAAACACTGTCTTCTCAATATGTGCCCTATCCATTTTGCTTTTCTTTTCCTGATTGTTTTTATTAGCATCCTTTCTTCTCCCACCAGTTCTAATACTTCTTCGTTTCTCTTCCTCTCTGTCCATTTCACTTTCATCATCTCCTCCATACCCACATCTCAAAACTTTCTAAATATTTTTCCTCTTTTCTCCTTACCGTCCACGTCTCTGTGCCACAAAGAGCTTTGCTCCATATGTAGCATTTCGCTAATTTTCTCCTTGTTTCTAAATTTATTTTCTTGCTTGTGAGAAGCGCCTTCTTCCCGTTAAATGCTGCTTTTGCCATTGCAATCCTACTTCTGATGTCTTGTGTACTACTTCCATCCTGCGCTAAAATACTGCCGAGATATTTGAAACTACTTACTTGTTCCAATTTTTTGCCATTTACCATTATATTTAATTCTTTATGTTCCTTTAAAACCACCATGACTTACGAATAATATGGAACGTAGAATGGACTACAGATCTGAAATTTGGAATGACTGTAGGTCATCGGGTACAACCGACAGGAAAAGAGCGAAGCGTGAAACAATTTCATTTTTAGTGTCGCATTGTTTCATTTCTGCCCCTCATAAAATAAGCACGAAAATGGGCGAAGGGCTTCATGAAATTGCACTTTTTATGCGTTATTTGCACGAAGTGAACGCATATAGGGGAGGTCGTTTACGTCCGCGCGCATGTTAAAACTCGCAAACCGCTGGACGTACTTCGATGAAGTTTGATATTTGGGAGTTTTGTTAAATATTAACGAACGATTCCAATTTTGGTTAAAATCTGACCATAATAACGACCACTTTACATAAAGACCTACATGCATTTTACTACGTATTTCGCAAGCATCTCGTTGTGTACTCATCTAAGCGAATAAAATTTCAATAAAATAATTAAATACACATTTTTGTCCAATATTTTTTTCTAAAACGTAAGGTTTACGATAAATTTAAAGAAAAGGAAATTAATTATACGTAATTATAGGATTTTCGATCTTTTTTTTTGTTCATTTCAAAAAGATATTTAAAATTTTACAACTCGGGAACCGGTGGACATATTTTAATGAAATTTGGTTTTGGAGAGTTTTACTAAAATTTGTCGGCCGATTCCAATTTTAGTTAAAATAGGACTACAATAATGACCGTTTTACATGAAGACCTACATGTACTTTACAACGTGCCTGTTTCAACTAGGGAACGGCTGGACCTATTTTGATGAATTTTGGTATTTGGGAGTTTTGCTAAAATCTGTCGATCTCAAAGAACGCGTTTAGAAACTCTGTGTAATCCGACATGGAATACACCTTTCCATAGCTTAAAATAAGTTAAAATTCAGATAGAAACTTGGACATGAACAGTTCCGTAGCTGAATGAAAGAGGTTTATTATTTACTTAAAGGCATAATTCAAATCTGTGCCTAATTGGCGTAAAAGATTGTTCTTAATAAGAAACAAGATGATCCAAAACAGAACTTATGATGCCTACTCTCCATTTAATCATTTATTTAATACTTACATTGGCTTTAATAGCTTTAAAGTCATAGTGGATATGTAGCTCTTTGTGTTCCCAAATTTCATAATTTAGCGTTATAAAATACTACAAACACATTCGAACGAATTAAATTGATCACGCGTATTTGTGCGGCAAAAATAATGCGTGTACGTAATAGAATATACCGAATACGAGTCCAACAATAGTTGTTGCTATGGCAACGCTCTCTTAATGAGTGATAAAAACATCAAAATCCCAGTATTTACTGGAAGTTCTAAGAAATACAATCGATAAGCAACATTCTACGATAAAAATTAGAATCTTCATTCCTTTCCTCGGAGAATAGTACAAAACTCGCTCCGATATTACAATTCTAAGATATTTTAATGTGCAAGAGAAAATTACCCTGCACGATGGATTTCAGATTTCACATGTAAATCAAATGGGAAGGATAGTTCCTGGAATCGAACCCGGGACTTCAATCTTCGCAACAAAAACTATCCTCGGGAGCTCGGCCTCGGTAGCAAGAGATTTCCACCAAGTTTCACGAAAATCGGTTTATTGGTTCAAAATTTAATAGGGGGACGGACACACAGACAGACGGAAAGACAGACAGACACAACGACAAAACTATATGCCTATCTCCATTATGGAAAGTAGGCCAAAAATGCCAACGCATGACTTTTTCTATAAAGAGCAATGAATGTGATTAGAATAGGGCAACTTGCAAGTTGCTCTCGAAAACAGAATCCTAATAATAATAACTATCAGCAATTACACTCGCGCATAATTTTCAAACACTTTCAATGATTTAACACACAGCAGAACGCAACAATACTTTGGATCGATTTTCATATTGAAAAAACAACAAGTAAAGAAAATTGTAATTAAAGCTTTAGATGACAACATATTGATGCGTGCCTTATTATTAATGCCAAATTATTTTTCAAAGTACTCGGGATTGAAATGAACTGATGGCGATTTTGTGCGTTTAACAATGAAAACCACTATGGCAACGAGTTATAATTCTATTAAATGGAAATTATAATCCATACAAATAATGATCTACGTTTGTAACCGTAATTCTTTAAGGGGAGAATAAGAAAAACGGTTATAACTCAAAAACGTCGCTTTTAAATTTGAAGCAATTCGCCATCTACCTTGAAGTCATAGGCTCGGTTCCAGGAGCGATTATGTTCTCCATTTGATTGACACGGGAAAGAGTGTATGAAGCACGTTAATCATGAATATTAGAATTACTCAGAATCATCGTAGGAGTTCGAGGCTTGAAAAGAACGAATTTCTAAAAGAACAAAATATCGTTTTCCTAGCATCGATTTTCGAATACGCACCGAATCGGTCCATAAATTAGTTTTTAACGCGAAAATCTGACGCATTTTTACTTGAAAATCTCTCGTCGTCAAGGTGGTTTGCATTTTTGCCGGTTTCGTATTAATTTTTATGATTGACAGGGATTATAAATTCGCGTCGAATCTGTTTACACATTCGTGATATTTCGAAGCCGTTTTGAATTTTAAGCAATACACTTTGGTAATCACAGACGATAGAACAATAACAAAATAAATAAATAGATCACACATTATTCATTGATAATGTGTTAATGAGCATTCCTAAGTTAGATATAGAGATCGCTGAAATATTTACAAGATTTTGAGTATATATTCTGCGAAAGCTAAGTTATTAATCTTTGACTAAAATAAAATTTATAAATTTTAGTGCAAATTATTCTCCATAGAGATAATCACCATGATCAATAAACAATTGGCACTGAAGACTGTGGACTTTGCGTAACAGCGCTCCAAATTCCTAGGAAACTGATCATGAAACATAAACTCAGTTAATATCTAACCACAGAGTGAACTCAAAAACGTGACATCGACACAGATATCAAATACATCATCTTGGTTAAGTCACAGCCGCAAATCGTAGGTTAACATCTCCGACTACGCCAGGCGAGACAACTTGTTATGCATTTGAAGTACGATACAGCAATAAAAAGGCTCATAACCTTAATACATGCATTGTGAACGAAAGTGAACTTTGGAGCATTAAGAGGCGGCAACGACCCAGAAATGTCTAAGCGCTGTTACTCACAGATAATTTCTTTCCTTTTCCGACTGGGGGAGAGGAGAGGGTTGCACCAAGTTACATTTACCCGAAACAAAAAAACGGCGCCAGTGAACGAAGGAAGCGGCAAGAGTTCCGGTGAAAATATTTGCAACAATTCCTTACCTAATTCACGCTCCATTTACTATAGTAAAAGAAGCTGCGCGAGTGTGTCTGTGGCAGTCATTACTCTTCAGAAAATCAACGTAGGAGCTTCAAAATTTGGCAGCAGCTTCAGGTCGATCCTAAGAGATGCAGTGCCGAAAATATTTCTAATCGGCCGACGGGGGCCAGAGGTTTGTTGTTCCAAATGTCGGTTTTTACATTCTCCATGCGTAGTATAAAGCGTTGTTTTCATGAAAGATATTGACGCAGAGATTTCAACGGAAATACACGTTTTGAGGTTCCCTGAACACGTTTTGACCATTTTCTCGATGATGTCTGTATGTGTGTGATAGCTTTGTTGTGGGTGCTCTAACTCAAAAACTATTAATCAGGTCAACGCAACATTTTTATAAAGGTAAAAAGAACTGATTAGTTTTTGGTAAATATCGGTCAACCGGAAGTGGGTGTTTACTCTTGTCACTAATTCGTAATTTTGAAATATTTGCGTTAATATTCGATAAATGTAAATATATATCGGAATAAACGCTATAGGAAATATAATTTTCTACAAACTTTGTTTGAAACATTTTTCCATATAATGCATTGTTTAAGAGATATCTTATATTTTTGGCTGCCACCACCACGCTACCTACCGACGACGCTTAGTTGCGTCTTAGTAACGCTCCTTTTCATTTTCGTAATTGTTGGAGCTTTGTGGCTATATCCAATATTGGAAGGCTATGGTTTGAGTTTATTTCTGTTCTTTGTAAAGTCTAAAATTTTCTCCGAGTTTCCAAAAATATTTATTATTATGTAACCTATTTGGTATTTTTAGAAACATTACAGATATGGAGAAAGTCATGTGGTGGCCACATCAGATATTTTTAAGATATCTCAGCAACCAATTGACTGATTTTGATGAATTTTTCACCAATATCAATGTTTTGATGAGACATATTTCGTGCCTAACTTTTCGGGAATTATGAATTTAGGAGGAATTGACCTAAACAATTACAACGAAAGTGGGCGTGCAACATAAAATAACAAAATCAAAATGTTTATTAAAGATATAGAAAGCTGTGCTGCCACAATACAAGGAATAGAAAAAAATATTTTTACACGAATTTGTGTTGAAATGTCGACATCAATTTTAACCAAATTTAATACTTATAATAAACAAGGAAGGAATTGGCTAAACGGATTTCAATTTAATTATTTTTATAATAATTGCACAACATATAATAATGAAATCAAGATGTTTAAAGCAGAGCTAAAGAGCAGGACAACCACAGTAAAAAGTTAAATAATATTTCTCTTACACGTATTTCTCGAGAACCTACTTAATGGATTTTAACAAAATATAGTATATTTAATCTTCATATAAATAAATAACCACAATATTCAAACCGGGTCGAGAAAGGGAGAGAGATGGAGGGAGAGAGGGACGGGGAGAGGGAGGGTGAGAGAGGGGGAGAGGGAGAGGTAGGGAGGGGGATGAAGGGGGAGGGAGTGGGGGGGGAGGGAGGGAGAGAGCGGGAGAGAGAGATACAGAGATAGAGGGGGAGGTAGAGGGGGAAGACGGGAGGGAGGGAAAGGGGGGAGAGAGGGAGAGAGAGTGGGGGAGGGAGAGTGGGGGAGGGAGAGTGGGGGAGGGAGAGTGGGGGAGGGAGAGCGGGGGAGAGAGATACAGAGATAGAGGGGGAGGGATGGAGGGGGGGAGGGGGAAGAGAGGGAGGGGGGAGAGAGGGAGGGGGAGAGAGGGAGGGGGAGGGAGGGGGAGAGGGCGAGAGGGAGAGAGGGGGTTGGGGGAGGGGGGGGAGAGATACAGAGATAGATAGATAGAGGGGGACGGAGAGGGAGAGAGAGGGGGAGAGAGGGAGGGGGAGAGAGAGGGAGGGAGGGAGAGGGAGAGAGAGAGAGGGGGAGAGAGAGAGGGAATTTGCGATTTGCGCACAACTGATTTAGTGAACAGGAATGAATGATTATTTCAAAGAAATGCACGCGTTGTCATACCGTGCACCGCACCTTTAACATTTTTGGCCAAAAATAGACGCGAAAGAAATCTTAATCGTTTTAAAATACGTTTGTACATTAAATATATTGGCAAAAGTCAATGAGTAAATACATTTGTACGGAGAGGCACGACCTCATCAATATATATTGGGCGGTGAACCCTGTGTGCCTATGGTCATCGTTAGAATAAATTTTAAATCTTACCTATTTCTAATTAAATGTGACAAAGTGAATTGCCGGAGTCTACTGAGGAGATTTTGACCTTTAACGATTAAGGTGGAATAACAAAATTTTACCATCAAATCCGATACAGAGGAACTATTCCATCAGACTCGTTAAAACCAGAAACAAAAATCATGGGAGAGAAATAGCGATTGCGCACGGGCATACCTTACATAGGACGGGGAATATTTCTCTCGTGTTGGCCAACAGGATCTGCGAAAAATGGCGTGCAATCAAGAAAAAAGTGTAAGGGAAAGGCTGCGGATTCGAATAGCTTTCATTTGAAAAACACGTAGGTATCGGTGAAAACTTAGAACCGATACAAGCGCAGCGAGACGAATATAAACCTATAATTAGCAAGCATCATAATGCGTGACCCAAAGAACGCGCATGCTATGCCTACGTATGAATGGGCCTCGAAATCTCACTTTTAATAGTAACCTTTCACTGGAAAAGAGTTAAGTAAGGTCAGTGATGGAAAGAGCTTCATGCTGAACGAGAGACTATTATTCTTATCATTATCATTTATTACATAAAATCACTAGGGTGTAAATATTAATCTCACCGTGAGAATTCCAGTCTTAATGGCTGCTTTTAAAAAAAACTTACTTCATCTTACAATACCAAATTTTTGGCTCACAAATCTCAGAAAACACGAATATTTGTGGGTAAAATTATTCGCTAATATGAAATAGCTATTATTTAATTGTAGTTGGAAATTGCAAATTCACCGTCCAGAAAAGTTAACAGTAACAAATACAAGACGAAATCGGGAAAAATGTAATGTTCCCACCTTTGGTGTGAAGCACTACGAAAGGAAAAGACACTCCAATATATCGCTAAATGATAGTCGAAATGCGATATCTTCCCTGCAGAGGGCGGCACATATCTATTTTTGAAGGAAAAAATTATCAACAAATATCGCTTGGATGAATTGCAGAGCATTACTTCACCATAAAAGTTAAACATTTTCCTGTTCATCGGTCAAACCGCAAATGTGTGAGAGATGATTGGAGAGATGGGGCGATTGATGAATGTACCCAAGAGTTGTTTAGCAAGGATATGCAGAGCGGGGAAATGAATCACCTGATACGAAATGGAGGACGTCGGACCAGTGAAGCGCGCAAATAAATAAGTCCTGAATCTTCAGAGAAGACCAAAAATGCCAAGTTTCCATTCGGATTGAAATCGAAAAATGGCGGAATCTCTCTAAGTAAGAATGTTGCCACTAAATTCTGCTCGAGTCAAAGAAAGATTTAACGAAAAGATTTTTTCGTCGCTATGCTAAGACTCGATCGTAAAACTCCGTTAAAGAGGATAAACACTATATAATAGGTACATAATTCATTACAGGTGAATTTATCAATCGTTTTTGGAAGAAATGCACCAAACAACAGAAAAAACCCTCAGTTCGCTTCGACCACGCGGTACCATAGGCATAATTGCGTGACTGGATTTCAGATCGCCGCAAAATAACGTATGCATATACAGAGGTAATGCTGACCAAAGCAGATATAGAAAAACCGAATTTTCTCCTACGCGAAACGCGTCTTAAACGGCAGCCATTACGCGCCGTGATGTCACGACACGATAGAATTTGTCAAAGTGCGATAGAGATGGCTCTACAACCAGGCACATTCGCCTCTCATTCACCTAGCCGGAAAGGGAGTAGCTTTCTAAAACATATTGGTCGATCGGAAAATAAGACCTAATCATCTCTCTCCCTTCCCCTCCCTCCCTCCCCCTCTCCCCCCTCTCCCCTCCCCCCTCTCCCTCCTCCTCTCCTTCCCCCTCCCTCCCCCTCTCCCTCTCTCTCTCTCCCCCCCCTTCACTCAGGAGACACGTACTTTCCAACTAGGTCCACGTGACGATTGGAAACACGACGATATCCAATGAAGAGGAATCCTCGTAGGGAGGCATCCGAATGACCGAGACCGCTGTAAATAATTTCAAACGGCAAAGGAGTCCTTACTACATGTTTAGTTTTCACTGCTTTCACATAAAAAGATAATCGCCACTTTATTTTTTAAATTCAATTTATGATCTCGTATCGATCAACATTATCGTAGAGCAAAGACAAAATTCGCTAAGTCAATAACAAAAATAACAAAGGTTACAGAGCACGGTAAAAATTAAGGGATTTGAAACTGCTATGATACGTTCTTAACAACAAAACAATAGACGTCGAGGCAGTGGCGGTACAATTGTAAAGAAGATTTAAAAAAAATAGGTCACAGAACCAGATAGTGGGGTTCTTTCTTTGGAGACAGTTATTCTTCACTTTTACTTAATTTCTTCATTGCTAGAGATAGCATTTTTTTGTGTACCACTCAAATAAAGGAAATATTTCTGAAACCAGCGAAGAATAATTACTAAACGTAAGTAAATAACTGAACTGTCTTGACTGCATTATAAAAATATATAAAGAGTTCCCAATATCAAACCATTATGTAAATGTAAAATGATTAATTTCTTTGATTTAGAGTAGGGGATAAAAACCACGACTTTAAACCATGCCCATATGCCGTGCGACGACAAAAACAGAATTATGTAGAAGGGAATATTCTCAGCTCCTCCCGCTCTGCTTCCTTCCATCTACATCACCGCCAAGCGGGCTTCCCAGATTCCCACGACGATCTCTTTAACCCCTTTAAGCTTTCTCTTGAGGTGAACATATATTTCCCAATTTCCAGTTCTTCCCCGCCCCCAAGCACAAGAGGAGAACATCCTCTCATCCCACAGACGGGACCAACTGGAGGAAGGAAACACTCTTATCTGCGGGAGAGCTTCTGATGTAGAACGGAGTGAGTGTAGGTATGGAAGAAGATAGGAGGAGAAAAGGAGAGAATAAGAGGGGGAGAGATAAGAGGGGGAGAGATAAGAGGGGGAGAGATAAGAGGGGGAGAGATAAGAGGGGGAGAGATAAGAGGGGAGATAAGAGAGGAGGGGGAGAAAAGGAGAGAATAAGAGGGGGAGAAACGGAGAGGAGGGGGAGATAAGGAGAGAATAAGAGGGGGGAGGCGTTTCACATTTCACGTGGCAGCAAATAGAAAGGGGGAGAGGGGTGATTAAGTGGGGAGGTGAAGGTCGGCGATGGTGAACACTCCCATATTTTTTTTTCATTATAAACAGTAAATACGTTTAAGAGGCGCACCAAAGTTGAAAGAACAATCTGGAATCTTTTCATCAGAAAATGAAATGAAATATAAGCCAAACGGTAAACACAGGGCGAAAAGGAAGTCCAGTACATATCGTAGGGAAATAAGATATAACTGAAATAAATTGTAAAGATTTCTATATTGTACTGTATTCCGATGATGATTTTTTATGAACACGGCACTGCTATTTCGTTGATTGCTATGCGGCGGCACACAACAGTCAGCATAATCAAAAGCCCTTTCTCATTTAATTCGGTTATATATTATTTCTTTTTGAGAACGGACTTTTGTTACACCCACTGTGTGTGTACACATTCGCATAGATACACACACACACGTGTGTGAATGACGCATAGAGATAGAAGGTCTTATGAATTATTCAAAGAGGCACAAAATAAATGCCCAAAAGGATCCGCTTAACAAAATCGTCGACACTACTGAAACAGGTTGGAAAAGTACAAATATTCCATAAATGGAATACACAGAGATTTCAAAGGCGTTCTTTACGGGTAATACTTATGAAACGATATCGAAAGATTGGGCGATTCTCGAATTGTAAAGTTAATATTAATCTGTACCTCACAGATCATATAAGAGCACGGAAAAGAAAAATATGGATTTTAAATTGTTGTTTGCCGAGAGAACCGTCTTAGCGATCGATTTAAACAAAATATGCGATGTTTTGCTCGGGATTTTCTAGAATTTTTATCTTCGAAACTACGACTCGTAGTTATGTGGTCTCGCGGACCTTATGGTAAATGAAGTCCTCTATCGGAATAAATGTTTTAATCTATACCTTACAGGTCATATAAGAGCACGGGAGAGAAAATATTGATTGTTAATAGTAGCTTGACGGATGCAATTGAACAAGATATGAGCATAAGTTCATTAAAGTATTTATGTAAAGTGGAAGTTCTAATTGACGGATTCAGTTCAAAATTGGGCGGTAAATTTCAATAAAGATCGCTCCTACTTAATTTAATTAAAATTCGTCCAGCGGTTTAGGAAATGAGAGTTAGGACGGACGGACGAGACGTGCCCATAAGGCGTTTTGCTACGACCACTTCGCTTGTGAAGAACGCCTAGAAACGATAAAAGAATGAAAAACTTTCACAGACCATAATTTACGCTTCAAACTAAACGTCTCCGGCCGAGATTTACCGTATTTTCAACATTTGTTCCGCGTCCCGTGCGAACTCTATACGAAACAGTTTTCCCGTATATTAAATTTTACTGTTACTGTTTAACTATCCCGTGATATTACAAAAATGTATTAAAAATCCATCATTGATGAATGCGGATAAAAGAATAACCTCAGTTACTGGACATATCTACAATGAAGTCAATTCTGCAATGATTAGTAAACATGAACATGCCGAGCAGCGAATTTATAACTTCAAAACAAACAATTGCAGGGAGACGTAAAGGTCTCAGATAAACATCATTTTAAAATATAAACCACAGTTTAAATTGTCCATAATTACGCACAAAACAGTACTTTCCCACAAGACATATAACTTGTGGAAAAATAATATTTTGTTTGTTATTATCGACAATATTAAACACTTCCATGAACTCACTCCTGAGAAAGTTAGTAACAAATAGTTTAAATTATTTGTAAAAACTTCGTTCAAATGTTACTATGTTGCAGATATACTTAAAGACCCGAGACAAAGAATTTTAAAAATTAAAAATAACTTTTATTCTTTCTTAAATTTTCGTTCAAATGTTAACTCATTAATTCTCCGAATAATAGTTGGCACTTATTTTTACCTTTCTTTCCCCTTCCTAAATAGTGTGTTCCGTATTTTGAAATCAAAGGTTTATTAGGTAACTATCATTTTAAAGGATATACATACATTTAAAAAATCCCTGAGTTTATTGCTCTATAAATTCTTAGAATGGAAAATAAACACTTTTCATAGTTCTCATACTCTCGTCTAGACTTTTTTCGATTTTTTTTACGTGTCCGGTATTTTAATGTAGACTTTTTTTACGTGCGCCTTATTCTCAAAACCGAAAGTTGGCAGCCCTATCTCCAACCCATACGACTCCAGAATGTATACTTGACCAAAAATTCATAAACCCGGCAATTAATTCAAGCCGATAGTCTCAGCCATCAACGTTCCCACACACAACCTCGTCAGTACATTTTTCAAGGGACTTAAAATTTCATGATTTGTACTAAAGAGGTTTGTATAAATGAGTTCGTTATGAGTAGGAACAAATACCTAAGTTTTTGAAGTGCAATGAATTACGCTACTTATAAACGAGCATTTTTTAAACGAATGTGTATTATAGAGACAAATGTATAGCACAACCAAAAGGGTCCTTCTGAATTTAG
The DNA here is from genome assembly GCA_028673005.1 of Tanypteryx hageni. Lineage (NCBI taxonomy): Eukaryota > Metazoa > Arthropoda > Insecta > Odonata > Petaluridae > Tanypteryx > Tanypteryx hageni. The sequence goes on from CM054117.1 coordinate 4,913,299, forward strand.
AAAAAATTCCACTCTGAACGACTCTTCGCTTATAAACGCCAACCAACTAGCAGAATAAAAAAAACCATTATGCTTATTTTGAAATCGCCTCCATAATTCCAAACATACTCGTAAAACATTCCTCGAGTGCCTACCTAAGTGACTGGTTAACAAACAAAGACATAAACACAAAACAAAGGCAAAAATACATTACAGTAACAAATACGCATGAAAACAAACTATTTCGTAATAAACAAAAATATACAAACAAAACGATGGGACAGCAATGGACAATACACTCGCACCATTCATCGCAAAACTTTTAAACTACTTTCAAATGCTTTTCTTATACCTAGGTAAGACACGTAGGTGACATACAATCTTCGACACCGACAAACAAGTTATCAACGAATTTCTCTTACAGCTAAACAGCCAACGTGAAACGATTAAATTTATTTACGAAATTAAAGCAGACAATCTACTATTCCTTGAGCTCGAATTAAAAAAGAAAAACCATATAGAATTCAATATTTACAGAAAACCAACCCACACCTATTGAATAATACCTGCAGACCTAAATCATCCAATACAACATACACTATCAGCTTTTCACCACATGATTTACAGAAATTGATGAGATAATGTGATCTAAAGATCCTTTGCAGAGAGGCATAAGATGTAATTTTGGGAAATAATTTTGAAACGGGAAAAAATTCTGCAATTACCGCGAATCGAACCCGGGTCTTCCACTTGCCGGGTGGATATTCTACCACTGAACTACCGTAGCAGATCATTTTTCCTATTTCTGAACGCGGGTGTTTTTCTTAGTTGGGTCCGAGCTAGCCAAGCTAGTATCAACCAGCCCCAACGGACACCCGCGTTTCAGAAATAGGAAAAACCCGGGTTCGGTTCGCGGTCATAAAAGAATTTTTTCCTGTTTCAAAATCATTTCACATGATTTATAGACAAATCAAAACATCCCTTAGTGACATTAATTTCCACAACGAAATAAAATACATAAAACACACTGCCTCAACCAATAGTTATAACACCAAAATAATTCAGAAATAAAGTCACTTAGTAAAATTCCTCCAATACTTTTATTAGAGTGGCTCGATCGACATTTCGAACAATTTTATTACTCCTGATGAAAACACAAAGCGTCGGAATCTTGAGCGAGTCCCTCTAATAAAAGTATTGGAGGAATTTTACTAAGTGACTTTATTTTTGAATTATGGATTTCTACAAAGTAACGGCCGAAACAGTTGACTGTAACCAAAATAATTGATTAAGATGAAAAATATTACACAGAATAAGTCGAGAGAAATCCACAACATTACTAAAAACAGAACAGCACACAAATACGAAATAAATAACAATTCCATACTACCCTCCTATACAAGCAGACTAAACAAAATAAAAAAATACAAATTTCAAATTAACACAAAAAAAACAGCAAACTAACAATAAGTAATATTCTAGGTCACGCTCAAGACAAATTACACGATAATGACAAATCCGAAATTTATAAAATAAAATTCAGCCAATGCAATAATTTCTGTATAGGACAAACCAAACGAAACCTTATCACCAGATTCAAGGAACACATATACCACTTCAAACAAGGAAATTTCGATAGATCTAGTGTTGCCAAACACAGAAAAGTCACTGCTCACCTAATCTACATCAAGGAGCTTACGATGCTAAATAACACACCAGCAAACAAGATGCATACGAAAGCATATACATTCACCAAAACAAAGACAAAGTCATGAACAACGACTCCGGTATTATCACTAACGACACGTTCCTTTCACTTAGTATTCAGAAACAAACATTCAACCGTCCCCCACCAATCACAACACGCCCCCGACACCAGCTCACCTCCAGTCGACCCGTACATTTATGAAGTTTTCTTAATGATGATGACATCTTTCATGTCGAAATGTATATATCACTTCTTAAGTTTTCCTAATGATGATGACATCTTTGATGTCGAAATACACGTCTAAGATAATGATAAGGTATAGTACAGTCTAAATTCCGTATCTTTGAGAGAATGTGTAAGCGCGTGAGTCACCGGCGAGGGGTTACTCCCCGCAAAAGCCGCATGCCTAACACAACCGTCCCCGGAGAGACGTAACAATACGCAAACCAAGTAAGCGTGTCTGTGTGTCTTTTATCACCCGCCTTATTTAAATTTTGGTGTATTATGTGTTCTATTTTCCAAAATACCTTCACCCAAAATTGATTTTGTGCTTGCTGAATTTAAATCTGCTGCAACTTCCGCCCATACTTAATTTTAATATCACGATTATGACGAATCCCTGCGAATTCGTACGACCATACATTCGGATGAATTCCAATGTAACCACAGCCCTACGAACGTCAGTACTTACGAACGGAGCTCCATAAGGTATAGTTTTTTTTCAATAAATGGGGCATGCGAACGTCAACCCGCGCGTACAAACCAGTCGTCGCTCTCGGTAACTACCTGTGAGGGCAGGATGTTCTGCGACACAGTGATCCGTTACACTCTTACCTAGTTACATGTTTGTTGCCTTGAGAGAGAGAGAGAGCGCGCTAGTTCAAATTGTGAGCCAAAAAACACTAATCATAGCTGAGAAGCGTAAGAGTGCTGCTTATGATACACCTGAATCAAAGAAAAGGAAACCATAACATTTGGACTGAAACTGGGCATTATAAAGCGTTCAGAGAAAGGAGAAACTCCGTCACAGACCGGTCATTTGCTTGATTTAAATCGCTCGACGATCAGGGTGATAATCAAAGACAAAACTAGAATTTACAATGCCATTGTTTTTTACTATTATTCATTGAAAATGTACATTTCGGCTTAATTATGGGTTATGAGGTTTTGTGGGCTGTCTTGGGAACCTAATCACAATTTATAAAATTTTGTCCATGGGAAATTCAGTTCCTAGTTCCAAGCAAAAGACGAATCAACTTTTGGAGCGCAACCCGCTAGTAATTAGGGACCTCCCGTACATGGATTAACGCGGGCCTAAAGATCCCGGAGCATAGAAATGTTACCCAATAAAATAGTAATTTTCAACCAGGAAATGGAAACGAGATAGCCAGGTAAAGACGGAGAACGAAGCTATTCTCTAGAAAAAACAATGACGTCAGTTGAAATTGCTAATAAAAGACGAACTCTAGCGGGCGATATTAGCGCGCGAAGGGTGGGGAAGAGAGGGAGAATGGAGAGAGTGAGAAAAAAAGGATCGGCAGAGATAGAGAGTTGGCGGAGGAGGGATGGTGCTGGTTGCGGTGGCCAGAGGGAAGACTTTCTCCCAGCGGGGGGCCAGCCGGTTAGGTAACGCGACCGAGGTTGGAACGGTGGAAGCGTCGGCGAGCATCACCCAAGACAGACGACGATCAGCGGACGCATCTTGCGCGAGGGTAGTACCCTAGGGGAGTACGTGGGGAGACGGAGGGGTTCGAAGGGGTTGGGGGGACCGCGAAGAGCGGGGTAGGGGAAAGTCTGCCGATTTCCACACGAAGCGCGCAGCGGCGGCGAAGGAGAGCGGCAGTGAGGAACACGCGATCGCGAAGAAAGCACCTCGGACGGCAGCCGCCTCGCATAAAGGGATATACGATACGGAGAACGTCCCTTACGGAACTATAAAAGAGGTAAGCTTTCGAAATATCTTCAAAAATCCCCCTAGAAACTATGGAAACTTTAACGAAGAATGAAGTATTTAGGAATTGAACAGTCGTTTGCCTTTCCTCAATGCAAAGATTAGCGTTTCATTTGAGTGGTATACATGTAACTTTACGGGTATGCCGGCAATATCATCATGTTTTTTGCGTAAATTTCCACAAGAGAGGAGTATTTTGACTTATTGTATCACGGCAGTGCGCTGTGATCGAATGCGTATATGACATTCGACGAACTCGAGCTTTCATTAGTATTTTTAAATTTTCCCTTTATAAAGTTGTATTGAAAGATATTTCATTATGTATGTATTTTATTGGAATTAATTCCGTAGCTTCATTTCCTTAGTAACATTTTCACGACGGAAACACGAAAGATTAACGCATCTTTCAGCGAATTTCATCAAATAATATAAATTTAAAATCAAAATAAATAAAAGAATAAATAGTACTTAAAACAGTTACCACGACCTAATTTACATTTACAGATCATCTCATGATGACGCTAAACCTAGATCGTGACAACTGTGATACGCACAAGTTATTCTTTTCTCATTTTGTCTAACCGTGGAATATTGCAAAGTTAATGCCAAGACCATCGAATCCACTATAAAGCACCAGTCATCGCTAATTTTCGGCAAATGAATAAAACACGGAGACGTTTCAAAATCATAACAAATGTTTGAACACGCACTTGGACTTCTTGCGATAAAAGTGAATTGAGTGACGCAAACGTTTCCCAACCGGATTCAAAAGTGCCGAAAATGAAGGCAAAAGGTTTTAGCGGGATATTCCAGTGATTAAAGAAAAGGTTGTCCAATCATTTTTCAGCGCCGTGACCAAGAGACACACGGCCACTTTCTCGCGAAAGCACGCGTCTGTGGGCCGGACCTCTTTTCCCCCTTCTCTCAATCGAAACAGAAAGCAGTTGCGAGCGAGGGAGAGTGGATAGAGCGCCAAGCAAGAGAAAGGTTAAGCGCAGACGGATGGTTTTTCATATCGTCCATGCTTTAATCACAGAAAGAATTACTTCCTAACATTATAATGAATACGAATTTCAAGGGGTTTGATAAAACAAAATAAGAGTTTTTGCGTGAATAACAAAAATTTTCAAGTTAACTAGGACTTAATTGAAATAACATTCATATAAACGTACAAAAACACTAGCTAAGAAAGCGAGAACCGAAATAATCTTTGTGATATATTCAACGTTAAATTCATTCAGAATATTGGTTGAATGGTCCCCTTGAGCCGAGTGAATGTGGAGGATATCTAGTCTCGTATCACCAATCAATACTTCTGGATAGTGCGAATGGGTAGCTTAAGAAACTTGACAAACTAATAACTAGCTCTTTCGGCTACACTACGCTTTAACTTAATTTTCGTTGAAAAATATATTAACTACCTCTAGAACACTCAAAACGAGAATGACCGCAGTACATTCTTAGAGAAATAAAAGTAGCGAACGCACCGAAAGTTTCTTTATCTGTCGAGGTCTAAATGGCATAACTAAACACAAGTTGTGACGCCTCGTTGCGGAGTGACGAGTGAAAGTACTGTGGAGACAGAGATTAGACAAAAGCACGTGTAAAGGAAAGAGGCGAGGACACGGGATACCCACCAAATCTGCCAATTATCCAAAGCGATTGCAATAACGCATGATAACACCATTTTCTAGCATTTAACGATCAAAATAAAATGAGAAAATCAACTCCGATGATGACGACCTTTCCTCGCTGTCAAATATGTCGTGGCTATTGCTCGATTTACATTTACTCCCATTAACAATGCAACAATAAAACGCGCGAGAGAAGAATTTCAAAGCAAACTACTTAAGGAGCTTTCTTTCGGCGACTACTGCCTTTCCACCGGAGTAAAGAATCGCAGATGCGATGTATTGCTGATTTTTTAAAGAAGCATATACTTTTAGACGTTCATTAGAAGGAATGAATGTGAAAATAACGATTATATTACTACAATTCGAGTGAGGTATGTTTTATGTAATTGTAATATTTATATTTGATGGCAAGACTGCAGAAATAGCAAAGAACGCCTCTGTCTCACAAGTATACACGCAGCATCTTTCTTCTCTTGTTCCGATCACTGCTCATTCTAGGTGCACCACATTTTCACCAGGCCTAGCGCTCGTATAGGCCACCCTATCCTGAAAATTTGGCTTCTCCAGGATGGCAGATATATTGCACGTACAAACAAACGGAAGGACGGACAGACAAACCGAGTACATGATAGGTTTTTTCTAAAATCAAGTTACGAAAGTGTACAGTATATCTCAGTTAAATAGTTGTAATATTTACGTTTATGTTCTTTTCTTCGTCGTAGATAATCCATTTCCTTCCGCTTACAAAATTTTAAACGCACACGTAAGTAAATCAAACATACTTTCGTAAATACAGCAGATCGTATTTACTTCAGTTACTGCGATGATTGTTTACGTTGGCGACGATTAAGTAACGAGTATGAATTTCTCCAAGTTCAAAGCGAATTCAGACTTTCCTGTTTGATTTTATCGAAAACGGTTACTCCAACGATAAAAATGCCAGAAAGATTCTATTTGGTTAGTTGTACAAATTTTATTTTAAAATATTTTTGGTATGATTAATATTTTACGAGATATGAAGACATTTTCTGTTTATGTTCCCTGTCAAGTGGCACCCCTGATTGGGTTACGTGAACCACTTCTGCCATTCTCTCACTTTCTTTGGACATAAGTCATAATTATCAAATTTCATGGAAATTCGTTTGGTAGAAGTCGAGAACGAACATGCGAATGGACGGACGAATAACACGAAGCTAATAGGCGCTTACAGTGGAAAAGAAACGCGACTAAAAAACAGCAAAAAAAAGAAATCGTTAGGCAATAATTAGCAAACGATATTATTTACGGCTGATTCGTACCATGTCGAAGGAATGCATGTGACTCAAAATGGAGAAATGCGATTGGAATCATTTCTTAGATTTTTATTCCGCAGAAAATACACAACAGGGGACATTATAATTAATATCTTTTCGAAACAAAAGTCTTCTGACAGCCAGGCGAAATGGAACACGATTACATTCTCTAATTGCGCGCCATCTGAGTACGAACCTTATACGCACCTGCGGTTGCAATCCTCGCATGAAGCGCCAGAGGATAGATATAATAATACGGCGCTGGAAAATTGCGCCAACTACGCAGCACGCGTGATTAAAGCGTGCTATTTACCTGAGGCCTGGATGCCATTTTTACGAGAAATGTCCAGGTAATTCCAGAAGTGAAAGGACTAGAACAAAATTACGTAAAAACTAACGCCTCTCATACTCACAGGAGAAATTCACGCGTCCTTGTCCATCGGAAAAAACAGGTGCTTAGGGCTCTCGCTTGGTACATACTTCGCAATTTCTAGCAGGATCACATGATTTCAATCAACGTAACATTTGTGGAGCGAACGACTCTTACCTCATTAAAAATACCTTGCAAAAACGCAAAAAATACGAATATTTCGTTAACCGATGTGATGTCTTAAGATTACGCAAAATTAACATTGGCACATACAAAATTCGGATAGAAAGAAATCACAGAAAATAGGCGAAATTTAACAACAAAATAACGCTAAATGTGAACAATTTCGTAGATGCAAAGTTCGCGGCGAGCAGCAGAATCTTCGGAGAATAGATATGAACGGGACGCCGTTCGATTGCTGTCCGAACGATAGAGACGAAGGGGCTCTTTACGGAAGACTTCTCGTCCGATCTTCCAATCACTTCCTCGCGCGAATATATCTTGCGATCTCTGTACATTTAAAGGCAGATGCAGAAATGCAAGCAGCACGATGCGACCGGCTCATATACGTGATATGGAGCACGCGACCAGCGTCGGCCGTCCATCGCATCCGATTGGAAAACGGGGAAAGGGAATCAGTCAAAGGCAAGTGGGTCGCCGAGAGTGCGCCCCTCCCCCCACCCCTCCCTCCGCCCCTCTCCCTCGAATCCTTAGGAAAATGCGTTTCCGTGGCGACGCCGATGGAAGGAGGATAATGGCAGCGATAAGAAAGGTGCGAATTACGATAAGAGCGGAAAAGGAGGATGGATAATAATTGGAGCGAGGAATTCCCTTATTCGTCACGGGACCAGCAAATGCGGCTTAAGGGATTGAGGGTGAAGCGGTCCAAAGGCTACCGAATTCGTGTTTTTGGATGTGAACGTCTGATGATTGGTGGACATAACCAGATGACGGGATATTTACTTCATGATGAGAAACGTGCCAAATTTTTCGAAAATGAAATAATTTACATACCATTTTGATTCGTATATAAATTTAAATCAAACGGAGTAATCTAAAAACGAGACCCACTTGACTCCCGTTTCTAATTTTTACGATCTCTTCTTAAACGAAGTAGTAAAGAGCTAAAGTATGTGGATGTGAAATAATGTTGTCTCTTTGTATGTATGGAATTTCTGGCTAATCAACCTCTTGGATTATTATAGCCATAACTTCTTCCACACCGAATACACACACAAGGGAAGAGGGAAACCCGGTGCCGGCATTAGCCTACTCTTAATGAAGAACACCAAGGGGGGCAACTGCTTAATCTCCCTTCCGAAGGACGGAACGCTGAATTTGCTCGGTCTCCTCAAATCACACAAGTAGGGGACGGGACGATCCCAGGTTGAAAAATCTGACTTACGCCGGACTCGAACCTGGGACTACTGCGTGTAAGGCCAACGATCTAACCACTCCGCCACCGCCACTCCGATAAGAAATAAAACCAAAATAAATCGCGGAAGCGCAAATAAGACCGCTCTCCTTCGATGAAGAGTCGTCAGAAACTGCTTTCTTGGAAACAGAAGTTAGTGGGGCAGGAGGGAGCGAGAGGGGGCAGGAGGGAGCGAGAGGGGGCGGGAGGGGGATGGAGGGGAGGGAGGGAGCGGGAAGGGAGGGAGCGGGATGGGAGGGAGCGGGAGGGGAGGGAGCGGGAGGGAAGGGAGCGGGGAGGGAGCGGGGAGGGAGCGGGGAGGGAGCGGGGAGGGAGGGATCGAGGAGGGAGGGAGCGGGGAGGGAGGGATTGAGGAAGGCGGGAGGGGAGGGAGGGAAAGAGGCGAGAGGGGAGGCATCGGGCAATCGTTGTTGAGTCACAACTTGAGCAGATGTGACACGAAACTTTCTTCGCCGTAAATGCTCTCCCACGCTAATCATGGATATTGTGAGTGGCAATGCACTGGGATCGAGCAAACCAAAACGGCCATCCAACGAGGGAAGAGACGCGATAAAAAGCACTGATGTGCATCCAGGGTGCGATTAATTGCTCTCTTAACCACTGTTTTGCGTGTACGTATATATAAAGGCATGAAATGCAGACGATTTCAATGTAACATTTCTCACAAACTAAAAGGCACTGGAATGAAAACTAAATGCATTTAGGTAGGTTATTTGATCAAGTTTTTGTGACATACATTTTATATTTTATAGATGTTCAGTGAGGGCACCGTGAGTGGCCAGGCAGATATCATATCTGTATTCAATTTCAGTCCACACATTGCTAAGCATGTCGGGTGTAACTGTAGCCACTGCAGCTCTTATACTCAAGGCAAAGTGGTAGCACGGAAACAGCATCCTTTATGTACCCAAAAAGAAACAAGTAGGTCTGGAAAGAACTAATCCGCCAACTTTCCTTTCGATACAAGTTCATTTTTTAACACAAGTAGGGGTGGACACAGGTTCCCGTGGTACGGAGGTGCTTTTCGTCAAATTCGCCGAAGTATAATAGTATACTAATGTATTAGCTTTGAAATCAAAAAAATATTTTTCCTTATATTGTGGTAGCCCTGCCTTTTGCCCCGTTCTAAACATAATCATCTCGTTTTCCCATTCTATACTCGCTCTACAAATGAAATTTCTTTGCAATTCGTTCCGTCAATACATTCGAAATTCATAGTTACAGAAAAATTCTAACCTTGACATTGTAGTAGCCCTGTTTAGTCAACCCGATGGAAATATATTTTGGTTATTTATTTATATGAAGATTAAATATATTACTATTACTATTGGTTAAAATCCATGCGGTCAGTTCTCTAAAAATTCGTGTAAAAATATTAAAACTTTTTATTGTGATAGTCCTGCTATTTAGCTCCGCTTTAAACATCTTGATTTCATTATGGTATGTTGCACAAATCTTATATACAAAATTTAGTTTAAATCCATTAAGCCAAATCCTTCGAAATCCTTAATTAATGAAAGAGTTCAATTTGTAATTGTGTCACCACTGTTTGACTGATTCGGTTAAAATATGCTAATGTGGTTATGTACATATGTGTATATTATAAGTATTAAATTTGGTTAAAATTTATGTTAACAGTCCAACACATATACGTGTAAAAATAATTTTTTTATCCCTTGTATTGTGGCAGCCCTGCTTTCTATATCTATAATAAACATCTTGATTTTGTTATTTTTTGTTGCACACCTACTTAATACAAAATTTCTTTGAAATCGGTTGGGCCAATTCCTTCCAAATTCATAATTACCGAAAAGTTTAACTTTACGATTGTGGCAGCTCTGCTCAATCGATCCGGTCCAAATATGTCATTTTCGTCATTAATTTATGTGAATATTTCATGTAACAAGTTTAGTTGAAATCGGTTGATTCATGAAGCAGATGTTAGGGGGAGACACATACGCACACACGGACACCGAGGCGATATCATAATACTACTTTCCTTTTTACTTTCTCCATATAAAAAGTGTAGAGAAAGTATTGTTTTCATGAAAAAATCGAATTCGAGATTTCAACGGAAATACATGTTTTAAGGTCCCCTGAACACGTTTTGACTATTTTCTCGATGATGTCTGTGTGTCTGTCTGTATGTGATATATAGAACTATTAATCAGGTCAACGCAAAATTTTATATTTACCATTTTTATAAAAGTTAGAAGATCTGATTAGTGTTTACTCTTGTCACTTATCCATTATTTTGAAATATGTGCTTTAATATTTGATAAATGTAAAAATGTATTGGAATAAAAGTTGTAGGAAATTTAATTTTCTACAACCTTTGTTTGATGCATTTTTCCATATAATGCATTGTTTAAGAGAGATATTATATTTTTAGATGCCACCACCACGCCACCTACCGAAGAATATTGTTAACAATTGTCGCTTAGTTACGTCTTAGTACCGCTCCTTTTTCTTTTCTTAATTGTCAACGGAAAGTAAATGTTGACAACGATCCCAGAGCTAACAACATGTAATTTGCCATATAAATATGGAGAAAGTCATGTGTTGCCCACATCAGTTTATTTTGGAAAGTAGGCTAAAAATCAAGGGCTGTAAGGTCAGTTAAACGAGGTGAACAAGTGATAGGACCGTCCCTGCCAAACCATTTCCCTGAATAATTCCGATCTAAAAAGTCCCTAACTTCTTTGTGCAAACACACGTGGAGGTGCTCTGTCTTGTTGGAACAGCATGTCATGGGGACCCTCTTCTTCCAAAATTGACATGAGGAATGTCTGCTTGATTTGCGTGGACTGTGAACAAAAGCCGCTCGAACTTCATCCACCTGAGCTTCAGTGACTGATCGTCTACTGGGGTTTTTTCCTTGACGAATGCAGCCAGACTCACTAAACACTTTATACCACTTGTAAATGGATATGTGTGTTGGTTGTTCCCTACCAAACTGCGTACGAATCTCCTTTGCACTGTAACCACAGACGCACTTAGCTCTCTGTAATTGAGATGCTATTCTTAACAACAGTGAGTGTAACGTTACTGGTGGCAAGATTTGGAAACTCAAGTGGCATGAATTTAAAACTTGATCATATAACCCACTGAAATACATTTAGTTCTCATTCCTGTGCATCTTAGTTTGTGAGCAATGTTACATTAAAATCGTCTACATTTCATGTGTACACCCTGTGTGTGCGTGTGTGTGTGTATACATACACACACACACACACACACACATATATATATATATATATATATATATATATATATATATATATATATATATATATATATATATATATAATATCACGAACGCCCTTTATTTTCAGCAAAAACTGCCAATTACCTCAACTAGGAAACATACGAGAACTAACTTTCGATGCAATGATATCGGAAGCTGTTTGCTGGACTTACGTTATGGGAAAGTAATTAACAACATGCATCCGTCTTAACAGTTATTTTTCATTTTATCACTTTGAAATAACTATTTTAAATTGAATTTTTACACCTAACCTAATCACGAAGGGATTATTATAGTATAGCGAAAGAGAAATCTTCGCTTAAAATCGGCTGAGGGGAAGGGGAGCAGGGATTCGGGACAATTGTGATGCAACTGCACGCGGAAGAGTCAGTCCTTGGTTGCTGGACTTGCAAAATCAACTTCGCTTTGTCTTAATACTCTTCAGTAAACTTAAAACAATTTCGAAAGAAATCGAAACTGATTTTATTAATGTGCCCCTTGCTTAATTATTAAGTGCCATTTAAACAAGAAGAAAACATCTATAATTATATTTATATGGTTAATTGAGAACATACGCTCATGTTTTAAGTTTTTTCATTCCTCTATTTACGTGACATCTGTCAATTTAATGAAGTTATCCCAACCAAATATTAAGTATCCAATTCTTTACGTACGCTTAAGGCACAGAAAAATGATGGCCATCATCCAAAGTGCTACGCACATATTTAAGAAAATAACCCGCCTCACGTAGCATCCAAATGTCTTCTCACTTTTTCAATGATGGTATATAATGTTTCAAAAGGAGAGCCGACCTTTAGAGGAGGATGCTTCCGAGGAAATTTCTCCACGCCCCAGTTTATAAGCCCAACCCTCCCTTTAGAGAGAGAACGTTAGTGAGCAAACTTATTCAATTTTAAAGTTATATGCAACATTTCTCATTTAAACAATGGAGCTTTTCACTTGACGGGATCCAGATGCACGGTGAGACTGAAATTGCTCGGATATCTTTGTAAAATAAAAGGATGCAATCGCAAATTCTCTCCTCTGAAGTTAACACGTAACACCGAATTTGTTTTGGATAATATATCCTGCTTCGCTGGAATTTAAGGTAATATAAAGAGAAAGCACAAATATATCCTAAGTGTCAAATGGCTTTTTCGAAAATATCTCACGTGGCTCAATTAGTCACTGTAGCGTTTCCACGGCCAACGGCGCTTCCGAAGACAGAAAAGGGAGAGGAAAAAATGATGATGGCGTCCGAAGCGAATGCTGATAAAACTTCCGAGGAGAAAGCCTAGAAGGATACTCTCGAGATTGGAAGGAAATGTCACACGTACGCATGCGCACCACGGAATCCCACGAGACAACGTGAATTCTGGGTGCTTCCTTGGCTATGATCGATAGCATGCGATGAAATCATTGTGTGCGATATAAAGGATGATTGCAAATGATCTTCCAGATGTTAAAAAATTATCACTAAGAAAAGCAAGCTATCCTAATAAATTTAAAAAAAATTTCAAGCTATGTATTGTAATTTAGTATGTGTGCCTCTGTAGGCATCAAAACGGTATTCTGTTTCCTGTCATACATTTCGTAACATATCATGCTGAAGTGTTCCAACAGCCTCACTTATCCTTTTCTAGAAATTATTCCATGTTTTTGGCATTGATTAAATATAAACTTCAATTTTGACATAGCAACAGAGGAAAAAGTCGATGGGGTTAGATCGGTCGGACAAGATATGGGACCTCCGCGCCCGATCAAACGTTCGGAAAATTGCTCATTCAGGAATGTTGTACCCTCATTGTAAAGAAAACGGCAACTATCAATAGCTTGTATAAAACCTGATGAGTTTTTCTTTGCAACTATTGATTGATTATTCCGCCACTTCAGCGAGCATAAGATATTCACCGGTTCGATTTCTTACAGCGACTCCACGCAGGTTCTATTATTGCACCATAATACGGAAAATGCCGTAACTTCAGCAATACTAAATAATTCAACTATCTCGTCACAAACTGTCACACTGATCATTCTCAATTTTCCACATAGAGGGGATTAACTTTTACTTTCCTTATATATGCTCAATCTCTTTGCATTAAAAAGTGTTAATGTTCCTGTTATTTCATTTTCCAGCCGATATCTTCTAAGACTCCCAGAAGCAACCAACGTATATCTCGAATGAGATTCGAACGGCAGAATGGTGCCGAGAAAGCGGAACTAGAAGGTGCGAGTGTGACAATCAGCGATACTCGCTTCGAAATGCGACCCTGGACGGGTGAGACGTCACACCGAGACCGAGTGCGATGACAGACCTTCTCCGAGACAAATTATCAGTTCCGGACCGAGGAAGTGATATCACAGAGTGACATTATCCGTATCATTTAGAACGTGGACGCTTCTTAACAGACCATGGCCATCCCCGTCGCCACCGTCGTGCTGAGTGCGATCAAAGCCGCGACATCTATAGTCGGACTTAACTTGTGGTTCCTGCCTACATTCATCCTGGCTCTAGCCTATTATCACTACGACCTTTTCGATCCGGAAAACAAACCGATCAACACGAGGATCCTTAGAACGGAGTATGATTTCGTGGTGGTGGGTGGGGGGTCGGCGGGCGCGGTGGTGGCCAGCAGGCTCTCCGAAGTTCCGGAGTGGAGCGTGTTACTGCTGGAGGCCGGAGGTCAAGAGACGGAGCTCTCGGACGTTCCCATTTTATCCCTTTATCTCCACAAGAGCAGCTTCGATTGGAAGTACAGAACACAGCCTTCGGAGACGGCCTGTCAGGCCATGAAAGACAAGCGATGCTGCTGGACTAGGGGAAAAGTGATAGGCGGTTCTTCCGTGCTCAACACTATGCTGTACATACGAGGAAACCGCAGAGACTTCGACCAATGGGCCAAAGGAGGCAACATAGGTTGGAGCTTCGAGGAACTCCTTCATTATTTCAAGAAGTCAGAGGACCAGCGAAACCCGTATCTGGCCAGGAGTCCTTATCACGGGACCGGAGGATTTCTGACGGTGCAGGACTCCCCGTGGAATTCTCCGCTCGGGGTGGCCATGGTGCAGGCGGGCGAAGAGATGGGCTACGAGCACCGCGACATCAACGGGGAAAAACAGACGGGTTTCGCCTTTTTCCAATACAACATGCGGAGGGGCACTCGGTGCAGCACATCCAAGGCGTTCCTCCGACCCGTGCGCTTGCGCAAGAACCTCCACGTGGCTCTCTGGTCTCAGGCAACCAAAGTGCTCATCGACAAGGAAAGTCGTCGCGCGTACGGCGTGCAATTCACGAGAGACGGCCGCCAGCAGAGGGTGCTGGCTCGCAAGGAAGTGATACTATCCGCGGGTGCGCTCAACTCCCCTCAGCTACTCATGCTGTCCGGCATTGGACCCGCGGAGCACCTCAGAGAAAAAGGAATCGAGGTGGTGCAGGATCTGCCGGGGGTGGGCGCAAACCTGCAGGACCACATCGCCACCGGAGGCCTCGCCTTCCTCGTCGACCAACCCGTCAGCCTGGTCATGAACCGAATGGTCACCCTGAACACGGCGCTGCGCTACGCGATAAGGGGAGACGGCCCTCTCACTTCCAACATCGGTCTGGAGGCAGTGGGATTCATCAACACCAAGTATGCCAACGCGTCGGACGACTGGCCGGATATCGAGTTCATGCTGACTTCGTCGTCTACGCCTTCGGACGGAGGAACTCAAGTGAAGAAGGCCCACGGACTGAGAGACGTGAGTGAAGAAGTGAACTTAATCATTTAATTTTGAGGGTTGTGTAGCGATTCGATCGCATTCTCCTTAAAACGGGGAACGGATAACTTTTCTATGTGGTGGGATACAAGGGAAATTGCGAATGCATAGCAGGGCTGTCTTCAATTGAAAGTTAACTAGGGATTCATTGGTAACACATGATTGAACTTCAAGTCTAAACATTTTTCGCGTTTCAAATTAAACGTTCAAGGTTTTATAAGCATAATATCAATTAATTAATATGAAATAGCCTGTGAAATTTCGCGAACCGCCTTTTCATCATCGTTTCGCGGGAAATAGATTACCGACCACTGCTCTGAACGGAAGTCAAACTTTTCAAGTCAGAATTTTCCAAACGGCGTACCGTAGCTCACAGCTTCTCAGCCGGTATGCCGTGGCACACTGGTGTGCCACGAGGAAGCCCTTTGTGTGCCGCGAAAATTTCTAAGGTTTGAAATATTCACTGAAGCGTGTTCAAGCAAAGAAGAACCCTACAATTTCATTTTGCCAATCATGTTGATAGTGTAATTACCATAAGAAAGATATGCACAGTTATATACGAATATGTATATTACTCGTATTCGCTGATAATCTATATAGTCTTGGATTATCTTATCAGAAAACTGATACCTTCCCTTTTCGTACGAAGTAGTATTTACTCACGTTGTGCTGAGTGCAAATGAAATAAATACTTAGTTGAATGTTATACAAAACACTCCACAAAGCATTCATTTCATTTCCTCTCCACCTCCTTAATTTGATAGAATAACCTCAACCGATGACGTCAATAATTTTCTTTGTATCCCGCTGTTTCGCCTTCCCAACATAACATTAAGGGGAAATCGCACGGTGAAGTGGTTAGTTCCTCGATTTTGTGATATTTTCGAAGAAAACAATTGATAAGTAACTATTTCTCCCGCATACTACTGCTACAACTGTCTTTATTGCATTTTCCGCATTCTCGATTTAAAAATTTACGTAGTTTATTATTTTCTTTCTTTTGCCAAAAGTCGTATAAAATGGCTTTCGGCAATTAATTTGCTCAGGGGTCGCTTTTACTTCTCACATTTGTCAGAACGAGTGTGGCCACTGCCTATATACAAAGCATTTATACCGGATTGAACACGCTGGGGTAAGCATATCTTTTGTAGTTTTTTGTTTCAGCTATTATAGAATTTAGCATAGATATTTTTTCTGAATAAAATCCTGAGGAAATAGTGCATCCGCAATAAACATTTAGGATCACTTACATTGTTAGTGGCGTAGCGTGAAATGTCGGGCCTCCCCACTACGTTCTTTAAACGGAAGTGTGGAATGTCAGATTTTTCTCTGGTAAAAATATATTTCCATACGAGATTGGAGTGAAACAACCTATGCGTATTAGTAATTTTCCGATTTTCTTTATTTGATTAATTTGAAATTATTACCGAGTTATGTAAATTTGGATTGGCAATGGAAAGTTTGTATGCGTTTCAGCTATTGGGGTTATAACTCCCTCAAATGGCCCCTAAAGTCTTCGACCCCCTCTTCTCGCGGGTGAAGCCGTATTTAAGCCACTATACAACGTAAATGTTCCCGCGTCTCAATTTATGGCGACCAATGCCACCAAATGGAAGACTTTGAAGGATAAGGCTTCCTATCCGGAAGACCAATGAGGTCAAATAAGCCTATATGCCTCGTTAAGGCCAAATATTCCCATATTAGAATAGTATTGAATTGGTCATATTTAGTGATTGTAAAAGAGCAGTTTTATTTGTACCAAAGTATTTAAGGGGAACCGTTTTAATAAAAGAGCCTTTTTTGATGGCACGCAATTCTAAGACAAACACACGTAAGAACGGGACCGATGGACAGAGCCCATCTTATGACAACCAATATATTATACCAAAAATTACCGGTATATATTGTATTGCGATTTATAGAAGTAACTACCAAAAAAGAAATATTCATGATATTATTTTCCTCTAAATCGTGATAGCTTTCTTATTTTTAGGAGCCCTGGCATATGGTTTTGCTTGGTCCGGCGATAGAACGTGCCCAAAACCAGTGTGTCTCGTATGCAAGGAAATTTTATCGAACGAAGCAATGGTGCCTAGTGAATTACTGCGTCATTTTCGCTCTATCATTCTTACTCCGAAGAAAACATGTTTCTTTAGGCGTTTGTAAGAGCAAAACTAGAAACAAAGTGCTATCTTGAAAACTTGCATGAGTGTCTCAGATAGGGCTACAGAGCTATATTGTTGCAAGATTAATTGCCCAAAGAAAAAAGTCAGACACTATAGGCGAAACATTAATTCCACCAGCATGTAAGAAAATTGTGCGGATTATATGATAGGAGAGGAAGCAGCAAAAGAAGTAAGCAAAGTATCAGTTCCGGACGATACCGTAAGGAGGCGTATAGATGATATGTCTGGTGACATAGAAGATACCCTTATCGAGAAGTTGCAAGGGGCTGGAAAATTTTCTTCACAGGTTGACGAATCTACAGATAATAGCGGTCATGCGCAACTTATTCTCATTGTGCGCTTTGCTGATGGGGATAATATAAAAGATCACTTTTTGTTTTGCAAAGCATTTTCTCACCGAACATATTCCGTATCACTGATGAGTACATGAGTAGCAATAACATACAATGGCAAAAATGCGTGTTTACACCGATGGTGCTGCAGCAATGACAGGGAATGTAAAATGATTCATTGCGAAATTGAAAATGAGGAGCCCAAATGTGCAAATTATCCACTGTTTTCTGCATCGCGAGGCCATTATGGCAAATAATTTGCCGGATGAGCTGAAGTATGCTTTAAAGAATTCGGTGAAAATAGTTAATTTCATTAAATCGATACCACTCAAGACACGCCTTTTTCCATTCTTTGCAATGAGATGGCTGCAGAACACCATTCCTTACTTCTTCATACTGAGATCAGGGGGCTTTCAAGAGGTAAAGTGTTATCAAGAGTTTTCGAACTAAAGGATGAGATAAAAAAGTTCTTGACATCACAAAATGAGGTTCATCTTGCCGATTTTATTAAAGATGACAACTGGTTAGCAAAGTTGGCGTACATGGCTGACATCTTTGAACATCTCAATGAGTTGAGCATAAAATTGCAAGGATATAACCAAAACATATTAACTTGCATGGACAAAATAAATGGATTTACAAATAAACTTCAGCTATGACGTGAAGTCGGACGTGGATCATTGAAAATGCTTAAACGAATTAATGGGATGCAGTTCGACAAGAATTTCTAAGTGTAGTTTCCCAACATCTATCTATTCTTTACGAAAAACTCAATCATTACTTCAAGTTCAGAAGTACAAAATATTTTGACTGGATTCGAGATTCTCCGAGTCTTTCATCAGAAGAATCATCCAAGAAACTTACTCTGAAATTACGAGAGAAATTGACAGAGCTTAGAAGCGATCGCAACTTGAACTTAAATTTAGTGAAATATCTTTGGACGAGTTTTGGCTTAAAGCTAGGGATGAATATACTTCAATAGCTGAATTGGCGATCAATGTGTTGCTTCAGTTTCCAACTACATATTTATGCGAATTAAGCTTTTCAACAATGGCACTTATTAAGAATAATGAAAGGACATGTTTGAAGAAAGAACTTCGTGTAGCTCTTTCCACATAAAGCGTATATGTTCCGAAAGGCAAGCCCAAGTTTCCCAATGACAAATGAAAATGTTTGTCAAGTTGCATTATGTATGTGCTTCAATTGCAACAAAAGTATTTAATATGTTAAATGTTATTTTAACTGTAATGACAGTATTAAACATACTTATTAAAACAGTGAAACTAACCAGGATACGGTTTGGTGTGCCGCGAGATTTGAGCAAGTATGTAAGTGTCCCGTGGAGAAAAAAGGTTGGGAAGCGCTGCCGTAGCTGATAGTGCTGCTACGGAAGACGCTAAATAAACATATCAATGACTGGGAAATGCCGATAGGTCATTAGGGTAATGAATAAGTTGATGATGATGTGATGCCAACGAATGCCAAATGCTGTGATACAGTTGTTTCTATGTGCGCACGCGTCTATATGTGTGCATGTGTGCGCGCGCGCATGCGTGTGTGTGTGTGTGTATATATATATACACACACACACAATCCTGTTACAAGGTTAAGGTGTTGTCAAATTCCATTTATCATTGAAAAATTGTCGCGCCTACAAAAATGCAATATGTTTAAAATAAGTAGGGATGTACACGGGCTTCCCGTGTTACAGAAGTGCTTTTCGTCAACTTCACCGTAGTATAATCGTATACTAATGTATTTGCTTTTAAATCAGAAAATTATTTTTCTTATATGGTAGTAGCCCTGCTTTTTAGATCCGTTTTAAACATGTTCATTTCGTTTTGCCATTCTATGCTCGCCCTATAAACTAAATTTCTTATTGAGATCGGTTCAGTCAATTCCTTCGAAATTCATAGATACAGAAAATTTCTAACATTGATATTGTGGTAGCCCTGTTAATCGACCCGGTTAAACTATGATATTTTGGTTATTTATTAATATGAAGATTATATACACCACATTTGGTTAAAATCCATTAGGTCAGTTCTCTATAAATACGTGTAAAAGAAATATTATTTTACTTTTTATCTTAGTAGCCGTGCTATTTAGCTCCGATTTAAACATCTTGATTTCATTATGGTATGTTGTACAAATCTTATATACAAAATTTAGTTGAAATCCGTTCAGCCAATTCCTTCCAAATCAATAATTACTGAAAGAGTTTAATTTGTATTGGTGGCACCCGTTTGGTTGACCCTGTCCAAATATGCTATTATGGTTTTGTATATTTGTGTACATTGTAAACATTAAATCTGGTTAAAATTGATGTGGATAGTTCAACACCAATACTTGTAAAAAGAAATTTTTTATCGTGGCAGCACTGATTTCTATATCTATGCTAAACATCTTGATTTTGCTTTTTTATGTTACATACGTACTTCATACAAATTTTCATTGAATTCAGCTGAGCCAATTCCTTCCAAACTCATAATAACCGAAAAGTTCAATTTTGCAATTGTGGCACCCCTGCTGAGTCGATCCAGTCGAAATATGTCATTTTTGTTACGTATTTATTTGAAGAT
The DNA here is from genome assembly GCA_028673005.1 of Tanypteryx hageni. Classification (NCBI taxonomy): domain Eukaryota; kingdom Metazoa; phylum Arthropoda; class Insecta; order Odonata; family Petaluridae; genus Tanypteryx; species Tanypteryx hageni. The sequence goes on from CM054117.1 coordinate 4,933,771, forward strand.
TCAATGTCCCAAATTCGGTTGAAATCGGTTAAGCCAATTCTTCCCTGATAGATGCGTACGGACGGACATCGCGAAGATAATAGTGCTTTTCACTAAAAACCGATTGGTCACAATCACCCATTATAGTGTTAGGTAGGTGAAAGAACTTGCAATTATTGAAGGATTTATGAAAGTCGGAACGAGATACAATACAACAGGAGATAATAAATACGTTATCTTCCTTGCTTGTTTTATAACAGATTTAATTTTTGCGAGCCGCATTGGCAGTTGCCAATTCTTCGGCGGGCCGGATTCGAGATTAAATCGGAAATTCTCTATATGTTCTAAGGAGGATAAGTGAAAAATCAAGTCTAAATAAGGTTTTGATGGTTAACACTTCAGTATTAAAAGTTTTATTTTCAAAATGTTCATAAAACCTGAGTTTCTGTGTTAAATCTTTCGTATAGATTTTTCACGATACCCTGGAGGGGAAGAACCCTTCGCGGGCCGTACTTAGGACACCACTGATATAGACTCAATTTCGCCCTTAACAAAGTCGTTTGCCTGTCTGACTGACTAACGCAACTGTTCTTCCGCCCATCCGTCTATACAGCATCTCATAAACATTTGTAATTACTCCGCTAACATCTACAGAAGAAACATTTCACGTGGAGTGAAACTTAATCGTTCCACTCTCTTTTATGCGCACATAATTTTTCCGCCATTTTGAATTATCCAAGTGTTTGTTATCAAGAGATTACATACTTGACAAAATGTGAGGGCACAAGCACAAAGGTTGAGCCGTTTAGTGGGATATTTAGATGATTCTTAAACTAAAATATAAACTGGAGCATTCGTTTTGGATTATCGATTTCTTTCAATTGGGGCATTAAATTCTAATCGATTATGTAAGATAAGTTTAATCAAACAACAAGCTCCATTTCAGAAGTTACAGTTAGTTTTTATTCCGACTTACTTTTAAAATTTCCAATCGTTCATAAACAAGCGCCATATTGCCCTGAATTGATAAAAGTAAAGATACCAAGAAGGCCGATTTAAGAAATGAAACAGACACACGACCGGTTAAAATAGTTCGGCTAATTAAATTAAACTATTATTTCAACAGCGCTTAATGAAGCTATTTATTATTGTTGAAATAAAAAATTTTCTGGCTGTGCAAATCAATTCTACTGCCCGAATCGGATAAACATTAAAATCGAAAGCGTTCAATCATGAAGAAATGGTTGCAGAAAAATAAAATTAATCCAACAAGAATCAACTGGGACAATGCATCGCACGACTCAATGAAATTTATAAGAAAACAAAAACAAATTACTTTTTATTGGCTTCATTTTTAGAATTTTTGAGAAATGCTAAATGTGTTTCAAATATGCGGATACGAGGATCTGTCAATGATCAAAGACAAAAAAGGGAATTTCATAAATTTAATCGAACTTTTCAAGAAGAAACTTGCGTCATTTTCCACATAATCTCTCTGAATAATGATACAGTCGTCCTAACATGCCAAAAGTTTCTTAATCCTTACAGCGAAGAATTATTTGGACTGGTGTCGCCGCCAGAAAAGGGCAGCGTTCAAAACAGCATCGTCGTCAGATAACATTTAACCTGGAAATGCCTCATTTAGGGGATCGGACGGACGATAATAAGACGGTGCAAGATCAGGACTTTAAGGTCGATGAGAAAGAAGCCCTCAATCAAGGTACTCGATGATCTCCTTCGTTGCCCGAGCAGAATTCGGGAGGGCTTTGTTATGCTGGACGATCAAAGGACTCTCTTCTTCAGAATTTTATGCCTCAGTTTCGTCAGGAGGTCATAGTAGGTGGAACTGAAAATGGCGCTACCACGTCCCATCGGTGCCCACGTGATGATGCTATTCCAAAACACTGTGGTGTACGGTGTGCGAATCTGTCTGCGACACCAGTTCAAAGAATTCTTCGCTGTGAGGGTTGGGAAACTTGCGGCAAGGAGGGAGTGTTTATGAGGAATGAGATTACTTGGGAAATTGACCAAAAGCCTGTTCTCAGAAGGGTCCAATAAATACATAAAAATTCACATTTCGGCCAATACTCATCGACTAACTCTCGTAGCTAATAAGGAATAACGCAAGAGATTCGGGAAATAGGCGATGGCCGTCATAGAAGATGACACTGTTCAACGCGACCAGAAAATCAAGACGTGCGTTCAAATATTAACATAACTTTGTTTCATTTTGACGCCAATAGAACTTAAAAATTCCTTCCAAAAGGAGGCACTTCGAAATAGCAGTACTCTTCAGACATCCTGCGCGACAAAGAGTATTCGAAAAAGGTGTCGTCTGAAATGGGAATCGGAGGACGTGGCCCAATGACGATCCACAGCAACGAGTAGCATTTTCCGTACGAGAAGTTATGGTTGGACGCGTATTTCGATTGGCATCTTACAGCCGCTAATACCATCATTCGAAATTTTTATTTTTCAAAATGAAAAGAGTATATGTTTACCAGCCCTTATGGTAAGTTCAGCGCAGCTAGAGGTAAAAAGGAAGACATGCTTCGATAAGCGGAACAATCACTGAAATCGTCAGTTCTGTCTAATTAAATATTTGCCTTTTAACCCCTCAACGTCGAGCGACGTACTGAGTACGACGAGGGCAAACTTCATGTCAATGACCGACGTACCAGTACGTCGCGGTCATCGCTCACCTTTTTTATTTTTTTGACACGGTGAATTTTCTTAAATCTGGATAACCTTGATATATTTCAAAAGAGGAACCTTTGACCTGCCTAATTATCGCCATTTTCCAATTTCTATTGTCTTTCTTATAACATTAAATATGCATTAAATTTTGTGATTGACTTTTCACGAAGCTGCGCGAGTTGGGGAGTCGCGTCTTCTAAAAAACGCCTATCCAATGCTGAGACGAACCGTATCTCAACACGAATGCTACTGCGAAGTGAAAGGATATTTTGACTCTGCTTATCTGCCCAATGACTTCTCTATCTCTTGGATTTCTCTTAAGCGTCAGTGCTTGAGCGCTATAAGATGAGGAGAGACGAACCATGGGTCATGTACTACCTGTTTTATCATTTCTTGAGAGCAATATAGTATGAGAGAGAGAGAAACGTCTGCAAGTGTCCTAGGTCTGTTTACAAGTAAGCCACTTCGATGATGACGTCTCCTGCTATTTCTTGAGTGAGAATGCTCGGGTCGCAGGAGAAATATTCTCGTGTCGCTCTAAAGAAGTTAGTCTGAAGGAAACCTTCGCAGTGTGAAGAGGCAATTTTATTTGTTTTATAGTTAATTTTTAGGAATAAATATTCATGGCAATGTCACTCATTTTCCCATAGATTTATCTCTGGGACATAAGGTCTTTCACGTCTCAGCGGTTTTTGGGAGCATTATAATGAGAGAAAAAGAGAAACAAGAGTTTTCCATTCACAAATAACCAAAGAATAAACATCAGCCAAGGTCTCTATGCAGCAAGGTTTGAGAGGAAGGCCGTTCGAAAAATTTAGGTCCCAATATCCCAACCGGAGATATGCTACGTTGGCAGTTGGAAGTGATGAGGCGAAGTGAGGTCTCCCCTGAGTGTGATCGAACTGATTACAAGCAAAGTTAATGCTAGTAAAAAACAGTATAGATGATTCATCGAAGTTGTGATATTTTCCTGTAGTAAATTTCATGGTGAATTGGGTAAAGCAAATGTCTTAAAAGTTTTTAAAACTTCTATTTTTTTATTACGCGCACATTCCGATACATACAACGTCATATCTCCCCTTCTACTAAACCGAATAGGACAGTTTTCACCAAATAACTTCTGTAATGATGACGAATGCCTACTGTACAATTCATAACTTTATAAGCCAAACGAAATGTCTTTTAACAATATACGAAATGGAAAAATTATTTCAAATTTGTAGTCAAGACATGAAAAAGTTGACCTGCGAGAAACGTTTTACCTATTTGGTTTAGAGAGATGCATTCCGCGAATGAAATGTTTATAAAAGCTGAAACGTTTTCTTGAAAAAGATTGCATATCAACAACGTTAATAGTTTTCACAGTACTGAAAGACATATGAAGGTGCGGGAGCGCGCTTGACTGGCTGGCGATCAGGATGATTTTTCTTCTCTCCTGCAAAAAGTGTGCTTGACGTAAGAAAGTGTAAAACGTATTGTTTATAAATGTCATTCTACTAAAATTCTAAAAACATTTCAGACAAATCCAATAAAACGAAAAAGTTGCAAAATTTTCAATTTTCAGGACTCGAAATCGCAATTTTTAAAAAACTCAGAACTCAGAAATGAGATTTAATTAAATGTCCTCCGCCCTAGAGGGGTTAAATGCGAACATGATCCATTCAGTCCGGTGACTTGACGATCAAAAATCATAGTATTAGCTATTCATATTAAACGAATGTTATACACATGGAAAAGCCCAGGAGATAGAATGAGATGCCAAATAGACTACATCCTAGTAAAACAAAGATTCAGAAACAGCATAAAGACCGTCAAGGCTACAAATGTAGTAAATTCAAGTAAAAATACGACCCTCATGGATTTAAGGGGCTTTGAATGTGCAATAAAGTATCCGTAAGCATCTAAAGAATATAAAACAATGAATAAAAATCGTAATAATAGTTTAGTTTTTTCCAAATATAATATATGACGTTGACTCAATTGCTAGCTATTACTACTAATGATTTAAATTAATCCATTACGTATATAATTATGCCGGCTCTCATTTTAATCCCCTGATTTTTTACCTATTATGCCCGTGCCCTTGTATTACCAGTATTATTACCACCTCATATGTAGAGATAATTTATTTTAAAGCCTTCGGCATTCTATCAATGTTTCCTTAAGAGTTTCCCTTGATTGTATCCAAATGATCGAAATGCTTATGAAACTCGTTTCAGGACTTCTACAAAGAGCTCTTCTCCGAAATCAACAGCCGAGACTTGTTCGGAGTATTCCCCATGATCCTGCGTCCCCAGAGTAAGGGATACATCCGTCTCAGGAGCAAGGATCCCAAGCAGCACCCGCTCTTCTACCACAACTATCTGACGCACCCGCTGGACGTGGCCGTGATGCGGGAGGGCGTGAAGACGGCGCTCGCCTTAGGGGAGACGCAAGCCATGAAGAGATACGGCGCACGCTTCCACAGGGCCCTCGTCCCCGGTTGCAAGCGGTTTGAGCCCTACACCGATCCGTACTGGGAGTGCGTGGTGAGGCAGTACACCATGACCATCTACCACCAGTGCTGCACGGCCAAAATGGGACCGGACGGAGATCCGGACGCCGTGCTCGATCCTCAGCTTCGCGTGAGAGGGGTCGCGGGTCTGCGAGTTATAGACGCCTCTTCGATGCCCAACATTACGAGCGGGAACATCAACGCTCCGGTCATCATGATAGGGGAGAAGGGGTCGGATTTGGTGAAGGAGACGTGGAAGCAAGACCTATGGAAGCGGAGGAAGGCAAGGGAGAATGCGCCGTCCTAGGTTCGTGTAGTGTAGCCGAGGATAACCTTGCTTGTCCACGCTGCCCTCCGCTGGATGCATTCTTGAACCTTTCCCGCGCAAAATTCCTCGATTCTTCGCATCATATTAAGGTCATACGACGTGGAAAAGAAAGATTCGGAGCGGGTTAGGTATTTGTGGAGTAAAGGGGTCGTCGGCAGTGGCGGATTTAATAGGGGACGATCGTCCCTTTGGAAGCCTCTGGAGTCGCGCACGAAAGCCGACCGTTATTCTATCGGCAGATGAGTGCGCGGGTGAAAATGTCGGGGCGGGAGAAGAGGCAGCGGGAGTCGCAACAAATACACTCTATTCGAAACCGCTATTGCGAGCGGTCATACGATTAAGGATGAGAAGAAACCTCAAAGAAAACGGTGCTTTAAATAAAATTAAAACTGAGAAATGCTGGCCTGAATTGAGTTTGTACGAGGAGATATTTTAGTGATCCCCCCTCTCCCCAGTATATTCAGGTACCAATGGAACTCATAGTATTATATGTTAATAATATTTTTGTGTAATTAATATCAATTAAACAGAGAATTATTGAGTTCGTCTTGTGGCTGCAAATAATTCAAGAACAAGCGCTTAAAAATCAAAAGATTAAAAAAGTACTTATCACAAGTATATACAATAGCCAAAACAAGATTGAAAACCAGATGCGCATTTCGAGTTCAACGAGATATTCCGAGAATTACTAATGAAGACGGCTGCTTTGTAGCCGAAATGCGCATCTGGTTTTAATAGCCTTGTTGTGGCTACTATAAATATCTGAGATAGTACTTTTTTAATCTATTGATTTTTGAGCGCTTGTTATTGAATTATTATTAACAGTTTTATGACAGCTGTATATATTTTTATATGTCATTAGAAATTTGCAAGTATGTACACGAATTTAGTGAAACTTCATAAAATATTGAACCGTTGACAAAAGTCACACGAAATTCAAAGAAAGCTTAAGTTAATATCTCCAAGAGGAAGTAGATATACACCAAATCTTCCAATTACGTAAAATAAGTCAAAAGGCTAAAGTTGAAACCAAAGTCATGGAAGACAATTTGGAAATTTTACTCGATTCAAGGACGCTGAATATTGACTAAAGATGCATCCATTGCTCTCTTTGAGAAAACCGTAACCTCCAGAGACCACAAACACCCATATACTCCCGATGTGCGTAGCAAATATCTAATCGACTACAAGTGCAAGTTCTTTCTCAAGCAAGGACAATCGTCCTAATGCAAGACAAATGCTCGCAAAACCACGTACGAATCAAGCAGTTTAGTTGCAATTTTTGCAATTTCAGAAAATTATAGAACTCCATAGGTGTCCACAAAAAAACGTATTTTATGCTACAAACGTAATATTAGTCCAATAATATTTGCCTGAGGTGTAAATAGCTGAGATACAAATCTAACGGCTGGCTTTACCTTTTGAATCTCCCTGGGAAAAGATACAATACAAAGCCAATAAATTTAAGAAGTGCCTGTCATTTGTCATTTAAGTTAATTAAATGCGGGTAAGATTGATGTGTTTCAGAGGTGCAATGTAAGGTCAAGAAGTATCTATCATTATTCTCAGGTAAAAGTACCAAACGCATATTTTGGTTCGAATTATATTTGCATGAGATAAGTAGGGGAGAGAGCGAATTGAATGAAATGAGAAATTACGAATGGCGACCCGTTCGGAAAATTATTCTTATTCTTTTATTCCTAATAATGAAATCAGGATCAAGATGTCACCGCAATCTGAAAGGCGAAAACGCGTTTGTTTAAACGGCAACTACAAGAAAATCAAAACCCTGAACAACCCAAACATACCTCTCAAATACTAAAACGTAAAACACGCGGAATGCGTCTAATTCAACTCCTTAATTGCGTAATTCTCATTTCATTCATATGCTCCGAAAGATGATTAATTAATGAGGCCGTATTTTCGTCAATTCTGACAACTAATAAATAGCCGACAAAACTTGTCCATTAATGCCCTTCCCTATTATCTAATATGTGTGATTAGTGCTTTTAGTGTTTTGCAAAATGTTTGAATCTCACAGAGATGAAACTTTGAGGGAAAACGAGGATATTAGCGGACACTGGCGCGAATCTCTCGAGGAGCAAAATCGATTTCGTTCGACGTCCCTTTACTCCTCAAAATGAATGGCTGACCAGATAAAAAGCCTACTACATGGAAATCCCGAAATAAAGGACGTGTAAAAAAATCCTATAATTTTGTAAAAAAAGCTATTTATGAGATGCTATGATGCGTTTCACCGTTTTCATCTTTTTATCGAAATGAACCTTATAATTTGTATAGTTGATGAAAAATAAACGAAGGATCCGATTAAATTCTTCTTAAATGAACGAGATCATCTTAATTATTTAATAATTTATACGGTGATTTCAATCGCAGGTAATCCCAGCATGTGCTCCGAAGCGGCTTTATCGGAATTTCATTAACCGATGGAAGAAATCTTGCAATCAGGATGAGAATGCTCCTGAAAAAAATTGCGAGAGAAAAAATTCGGCGTTGAAGAATAGGAATTCCCGGCGGAATTTCCGCGAGAGAAAGTTGGCGCCCGTAAATTTGTATTTGAGGAACATGCAGACGAAAGACAAATATTAAAGGCTGTTTAATTTTCAATGATGAATCGCCAATGCTTCCGAGCGGTTAAGAACTCCGTTAAAGACCATTCATCACGAGAATAATAGGCCATAAAAATTTCTTCTTCACCTAATCGGGAATGGATTCCGACCACAGCAAGATAGAATGTTGGGAAATTGAGTTAATATGTATGGCCGCATAAGGCTGAACATAAATGTGAACTTTGAGAAGGGGAAAATTTTTGAACTTGAGGGAGACCCGAGTTCCATTCCAGGTCAATTTCAGAATTTTTCTACTGCTATAGTAATACCCCGCTATACGTCGCCCTGCTATACGTTGTTTCGCATATAGGTCGTCAATCAATTTAGGAACATGTTTCGTTATAAGTTGCGTTGCTTCGCATATACGTCATTTGTCAACTGCTAAAAGCAAAATTACGATTGCGGAATATAAATTATTACTATGACAATAAAACTCCTCCATTCATCTTTTAATTTCATGTTTATTATTATTTATATAAATTAATTTAATTACGTGTTTATTTTCATTTTACGACCTTTTGGGCCCTCTCCCTACCAAACGACCAAATATGTTACGCCGTAGTCTCAATTTCACTTATTAATATTAGCTACAAAAATTTCATCATTATTATTATTTATCTTCATTTTGAGCAAATGCACCTTTCCAGCGTTTTTTATAAAAATACTAATATAATAATTTCATAACTACGAAATATCCGCCTGGAACGTAACCCTTACATTTCTCATTGTTCTTACGGGAAAATATGTTTCGCTATATACGTTTTTTCGTTATAAGTGGCAGTTTTCGGGATCGCATATCCGGCGTATAGCGGGGTATTAGTGTATTCTACTCTACCAATCAAAGTTCGTGTTTTTTTCTGACAATCTCTCGATCGACAAAACGATTCCATATCAGGTTCACCTCTGTCTTTATGAAAACAGTTATCACAAATAAGCGCGTTTCGTGCGATGGAGTATCTGAAACTAAACGATATAGTTAGAACGAATTCACATCATAAATTAGCGAAACACCAAGATCTGATTATTTAAAAAAACAACATTTCAACGATCTGATTATGTCTCTAGAACGCTACTAAAAATGTCTTCCCTCCTCTTAAGTTGGTGGATTAATAAACCAATTTACTTAATTTTAGTAAAAAGACTAAACACTGTAAAACGATATATCAGATATATTAAATTTTTGATCTACCGATCTATTTTCTAATCAGCGCAATTTATCAAGCAGTCGAAGATTATTTGAAACACACCTCACTTAAGTGAAGGAGTTGTAATATTTGCATTTACCTTCTTTTCTTTGTCGTAGATGATTCTTTTCCTACGTTTACAAAATGCTGCATGTACAAGTTATGATATTAAACGTATTTTCGTAATTATAGAAATCTTATTTTTTCACTTGCTGCGAAGATTATTTGCGTTGACAACAATTCATGAATTGTTCAAATAGAATTGCGACTTTCTTCTCCCAGATTCTATCGAAAAACTGCCATTCCTACGATAGAAACGTATCTGGCAAGAAAGTTATTTTGAGGAATCTCTCCATATTCTGAAATAAGGAAAAGTTTTATATTTCCACTTAAAATACTTTGATTGCGACCATGGCTTCGACGTGTTAAATGTCATCTTCAGATGTTTAATACGTCGAAGCCATGGTCGCAATAAAATTATTTTAAGTGGAGATATAGAACTTTGCTTTGCTTTAGAAAACTGACAAGAATTATTTTATTTGGCTATCTCTACAAACTTTATTAAAGACTTTTTCGGTATAGCTAAAGTTTTAAAAAATATGACGAAAACTTAGTTTATAGTTCTTTACAAGCGAAAGGAGAGTAGCGCAACCCCTTATGGGCACGTCTTCTCCGTCCGTATGTTTAATCTCCGAAACCACCGGGAGGATTTTAATTAAGTATTAGAATTATGATTTTGAACTGCACCCGTTAATTAGAACTTACATTTTATATAAGCAGTCAAATAAACTTATACTCGTATCGCGTTAAAGGGCACCCGTAAAGCAACAATTATTTGCCATATTTTTCTCCCCCTACCTCTTATATGATATGTAAGATATCGATTAAAAAATCTATTCGGATACAAAACATTTGCTACAAAAAAGCCCGCGAGGCCACATAATTACGACTTATAGTTTCTGAGATAAAAATTCGAGAAAATCCCAAGCAAAACATCGCATATTTTGTATAAATCGATCACTAAGACGGTTCTACAGGCAAACAACCATTAAAAATCCATATTTTTTCTTCCATGCTCTTATATGATCTCCGAGTCATAGCTTAAAACATTTATTCGGATAGAGTACCACAAAAAAATCCGGGAGACCATATAATTACGACTTATAGCTTCGGAGATAAAACTTCAAGAACCGCTCAATATTTTGATACCGTTTTATACGCAATTCCCATAAAGAACGCCTTTGAAATCTCTGTCTTTCATTTATGGAGTACACTTTTTTGTTTCCAGTGAATTGGCACCCCTGATTGGGTTATGCGAGCCGTTCAATCCATTTTATTATTTTCAAATGCCACAAGTCCTGAATATCGAATGTCACGAACATCCTTCGGGCAGAAGCCGAGGACAAACGCGCACGAACGTGCGTACCTCTGCGACCGTTCCAGTGAATCGCACAAAGGCAAAGGGAAAGAATGTCTCGGTGCTTCCCCGGCGTATACTACGGTACTCAATGTTCACATACCAATGTATGTTCCCAGGTGATTCATCTCTTGCCTAACGGCAATGGGTATCTAAGAGGTAGTGCAATGAATAGCTGGATAGCGAGGAAGAAAACAAACCCGATGCCGGCATTAGCCTACTCTTAACGAAGGACACCAAGGGGGCCAACGGCTTAACGTCCCCTCCGAAGGACGTAACAGCTGAATTTGCGCTGTCTCCTCAAACCACACAAACAGGAGGCCGGGCGACGTTGGAACAAATCCTACTTGCGCAGGATTCGTGCCCGCAGCCTTTTCAAGCAGCAGGCGAGTAGCAGCCAGCGTTCTAACCACTACACCACCGGCACCCCTTCGTATACTACTGATGAAGAGTTCTCGGGTATATAAACCCTCGGCAAACCTCCCACGGCACTCAGGACGGCGACAGAGATAGTCGACGAAACGTCGGTAGAGATCGACCCGGTTAGAAACCCGCGAACGCTTCACCCAAAGACCTTCCTAACCTCGATCCGCGCGAGGAAAACGGCATCGGCCGCACAGCGACCGTTCTTTCTCGTCCACCCGACAACATCAAGTGATAGCCTCCTCCCGTCCCATACCTCGGGGCCCCTTCCCTACACGACAGCCTTTCTGCGACTCTTCCAGGTCCATCGCTCTACCCTAGGAGGAAAAGCTGCGATTTCCTCGGCCGAAGACTTTTCGGATACGTGTCTCGCCATCGTTTCGAGAACCTTGCGTAGTGCCGTCTTCCTCTTCGCTCGAGACTATTCTCTTTTTTGCGGTGTGGTTTGGGAATGCATCACAGGGCATGCGTATCCCACTTCTGAGCGATCCTTCGGATGAATAATTTTATTTGCGACACGTAACGCAACGCTGCGATTCGGAGCATTTCTCGTCCAAACTTCCCACGTGATCGAAATTTCTCGATCCATTCCTCGAGCGAACTCCACCTACGTCAAAAAATTACCCTGCTAAAGGGTGATGGACGGCAGGGGCTGCAAACCCCCTCGGCGACTCTCATGGTGATCACTAACCATCCAGCAGAACCTCGATAATCGCTCCTCTCCACAACTGATCTCTGACATTTTCGTTTCGAAAGAGTGATCTTTGTCAACATTACTTGAGGGATTCGGAGGACACGTGAGTCTCATACATCATGATCTCATGGCGCATTGCATCTTTCTTTACCTACTTTCCTTGTAGTGCTCACGTTTTCCAGCACAGATTTCATAAATACATTTGGCGGAGCAAATTAATCATTTGTAACTCCAGATTTTCTACATTCAGTATTTAAATGGAAAAACTTAAAGGACCACAAGTCAAAGAGTAAGAGCGTCAATACAGAGATTTTTTAAAAGAGTCTCCATTCTACGGTTCGCATGCGGCCCGCTAGAAAATATCTTTCAGTCCGCGAAGCTATCATGGCTAAGCGAGCCTTAAATTTTAACAAAGAAAACTACATACCTTTCTATATGCTATAGTTGTAGCTTATATAGAATCTTTATCATGCGGATTCCCGACGCAGAGGGCGTGAGAGGGAAAAGTCCCAAAGAATGCCGAATCTATTTTAATAATTCTTTCAGTTTTAAAGAAAACGAGGCCAAAAGAGACTTTGGGTAATCACAGTGTAAAATAACTGTCCGAGTTCGATTCCAGGACCGTTTCATAGGAATGGGTGCAACGCATTTTTATTTTTATTTAAAATTACCTATTTATTAATCTGAAACTTAAATCGAAGAAAGTCTAAGCGAATGAAAATTAATTTTCCTAACGTCCATTTTCAAATACGCGTAGGTTGGCTTTGAACACGACAATGTTAAGTTTTTTTGTGAAAATCTTTATTTATCAATTATCTAAATTCACACATATGAGACTACGGAATGAACAGGTAACTGCTGATGCAGCGAACACTTTGATAAACCGTCCAATCAATGCAGGTATCACGATGGAATGAAAGTGAAACGGGGTGAAAGCACACATTGAGATACCATCTGAAGGAGTAAGAGTTTATGGGTGGATGAGAAAGAGAGTGTAATAGGAGCGGAAGAGAGAGGAGCCCGTGGAAGACACGCTTCGCGAGACGGAAAGTTTTTTCTAAATTGGACGCCTAATAACTCGAGGAACACACAAACCGTCACATAACTATCGCTTCATCCGTCCATTGTTGCCCAAAACAGTGAATTATGCTTGATGGTGCACGCAGCGACGGGACTAATTGAAAATATTTTCAATGAGAAGTATTTATGTTCTTCTAAAGGTAAGAAAGCGTTTAAATATCCCCATGTACCTAACAGCTATATACCCATTTGCATATTAATTGATATATTAATTCAAATACTTAAATTACGGATCAGCAAAGATACTCATCTAGAATAGATGAGACATTACATTACATTACATTCGGGAGTTCAAACCCCTCGAATGGAGGTTTTATTTAAAAAAAAAAACTATCATCAGTGCCTGGCAGTAGGCAGCAGTACTGTCAGTATGGTATAGAGCCGAAAACAAATGATGTTGGTTGGGTCTATATCCAATACAGCTGAAGGCGTGATCAGGACGATTTGAACGGCTACAGTACTGCGATGTGGAAAGCAAGAGGGAAAATTCACATTACAATCCCTAGTAAAGATTATATGGTTGGACAATATGAGTTCTCTCGAGGTAAAACAATCCGGAGGTAAAATAGGCCCCCAATCGGATCTCCGGGCGGGGACTGCCTTGAGGAAAACATTTGTCGAAAGTAAATTACGAATAGGGACTTGGAACGTAAGAACTATGAGAAAGGCAGGAAAGCTAGAGAACTTGAAAGAAGAAATGAGAAGAAATAGAGTTGACATTATAGGGCTAAGCGAAACTAGATGGGAGGGAGAAGGACAGTTCGACTCGGAAGAAATCACGGTAGTTTATTCTGGAGGAAATAGTGGGGAAAGGGGAGTAGCTCTGGTACTTAGGAAAGATATGATGAAAAGCGCGACAAAGATAATAGCAACGAACGATAGACTGATGGCAATAAAGCTAAAAGCAGTCCCAGTGGACATGCTGATAATCCAGGTATATATGCCAACGTCAGCTCATGACGATGAAGAAATAGATGAGATCTATGAGCAAATTAATGAAATTTACGAAGAAGACGGAAGAGGAAAGGTAAACTGCATAATAATGGGAGATTGAAACAGCATAGTCGGAGAAGGACAGGAAGAAAATGTTGTCGGGCAATACGGACTTGGGAAGAGAAATCGAGGAGGGGAGAAACTCGTAGAATTCTGCATCAATAATGACCTTGTAGTGACTAATACATGGTTCTAAAACCATAAACGAAGGTTATACACATGAAAAAGCCCAGGAGATAGAATGAGATGCCAAATAGATTACATCCTTGTAAAACAAAGATTCAGGAGCAGCATAAAGAACGCCAAGGCATTGCAAGGAGCAGACATTGATTCAGATCACAGCCTTCAAATACTTGACGTGAGTACAAAGCTCAAACAAATAAGAAAAACGAGTAGAGAAAGACAGACCTGGGACTTAGAAAAACTGAAAGAAAGGCAGGATGTAGTCAGCATGAAGTTGGAAGATAACCTAAGAAAGTTGGAAAACAAACCGAAGACCGTTGATATAGAATGGGATGAAATTAAAACCAGTATCAAGGATACCTTGGATAAAGATATTGGAAAACAAGAGAAGAGAATCAGAAAACCATGGATCACGAAGGAAATGCTGGAGAAAATGGATGAGAGACGAAAATGGAAAAACGTTAACAGTGAAGAAGGTAGAGCCAACTATAGAGGCATAAACAATGAGTTGAGAAGGGTAACAGATAAAGGTAGAGAAAATTGGATAAAAGGAAAATGTGATGAAATACAACAAATGGAGAAGTTAGGACGGTACGATATGATGTACGCTAGGGCACTGGAATTAGAAGATAAGAAGTCTAATGGAATTTGTGGTAAAGGAATTATGAATACGGATGGGAAGATAGTCTCAGAAACAAAGGATGTAGCACAGGTATGGAAAGAATACATTAAGGAATTATACAGCAAACAGGCAGGATCGGAAAAAATAAAACTGGAAAATGAGGAAAACATTGAAGAAGACAACTTAGGACCATGTATTATGAAGAGCGAAGTAGAAAAGGCGATAGTGGAACTAAAGAAGGGGAAAGCCACGGGCAGCGATGGAATACCGGCTGAGATACTTTAAGTCATAGGATCAGAAGGACTAAAAGCGATCACGAAATTAATTAATAAGATTTACGACACGGGAGAGTGGCCTCAGGATTTCCTAGAAGTAACAATGATCCCTCTAAAGAAGAAGCCAAAGGCAATGCAATGTAAAGATTTCAGAACGATAAGCCTTCTGTCACACACATCGAAGATCATCACGAGGATTCTTAATAAAAGGCTGGAGAAAAAGGCAGAAGAAATAATAGGGGAAGATCAATTCGGTTTCAGAAAAGGACGAGGAACAAGAGATGCTATAGGAGTAGTTAGAATCATATCAGAAAGGGCAATAGAATACAGTCAAGATATCTGCGCATGTTTCGTAGACTGGCAGAAGGCCTTTGACAGAGTAAATTGGGTGAAGTTGATGAAGATATTAAAGGATATAGGTGTAGACTGGAAAGACAGGAGACTGATTAGGAATCTATATGAGAATCAAGTTGTAAAGGTCAGGTTTGAGAATGTGGACACCTGCGGAATAAATATCGGTAGAGGAGTAAGACAAGGCTGCTGCCTATCGCCAACCCTATTCAATATATATGGAGAAAGTCTAATGCAAGAAGCTTTAGAAGGCACAGGGGATTTCAAAATTGGAGGAAGGATTATAAGAACAGTGAAATACGCAGATGATCAAGTACTTCGAGCAAGAAAGGAAGAGGAGCTACAAAAAATGATAAATAGACTAGTGATAACAGGTAGAAAATACGGTATGGAAATAAATACAGAAAAATCCAAGGTCATTCGAATATCAGGTAAAGAAGAGAATCTGAACATAAGTATTGGGGGAAACCTTTAGAACAAGTTTCAGAATATAAATACCTTGGAAGTATCATAACACGAGAGGCAAAATGTACGGATGAGATCAGAACTAGAATAGGAAAAGCAAAAGCGGTTTTCAGGAGAAAGAAACAACTACTTACAGGGAATATAAGGGAAGATATCCGCAAGAAGTTGATAAAATGCTACGTATGGAGTATAGCATTGTATGGGGCAGAAACATGGATGCTAAGGAAAAATGACATCAAATACTTGGAAAGCTTTGAAATGTGGACTTGGAGGAGAATGCTGAAGATAAATGGACAGATAGGATGAAAAACGATGAAGTGCTACGAAGAATAGGAGAGAAGCGAATGATTATACAGACTATCAGAAAGAGGAAGGCTAACTGGGTTGGACATTACCTGAGGAGAGAGAGTATGATTAAAGACGTGTTAGAAGGAAAACTAGATGGGAAAAGGGAAAGAGGTGGGAAAAGGTTTCAGCTGATTGACGATTTGAAAGGGAAAGAGAGTTATAAAGATATAAAGAGGACAGCGGAAAATAGGAGTATATGGAGAACCAGGTTTAACCAAGAATAATCACGGACCTGTCTACGGACAGACTACATATGATGATGATGATGATAAAACAGCTTACGGAAAAGGAAAGGTAAAATGAATATATGGATGACAACAAGGTGTTGGGATGAGGAAACCCAGTGAACACTCACCAATCAGACGACTTCAGGTTGGCGAGGCACTGGGGATGTCGAAGCGACACACGTAAAAGAACACTAAAACACAGAAACATCACAAACGTAGAAGCTTTCGGAACTACTCCTTCTTCAGCTACAGAGAGAGAACTGATGGCGGTAACACTGAATTTTGGAGTATTGGAATATTGGAGTAAAACTACCTAAAATTTTCAATTTTAAGAATATTATACTTATTCCATTATGGGGTACTAATGCCTTTGTGCCAGATTTTAAAGTTACAGCACATCTAAAAGTTAAATAATATTTATCTAATTGTTTAAATTTTAAATATTTTTAACGGCCGCAATAACACTTCATGGAGATATTCAAATATTTATTTGTGCATTTTCAATAAGCTCTAAATAAATTTAAAATTTCAGCTCCCTAGCTCGCCCCGTAGAACCTAAACATTTATCTATTTCTATAAATTTTAAGAATTTTTAACACCCAACAAATTACAATATCAAAATTTCTATACTCCCTACTTCGTTTTTATTCAAATTCTACCTTTAAGAAAAATGTCAGCTCTGTAGCACATTTCTAAAATAAATAATTCCTGAAAATTTGTTCAAACAATTGCAACTTTTTAGCGGCCGAATTGTTCTACAGAAGCTGTAGCTGAAGAAGGAGTAGTTCCGAAAGCTTTACGTTTGTGATGTTTCTGTGTTTTTGTGTTATGTTACGTGTGTCGCTTCGACATCCCCGGGGCCTCGCCAACCTGAAGTCGTCTGATTGGTGAGTGCTCACTGGGTTTCCTCATCCCAACACCTTGTTGACATCCATATATATATATATATATATATATATATATATATATATATATATATATATATACATATATAATTTTCACAATTAATCTAATAAGTATTATACTTTCTTAAAATTCTATAAAGGCAATAATATTCATGTAAGAACTTTTTTCACATTCATCTTCACTACGTTCCCATGCTCAGATTCATATTACAATAAGAGTGCAAAATATTCTCAAATTTACATAATTAATAATGACAAATTAACAAGAAAAACGTTTCACTCTGAGTCATCCGACAAACCGCATTTGAGAAACAATTTAATTTCGGCCACCCGATTTTCATAGCAAGTGGCTTTTGCCGAAAATAATTGTACAAACTACGTTGATTGAAAACTGTAATTGCTTGCTTATAACAAGACTACTGACAACACAATTCTTCCCAAAAATGGTCACGAATTTCATTACAGTGAAATACAGGAAAGAAATGTGTGGGGCACAGGATGCTTTGGTATTTCTAGGGTTAATCGTTGACATATTACCACTTCTCCATATCTACCATAAAACGGAGGTCATTATGGTTCGCCATTGCTGAGGTTCTAAACTGCCGGGATCGCTTCGGCATTGATATATGTCGCTACCACGGAAAAAGGTGTACGTACTTCGAAGCTCCTTATATGGGTGCATCGTCCAATTCCCGATGTTGTTGCTTGGCTTATTATTGATACTGGAAAAACAAAAACAATTACAAGGTCGCTACCATTTTCTATAGAACAAAAAAGTTCCGTTAGTTCTCGTACATAAATAGCCGACACTTAAAAGTTTCGCGTTCGTCTGGTGGACGCTTGAATACGAGCTTATTAAGACGAAATTAGCGAGGAAACTACGTCCGCGCAATCCGACAAGTGCTCGGAATGAGCCGGAACGCATCGGAATGCCGCTCCGGTTCGTCGGTAATATCGTTCCGTCTCGTCAGACATTTAGTAATACCGTTCCGGAAAGTTAGCTAGATCGTAAATGAGCTATATATTATTCAATACTAGCTGCACGAGCGCAAAGAATGCGCGGAATATCGCCATCTATAAACGCTCACTGGAAACTGATCGAGCAGAGCGCACACACAGATGATGATGATTTTCAGATAATTCGGTAAGCGAATTTCATGTCCTTCGGCTCCACTCTCAGACAGAGCGTTCCGTGTTTTCCATCTCTGGCACTAATTCCGACAAAGATGCGAGTCTCGTCCAATTAATTGAATGCTCATTCCACGGCTCTCGCGGGGTCTGATAGGTGGAGAGGAACTAGTTTCGGAAGAAGAAAAGGAATGCACCACGGTGCGTGCCTCGACGCTGAGAAAGAACGTGAGTGAAAGTCGTCGCTGAAACGATCGCGGTGAGAATCAAGGGAAAGTATGGGTGAAAGGGATGGAGGGGGCATACCTCGCTTTGCGCGACCCCGTTTTAAGCGGATTCGTTATAGCGCGAAGCAGGCTCGTGCATACCAGATTTAAAAAAAAAACAAAGACTGCCGACAACTGAGGCGGCATAACTATAATAACTATTATTATTAATAGAAATTCCACTTTCACAGAATTATGGACTATAGCATAATCGTCTTTGGGTCTCCATTTAGGGTGAGGATGTGGCACACCCAGGCTATAAAAGAAACCCCCCTCCCCCCAGGATAGAAAACCTTCTTTATCACTCGATCGACGCTTATTTTGGCGTTATTATTTCTAAAGAAAGGTGGCAATCCGAAAAAAACTTACTCGCTCATTTATTTAGGATTTCATTCATACAGGAAATATTTAAATGTCTGTCTGAATATAAAGACTTTTTTAGTTTTCTATACCATTTGAAAATGACTAATGAAGATAAGTTATTAAAAAATGTAAAGATATGTATCTGGCGTTGATGGATGAAGGTCGACAAGAAGCTGTTTTTTTCAAGTTAACGAAGTATTTTTATTAATATTACGCTTTAGTTTTCGCGTCCGTAGAATCTATCCTCATTGACATAATGACACCGTTTGGCGCGAATTTCACTTAGCGCGAAATTTTCAGGAACCTGTCGCGTAAAGCGAGGTATGGCTATATTAAGGAGGAGTGGTAGGGAGGGTATTAAGGAGGAGTTAGTGTAAATGAAGAGGATAGATATATAAATTTAAGGTTCCGGGAAAAAGTTCCATAGAACAAGATACATTGTGTAGAGTCACATATCTCAGTATTGAAAGCGGGAAAAATAAATCAATTCGAAAAGAAGAATTTGACACGATTTTAAGAAGTAAATACAGTAAAGTTAACAACTGAGTGCATTAAATAATAGCGGGGTTCATGAATACTATTAAAATAATCAGAACCAAAAATTTAAATTAATGGTTGACAAAAGAAACTACATGAAAGGTACATACAATGTTGTGTAGTGTGCAGTTAAGCAAGTTAAAAATTTTAGTACAATAATGGTGATTAGTAAAGAATAAAAATATAATACGAAAAGAAAACAGCTTTAAAGGGATCAAGAAGTAGCAAAAACTTTAAAGGTAGACAATGAAGAGATATTTTTTAACTCAGTAGTTAGGGAATTCTACAGTCGCCATCCATAAACAACAAATGATCTTTGGAAGATAGTGATCCAGTGAATAGGTAAGTAAATATTGCTAGGATCCGTTCTCGTGGCCCTGTTGGAGGCTCTTATAGGCAACATGCCCAACATGTAACAAGGTTGTTTATATTTAAACTAGTGTATTGCCCATCATATGACGGATAAATAATAATATTCTCTCCCTCCCTTCTTCTCTCCCTCCCTTCCTCTCTCCCTCCCTTCCTCTCTCCCTCCCTTCCTCTCTCCCTCCCTTCCTCTCTCCCTCCCTTCCTCTCTCCCTCCTTTTCTCCGTCTCTCTCTTTATCTCTTTCCTCCCGTCCTTTTCTAATTCTATACCTCCCTTACACTCCATGTACCTTATATTCTATATCCCTTCCTTCCTATCTCCCTCCCCACATCCCCCTCTCTCTTACTTTACATCTATATAGTCGTTTAGATAAGCAAAAGAATTCAAACTATATCCCAGTCCCATTAGGATTACGTAATTTCGCGAAAAATCCTACAATAATTTAAGGCAATCTATGCACTCGTATATATTACACGCATGTGGGTTAAGAAAACAAGTGATTCTCGAAGTTTAACAATGACGTTATCGGCAAGGCCACATCCCGTTTAAAAGCCGATACTTTCCAAAAATATGTGATTTAAATGTTTAACCCGTAAACGCCGTCAGACGTACTATTACGTCCAGCGAAAATGTCCAAACGGCCGTCAGACGTACTATTACGTCCTGCGTCAGCCATAGTTTCTTTTATCTTTTGACACTAGAGACTTCTTTAAATCTAAATAACCTTTATATATTTTGAAAGAGGAAGCTTTGTACTTCCTATCTATGCTTGTCCTGTATTTTTTCCTGTCTTTAAAAATATATAATCAACGTTGAATTTTGCGATGGAATTTTAAATTTTGTTACGATATGACGGTGTTTTTCCCTATAAAAATCGCTTTTTAATGCGGCAAGGAACCTTTCCTTGGTGTTTTAAATGCAATGTAGCAATTGTGTATCTTTTCAAAGGAGAGCACGATTTTTCTCTTTATTCGTGGTGGAGCCATTTGGCTTAAGTCATGCGACAAAGGTCTTCGTCGGTGTGTAAAAAAGAAAGGAAAACGTCTTATTAGAAATGTTTACGATGCAATTCATGAAGAATGGAATTGGGTTGAGTAAAATCATTTCGATAAACATTCGCTTTCATGACCGCGCGATCCTTCGTTTTTTGGTTTTTTGCATCCCCAAAGCAAGTTAGTTGAGAAGGAGCATTTGTTCTTTTCGGAGAGGAATTGCGAGAAATTGTGTATATCTATTTGTATGTATTTGTTTACAAATAATATACGTTTAGTTTTGTGAGAGAATTTTAGTTTTTACCACTGACCTACGGACTTTTAGTTTCTGAGGCAAGGGAACCCACAAAATTGGGTTCCTTTTCTTTGTCATCTGAAAGAAGACGTAGGGTTTGTTTTCCTCTTCAGATAAGGGCTTTCTCTGTTGTGATATCTAGTGGGACCAAAGCAGCGATGAAGCGAGTGAGCAAGAAGAGGACACGTCATCAAAAATCACAAACAACGAAGCTCTTCCATATATTTACACATTATTTTACTAGAGGTGTTTACTAAACTATAAGCCATTTCTTGCTGAATCCAATTACGCATGTGTAAATTTTCTAAAAATATTTGGAAAGGACTCATTAGCTAGTTTAACTTTTAAAAGCTTCCCGTTTTTTGCATCTAAATTCATTTCTGATGTATGCATCGTCATATCTCCCTTTCCAATGAACGAAATGTAATCATTTCTTCTATGTGACTTTTGTAATGACCAAGAATAATGACTATATAACTAAAACATTTATATTATAAATAAATCGTCTTCTAATAAATCAGTAATACTACATTTACTTAAAAATTTCGTCAAGACATGAAAAAGTTGAGATACGTAAAAATTTTCACCTAATTGGTTTAGATGGATAGATTCGTAGAATAAAATAGTTACTAATTTAAGTTATTCTTTTATTAAGATTGTACATCAATATCTTTCATAGATTTCCCGGTGCTGAATGTTATATATAAAGCGCAAACGCGCTCCGAAAAATTAGCGATTAGTGTACATTCTCTTCTACTGCAACAATGTTTGTTTGTAAAATATGATACGAAAAATGGATATTTACAAATTTCATGTTTTTCGTAAATCCACAAAAAAATCAGAAAAATCGAGAGAAAACTTATCAAGTTATGATTTTTTAAATTTTCTCGAACGTTTTTGCATCGCAATCGTGAAAATTAAAAAAAAACTCATCCGGCCATACGGGTAGGATTTAATTAATCTCCTCCGGGCTTGAGGGGTTAATATGAGAGATTTCGAACGGTAGGAGAAAAAATATGAGTAGAATAAAAAACTTCATTAATTTTTCTAAACCATGGTTTAAATTCAAAGTTCGTACGTCAATTCTTTCTAATTCGAATTTCCAAAAGAAAAAAAGCCTGCACTTTAAAAAGTCAATTTGTACGTGTTATCTTACGGGAAATGGAAATCTTCCCCCTGGAGTCGAACCCGGACTTTTTTTCGTCATTTAATTTTTATATCTGAATCAAACATTCCTGCGAAATTTCAACCTTCCACCTAATCGGTAAGTGTTAAAAACGCGTTAAAAACAGACAGAGCTGGAAAACTATACATATAAGATAAAGCTGAGAAGATAAATGTTCCCAGAATATATTTACGTGGGGATATGTTATTTAACCGTCCTAAGTTCTTGATGTAAAGGAGTAGATGATCACCTTTGCAGGGCTTGGAAATAAAATATGAATATAAGTATAAATATATAATATAAAATATATATAAATATATATAAATATATATAATATAAATATGAATTTAAGAGTCGCTGGAGCTTCAGATTTAGTTCCCCTGTAAGGTCGTTATAGACAAGACAGCAGTAATCCAGACAGTGGCGGATCCAGGATGGAGATCCGTAAAGCAAGTAAAAGAAATACTCTGACAGGCGTAGGAATTTTCAGAATAAAGGATCGTAGAGAGTTACGGATTCTAGGAGGTGAGTCTTTGGAAAGTTTCTGGATCTGCCCGAATCCAGATTAGAAAATATTAGCGAGGTTACGAAGAAGAAGAAGATTCTTTACTTTAAGTTGGTACAACATCATGTTAATTCCATTGGAGATGTGATTTATGTGATAATGCAAAGAAAGATTGTTAATAAATGTAACACCCAAGTTCCGAACAGTATTTGAATGCTATGATTGAGTCATGACCTTTAACGATAGGAACATAGTCAATGTTAATTTTATTTATTAATCTTGAGCTACCAATAGAAATTGCTTTAGTTTTACCGCAGTTTAGAACATAGAAATTATTTCGGCCCACTCGTAAATGGCCGCTAAGCCTACAGTGACTTTGGGGTTAGTATCTTAGAGCTCGTAAGGAGGGAAAGGGAGAGAATAGGACGGACAGACAGACAAACGACTTTATTTAGGGCGAAATTGACACTATATAGTCCCTTCATACATTTAACCCTTTTGTCATATAATTAAAATATTTAAATATTAAAAATAAATTAATTGCATACGAATTACAATAAAATACATATTAACTACAAATTAATTATATATTGGTCAATAGATCATACATCATTACCAAAGAATATTGTTAGTTTTGTGGGTGGGCAAAACTGAATCAGCTACGTATTAAGGGGGATAGGAGAAACAAATTAAGCCAATTGTGAGTTGTACGGGTGGAAATATGGAAACACGCGAGCATAACTAACGGGGCGAGGAAAGATGCGACGCCTCAACCAAAAATATAGGCACGGACTATATCGCTGAAAAACTGCATCCTGGAAAAGATAAAATTTCAGGATTGGTTGCTCTATGTAAGAGGTAAGAGCAATGGTGAATCTAGGATCAGCCGCTGGTGAGTAATAGGAAAAAATCGCAAATAAGTACCTACTACATACTGCTACAAGTGTAGGCAACCAACAATGCATCATATCTACGATTGACTCGGCTGGAAAAATAGCAGCCGACGAAGGAAAAAGCGCCTTATGTAATTATCTCTTCGATTGTTCCCTCACTTGTTCGTATATATGGCTGAGAAACAGCGGCAGAAACGCACTGCCCACATGTTGCGACTGCGCCAAACCACTTATTATGTATTAATCGGAAAAGTTTGCTATTTTCCCAAAAAACTAAAGTGAACATCAAAATTGTAATTTGTCACTAAATTCAGTCTTTCTCTTTTTAAAAAATATATCGATTACCGAATGATCCGAAATATCGCAAATTATACAAATACGAAATAAAACTAAAATGAATGCATCAATACCGTAAGTTGCCGTCTATAGCGCACTGGTCGATCACGACAGACAGAGAAAAAGCACCAACGCACATGACAGGATTCGACACCGCGACTTTAAGGTAGGAAATCTAAAAAGGAATAAAATGCAAAAAGGAAAGCAAAATTAAGACAGCTTTAGATTAACGACGCAATCTCGTCATAACGTACGTCTGAAATTTATACATTTTGCGCTTTAAAATGTAAGTTCGCTGCACTGGAAACGTTTCATTGTTAAACAGTAGGAAAGGAAAAAAACAAAAAACGTGACACACTGCACCACAAAATACTTTCTATTTCTAAAAAACTGATGTTTCTTTTGATTCTTCAGAAAATATATTAAATGCTATTTAACACCGATAATTTTAGGTTTTATTTCTTTCGCAATGACGGAAACAACCCAACTTTGAAGTGCGTTACACCGAATCATTTTCACACGAACGATACCGCGCTACAACGGAGGAATTTTCAAAAAATGCCGATATACTCAAAAACGCCTCCAAGTTTATTGATTAAAATTCATCCAGATATAGAGAGCTTGATATCCTAATAATTCCACCTAATCTATAGATCAGGCGTGGCCAAACCTACTTGCTCCCGGAGCCGCATGAGATAATCTTCAGAAGTTAGAGAGAGCCGCAAGTCTTAGATTCAGTGAGCAAAAATTTGTGAAGAGCAAATATAACCTGTGCTCGAAGCGATAGAGAGAGAATGAGTGTGCCCCTTAGGCACTCGCAAAACGTCTCAATTCACACTGCTTTATTGTGTTCTACTGTGAAAAGTGCTGGCACGCCCTTGAATAGAAATGTTAAATAACCGCACAGTAATTTTAAAAGAGCCGCATGCGACTCGAGAACCACGGCTTGGCCACCTTTGCTATACATCTTAAAAATAAACTTGACAGCGTCCAGTGACACCGTAATTTATCTAGTTTCACCCAACGCCGAGATGTCCATGCTGCATCGGCTGCTCGACAAACGACTATTTTTCGCACCTAACAAGTACGTATCAATGTAAGCGGAGGCATTGTCCTACGGAATAGAAATGTACCGACATGATAAAGTTAGTGCAACATATGTTGCGGCGTGTTTTTAGTTTTATATCTCTCTACATAATAATGCTGTAGTCGGTGTGATACATTAACATGTGGATTCCCGACGCAGAGGGCGTGAGAGGGAAATGTCCCAAAGAATGTCATATAACTCAACAACGGCAGAATCCATTTGAACCATTCTTTCAATTTAAAGAGACTGCGGCGTGATCACCTATAAAATTAAGGTCCGAGTTCAATTCCAGGACAGTTTCATCCCTCCATTTGAATAACACGGTAATGGTAGCAACGAATTTTTTATTTCCAAATTCAAATTACTTATTTATTACCTTGACTTAAACCGAAGAAAGCCTAAGCGATTGAAAATTCACTTTCAAATATATATCAAGTAAATATTTTTTCGTTGAAAGTAACTCGATACTTTCTCGCACATGGACGTCATTTGAACTCATCCTATAAGAAAAAAATCCTCTTTGCGAAAAATGATTTATTTAGTCGTCGTTTTCTTAACTATTTATACATAAAAATAAATTAGTAAATGTGGCCTAAGTTGCCCCCCTCGACTGTTTCTGGGGAAGCGAATGTCCACTGCTAAGTCTCCCCAAATTGTATTAGGCGTTACACGCTCTCGGGACGAAATCTCACGAAATTGTAATATGCTTAGTTGGCAAGTCTACTCTCATAACATTTTGAGAAACAAGATAAAAACTTCAATTGCCTTAAAACGCCGCTTTCAAATAGTTCACAAGTCCTCCAATTGGTGTCAGCACCAGTCGCGTCTTTCAGACAATGCTGCATCGTAGCGCTCCGTACTGAACTTCTCAAACCTTCCACCATCCACAACTTTCGGAAAGAAAATCATTAGTGTGCATTAATTATATATAATTTATTATTATATTACTAGCGTAATTGCCCGTCAAATATTACGGGATTATCATAAAAGTATTACAAATATATATGATTTCGATATGAAAAATAAGTAAGATATGGGTCGAGTGAATAAAAATTAAGCAAATGCTTAAAGCAAACAGTAAAAGCAAAAGCATTTGCTAAAAGCATAAGCAAATGCTTTAAGCATTTGCTTCATATTGAGTGAATAAAAGTTTGCTTTTGCTTATAAGCATTTGCTACTCAGTTTTAAGCAAATGCTTAAATTTTACGGAAGAAAGCTCTTTGCAACTCCTCCTTCACTTGTTTTTGTTTACATTTAAAGTTTTACATAGTTGAATTTCAAGCTAAAAACATAAATATATTGGGTAACATTTTTTAAAAAGTCAATTAATAATTTTTTAAAACTATTTCTTTTATAACTGAATTCGATAATATCACAAATCATGGGTGTATTTTTATTCAATTAGTTATGGTCATTTTACCCAGTCATTTGCCGTTATAGTGATTTTGGACTCCACAATTTTTTCTATCTTACATACAGTTGTGCAATGTACGTGGTGATCTTCCCCGACTCCTATTTGAAATTCGGGATCACTTAAGTACCTTAAAAATATTTCTATCTTCTGTTTGGAAGACAGTACCCCGCCACGTCTCTCTTGATATTCTCCGAGTAACAGATTTGAAATATAGGTACTTAACATTTTCATCAGAGAAACGATATAAATTTTTATAACCGTTGGTTGTTGAAACTTTTCTCGTATTTTTTAACCTTTCGTGTCACCATAAATTACCATATTTATATTTAGGATCAATTATCATGAAAATAGAGTACTTGGAAATATTTTAGCAAGCCCTTTACCTCACTTAAAAAAGTTCAAGCATATGCTTAAAGCATTAAGCAGAAGCTCGGTTTTATTCACACAATTTTAAGCAAATGCTTAAGAAAATTCCTAAAAATAAGCAAATGCTTATTCTTTCTAGCAAAAGCAAATGCTATTTTTTTTATTCACCCCAAATTAAGCATTTGCTTAAAAAGTGAGGGAAATCTTAAGCATAAGCATTTGCTTATTTTTTATTCACTCGACCCAATATACTATGATCCGGTTTGGCTTTCATGCACAATCAAATTAGGGTGGTCAGATCAGAATTTTGGAAATGGGATACCCAAGTTTTGTGGCGTTTGAAAAAAAACATACCCGATTACATTCCTACAGTCAGTAAAAAAAAACACTCGACTACGTTCCTACACTTTGTGAATATTTAACAAATTAATACAAAGAAGAAACAAGTAATGTCAAAGTGTAATAACACATTTTTATAAATGAGTTTTCTTTAAATATATTTCACATCAGTTTATAAACAAAATAAATATCCTTTACATATCACAAAATAAAAAAAGAATAAAAATAATACAATAATATTAATAATATCTTCTTAAACGTTAATAAATGTATTCTACTATATACATTTTTAAAAATATATAAGTATGTTAGAACAAAGAATACGAATTTAATATTTTTCGTTTGAGCGAATTTGCGCCAAAATTTTATTATTTCGCAACACATTTGCATAAAATTCTTGACACGTCACCTTATAATTTGTTTTTATTAACAATTCGCCCTCAATGGTTTTTAAATCTAACCTATTTCTCTCCTTTCTCCGAGCATTAAACATTAGACTAAATACACGTTCGCTCATGGAGTTGAAATGTGGCAAGGCGAAAATAAAGTTAATTATTTTTCCAAATTTGGTGCATCACATGAATTCAAAAATTTAATCCAAATATTTTCAAAATTTTCTAATTCTTGAATTTGTATATTTTTATAAAAAAATTTTAATAGCACATATTCTTCGTAGAGTAGATCAATATTAATATTTTAAATTTGTCCAAAACTATTAATAAACCATCAAATTGTGGCACTTCCCGTAATCTAAATATTTTCAGCGTTCATATTTGTTATTTTTTAAATGAAATAGTTTTTCTATATAATTAATTATAATTTCCAAGAATGCATCAGCCCTTTTTTAAAATAAGTTTACTTAATTTATATTATCGCAGGTAGTTAGTTTTTGCCTCGCAACAAATCCATAGTAATGATCATTTAATTTACTCTTTAAAGAGTTTCTTAAAGTTGACATTAAATAAAATAATTCGGTTATAATGGGACCCTCTCCTTCTAATTTTAAAATTACATTTTGGATACTAGTAGCAATATGGTAAAAGACACAAAGGTAGGCTTCAGCTAATTCGTTTGAAAAAATCCTTTAAAATCGGCGGACATCTTTCTGAAGATAGAAAATAGCCTTTCACTGGATCCAAATTTTTGTATAACCTATCTACAGCTGGAAGAAGGGAAAGCCATCTTGTTGTTACGTGGCGCAATGGATCTGAATATTCTATATCACAATACTGATAAAACTCTTAACATTTCTAGCCTTTTACTATGTGAACTAAATTCATTTATGTCTTTAATATTACACACTCGATATCAAATTTTAAACAACTAGAAGCTTTTTTATTGCATTATTTAAGACATGGTAGAAACATCCCATATCTATTAAACTGTTATTAAATTTTTTTTAGTTAAACGAACACACTTTGATGGGCACCAAAATTAACACTAGCATTGTCGCCACAATAACTGATAATGTTTTCAGGATTTAAATTCAATTCCTTTATTTTCTGAAGTAAACAAAGTGAAATGTCTTTGGAAGTTTCTGATTGGCTGTTACAAAAACTTAACAATTTCGTTTGAAACCCTCCGCTGGATTTCGTAAAATATCTGCAAATTAAAGGAAACATTTTAATGTTTCCTTTATTTGACGCGTCTGTGCCTATCGAAAACGGATGGTTATCCTTTAAGTCGTTAATAACTACAGCCACACATTCTTTCACTAAAACATTTGTTACAATTTTAGATGTTTTTGTTCGCCCACATGAAAAATTGGACGCAATTTTTTAATCGCCAAATAAACTCGAAAATATTGAACAGCTACAATCGGCAGATTTGTAGCTATGGGCATGTTGGACCGTGTGACGCACAAATGTCGCCTCTACGGCAGCGGTCTTTTTCTCTAAAGTTGACGAAGATGATGCTGGTGGAAGCAGAAACGAATTTCAAGTTTTTGTATTAGCCGCTACCTCGAAATATTTTATGCTTATTGGTGTTCATATGTTTTTTAATGTCATAAACTTCCCCATTCACTATTGAAAATTCTGCATTGCATCTTACACATTTTGCACTGCCATCATTTTCCCTCTTACTACCCAGTTGAAGATCGATTTCCACTCATCGTTGAGGGAGTTTTTTCGCTTCTTAGTCTTGGATTTAAGTTCTGACTGCTGATCCATTTTTAGTCTTTTTTCTTCTTCGGTGTCATACTCAGCAGATGATGATGATGATGGCATTCTAAATGCAAGTATTAATAGTAAATTATTAATTATTATAAACAAACGCCGAACGCTTGAATGATAAATTAAATATACTTAACAATATAACTTGATTACTATTAATTTAATTTCTATATTTCTAATGCACAACACATCAAATCAAAATGTTAAAATTAATACTTACCTCCAAAATATGAGCTATTAAGCTAACACCTCACGCAGTCACACTTATAAACTTCTTTAGAACTAACTACTGTAGTCTGCAGTAGTACAAACTTGCCTATCGGTCTGTAGTAAACTTGTATTTACTTGTCTATAGTACTTTTATAATACACGCTACTATAATAGTAGCCTGTACTACAACAAACGTTCACTGGCCACTGGCATTCACGCAACGAACTGCTACATTGCATGCGCCATGCGCACTGTTTATGTTTTAGGTTTTATAATAAACGATTAGGAATTGAATAGGAAAATGGGAAACTTGGGATATTTTGCATACCCTATTTGAAATTATCGAAAAGGGGTATTTATAAAAATTGTTTTAATAAATGGGGTATTGTACCCCACAACGGGGGAACGTCTGGCCAACCTAAACAAAATCAGTGTTTTTGAAAGTTATCTTTGTTTTAATTATACTGTTTAAGTAATTATTAGTGTAGAGGCCAAATGATTATCCAAACATCTGCTGAAAATAAGAGGAATATCGAAATAATAAGATATAATGCATAAAGAAGTAGCTGAAATTTACTTGAAATATTTGAGCAAGTTATATAAAACGTATAGAATTTAACTCAATAAATGAATTATTTTACTCTTATTAACCCAGCACAGGACGCGTGGGGTCTGTGAGACGCCATCGAACTTTTAATTCATTAGTGTAAGCGAACCTATAGTCCAAGGACATAGAGGCGCTGCCTACCTTTAAAAAAATACAGGTAAATGTATAAAAATGAATTTTTATAACCAACTTTTATATGGCTAATACTTTAATATGAATGAACTTTATAATATAATTATGATAACCTTTTAGCTTGCATGGGCGTAAAAATTTGCATAAGTGTCTACCTACCAGCTGTTGAGTGATGTGGGGGTCTCTCTATTTAATCTTTTTACAGTTGAAAGAATGACAGACAGAAGTAGAGAATTCAGTGGCAAACGTAAGAATGTTTGGTATATAAGTAGTTAGAAGTTTCATAGCATCTTTTGTTTCATTAATGGAAATACTAACTTATCCATTCATATTGCTTAAAATCAACGGAAATATACTGCCAGTTCAGAGTAATTCAGCTTTAGATACTAGTAGGAGTGAAATTGTTGAATATTTCATATTTTAGTAACCTAACTTAAATGACAAAAATAATAAATTGTTCTTTTCCAAATATTACATCAAACACCCATATAAAACACTGTATAAATATAGTTAGCTGAAGAATTGCTAAGCTACAACACAACGCTTTAAAATGTTTCATTTAAATTTGTTCAAATTAACATCCTTTACAACAGTATTACCTATCTTAAATAGTAAATAAAGACAAAAAATATTTAAGATAATTAAAAACTTACTATCAATAACAAATACGATAAATAAAAACACAATTATTAGCAGAAATATCCCTTCAAATAAACTGATGAGGGCAACACATGACTTTCTCCATATTTATATGGAAAATTACATGTTGCTAGCTCTCGGATCGTTGTCAATGTTTACTTCCGGGTGGCAATTAAGAAAAGAAAAAGGAGCGTTACTAACAAGACGTAAGACGTAACTAAGCGTCAATTGTTAACAATTGTCTTCGGTAGGTGGCGTGGTGGTGGCAGCTAAAAATATAATCTCTCTTAAACAATGCATTATATGGAAAAGTGTATCAAACAAAGGTTGTAGAAAATGAAATTTCCTACAACTTTTATTCCAGTACATTTTTACATTTATCAAATATTAAAGCAAATATTTCAAAATAATGGATGTGACAAGAGTAAACACCCACTTCCGGTTAACGGATTTTTACCAAAAACTACTCAGATCTTCTCACTTTTATAAAAATGTTAAATATAAAATTTTGCGTTGATCTGATTAATGGTTTTTGAGCTAGAGCGTCCACAAAAATCTATCACATACAGACAGACAACACGAAAATAGTCAAAACATGTTCAGGGGACCTTAAAACATGTATTTCCGTTGAAATGTCGAATTCGATTTTTTCATGAAAACAATACTTTCTCAATACTTCGTATATGGAGAAAGTAAAAACGTAGGAATGCTCGTATCAATACCAATTAAAACAAAGAGACTTTTATTAAAAGATTACAGCATTAACAATGACAATAGTTTGTTTAATCTCGTTGCTATGATGAACGCTTGTCTATCTTCCCACGCGAATTCCAATACACATTTATCGCAGGTAAGGATCTGGTGGCCGAGGTGACTAAATCACTCGTCTTACGCGATATCATTACATATAGACGTTTCTTACAGAGGAGGAGGATATAACAGATAACATATAACATATAGGAGGATACTTATGCTTAGGCACTTCCAGATGAGTTGGAGATTAGAATTTTTTTATAGGCGGCATTTTGTGCAAAACCGACTAGAAAAAACGAAAAACTTGAAAAGGTTCAACGATGGGGGCGCTAAAAATTCGCAATTGTTTAAACAAATTTTCAAGGTTTATGTATTTCCTAATGTGCTACGAATCTGAAATTTTTTTATAGGTAGAATTTGTAAAAAAACGAAATAGGGATTATACAAATTTTGATATTTTAATTTGTTTGGCAGATAAAATTTTTAAAGTTTAAACAAATAGGTAAATGTTTAGATACCACGAGGCAGTTTAGGGAGCTGAAATTATTAAGTTATTTACAGATTAGTCTATACAAACGGATAAATATCTCAGTGTATACATGAAATTGTTATTGCACTTCTAAGTGTGCTCTAAATTTAAAATTTGGCAGAAATGTGTGGCATTATTAACTCAATGTGGGAAAAGTATAATATTTAGAAAATTGCAAAAATTAGTGATAGTTTTACTCCATTATTGTTCCATAATGAAAAAACGAAAACCCGTCCAGAGGAGAAATATTTAGAATTAAAGAAATATTTCTCATGATGAGATATCTCTCTGAAAAATTAATGTTTTTTCAAGTTGAGATGAAATGCTTACAGTAGGCAAGCATCTTCTACTAGTGTGTGTGTGTGTGTATATATATATATATATATATATATATATATATATATATAACAACTTACGGAAAAGGAAAGGTAAAATAGATATATGGATGTCAACAAGGTGTTGGGATGAGGAAACCCAGTGAGCACTCACCAATCAGACGACTTCAGGTTGGCGAGGCCCCGGGGATGTCGAAGCGACACACGTAAAATAACACAAAAACACAGAAACATCACAAACGTAAAGCTTTCGGAAATACTCCTTCTTCAGCTACAGAGAGAGAACTGATGGCGGTGACACTGGGTGGAGGCATGGGGGTGGAAGGGTAGTGCGGAAAGGTCGAGGATTGGAGGAAACGGAGGGGGTTGGGGATGGGTAGGGTGTTGGAAGAAGACAGAAAGGGTGTGAAAAGCTATCGAAGGTTGAGGCCTGGGGGAGTGAAGGAGTTTAGGAGATGGATATGCGAAAGCTCCCACTGACGGAGTTGGGGAGCCGAAGCATTGTCGGGGAGAGCGCGAATGACTCTCACTGTGAAGCAGTTGTTGAACTTTAAATTATGTTTGTTCGCATGAACGGCCACCGGCAGCGGTCGTTTGAGAATGACACTGTTGCGGTGGCCATTCATTCGGATGTTGAGGGGATTGCTGGTGAGGCCAACATAAAAGGCGGGACATTGGGTGCATCTCAGGAGGTAAATGATATTGCGGGTGGTGCAGTTGGTGGTGGAAGTTATGGGGTAGGTGATGTTGGTTGTGGGACTGGAGAAGGAGTTGCAGGGGGGGTTTATTGGGCATGTTAGACATCGGGGTCTACCGCAGGGGTAAGATCCGGCAGGGTGTAAAGGCGTGGGTGCTGGGGGTTCTTTCTTCCATAGAATGTTTGCCAGATTAGGGGGACGGCGGAAGGAGAGCATCGGTGGTCTGGGAAATGGGATCTGGTGAGGGGAGGATGAGAGGATAAGGTGGGCGGCTTTCAGGATGTTTTTCAGAATGTCCTGGATGCCGGGGAAATACAGGGTGGTTAGGGTGAGTTGGAGGGTGGAATCGGTGGTGGTGTGGGTATTGAGGTGGGAGTTAGGGGTGGCGGGTGCGACTGCCCGCCGGATTTGGTCTCGGATCAGATCCGGCGGGTATCCGCGCTGTAAGAAGGCATGTTCGAGGGTGGAGCAGTACTCGGACAGGGAATCTCTGTCCGAGCAAATTCTCCGCCCTCGTCGGGCTAGGGCATAGGGAATAGATGTTTTGGTGTGGAGGGGATGGCAGCTGTTGAACTGGAGATATTGAAGGCGGTTGGAAGGCTTGAGGTGCACGCTGGTGTGGATTTTGTTTTCCCGGATGGAGAGATCGACATCCAGGAAGGTGATGTTGGAGGCAGAGAAGTGGTGGGTGAAGGAAAGCGTGGGGTGGGATGAGAGGCGTTGTAAAAAGGATTGTAGCGAGTCGGGTCCATGTGTCCAGAGAAGAAAAATATCGTCAATATACCTCAGCCATAGGAGTGGTCTGGGGGAAACGTCAAGAAAGCGTTCCTCCCATTCACCTAAGAAGGCATTGGCATAGGAGGGCGCCATGCGAGTGCCCATCGCGGTACCTTTTATTTGTAGGTAGTGGCGCCCTCCGAAAGAGAAGTTGTTTTTTTGGAGCACCATTTCAGCCAGCTTCGTTAGGAAATGGGAGGATGGTCTTGTGTCAGGTGGTCTGGAGTCCAATAATTTTCTCAGGGCGGACAGTCCTTGGTTGTGAGGGATGTTGGTGTAGAGGGAGCAGACGTCTATAGTGGACATAATTGTGTTAGGTGGGAGAGGGGAAGGGAGTGATTTTAGGCGTAGTAGAAAGTGGTTTGTGTCTCTGATGAAGGAGGGGATTTGACGGACGAGAGGTTGTAGGTGGGAGTCAACATAGGCAGAGATGCGTTCCGTGGGAGAATTAAAGCTGGCAACAATGGGGCGGCCGGGGATGTTGGGTTTGTGGATTTTTGGGAGTAGGTAGAAGGTTGGGGTCCGGGGTGTGTTGGGGATCATCAGGGAAATGGTGGAATCAGAGAGGCCTTCTTGTTTTCCCACGGAACGCAGATATGCAGAAATTTCGGAGGAGTGGCGGTCAGTGGGGTTGGAGGGGAGAGGAAGGTAAGATGTTTGGTCAGATAGTTGGCGGAGGGCTTCGTCGTTGTAATGCGAGCGGTCCATTACCACGGTGGTGGTACCTTTGTCTGCAGGGAGGATAATAATTTTGTCGTTGCGTTTCAACGTAGAAATTGCGTGTCTTTCTGGTTTCGCTTTTCACACCCTTTCTGTCTTCTTCCAACACCCTACCCATCCCCAACCCCCTCCGTTTCCTCCAATCCTCGACCTTTCCGCACTACCCCCATGCCTCCACCCAGTGTCACCGCCATCAGTTCTCTCTCTGTAGCTGAAGAAGGAGTATTTCCGAAAGCTTTACGTTTGTGATGTTTCTGTGTTTTTGTGTTATTTTACGTGTGTCGCTTCGACATCCCCGGGGCCTCGCCAACCTGAAGTCGTCTGATTGGTGAGTGCTCACTGGGTTTCCTCATCCCAACACCTTGTTGACATCCATATATATATATATATATATATATATATATAAATAAGCGAAGTTAATATAAAAGTTGGTTAATAAATAATTCGGGCGCCTCTCTCCCTCTCGTACTAAAGCATTCAAAACACACTTTCCTTACGCATATAGTATAAGGACGACAATACAATTTCGAGGTTTAACAATGACACGGTCGGCAAGACAACATATCTTTAAAAAGCTTAAAATGTTCCAATAAATGTGATTTAAACGTATAGCTTGAGCGATTTCGAACCGAAGGCAAAAGTCGACGATAAGAATAAGAATCTATGTTTATTTTTCTTTAAAATAGTCCGAAGATTGTAGGTCAATTACTTCTAATTTAATTTTTCAAAAGAAAAAATCCTGCAAGTGAAAAAAGGTATTTTTAAGTGTTAACAGAATAAGAATATTACGTATATAATTATAAAAGTTATGACATTTATTCCAGAATCTTTAACATTATTATTCCGTAGTGAAAGTTACCAAATAGATATAAAAATTCCTGATACTTGAAAATGGTCATATAAAAATTGGATGGGCATATTTTAAAATCATGATATGATAGTTTGCATCCTGCAGTGGTTTCCAAACTGTGAACTCCTGGGAAGGCGTGATGGGGGAGGCGCAAAGATTAATGTCTGTTCAACTGACTACTTTCACACGAGCGTTCCCAATGGCGGCGTTTTCTAATTTGCGAACGCTGCCACAATCCCTTGGAATCTGCATAGGGGCGAAGGAGTTTGGCAAGCGTTATCCGAACCGTACTCTTCGACTGGTGTCCTGCTACTAACATCACATAATCCATAAATGTAATGGATATCGGCATATTCACTGGGAGTGAACTGTTGATTCATTTTGTGATAAAACGCAAGACGAAATTGCGATTTTGAACTTATCGAAACAGTGTCACGTGTAACTCTGAGCATGGATCAGAAGCAAGGGAGGCAGGAAACAACAACAGTCAACGGTCATTACAATGTAACTCAAACCATCACCATTGTTGTCATTACAGCGTTGCAAATCTTAAAACGTCCGCAGCTCCTCAACAGTTGGAAATAGGACCAATGTTGTATTAACTTTTTTACTGAAACTTACCTCCTGAAGTATGGCAGGCCGGTCGTGAAACACCCTATATATGTGTATGTATATATATATATATATATATATATATATATATATATATATATATATATATATATATATATATACACAGGGTGTTTCAGGAGAAATCTGCAATACTGGAGGAGCGTATTCTACGACCCAAAATAAGAAAAAAATTCATATAAACATAGGTTCAGAAATGCCTCGTTTGGCCGCTAGGGGCGCTCAAACTTTCGTAAACAAGAACGACTGTGGTAGCACTAGTAGACATATGTTGCATTGTTGTTGTTTTTATCATTATTAATTAACGTTTCCGCGTTTACTTTACTCTCAAGAAGACGTTATTCCTGCGATACAACGTAGCCCGTCAACGAGTAATCGGAGGTTATCTGCACGCCTAGCCATCCCCCACGTAACAGTATGGAGAACGTTACGTTCTGAGGGTTTCTATCCTTACCATCCTAAACCTGTTCATCATCTTCAAGAAGGAGATTATGGTGCGCGATTAAATTTTTGTCAGTGGCTAATTGCAAACAATGAACTTTGTTCACCGACTACGCAACGTTCACTCGTGATGGGGTGAACAATACCAGGAACACACATGTATGGGCTGAGGATAATCCTCATGAAACAATTGAGACTAACTTCCAACATCGTTTTTCATTCAATGTCTGGTGTGGCAACACTGGCAACCGGCTGATCAAACCTCATGTCTTCAATGGTCGTCTCACTGGGAATACTTATGTTCAGTTTCTGGAACATCAGTTGCCGCTCCTTTTAGACGATGTTCCATTAGCAACACGAGCCCAGATGTATCTGCAGCACGATGGAGTTCCAGCTCATTTTCATCATCGTGTGACAGACTGTCTCAATCGTGTGTATCCTAATCGTTGGATCGGCTGCGGAGGCCCACACTCCTGGCCAGAACGATCTCCGGATTTAAATCCGCTGGATTATTTTCTGTGAAGATGCTACTCTATGCACGAAAATCCGGAAATTCAGATGCACTTCTGCAATGAATCACTGATGCTGCAGCTTAAACTCGAAACAACCAACAGATGTTGGAGGGTGCAACCACATCTCTACTGCGTCGTGCTGAAATGTGTATCGAGGTTGCTGGTGGACATTTTGAGCAATTAATGTAACTTTGATTTGTTAATTTATCCTTAAATAAAAAAGTATTTAATTTCTTGTCAAAAGCGAGTTCAGTGTTGTTGATTAGCCTAAAGAGTTATGAGATTTTTACAAAACTTCGAGCGCCCTTAGCTGCCAAACGAGGCATTTCCGGACCCAGATTGCAGATTCCTCCTGAAACACCCTATATATATATATATATATATATATATATATATATATATATATATATATATATATATATATATATATATATATATATATATATATATATATACTCTCTGTAGCTGATGAAGGAATAATTCCGAAAGCTTCTACGTTTGTGATGTTTCTGTGTTTTAGTGTTCTTTTACGTGTGTCGCTTCGACATCCCCGGGGCCTCGCCAACCTGAAGTCGTCCGATTGGTGAGTGTTCACTGGGTTTCCGCATCCCAACACCTTGTTGCCATCCATATATATATATATATATATATATATATATATATACAATATATATATATATATACATATATATATACATACATATATACATACATACACATACATACACACACACACATATGATCGTATGCAAATAACCATAAAGTAAGAAATTCAGTAATAAAGAAGCGTAGTAAAGAGAGGGAAGAAAACGACAACAGAAATTATAAGAAAGAGAGAAGCGAACTAGATCGCTCATTTCGTGATGCGAGACTTAAGGATCTCATCGAAGGAAAGCTCGTGAAAGAGGAAGGATTAATGTTTCAGTCGATTGATGACTTTGGTCCAAGTCACCAAAAAATAAATGTTTCGGAGAACAATAGAATGTGCAAAATCCGGATCGCCATGTAAACGCGGGTCTGTTTGTAGAAGGATTATTGATGAAGATGACGAAACAACCGAATGGCTACGAGTACCGCGCAGTGCTCCGATTTTTCGCCCTCGCCATTTCCAGGTGTTCCTTCCTCTACACCAGCGGTTCTCAACCTTTTTTATTTTCGTACCACCAAATCAAAAACTAAAATGTTCGCGTACCGCCATAGTGAGATTGACGGCAATTTAAATTAAAATATTATAATAATGTAATGTAAATTTATGATTGAAATACGTAAATATAATATAACAATATTTTAAGCTATAGGCAAATACGTGTTTTTATTTTTTTCCCGTACCACAGGTTGAGAACTCCTGCTCTACGCGTCACTCTGGTACGCGAGGCGACCGCATTTTCGGCTCCATCTGCAGCACCCCCAAGTTCTCCGATTGAAAGCCAGCAGTGACGAACACCGCCGCCAGGTGGGCATGCAGTGGCGCTCACATAACCACGGAACAGAAGATGACGGAACGCAGTACATATACACAAGAGATCTTAATGACTACGCATATATTGCGACAAAATTTTCAATAGTTTGAAACAGTTATGCGAGTTATCTGATTCAAAGTTCGTCTATTGTTGATTTCTGGTATTCAGATTCATTATCCTGGCGTTTAAGTGCTTGACACAGAATTGTTTTATAATTATGAATCTAGACACTATATCGGAAAAGTGGTGCAATTTTTGGACGCATCGGTTGGTGTTATAAAAGTGCACTGGGAGGCCGTTTAAAAAGTCTACAAGGAAATTAATACTCTATAATTCATTGGGATCTTTTACGGCCATTTTCCATTAAACAAATTTGACACTGTCCGTACACAACATACAGAATCGCATTTTTTAACGCTGTTAGGGCAACTCGCTTTCGCGGCCCCCAACACAACGCACTTTTGCCTCTGATCTGAACGTACTAATCTTGAACTTACCTAAGAAAGCCTTAAGACGGAAGACCTCATTTTCAATAAACTAAAACTTGACACGAGGTTCTGAGATTTACCTGAAATGAAAATAAAAAGAACATTAATATTCAAAGACGACACTGATTTACAGATATTAAAAAATTTAACTCCAAGACACTGCGAGAAATTGATACATAAGAGAAATGAGTATATGCAAATCATTTAATAATCGTGCGCTAAAATGTTTCGAAGAGCATATTATATTATTATTCACATAAACGCTACAATTGGGAGCAGGTCCCGGCGGCAGCGGGTCCCCATCACAACTCAATGCATAATACACAAATTACATAATAAAAATTGGGTTTACTTAATACAAAAATATAACCTTTTGATACTATTTCCTATACACTATATACTACTTCTTAAGTTCAAGTCACAGGAACTCTCGTCACAACAGCCTAGGTACCACTCAATACATAATGCCCAAATTACATAATAAAAATTGAATAAACTGACGGCCTCGGCAGAGGGGTGGCTGGCGCTTCTGGCTCCCAATGCTAGGGTCGCGGGATCGAGTCCCGCCTTGGTCATGGTTGTATGTGTCGTCTACTGTTATTGTTTCCACTGTAAAATGGCTGCCAGAGCTGTATGTGGAAATACTGAATAAATAAATAAATAAATAAACGCACTTAATGCAAAAATATAACCTTTTTTAATACTATTTCCTATACACTATATACAACTTCTTGACTTCAAGTCACGGGAACTCTCGTCACAACAGCTTAGCTACAAACTTCAATATGTTTCATTTGTTATTTGTCCGTATAATTACAAAAATTTTAAATAAGTAAATGATCTTCTTCATGAATTAAGAAAAGTCTACCATAATTTAACATTAGATAGTTATTTGGAGTATTGTGATTAAATTCTAACACTACTATGTTTATTTACAATAATTAACGCCGCTTGGTGGCGCAAGTCCTATAAAAAATAAAAATTTCTAACCTACAAATACTCGTATTAAATATTAAATACTCAAGTTTTTAACAATTTTACTTTTAAATGCTTTCTCGGTTTGAGGAAAGGGCATAAGAAGTTCTTCAGGTAAATCATTCCAGTCCAATACTGTTCTATTGAAAAATGAATATTTACCAACATCTTTTCTTCGAACGTTTGTACGAACTTTACACGAGTGATCATTTTTACCTTTAAATGTCGGGGTTTTAATCTTAAGTTTTAGTTCTTTCCAGGCCGGTTTACCGGTATACAATCGATAGAAACAAACTAACCTTTTTACTTTCCTCCTCTTTTCTAAAGTTTCCCACCCAAGCTCCTTTAACATATCCGTTACACTATCTTCCAAAACGACCCATTACAAACCTGGCTGCCTTTAGCTGAACCTTTTCCAATTTATTAGTATGTATTCTGTCATGAGGATCCCAAACTCTTGAAGAATATTCCAATATAGGCCTTACTATTGATTTGTATGATAATTCTTTAGCTTTCCTACTGCTATGTTTTAAATTTCTCATAACAAAGTTAAGTGCCTTGAAACCCTTTGAAACTATACATTCTACCTGAAGTCCCCATGCTAAATCTTTCTCAATATGTATTCCAAGATATTTTATATTATCAACCTTCGGTATTTGTATCCCTTCCCCATAGCAAGGAAAATTACTCTTTTCCCTATTCATAGAGAATAGAACATGGATGGACGAACCCAGTGGCGGATTTGGAAATTCCCCGCCCCTATTCCTAATTATTTTTCCGTCCCCTTTTTGGAGCTTATTTCTTAAAATAATCGTTCGTTTATTCGATTTGTCTGTCCATCCGTCCGTCTGCACCTCATAATGACCTAATGCACCAGAAGTCTGTCATATTAATTTTTTATTCCCGCCCTGAAATCCCGTTTTTATCGCCACACCCCCCCCCCCAAATCTCGCCGCCCCTAGGTCAAGGCCTATTATAGCCTTAATTAAAATCCGCTACTGGACGAACCATGTACTAGACTAGGCCCTTCGGCTAATAAAAACATATCATCTCAGAAGTAATTAACGCAACATAAATATACTTATAGTTCATTTTCGTATTTCTTTATGAATTACCGCCCATAATACTCACAGCACATTAGCAAGGAAATTTAGCGCCCGGGGCGATCATGAGCTTGTAATTTTCAAGAATTGGTAAGACACTTTCTCGCCAATTGTTAGCAGCTACGGTATTAAAAAATGATACTTTGCCAATCATGCACAGACCCATTATAAGATGCTACTTTTGGAAATGCTGAAGCAATCAATTTGAGCAAGTTCATCTGCCTTTTCCTTTGCAAAAGTACCCAAAATCGGATTATTACTAGCCCTAGCATTGCAAAGCCACTCAAGCATTTATATTTCCAAGTATGATATTCCAATTTCGCACTTAGTTTCAAAATAAACTATGGTTTAAGCAGTACATGGGGCCAAATGTTGTGTTCAGTTTAAAAATTAACCCTATTTCAAAATTACCTAAAAATCACACGAATTTTATTCTGTTGGTATGGTAATGGTAGCAATTTCGAATTATCAGGTACATCAAATTATCCAATATCAAATTAACAAGGTTTTCCTACAGTTAAGTTGATTATCTAAATATACATCATGTATGATATAATCTAAAAATATCTGATAAAAGTCCATATCATACAAGGGCTTCGGCGCTCAGGACCCTGGTCGCCCCCTCTTGCTATACTCCTGAATGTTGTCAACATGCTTAATTTCCATATAATATTACCGCAAGCTTAAGTAAGACTGCCATGGCAAGTGAAATTTCTCATTGTTGAGAAGTTGTGCTTTTCGCATAAAAAACGAATTTTTTGGCAAATTTCACAATTCTATAATGCCTGAAACTAATTCCAATGCTTTTCTTATGGAGGAAAGTGGCGCTGGAAACCCACATAAAATAAGGAAGTATTTGATATTTCTGACTGAAATTAGTATCATCAACTGTGAGCTACAACGAATATAAACGACACTTCCCTCGCCTATTTCATTCCTACTTATGCGGAGACCTTTTCAGCAGCCCCTCGCATATATATCCTGAGGTAGATGTCCAAGTAACGAACGCGGACAATTTCTCGCCGCGATGATTTGATGTCCTATGGGAGAGATAACGCGATGGCGCACGGAGGTGGAACTGAGGAATGTAATCATCACCGCGGAAGGTGCGACCAATGGCAATCAGATTCCACGAAAGCTTCCCCCACGGCGCATGCGTAAAAGAAAGTGAAAGATGGGATTGAGTAGGGGCCAAAGGGAGAGTGAGTCCTCCCCTCCGCCCCCACACATCCTGATGTTTTCTACGTCGCTCAGCTGCCACACATACACCGACTTTGCACGCCGACACGCAACCTCTACCGCCTCGCCATCTGCTCTTTCTCACACGAGCGAACACATCACACGCACACGCACAAATGCAGGACCACCAGAACAGAATCAAATACTGTCTCTAAGCTTCAATCCGGACGGCGAAAGAAATCTGCCTCGACCCAAACCAAAACACGCCCCAGAAACAAATGAAAATAGTGGCTTCGGGATAGTCTTTGTGGGGCGAGTGTTCGAAGGGACCGCAGCCTAGATTCCTTGGACGTCTCGGCGGAGAGGGGCA
This sequence comes from Tanypteryx hageni, assembly GCA_028673005.1. Lineage (NCBI taxonomy): Eukaryota > Metazoa > Arthropoda > Insecta > Odonata > Petaluridae > Tanypteryx > Tanypteryx hageni. Next base: position 4,976,702 of record CM054117.1, read on the forward strand.
GCGAGAGTAGCATAGGGGGCGGAGTCGCTGCAGGTGAAAAAGAGGGCAGTCGCCCAACTGTATGCGGCACTGACTTTCACTGGTGCCGGTGAAAGGGGTAGAAGAGGTTGGGGGAGGAGGAAGGGGTAGGAGGAAGGGGGAGGAGGATGGGGGAGGAGGAAAGGGGAGGGGAGAGGGGGGGAGGAGGGAGGGGAGAGGGGTGAGGAAAGAGGGGAGAGGGGGAGAAAAGAGGGGAGAGGGGGAGGAAAGAGGGGAGAGGGGGAGGAGGGAGGGGAGAGGGGGAGGAGGGAGGGGAGAGGGGGAGGAAAGAGGGGAGAGGGGGGAGGAGGGAGGGGAGAGGGGGAGGAGGGAGGGGAGAGGGGGAGGAGGGAGGGGAGAGGGGGAGGAGGGGAGAGGGGGAGGAGGGAGGGGAGAGGGGGAGGAGGGAGGGGAGAGGGGGAGGAGGGAGGGGAGAGGGGGGGGAGGGAGGGGAGAGGGGGAGGAGGGAGGGGAGAGGGGGAGGAGGGAGGGGAGAGGGGGGAGGGAGGGGAGAGGGGGGGAGGGAGGGGAGAGGGGGAGGAGGGAGGGGAGTGGGGGGGAGGGAGGGGAGTGGGGGGGAGGGAGGGGAGTGGGGGGGAGGGAGGGGAGTGGGGGGGGAGGGAGGGGAGTGGGGGAGGAGGGAGGGGAGTGGGGGAGGAGGGAGGGGAGTGGGGGAGGAGGGAGGGGAGTGGGGGAGGAGGGAGGGGAGTGGGGGAGGAGGGAGGGGAGTGGGGGAGGAGGGAGGGGAGAGGGGGAGGAGGGAGGGGAGAGGGGAGGAGGGAGGGGAGTGGGGGAGGAGGGAGGGGAGTGGGGGAGGAGGGAGGGGAGTGGGGGAGGAGGGAGGGGAGTGGGGGAGGAGGGAGGGGAGTGGGGGAGGAGGGAGGGGCAGAAATAATGCACTTCTCGGAGAGCAAACGTATCCTCCGCGATGCTTTCATCAGCCTTCCCCTGCGCATCACCAGAGCAGAGATAGCGGTGAGCTGCACCTGTAAGCTGCACCTGCGAGCACGCACCGCAGCACCATCTTGCTCCTCGCCGCATCGAAGGATGCGAGCGATGAGAGGAAGTGAAGGCACGGGGACGCCGGGGATAAAGACGCGCGGGAAGGATTGTTAAGGGTGGTCCTAACTCAACAGGTGGAGCGAAGGAGGCGGCGGAAAAGGGAAAGGATCGGAATTCCTCGGCCTTTCTTAAAAAACGGAGCGAGGAGAGAAGAGAGGAGGAGAAGCGGCGGGAGGGGTATTCCACGCTCTCCCTCTTCACCACTCGACCCCTTCCCCCGCTTCCCACACCGAGAGGCGCGCATTCTCCTGGAGGCGAGGTAACGCACTAGATCGTCCGTCGCATTCGAGGGAAGGTCGCGCAGAGGCGTCGTCGCCTCCTCCCCTAAAAGGACGCTTCTCGGAGCAACGCGTCGGTCGACTGGACCTTCGGCGTCGCCGCTCACACGGATTCCCTTCAGCGCGATCGAAGCGCCGCATAAGGAATTGTAATTGTTAAATTTCCACGGAAGGTGAATGGAGGAGGTCCGGCGAGAGCTCCTTTGATCGCATTCGGAGGGCTCGAGAAAGAGAGAGGCCCTGCGGGGGCGGACGTAGATCGGAAGAAGCTGCAGGTTGGGTGTGGCGGGGAGGTGGTGCCGGAGACGAGGTATGTATCCGAAATTAAGGATTCGGCCTCTCGCTAATTATCCACGACATTCTGTGACGAGCCGTGGTCGTCAACAACGACTGCGAGCATTAAAAAAATTTGTGCTTAGAGATCGATCAAGAATGCCGGAAGAATCCGGTTGCACTCCGATCGCTCCATTCGACTGTTTAGCCAAGATCGAAAGATGCCAAATGGAATTTTTCACGAGCAAGTCGAGCGATTATAAGATCGTACGACACATTTTTAAAAATTAATAACTGCAGGCTAAATGTTTAATTTATTCGTTCGTTTTTTCTTGGACAGACTCTCAGACACTTGCATGACTTCTTTTTCGTTTCAAAGAAAACCGACGATGCCTCAGCTTCGCCAGATATTCCCAGCGGTCACTTCCTTGTATCGTTTCCACTGCGGATCGCGTTAAAACGAACTCTTGCGAATACATGGAAAAACAATCTTGTTGAGGAGGGAAACCGGAAGCTAGCGATTAGCTCGATGTAAGCATCGAGTTGAGAAATACGAACGAAAGCGACGGTGAGAGAAAGAGAAAAGAAAGCCTTTCTCCCTCCGCGCTACCCGGAAGTGGACACGGGAAGCGCTCTTCGACGACGCAGATGTGCGCAACTGAAGAGACGCCGCCTCGAAGGGCAAGAACAATCCATACGAGTCCACTCGGGGGCGTCCTTCGCCGCGATGCGAAGTCGCGACCAAATTAAGAGGAAATAAAAATCGCTGACCACAAAAAGGCCTCATAAATTGGTTTACATAAATTAACTTGCGTGACCAGGCAAACTACATCCGTTACTATGTTCGTACTTTTCAATATAAAATGTATTTACTTTCGTCAGAAGCAATATCAATAGAAATAACACAATGTTTTTAACAGGAATATATTTTACAAGCTCGTCTGCCATTTATGTGTCCAAACCAAAGTCTAAAAACAGGTTTATCTTCTCAGCGTCGAAGTATGGATTAATTGACCCATGTGCTCCGCAGCTATAAAGCATAAGATGCAATAAAGGACACAAAAACGTTACGAGAATCAAAACGAAATAACCTAAATCTCGTTGGATCCAAAATCGAGGGACAGTAGATCCTAGATCACTACGAGAACCGCAGCGGTTCGTTGATAACCTCGATTAATAATGAAGAACTAAAATCTGATCTCGTACATATTCTTGAAGGTGTTATTAAACTCGCTACTCCGTGGCTATACAATGTCATAATGTGAAGAAAGGTCAAGGCGTGATCTTGGAACGATCGGGGATGTCGTTCGATGGTCAAGGTTGATAGCGGCGCACGTCTCCAGGGCGAACGGCTTTTAGAGGATTGGAGGCATTTCGCGAAGACAAAGACGCTTTAAAAGCGATAAAATAGACTCAAGTATTTAAGCAACAGCTGGATAAATGAAAACGAGCAGCCGAATTACGCCTAGAGAATTTTTTAAACGGGTCTAAAACTCAAACTGCACGAGGCCACATTAGACCAGTCAAATTAGACACTTTGTTGACGGTTAGGAGAAATAATTCATAAAGTTTTGAAACTTGGCACATTTGTCCGTTAGGGCAACCTAACTAAAATATCAAAAGTTGACATGCCTGTCGTGCACGCGACGGCCATTCTGGCGCCAAAATGGCAACCGGGGCACGACCCGCGACTGGTCTTTCGCGAATAACTCGGTCAAATCTACGGCAAAACCGTACATAAACACATTTGTAGAGAATAAAATGATATCGTACCACCCAACAGCATTCTTTGATGGACGCCAATCTAAATTTAGCGTATAATTCCCGCAGAAACCGCCACGCTCTCTCAATCCCAATGTAAACAGAAGACGACTGGTGGCGAAGAAAGAGAAGGAAAAAGCACGTGGCGTTGGAAAAAGCTGCGCTACTGCTGAGACGCTATTCGGACCACGTAGAAGAAAGCGAGCGTCATGGCGTCGCGGCGAAAGTGAAGAGGTTCGGAGAAATGGGTCAAGGGGGAGGGGAGAGAAGTGGGAGGAGGAGAAAGGGGGAGGACGGGAAAAAGGGAGGGGAGGGGAGAGGGGGAGGAGGGGAGAGGCCTTCCAAACGTCTCGCTATCCCTACAATGCGTTCCACTTCATCAGCAACCGGAGAATCTTTTATAATGTTTACGCAATCCTCGATGTTAATTTTTTTCCAACACTGTGCCACCGTTAGCGTTGGGTCCCTGTCCATGGCATCCAAGATGTGTGTAAAAGTACGTCGAATATAATAACTCTTCATTGTAGCGATCACACCTTGGTCCATAGGCTGAATAAGTAATGTCGTGTTTGAAGGGAGAAACATAATCTCAATGTTTGGATGAGCGAACTGGAGTATCTCTAGATGACCAGGTTATATTTTTTATATATTATATTTTTTTTTTTTCAAAAAATATCGCCCAACCTCTGGGACAAAACAGTTGTTGAACCAGTCAGTGAATAACACCGCAGTAACCCATGCCTTGCGGTTTGACCTCCAAAAAACAGGGAGATGATCCTTATTTTTGCCCTTTAGTGCACGAGGGTTAAGCGATCTATACACAAGCATTGGTTTGATGGAGCAATCTCCTCAAGCGTTGGAGCAAAAGAGAAGAGTCAATCTGTCCTTGGCTGCTTTGAATCCGGGAGCAATTTTTTCATCCTTCGATATAAATGTTCTAGAAGGCATCCGCTTCCAAAACAAACCAGATTCGTCGGCGTTAAAGACCTGCTCCGGTAGGTAACCCTTCTCCTGGATTACATTCTTCAGTTGTTCAGGAAACATTTCTGCGGCGTTGTGATCTGCTGAAGCCGATTCTCAACCAAGTTTTATGTTATGCAGACTATACCTCTTTTTAAAGTTTTCAAACCAGCCATGACTGGCTTTAAATTGAAATTCTTTTGCACTTGAATTCTCCCTAGATTCTTTTTCTGAAGTCTCGGTAAAATGTTTATGTAAACGTCTGGCCTTTTCACAAATCACTGAGGCGCTTAAGTGCACATTTTTCTGGGGCTGGTCTTCTATCCGTACATTAAGGGCTTTCTCCATCTTCTCTAAATTATGATCACGGGGCATGCAAGACACTTTAGAACTTTTTGATGTCCCACATGCAACTCTTGCCCCTATGGTAGCATCATTCTTCTTGATTGTCCTAATGGTTGATTCATTGACCCCTAAACCCCACGCCACCGATGCTGCACTTTCTCTACAGGCAAGTCTACCAAGCACTTTTATTTTCTCTTCTAATGTCATAACTTTCCTTGCTCTTTTTACACATTCACCTGTAGCACTTTTAGAACGTTTAGATGCCATATTAAAGGGATAATTAAATGTATTTTATAATAAAGTAATCTTCAAAGAGTTCTGAAAGCAAGCTAAAATACTTTCGATAGACGCAAAAAAACACACGAATTCTCCAGATAGAGAAATGTCCACCGAGTAACACAGTTCGATTGACACTGACGATTGACTTTCACAAGCGTAGGTATATAATAGATATCACTATATTGTATACTGAAGCTGGTAATTTTGTCATTATGATATACTATGTATCTACATAGTACGAAATATGTAGTATAATACGTCAAATTTACTCAGATATCAGATTTTTTCCCCTCTCGAGACAGAAACTACATATTCAGCATCTCAAACCGCGGTTGGTGAGGGATTGCTGTGTGTGCGTATATGTATATGTGTGTGTATATATATACATATATATATATATGAGGGTCATATGTAAAGTAAGAACCGTTTTGTCATTAAAAAATAAAAACTTTATATGTCCAAATAATTTTATTGCTACTACTACGTACAACATTTCTTTATTTTTCTACATAGTCCCCATACAGATCCAGGCATTTGTTCAGACGTGGCACAAGCTTGACGATCCCCTCATCATAGAAGTCGGCCGCCAGTCCATCCAACCAACCCACAACTGTTTCTTTCTCTTCTTCATCAGTTTCCATTCGTTTGCCGCCCAAAAACTCCTTCAGTTTTGTGAAAAGATGGAAGTCCGAAGGTGCCAGGTCAGGACTGTAGGGAGGATGGTCGAGGATTTCCCAATCAAATTTCTCCAACAGCGCTTGCGTTTTTTGTGCAACATGTGGCCGCGCGTTGTCATGAAGCAGACGCACTCCCCTAATGAGTAGGCCGCGCCGGCAGTTTTGGATAGCGCGCCGTAACCTTGTCAATGTTTTACACTATGCGTTTGCATTGATGGTTTCTCCGCGAGGCAAGAAGCCAACCAAAAGAACGCCTTTTCTGTCCCAAAAAACGGTGGCCATGATTTTCAGAGTTGAAGGTGTCTGCTTGAATTTTCGTGGTTTTGTCGGAGTGTGTGGGTGATGCCATTCAAGAGACTGCCGCTTACTCTCTGGCGTGTAGTGTGAGACCCAAGTCTCATCTCCCGTCAAGATATGGTCCAAGAATTCATCACCATCTCTGTGGTAGCGTTCCAAAAACGACAGAGCAGCACCCATGCGTTTCTGCTTGTGTGCGTCTGTGAGCATTCTTGGAACCCACCTGGCACAAATCTTTCCATATTGGAGGTGAACTGTGACATTCTTATAGAGGACAGATCGCGAAACATTTGGAAAAGCCTCATGAAGCACATCAATAGTGAAGCGCCTGCTTTCACGAACGTGAGCATCGACCTTGTTTTTCAAGTCCTTACTCATGACAGACGAACGTCCAAATCGTGCCTCATCGTGCACATTTGTCCTTCCACCATTAAACAGACGACACCACTTTCGCACATTTCCTTCGTTCATTAAACCTTCTCCATACACTTCCACAAGTTAGCAATGGATTTAGGCAGGGCGAATTTTTTTCGCGTTCAAAAATCTAATCACCGAACGCACTTCACAATCAGCGGGATTAGTGATAGACGTAGTTCTTTATAAAGCGCTGTGAAAAATCAACCAACTCACTCAAATGCTCAGCGCACACTGAGGACGTGACCGGGGCCCTAGAGAGGGCATTCAACCTCGAGACGTCTCCGGTCAATGACCTGCGTGGGTAGGGTGCGCAAACGGTTCTTACTTTAAAAATGACCCTCGTGTGTGTGTATATATATATATATATATATATATATAACAACTTACGGAAAAGGAAAGGTAAAATGAATATATGGATGTCAACAAGGTGTTCTCTCTCTGTAGCTGAAGAAGGAGTAGTTCCGAAAGCTTTACGTTTGTGATGTTTCTGTGTTTTTGTGTTATTTTATGTGTGTCGCTTCGACATCCCCGGGGCCTCGCCAACCTGAAGTCGTCTGATTGGTGAGTGCTCACTGGGTTTCCTCATCCCAACACCTTGTTGACATCTATATATATATATATATATATATATATATATATATATATATATATATACCTCATCACTACCTTTTCTTTTCCTTTAGTTAATATATATATATATATATATATATATATATATATATATATATATATGAACGTCAACTAGTTGCTGAAGGAAGATTAGTTGTATCCCTGTTGTGCTGACGAAGATATCATCCAAAAAGATCCGATTTACGTGTGTCAATGTGTCTCTCCGACATTAACAAAGAAATGTGGCAGTTTTTTATATTTACCGAGTAATTAGAGACATATATGAGCTGTTTTTAATATAGCTGTCCCGGATGGAACGAGTAAAATTAACGGAAAGATTGTTGTGCAAGATCAAATGCTGAGTGAGAGAGAGGCTAGGGAGTGGAGGGAGGGAGGGCAGTGAGGGAGGGAAGGGAGGGAGGGCAGTGAGGGAGGGAAGGGAGGGAGGGCAGTGAGGGAGGGAAGGGAGGGAGGGCAGTGAGGGAGGGAAGGGAGGAAGGGCAGTGAGGGAGGGGAAACTGAACGATCATAACCTTAGATTATTTCTCTCTCTGTCTGCTAAAAATTTCTTCCCTTCCTTAAGTTTTTGTATTGATAATCGTATTTACGTGAATTTAATATGATTAAAAACTGCAAAACGACGCATATTAAATTTTTATTTACCGATTTATTTTCTTATCAGTTATTATTAGTCATATAATCGAAAATGATTTCAAGAATACTTCAACTGAGTCAAGTAGTTATAATATTCACGTATACGTTCTTTTCTTCGGCGTAGACAATCTACTTGCTTGCAAAATGCCTCATGCGCAGTTAAGGAAATTAAATGCATTTTCGTAATTATGGCAGATATTATTTACTACGAAAATTGTTTTCACTGACAACAATTAAGTGTCCATGGATGACTTTTTCAAAGTTCAAAGCGAATGACGACTTTCTTGTTTGATTTTCTTTGAAACGGCTACACCAACTATAAAAATTTATTTAGCAAGAAATATTTTATTTTGATAATTCTACAAATTTAATTTTATTTTACGAGATACGAAGGAAAGTTCGTTTTTTCCTACTAAAGAGGCACCACGGATTGGGTTATGTGAATTAGTTATGTAAATTTCTCGACTGCACTTGTCTGTGAGTCCTAAATACCAAATTTCATGGAAATCCGTTCGGTAGAAGTCGAGAACGAACATGCGGACGGACGGACGGACGGACAAAACGATGGTAAAAGGGGCTCACGTTGAAAACGACACGCATCTAAAAAGAAATATAATATTCATCTAACTGAGTGTTCCAGATAGTAAATACAGTTTTGGGTAAATAAAAGTTGAGACAAAAAATATCAGTGATGATTTATTTGTTGAAGATTGCACAACAAAACGTTTGTATGACCAATATTATTTTACGGACTGGAACCTTTAATTATGGACATTTCATATTTATATTTAATTTTTTGTTGCGTACACAGAGTAGTGTCAGTATTTATTTTTAAAAATGCGCTTATAGTTTACTTCGGCGTCTTTCTGTCCGTCTTTGCACTCGCTGAAACTGCGACGAAAGCGTAAACAATAGAGAGCTGAAACTTGGAGCATAGATTTCTGAATTGTTGCCATTTGTTTATCTTTAGCTTTAATTTTTGAAAACTATACAGGATCGGATAGTGGCCCTTTCAAAATTTATTTTTTGAAATATAAAAATTCAAATTTAAGCAAGCGCGCAGCCGGACAGAAAGACACCGAAGTGACACTATAAGCGCACTAAAAAAACGTTAAAAACCTAGATCCCCGGATTAGATCACTATTTTCGAAGCACGCGGCAAACATACCTAATACCGCTCGCATTTGCAGGGCGAAACAAGAGGCCACTCGGTCCGAGGGCGGCCCGAGAGGGACGGACACCCGGACTCACCCTTCACCTCGAAAAGAGCGTCCGAATGAGCGGGGTGATCGCCCTGGGAGCCGGTGCGATCCAGGCCGCAGCTACGGCCGCCGTGGGCGCAGGGGCATGGATCGTACCTGCTCTGCTCGTGGGGCTCGCGTTCTACCGGTACGACACTTTGGACCCCGAATCGCACCCCATAGATGCCAGGGCTCTACTGGCCGAGTACGACTTCGTGGTGGTGGGGGGCGGTTCCGCAGGGGCCGTCGTGGCCGCCAGGCTCTCCGAGGTGCCCGAATGGAACGTGCTGCTGCTGGAAGCCGGAGGAGACGAGAACGAGGTGACGGACGTCCCATCGCTCGCTGGCTATCTCCAGCTGACGGCCATCGACTGGCAATACCAGACCTCGCCGGCGGAGACGTACTGCCAGGCGATGCACGGGGCGAGGTGCAATTGGCCGAGGGGAAAGGTGAGAGGTCATTGCCCCTTTGCCACGGCAAACGCTTTACGCCGGGATGGTTCTTTTTCGGCTCGCGCCCCCCCCCCCTTCCGATATTCAAAAATTCCCACGCCCACCTCCCTCCCCCTGAAATTTTTCCTATATGTTTTTGAAGGTTTTCATCGAAAAATTATTAGCACTTATTTATTTAAACGATCTTGGTGCTCAATTTTACATTTAATAATACAAACAAAATATAAATAAAGTATTTGAATTGAAAAATACAGAAGAAAAAAAAAAACAAAAAATTCATTATAAATGCAAGGTAATGTCTCTTTATTTTTATCTCGTAACCAAAGTGACATAATAGCTGCGCGTCAACTCACATGTCAGTGAAAGTTTTATGTTTTGTGTTTTTCTGTCGGTAAATATCGATAAAATGCATAAGAAATATTATCTGAATAAATAAAATGAAAAAGATGGAATAGAGTCCTCCACCCGCCCCAAGCGACCGATACTGGCGTTGCCTGGCTATTGACATGTCGCTCTCCCTCACGGGCAGCTGCAAAAGATACACATTTGTCCGCACTACATCTGTTATGGAGATGATAAGTTGGCGGAACATTTAAATACCTACAACAGTACAAGACATATCATCTACAGTCCTGGAAATTGCTATAAGACCACGTAGATTTAAAAAAATATTATATGCTAGATATCGAACTTTAACCCTAAACTATGAGAAAATATAGTGTTAAATAAAAAATATAGCAGTTGTCTGTTTTATATTTCAAACAACAGTAAAAATTATAGTAGAATATTTTGATTGTACATAGATATTGTGCCGATATTCTGCCGTAAATTTCACTTGGTTTAACTCCTTCTGACAGTAAAAATCGACTGAGACTTCGCTGTACAACACCGGTGCAATCTGAAAAGAACCGCCATTTTGAAAACTACAGCTACACGCTGATATGCCTCTCACCAAAATCCCCGGAGCCGTTTTCGAGATATTTAGCCTCAAACTCGAGTCTACCAACTTTTGGCGCCGATAGTAGATCTGCACTTGAGATTTGGGGGTGGGGTCGCCGATTCCATGGTTCGCCTAAGGCGCCAGCTCCTGGCAGCTAGTCTAGGGCCACCCCTGGGTTTAATTACTCCAAGACTTCGTTCAGGCATACTTTGAACTAAAGAACGAATCGAATCGTAGCTTATTTCATCCAATGAACATCGAATTGGAGTCCAAGGAATTGTCGTCCAATATTTGGAATAATTTCTAGCCATGATTCCCCATGAATTATCGATAGGATGTAGGTCTAGAATAACATTAATTCTTTGCTTGTTAAACAACCCTTTCACCTCCTTGGATGTATGACTGGAATCATTTTCCTGCTGAAAAATTAAGTCAGGTGAATGCATTGAGTACACAAATGGCCCAAACCTTGATCGACTTTTCGCATGTACAAATAACGTAGAGTCGACTGCCTATAGTTTTTCTAGAACACCACCCTTATAGTTACTGCACAATTTGTGTTAGCGCATTGCGCTAATTTCCAAATCTTATCCAATTAAAACGAAATTTAGCGTACATACGGAAAACATCAAACGATGAAGAAAACGTCAAATAAAATGTTCCCTAAAATGGACAGGGAGCCTCCCAGAGGAGCGCAATTTGCGTTTGCGCGGTCTCTCCAATTGAGCCCCTGTGCATTTTTTCTTTTTATTTGTTTGTCTGATTGTCTGTTCTACTATAACTGCTGTCTCGACGAGGAGACAAGCCTCAGGTTCATTTACCATATATATGGGTATATGGTAAGATGGCGGAAGCGTTCGTGTGTCCTTCGTGTCGGCTCCGACATTTAACTGTTTTTTTTCTGTGGTTATACTCCTGATATCTGCGATAAGCATTTCTCAGAGTCATCTTGATCGCCACCCCTTTCAATCAAGGCATTCTGAAGCAGTTTCGAGGCAACTACTATTTGGAGATCGAAGTTTTCATTTTTTGTGCTCATCGGTTGTGAAGTCTTCCTTTTCTCGGGGTCCCTCTCTAATGGCGACCCTCAAGAGCCCCGGTCGCCACCGTCTTCCCGTGCCCCCTCGGCCCGCACTCCTAGGAGTTCTTCGCATCGCTACAGAGATCCTGATTTATTTATTTTATTTATTTATTTATTTATTTTGGTCCAAAAACAGCACATTGGCCTTTACATTGGATACACCCAAAACAATATTTAAAAAATATATATATATATATATAACAAAATACCTATACATATCAAAATATATATAAAAACAGAAATTAACACACATAAGATGGATGTAATGAAAATAAAAATTACAGAAACAAGACAGCTTTTCAGAGACATTCGCCACCTGTGGAGGCACGGAGGAGCGAGGACCTACATGTAATATCCAGCGAGGGTGCTACCTTTTGTAAAGCATTAAATGAGGTGGGAATGCGGTAAAAAAGCGACCTTTGGGATATAGATAGCCGGAAATGCGGAAGATGAAAGAGAGAGCACAAACGAGTGGAACGTGATGGGACACGTAGAGAAAAAAAGAACAAATATCAGTGGACCTGTAGAGACCATTCACCGCAGTGTGAATGAAATGGAAATCAAAATATTGCCGCCTGAGATGCAGAGGACGCAGTTTAAGAGCGGCGAGAACACCTTGTTTACTTAGCAAACGGAAGGCAGGAACACGGTTCCTCGCGATCGCAAGGAAGAAATTTAATGGACGATCAAGACACTTGAGTGTAGTCGGAGATGCTGTGGCCCACACGGGACAGCAGTAGTCCAGGATTGGGAGAAGGAAGGCTGAGAAAAATGATTTAAGTGCTAAAGGTTCATTTATCTCCTTAAATCGGTATAGAAGACTAAGAACAGACATGGCCTTAGATGTGGTTTTATCAATGTGGAGAGAGAAAGATAATTTTGTATCAAAGATTACGCCAAGATCTTTTTGAGAGAAGACCTTCCGGATTGGAGTGTCACTAAGGGAATAGAAAGTAGCGATAGGCTTTTTTCGTAGAGTGAAAGAGAGAAGCGTACATTTATTAGGATTTGGTGTTAATTTCCATATTTGACACCAGTCGGAAATACTTCTGGTGTTGTTATCTGGAGATGTCCAGATTAATCCCGGCCCCATGTGCTCCCCATCTCACTTTATTAACAGAATGTTAGATCGATCAAGAACAAACTATGTGATTGTGAAGTGCAACTAAGTGAATTAATGTCCTTCGACATTATCGCTTTCAGTGAAACTTGGCTCTCGGAGAGCATAAAAAGTGAAGAATTACCTTTATCATCTATTTACAGTGTATATCGCAAGGATAGGAAGACCCGTGGCGGTGGTGTATTAATTGCCGTTAAGTCGTATTTGCAATCTCGACACCGACCCGACTTGGATAGAGATGGGTGTGAAATTTTGTGGGCTGAAATTGTGCTGCAGAGGAAAAAATCTTAATAGGCTGTTATTATCGACCACCAAACAGCGGCAATGATTCATTGAATGCTTGTTTTGATTCTGTCTTGTCCGCCATCTCCGGAGCGGAAAAGGTTTTTCTTGTAGGCGACTTCAACTTATCTATTAATTGGGTGAACAAGGTAGAAGGTGTGCCTTCCAATTTGGTAGATATCTTTTTCATTGATCATTTCCTTCATGCTCTTGGGCTGAAACAGAGGAATTTAAATGTTACCCGTGAAGAGACTATTTTGGACTTTCTCCTTTCCGCTGAGGAGGTCACGGTTTCGGTAGGAAGGAACTTTTTCGACTCTGACCATGCCATTGGAGACTTCACCCTCTACCGCCTCTACCATGGAGTGTATACCCACCCAACCAAACCCCCCGCTTAGTGGGAGGCCTTAAACCGTTCCCTTTTTCTCCTGCCGTGGGACCCACTCCTCTATGGATCCCTGGAAGACACTCGCCATTTTCTACGGTGCTATCGAAGCAGTAATTGCTGATTGTCCTTTCTAAGAAATTGACAAAGAAAAGACATCCATGGATACCTGGTGAAGCAGTGATTTGCATGAGAAACAAACATGCGTGCTGGGCTCTGTATAAGAGCAATCCGAACCAGTACACCAAAACAAACTTTAATAACATAAGGAGACACTGTAAATTTTTATTAAGAAGAGATTATAAAAACTATGTAGAGAGTATTACGGATGAAGTGAAATCATATTCTAAATGTTTTTGGTCACTTGTAAACTCCAGGCGGCGAATATCACGGATACCTAATCTTGTGAAATATCAAAATATTGTTACTCAAGGTAATGATCGCCCGCGTATTTTCAATAATTATTTTTCTTCCAATTTCTCCCTGCCTACCTCTACTACTGATTCCCTTCCTTCTATTGCATCAATTTCTTCGGATTCCTTATCAATATTTCCACATATTTTTCTGAGGTCAGAGACTCACTTGCTTCCCTGGATAAAAACAAATCTTCCGGCTCCGATGGAATAAGTTCTGTCTTTTTAAAAAATACTTCGGAGGTTTTGTGAATTCCATTAACAGTTATTTATAACAAGTGTCTGTTCAGTGGACGTTTCCCTGCCATATGGAAGTTAGCCAATGTAACACCCGTTTTAAAAAGTGGCAGCAGAGCAGATATCTCAAACTATCGACCAATCTCAATCCTCCCTCTATTATCCACCATGGTTGAAAAGATAATACACAGGAATTTGCTCTCTTTCACGTATCCTTATATTTCTCCTCAACAACATGGTTTTCTACCTGGGAGCTCTTGTTTAACGAATCTTACTGCCATACACCATGAAATCATTCTGGCCGATGAACAAAGATCCCAGGTTGATGTATGCTATATTGACCTGGCTAAGGCGTTTGTTACAGTTGACCATAGACTTCTTCTTCATAAATTAAGCAATAGATTTAACGTACATGGCCCTCTTCTCTCTCTCCTGGAAAATTATCTCGATTCCCGAACACAGCGTGTTGTACTTAACGGCCACTCCTCATCCACTACTCCAGTCTTGTCCGGTGTGCCTCAGGGTAGCGTCCTGGGACCTCTACTACTTAGTCTTTACATTGATGATTTAGTCGAGGTTATTGTCCCACATGATTGCCAAATTCTTTTATATGCTGATGACTGTAAAATTTTCATAAGGGTTGACTCTGATGAAGACAAGCACTGTCTCCAAGCTGCACTTAACTCGTTGACGGAGTGGTGCTCCAAGTGGATACTTAAAATAAATCCATCTAAAAGCAAACATTTGTCCTTTACCCTTAAATCCTCACCTTTCCCTTCCTCTTACAGTTTACTAGGTAAACCCATTCCTATAATTCAATCCCATGAAGATCTTGGAGTGATTTTTGATGCTATATTAAATTTTTCCCAACACATCGAGAAATTTTCTGCGAAAGCGATGTCTTTACTTGGTGTTCTCTACAGATTCACTGAAAATACCAATCCATTAGCTCTTAAGACATTCTTTAATGGCTGTGTTGCTCCCATACTAAATTACTGCTCTCCTATTTGGTCCACTGCTGCTCCTTCAAACATAAGACGGATTGACTCTATACTAAAGTTCTTCTACGCCATAGTTCGGCATCGCACGCGGGGTAGAGCACCCTCTTTAAGGATCCCCTCCCTTTCTCATAATCGTCTTATTACAGATCTTAATTACCTTCATTCTCTCGTCAATGGTTTCTATCGCTCCCCTGTGCTTTGATCCTATTTTTCTCTCCGTGTTCCATATCGCTCCACTCGCCTTCAAAATCTTTTTCATTTACCAAAATTTCGACTTTCCGTCTCCCAACGCTCTCTCTCTCTCTCACTTACCGCCTACCGTTTGCATATAATTCCTTACTGGCTTCACGTCCGAATCTTGACATTTTCTTACCCACTTCTTTCCGTTATCAACTACCTACTACGTAATCCTACATTTTGCTCATTTCTGGCTCTGTTTTGTTATGATCATTTCTATTGCTGTTAATATTATTGTCTTATTTATTATAGTTATTTACTTTAATGTTATATTATTTGTTACAATTATATGTTTCAATGTAATGGGGCCTCTGTGCTGTTTTTGAAACTACATAAATAAATAAATATATTTTACTGCTGAGGGCAGCACTTGCAATTCTATTCAAATTTTACATCCCCACCGAATGAAGTGCAGGAGAACAATGAAGACGATAATAATATTGAACATGCGATTTCGCCCCTCCAGCCCTAAGTGGGCTGAGCGAGGCCAAAGATCCCGCGATCCCCTAGTTTATTGAAAGCTATATTCTCTCAGAGCTTACGGTTAAAATTCAATATCTAACAAAAATTTAGAAAAACCAGGTGGCCTTATAGTCATTTTCAGCGCTGTAAGTCAGTGGTGCCCAAACTACGGCGCATGCATGCACCACATCTGGCGCATCCGCCTCTCAAATGCTTCAAACAATTCATATAATCGATTCGTTTTTACACCGTTGAAATATATCTGGGATTTAAAACAGTGATCTCAAATTTTTGTCGAATTTTACGTCGATATAAAGGTTAAATGCTAATGTAAGAAGTGCAAAAAAACCTGAGATTTCAAGATTAGAGGAAGGCTAATAAAAAAAATAAAATAGGCGGATAGTCAAGTACTTCTAGCGAGAAAGGAAAAGGAACTCCAGACAATGATAAATAGGCTGTGACCAACAGGTAGAAAATACAGAATGGAAGTAATTACAGAAAAATGAAAGATCATGCGAATTTCGGGTGAAGAGGAAAACTATTATAGAACATAAGTATCGCAGGAATGCCATTAGATAAAGTTTCAGAATATAAATACCTTGGAAGCATCATCACGAGAGAAGCAAAATGTACCGATGAAATATGGACTATAATAGCGAAAGCAAAGTCCACTTTTAGAAGAAAGAAACTCCTATTAACGGGAAATATAAAGGAGGACATTCGCAAGAAGTTGATACAAGTAGTTCTGGAAAGAACTAATCCGCCTACTTTCCTTTCAATGCAATTTTAATATATAGCAAGTACAGGTGTACACGGGTTTCCCGTGGTACAGAAGTGTTTTTCGTCAAATTCGCCATAGTACAATCGTAAACTAATGTATTTGCTTTGAAATCAGAAAATTATTTTTCCTTATATTGTGGTAGCCCTGCTTTTTTTGTCCGTTCTAAACATATTCATTTCGTTTTCCGATTCTATACTCGCCCTACAAACGAGATTTCTTTGAAATCCGATCAGCCATTACCTTCCAAATTCATAGTTACAGAAAAATTATAACCTTAACATTGTAGTAGCCCTGTTTAGTCGACCCGATGGGAATATATTTTGGTTATTTATTTATATCAAAATTAAATATAATATATTTGGTTAAATCCATTCGGTCAGTTCTCTAGAAATACGTGTAAAAGAAATATTATTTAACTTTTTATTGTGATAGTCCTGTTCTTTAGCTCCTCTTTACACATATTGATTTCATTATGTTATGTTGCACAAATTTTATATACAAAATTTAATTGAAATCCGTTCAGCCAATTCCTTCAAAATCCTTAATTACTGAAAGTTTAATTTGTAATTGTGGCACCATTGTTTGGCTGATTCGGTTTAAACATGCTAATATGGTTTTGTATGTATGTGTATATTATAAGTATTAAACTAGGTTAAAATTGATGTGAACTGTTCAACACAAATACGTGCAAATAGAATTTTTTTTATTCCTTGTATTGTGGTAGCCCTGCTTTCAATATCTATACTAAACATCTTGATTTTGTTATTTTATGCTGCACACCTACTTCATGCAAAATTTCGTTGAAATCGGTTAAGCCAATTCCTTCCCAATTCATAATTACCGAAAAGTTTAACTTCGCTATTGTGGCACCCCTGCTGAGTCGAAATGTCATTTTGGTCACTAATATATGTTCGTATTCTATGTACCAAATATAGTTGAAATTGGCTCATTCATGAAGAAGATGTAAGGGAGACACACTAGAAGTCTGCACGGGCAGAAATTTTCGGCTCAGACCCGACCCGTCCAGAACTGATTGTGAGGCCAAGTCCGGCCCGGCCCGAGACTTGGCCACAATTTACGATCCCAAGACCGGCCCGAGGCCCGAAATTTTTTTAAAGGACCTGAATTCGGCCCGATCGTGCACTTTTAGCAAAATATATAATAAACCATTCTCTTTATGAGATAATTTTTCATGAGCATAGCTTACGATATAAAAAAATGTTCAAATCCGAAAAATAAATTTGTATTAATTCATTCAAATCCAAAATTGAGGATAATGAAAATATTAGAACTCGTTTCAATTAATGAATATCAATTGCCTGCCTAATATGGAAACAAAAATCAGGGCCTTTTTGTTTAATTTTAAACATTTAAGCATTAAAAGTTTGTTAATATTAAACCATACGTTAATGAAACTTACCAACGAAACGGAGGAAGAAAGGCCATCAAGGATAATTCAAAAATATAAAAATTAAACTTAGGAAAAGTAATTATGTGGAATTTATGAAAAAAAGATTTGACACAGATATTAAACACTGCTAAATAAAATCAGCTTTAGAGATTACAAAAGAAAAAAGAAAGCAATCAAGTTCATACAAAAAATAATGGAAAGGAACAAAGAGAACAAAAGGTATACTTTAGCTAAGTGAAAATTCGATTCGCAGTTGAGCCAGACGTTTTCTTCTTTTTCTCCATCGTGATATATATATATATATATATATATATATATATATATATATATATATATATATATATATATATATATATATATATACACACATATATATATATATAACAGCTTACGGAAAAGGAAAGGTAAAATGGATATATGGATGTCAACAAGGTGTTGGGATGAGGAAACCCAGTGAACACTCGCCAATCAGACGACTTCAGGTTGGCGAGGCCCCGGGGATGTCGAAGCGACACGCGTAAAAGAACACTAAAACACAGAAACATCACAAACGTAGAAGCTTTCGGAATTATTCCTTCATCAGCTACAGAGAGAGAACATACATACACATGTATATATAATTTTATATATATATATATATATATATATATATATAGAATTGAAAGTGTGTATATATGAATGTTCGCTTTTAACTCAAGAACGACTACACGGATGCAAAAACATTATTTTATTCATTGATATAAGTTTCCTAATCTAATACACTAAAAAATTGCATTGCAATTCCAATTTATAGCGTCTTTTCATTATTTTGCGAAGGACTGCCATGTCGAATTCCATTGTTGCTTTGGAATATATAGAACATAATTTCACGTATAAACAAGTTAATAATCTTTTATTATTATTCGTTTATCGATTTTATCGTACGAAAGTAATTCAGTTTTCACAAATGACAACGATCAGACATTACTTCTGATCAGGGAACCTTGTGATTGATGGATTTAAGTTCGGAGTGATGAAAAAGTTTGAAAAGAAATCTCTCAGAATATAAAAATTAAGCTCCGGCCCTTTCGTACAGATTTATCTGGCGACAACGATAGTTTCATATAAATTTAGGGATAGGCTGTGATGGAGCTCGCGCGATGACGGGCCAATACAATGGCGTTGTTGCTCGAGTAAAAGAAGTAGCACCAGAGGCAAAATTTATTCATTGTTGCATACACAGAGAAGCATTGGCGACGAAGAAACTGACACCTGGATTACGAAGTGTATTGGAAGAAGCTGTAAAAATTGTTAATTTCATCAAGGCCTCTCCTTTAAATTCAAAAATTTTCAGGTCTTGGTGATGAAATGGGAAGTGATCATCGTCTGCTTCTTCTACACACAGAAGTTCGTTGGCTTTCCAAAGGAAAGGTCTTAACGCGTCTTTTTGAATTACGAAATGAAGTACGTATTTTTTTAATTGGATCAAATTTTCAATATACTGATTGCTTTAATGATTTTTGTTGGCTGGCGAAATTAGCATACCTAGCTGATATATTTAGTTCATTAAATACACTCAACCAATCCCTTCAAGGAAAATATGTCAATTTATTCAAAGTTCAAGATAAAATTGAAGCTATGATTAAGAAGTTAAGTCTGTGGACTCGTAGATTAATCAAGTCAAATTATGAATCATTTTCAAATATTTCGGATTTCATTTCTACATCAAAAATAGAGCTATAAAATCAAATAAAATCTGATTTGATGGAACACCTACATAGCTTACAAGTTAATTTACGAGAGCATATTCCAGTTATTGAGACAAAAGTATGAGTGAATTAGAAATCCCTTTGTACTTTCCGACAAAAATAACACCTCTGACTTATCGGCTAAAGAAGAAGACAGCCTAGTGGAGTTGTCATGTGATAACACCTTAAAATTGGTCTTTAATGAAAAAACATTATGAGTTTTCATTACATATTCGTACTGAATATCCAGAGATTTCTGAGAGGGCTGTAAAATATCTGATGCTCTATGCTACGACTTACGCCTGTGAAACTGGCTTTTCTGCACTTGTTGCCATGAAGTCAAAATACAAAAATTAGATAAATATCGAATAAGATTTGAGACTGAAACTTTGGTCTTTTGAGCCAGATATTCAAGTGGTCATTTCAGCCTTCCTTCGTCCTCCATGTGAAGGGTAAAGCCAAGTGACCCTGGATCCCTAACAGCTTCCAGATGGAGAGAACACATGCGAACGACGCAGAGAGGAATTTCGAGGAAAGGTTTTTCTAATAACGTTAAAGCACATCTTGAGAAAGGAACGCATTTTTGAGCGTCAGTTTCACATTGTCTGTCCTCAAAGCAACTGCATTAGTGAGTGTGTCTGTTTTGTGTATTCTAAGTGCAAGATAATTCGTAAGAAATCATAAAAGTTGACAATAAGTTACCTTTATAATAAATTCTCAAGTTACCGGTTATGCCCACCATATCCTGTTGCTTCCGGATAGTTTTCTTTTTTGAGGAGTGAAATCTTAATTTCGGAACGTTTGATACCATAAGTTTCGAGTGTTTCATCTTATTATCCTGAATTTTCTTAAGTTTCAACGGCTACGAATTTACAGCATTTGGTAAGTGAAGTTAATTATTTCACAAAATGGAATGTTTCCTATTTTTATGTTACTGGTGAATAGAAGTATGTTTCGTGTTAAGAATGGCAAGCCAACCTCTTTATGTATTCTCCATATAAATCAACGGTTTAAATGTAATCATAAATGTGTTTCAATTGAATTTGGACTCTTTGAAATCGTATACAGTTTGCCTGCTGTACATAAGAACTCTGTTAAAACTGGTTTTTAAATAATTGCGTTTAATTTTACCCATAACAGAAATGGCAAAAAAACGAAAAATTGTGCGCAATTTGTTACACTTTTTCGGAAAAAACCTAAAGACCGAGACTGGCTCTGAAGAGGTGGAAGACAAGTCTTGCGGTTCTAGCAATAATGGACCAAGTGCAAAATATAGCGAAATACATCTCAATGAAACAGAGGCAGCCTCTTCTAATTCCTTTAATATTGATCAAAATGGTATAGCTCTTTCAAAAAGTAAACCATTGTCTGGCGATGACAAGTTAGATATTCTATGAATCCTTTGGAAACCTAAAGCAGACTACCATTTTCCTTCCTGCATCTTTAAAAATCAAAAAAGAAGTTTTCAACACTCATAGCTGGTAAAATATCAGTGGTTATGTTATTCTAAATCTGAAAATAGTGCCTATTGTAGTACCAAAAAGGTGACTTGCAGGGTATAATGTAGATGTACTGTACATTTTTTGCGCCAGTGGAAGTCGGTAAGTCTAAGGCACAGGCTGTTGGATACTTAGTTTCAAATGGTTTTTCTGACTGGAAACACGCAATTGAAGCATTTAATGGACACGAAAAAACTGCTTATCATACCAGTTCTGTGTTGACTTTTCAAAGATTGCAGGACCTTCGTGATCAGAAAGTTACGCCTACTGATAAGCAAATAGATAAGGCTAAGGCACAAAAAGTTAAACTAAATAGGAAAAGATTAGAACCTATCATTAAAACAGTAATTATTTGTGGAAAACAAGGAATACCTCTTCGAGCCCATCGAGATTATGGTCAGTTTTGTGTTGAAAATGAGCCTGAAGAAAATGAGAGTAACTTTCGGGCAATATTGCGTTCCAGAATTGATGCTGGCGACAAAGAATTAAGAGAACATCTAGAAAATTGTGGTAAAAATGCAACGTTTCTCCGCTGGAACATTCAAAATCAAATTCTGGCAGCATGCAACGACATAATACTGAGGGAAATTGTTGCGAAGGTAAATGCTGCAAAATTTTTCTCAATTCTTGCAGACGAAACCTGTGATATATCGACCACTGAGCAATTTTCATTGTGTGTGCGATATTTAGATGAGGATAAAGAAGGAAGTTTGTCAGTACGAGAAGATTTTTTACAGTTTGTTCCAGTATCAGATACTTCTGGTCGTGAACTATCAAGTACGTTAACTGAATCGGTTAAAAGTGTAGGAATTGATTTAAAATTCTTACGAGGTCAGGGCTATGATGGTGCTGCGTCAATGAGTGGGAAATTCAATGGAGTTCAAACACATATAAGGAAATTGTGCCCCCTTGCACTATATGTCCACTGCTCATCACATAGTTTAAATTTAGCAATTGGAAATGCTGTTTAAGTGCAAAAAGTAAAGAATTGCTTGGGTATAGTAGAACGAAGTTTTTCAATACTCCTAAAAGAGGTGAAATATTAACGAGAAAAATTAATAAACATTGCCCTGAATCAAATAAGAAAAAATTACAACAACTTGCTAATACAAGATGGGTTGAACGGCATGAATCCATAATGGTAATAATTGAACTCTTTGTCGCGATTTATTTTGCTCTTGATGAAATAAGTTCCTGGCTGAACCAAGAAGTTTCATCCGGTGCCCAAATGCTATTAAACTCTATTTGTGAGTTTCGGTTTCTTATTTCAGTATATACAGTACAGGCATTTTTTCCTATACATTAGCGTTGTGCAGATTACTGCAAAAAGTTGATAGTGACCTTCACTCAGCACTCAATCATGTGCGTGATGTTGTAGAACAAATAGAAGGTATGCGAACTAATTCAGAAAATGAATTTCGGGTTATATTTCAAAAAGCTTCTAAAAAGCAACATCGATTGATATTGAAGTAAAGAGGTTAATAAGCTGCAAACGCCGTCAGAGTGAAGTTGTTCCATCTGAGACTACGGAGGAATATTACCGAAGGTTTATATTCATTCCCTTCGCAGATCACATGCTAAGCCAGCTGAATGAAAGATTTTCTAAACATCAGGCCGTACTACTTCAATTTAACAGTATTCTACCTAAAGGAGAACTTCAAAAACAATCTGAAATCGAGAATTTTTTGTCTTGTTGAATTCTACAATACCGATATTCTCTTAACAAATGAGTTTGTCTTAAAGGCCGAATTTATAATGTAGTACAAACGTTTTGATAAGTTGGTATCTACAATAGCCCCACCGAAGAATGCTATAGATGCGTTGAATCAGTGTGATAGATTAATTTATCCAAATATTTTCATATTGCTAAAAATATTTGCCACACTTCCTATTACTAAGTGCACCAGTGAAAGATCATTTTCGACTTTACGAAGGTTGAAGACATATTTGAGGAACACCATGTCTCAAGACCGTTTAAATGGCTTAGCGCTTTTAAATATACACAGAGACATTAAAATTAATCCTCAAGATGTTTTAAACGAATTACAGAAATCAAAGAAAAAAACTGACATTTTAATCTAGAACGAAATATGTATTGAATGATGTAATTAATAGATGAAAATAGTTTGTATTTTTTGTCAAATTTGTACCAATTTTTTTATTGTTGTTAACCATGTCAAAATTTTCATTTTTTTCTTTTGCCATTAAATTTGTGGGTCCTTAAAACTGCAAATCTCAATCGCATTTCTTTTCTTTAGTGAATTCTAGATATGTTCGGTGGGATATATTTTCTTATGGTTGAGCCCCCCCCCTCCCAAGAGAAAATCCTGGGTGCGCCCCTGGTCTAGCTATTTTAAGTTAGCAAATAAAAAACAGCTATTACTGACAACGAAAACCGTGAATTTAATGAGCAACGGAAAGATGAATATTTATTTGTGTTGCGACCTGCGAGATTCCCCTAATTTTAGTTTCGTAGTGACCTTTTTAGTTTCGTGCAACATTTATTTATCTCATATTTAAGAATGCGATGCAGTGAAATTCATTGGAGCAATCCACGAAAAATTTCTCCTCTCAATCTTCGTTGACAGAGGGAGTGAATTAACTAAAGCACGGATAGCCAAACTTGAGTAAGTGAAAATATACCACGTTTTCAAAGTTCGTCTGGTAATATATGCGCTAAAATATAATGAAGTAATAAACATAGTATGCAATCCAAAACGTTTTGATCCTAACACATGTGCTCCATTGTGCTCTTAAAAATCTCAATGTTTTAGGTTTACTCTAAAAATCCTATCCTCGGCCGCACTCGGAGGGTTGGCTACCATCGCATTAAAACCTCATTCGTCGTCGTTTCAGGTTCTCGGCGGTTCTTCCGTCCTCAACGCCATGATCTACGTGCGGGGCAACGCTAAGGATTTCGACGAGTGGGAGGCTGCCGGGAACGAGGGCTGGTCCTACCGCGACGTCCTCCCCTACTTCCTCAAGTCGGAGGATAACCGCAACCCTTACTTGGCCGGCACCCCGTTCCACGCCAAGGGAGGTCTGCTCACAGTACAGGAGTCTCCGTGGAGATCGCCCCTCTCCGTCGCCTTCATACAAGCGGGAGAGGAGCTCGGATACGAGAACAGAGACATAAACGGCGAGAAGCAGACGGGCTTCATGCTGGCCCAAGGGACGCTGCGACGCGGAACGCGGTGCAGCACCGCCAAGGCGTTCCTCCGACCGGCACGCCTCAGGAGAAATCTGCACGTCGCCATGCGATCCCACGCCACCAAGGTGCTCATGGACCCAGCGAGTAAGCGAGCGGCGGGAATCCAATTCTTTCGCGGCAAAAGGCGCAAAATCGTTCGGGTCAAGCGCGAGGTGGTTCTTTCGGCCGGAGCGATAGGATCCCCGCACCTGCTCATGCTATCCGGCGTGGGCCCCAGAGGGCACCTCGAGGAGATTGGCATCCCCGTGGTCGCCGACCTCAAGGTGGGGCACAACCTGCAGGACCACATCGGCCTCGGCGGGCTCACTTTCGTGGTGGACGAGCCGGTGACCTTCACCAAGGCCAGGTTCCAGACAGCGCCCGTGGCGTTGGAATACGCCCTCAACGGGAGAGGGCCCATGACGATGCTCGGGGGCGTCGAGGGCCTGGCGTTCGTGAACACCAAATACGCCGAAGCGACGGGGAGTTGGCCGGATATTCAGTTCCACTTCGCTCCCAGTTCCGTGAATTCCGACGGAGGAGAGCAGATACGGAGGGTCCTCGGTCTGCGCGACAAGGTCTGGGATAGCGTCTACCGGCCGCTCGTCGGCTCCGAGACGTGGACCATACTCCCGCTCCTCCTGCGCCCGCGTTCCAGAGGATCCATCGAACTTCGGTCGCGAAACCCTTCTCACCATCCCCGCATAGCGCCAAACTACCTTTCGGAACCGGAAGACGTCGCCACGCTCATCGAGGGCATAAAGATAGCGGTTTCCGTCTCCAACACGACGGCCTTCCGTCGCTACGGCTCGAGGGTCCACCGGACACCGTTGCCCGGATGCGAAAAACAACCTTTCGCTTCGGACGAGTATTGGGAGTGCGCCCTGAGGCAGTTCACTTTCACCATCTACCACCCCGTGGGCACCTGCAAGATGGGACCAAACACGGACCCGGGCGCCGTCGTGGATCCGCGCCTGCGCGTAAACGGCGTCGGCGGTTTGAGGGTTATAGACGCGTCCGTCATGCCAACGATAGTAAGCGGGAATCCGAACGCCGCGATCATAATGATAGGCGAGAAGGGCGCGGACATGATAAAGGAAGACTGGAATGCGAAGGTGATGTCCCCAATTGGTAGTAGAGTGATTGGCCGCTAGCTCCTCTTAAACAGACGCGAGTGACAGGCGAACTCAAGTTGTGACTCCGACGCAGGAAACATCCACCTGAACTCTCCAGCGATCTCGCTCCGACCGACGGCCTCCTACCCTTCCTCCCCGGGATGCAGATTTTTTTCTGAGGTCCTTGATTTCTTCCGCGGGTCCCGGCATTTTTTTCTCGTGACTCCGGACCATCCCCGACGACCCGAAATTTTACGGGCATGTTCCATTTTTTTCCGGGGTTTCTGGATTTTTTTCCGGAAGCGACGCGCTCCGAGCGGAACATGAAGGATTATAGGAAGTCTTTGCAAGATGAAGTATTTAATATCTAGTCATAATTTTCCTAGAGAAAATTGTTAATCTGAACCCAAAATTGTATCTGCGCTACGGAGATGTATCATGGTGGACTTTGGTCAACCAATTATAGATTCATTTCATTCAAATCTTGAGACTCGTTAAAATGACTTCCCCTTAAGGTAGGCTCACACTTGGAAGAAACGCGGCGAAGCGAAGAGAAGCGCGGCCACAAGTAAAATATTCTTACCGAAGAGTTAAATGGGCCCGCTCACATTTATAATTAGACGCGGCAAAGGGAGCGAAGCGAGGAAAAGCGAAAAGAATTTCTTGGAGAGAATATTTCTTCCCTTCGCCTGACGTCATGAAACGAAGTTTTGTGCGATCACTGTGAAGGTGTTGGGGCATTCCCTGGAGATCGGGAATCATCGTGAAGGTTCGGGTGTATTCGTAATAGGAATCTTCGACTACCTTCTTCCAAGTGAGTGAATGTCTTCTCTTCGCCGCGTTTCTTCCAAGTGTGAGCCTACCTTTAGGGAGACAGAGTGACCTGAAACACGGAGAAGTTCTTCCAAAATCAAATCATATTTGATAAAAGTTCATTAATTGTGATTTTACCTGTATATCTATCTAAAAGCAAAAATTTAATAATAATTAACCGCAAATAGCGGTGCCTTTGATACGGGTTGCTGAGGACATTGCAACAAATATTCCATCTATTCGCAAGATGGAGAAGCCCGAGGCCTATAAAGTTTATTTTAATGTTATCTATTACCCAATCCTCCTTTTAAACATTTTATTGTACATAGGTTGTTTAAAATAAAGTTTAGTTGTGAACTTTTAACTTTTTATTTCATCAGCTGAAATATTAAAATCCAATACGAAAGCACATTTTTAACATTTTATTTTTTGGATGCATCCAAACTGAAACCGGAGGAAATGACGATTCAGACAGCATGCAGTGAGGTGCTTAAACTAAGACTGCAATACATTAGAAAATCTGAGTCGAAGGTATTAAACTATTTTAAGAAGACAATGTACAATTAACTTCAAAATATCTGACGAAATACAGTCTATAAATATATGCATGAAATTCAAACAATCATTATTTTTCTGAATACCTGAAGTCCTATTTCGCAAGAGTAAAAATTAAAATATGTTGCATTAAAGTGACAAAACGGTTTTTAAAACGGACTCAATTATACGAAAAAGTTAGCATGTAATATTTACTAAATAATCCATTATAATATTTTTCGATGCCGCTACAACACGCGATTAAAAAAGACAATCGATATATAATAACATTTGTGCTTCGAAAAAGGAAAGTCGGTTTCGCCGCATATTTACACACTAAATTTCCTTTCTGTACAAACTTTCACGAGAAAAATCGGTCAATACCCAAAATGGCGCACGCGTGGAATTAGTCACGACAGAAATACTCCATGCATTTCGGCGTCAGCCAACACGACCGATATTCCAAAATGCACTCAGACCCCAACTCGAACATCCATGAAGTTCACTCCTCCGTCCCTCTCTCCTCCCCTCCCACTTTTCCTCCCTCCTCTCTCGCACTTCCTCCCTCCTCCCCTACTCCACTCCCTCCTCCCCTACTCCACTCCCTCCTCCCCTCCCCAAATCTCTCTCTTCTCCCCTACCCCAAAACCCTCCTCCCCTACTCACCTGAGCAGTACGAGGTAGAAACAGTTTTTCATCTCGGAGACAATGGATAGAAAACAAACATCAGAAGATCGCTTCTGCACGGTATACTATGATATCACCGAGTCAAGTATTCCCGACTGTTCTTCCTGGACCACACACGTACACTATTTTACCCTAGACTACTAAACATGGTCAAGGTGGGACATTAATACTAAACATTCGTCTATTAGACTACTTTCTCAAAAATTTATTTTCCGATAAAATTTTTATAAATTCTTACATTTTATTTTACAATAGGATGTGATAATATCTTAAGATAATATATAAAATAATAGAAAGTAATTTATTTAAGATTGTCGCATTCAAAACAAATGTTCGCTCGGTGAATGCCACACATCGCTCTTGAACAACGCCTACAATAAAACCTTGTCATTCTTCTCATCTCGGAGGGGCAAAAAGCACAGATTTGTTTTGTTTGGTTGTGAAGGTGTAGGCTCTTCTCTAATGGGAGGTAAATGAAGAATTTCTGTGATCATGACTCTTAATGAATGAGCTGAGAAGCTGACGCACTTACTAAACATTCGTCCAAGAGGCGACTGACAACTAAAAGGAGTAGTAAGAAGCAGGTTGTGGAAGGCCATTGTTTGCACACCTCTAACCCAACGCAGTCTTAGAGTAAACAAACGCGCAATCCCCTATTTTACTCTGAACAGCGTTAAAAGTCCTTTTGCTGCAACTAGAGTAGTCTGATAGACATAAGTTAAAAAGTCTAGGGTTAACGGAATACATGTTTCACGGACTCACGTGTTGCGAACAGGTTCGCTGATAATAGCGGTGATTTCCATAATATCTTAAATTGATATTTCTTGGAGCGTACATGCAGCAATTCACTCACAGGAAGGTCGTCGAGGAGAGTGAGCGCAAATTGGAGAGGATGGACAGTGGCGCCAAAGCGAGGCGCTCGCCAACCACACAAGGAGGTACCCAGGGGGAGGATCCGGACCCCCTCCCTCCTCTGTGTAAAAACATTTGTGGAATCTGCGATAACCACGTTATAAAAGTTTATATTATTTGAATAGATTTTTATTTAATCAATTTCTGGAAATTGGTTTTCGGCCTCAGACCCCCCCGAAGTAAATTTCTGGGTACGTGCAGTGCCAAACACACCTGAATGGCGAACACACCTTTAGATCAAAGCCTTTAATTTGGACGAGGAACCGATCTGAAATTAATTCGTTCGACACAGCGCATGGTAACTTCATCGGTTATGTTTTCGTTCCGGTTCACACAAAACGAAAATTTTCGGTTCGGTTCCGGTTTCGCTCCAGCAACCACCATTGAACCGGTTCAAACCGGTTTTTTTGTACGAGTGAATTTTTTGGGGAAGATTTCAAGAGAAATCCAAAATAATCTTTATTAATATAACGTAGAATCGTGCAAGCGTCCCCTCCCACCATGTAATGAACAGAAAACATTGTATGAATTCCCTTCTTTCATTTTCCGTTATTCAATTTGTGAACGGCTCCTTTTTTACGAATCCGTCTAATATTATTCTATAAGAATTTAAAGTTTTTTTTCCTTTTTAGTGTGTATAAAATCTATTTAAAATGTTATTTATTTTTTAGTCTTTAATTTGATGTAAAACCGTACTTATTCTTTCAAAAGTTAAAATTTATTCGATTTTACAATTCCAATATTCCAGATTCCAATATAAGCAGATGCTCTCATTATCATAATCAATTTACTCCAACAGTACTCATTCACAGTTGCACATTTACGCCTTCTGGAGCCCCTGGCGCTAGACATTTGGAGACCACTGGTGCAAAACAATTAGGGCGCTAAGCAGTCGGGGGCCCTGCCACCTCAATGTATGGTGAACCCGCTCCAAACGGCTACCCTCTTTTGTCACACCTCTTATAGAGCGTTTTTCTATGGAATCATACATTTTAATAAATAAAATTTTAAATCGAGACATTTAATATTTCTGAGATTATAAACATGAACATGTTTTCGAGGCCCCTTAATTCAAGGGGCCCCTGGCACGCGCCAGGTGCGACCTCCCTTAAATCCGCCACTACTCACGCACGTACTTGAACAGGCACAAAAATATTAATCCACATTTGAACGTAGAATGTAATTCATACAGAGTTGTTCAAAGAAGAGCTACTTAACTATTTTAATGCAATAATTTAGACGTTAACATTACAAATACAATAAAATATCATCGTCATCATAGGAAGTCTGTCCGTAGACATGTCCGTGATTATTCATGGTTAAACCTGGTTCACCATATACTCCTATTTTCCGCTGTCCTCTTTATATCTTGATAACTCTCATTCCCTTTCAAATCGTCTATCAACTGAAACCTTTTCCTTTCTCTTACCCTTTTTTCCACTTAATATTCCTTTTAACGCGTCTTTAAACATACTCTCTCTCCTCAGGTAATATCCAACCCAGTTTGCCTTCCTCTTTCTAATAGTCTGTATAATCATTCGCTTCTCTCCTACTCTTCGTAGCACTTCATCGTTTTTCATCCTATCTGTACATTTTATCTTCAGAATTCTCCTCCAAGCCCACATTTCAAAGCTTTCCAAGTATTTAATGTCATTTTTCTTTAGCGTCCATGTTTCTGCCCCGTACAAAGTTATACACCATACATAGCATTTTATCAACTTCTTGCTGATATCTTCCCTTATTTTCCCCGTAAGTAGGTTTTTCTTTCTTCTAAAAGCCGCTTTTGCTTTTCCTATTCTAGTCCTGATCTCATCTGTACATTTTGGGCAATCTTCCAACTTCATGCTGACTACATCCTGCCTTTCTTTCAGTTTTTCTGTTCCAAGTCTGTCTTTCTCTTCACGTATTTCTTATTTGTTAGAGCTTTGTACTTATGTCAACTAATAGAAGGCTGTGATCTCAATTAATGTCTGCTCCTGGTAATGCCTTGGCGGTCTTTATGCTGTTCCTGAATCGTTGTTTTACTAGGATGTAATCTATTTGGCATCTGATTCTATCTCCCGGGCTATTCCATGTGTATAACCTTCGTTTATGGTTTTTGAACCAAGTATTTGTCACTACAAGGTCATTGATGCAGAATTCGACCATTTTTCCCCTCCTTGGTTTCTGTTCCCAAGTCCGTATTGCCCGACAACATTTTCTTCCTGTCCTTCTCCGACTATGCTGTTCCAATCTCCCATTATTATGCAGTTTACCTTTCCTCTTCAGTTTTCTTCGTAAATGTCATAAATTTGCTCATAAATCTCCTCGATTTCTTCATCTTCATGAGCTGGCATTGGCATATATACCTGGATTATCAGCAAGTCTACTGGGACTGCTTTTAGCTTTATTGCCATCAGTCTATCGTTCGTTGCTATTATCTTTGTCACGCTTTTCATCATATCTTTGTCTTTCCTAAGTATCAGAGCTACTCCCCTTTCTCCACTATTTCCTCCAGAATAAACTCCCGTGAACTCTTCCGTGTCGTACTGTCCTTCCCATCTAGTTTCGCTCAGTCCTATAATGTCAACTCTATTTCTTCTCATTTCTTCTTTCAATAGTATAATTACATAATTCATAATACAATAATTACATATATTTTCTTAAGATGAGAAATATGTACACACAGTAACATTTACTCCAAGCAACAAAAATTCGATCTAGTTATTAAAATGTCCTCCAATTGAGTATTGATTTATAGAAAGGAATGGATATAAGTGACTGGTAGGAATAACGATTGGAAAGAGATAGTAAAGAAGAGCAGTAGGGAGAGACTTAAGAGGAAAGGGGGGTGAAGCGAAAGAGATAAGGAGACGAGGGATTGAGGAAGCATTGAGTGAGAGGGGATGATTTTAAACGGGATATGCATAGTCATATAGGAACTTAAATGTACCTATATAGATGAATTTATTAAAATTGATTCACGTTGCCGTCATTTTGGACGAGCAGTTGCGATATTATGTACATAACTAGAGGTATCCGCAAAAACCTTTGCGAGGTCAGTCAGAAATCTGCAGGTTTAAAAGTGATAATAGCCAATTTCTCCTTCTCAAATTAGAAACAGATATTTTGAATGTCATTTTTGTTTTTATAATTTATGTGTATTTTTAATTCTCTCTCTCTCATACAAAAAAGGTCACATTACAGTATTGAAATAAAGAAATATTTTTTTCTTTTGATCAATCGTTAAAAATTCCTACAGCCCACACGCAGTTTACTGAATAATAATAATATTTTATTATTAACGTTGCAATCTAGTAAGTTTTACATTACTATAACTATAATTTCGATGCTTCATCAAAGGCGCGAAGTGGATAAGGCAATTATTTTGGCTATTTGAAGCCTTAATAGACGCTAATTCAATCGGAGGCAACAATGTGGGTCGCCTTGGCAACACCCGGAAAGGGTACGAAAAAGCCATAAAATTTCGAAAAGAAATGCGTTTCTGAGAAATTATTCCGTGTAACATAAAAACATTGTAATAATAAGATATATTATAGTTTTAACAGTCGAATAAGGCAAAAACGGAGAAATTCGGTCCATATTTACGCTTTTAATGAATGAAAGAAATAAACCTTTTTTTTCGGTTCGGGTTCGGTTTCACTCCGGTTAAAATAACGGTTTCTTTCGGTTTCTGTTTTCGGTTCGGTTCCAGTTCGATGCCCTAGTTATAACTATGCGCGTCTTATAATTTCCCAAATTTGATCAAATTTGGCGCACCGTATCCAATGACCACCGTGTCAAAACAATCAAATAAATGAATGGATACAATAGCTAAAGTGACCAGATTTCAGATCGGCCAAAGCAGGACAAAATCTGTTTGCCCCTGGAACGTAGGCAATTTACGGCGACCGACTACAGTTCAGCCGCTAATTCCGATAAATTGAGACGTCTTACGGAGTTCTACACAAATTCACAAACAATGGTAAAAATGGTTGTGTGTAATCGGTCGCCCCCTCCCCTTTTATATTAAAAATTACTTAAGGAAAACCCTTCTACAATAAGTGGTCTAAAAATAAAAATATTGTTAGCATTATGCATTGAAATTAACTAATGAACCATTCTTCCAGTGTTTTTAACACTTCTAATATAGTGTGATTTTACTTAAGCAATATTTTTTTTAGAGTGCACACAACCAAAGAATTTCTAACTTCAAAAATAATAACTTATTATATCATCCTTTAATATATATTTTTAGACCAAAATAAATTAATTCTGACACTTGTTTGTAGCTGATATCTGTGTCTCTGAAATGAGTGAATAGTTCCACCAAGCGTCGGTAACTTAGATGCATTCCAAACTCCTCAAACTGAATCAGGCATAGACAGTGGGAGGCCATCTAGGCCGATACCGATACCATACAAACTTTACGACACGTTTGAATCCCGATTAATTACGTCGTCATTTGTTTTGACACCTGCGAAATGCTATTAGCCAATGTGAAACCTGCATCACGCCCGATTGGTGATCTGCGTCGTCCGCCTTGTTGTGGACGAGGATGATTAATAATCTTATGATTATTATTATTTTTCTTTCATTCGCTGTTATTACTGATGTACCTTTGATTGTCTTATGATGTTTAATTCGTTGTCGTGAATTGTTTTATCATATGTTCCATTTGTTGTAAAAACGTTTGAATAATCCGGACGTTTATCATCAACATATCAAAAAGAGGGACAATTTTGCGTCCCCTAAAGTTTTCGGAGGACATGGTGCTCAAAAACGGGATTGTCCCGCCGAAATCGGGACGTCTGGTAACTTTAACAATAGCGGCAAAAAGTACCGGTTTAAGCTTACTTTCTTGCATTCTTCAGAAAATGATATAAAATATAACACACGAGTATAGAATTTGGCTTTCGAGGAGAAGAGGAAATATATTCCAGTAAGATGCAAAATTCAATTAAAATTAATCCCGACGTCCAACCATTCGCCTGCGAGTTTTATCCTTTTACAATAGAATAGAATTCTCATTGTCAGCAGGGCGCCATTTGAGTCCGTAAATGGAATCGTATCACGGCAAAGGTTTGGCAATTATGTCGTAGGAGAGAAAATTCGGTGAAGAAGATGGTGCTGGTGTTGGAGGGGGCGGGAGGAGGATTTGGTAGACACGGCGAGGAGAGGGTGCTCGGAGGTGCTCCGAGAGGGGAGGGTGCTCCGAGGGGAAAGGCTGACTCCGAGAGGGGAGGGTATTATGAGAGCGGAGGGTGCTCCGAGAGCGGAGGGTATTACGAGAGGGGAGGGTGCTCCGAGAGGGGAGGGTGCTCCGAGACGGGGTGGGTCTGGAGCGGGTGAGAGGAGTCACGTAGGCTGAGGGTAGAATAATTGGTGAGAAGAGAGGCTGCGGGGAAAGCAGGACGGAGGTCAAGCGCACGCGCCGTAGGGCGTGCGGAGGGGGTGGACCCCATCGGGCAAAAAGTGTAATTTCCGATATTATTGGGCGAGAAACTCGGACGAGTGCCACTTAATGGCAAGATACGCTCGGTGAAATCGTTTGAAACGAGAGAGCGGCGACCGTTCTCATTTCCAACCGAAAGAGACAAATTTGCTCTAAACCGAACGTCAGAACGACACGTAGAGCACGGAAGACCGATAATAGCGAAGAAAGAGTAGCTTCGCGGTATCCGAATCGCACGGCGATCTCCGGAGCTAATGTGCCCTGACTAGCCGGTCTTTATCGCATTTTATGGCTTATTTGGCCTACATTTATAGCCTAAACTATACTGTGCAACGAACAATTAGGGAAAAATAAAATACATGTAAAATTTTAGTTAATATTCGTTATTTGTTCCTCTTTAATTTAGATACCAATTGCCCGCTTACGTTATCGTTTTATATGACTTATACATCCGAGATTTATGGATAAAAAATATCTCATCTATTTAAATATTTATTAATTTCCAATAAAAACTATAAAAATATTTTTTTTAATCGTCTTCGCATTTTAACCAAGAGTCGGAACGAAAAGTATTTCATAAACGCCTAACACAATGTCATGAAACAAAGTGAAACATTCTTCTTTATGAACCGAACACAGTTGGTGGAATTTCATGAGACCACAGCTTCTTCATTGAGTGTGGTCAAATGCTTAACTGAAAACACATAAAGAGGCGAAAACATCTTTTGTTCCCGTAATTCTCACGTAGTCATTTTGAAGAAGCTGCTCTCAGGATCTCGCATAGACTGTGTTCCGCGGAACACAAGGGTTCCGCGAAAGTTTATTCGGGTTCCGTGAGAGACTTTAGGGTGTGTTTCTAGGAGAAGTCGCGAGAGTTTTCCAAGCCTCGATGATTTCATATTGGCAAATTGAAAGTGCCAAAAACTCGGTGATTTAACATTTGTCTGACCTGCGTACAAAATATTTTCCCTCTCCAACAGAAGCATTCGATTGGTTTCAAAATCCTTTAGTTGTATCTGGATATGTACCTGAATTGCCATTAAAAGAAAAGGGGCAAATTTAATCGAATATCCTGACATTGCCATTCGAGGTTCCAAGTATATTATGCCTTTTGCAAAATATATCTCTGTGAGAGACCCATCTTTATACAACTGAGGCAGTAAAAAAATGGAGGAATAGGCTCGATACAGAAGATGAATTGAATTAAGAACACTTGCTCCAGATATCTAACTACTGCCCAAGGAAAAGCAAACTAAGTCTGAAAATTGTTATGGCAAAACGTTAAAATTCTACTATAAATATCGGCTTAAAACACCTTACCTTAATGTATTATCGTTTACTAAATTGTGAATTACCCTTGTGAATTTAAAATAACTGTGTATGCACTGTAAAATACATAAAATACATAAATAAAAATTACGATGAGTACAAAGTTTATTGTATTGTCATTTGGATTACCACCTCTTTGTTAGGGTTCCGGGAGTTAAATTAGTTAAATAAAAGGTTCCGTGATTTCACAAAGACTGGGAAACTCTGGACTGGTGAATATAGTAAAAATAAGGTGTATTGAACGAACTATGCTAAATGGAATATAAACGGCCGTTAAATATTACTTAATCGCAAATAAACATTAAGATGCGGACGCTGCAAACTCGGAACGTCGGTCAAAAACAATATTTCGTTAAAATCTGTTTTGGCGTTATGCATATCCTAAGTAATTGACAATCAGAGTGAAGTCGACTCATAATTTAGCATTCGCCCAATAATGTGAAAGTCACGGCGAGGCGACCTCTTTTACCGGTGGATCATAAGTTCCGTCTTCGGAATGTAGCGCTGAAAGCCATTCCCGTGGAACTGAAAAATGCGACAATTTACAAATCAGGAGCGTAGTTACGCGACACAGAAAAACGCGTGAAGGTGGAAGTGAGCGGAAAAATGCGATCCATTTGTGGAATCGCGTCCGGATGCATTTCCTACGGCTACCAAAGGAACGAAACTTGGAAAATTGAATAATACAGACGAACGACTTTTGGGATAAAACGTCCAATTTGGCCGACAGACAGGTGCTGAATGCAAACGCGTATGCGATTTGGGAAAAAGAATTGTATTAATGGAGATGAAGAACCAAAGGAAGAACACGTGATTAAACGGAGGGCTTCAAAACAATTTTCCACCATCTACGAGCGAGCATTTATCTTATCATTCAAATGTTTTTTATTAAAAAGTTGTAGCATAAACTATTTATTTATTGCCAATTATAGTTATTGCTGCCTTTTATCGTAATGTAATAGTTATAGTTAGAAAACATTCATCTTAGATTTACATTATTTATATGGCAAAATAGGAGAACACTAAGGCGATTAATTATTATATGCTTTAGTGATGTCTTGAGAGACTGCAGCCTTAGCAACATATCGCTATCGTGTTTATGTCATTTTCGCGGTCAAATTTAGATGAAAATAATGAAAGAAGATTTCTATTATTATTAGCGAGTTCTCCTTATGCCTTGAATCTAACACAAGAACAAATCTGAATGAGCTATAAAGTAGACGCTACCGGACATAATTACCGTCGATTGTTCTAACAAGTGTCCATCACGCATTTCACGGACATTCATCCTCTAATTCTCTTGTCATTAAATGAAAGATAAAGCACGACAAAGGTTTTCTTTTTAATATCAACAGATGGCAAATTACTAATGAGGTACTTTGAAGTAAATGCGTAAATCTATTATAATTGGAAATTTGGGGATACTGAAATTAACATTAGAGTAGCTAATAATATACCCTGAAATCTGACGTCATTTATAATGGGTAAAGTCGAACTAAAGAATAATTAGTGCCCGTCCACAGAATCGTAGTCAGACTCGGCTTACTACTACATCGCCAAATGTCCAATTCGTCTGAAAAATATTGATAATGGCTGATCTCCTCACACATCTATAGGAAGAAGCCGAAGGACACATAATGGAACGTTTCAGCCTATCGATAACTCCCCGAGTCCTTCGCATACCAAGCAAGGCTGCGTTCTCGTTCCGATCCCTATGGCGACCCGGGAAGACGAGGAGAAAGGGGTGTAGAGAGAGAGAAAGCGGACAAGTCTGGCCGCCGGAAACTGGAAGGAATGAAGGTAGGGGCGGCAGCGAAGGGGAAGATGAAATCCCCCAGGAGGGGTGGCAACGAAATTCCCTGCCCCCTTTGTTAGCCTACTTTCGGCCGTTAGAGGGTGAAGGCGCAGAGAGGCAGAGCGCAAGAGACAGTCGTGAGAGTCGGGCGGCTGGTTAAGACGAACCTAGAAGACGAGCGGAGTGAAACCGCGGCCATTAGTGCCACCGTGTGGACGGCGTCGGCTGCGTGCGCCTCCTGTTTCGCGGTTCTCGCCGACTCACGCGCGTGCCTCTGAAGGAGAGCTCGGACGCCGGGTGCTGCCGCCACAGGTGAGCGAAGCATCGTTCCTCCGAGGACGGTGACTCTGGGACGAGAAAGAGAGAAAGTGCCTCCGTCCACCTGTTTCCCGTGAGACCTATTGCACTGCAAGAAGACTCGATTCGCGCGAAAAAGGAAAGACATTTCTTCGGAAATGTGCGACGTTTACTTTGTCTGCATCTTCATGGTGTTGCGATTTAGCGAATGCACTTCCGCGCCCACTTTATAAGTGAAAGCATCGATAACGCCTCGAAAACACCAGGTTTACTTTGACGACGGTTAGAGCGCGAAGAACGAGTAGATGAGACGCAACAGGCTTTCGCCAGAAAATAAAATACTATACCGTATGTCGATGTCAAAATCCAACCGTTATCGGATGTAAAACTTCGAGGATGAGAGGACAAAAATAAATTTCGGAAGGGTTTAAATTCGCGAACAAGCGTGGACCGCGACAAGCAATAAATATATATTTACACGCATGCGTACTGCAGCAGGTTAGAAGTTGTAACCTGCTACTTTCTGCTTCCCCGATAGATGGACTTACGGTGTGAGAGCGAAATTAAAATACTTTATATTTTTAAATTCATTAAGAAATCTAATTTTTATAATCCGTTTTAGCCCAACTTTAGATAGTAAAAGGGTTTTAAAATAACCAAAGGAGTTAGTACACGGTCCTTTAGTGCAGAAATAAAACAATGATTTTCCATGGAGGACTCGAAACGAGTTCCTCAGCACTCGGAAGCAGTTCGCCAGAGCGCTTAACCCGAAACCTCGAGAGAATCGGAGAGTGTCGCAGTCGCGGTGCCAATCCCACCGGTCCCACCCCCTCTCTCCCCAAAGCCGCTCTCCGGAGGAGATCTCCACAACACCCAAATCGGCAGCCGACGTCTCACACTCGCGGACGCACACACACCCACGTATATATTACGCACATACCTAGAGAGACAAAATATAAGTCAAACGTATCGCATCATTTCTGCAAAACAGGCTGCAGATTGGGATGAACCAAGCGCTTGACACACGGAATAGGGCGATTCAACGCTGCCGTTTCATCGCCACTAGCTCATCGCCGGCGTTTCATCGCGTCGGGTGTTTCAGCGCGGGCCGTTTCATCATAAGTAGATAAATTATTATTCTATTTCTTTATAGATACAGTTACGTTTATACGTGCCATCTTAAGGTAGAAATAAATACTTTTATTGGAACTAGCGCGGGATACGACTGCTCGGGCTACAACATACTCCAACCCGTCCCCCTCTCCCCGGGTTGGGTAAGTTAGTTCAAGTGTTTTGGTTTCTTCCCACGTTCACTGCCCCCCGAGCGGGAGGGGGACAATGAAAATTATACGTTAAAAATAAATGATTGTAATCATCCCATTTTTACAAACTTAATATTGAATAAACAATTAATATGAGTATAATTCACTCATTTAAAGTAATCGCAAAAAACGTTCCATTTAACTGTGCTAATTTATTGGAAAAATATTACAATATTTCCCCGTTACGTATTTTCTGAGTTAAATATATAATTAATATAAATTTTTAAATGTAAAAATGGGAAAATATAGATTTACACACTATTTAAATAATTGCTCATAAAACAATAAGAGTATTTATTTTTAATTGAAGATAGCACGGCACGTTGCGTATAAAAGTATCTATGAAGAAATAAATTAACAATTTATCTACTGGCGATGAAACGGTCGACGCTGAATCGTCCCTGCGATGAATTGGCCTGGCGCTGAAACGGCTCGGCGGTGAAACGTACCAGACCCCTTGGCACGCGGAGAGGAGGTTGAAGAATTATACATAGGAAAGGAAACAACCTTTCCGCGATTGCGAAATGACGAGGGCCGCAGAAGAGGCAGAAAGCGAAAGGTTGCGAGAGGAGAGAGCGATGGGGAGAGGGAGAGAAAGGAGCTTCAAGATGAACACGTCCACTGCTACTTTCTCCTCGAGGATGCCAGAAGCATCGGCTCGCGTCTTCGTCAAGAGAAGGGTTAAGGGGGGGGGGGAGAAATGGAGGGATGAGTAGAATTGGCGTCGATGAGGAAGTGCGTGGCTCTGGACCGATATCAGAAGTCATTAGCGAAGAAAAACCGAGCGAGAATGAATAGGAAGGGCATCTCGGCGGCGGAGCGGGTGCAGAGAAAGGGAGAGGAGAGTGGTTCCGGAGGCCGCAGTCAAGAATGTGATCACTTCAAAAGAGAGGGAGAAAGTTTCGCTGTTTGCCGGGAAACGGCGGCGAAAGGAAAAATCGGTGATAACGGTTGTTCTCGGCGCCGCCGACTTCGGAACAAAAGTCACAGAAGAAGATGCACTAATAAAGTAGTTATGTAGCGATCGAGACATGAAACGGTAATAATAACGGTATTTAGCTGTAATCGCTCGCTAAACATTTCTTATTTAAAATCGCGCAAAAGTATATTATATAATAATACAAAAACATAGGCGCACCGAAATTCGTAAACGCGTAAAAGTCGCGAGACGAGAAATTGAAATTCGAAGATGAAGGACTTCGAGAAGAGAAAGTTGGTTCGATGAGGAGCGTACATATTTCTCTCGCTTATATGAGCAAATATTTGCGAAACGTCACAACAACATTTTATGTACCAAGTATTTGGACACTGGGTAATAAGGTCAAAAATATATTTAACAATAATGCGAGCGTAAAATGTGTTAAATAATGGAAATGAGACTTTCTAAAATCGATATTTTCCAAACTGGTTTCAAAATATAACCGTGGCAGTGAAAGCAATCACTCCGCGCGAATGTGATCGAAAAGCACGACGAGCCGAAATAGCGGAACAAATGTCAGATAAACCAGGTATGTAAACTTATTGACAAATAATACAAGAAGTCCAAACCAGGACTAATGCAGGCTGGTTTCCCAAAGTTGACGTCCCGAATTGATTACTTATATTGACAGGAAATGTTTCAGTATGTTTTAGTCATTCCAAGGAATTCACATTTTTAATTTATAATTTATCGATGATCGAGAAAAATTGGAGAACAAATTAATAGAGTGGGTGAAGCGCTCTCGGGTGGCGAACCGGGCCGTATCGACTCTCTCCGTCGTCATCTTCAGGGAACGTGAGTGAGGGGCACTCAGGTTCCCCGAAGATGACGACAGAGACAGTCGTCGAAACGTCGGCGGAGACAGTCGATGCGATCCGGTTCGCCACCCGAGAACGCTTCACCCAACAAATACGCCGGGAAAGTCTCGCTTCAAATTAATAGAGCATTATCAGGTTTAAAATACTAAAAACAAAGTCAAAATCTCTTTCTGACATATTTTGCATGTGTATTTTTTTTTAAATAAATGAATTTAACAAATGTTACTGTTTATACGCTACTATGTCCGAATCAACTGTCCATTGCTGAAGGGTAGTCGAGCGGAAAATAAAATAACCCATTTGTTCACTCGTCTATGCTCAAGCCGAGTTCGGTATAATCGTCTCCATGCCAGCAATCCGATAAAATGCGGTTTAAAAAGCTACGTATTAGTAGAAATTCAAGAAAATACAACCAATTATCAAAATTTGGTGATAAGAATTAGAATCTACATTCTTTTTCGCTTAGAACAGTACAAACCTCACTTCGGTATCACAATTTTAAGATCTTTTAATTTATTAAAGAAAACATTCTGCACGAAGGATTTGAGATTTCCTATATAAAACAAATAGGGTAAAAACGTTCCTGGAATCGAACCCGGGACTTCAATCTTCGGGGGGGAAAATAGCCCGGAGGTAGGGCCTGGCAACACGAGTCTCACACCAAGTTTCATTAAAATCGGTCCATTGATGCAAAAGGGGACACACACACACACACAAACCGGAGAATTCTTTGGAAACGAGCCTAAAAAGTAATATTTAACGCTTAGTGTTTGGAATAGAGCGGCCGCGTTTATTAAAAGACCAATAACTACGGGATGACACCCCCAAGACTAGTAGAAACAATATATTTAAGTTATATAAAGATCCCTGTGCGTGGCAGGAAATAAAAATCTGATGTGGCCACCACATGACTTTCTCCATACCTGTAATATTTCTAAAAATTCCAAATACGTTAAATTATAATAAATATTTTAAGCAACTGCGAGAAAAATTCAGACTTAACAAAGAACAAAATACACTAAAACCATAGCATTCTGATATTGGATATAGCCCCGAAACTCCAACAAGAAGAAAATAAAAAAGGGGCGTTACTAAGACGCAACTAAGCGTAAATTGTTTACAATAGTTGCCGGTAGGTGGTGTGGTGGTGGCACCTAAAACATTACTTTTTAAAATATCAACAATGCATTACATGGAAAAAAAATTTGAACAAATGTTGTAGAAAATTAAATTTCCTACAACTATCATTCCAATACATTTCGACATTTATCACATAATAAAGCAAATATTAAAAATTCCGATTTGACCATGACATGACTTTCTCCATACCTGTAATATTTCTAAAAATTCTAAATAGATTAAATTATTATAAATATTCGAAGAAACTGCGAGAAAAATTTAAAGACTTTACGAAGAACAGAAATAAACTCAAACTGCAGCGTTTTAATATTCGATAAAGCCACAAAGCTCCAACAATTAAGAAAAGAAAAAGGAGCGTCAAGTGTTACCGATAGTCGCCGGTAGGTGGTGTGGTGGTGGCAACTATAAAATTCGTTTTCAAAATATTACTTAATGAATTATATGGAAAAATGTTTCGAACAAATGTTGCAGGAAATTAAATTTCCTACATCGTTTCTTCAAGAAAATTTTTACATTTATCAAATATTAAAGAAAATACTAAAAAGAAAATGAAAAAGTGAAACGAGTATAGACCCACTTCCGGTTGACCGATTTTTAGCAAAAACTAATCAGTTCTTTTCCCTTTAACAAAAATCTGATGTGACCGCCACATGACTTTCTCTATATCTGAAATATTTCGAAATTTCCAAATAGGTTATATAATAATAAATATTTTAAGAAATTGCGAGAAAATTTTAGACTTTACAAACAGAAATAAACTCCAACTATAGCCTTCCAATATTGGATATAGCCACAAAGCTCCAGCAATTAAGAAAAGAAAAAGGCGCGTTACTAAGACGTAACTAAGTGTCAATTGTTAACAATAGTCGTCGGTAGGTGGCGCGGTGGTGGCAGCTAAAATTATAAGATATCTCTTAAACAACATATAAACAATTATATGGAAAAATGTTTCAAACAAAGGTTGTAGAAAATTATATTTCCTACAGCGTTTATTCCGATATATTACATTTATCAAATATTAAAGCAAATATTTCAAAATAACAGATAAGTGACAAGAGTAAACACCCACTTCCGGTTTACCGATTTTTTACCAAAAACTAACCAGTACCTGTGACTTTTATAAAAATGTTAACTGACCTGATTAATAGTTTTTGAGTTAGAGCACCCACAAAAAAGCTATCACACACACGCAGACATCATCGAGAAACTTGTTCAGGGGACCTCAAAACTTGTATTTCCGTTGAAATCCCGAAGTCGATTTTTTTCATGAAAACAATACTTTCCCCTATACTAGGTACGGAGAAAGTAAACATGTCAAATAAAGCATTTTGCGTTGATCTGATTAATAGTTTTTGAGTTGTGTACCCACTAATTCCCGGTCACAGACACCCACAGACAACATCGAGAAAATAGTCAAAACGTGTTCAGGAGACCTTAAAACATGTATTTCCGTTGAAATGTCGAATTCGATTTTTTTCATGAAAACAATACTTTCTCTATACTTCGTATATGGAGAAAGTAATACGGATAAGTGACAAGAGTAAACACCCACTTCCGGTTGGCCGATGTTTACCAAAAACAAATCAGTTCTTTTCCGTTTAACAAAAATGTCAAATATAAAATTTCGTGTTGATCTGATTAATAGTTTTTGAGTTTGAGCACCCACAAATTCCCCGTCACAGACACACACACACCCACAGACATCGTCGAGAAAATGGTCAAAACGTGTTCAGGAGACCTTAAAACATGTATTTCCGTTAAAATCTCGAATTCGATTTTTTCATGAAAACAATACTTTCCCCTATACCTACATCGTATATGGTGAAAGTAAAAATCAAAGATACCACATCATATCGTTTATAAGAAATCTTGGTAACCTCAAGAATAATGTACAAATTGCAAAACATTCGGTAATCGATGGTGAAATTTATTCCTAAATTTGTTTAACATTTACCAGTGCTTCTTTCTCCTTGCAAATGACAATGACGCACAAAGTTCATGTGTATCATTCATAAGTGTAGCAAAATCCCTCCAAATCAGCTATTCGCAAACTTGACGCATCCGCGATCTCTTCTAAATGCAGCAGACCTTATTGCTAAAATCTTAACCCATCCATAAGTCTATATATATATATATATATATATATATATATATATATATATATATATATATAATGTAGCATTAATTTCAAAATATTAGGTCTCTCATCATCAACTTAATTTTTGTATAATCTTTTACTATCTTATAATTCTTCTAGAGATTAATTGTACCAAATCCATGGATCTAATTCAGCCTAAATCAAGAAATGGCTGCGTTAGATAAGTCAAAAAATCAATGTCATGCAAAATTTACCTAGCATTAGTTGAGGTAGAAATAGCAATACAATGAAATATGATACCGATGGTTACGATCCCTTATGAAAATTCCTCGTGATGTTTTTTGTTACTAAAATTGGTTGCAAATAATTTTTTTACTTATTAAAAGTGGAGTTAAATAAGAACCTACACCATAAAATAAAAACAATTCGTTCTTTACAGATAAAACAAATTACATGCCGCAGCCGAGAGGGGACTACATGTCCTAAGGAACACCCGCCCGATTCCCAGGCGACGGCAGCGACACAGCCTTCCCTTTGCACGAAATGCGAGATAAGGTTCCGGAGGGAAAAGGAAGACGCAAGGAGGAAACTGGAAACGGAGCGAAGAGGGTCAAGTCCTAAACAGAGTAATTCAAAAGAGAATCGTGAATCTGAGAATCGTGAAAGCGCAGGATATCCTACGCACCCGATATTCGCCATGCTCAATCCGTTCGCTGGATTGTTCACTGTACCTCTCCTGCTCACCGGATTCACCCTCTACAACCGCTATGTCTCCATGGACCCCGAGTCTCATCCCGAAGACGTTCCGAAGGTCCTTCCGGAATACGACTTCATCGTGGTGGGAGGAGGTTCGGCGGGGGCGGTGGTCGCCAGCCGCCTCTCGGAGGTTCCCGACTGGAAGGTGCTGCTGCTGGAGGCGGGAGGAGACGAGAACGAGGTGTCCGACGTGCCCTCCCTCGCCGCCTACCTGCAGCTCAGCGACATGGACTGGCAGTACAAGACGGAATACACGGGCAGGGCTTGCCTGGGCATGAACAACGGCCGGTGCAACTGGCCCCGGGGGAAGGTGCTCGGGGGTTCCTCCGTGCTCAACTACATGCTATACGTGAGAGGCAACAGGCGCGACTACGACTCGTGGGAGGCGGCCGGCAATCCGGGATGGGGATACCGAGATG
This sequence comes from Tanypteryx hageni, assembly GCA_028673005.1. Taxonomy (NCBI): domain Eukaryota; kingdom Metazoa; phylum Arthropoda; class Insecta; order Odonata; family Petaluridae; genus Tanypteryx; species Tanypteryx hageni. The sequence continues at coordinate 5,021,239 of CM054117.1, forward strand.
CGCTTCACTACTTCCTGAAATCCGAGGACAACCGGAACCCGTACCTGAGCAGGACCCCTTACCACAAAGCAGGAGGCTACCTGACCGTGCAGGAATCCGCGTGGCGCACGCCTCTGGTGCTCTCCTTCGTCCAAGCGGGTACCGAAATCGGATACGAACACAGGGATATCAACGGAGAGCACCAGACGGGGTTCATGGTGGCGCAAGGGACTATAAGGCGAGGATCGCGGTGCAGCACGGCCAAGGCATTCATCCGACCCGTGAGGTTGAGGAAGAACCTGCACGTCGCTATGAACGCCCACGTGACTCGCCTCCTCCTCGACCCCGGCAACTCGAAGGTCTTCGGAGTGGATTTCATCAGACACGGGGAAAGGCAGATGGTGAGGGCGAGGAAAGAGGTGGTGATGTCGGCGGGTTCCCTCAACACCCCTCAGATCCTCATGCTCTCGGGGATCGGTCCTTCAGAGCACCTCGAGCAATTCGGCATCCCGGTCGTCAAGGACCTGAGGGTCGGCGACAACATGCAGGATCACGTGGGAATGGGTGGCATGACCTTCCTGATCGACATGCCGGTGGCGATAGTCCAGTCGAGGCTGGCCGCGACCGCGGTGACGTCGCAGTACGTGCTGCGAGAGCGCGGACCGATGACCGTTCTCGGAGGGGTCGAAGGTCTGGCCTTCGTCAAGACCAAGTTCGCGAATGCCTCCGACGACTACCCGGACATCCAGTTCCACTTCGCCCCGGCCTCGATAAATTCTGACGGCGGGTTGCAGGTGCGCAAGTGCCTGGGGCTCACAGACGAACTGTACGACGTCGTATACGGTCCGATAAACGACCGCGACGCCTGGACCATCCTCCCGCTGCTTCTTCGGCCCCATTCCGCCGGGACCGTGCGCCTCAGGAGTAGGAATCCGATGGTTTATCCCGCCGTGGACGCCAACTACTTCCACGACCCGAGAGACATAGCGACGTTGGTGGAAGGGGTGAAAATAGCCATCAAAGTAAGCCAAACGAAGGCGTTTGCTAGGTATGGAACGCGACTGCACAGGTTACCGATCCCCGGGTGCAGGAATCTCGAGTTCAGCTCGGACGCTTACTGGGAATGCGCGATCAGGCATATATCCATGACGATATATCACCCGGTGGGCACGTGCAAAATGGGTCCGGCGTCAGATCCTACGGCCGTCGTCGACCCGCGCCTCCGCGTCCACGGAGTGCAGGGCCTTCGCGTCGTGGACGCCTCCATCATGCCCTCCATAGTCAGCGGAAATACGAACGCCCCGGTGATAATGATAGGCGAGAAGGGTTCCGATTTGATCAAAGAAGACTGGTTGCCAGGATACGTAGCGACCTCGAAAAGGGCTTAATGCATTCAAATATTATCGAACAAGTATTAAGTGGCGGAAAACTCATTTCCTAAAATACGTAAGTATACCCGCATTTCACGTGTGCCTAAAGTGCGAGCAAAATGTGAAGTGGTGGTGTAGAAATTCCAAAGATACCCTTCCAAAGTGGATCCCTCGCGAGACTCTTTAAGAGGAGAAGATCCTGCGAGGTTGTTGAGGGAAGGAAACGCGATTGACGATTAATACGACGAAATTCTAAGTCAGCGGGTGGCCCAGGGATCGATCTCTAAAGTTATGGGCGCCACATTTGTGCCAAAAACGTTAAATTGTTCTCCCAATGACTCCCTCAGGAGCAATCGATGCGATACAATTAGAACAATGTGCGAGCGAGTAATTTTATGAGTGTTGTGCATTCCATGTTTCGATACAAACAGCGATTCATAGAAAATATTCTTATTGCTTACTTTGCTGTTTATATTTAATGTTTTCTTATATCCTACTCTAAACTAAACTTTGAACTGATATAAATGGATGAATTTGCCTAAACTTGTCACTTCTCTATCAATGATAACACTTGACGGGTAAATGTATTAATTATATTGCGAAAGATTTTGAAATAAATAAAAAATCTCTATCATAAATATTTTGAGGAATTTGTTTGTTTGTTTGTGCATTTATCACGCAACACCTTCAGAACGTAGAAGCAAAATGAAGGTACCATTTTAACCGCAATAAAAAGTTAAGAAAAATGAGTTTTTAAAGCGATTTGAACTACATTTTTCATTTTTTTAACCTTTTTCTCTTTTAATTTTTCCCATTTAAATAACACGGGCATGGGCGTATTGTTGGATTAAAAATCTAATTGTCAAACGTCATAAACAATACCTAATATTAACTAAAAGAAATAATATATACCTAATATAAACTAAAGTAGGGAAGAAAGAAACACTAATGTTATTCAAAGAAGGGCAATCACCAAAAAAACTATAAATCTGGCTAATTATTTCGAAAGGTAAGTGGAAGACAGTTTTAATGTGAAATTTTAAGTGCTTTCGTTCTCTAAAAACTTTTTATGTATTCTGCATATTCTCTATACTTACAATTAGTAGACAGCGAAATGTTTTTCATTAACATTGAAAATGAATAAAGTGAAAGATATCTCCGAAGGTATAATAAGAAAGCTTCTATAACAATTCTTTAATTTAGACCAAAATTTATAATCGTTAACTCTTCGTCCCTTGAACATATATATGTACATTTTGCTTTCCTTTCAAATGAACATTTGTATGCATCAATGAAGCCATTATACTTATTAGATTATAATAACACTTTCCATGTCATACCAACACTTTTTATCGCTAAATTCGGTTTCAAAATTCGGAAACTCATTTTGTTTCGTTTGACTTTAAATATACACGTGGCAAATTAGACCCGCAAAATCAGCCTTTGCATGGGATAACGTATGGGTAAGCTAAATTGGAATATATCCTCAAATGTGTTTCCACCGGTTGAATCCCTAGAGCTTGCAATTCCTGCCCAAGATTTTAATGTTTTTGAGATTCATGACCACATAATATCATGCAGTTTCTTCCACTGGAACTTAATTTGAGTGGAATAACGATATTTTTAAAATGATTACATCGATTGTTTTTTATGATTATTTAATAAAAAATAGTCGCCAAATTTATCGATCAAGGATACAGAAAAAATTTATTTATTTGGGCAAAAGATGGGAAGACAAGAAATACTGCATACCATTAGGCACTACAATAAAAATTAACCTGGTTTCATTACTTGGATTTATTATCAAATCCTTCTCAATATTTTTTGTTTCGACTTAAAAACCCGAGCAACGCTGGGTAATTTCAGCTAGTAATTATTTTTGTTTTTCCCTGATAATATTTAAACAAATGTCATCTAACGCGACATCTTTCAGAAATCTGCCATCATAATGCATATGCACCTAATTTGAAGATTTTTCATACCTTATAATTAAGTTATAGTCATAAATAAAAAAATAGCTTCTTAATAAAAGGCGGCAACATTTTCCCAGGTATTAGAGAGACAAGATCAGAGCTGCCGTTTGCCGGAGCCTCTCTACAGGGACAGCGTGATTGGGTATGTTAAGCGTATGGGCACCAGAAAAGAAAGAGCCCTGAATATTGGATTTGATCCGTTCCCTCATTGTCTTCCATAACTGACACACAGATATCAATACTTCCACCTTAAAGAGGTAAATTAAATAGTACTTTGATCTGGAAATGATATTTACATACAAGTGAGCACATGCAATGTGCTTAAAAGATTTGGAACATTACAAAGATGATTCACAAAGGAGGGCACAAAACGATCAGCGTCGGTTATCTTCACTGGCGTAACTAGCGTTCAGTAGGCCCATGTGCAAATTCAGAAAGCGGACTCTTAACGCTTTCATATTTTAATTATACTCTCTCCCTCGCCATCCCCCTCTCCCACCCCCTCCCCTTCCTCTCTCTACCTCACTCTCCTCCCTCTACCTCACTCTCTCCCCTCCCTTTCTCTCTCTCTCTATCTCACTCTGTCTCCTCTCTCTTCCACTCTCTACCTCACTCTCTCTCTCTCTTCCTCTCTCTCCCTTCCACTCTCTAAATAAAGACATTTTTCTTTTCTTTCTTTCTACCTCACTCTCTCTCCCTTCCTCTCTACCTCAGTCTCTCTCTCCTCTCCCTTCCTCTCTATCTCCCTTCCTCTATCTATAACACTCTTTCCCTCCCTTCTTTTCCCTTATCTCAATTCAATTCAATGTAGGGCAGAATTCACACAAATGCAACTCGCAAAGAGCAACATGTTGCTTGCGATATGCAATATCAGTTGCTTTTGAAAATAACACGTGCATAAATGCGACATTCAAAGCAAAGCAATGCGATATCGCTCTTCTGTGCATGCACTGCGTTATGTTGCAATGCGATATTCGTGTACTGCTTCTTGTTGCTCAGTTGCTAGTTTGAATCCGATGGGGAAGGATGAGCAGTGCCGACAAATAATGAAGAATCAAACATTATTTTTGTTAAAATAGTTCAAAAACATCCATTTGTATACGATTATTCGAAAGTATCATTTAAATAGGGCTGTGGTAAACAAGGCATGGGAAGAAATTGCGACGAAAGTCAAATTATTCTGGTAAGAACTTTAATTAATTATTATTATAACCATTACTTAGACAATAAGTAGGGAAATGACCAATTCTGAAAGTGTTATAAACCTTTGGAAAATTAGTCACTTTTACAAAAATTCTAATTATTTATTACTTTCTCCATATACGAAGTATAGAGAAATTGTTTTCATGAAAAAAAAACAAATTCGAGATTCCAACGGAAATACATGTTTTCAGGTCCCCTGAACCGGTTTTGACTATTTCTCGATGATGTGTGTGTGTCTCTGACCGGAATTTTGTGGGTGCTCTAACTCAAAAACTATGAATCAAATCAACGCGAAATTTTATATTTGACATTGCTGTTAAAGGGAAAAGAACTGATTAGTTTTTGGTAATAATCGGTCAAACGAAAGTGGGTGTTTACTCCATGTAAGAAGTATAAAGAATTGTTTTTATTTGCTTTAATATTTGATAAATGCAAAAAAGATATTGGAATAAAAGTTGTAGGAAATTTCATTTCCTACAACATTTGTTTGAAACATTTTCCCATATAATGTTGCTGAAGAGATATTTTAAAAACTAAATTTTTTAGTTGCCACAACCACACCGCCTACCGCCGACTATTGTAAACATGTTATGCTCCTTTTATTTTCTTATTTGTTGGAGTTTCGAGGCTATATCCAATATCAGAAGGCTACGGTTTACGTTTATTTCTGTTCTTTGTAAAGTCTTTAAATTTTTCTGATAGTTCCTTAAAATATTTATTATCACTTAACCTATTTAGAATTTTGAGAAAGATTACAAGTATGGAGAAAGTCATGTGGAGGCCACACCAGATTTTTACTTTCTCCATATACGAAGCATAGAGAAAATATTTTTTTCATGACAAAATAAAAGAACGCAACCGTAAGCATTAGAGCTACTTAACTAAAACGAGGTACGTTTTAGATAATTCTCGATTATTTGATTGGTTACAGCTGATTAGAAAATGGAGGGGTAAAATTCAATTTAAAGTTTCCCTGGTAACTTTTACAATTTATCGTTTTGCAGTATTTAATGGTTAAAATTACGCAAATTAGTTTTGTTTTTTCAATCTTTTTACTTTCTCCATATACGAAGTATAGAGAAAGTATTGTTTTCATCAAAAAAATCGAATTCGACATTTCAACGGAAATACATGTTTTAAGGTCTCCTGAACACGTTTTGACTATTTTCTCGATGTTGTCTGTGGGTGTCTGTGACCGGGAATTAGTGGGTACACAACTCAACAACTATTAATCAGATCAACGCAAAATTTTATATTTGGCATTTTTGGTAAAGGGAAAAAAACTGATTAGTTCTTGGTAAAAATCGGTCAACCGGAAGTGGGTCCTTACTCGTGTCACTTATCCATTCTCTTTTTAATATTTGCTTTAATATTCGATAAATGTAAAAACGTACTGGAATAAAAGGTGTAGGAAATTTAATTTCCTACAAAATTAGTTCGAAACATTTTTCCATATAATGCATTAAGTGAAATTTTTAAAACTAATTTTATACCCCCACGCCATCTACCGGCATATCAGAGGGGACTCATAAAGGCTTTAGAAAAAATACAGCGGCGAGCAGCTAGATTCGTGAAAAAGAATTACGATAAAAAACAGAGCGTTACGTTACTCATTGAAGAGTTGAGTCGGCCATCGTTGAAAGATCGTAGATTACAGGCGAGACTTAAACTTCTAGATAAATATAGGTCGGAGATATTCGTAAATGAAATGAAGGATATTATTCGACAACCAACGTATATCGGACGGAGAGATAATGAGGACAAGATTCCCGAAATAGATAGTAGGACAGGGAGGTATAAGTCATTTTTCCCTAGGACAATACGTGACCACAATAGATAACAGTGAATAATAATTAGTTAGGAGCTTGGTGCGCGGCACCCCCTGCCATCCACCGTCAAGGTGACTTGCAGGGTAATATGTAGATGTAGATGTAATACACCTCCCTTGTAAATCCACATATTAATTGATCTTAGTCATGAGAGGCTAATGTATCTTTATACATAGTACATTCAGTATCAATTTTACTCTTAAGATTAATATTTATGTCTCCAATTACTAACAATTCTTTTCCATCAAATATATGAATAAGACCGTCAATTTCCGTAATAAACTCACTTCTACTTGAATTTGGTGGTCTATAAACACCCAATATCACTAATGAATAATTATTTCTTATTATAGTTCCTATTTTTTATTCAAAGTGCATACTTTCATAACCAAAAGGCATAAACTCAATATCATTCTTAACATACATAATTACACCTCCTCTTTTTATATTTCTTTAGCTAAAGTACATTTTATACCCCGTTAAATCATAAAGATTTATCTCAGCTTCATTCATATTAACCTCTGTTAATATCACTGCTGCCACTTCAGTTTTATTAGTTAACTGATAATTTATGACCTAAAACTCATCCCAGTTTTTTTTTATTGATCTAATTTTAATATAAATTAGAAAGTTAGATTTATTTCCTTTATTTATACAGTCATTCACTGACTCAGAACTTAAGCATTTCCTCTTTTCTAATTTAAAAACATCTTTAATGTCCTTCATGTTCTTGTATGAAATTATTTACACAGCTATATGCATTGCACTGACCAATAAATCCTAAACTTGGGACTAGTTAATTTTGGCCAAGTCTGTTTCTGCTACCTTAATTGCATGGCAATTTTCGCCCTTCTTTGCCCAAATTGCCCTATTTTTATACCAAACAAATTTATAATTGTGTTCCCTCCCTTTCTCTTTTGCTTTAAACAGGAGTTTTTCATTAAAATTTGTTAAACTCTCATTAATAAAAACATTGCCTAGACTATGCTTCATTCTAAATTCAGCGTTTTGTAAAACAGCTCTTTTTTCTATCCATTTTTCTTCAGTTCTTTTCCTTTCAATTTAAGAATTACTTTAATCGGTTTGCCTTCGCTTTTTGGTTTCACAATAAATGCGTCATCAATAGATTCACCATCGAAATTTTCGACCATCAATTCACTGCCTAGATTAACCACTACGTCTTTGACAGGCATGTTTACCGAAGCGTTACCAATGAGACCCACAACCTCGATGGTGCTCTCAAGCTCTCTCTGCTCAAGGTTACCTGTTCAATTGTTTATAGTTTTAGCGGTACACATTACCCGTTCTATTGTTTATACTCCTGTCGGTATGATTTATCCGTTTAAATGTTTATTCTACTGGCAGTACAATTTACCCATACAATTGTTTATAGTTATAGTGGTACGCATTACCTGTTCAATTGTTTATACTAATGGCGGTGATTTTTAACCGTCCAATTGTTTCTACAACTGTCGGTACACATTATCTATTCAAATGTTTATAATAATAGCGGAGCTTTTTACCTGTTCAATTGTTTATACTAGTAATTGTATATACAATCGGTGGTACACATAACCTGTTCAATTGCTTATTGCTGATTTTCTGTCAGGCTTATATTTCCTGGGTTATAAATTTTTAAACATAATAATTAACCTTTATATGTATTAGTATTTAGTAGCATATTATTGAATTTTAACCATAAGAACTATCAGTTACCATGGTAACTGGATTGAAGCTATGGGCATTGTGATTTTACCTTTGGGGATAATGGAACAGTGAGAAATAGAGAACATTTTAAAATTTATGCATAATAAAGAAATTAATTAACATTTAATGACATTAAGAACAAACTAAATTAATGACGGAAACTAATATTTTGAAGACAAAAATACATTCATTCAAAGTTGGGGAAGAAAAATCAAACCGATTTAAATATCCATTCTCTTATCATAGTAAATATAAGGGAGTTTGTGACGAGAGGAAAACAGAATCACAAATTTTATCAATTCCACAAATAAATAAGAATTTAGTAATTGTGATTAAATATGCGAAATGTGGAATAAAATAATAGAATGTAGAGTAATAGATGCAACGGCAGGCGAAACTTCATATTACTAATTTATTTTTCCCCCACGCAACGCCCTCTTAGCAGAGAGCAATGGGGCGTCCATAGAGAGAGGAGAAATAGACCTTCGTCACGAATCGAGACAGGTAAGAGAGAGAGAGATGGAAGGGGGCGTCGGGGGCGACCCTCCGATTCGGTCGTGCGTCGCCGTATTGCGAGGCCACGCTCTACGGAGAAAGTCCCCGAGAGAGAGAGGCCATCCGCCGATTTAATAAATCATCTTTTTTTAAGGACCAAAACGAAGCGAGGCGCGTCTCGCCCGAGGCACTGAGGCATATCCAACAATCCTACGACGGACTTAAGGAAAAAACTAAAATCTGAGATTCATGCAATGAATGCAGGATAATTCTGGAATCGTGTGCACAGCATTAACAATTCGCTTGCTGCTACGGAGACTGACACCTCTCGAGCCCACTCTGAGGCGCTCAGTTCGCAGCCCAAGGGATTCTATTCGTTTTAGGATTGAATAATCATTCCTACATTTAAAGCCACATCCCTTCTCTCCTCTCCTCCTCTCTCTCTCTTTTCTCCCACTCCTCCCTCTCTCTCCCCCTCCCTCTCTCTCCCCCTCCTTCCTCTCTCTCCCTCCTCCCTCTCTCTCCCTCTCCTCCCCCTCTCTCTCCCCATCCTCCCTCTCTCTCCCCATCCTCCCTCTCTCTCTCTCCCTCCTCCCTCTCTCTCTCTCCCTCCTCCCTCTCTCTCTCTCCCTCCTCCCTCTCTCTCTCCCTCCTCCCTCTCTCTCTCACCCCCCTCCCTCTCTCTCTCCCTCCTCCCTCTTTCTCCCCCTCCTCCTCTCTCCCCGCTCCTCAGTCAGTCATTGTGCCTCCTAGGAGATGGGCATCATTAGCTAAGCGCTTTCTCCCCCCTCCTACCCTCACGCAGCAACTACCATCCTTCGCCCGTCATGGCCACCAAAGCAGCCCTTCTTGAGCAAAACACCTTACTTAGGCCCGGTTGCATAAAGATTACGTTATGGAACCGATAAGTATGAGATCCATAAATTTATGGAACTCATAACTCAAGTCGGGTTTCTAGACGCTTTTCTCTCCATAGCTTATGTCTCAATAGTAATTGGTCCAATAACGTGCTTCTCGTATAGCCGCTAGATGGTGACACACGTCATAAAGCAGAAAATGAATTGATTTGGGAATATCGATCGTCACTTTTTTCGTTGTTTACTAAACGTGATGCACCGTGATTGTGAAAATCTGTAGAATCTCCGAGAAAAATCTCTCGACTAGTTATAGAACCTTTGGAAATATCTGTACAAGGCATATTTGAATGCTAAATTCTGTTTCAGCTATTCATATTCAAGGAATACTAGAAATAGTAATTCTATTTTTTAAACTAAATGATAACATATAAAAATTTTTGGAAATAGTAAAAATTTATTGATGCAAACCAAAGGAGCTATATAAGGAGTACATAATTGTAATTAGACTCCCCGTTGAGGTATTTGTTATTATTAATCAAATGAAATATTTAAGGAAAATAAATATTTAATCAGTGGTGTCTTCATATGAACACGATGTTTAATAAAGTTTAAATAACCACTTCATTTTCTTTCATAAAATTTAATTTGAATAAATCATAATAGGGAAATGTTATAAACAATGTGACGTTTTTAAATCGAACATATACAAAATCTTGGACGAAATATAAAGGAAAAGATCTAAGCACGTATAGCATTAAATGGAAATATGGTAATGCTCGAAAAATGTTGAATATTTCTCCATCCGATGAAGAAGACAATGATGAAGGCAAGTCCATGCTGTAAAACGTATGTAAGTCAACAGTAAAAGCAGTAACTATTAATAGGTTTTACTGTTTATGATTTCGTGTGTAGTTTACATACATAACCTCGACATCTTGCTATGCAGATTTAATTTAGTAATAATAGGCCACACACATAGTTTTGTTAGCCAGGCACTAGTGGGTACTAGATACAACATTACGTAATAAACACAATAGCGCAAAAATTTATATACCAATAACCTAAAAGCAATAACTTTGCAAGAAATAGAAAACCGAACAAAACGTAACCTTATAGAAATTATATGAAACAAACGGCAAAATAAATAAATAACAATAATTTATAAAGTCGACATTAAAATAAACTAACCAATTAACTAAAACAAACGTAATTGATAATAAAGGAAATAACACACTAATGTATATAATCACATGCCTGCTATTTCAGCATAGTATATCTCAAGTTGTATGATTCTAACCTAGACAAAATCCTGCTATTGATTGTAATGTTGTAATTACACTGTTTCCGTTATTATGAACACTGTATAAACAATATTACAAGTAACAAAACACTAGGAAGGCCTGTCATTTCATAAAACATCCGCAATCTTAGATTTCTGTGGAACTCATAACCTTTTAACCGTACGCTTACGTAGCGATAAGTAATGGAAAGCCTTATGGAACCTATAACTGCTATTGAACGTTTCAGAAACGGTTTGTAAGAATTTTTCGTAACTTATTGACTACATAGGCCTATCGATTCCATAACTCGCGTTCAAGAAACCGGGCATTATTGCTGAGAATAAGTCCATTTCAGACAAATTAGCTGAAGTTTTATCTAAAATGGATTGTTTCAGCACAGATCTAGCCGAAGCTAAACAATTATCCGGTCCCCAACGTACTGAGAGTCTCACTAAGCTGGAAACGGAATTTAAAAGTTTTCGCGAACAGCTTATGAAGGAGATTTCGTCCGTGAAATCTAAAGTCAGCCAGATAGAGGATCGCATTATAAACGTTGACGAGAGGCTCGACGACCTGGAGCAATACAGCCGCCGATCATTCATGGGAGCCCCGAAAAGGATGGAGAAAACGGACTGGCAGTCGTCGGTGATTTTCTAAAGTCCACCTTAAAAGTAAGTGTCAGTCCGTTCCCGTATCGGGAAGAAGAACTTTTACAGGCTTCGTCTCGTGATTGTGAGGTTCATCAGTTATCAAGATAGGGATTGCGTATGGCGAAATAAAAAATCGCTAAAAAGCTCCGGTTTCATCATCACCGAGTCTCTCACCACCACCAAACTCAAGCTCCTCATCGAACCAAAAAAACTAGCTGGCTTCGGTAATGTGTGGACGCAAGATGGCAAAGTAGTCATACTGCGGCAAAACGGCGTCCGCGCATTTATATCTCACCTGAGAGAGCTGCATGCACTCCAACTTACATCAACCGCACCAGGGAAACCCTCAATTATGTAGGAGGATGGCTTTCTGTGATTAGCGTGCATTTGAGCGTTCTCGCTACTTTTGCTTCAAGTCCTTCGTTAAAGAGATATCCTGCCGGTGCCTACTCCTTAAATCGACCTCGGCCTGCCATCCCCGTTCCCGTGACGCCTACCATCCCCGTTCCCGTGACTCCTGCCTTCTCTGTGCCCGTGACGCTTGCCATCCCCGTTCCCGTGCCGCATCCCTTTCCTGCGACGTCTGCCATCCCCGTTCCCGTCTAGCCTGCCATCCCCTCCCCATAGTGTCCCCCACGTCGCAAGTTTTCAGTGTAATCCCCTCTCCCTAATGATTATTCCCAAGTGGTTCCGGTGCATAAAATTTCTCCTTTTTCGGTCTCTCTCGTAGTATTTTGTGCTGCGTTTATTTTAGTGTTTCCCACTGTTTTAGTGCTCCTTTTCCCCTGTGTAGAAATAGCCCTTAGTGTTGGTGCAACCCCTATTTAGTGGTTTTCAGTGTTTCGCGGTTCTGTGCTTTTCTCATTAAATCCGTGACTTAGTTCCACCTTCAGTGCTTCTCTATTCCCGCCAATCTAGTTTAAAGTGCAATCCCCTTACTCAATCGTAGCGTCCATTTCCAGTGCAGTGCTCTTTATCCGATTAGTTTCGTCGTGTTTAACTCCTACCAAGTGCTCCCCTCGACAGCTTCATTCCATCTCTGCCTCTATTTTGTTCTACCTGCGCTGCTTTAGTGTGGTGTCTCATTTATTATTTCTTAATAATTAATTGGTATTTCTATTATTGTTACTATGTCATTAGCATATACTGTAGCATTACTTCTCCTCTGTGTGTGCTTTTTCCTGTTTGCATTAATCACCTTATCGTAGCCCTTCTCAACCACTTCTTTACCTGAATCATCCAATGCACTTTGCTGCCTAGATTACACTGTAAAATGTTTGTCATTGAGCTTTCCACCGAAACTTCTCCTCAGCCTAATTCTACTCTTAACCCAAATGCACCAGCCTTCCTCCCGTCACACCACAGGTGGCCATACCCAAACCCGAATGCCCCTGAATTTTTCCCACAGGTCAGACCAACCATCCACAGACGAACTCATTATCACACTGACATAAGGATGGCTTCCGGGTTGCTGCCGTGTAGATCCATTTCGCTGGACAATATTTCGCCGACGTTCCAGTCGGCTTCTTCTTCGGACCTAAGGAAGCCGACTGGAACGCCGGCGAAATGTTGTCCAGCGAAATGGATCTACACGGCAGCAACCCGGAAACCACCCTTATGTCAACATCACGCCGTGGAAGCCTTCGAACCAACTCATTATCACACTCATCTTACCACCAACCGTCCGCCCCCGCCCCATAATGGCATTCCCCTACCCATCCCCGTCTCAACACATTCTCTTCTTGCAAAAGAACTTAAACCTTTTCCTCGATCCTTTCAACTTATCTATCTTAACGCCCAAAGTCTTGCCTCCCCCTTTCGACAAACTGCGCTCACTACTCCCGCCCATCGATCTACATGCTATTACCATTTTCGAGACGTGGCTGAAACCCACTATCTCGAGCTCCTCTGTAGAAATACCCGGCTATAACTTGTTTCGTAATGATAGGGTAGGGAAAGGAGGAGGGGGAGTAGGAATCTACATCCGTAAAGACCTTGCTTGCAAAGTAATCGCCACCAGCTACGTACAATACACCCGCAGACCTGAATATCTCTTCCTTTGAAGTAGTCGTCAATTTAAAAAAAATTCTGTTAGGAATCGTTTATCGCCCTCCAAAAATTGGTTATCTATCTGAAATTGACGAGACCATCGCCAACTTAAGACACGATTATGAACACATAATCATATCTGGCGACTTTAATGCCAATTTCGCCTCAAGCTTCTCCGATGCAGTCTTTTTTAAAAACTCTTTGACATCGCACAACCTCAGTATACTACCATTAAAACCAACAAATAACAACAATACTCTTCCACTTGGATTGATACATTAGTTACCGCTAACCCAGATAAAGTCTGCACCCATGGTCAACTACCTGCCCCGGGAATTTCATCCCATGACTTAACTTTTCTAGCCTACTCCCTAAACCCTCCAAAACTGAAGCAGAAATTCATCTCTCAACGAAATTTTAAAAACCTTGATTATGATAGTCTAACTACCGAAGCGGCGCGTCTTCCGTGGCACACGATTGAATATGCTGACGACATAGACGCGCGCCCATCAACACCACACGTGTCTCTAAACCTCGCGCCCCGTGGATAACGGCCGACTTAAAACTATTGATGGCACGAAGCGATTCAATTTTCCGTCTCTTCAAATCAAATAAATGCCCAAATACGTTCAATGCCTACATCTACATCTACATTATACCCTGCAAGTCACCTTTTTGGTGGATGTCAGGGGGTGCAGTGCACCAAGGGTCCATAGTTTTCCTACGTTATCTTTTTCTATTATGCTCTTTTATCGTCCTAGGGAAAAACGATCCTCTATATCGCTCCGTTCTACAGTCGATTTCGCGAATCTTATCCTCACTGTCCTGCCTTCCTAGATACGTCGGGCTTCTGATAAGTCCTACTACCTCATTCGCTAGTCCCTCCGACATAAATTTTTCCAGTAGTTTATTCTAGCCTGCAGCCTACGTTCCTCTAACGATGTCCATTTCTGATTTTCTATTAATGATGTTACGCTTTGTTTACTATCGTAATTCCTCTTTACAAATCTAGCTGCCCTGCGCTGAACCTTTTCTATCTCGTTAGTGAGTCCCTTTTCGTAAGGATTCCACACAGCTGAAATATATTCGACCTGCGGTCGAACCAAGGATAAATAACATAATTCATTCACTTTTTCGGAGCTATTTCGTACTAATCTCCCTATAAAGGCCAGCTTTTTGTTAGCGGCACCTATCAATCGGCGAATGTGGGTGTCCCACGAGAGATCACGATGGATCGTGACTCCGAGGTATTTAATCGAGTCTGAAACTGGAATCTCTACTCCGTCCAACGAATAATTATTATTCAACGAGATACTCTTGGTTCTCCAGAAGTTGATGACGCAGCTTTTCTTTTGGTTTATCTCTAACTGCCATTCCTTACACCATGCATAAATAGCTTCTAGGTCATTTTGGAGATACTGGTGGTCTTCCGGATTGCTTATTTCTCTATAGATGACGGTGTCGTCCGCGAAAAGCCTAATTTTACTTTTGACTACTGAGCTGATATCGCTTATAAAAATTAGAAATAATAACGGACCAATTACACTACCCTGTGGAACGCCAGAGACAACCTCCACTAAGTTCTAAGATTTCCCATCTATAACAACCATCTGCTTCCTGTGATTTAAAAATTCACGGATCCAACTAACGATTTTAGAATTAACGCCTAAGGTTTCTAATTTCGTTATTAACTTCCTGTTACCTTATCAAAGGCTTTCCTAAAATCTAAGAAGATGGCATCGACCTGCATATTCTTTTCTCCGCTTCTCAGTAAACAATTAACAAAAAGACCGAGCTGAGTATCACATGACCTACCTTTCCTGAAGCCGTGTTGACAATCATCTAACAATAAATTACTATCAAGAAATCGCATTATGTTGCTAATGAGTATATGCTCGAGACTCTTACACGATATCAAAGTTAAAGAAATCGGTCTGTAATTTTCTGGGTTCACCTTGTCGCCGCCCTTATGAATTGGGGTAACGTGCGCTAACCTCCAGTCGCTAGGGACCTCTGCGCGAGAAATGGATTTCTCGAAGATTATCAGAAGAAAAGGTGCTATTTCTTCAGCTAATTCTTTTAAAACGCGAGCAGGAATTTCTTCGGGGCCAGTGGCTTTGTTATGTCTGATGGAACTCAATTGCTTTGCTATTCCCACCTCAGAAAATACTATATCGTCCATCAGGTCCCCCCTTATTGCGGGTGCATAATGTACGCAATGGTCGCTGACGGCTGTGAATGCTTTTACAAAATGACCGTTTAACAGGTTGGCTTTCTCTACGCTATCATGAATAACGGCACCCGAGTCATTACGCAGGGAAGGTATTGTAGGGCCTCTACCTTGGACCTATCTCACATAGGACCAAAACGCTTTAGGGTCCTCCTTCAAATAATTATTTAATACCTTATTCCGGAAGTTAGTAAAAGCCTCGCGCATAGTAGTTCTCGCTTTAGCGCGGGATTCCTTATACGTCTTAACTTTAGTTGCTCTATATTCATCGGATGATGTAGACGGCATATTTTTTATTTTCGCGTGGCTTATTCTCTGACGCCTAAGCGCACTCCTAACTTCCTTATTGTACCAACGTGGCTCTTTATTATCGACCTTCAATTTAATTGGAATGTACTTATCGATGCTCTCTAGCATTATATCCTTGAATAGTTTCCATGACGACTCAGCACCTGATCGATCGGTCATATCACGGAAGCCAGGTAGTATTTCTCGTAGGCGCGACCTGAAGCTTGAAAAGTTTGCCTTAGCAAATATATAAAACTTTCTTTGAGGCTTAGGGTGCCTATCGATTTTCAACTTACACTCTGCATATACGGCCTGATGATCACTTATCCCATCTTCAATGGTGACTTTGTTTATTCTTTCTGGGACGTTAGTTGCTAATAAATCTAATATGGTTCCCGATCGCGTTGGCTTTCTGACTAATTGAAGGAGAGAGTGCTCGCAGAATGTTTCGATTAATGCCTCACAGGATTCGCGTTCTTTACCTCTAGATTCGAAACATAGATTTTCCCAATCAATTGAATGTAAGTTAAAGTCACCACCGACTATAACGATACCATCTTGATTTATCAGTCTAAGCTTTGATAATTGTTTCTCGAGACTTAAAATACAATCTACACCAGCGTTAGGTGTCCTGTAAAACGAGCATATGAACAGCTTTTTGGAGCCATCTTTACCTATGCGGCACCAAGCACTCTCGATATCCTCGTCACTTATCGGAATCTCACTGCTATCGTACTTATCGCTAACCGCTATGAAAACTCCCCCGCCCGATCTATACGATAGTCTCTAGGAAATATCTCCTGACTCTGAATCTCATTCGTTAACCAACTTTCTGTGCCTATCACGACGTCGGCATGCAGACTGCGAATAATATGCTCGAACTCAGCAATTTTCCTACGGATGCTGCGACAGTTCAGTACGATGATCTTTAATTTCTCACTATCACATCGCATACTAATCTCACCCTTGACTTTCTCTTCCACTCTAAAACTACATGCGCTCCCACCACAATCACTCCCACGACTGTATGGCGTCGCATCAAAATTGGAATTGCGACCCGTCGCGCCCTTTACGGAACATTCTATCAATGACCTATCGCGAAATTGGTGCTGCATGTTACGCTCGGTGTATATTCTATCATTAGATAATCTTTCGGGATTCTTATTTTCTACAAATGAATCGATTATCCCCTGACCCAAAACTGACCTACACCCTGCCCTACTCTCTAGCCTAAAAAATCCCTACTGTGCTCGAGAATCCTACTCGCTACTCTCTGAGCCGATTCGGGCGTGTAGTGAACACCAGAGTGATCCAGTGGTGCCCTGCACGATTCGATATTCGGTCGTAGGTCGACGAAGTCCACTCCCAAGTCCCGACAGAAATTCCACAGCCTTCGGTTCAGACCTTCAACTCTACTCCAAACCTCAGAACCGCGGTCAATCCTAGGGACTATACTGCAGACAGTAAGCCGCACATCGGAACCCGACTCCTCTCGGACACGAGCAACCTCAGAGGCAAAGTCCTTAAAAGAACTTAAAATCTCCTCGGACCCTCGCTTCGAGGCGTCGTTAGTCCCAACATGGGCCACCACCCGCAGCCGAGAGAAACCTGTCGCCACTACCGCTTCTCTCACCGTGTTGGTCACTTGCGGCACCGTGCCTCCTGATATACATCTGGAGAAGACCCACTCTTCAACTCCCTCCCGGCGGGCACTGGATAACAGGGGTGCCATTACACGCCGAACGTTAGAGCTACCTAACACTAACAACCCTCCCTTCCCAACCCGACTCCCCTTGGGCCCGGCCTCCATCGAAGAGACGGGAGTGGGTACGGGCGCAATGGCCGTGGAGTCGTCCTCCGACAACACCTCGAACCAATTACTGACAGGAAGAGAGTCCGCCGAAGCATTCCCAACTCCCTGCCTCCGCAGCACCACCCCACGATCTCCCCGAGTGGACACCACTCTCCACTCATCGGATTTCCCAGCCCGAGGACCCTCAGCCCGCGGCAAGGAGACAGAGTCAACCCCGATCACTCTACCGGCTGCCGCACCCAGGCGAACCCGGGCCGCCAATTTGGCGCGGCGAGCTTTCAGGGATGACCCCGCACCCCCCACACGAACCAAGGCTGCCTCGGACCTTTCCACCCTCTGAAGGAGGTCCGCAACCACCCTCTCCAGCTCCGTGATTCGAGCCCTCATGGCCTCGCAACCAGCGGCGCACAAGAAGGAGGAAACGGGAGTCCTCGGTGAAGCCATCCTAAACTTACCTAATTTATATACTAACGCAAAAGAGTTACAATATAAAAACAAAAGCTGAAATGGGATAAGGCTAAAGAATTTGGTCTGTTTTAAAGCGGGGGCGCTCTTCGTGTAGCGTACGAGAAAGGGTCACACGCAGGTATAAAGTGAAAGGCGTAAACAACACAAACAAGGTTAGATCACGCACAGGAGATGATAGTACACAACAACGAAAAATATAAATACTATGGAGCGTAAAACTAAAACAACCTTACAAATGTAACGAGAATATGCTAATACACAATAACTACTATGATATAAATATTATTTTCTAAAAGGGAGAATGAAATTTATAACAAGAAACTACGAGGCTTAAAAGTTAACTATTACGGTAGAGAAAAATAAAAACTATAACGTGGATGTTTTAACAAAACTAATTACATAACTTAAACGAGTGTTAAATAAAATTACCGAAGGATAACAATAGAATAAAGTAAATTGTTAGTTCTACTTAACACTACAGCTACTCTAATGCTACAGCTACTCTAGTCGCTCGAGGCTACGTAGGAGCTCGCAGGAGCAAGTGAAAGGCACGTCCGTTCACTTCAACAGCCAGGTAAAGACAATACAAACTATTAGAAACAAAACCAAGCAGCTGATTAGAAATGCCAAAATAAAATTTGCTTATTCTACATCAGGCTCCAATGTAACAACATCTGCCCTATGGAACAACCTGCGAAACCTCGGTATTGGTAAGCACAAGGATTCTTCCTTACCACCACACATATCACTAGATTCCCTTAATAAGAGATTCTCGACTAACCCAACAACAATCGACACCGAACTAAAACGCAAAGTCATTAGTAGTCTTACGGTAAAAGCGAACGAGTCTTCCGGTTCTCCACAATTCCACTTTAAAGCTGTTTCGCAATTTAAAGTACTTTCAGTAATACGCAGAATCAAAACTAAAGCCCAGGGTGCTGATGGTATTCCTATCATGATCATAAACAAATTAATACATCTAATACTCCCAGTGCACACTAACATTTTCAACCACTCCTTATTACAGGGAAAATTCCCATCGAAATGGAAACGCACGTTAGTCCGCCCAATCCCTAAGAAATCTCTCTCCGCAAACAATGACTATCGGTCGATTAGCTTCCTTGCCACTTTATCAAAAGCTGTTGAGCGACTTGCGCGTGAACAAGTAACAGATTTTCTCATCGCAAATAATCTACTCGACTCCCATCAATCTGGCTTTCGGAAGTCACATAGCACCACCACCGCGGTAATTAAAATCACCGATGATATACGCAGACACATGGATGACAGAAAGCTTACAGTACTAGTGTTGCTTGACTTTAGCAAAGCGTTCGACTGAGTAGACAAAGACATACTCAGCAAAACTCCGCTGCATGCGATTCCCTTCACCTTCAATACATTGGTTCTCCTCGTACCTTAGCGACCGTTTCCAAAAAGTAATCTCCAACGACTCCTCGTCTTCATGGCTTAATGTTAACCAAGGCGTTCCGCAGGGCTCAATTTTAGGTCCTCTACTGTTCTCTTTATTCATAAATGATTGTTCTCAATACTTAACTTACTCCAAGCATCATTTGTACGCCGATGATCTCCAAATCTACTTAGACACAAAACCCAATAACTTATCTCTTTCCAATGCCAACATAAATCATGACTTGGCTCAACTTCAAGAATGGAGTTACGATCATCTTCTCAACATAAACCCCTTGAAATCTCAGGCCATTTTAATCGGTTATTCAAAACTACTGGCTTCTATAAACCTTGCGGTATCAGTTCCTGTCTTTGAATGGCTCAGTTGTTCACTATTGCAAAATCATAAAACATCTCGGCATTCTAATTAATGAAACGCTTACCTGGAATAATCACGTAATAAAAGTCTGCAAGACGGTAAACTCCTCCTTACACACTCTAAGGCCTCTCGTTAACATTCTTCCCTCGTCACTAAAAATACAGCTAGTGACCTCCCTAATTTTTCCTCACTTCGATTATTGTGATGTTGTATACCAGGACTTATCAAAGGAACTCGCCATTAAGCTACAACGTTCTCATAACGCCTGCATCAGATTCATATTTAATCTTAAAAAATCTGACCATGTCTCAGAATACTTCCGTCGACTCTCCTGGCTAAAACTTGATTCCCGAAGAAACCTTCACCTCCTCTCCCTGTTGTATCAAGTACTTAATAATCACATCCCTTGTTATCTTTCTTCTCAGTTCGCCGCCATTAATCCAGTTCACCAATGCAATACCAGAGGATGCGATAAATTACTAACTCCACTTCATAGAACAGAAATTTACAACAAATCCTTTACCGTCACTGCTGGCAAACTCTGAAATGGCCTTCCGACGTTAATAAAAAACTCTCTATCTCTAGGCACTTTTAAACGCTAGCTTAGGCTCGAGAGTAGGGCAGGTTGTAGGTCAGTTTTGGGTAAAGAGATAATCGATGCGTTTGTAGAAAATAAGAATCTCGATAGATTATCTAATGATAGAATATACTCCGAGCGTGAGGTAAATGCACGTCATACGAGAGATAAGGATGAAGTTAATAGTAACATGCAGCACCAATTTCGCGATAGGTCATTGATAGAATGTTCCGTAAAGGGTGCGACGGGTCGCAATTCCAATTTTGATGCGACGCCATACAGTCGTGGGAGTGATTGTGGTGGGAGCGCATGTAGTTTTAGAGTGGAAGAGAAAGTCAAGGGTGAGATTAGTATGCGATGTGATAGTGAGAAATTAAAGATCATCGTACTGAACTGTCGCAGCATCCGTAGGAAAATTGCTGAGATCGAGCATATTATTCGCAGTCTGCACGCCGACGTCGTGATAGGCACAGAAAGTTGGTTAACGAATGAGATTGAGAGTCAGGAGATATTTCCTAGAGACTATCGTGTCTATAGAAAAGATCGGGCGTTTTCATAGCGGTTAGCGATAAGTACGATAGCAGTGAGATTCCGATAAGTGACGAGGATATCGAGAGTGTTTGGTGCCGCATAGGTAAAGATGGCTCCAAAAAGGTGTTCTTTTGCTCGTTTTACAGGACACCTAACGCTGCTGTAGATTGTATTTTAAATCTCGAGAAACAACTACAAAGCTTAGACTGATAAATCAATATGGAATCGTTATAGTCGGTGGTGACTTTAACTTACATTCAATTGATTGGGAAAACCTATGTTTCGAATCTAGAGGTAAAGAACGCGAATCCTGTGAGACATTAATCGAAACATTCTGCGAGCACTCTCTCCTTCAATTAGTCAGAAAGCCAACGCGATCGGAAAACATATTAATTTATTAGCAACTAACGTCCCAGAAAGAATAAACAAAGTCACCGTTGAAGAAGAGGCCCTACCATACCTTCCCTGTGTAAGGACTCCGGTGCCGTTATTCATGATAGCGTAGAGAAAGCCAACCTGTTAAACGGTCATTTTGTAAAAGCATTTACATCCGTCCGCGACCATTGCTCACTTTATGCACCCGCAATAAGGAGGGACCTGATGGACGATCTAGTATTTTCTGAGGTGGGAATAGCAAAGCAATTAAATTCCATCAGACATAACAAAGCCACTGGCCCCGAAGAAATTCCTGCTCGCGTTTTAAAAGAATTAGCTGAAGAAATAGCACCTTTTCTTCGGTTAATCTTCTAGAAATCCATTTCTCGCGCAGAGGTCCCTAACGACTGGAGATTATCGCACGTTACCCCAATTCATCAGGGCGGCGACAAGGAGAACCCAGAAAATTACAGGCCGATTTCCTTAACTTCGATATCTCACCCCCTCCCTTATATGGATTATATGGATTTTTTCTCTCTTTCTGAAATTATTGTTGTTTTTTTCCTTTTTCTCCTAACTATTTAGGATTTTTTTGTGGTTTTTTACACCTCACTTCTCTTCGTAGTTGTCTTCCGCAGTGGGAAATATTTTTGTGTGTTAAAATATAACTGATACACAGTTTTTTTTTCAAGCCACAAAACTAATAATATTCTTTGGTTATACTAGGTGATCTATTAACCAATATATAATTAACTTGTAATTTGTATATATTTTACTGTTATTTTTATGTAATTTAATTTCTTTTAATATGTAAATATTGTAATTACTTATATGACGAAAGGGTTAAATGTAAGAAGGGACTATATCGTCTAAATTTTACCCGAAATAAAGTCGTTTGTCTGTCTGTCTCCATCTCTCTCCCCCTCCTCCCTCTCTCTCCATTTCATCCCCTCCTCTCTCTCTCATCCCCTACTTTCTCTCTCTCGTCCCCTCCTCTCTCTCTCTCATCCCCTCCTCTCTCTCTCTCTCATCCCCTCCTATCGCTCTCTCTCATCCCCTCCTCTCTCTCTCTCTCATCCCCTCCTCTCTCTCTCATCCCCTCCTCTCTATCTCTCTCCCCCTCCTCTCCCTCCCCCTTCTCTCTCCCCTTCTCTCTCTCCCTCTCTCTCTCCCTCCTCCCTCTCTCCCTCCTCTCTCTCTCTCCCTCCCCCTCATCTCTATCTCCCTCCCCCTCCTCTCTATCTCCCTCACCCTATTCTCTATCTCCCTCCCCTCCTCTCTATCTCCCTCCCCCTACTCTCTATCTTCCTCCCCCTCCTCTCTCTCCCCCTCCTCTCTCTCCCTCCCCCTCCTCTCTCTCTCTCCCTCCCTCCCCCTCCTCTCTCTCTCCCTCCCCCTCCTCTCTCTCTCCCTCCCCCTCCTCTCTCTCTCCCTCCCCCTCCTCTCTCCCTCCCCCTCCTCTCTCTCTCCCTCCCCCTCCTCTCTCTCTCCCTCCCCCTCCTCTCTCTATTTCCCTCCCCCTCCTCTCTATCTCCTTCCCCCTCCTCTCTATCTCCCGCCCCCTCCTCTCTATCTCCCTCCCCCTCCTCTCTCTCCCTCCCCCTCCTTTCTCTCTCCCTCCCCCTCCTCTCTCTCTCTCCCTCGCCTTCGATGCTAAATTTGGAGCAAATAGTTCGCAATGTAAGTCATTGCATCAGACGGTAATTCGCATCCTTACGTGCTGTGGCATGTCCAATAATCCGTAATCTGTCACAAAAAAGCACACGGATGAGCGAATTCCGGATAACTATGCAACTACTCCGCTGCAAATGTTCACCAATCGTTTCTTGACACGAAGAGGAGGAAGCAAAACATTGGGTTTTCCCCTCAAAACCAAAACCGGCTCTTTCTTAAGCGAAGGTTGGTCTAAAAAAGGTATATAGCGTCTCTCTATAAATAAACGTGATAATCTATGAATATGACACCTGCGTGGACGACATATGAGCATTATGGGAACCTCCGAGACTATATGTGCCAATTATAAAGAAGTGTCTGTGTGATGTCATTTCTGAGGAACTTTACCACAAAGCGAGCATAATGTTTTCTCAGAGGAAAATAAACGTATACCGTGTTTAATTCTCCGATCATATCAATACCCTGTCCGCTACGACCCTATTGAAATATGAAATTTATGCGTTAAGAACGTACTATTTGGAATGATGTTTTGCACTACTAGTAGTTTCCTCGACTAAAAATCTATTGTCTTCAAAAAATAATCCTTTATATTATTTTCTAAAATCTTTTATTACGAAGGAGCTGTCGTCCCACCGGTCCAGCCCAATACGAGAAAATGAACCAAGAGATTTAGTTCCTAAAATAGTGAAATCAATATTTCTATAGAGTCAACGATACAAACATGTCTACCTTTTTACCGTAGCAATTAAGAAACAATAATACATGTGCTTCCGAGGTAAGCGCGGGGAAAACAAATCTTCCTGAATGGATCGGAAATGGTGTAATGGCAACGAGAAGAAAATCCTTCGACCGAAGAGAGGCGACGAAAGATTTATGCGGAACGATGACGCATGTTGAGACGAATCGCGAGCGCATGTCCCCCACGCTCCCCGCTCTCCTCGCAGTGCTCCAATCGAGATGAGTGAGGGAAATTCCCTCTTCGCACATGCTCATAGGAATTTCCCAAATTTTGAAATAGTTAACGAGACAAAAGACAACGCGAACGCCGTTCTGCTTACCGGTTGTCACATTGCGTCGGATGTGCTCCTAGAATACATATCGTCAAAATCACACTGAGCATCTTCGGCCTAAATAAGGAAACTTGGAATTTCGGTCTAACGTTGCCGAGCAGTAATTTAGTATCCAAACCTCCACACGTCACCGTGGCCAATCCTGTAATTTCATCTGAAAATCTACTTTTTCTTCGTCGTTCGTCGATATTTCGTTTGATCTTTTCGATGATCCACTGATAAAAGCCTTATGGTCGCCAGAAAAGTTCAATTAATTTAATTTGTACGCCAAAACTATTTCAAACGCGTGAAAATAAGAAAGTCCGAAAAAAACTATGCAAAGCAAAGACCGTCTGAATTTATAATTCCTTAATTTTAATACATTTGTATTATGAAATATAGCGTTACAGAATGCAAACATTCAATTTGCACTATCCGATAAAGTTCCAACACAACAAAGTCCACATCATATTTTCTCCAATAAACGAACATCCGAACCAAAAATTAATTACCATGTCTTATAGTGTCCAATAAACGACACAACATTTCCTATGGTCGCGTAACAACTCACTGCCTTATATGCGCAATTCAAGTAAAAACAGGAAGTCAAAACCAGGACTAATGCAGGCTAGTTTCCCAAAGTTGACGTCGCGAATTGATTACTTACATTGACAGGAAATGTTTCAGTATGTGTTAGTCATTCCAAGGAATTCTCATACCATAAATACCACTTGTAGTTCATAGTTTATAGATGATAGAGAAAATTGTAAAAAAATTAATAGAGCATTATCAGGTTTAAAATACTAAAAACAATCTCAAAATGTCTTTCTCACAATGTTTTGCAAATATTTTTTAAATGCGCTAATATGTATGGATCAACTGTCCATTGCTGAAGAGTAGTCGAGCGGAAAAGAAAATAACCCATTTGTTCACTCGTCTACAATCAAGCTGAGTTCGGTAAAAAACGTCTCCATGGCAACAATCCGATAAAATGCGATTTAAAACGCTGAAACGATGTTTTACTAGAAAATCAAGAAAATACGATCAATTATCAAAATTATGTGATAAGAATCTACATTCTTTTCCCATTAGAACAGTACAGACCTCGCTCCTATATCACAATTTTAAGATATTTAAAAGTATTGAAGAAAACATCTCTGCACGATGGATTTGAGATTTCCTATGTAAAACAGATAGGGTAAAAACGTTCCTGGAATCGAACCCGGAACTTCAGTCATCGCCAAATAAAATATAGCCCGGAAGTGGGCCCTGGCAGCACGAGCCTCATACTAAGTTTCATGAAAATCGGTCCATTGGTGCAAAAGTTGTTAGTAGGGGACACACACATACAGACAGGACCATTTCATAAGGCTATGTATCCTTTGGAAACCAGACTAAAAACAGCACTTTTGAACGGTAACTGAGCCACCTTCGATCATTACAATGACCATATACTATACAGCGAGTTTTCCGTCAATCAACTGGGGTGTATGTGAGGAGTACCGACTTATAGATGGATGTCAGCTGGAAAAGCGAGCGCAGAATAACATCGGTACTTCGAAGAAAGAGCGGAAAGAATTTCGTCTGCGATGTCCAGCGGAAGATTGATGGTAAAGAAGCGATAATTCAGGAATTGAGCGCTCCGAGTAAAAGGGCGTTATCCGTCCAATAAACAAGTTTTTCATCGATAAACTTCTACGACGCAAATCAAGAGTTCCTCTCCAACTCAATTTACGAACGATTTACGCTTCCAGATTATTTAATACGATGATCACAGAAGTGAAGCAAAGTGACGTGAAGCCCTTCACACATATCCCAACGTTGCCTCGATATGGTCGTTAGATCGACTTGAGAAAACACGGTTACCTGATAAATAGGTAATGTAAAGTCATATATTACATCAGGGATTAAAACCAGGAGTAAATATGTAAAAGTTTAGAAAAAAATGCAAATTTGATGATTTATGTATAGAATTCCATAGACTATATATTCTGCATCTCAAACTCACATCGGTGAGTGGACCGCATTAAGGGGACTTCTCAGAGCTCCTTCGTTGGTTTAGTTCTTCCAGATATCCTCCAGAAGGCGCAGCTGGAGCACGGCTTCAGTGACCCATTGAGGGATTTTAGGGAACCACTATACTATAATTAACGAGAGGTGGGATCTGGCCGTTTTGCCCTCCGGGTGGAGGGGATGCGCCGACAGCGAATCAGGTAGTCTCCCTCAGGCGGGTCCTATGTTGCCAAACCTCATGGAGCGTCCGAGCCTCTGCCTGGAGCTCAGTGTGCTGATAGCCTTTGCCTCTTACATTACCGTGTGCCTTTTCGCCTTTTGAGTTTTCACGTCTTTCGAGTTTTCTGGTATGTATTTTGAGTTTTCTCGACTCTCGAGTTTTCTCGTATTTTGAGTGTCGTCTTTTGCGTTTTAGTTCCAGGTTTTTTCACGTAGTGGAAATGTCTCCTCCATCACGCTCGAGAGGAAGACCGAGGAGCCGATCTGATGATCTGGAAGATCACCATTTAGGCATGGAGTAACCATCAGAAGTCAAGCTCGGGAGATGGTTTGGTCTGCGAGAGACTTTTTTGGGAGAGAAAATGCTCATATCACCGACACCGGTTCTCCTATTATCCCCTTCAATAAGGTTACCAAAAGGACATCAGCTGCACTTAATGTTAGCTCAAATACCGTGTGGAGAGTGTCGAAAGAAAAGAAAATGCCATCCAACGAACCAGGGCCATCTAATCTATCAACCCCGGGCAAGAAAAGGCTCCGAGATTCAAAGATCACCAACTTGGACTCGTTCAAGGAAGATGTGTTTCGAAGACACATCTATGGATACTACCGGAGGAAAGAGCATCCAACATTGCTCAAAGTATATAGATCGCTGAGGGAAGAAAATTTGTACGAAGGAAGTATAAGCTCGTTGAGGACAATATTTTTTAACTTGGGTTTTGAATACAAAAAGATTAATGGCCGAAGCTTACTTCTGGAGAGAGGAGATGTTATTACAAAAACCAACACCAATTAGTCGGAAAAAACTTCGACGATAACGTTTGGCTGGATGAGACATGGGTGAATGCGGGACACACCGTTAAGAAGGGATGGACCGACCATACCAAAGAAGTAATGTCGGAGGGACCATCTGGTAAGGGAGGTAGGCTCATCGTCTGCCATGCTGGGTCCTCAAATGGCTTTGTTCCCAACGCCAACCTTGTATTTCGCTCCAAGAAAACCGGTGACTACCACGAGGAAATGGATCATAAAAATTTTTATGAATGGTTCAAAACAGCGCTACTGCCAAATATTAAAGAGCACAGTGTGATA
Organism: Tanypteryx hageni; assembly: GCA_028673005.1. NCBI lineage: Eukaryota > Metazoa > Arthropoda > Insecta > Odonata > Petaluridae > Tanypteryx > Tanypteryx hageni. The sequence continues at coordinate 5,048,746 of CM054117.1, forward strand.
ATAATGGACAATGCAAGAAGGTACTGTGGACGCAGCTATTGACGAACTTATCATTCGATTGGAAGAAGAAAGTTCTACTGAAAGTGAAGTGACTTCTGATGAACATAGTGATCGTGAAGAGTTTATGGAAGGTGTTGAACTTTTGAAATAGCGTAGAACAATGCGTAAAAAGTTATTTGTGTAAATTTTGCTACTTATAATTAATCACTACAATAAAAATGTGTTATTAATATCTATTCTATGCTTGTATACCAAACAAAAAATCATACCAAAATCCTGTCTGAAAGTTCCTAAAATATTCTATTCAATAATTTCAATGTTTTTAAAAGCATTATTACTGGAATAATTCACTCAGCAGCTGACGAGTTTTAACCCTCCAGTACTCCGCGTGGGGGGCTGTGGACACCTCAGGCATACGTTTTATGACAGGGTTCCTTTCCTTTGGCGTTTTATGACCCCAACCCTTAAGTAGCTGGAATGGTGTGTTTGGAACCTATTCTGCTAAACATTTTCAGTTTTCTGTGATATTCCTTTGAGTTTGGACGCTTTTTCTAACAATAAGAGAGTGCTGCACTGGAAATAAGCGCTTTTTTCTTTGTGTGGATGTTGTTCAAATTTTATTCTAAAATTATTGTTATTATTTATAGAACTTTTTTATTTCACATAATTTGAGATTGTCTCTGAATAGTTTCTTCAGTGATCAACATCATAAAATGTGTTATTTCCCGTAATTGGAGATCGCATCTCAACAATTTCTTCACTGACTCTGATCCTACAAGGTTTGTAGATTTTTATTATTTCAGTGTTCGGTTTTTGTTTTGAAACTCCCAGTCAACTGTTTCCAATTAACAATTGACAGAACTCTTATAAATATTATAGTGAATTACACTAATATTCAAATTGAAAAGTAAAGCCAATACAGTTTTCAAGGTCATGATGCGAAAAACAGGGTTTCCTCTCGTGTACAATTACTATTTCTGTTCTATTGTGGTATTTCTGATTTATTGAATTGAACTGAACTGAAGATATTATAAGTATATTCCTAAAAACTGTCAACTGACTCATAGATTGACCACCGAAAATATTCATGAAAGTGTACCTTAATACTTTTTCTTTTCTAAATAAATTAATAATTACAAAATCATTTGAAACTTCTCAAAATTATTAACTTATAAATGACTATGAATACAACAAAATAAAGAACGGAATAATAGCGATATTGCTTTTATAACAATAAAATTGTGGTTTATCAGGAGAACCCCACGCGAGTACTGGCGGTTGAAAAATTAACGCGAGTACCGGAGGATGAAATTTTAACGTTGTTTCTGAATGTGTGGTTACGATTCCCTGAAAATATAAGATTTCTTGCAATGCCAGTTTCCGAAATAATTTGAGAATAGAATACGAGCCGTTCGGTCTGTACGAGAACGCCTGCGCGGTGGGCAAAATACAGTGGAGGGGATGGAGTGGAAATGCGTTGGAGGAGGAATCGACAGAAGTCCTAGGCAGCTCCGCATTCTAAGCTCCGCCTCCACAAATCCCAACTCCCGTTAATTGAAGGGAGTGGAAGATTTAGCCGGTTGGTTGAATACTAATACATTTGGCAACAGCAGTTGTTATCTGGGTCCGATAGAGGGAGGTGAAGATAAAGCCCAGTGAAGATAAAGCCCGTTGAAGATAAAGCCCGTTGAAGATGGTATAAATGACACGAACAGAATTTCATCGCGTCCAGTGAAATCTCCCGACCGACGAGTGGAGTTCGCAATCTCTACTCCTGAGGACATCTTTTTTTCTCGCTCGCAACTTTCGTAACCTTACTTCTTGCGAAGAATGTTTATTCTGGAGGACTAAACCGACTGCTCGAGAAATTATGAATAGTATTCAAGAGATGTACTACGTACACTAATTTCCAAAAGTATTCCAACAATTTGAGTAGCGTCGCTTTCGCGGCAGACTGATTTTTAACTTCCTATCTACTTGAATGTTGTCAGGGTTTATTATTGTATAAAATACGACGTAATCTTGCGTAACGACAGGAATTTCAGAGATTAATCCGCGTCTTGGGCGATCGTTTGTACGTATTATTCCCCGTTGTTGTTTAACAGTCATTCTTTCATAGAGATGATAGCGTAAGCAGGCCAATGAAATTGTTTTTTTGTCCAAGTGAGGGGCTGTTGGAGGAGGGCTGAAGCAAACTCGCTGCGTAATTAGTTCTAATAGTAGAAGTTAATGTATTTACGAATTTTGAATCGACGATTTCATCGGTTTTATCAAATTCCTCGGTTCGATAGTATTTGTTACATAACGGAAATAGCGAAAGTGAAAAGGCACAATTCTAAAAAACAGTCGAGATATATACGTTTAAAAAAGTAAAAAAAACACTGACAGTTTCTTCTTCCATTACTTGCTACTTGATAGCATTCACTGTATATTCCACGTTAAACACCGACGTAGGAAGTCGGTTTAGCTGACGGAATGCACGAGATTGTAATGCGGTATATGTTTTTTATAATTCATTGAGTTAAATTGTTGTTGCAGTCATCAAAATTTCGTTTCACTTCGTTATTAAGTGAATCTCATTTTCACAGACGAGTCGTAGGTAATTGCAAGATAAATAAATCTCCGAACTATGTGTGACTGCTCGGTTAAACAAGCAGATTTTTGACTGACTTCGCAAAAGTTTTTGCGGGTACCACTAGATAGTTCAATTCTTTAGTGCGCACGCAACATTTGGAAAATTACGGGAAATGGAGTATCTACGACGAAGAAATAAATGTAAATACGTCTATTTTCTTTACGTATACAAAACGTTTTTTAAGTGAAAAGAAATGGGTAATTTACGACGAAGGTGTTACGTGTAAATTAACGTAAGTTAATGGCGATAAAAAGATAAAAGGATTCGGCTCCAGGATATACATTCTGTTTCCAACACGTAAAATCCGATTGTTCGGCGTGCATGCTTTCATTCTTTTGCAAATTAAAATTAGAAGAAACAGACCATAGATCTTCGGACGGGAACTGCTTTAAAGAGGAATGATTAAGTAGGTTTTTACCACTACATCCTACAGTCGCACACTAAACTGCAGTCAGTCATACTGCCCCCATCAGACCAATGAGAAATCGTTTGCAAGCAGCGTGACACGTGCTCTCCCCCACCATTTCCCTCAAGGAACCTCTTCTCCAAAGCCAGACAATCTACAAGGTAGCCACTGTTTGCATTTTCTATGCTAGCGCCAACGACTGACAAACAGCGGCAAAAGGCTGAACTGATTACTGCCAGTATCCGATAAAACATGCTTTCAAAAATTGCCGAGCAACAGTGATTATTATTTCAAATTCTCAGGATTTGCCATGGAATACGAGACAAAGTTGCATTTAAATTTAAACTTAAATGGTTAAGTTTCCTCTTCCAGTTCTTATAATTGTGGTAGCTTACTTACTTTTGGAGAAAATAGAGCGCTCGTAATTAATAGTTTCCATGTTGAATGCGGACTTACAAGTACTAAAAGTACATTTTTAAAAACGGCAGCTTTTAATAATTGATAGTTTAATAATATACAGAAAACTGCGTTCAGATATTATTACTCGTTTGCGAGATATCTGTTTCGGATATTGCGTCTAAAGTCGGCCGTTGCAGCCGCTGTGAGACGTCCTCTTAGGGCACCGTATCAAATCCGCGGATCGCATTCCAAGTTAACGGCGTTCCTCGCCCCATTTCTCTTTCCCCTTCGACTAGCGGCAGAAATCGCTCCAAAGCACTGTTAAAACCAATCACTACGAGAATACTACATTTGGCATCGCATCTACGTCCTTCTAAGAAAAGCAGAAAACATGTTGACAGCGGAAAATACGTTCTTATGCACACAATCTGTTCAGGATTTAAAAAATAACGGGAATGAATGATAAACTGCTGATATTCTTTAAGCGTTGATTTAATAAATTTATTGAGATTCGAAGATCGTTCGTGGGCCGCATGGGTCAAGCAAGCCACGTGTTTGAGACATCTGCTTTATAGGGGCGGATGAATGCGGTTCGAAGTGAAAATAAAGGTACGACCTGAGCCAGTAATGTTTTATTTTTTAATTGTATCGTCGCTGGAAGAAAGTCTTCAACTAATGCAAAGGAGCTTTATAGTGCAGATTACCTTGGATTTTAAATATCATTACGTGCAGTTTACCTAACCAAGTTCTCGTTTCTTCCCCGGTTAATTATACCGATCGGAAAACACGGCGGTTGCGGCCACCGCTTTTGCCGTGACGCGTCCGCTCACTCTAGAGCTGCCAACGGAACGCCATCTCAACAATTAATTGCCAATCCGCATCTCTCGTATCGCTTCAAACGACAAAATGGACTCGAAGAGTAACGCCATCTAGAAATGCCTGGACACTCGGAAGAGAGACGTGCAGCGCAGCCAAAATTCAGGAAAAATACCCACTATATATTTCTTAGGATCGTGAGGCGAATTCCATTTCTCGAGATCTGACAAAGCGAACAACTGGAATTCCGGGCCAACTAATCTCAAACAAGTACACTATCTTTCGAATGAATTCTCTTATGGAGCAAAAGTAGCAATAATTTGAAATACAGGTTACATTTCAACGAATATTCGAGATGTTGCGTGTCGCCCACGAGACAAGTCACTTGGCGATTAATTTCAATAAATCGTAATTTAAAGTCCTAGAATCGATAATACAATTTTTAATCAATGTAAGCTCGTCGGCCAAGCAAAGTACGCAAATGAGGACATATGCGGATGATTATTTTTTTATTTTGAAATAGGTTAAAATTGAGGAGAATAGAGGCTTTGGGACAGGCATTTCAAACTCGAAGAAGAATCAGGGCCGCATTAAAGACATGGATTCTATGAAAGGGCCGAATTAGGATTACAGTCGTTTAATGAGGGCCAGAGTTGGAAAAATAGGCTTTTTCTAGACGACTGGACGTCTGTTTTGCAAAAAAAACCTGTAATTTAGAAACGGTTCTAATTTACCTCAAGAGAAAAAGAAAAAATCTTGACTCCTCGCAAAAATAAAGTATTTATAAGAAATTTCGGAAGATTTAGTTGAGAAGAACATTTGCATTCGGGCAACATTAAGGTGCAGAAAGGACCGGATGCGGCCCTCGAGCTGCCAGTGCTGTCATGCTTGCCATACCCTAAAATGAAGCTGCAATTTCGAAAACGCTTAAGCGCTCGAATTTCAACCACCGCTAATGCTAACTGATATTTTTAGAGCAGACCTACGTCTATTATTAAACAGACCATCATAGCAAACATCTTATTTGTAAACAGACGCCAATCTAGAGACAAAGATATCTGTTTGTCGTCTCTGTTATGATGCATCTCTTAATGAAGCTCCATTACGGTCAACAATGACAGAGCTGAATTCAAGAGACATTCTGAGAGCAGCTACAACCAGCATAAGGCCAGATATGAGTGGAATGGCAAGAGAAAAATTGTACGACATCTCCCACTGAATAAGTAGATTATGTTGCTTTGTCACTTAATTTTTTATCACATAAAGATTGCAAGTAACATTTGTTATGGTAATAAGTTTAGTTAAATTTTTATTACGTACAAAACCTTCACAGTGCGGCCCGTTTAGGTCCAATCAAGGTTGATTTAGGCCAGTGTCAACCTTTGTGTTGTGCATCCTTGCGTTAGGGAGCCCAGAGACAGATAAACACCCGTGATACATAGGCCGCCCGCAAAACGATTGCGCAAGATCGACAGAGCTTCGCCTGCCATTCCGTAAGAGGCAGGGCGTGACTTAATGCGTTTTAAAATCGAATTCGTGTTTTAATGAAGCGTATTTTGGGCAGTATATTTGTGTGTATACATATATAAACACGCACGCACATATATAATCTACATATCATATATACAATCTATATATAATGATAATTAAAAGTGTTTCTCGGTTTGTCCGGCTATGCAAAATCAACACGCTTGTGTGTGGGACGGAATTTCAACCCCCCAAGTTTACCTGTCTGTACGTATGTAATGCTCTTTGAACTGCTATAAGTTTGCCATTTTAACTTCATATACAACCAAATTTTGGATTTAGACTCACAATGATACACTGAATAGATAAACTGTGGAGCATTAGGCGCTAGTAAAAAAAGAACGCCTTATGGTCAGGTCGTATCCGTCCGTCCGCATGTTTCATCTGCGAAACTATTGGGCGGATGTTCATCAAATTTAGTATTTAGGACATAAGTGCAAAGATACTAAGAAAATGATATAAATAGTTTACGTAGCCAAATCGGGAGTTCCAACTTTACTAGTGACAAAAAAATAACTTTTCTTTATATCTCGTAAAATATCACTTATAAGTAAAGGTCTTCAACCAAATATTGTAGAACTAGTCAAGCAGCATATGTTTTGTTCAATACATTTCAAGAAAATCAAACGAGAAAGTCGTAATTCACTTTTAACTTATAAAAATTCCCATTTTTTTTAATTGTTGCCAGCGAAAACACTACAATAAAAATTAACCTGGTTTCATTACTTGGTTTTATTCTCAAATCTTCCTTATTATCTTTAATCTTGACATAAAAGCCCGAGCAACGCCGGGTAATTTCAGCTATTCCTAATATAAAATATCCTAATATTCCATAAATGTTAGTGTAACATGTAGGTTATTATCTAAATGATTATCATTCTTATTGCTCATACAGGCCGATCCGAGTCACGAAATTTAAAATACGATAAATTGAACAGGTGCCAATTGCCAGAGAATTTGGAAATTACGGATAGTTGTCTTTATTTCGCGGAAAATTAGAAATATTCTGCGAGAACTAATGAAATTTATTATCTAATACATTTGGGCTACGTGGGGCTCAAGTGCCACTGTGGTGATTTTTTTAAGCGTTTGTACTATGCAAGGACAGACAACTCGCATTATAAATAGCTGCTTCTTACATATATAGGACATAGGAGGATATCAATATTTAGGTATGTACTTCTAAAAGGGTAGAAATTTGGTAGGATGACAGGTCATTGGGTACAACCAACTGGAAAATCGAAAATTCCAAAAATATTAATTGTCAATGGGTTCCATTGTTCCGTTGAAATTTGTGCAGGGCTTAATAAAATTGAATTTTTAAATTAGCAAAATTAAGATAAAAATTCGAAACGAAAACAGTTCTATAGATAAAAGAATGGGGTTTATTATTTTTAAAGACTAAATTCCAATCTGTGCCGAATTGGCGTAGAAATTTCTTTTTAATCGGAAAAAGAAACGCTTTCAAATGGAATTGATAACCAGTATAGTAATAACATCGTTTCAATGCTTTTCAAAATGGAATTGATTGGCTACTTATAATTCCGTTGATTTTAACCAAAGACTATACCAGTGATTCCCAACCGGGTGCCTGAGGCACCCCAGGGTGACCAACGTCACTCATTAGGGTGACCGGAAAATATGGTGTGACCAGAAAGGGTGACCAAAAAAATGTGGTGTGACCGATATGAACTGTGTGCCTATATATACGTAAAGATAGACGCGTTCAATTGAGAAACCTGCAAGCGCAAAGAGCAAAGACTGGGGAATTGCGGCTTCTAAAAATCTTTGTACAGTACAGATATGAGCCGTGTTTCGGTTCGATGACCAGAGGAAATGTTTATTTGTCCACGGATGGCTCTCTCTCCAGACGAAATGCGTTTTTCTATAGCCCAAAAATTCTTGGGGAGGAGAAAGAACCTTAGGCACTCCGGGCTGTTTTCTGTGTGTGTCTTTGTGTGTCTGTACGCGCGTGCGTGTGTGTCTGTGCGTGCGTGTATATGACTTCGTCGTCGTCAGTGGGTGGGAAAGCGGAACTGTAATGCTATTTTTAACAAACTTTCCGAGTAGCAAGAAGATTGACATTTGGTGGGAATGTTCGATTCTTAAAATAAAAGCCATTTACGAAAAAAATTCCAAAACCGACTCGGGTTCAATTCCTGAGAATTATTTCCATTTCCCATAAGATAACATGGAGGAGTCGATATTTCGACCTGCAAGCTTAATTACTTTTGCTTATTAAAATTCACGTATTTGACCTTCGGTTTCCGGACTAGGACTGCATTAAAGAAAAATGACAATAGTTTCTTATTATTATCGTTTTTTATCGCCTTCGAATCGAAATTTCTCGAATTTACCGTTTTAATATCATGTTTTGACAAAATTCAGCGTTTTTTAGGAGAAGTCGCCTTGCCAACCGATTGAATTGTTGAACTCGAAATCCTATTACTCTCACATATGCTCCCGTTCCCTCTGGACCTCCATGGACCCTCCCAGCCCAATTCATAGGTATCAGAGATATCTCAGAATTAGTTTTTAGTTTCTCCATGTACATATAGAGAAAGTATTGTTTTCATGAAAAAATTCGATTTCGAGACTTCAATGGTAAAACACGTTTTGAGGTCCCCTGAACACGTTTTGACTATTTTCTCGATTATGTCTGTGTCTGTATGTTTGTATGTCATAGAATTTTTACTTTCTCCATATGTAGTATAGGGGAAAGTAGTTTTTATGAACATGAAAAAATTCGCAAAAGTTGAAATGATTGTGTTACCATATGACACAATTTTATTCGCCGAAGACGTCTGACGTAGCCCTGGCATCGCCGGATACTTTCAGCTAGTGTATATATATCTATATATATATATATGACCTCCAATAATCGATATATTTTAGTTTGCGTCGAATGAAGATCGCCAGTTTCAGAGAATCAGAGAAACAATTTCTATTGGCAACTCACGCCTCGTCACTTTCCGCGCCAACGCCTCCTTCCTTCGCCGTCAACTCCTCACGACTTCGTACGCCCTTCCTCTCAAGTCTCGCCCCACATCCACCACGAATGCCTCATTCTGCGATAATTACTCGCTCTTACGCGAGGTGGCGTTTAAATAGACACGCATTCTCTATCGCGGAAAGGTGTTTTGACAGAGGATTCAAATTTTATCCCTGAAGTAATAGTTCGGGTTGCTATATTCTTCTTAAAATATTCTCTGTTATGACAGGTACAATATACCAATCATTTGATTGGTTTGATTCCTAGAGAACATACATTATATTCATTGTGTGGTGCTTTCGCATTGCCTTCCACACCGGGCACACGCACAGAAGGGAGGAGGGAAACACGGTGCCGGCGTTTGACTACTCTTTACGAAGAGCACCAAGGGTCCCAACTCCTTAACGTCCCTTCCGAAGGACGGGGCACTGACTTTGCGCGGTCTCCTCAAACCACACAAGCAGGGGGCCGGGCGACCTCTGAAAAAATCCTACTTTCGCAGCTGGCAGTAGGCAAGTAGCAGCCAGCGTCCTAACCAGTGCACCACCGGCACCCCTCGAGTAGGTATAACTTCTCCAATTTATCAGCGATTTATTTTAAGTCAAAAGTCATCCAAACAATTCCAACAGAGCGGTATTCAAATGGTGTAATTAGCAGACGCAAGGTGGAAGCACCGATAAAAGACCTCCTGATGCATGTAATCCACTTCATCCCGTAACAAAAGACGTTTAAGCTAATGCGTTAAGTGCGCGGAACTCCGCACCAAAGGGTTATTTAATGAACACGCCCACCGCACTCCCGCGAATCCAAGCGTCCATTTCCCACAAAAAGAGACGAATAAGTCCAATAAGCCAGAGCTCGACGAAGGGCCTAAGATTTTGAAGCTGGCGCATAGATTTTTCTTACTTTGTAGGCATTTCAATTTGCGAGCGATAAAAGTTAACTTTTTTAATGTTAAGCTCTGCAGTCTGTTTAAAAAATTCATCTTATCAGTAACTTTTTTAAAATAGGAATCTGAACTGAATTTCAATCAAAAAAGTTGTTTTGTTATTGTTTCCCCAACTTCGCGGTCAAACTGACATCTACTGATTAGGTGCCGATTGTGAACTGTAAAAGGGATGACGTCGAGGACGGATGGCACGATTAGAACGGGAGCTAATGCTTAGCTACATGATGCGACACAAATAAACGTGCATGGCTTAATTATTGTTGCAGATTCGAGTCTTAAATTATTACAAATTTTATATTTTCCTGACGATGATAAAAAATATCCGCCAAAATTATGTAACGTCTGCGCTGACTCCTAGGTTTTTAGAAATTTTGTCTAGCCCCGCAATAAGTCCTTCGTGGAGGAGGGCGAGAAGGAAGAGCACTTCGAGGGAAATTCAGCCTCGGCGCACCAGAAAACCCTTCCGGTTCTGAAATCCACGAATCCCCCTCAGAGGGATGGGGAGAACGCGAGGAACGGGAGGAGAGGAGGGTAGGGGGGAGATGCATAATGGGCGTGCGTGGAGACACGAGGGGGGAGAGACGTGCGCTCACGTGGGAAGGGGGGGAGGAGAGCGCCTATAAATGTCGTCCGAAGGAGATCGAATGGACGTCCAAGTGTCTAGGCAACGGAAGAGCGCATCGCTTTCCCAGAGAAGAAGTGGTCGCGGAGGAGACTCAATCACACCAGGGGAGTCGCGAATTCGGGAGGTAAGCGGTGAGTGAGAAGGGGAGAGGGAAGGGAAGCGGGGGGAGGGGGGAAGGATTGAGTGATGACAAACAGACGCGCGGCAGTCGTGACCGACGCTTTGCCTGTCGCCGCCGAAGCGGAAAATCGAGAGGCGACACACGGTGGAAATTCCCTGCGAAGGCTTCCACTCCAATCCTAACCTTGGGGCGGAGGAGAGAGCGACATCTAGAAGACGGATGTTCGATTCGGGAGAGGCGCGGGTCCGGAGGCGGCCGCGGAGGATTCGCGGAAGCGCTTTCGCGGCAGGAGACAACGATACGCGCGCATGCGTAGAGAGTTGCGCTGGCCTAAATTTTGTCAATTTCTCGAGAGGATAAACAATATCTACGTCGGTCAGCTACTCGATGGAATGTTTCCAAAATAGTTTTGGACTTCCCACTCCACTCCTTCCGTAGCAACTGCACTCGGACACTTATAAGGTGAGCAAAGCCACAGGATAGGAAAAAGTTAAGAGGGAATGGGCATTGCTATTCGATCTATTCACGCGAACAGTCGCTATGATTCAGATCGGGGTGCTCGGGTTGAAATACGACGACATCGACTCCGTCCAAAAGTGGGTCCGTGTGTGCACATTCACGTTTCAATGTACAGAAATACTAAAACCTTGAGCAAATTCAAATAGCTCGAGAAACTGATATACAGAAAACCCTCGGATTTACTTTAAGTATTTACTACGTGCGATTCTGGCAAAACGCACTCCAGACCACGGAGGTCCAGGGCAATCCTCTTTCTGTGGAGGTTCGCAGTTTCGCGCTGATAGGTCTATACTGCAACCATCTTTTACGGTGAAAAGCGCACGTAAGGGAGGGGAAAAATCTGAGATTTAGCCTTCTCTCGACCAAGAGGAGTACACCTTCGCTTCCCTTTCGAAGGACGGAGCGCTTTTACTCGAGTGCTCTCCTTAAGACACGCAAATTAGGAGGGCGTAGACTGAGGAGAAACCGACCTCCGTCTCGTTTGAACTTGAACCCAAATTATGAAAGGCAAGCACTCTAGCGACTCCACTCTGTTCTATTTAGCGGCTCTTTAAAACAAAAATACCGTTCTATTAGGCAATTATTAATGTTTATATTTTAAAATCGTATAAAATATTTTCTTATAAGCTCATCGAAAGAAAATAAAGAGAAATAAATTGGTAACGATAAAATCGTAAATGACAGCAATGTCTGCGGTTAACATTGCGACACACAGATTAAATTAGGTTCCCTTCTGAATCGTGTAGAAACGTTATAAACACTTAATGTGACAATCATATACTGTTAATGAATTCTTTCTTCAGTGATCGAAGAAAGACAATCGTCCAACGAGTAGGTAAGAGATACGCGGCATTTATACTTGTCAGCCTTGGTAGTTGAGAAGTACCGACCTCACAATGCTAAGGCTGTGGGTTATAGTAATGCCAAGGACTCCTTGTCTTTTGCACCCACTCATATCGTCGGAACAAAAGCCTATATGCACCGTTCTCCATACAAAATGGATAAATTATACATACTCGCATATTATTAAAAAATAAAGGGTGAATATTTGTTATGAAGGCTCCCGGAGAGAGGCAAAATCGTTAGCGAGGATTTAGAATATTAAACGCAAAATCATCTAACAGCAATCAAGTGTTAGTGTTTAAGCCAATTTTTAATCTAAATTAAATTAGTCGTTTCAAAAGAAATAATAGCAGGTCAATATGGCCATATTCTTCTTCAAAATCTAAAAGTGTTTTCACTTCAAAAAAAGTCTCTTATACGAAGGCCGTAATATGAAATTTCAACGAAATTTTATGTCAGCCAGCCGAACAGTGACTAGCACGACAAATCTCACCAACGGCGGCAGCCTCAACGGGGAAGCAAAAGAGGGAAGACTACTACTAACAACTAATGCGAGACAACCGCATTCATTTATGAAACTCGAGAAGAGCAGTTTCTGTCGCCGCCGCGGTTTCCCTCGTCCGATTTCTACGCCGATAAAAATATCAGAGCCCTAAGGTTACAACTAATGCAAAATGGAGAAATCTCCCAATGACCATAAAAATAATAAAAAGGAAGCACTCACACGACTGTTGAGGGGAAATTACTCCGCGCCAGGGACCAAACACGCAATGTCACACACTCTCCGGGTTTAGGAAAAACTATTCCACGCCAGAGACCCTTTTTTGACGCGCAAGCAAACAACCAGACAGGTGTTCTTCCTTTTTAAAAATGCCTTAATACGCATTTCTAAATCAAAGATTCGCCAATCATAAAGATAGTGTCATACAACTAATGACAAAGGTCTTTATGATCGGCTTGAAGATTGAATCTTTGATTTCGAAATATGTATTTAGGCATTTTTAAAAAGGAAGAACACCTGTGGCTGTTTGCTTGTGTGTTTTTGTGCGTGTGTAACATTGCGTGAGCGTTCGGTCCCTGGCGTTGAGAAATTTCCCCTAAACCGGCGTGTATGTCAGTACTTCCTTCTTATTATTTTTATGGTTATGAGGAGGTTTCTCCATTTGTCATTCTCGGCCGATACTTATATTGTGACTATTTCGACACACGCTCGGCTTCTTTATTCTGCAATACGCTATTTACCGAGCCAGACCCTTTGTAAAAAAGAGAACGAGGCCGAAAATGCAAAGAATTACCGGCAATAGTTGGATAACCATGATTAGCTATAGTAACGAGGTTGATTAGTCAAAAATACGCACAAAGGCGTGTACCATTATTGGCATCAGCCTACGATAACTATCATTTTCAGAAAATAAAAAAGAATACAATCGAGAGGACAATTTTGAAAGAACATCGAAGGATCGGAGTGCGACAGAAGTAGAGCGCGCTCGCGTCACGTTGCGTGAGGACGATTAGGACGTGCTGCACCTGCGCGAGAGCACTTTATGACGCGGTCGAAGTTTCGTGGGAGGATTCGAGCCCCGGCTTTGGCTCTTTCGTATTCATTTACGGGATCATATTAGTGCAGAAGAAGACTTCAGCAATGACGAAGCGGGTTCACTCGGGAACAACAAACAAACGTGAAAGATTCGATGAAGAAATTGAGGAAAGTTGCTGAGAAAAATTTCCTGTTGTGTGTGTGTGTGTGGTATTTATAGTCTGAAACTTGTTCTAAAAACTTTCCTCCGATACTTATGTTCAGATTGTCTTTTTTGCCCGATATTCGGATGACCTTGGAATTTCTGTAATTCCATATCGTATTTTCTACCTGTTATTACTAGTCTATTTATCATTTTCTGGAGTTCCTCTTCCTTTCTTGCTCAAGTATTTGATCATCCGCGTATTTCACTGTTCTTATGACGCTTCCTCCAATTTTGAAATCTCCAGTGCCTTCTAACGCTTCTTGCATTAGACTTTCTCCATATATATATATATATTGAATAGGGTCGGCGATAGGCAGCAGCCCTGTCTTAATCCTCTACCGATATTTACTTCGCAGGTGTCCGCATTGTCCAACCTGACCTTTACAACTTTATCAAGTTGTAAATTATATATATATAGTAATAAGTTCTTTAAATAAAGCTAGAAATGACTAAATCACGATGAAAAAATACAAGAGGATAGTGAGATCGCGAATCTTAATCTTACTCTATAAGCAATCTGCTGAAAAAATCAGCTATTACGTATGTAATGGGAAATTATACCACAGTATGACGTAAGAGCATGTCACAATCTGTTTTCACTCAGCGTTTCGCACGAAAACGAGACACACTCGACGAATCAACCCATGTAAGAAACAGAAAAACACGAGAAAAGTGATGAAATCTCAAGAACATACGAAAAGAAAGAGGGCTTTCCCAAAGTAACCCAACAGTTTAACTTTTTAAATTTATTCTATACGTATATTATCGACGATGTATAGGTCACTGATTTTTGTTCTGTAATTGATTTCGTATTAGCAGTTGAACTTATTTATTTAGGTAAAGCAGTAGTAAGTTTACTTTCACAAACCAATTTAACTATTTATTATTACGGTCAAACGACCTTGAGACTTGCGAAGGAAGACCTCATAACCTTTTTTTAATACAAGAGAGGAAAGACAAGATTACTACGAAGGTTTGAAATGCTGGTTCAGTTTATGATGAAACACTATCAGGTCGGACATAATTTGTTAAAAGCTAGGAGTTCCAACCTCTCCTGAGCGGCGTCTAAATGCAAAAGTTTTAACGGTGGTCAGCCTGAATATAAAGTTAGCCACCAAACTGTTCTTGATTCGAAATTAAAACTATAGCGTTACCACTGGAACACCTTGTGTTTCACCCATAACAGTAAATATAAAAATTGCTTTTAATAAAAAACATTTAAACAGTAAACATGAAATCACAAGAGCGATGTTGAACCACCGGCCTTCTCATTTGTCATGTATATTTCAGAATCACTCGATCTAACGACCGAGTAATCCTTGAGAAAACAAATTCTCTTTAAATGCCCAGGGCAGATATGATAACGAGATTCAGATAATATGGCAGGGGAAACGTTACATGAAACGCGCCGAATTAATTCGCGGGAAGGAACCGTCGGAATCGAAACCATAATTTCCGCCTCCAACGCCACACATGAGGAAAAGGGATGAGGTCAAAACAAGAGATTCGTTCGGCTTACCTCGTGCAATTAAAAGGATTGAAAGTTCGCACTTCTAGCACACGGAGTGGCCGTTCATTACCTGTAAAAGAAAATAAATGTCAATTAACAGAATAAATTAGATCAGACGGAATTGTTTCGTTCAGAAAATAAATAAAATCAGATGATTAATAAAATATGTTGCCGCAGATGTGGCCTCCTCGGAAGGACTTCTTTTGGCCGCGTTCTCAATTTCTATATCCAAGTCTTCTTTTGCGATCAAAAAATGCGCTGTGCGATTCCAATGAGAGAACCGAAATGCTTCACATCGCCCGTCATCTTTCATTACCAAGTCTAATTTATAGAAAATACGGCACCAATACCCAAAAACGATAACAGCCTAATTAACAAGATGGAAAAGTATACTCCATAAATGGAATACACAGAGATTTTAAAGACGTTCTTAATGGGAAATACGTATGAAACGGTATCGAAAGATTCTCGAATTTTTATCCCCGAAACTATAGTCTCGGGGACTATCTTGTAGTAAATATTGATCTCTATCCAAATAATTTTTTAAATCTATACCTCACAGATAATATAAGAGATTGGGAGAGAAATATATAGATTTTTAATTGTTGTTTGCTGAGAGAACCGTCTTCGCGATCGATGTAAACAAAATATGCGATGTTATTCTCGTATTTGTATCTCCAAAACTGTGTCGTAATTTATTTATTTATTAAAATTTATTTATTCAGTTTCAAAAACAGCACAGAGGCACAATTACATTGAAACATATAACTCTAACAAATAATATAACATTAAAATAAATAACTATAATAAATGCGAGACAATAATATTAACAGCATTGGAATGATCATAACAAAACAGCGCCATAAATGAGTGAAATGTAGGATTACGTAGTAGGTAGTTGATTACGGAAAGAAGTGGGTAAGAAAATGTCAAGATTCGGACGTGAAGCCAGTAAGGAATTATATGCAAACGGTAGGCGGTAAGAGAGAGAGAGAGAGAGCGTTGGGAGACGAAGTCGAAATTTTGGTAAATGAAAAAGATTTTGAAGGCGAGTGGAGCGATATGGAACACGGAGAGAAAAATAGGATCAAAGTACAGGGGAGCGATAGAAACCATTGACGAGAGAATGAAGGTAATTAAGATCTGTAATAAGACGATAATGAGAAAGGGAGAGGATGCTTAAAGAGGGTGCTCTACCCCGCGTGCGATGTCGAACTATGGCGTAGAAGAACTTTAGTATAGAGTCAATCCGTCTTATGTTTGAAGGAGCAGCAGTGGACCAAATAGGAGAGCAGTAATTTAGTATGGGAGCAACACAGCCATTAAATAATGTCTTAAGAGCTAATGGATTGGTATTTTCAGTGAATCTGTAGAGAACACCAAGTAAAGACATCGCTTTCGCAGAAAATTTCTCGATGTGTTGGGAAAAATTTAATTTAGCATCAAAAATCACTCCAAGATCTTCATGGGATTGAATTATAGGAGTGGGTTTACCTAGTAAACTGTAAGAGGAAGGGAAAGGTGAGGATTTAAGGGTAAAGGACAAATGTTTGCTTTTAGATGGATTTATTTTAAGTTTCCACTTGGAGCACCACTCCGTCAACGAGTTAAGTGCAGCTTGGAGACATCGCTTGTCTTCATCGGAGTAAATCCTTTTGAATATTTTAGTCATCAGCGTATAAAAGAGATAATTATGTGGTCTCTGGACCATCTTGTAGTAAATGTTGTTCTCTGTCGGAATAAACGTTTTAATCTATAGCTCGCAGATCATTTAAGAAAATGGGAGATAAATATATGGACTTTTAATTGTTGTTCGCCGTCTTTGCGATCGATGCAAACAAAATATGTAATGTTATGCTCGGGATTCTCTCGAATTTTTCTATCCAAAACTATAAGTCGTAATTATGTGGTCTCTGGACCATCTTGTAGTAAATTTTGTTCTCTATCCGAATAGTTTTTTAATCTATACCTTACAGATTATATATGAGCTAGGGAGATAAAAGTTTGATATTTCATTGTCGCTTGACGGATGCCATTTAACGAGATAAGAGTATAAATTTATTGAAGTAGTTATGTAAAGTGGAAGTTCTAATTGACAAATTCAGTTGAAAATCACAATTGGGCGATAAATTTTAATAACGATCACTCATACGTAATTAAATTAAAATCCGTCTAGCGGTTCAGGAGATGAAAGTTACGAGGGACGGACGGACCAGACGTGCCCTTAAGGCGTTCCGCTATTACCGCTTCGCTGGTAAAGAACGCCTAATAACTAGCAGAACGATTGAATTCCAAAGCCAATCATAAGACCAACAGAACTAGAATTTTCTATAGCCAAAAGGCAATAATTTTCCGGCCGATATTGTTATACGTTAACTTGAATCTGTCTAAATTGATCTATTTATTTCCAACAAGGTTCGAAAACATTGGATGCAACACTCTAAAATCCCAAGGGTTTCGAGTTTATTGTGCGCGACAGGCGCGACGCAACTACAAAAAATAACGAAATAGTAAATGATAAGAGACATATTGCCGGTAAACTAGGCGAAAAACGAAGGATCCAGCGATCTCATATTCACTGAATACGGTGAGCATTAGAGGATTGACGCAGAAATACGCTCGAATAAAATTTCTCTTTCGCATCGTCTACTTTCGTAGTAAGGGTTTATAAATCTCATCCTTAGACAACGAAACATTTCTTGCGCCAAGGAAATTCATTAAACGTCAAAGTGACTGTAAAATACCTTGCAAAAGTACTAAAATTGGCAGCAGCGCCCAAGTTCCGTAATCAGGGCGTGTACAGGTATGTCGAATATTTTCCAGCGTAAACTCATTTAAAAGTGAAATAAAACCAGAAATAAGAATAATTTGACCGCCGCACAAAATACACGATCACGCGTGCAGCCAACTAAGTAAGTAAGTGCTACACGTTTCGCGACATCCACAGCAAACGGCTGGAACTCGTCCAACGTGAATGGAAGAGAGCGAGCGTCCTTGCCGCGACGACCGGATAACAACACCTTTCTCCACGACTCCCGGGCGGAAACGGATGCGATACATGAAACGAATCATATTCATAGTGAGACACTGAAATCTACTCCCGGATAATTATTTTAAAACTAGCGCAATTGCCCATCTAATACGACTGGGATGCGTGGATTAAGTATTAAAATTTAAGGCACTTCCCTCTTCCTCTCTCTAATCTACCTCCCTCCCATTCTCCCGCCCTCTCCCCCTCTTTCCTTCTCTGGAAAAATAGACTTCCTAGTACCAATCTCGCCCCAATAAAGACCATTATCTATCTCTCCCTCTCCTTCATTTTGATATCCGAATGAAACATTCCTACCAAATATCAATCTTCTATCTAGTCGATAAATTTGTCAAAACACGTTAAAAATCATCGTTCCACACATAATCCCATTTTAACGCTTTTTAATAAAGATTTTTGATCGAGGGAAAGCAAAAACTAAAAACTCTAAGTGCCGTTCTCGGAATAGCTTATTGGCATTCAAAAATCACAGAGGACGCCTTTGCCCACCCATCAATAACAAAGAGGATGGTGGAGGATTTGGACGGAAACCCGCCGAGGGAATATTTTGCCGACTATCGCGCGAAGGTGGACTATATAGAGCCTAAGAAACTACAATTACCAGCAAATGCATGAGCAGAGATGGTCAACGAGCTAAGGACCAAGTAAGGAGCGCCAACTTCAAAAGTTGCGGCAGCTATGTAAAAATGTATGAAAATTAAAAACGAAAGGAAGGCAACTCCAGATTACAGCATTCCATCTCTACCGCCACTATCTTGAGTTTGCATGTCACGTCCTTCACAGTTAAATAAAAATGTTTCTTTTCCCGCGCTTCTCATTTTCTTTCTTTTGTGCTTGATTTTGTATTTCTCTATGTTCCTCTGCCTCTTTGTTTTTATGTCTTACAGACGTCATTACCGTATAAATATCTCGCTATGGACCATTCTCGCAGATTAAGGAACCGAAGTCCATTTTCCCCATTACTTTATATACTTGCCGTTCGCGGTTTTACGGTTTACCGAGTTCTTCAGAAATGGTGAGATGCATAAGTATTTTTAAATAGCTATAAAGGTGGTCAAATGATGAATAATCGATTGTCAATTATCAGTCAGGAGTCGGAAAGGTGGGCATTACGACTTCAAGTCAGGTGTATCCTACGTAATTCAAAACAAGATTTAAAACATTACGCTGTAATAATTACGGCAGCAAATCTTTCATACTATTGTAGGTACACCTAAATACGTACGCAATAGTGCAAATAAAGTCAATGGAATTGATTTAGAGGGAGACATTTTACAAATCAATACATGCGCATATTACCCTGCACCTTGCCAGGAGGGCAGTTTATACGGAAGTTGTATTTAAATCGTTTGATAACACCTTCGAAAAAGTTGGATTAGAGGAAGTTGAGGATAAAGAGACAGAGGAGCATTTTACATCTGACGTTGTTCCCTTTAGACGACAGTTCTGAAGTAGAAGTTTAATATGAGATCGAGGAAGTGTTACAAAGATGCGTTAAAGTGGCAAGGAAACGATATTCTCTGACCAAAAAATGTAAACTTATAAGAATTCTTCAAATAAAAATGTTCCACACATCTTTGCGTACAATAATTTCTGCACTTAACCATACAAATTAAACTAATTAGATAAGGCTGAACTTTATGAAATTGGTTGATTCCGAAACAGGAATTTGATGACGATGACGTTACAGTGAAACGATACCTAGGTTGTAAGCGAAGTATTTAAAGTATCGGTTCCCAAACTCCATATTGGGTCACAGAATACCACAAGCCACCTTACAGATCTCGGGACAAAAAAGGCAGCATTCTATTATTGTGAAAGTTATTAAAACAGGGAATTTACTTTTACTGGAATCAGATGAAGTTTTCTTTTTGCGATTGAATGATAACATATGCAGAAACCGAGTATCCATAAAAACTCCAATTGCCACAGACGGTGGATGAAACCAGATGCACAATTCGATAGTAAAGCAGCCTTCCTCAGTGGCGATTCATCAATCGAAGGTTATAAAGATGAACGCGCACCTGGTTTTATCGTCCGTTTTACGGCAATTCGGGATTTCCAGGACATTAAACTAGATTCTATGAAAAATATGAGCTCGGTGATTCATTTTTACGTGATATTTTTTTGCAAGGGATAAGCATTTTATTTATTTATTTATTTATAAGCAATCAGTTTACAGCACGAGGCCAATTACAGCTGATCGATTAGGATTATATAAATAACAATAACAAATACAATCACAAACAAATATGACCAAGGCGGGACTCAAACTCGCGACCCTAGCTTTAGGAGCCAGAAGCGCTAGCCACCCCTCTACCAAGGCCGTGCTTTATATACCAACTGGTACAAGAGAGTGAGTTTAAGATTCAAAGATTGAGGCGAGCGAAAGAAGGAGACGAAACTAGAGAGAGGGGAGAGAGTGGATAAAGGAAGAATGTAGCCCCGGACCTCCTCCTGCTGTCGAGAGTGGAGACGGTGTTGGTGCGGCGATAGATTCACCATCTGTTGACACGCTCAGCGACGGCGCTATCGCCATATGTCAAAGCAGAGTTGCCGAGCTCGGCTTATGGCTCGCACCGTATGACGCGTGAAACTATCGCCGTACAAGAGTGTTGTGTTGCTTCGTGACTCGACCGCGCCGTATAATCAGACTGCCATAAAAAAGCGATAGGGAGATTTTATCTCCTTGACATCAATGAATAACTCGATCGGTACAATGCAACTTAGATTTTATTCAAGACGCTGAAGGTTATACACAACAAAATGGAGAATTAACAAAAATTTGTAACAGACAGTTCTTTTTGAAATTTATCATTCTCTAGTAAGAGAAGTTCAGAGAAAATTATGACAAAAGAACGCCGTCTAATCCCTCGTTCCAGGTGCAAATCGCCTCCAGATGAGGTACTTCGGAAAAATCGCCTCGACGCTACTGGTGGCGCTGATGGCGTGTCTCGCGGCGGGCGACTCCAAGTGGAGCCTCCTCGAATCCTTCTTGTCGCTGCTCGGCGACGGATTTCGGCAAACTGCATCCGCGCCCCCGGAAAAAGTCCTCCTCCCGGAGTACGACTTCATCGTGGTGGGTGCAGGCACGGCCGGATGCGTGCTGGCCAACAGGCTGACGGAAAATCCCGATTGGAAGGTGCTGCTCGTGGAGGCAGGACGAGACGAAAACTTCATCATGGACGTGCCCATTTTGGCCAACTACTTCCAGTTCACCGAGAGCAATTGGGGTTACGAGACCGAGCCACAGAAGGAAGCGTGCCTCGGGATGGTCGGGGGCAGGTGCAAATGGCCCCGAGGAAAGGTCGTGGGCGGATCGTCGGTGCTGAACTACATGATCTACACCCGCGGCAACCGACGCGACTACGACGCCTGGGCCGCGATGGGCAACGACGGATGGTCCTTCAGAGACGTCCTGTCTTATTTCATGAAGGTCGAGAACGTGGTGATCCCGGCGCTGAGGGAATCCCCTTACCGGGGCAAAGGGGGCCCCGTGACCGTGTCCTACCCACCGTATCACACGCCGCTGGCGACGGCCTTCCTCGAGGCCGGGAAGGAGATGGGATTCCAAGTGAGCGATTACAACGGGGCGAATCAGAAGGGCTTCTCGTACATCCAATCGTCGTTGCGCGACGGCGAGAGGTGGAGCTCTTCCCGCGCCTATCTTTATCCCGTCCGCCACCGCAAAAACCTATCTGTCAAGAGGGAAGCCCTGGTGACCAAAGTTCTCGTGGATCCGAGGACCAGGAAAGCGTACGGCGTGCAGCTGAAGAGCAACGGGCGCACGTACGTCGTGCGGGCGAGAAACGAAGTGATCCTGTCGGCTGGAGCGATCAACACCCCTCAGCTGCTGATGCTGTCGGGGATCGGACCGGGAGAGCACTTGCGCCGTTTGGGAATTCCGGTGGTCGCGGACTTGAGAGTGGGCGAAAACCTCCAGGACCACATAGCGCTAGGAGGCCTCACGTTCCTCGTCAACGACAGCGTCTCTCTGGACAGCAATCGCATTTTGGCCGACAAGGAAGCGCTGGTGAGATACGCTCAGGAACGCAACGGACCCCTTTCCGTGCCGGGTGGCGTCGAAGCCATAGCTTTCCTGGACACCAAGTTACCCCGCCCGCCGAAAGAAAATTTCGAAGACTTACCAGATGTCGAGCTTTTCTTTCTCGGCGGTTCTATGACTTCCCAACCCACTTTACAGAGAGCCTTCGGAATCCGCGACGATCTATACTCCGCCGTGTACTCACCCATCGAAGGGAAGGACGGTTGGATGGTTTTCCCTATGCTCCTCAGGCCCCGCTCTCGAGGCAAGATACTCCTCAAGAGCAAGGATCCCCTCCAGAAGCCACTCATTTACCCCAACTACTTCGCGGATCCCGAGGATCTCGAGGTCATCGTAGAAGGGGTCCTGTCGACGATAGCGTTGAGCAAGACCGAAGCCTTCCGAAGATTCGGATCGGAGCTGCACAGCATCCCGATACCAACGTGCGCCAAATTCGAGTTCGGATCGAGAGATTATTGGCGCTGCGCCACGAGGCAGATAACGCTCACGATATATCACCATGTAGGGACGGCCAAGATGGGCCCCGTTTCGGATCCGACGGCCGTGGTGGACCCGCGGCTCAGGGTCCACGGTTTGAAGGGGCTCAGAGTGATCGATGCGTCGATAATGCCCAAAATACCCTCGGGTCACACCAACGCGCCAACGTTTATGATAGGGGAGAAGGGTGCGGACATAATAAAACAGGATTGGCTGCACCATAGAGAGCGATCCCAAAACGTCAGATTAAACGCTTTTGAAGGGTAGAGGGACTTCTTGATACCCATTATCCATACTGAGTAAATTGACTTTAAATTTCATGAGACTCTTCGTCTCGTTGATCATGTGTTATGAAAGTGAGCTGATATGCTACGCATAATTATCGACAGAAAAGTAAAATTATCGTTCCTCTAATTCCCGGGACAATATAAAAGATAAAACTACCGATAAATTTAACAGTCGAACAAACTTTTACATTTATTGTGAGATTAATAGCCTGTAATAATTTTATTACAACTTATGCCTGTCTGCATAGGATCTTTAGATCGCTTTATTCCATCAGCCTGTAATAATTCTAAAAGTTCGAAGATAGTGCAACTGCAATAAATGCTTTCAGCGCTTTGCATGATTACAATGACGATAGTAGCTTATAGTAATTAATAAAAGTTAAAGTATTTTATTGAATTTGATTTAACTCACATAATTATCATTAAATGATATTAATTCTAAAAAAATGGAAAGCACATAATTAATATAGCAACATCTCATTACCTTTCCAAGGCGCGGTGAATATAAATGCGTTAAATACTGATTAGGATTAAAAATGATAAATAATACCAATGAAAAATAAATATATATGTATTAATATAGAAATACCATACCTTCAATGGACACTATTTTCTAAAAAGCGAATACTGAGATTTAAACAGACCACAAAGGAATTTCTGATATAACAATTAATGAAATAGTGAGAAGACTGATGAGAGGGGAAAATAAAAACATCAAGTTCTATCAAGTCCGAAGTAAACAACAAAATGATCAGCCGACTTCGTTCAGGCACTCAATTGCAGTCACACGAGACTGAGAAAATTGAGGACTTGGACCAAAAAACTCGTTTGAGCCCTTAATCGCCATTGAGATGAAGCTAAGCGAGACTCGGACTTCGTAGGGAGAAAGAATATGGAAGGCAAACTCAAAATTTGTTTTTCTTTAAAGACAGTCATGTAGAGATACCAGTCGCCACCTCCAGGATTCTCTCGTTTCGACCGCTAAAATATAAACAGAAGTGGAACAGAGTGGAAAGTGCCCTTCGTGAAGCCCAAAGCATTTATTTGGCGGAGGCAGTGTCCACAGCTAGGATTGGGAAGGGCTGCCCTCCGAGGACTCCACCTCTTGGCCAATCGGAGACCGACGCAGCATAGCATTTCCCACTTGCACAACTCAAAAAACCCTCAGTCGACGAAGAAAAGCTCCTCTATTTTACTCCTCTCCACTGAATGCCTTAACTTCTAATATTCATCCTACGTTCATCTATATTACATACTTATCCATTGTCGTAATTTTTCCAAACATCAGTTATCGTTGCATCATACATGCATTTTTAATATCATGTATTTTTATTATTGTTATTTATAATGTTATTTTCAATGTAAGGGCGTTTTTCAATTAATTTTATAAATAAAAATAATAGTACTAAATTATATGCTAAAATAACTTGAGAAACCTTGACTGGGACACGAGAACTGCATCGGGGCAATCAAAGAATGGAATTATCATTTCATCAGTGGCGGATCCGGGGGAGGGCGATCGCCCATCCCCCCTTGGATGACCCCATTGCCCTCCACTAGGGTGGATTCTTAAATTCATTCCGCGCAACATTCCTTGTTTCTACACTGAAGATTAAGACTATGTCAAGGGAAAGATAGATTATGATGGGGATAGAGATTATCAAAATGTATGGTCAGAGGCGGAATCAAGAGGGGGAGGGGCGTTTGGGAAGTTTCTGGATCCGCCCCTGCGCCGGAGGCATCATATAAGCGACAGTCGTCGGCAAAAAAATTTAAGCCTGTAATACCAAGGTAAGAAATAAAAAAAACAGTTTGTTATAAAACGGAATGTTTCTTGGTACCCGAGGATGATAGCGAAAATCGGTTAACAGATCTTGAATCAGCATAAAAAAGTTCAGAAACATATACCATACATTAGGAAACAATTGTTTTTAAAAAATGTTGTTCAGCGTTATTTTAATCCTGGGAAATTCCTTGGATCTCGAGATTGCACTAGATTGAATCCCGGAGTATTGAAATTGAGAAAAACCGGGAAATGACAAGTTCTACTCCGGAAGCGATATGGAGATTGTTACGACAAAAAGAGCACGATCGGCTACATTCAATCATAAGACTGCCTGTGCATTTATCTAATAAGAAAGCAGTTCACTTTCGAGAAAACCGAGAACAAGAAAATATCGAGAGCAGCAAATAAGCATACAATGCCAATAGCTTATTTCAAATTGAACAATGATATATCCGCAGGAGAATATTTTTACGATGAAATATCAAATCACTTTGTGTTTAAAAAAAGCGAGGCATTTGGAAAAAACGTAAACGAGTAGGTGAATTAGTAAAAGAGAATGATTACAGTGCGCCCAAAAGATAGAGAACGCTGCATTCTAAGAATACTGCTGCTACACGTAAAGCGTACAAAATAGTTTCAGTACATATTTGCTAACTGCTCAGAAACCACACGGTGAAAAGAAACTATTTTCTAAATATAAGAATGCAGGGATTGAATTGGAGTTTTGGATGACTACTCTGCATTTGAAAATACTTAATTGTATGCAACTTTGAATGCAATCTTTACTCGAATTAGAACACCTTTCGCCACTATTTTCCTTTTTTGTAAACCTCAAGATACTCATGCGCTATGGAATAAATTTAAGCAGGATATGAGTGAAGACTTTTTAATAATTACCCTGAAAAAGCAGCTTATTTACTATACGATATTGAAGGATTTTTAAAACCTCGGATTGCCAGCATGCAACTTTAATAACGAATTACTCAATGAAGATTCCTTCGACATTTTGGAAGAGGAACCCATAGGAAACCTTAATATGCAAAAACTTAATTAGATCACTAAACAATTATAGATGAAGTGTTCCATGCTGTCTTCGAAGGAGAAAGCAAGGCAGTATTTTTGGATGATTCTACGAGAACGAAAAAACCCTTCTTTTACAACATGCTCATGCATATTATTCGAGGCAAAGGGGATTTAGTTAGCCATGTACTTCGACTGGTATAGCCTATACTATTCTCATTCGAGGTCGAACAGCACATTCGCTTTTTAAAATTTCAATGCCAATTAAGGAATCTTCAACGTGTAAATCGAAATAAAATTCCAAGAAAACAGCTTTTTTCCGAGGTCGTCCGGCCCCGTTTGTGTGGTTTGAGGAGACCGCGCAAGGATGTTAAGCTGTTGGCCCCCTTGGTGCTCTTCGTTAAGAGTAGGCTAATGCCGGCACCGGGTTTCCCTCCTCCCTTCTGTGTGTGTCCAGTTGATGACAGTGCAAAATGATCACAGCAATCATCGCACTAAAAATCAATTACTACTACAACATGTGATGAAGCTCCAATGATGCAGACATATTGCTACCTGGCGGTAGATCTTTTACTTAAATACTTAATGGAGAAAGATAGAATATTCGGAGAGAAAGTCGTTTAAATAAATTATTTCCGACCGCTCCTTCCAATTATTCCTAGAGCGTAGGAAGTTTTATTAACTAAAGCAATAGATGGCCACAATTGAAGATATTAAAGAAAATATGAGAACATCGAACAAAAGAGTGTTTGCATATAGGCTTCTTAAACTAGGTAGGGTATTTAAAGTTAGGGGACTCTATTGAGATGCCCGAGAGTTGTATCCCTGAGGAATCAAATTGTTCTGATTCCCTTTTTGGTGGAGACATTGATTTATTAGACATTTACTTCTTCTAAAGCTATTCTTTGTGCTAAAAATGAAGATTCACTAAAATTGAATGACCAAGTTTTAAAGAAACTGTCAGGTGGATTACAATAATACACCAGAGTGGATTCTATATACGGAGAAGATGATAATAGTCTATACCCTCTGGAGCAGGAGTTCCCAACCTATTCCATGAGTCGAGCACCAAGTTGTATTCTGGTATATCAAATGAGCACCAAGCTGTAACCATAACTTTCGAGCGAGCACCACTATACTCGTGTGAAAAAAATAATGATCACCAACGTCATTGTTAATAGCAATGCTCCTACGTTTAGAAAGAAAGCAACTGATCATATTAAATTATTGATGTAAGGAAACGCGATTTAAACATCGCAGAAGTGTACAACCAGGCTGCTGAAGAGCACAATCGAGCTGCCAAAGAGCAGAACGATGCTCGCGAGCACCAGGTTGGGAACTCCTGATCTTGAGTTTCTGCATAGCCTAACTCCAATGGGCATGCCACTACACAAACTTAAGACTAAAGAAACGAGCATTTATGATGTTGTTACGATACTCTAATCCTAAACAAGGACTATGCCATGGAACACGATTGGTAGTTAAGGAACCGTTGACTTTGGCAACAGATGCTGAAATTATAACAAGCAGATTTCAAGCAATAAGAGTGTTTATTCCTTGAATAACATTGAGCCCATCAGATCTAAATTTTCCTTTTCAATTAAAGAGAAAACAGTTACCAATTAACCTTTCATATTCTATGATTATAAACAAGTCACAAGGCCAGACTTGTGAAAAATTGTAACAATATTCCAAAGCCCGTTTTTACACATGGCAAGCATTATGTGGCATTTTCTTGAGTGAGAAGTTTTGATTCTGTTATAGCGTTTGGCGATCAAATTACAAGTAATCCTATATTGAAATAAGTAATGATGCAATAAACAGTAGTGGCTGGTTCATAAGACCGTTCAGGCAATGTTCTGAAATATACAGGGGGAAGAGTTTCAAGATGCATCATAGCGATTAGCAAGGGGGAATATTATATCTCCCATAAATTGTTTTCCTGTTCATATTACATATAATAAAGTGGACAAAATATTTCTTTAATAATGTTTACATAATCCGTATTTTTATCACTCTGTAACAATTATCGCGCTAAAATAAAATTAATAAATTGAAATTATGCGTTCAACAAAAAACATTTTTCCTTCACCTTTTCTGTAAAATGAACATAAAATGAAATAATTGAAGATACAGTAAATGGATGGCAACAAATTGCTGGGATAAGGAAAACCTACACAAAAAATACACGGAAGCTTTCGGGGGTGATCCCTTCGTCAGCACGAGAGAGACAACTCCTTCCTTATCCCAACAACTTGTTGCTAATAGGGTTTACAAATCAATGAGAAAAAGACATAAGTTATCGAAAGTGACCGAAAGACTCGTCTTCGCTAGAAGACTTAACAAACAGTCTGGTGGAGCAACTTCCTGGCAGGTCGAACTCTTTGTTATACATAATCTGCCAGCATAATATCTCAAATAGTGTCACTGTGTTGAAAAATAGCTAATTTTACGAAGAGTGCCAAAATAAGCGTCCGCTCGAAGAGAACATACAGTCAAACTCGGATATAACGAGCGCCACGGGACCGTCTAGTTTTGCTCGTTATAGCCGTTAAACTTAATATCCGTGAAGGCAAAAGCATGCATGCGTATGGTGAAATAAGACATAAGAAGTAAAAGTGAATATATAAACAGAAAGTTTACTTAGTAAATTTATGGAAAAACATTAAAAAGGAGAATAAACTAGAAAATTTAAAATAAACATTTGTACATATAAAATTTACTCACAGCTGCATCCTTAATCACTCCCCTTTTTAGAAAAATAACTTTGAATGGTAGCCTGTTTCATAGATTTCACTTTGAAGTCTCTTAAGTTTCCTCTTATTAC
Source organism: Tanypteryx hageni (assembly GCA_028673005.1). Lineage (NCBI taxonomy): Eukaryota > Metazoa > Arthropoda > Insecta > Odonata > Petaluridae > Tanypteryx > Tanypteryx hageni. The sequence goes on from CM054117.1 coordinate 5,077,342, forward strand.
ACTTATTGCACTAAAAACACCATCGGAAATGTCAATGTTTTCAAAAAAATCATTTTATGTTTCCACAGCATCCTGAGCTTGAGAGTAAGTTGGCACGGCTTTCGTCGGGATTGTGTCTTCGACACATTCAACAATGTCTTCATCACTGTCTGCTGTGTTTTGTACTGTCTCTATTATTTCACTCTCCGTAGGAATTCCACTGGTAATCAAATCATCATCAACATGAACAAAACTGTCAATGTCATTTACATGGTCAAAATTCGCAATTCCATTTTCTTTAAGCCATTCTGACAGAGGTAGATCATCTTCATCAACGTTATGGTTATCAATCGAAAATTCTCCCGATATTAAATCAGACTTCCGAAAACAGTTTATGATCGTTGTAGGTGAAACATTGTCCCATGCATCTGTCATCAAATGAATTGCATCCAATACAGAGACGTTGCCATCTAAACCTCTTTCCCTCCTTTCAATCAACTGTAGAACAAAAAATCGCTTGAAATGGCTTTTAAAACTTTTAATTATCCCCATGTCCATTGGCTGCAAAATAGAAGTCGCATTTGTAGGCAAAAACACCAGTTTTACATTGGATAATTCCTGCATATGTGGGTGCGCAGGACAGTTATCGACAAGGAGTAAAATGTTTCTATTTTTCCTCCGTAACTCGTTGTTCCACTGACTTACATATTGCTGAAAAATATTGGAAGTCATCCATGCCTTTTTATTAGCTGCATATTCAACGGGAAGCTTCTTTACATTATTGAAGCAACGCGGCTTTTGTGACTTACCAATAACAAAAAGTTTTTTTTTGTCACTCCCATTCATGTTTGCGCACATTAAAACTGTTAAACGATTCTTAGGTCTTTTGCCACCAACACATCTGTCACCTTTGAATTTAAACGTTGCATCAGGCATCATGTTGTAAAACAGTCCAGTTTCGTCGGCATTGTAGATGTCTTCTTCTCTGTAACCTTTTCGACACTCCTCCCAAACACTTTTCACCCATTCACTTGCCGTTTTTGAATCTGCTGACAGGGCCTCTCCACTGACTTTCGCATAAACAATGTTATGCCGATTTTTAAAACGATCGAGCCACCCATTATTGCATGTGAAGTTTTCATGTCCTAACTGTTTTGCAAATTTATCTGCCTATACCTTTAAAATGGGGCCGTTGATGGGGAAACCAGCATTTCTCTGCGTCTTAAACCACTCCAGAAGTGCTTGATCAACAGTACCCAAGTCACACTTCCTCATTTTCTTGTTCGTTGTTAGGTTGTTCTCTAGTGCAGATAAAATCGCTTCTTTGTTTTTCCATAAGGTTGAAACCGTAGACGACGATAAATTAAATTTTTTGCACACTTCAACATTTTTTTCACCACGTTCTAACTCTCGAATAATATCAACCTTTTCGCGAATAGACAGACACTTCCTTTTATGTACGGACATGTTACTCGTTCAAGGGCAAAATCTCAACTGATTTTTGTGATCAACGCTACGAACTTTCTTTGCAAACTGCGAGCATACCAATTCCAGGAAGAGTTAATGAGGAGACGGATTAAATCTTTACGTGGGAAAGGGTGTTGGGTGCATTCGGCTGAGCGACGGGGGCGGGCGCCATTGTACATGCCCTTAGCCCCTTACCCCCCTTCCAAACACAACCTCCTGGCTGTAAAAGAGCTGTGGGTTGGGAGGAGAGGACAAAGGACCTCCGCGGGTGCCACTGTACCTGCAAGTTGGGAATTCTTGGTTGGGACGAAGGGATTATTTTTTAACAACAACGCCGCGGTCTTTAACCTCCCCGAGGGATAGGGTGTAGAGGCTGGACTCGAGAACACAAGGTTACATATCTTGGGTCACTATGAGGATTGAAGGGGCTGACCGCCACCGCGTTTGAGACAGTGAGACGTGGTCGAAGTTTGCTCGATATATCCGTGAAGCGTGCTCGTTATATACGTGAAATATTTGTATGTAAATACTCGTAAACTTATCTTGGAGGTAGCATTTGCTCACTATAGCCGTGACCTCGTTACAACCGTGCTCGTTATAAACGAGTTTGACTGTATTTAAAAAACAACCGCCGAGAGGAACGACCACGCGAAAACTCTTCCGACGTGAATTAGTTAAAGAAGAAAATAATAATGCATTCAAAGATTTCACATATGGAGAGAGGGAGATGTCACTCATTATCATAGACAGATCAGCCAAGTGGCTACGCTCTCAGAATTCTACTATGCCACACGTACAACTATTTCAAAAGGAATAAGAATGGCGTAAGACGTTTGAAGGCCGTATCACGTCCACGCTAACTAAGATATGCACGGAGGATAAGGTCAGGGTCACCGAGAGACAGAGTCACTCACCCCGAAGCAACCGAGAGAGGCGTGAGGCAGGATCGAGTTTGGTGTCCGAGAGACTCTCATTCGCGGGAAAGCGTCCGATCCGAGAGGTCTGCATCAAGGGAGTCTCTCTCTACCAGCGGACGGCTAGGACCGCTCCGACAGAAGGTGAGTGCTCCAAAACAGACGACTCACGACAACGCGTTGCCATTCCATCCTCGGATGCCGCATATATACCATTCAAGTGTTCCTCTCTCTCCTCGTACGATCTGTAATCTCGCCACGCATTATTTATTTATTTATTCATTCATTAATATTTCACATACAGCACATAAAGGGCCAATTTACAGTGAAATCTATGACTCAACAAACAAACACAAAAATCCATGTCCTAGGCGGGATTCGAACCCGCGACCTTAGTATCCGATGGCAGATGCTCTAACCACCCGTCTACCAAGGCCGACAATATTTGCATCGACGCGACGACGGCGTGCGAATTTGATCGACAAAAGCGGCAAGGTGCCTCCGCGATCAAAATCAAAAGTGGTTTGGAGGAATATATCGGCGATAATTGAACGCGCGGAGGCGAAAATTATTCCGCTCTCCGAAATAACACGCGGTCGCCAGAAAAGTGCGATTAGGACGAGTGCCTTCCTCTTTTACGATTTCATCCGTGACTTTGGACGCCTCGTTCCCGTGCGCGGGCGGTTCGACGAGACACGCCGACCAAATGATGACATTGCGGCGAATTAGTGAGCGGTGATTTTTTCGAGTGATTCGATGAAATGGACATACTTAATTATTTCACACAGCATGGTGAACAATTTTTGCGAGTGTGGAATCATTCGTAATATTACAGCATTATTATTATTATTCGGCTCTTCATTAACTAATTATTTACGCCGGAGCGATGTAAACAGCGCAACAATTGTCAGACATCAAGCAAGAAATAAATTTGTATGTGAAAGTAACAGATAAACTGACAAAATTCCAAAATGGCGCAAATGTTTTGGGCGAGAGACATCCCGAAAGAAATAAATAAATATCGAAAATAAAACGAGAAGAGGTCGAGGAAGAGAAGCCACCGTCACAGGTCTTTCATTCGTCTTTTTCACTTTCAAATTTTGTCTCGTCCGTCAAAATCTCTCTCCCCGAAGTCCATTTAGAGGCTCGCGCATTAAATCACATTTACCGTTCGATTATTAAGAACGTGTCAACGACTCCTCTGACTTCGTCGTAAAATTCTACGGCCACGAATTTCCCGTTTCTTGCGGTCTTCGTGCAATGCGACTCCGACTACCGACTCCGTGCAAACATTCGGGGTGAAATCCGATCGATGCGACGATAACTTTCGAAAGAGATACGAGCACGGGTGTAAACGCTAATAAAAAAGCCACTAAGACACTTTAGTCAAGTATGTATAGCGTGGCTGTCGACGAGCGGAATTGTGGCGATTGAGAAAAAACAGCGGGACTGTAAAAGAGAACGACACTTGATCGTTGGATTTGAAACAACTACAGAAGGAGAATTTCAGCGGAGAGACGGGCGTTGGCGATCAAGGACTCGCGTACGGTCAGGAGCAGAAACCAGAAAGCATCGGGACTCGACGTCCCCCAAAACAGGTATCGCAAAGCAAAAAAGCCGCTCCAAAAAGACATGGAGTCGCTCGAAGAAGGCATATATCAAAAGGAGGAATTTCGAGGAAGAATTCACGCGAGAAACTAAAAAAGGCTCATATAAATTAAATTATGTCGTAAAGGCGTGCGGCAGGCAGAATTAACATTGGGTATTGGTCTTTCTCCGACGCCATCGCATTTTACCCTTTCCTTTCGCTACCAACATCCCACTTTTAACTCTTTATTTCACAGTTACTATAAATTCACTGACGTTCACTCTCATTCTGGGACGCGCGGCTCTCCTCCTCCGCGATGGTTAACGACTTGATCAGAGATATTCCAAGCGAGAAGACGGGCAATTTGATCGCCAGCCCCTTTTCGTCTAATCGGAATCTCGAGAGCAGAATGCAGTTTTTGTACGTCGATTGCTAAAAAATCTAAAACTATTTGCAACGGTGCGAAACAACACTAATTTATTCTTCAAAAATTGATTCGAAATACATACTTTCAAATATTCACACGTGAGCAGTCATTAGAAATTCTTTAAAACATCTTTGAAGCAGTACACGAGTGTATGGAGAGTTTCGACAACTGATGAACGCGGCTGCGATGGTCACAAAAAGGTTGGAAAAACCACATGCGTATTTCGGCTACAAAGCGGGCGTCCTCCAGAAACGATCGGCAATATAAGAAGCGCTACTTCGGACGGCAGCCGAAATTTGCACCTGGTTTTCCAACGATTAATGGGTAGCAGCGCCCTACCTGATTGCTCAACTTGCTAAAAAATACATCGCAAAACTCATTAAAATGGAGAAAGTTCTAAGGTCGATACCAGATGGTTACAATCTCCCGCAAAAACTCTTCCTGGAAAAATGTTTCCCGTGGTTGTCCCGTAGGACACATTATATGACCTTCATTCCGCACACACTACGTAGTATTTGAGTCAGATTAATTACATTATTGCCGATATAATCTTTTTTGCTGACGATCTCCAAAACTATATTCACTCTGACCGCCGACCTGATCAACTCCAAAATACCCTGAATGAATCGAGATATATATGCCAACACAGCTCGGAGTGTCAAGAATGGATTAACCTTAAACTCATCCAAATCCCAATAATATTATCCTAAATTACTATGCAAATTTTGAATTAGTCCTTTCTTGATTAATTCCATCCTCGCACATTTTTGCAAGATTATCAAAAATGTCGGAGTTACCATAAATAACACTTTCACGATCGACTGATGTTAACAGTGTACGGCACCGAATTTGCATCACTCTTTCTTTAACTACCGAAAAAAGTTGCTTCCGAAGAACAAAAAATTCTTTAAATCAAATCACTATTTCTCCCACACTTTTGTTACTGTAATTCCGTTTATTTGCATCTCGAGCGAGGCTTATCTCGTAAGCTTTTCAATCCACACATCTATTGCACTGGGAGCATCTTTAACGTACAGAAAAGTAAATGCATATGTTATGCTTTCAAAAAATCAGGTTGGTTATCTCTTGAAGTCTGGAGAAAAATCTTCATACATTCGCTGTTACGCGTGTTCCTCCACTCCTTGCCACTTTCGCAACGACCTCAAATTTTTTCAATTAGATCCACCCAGTCAACTTTCGCCATTTTTCCAAATGACTCATTCTAATGTATCGTGCCAGTATTTAGAAAAATCATTGACAGTCTCAGCCAGTGAAATTTGCAGCTCCATTCCCAATACCATAAACACGTGGTTTTTAACCTTTTGGTACCTACGGACCTCGACCCCATTTATTTAATATATAAAACGAACAGTGTCTGTCTTCTGTGCATTTCGTCCAATTCCAAGGTTCCAAGTTCCATTCCAGGAGGATTTATTTCTCCCATTGGAATAAGCACAGGAATGAGTACAGCATGCTTTTCATTTTCATTTCAAAATTACTTATCATCATCGCAGAAAGACGAAACTTAAACATAGATAAATAGATTTTTATTTCCATACAGTCGATTATCAGAGAGACATCAAATCGATACGCATCTTTTTCGAACGAGAAACGAGACTTTTTTGAACTGAAAATATGTGGCGCTCGTGGCAGCCACCAAATACGCCAAAATTGTGTACGGTTTTGCTCGATTTTTTGAGCGGGTGGGCAACGAGGTATACCTTTCTCTCAGAAATACCAGAGTTCGACTTCAGGTACAATTTTTCCTTCGTTTACGGGGCATGCGTGTTAAAAATTCTCGAATTTTTATCTACGAAGAAATTCTTTTTCGGTACTTCACGGGTCATATAGTAAGACCTATGGAGAAGAGAATACGGGTTTTCAACTGTTCTCAATAAAATAATCTTCGTGGCAACGTAACTGCATGTTTGGCATTTTCTCGGATTTCTATCTCCGAAAGTATAAGTTGTAATTATGTGCCCTCGCTGAATTTTCGTGGCAAATTTTGTACCTTCAGAGAAATATATTCTCTAATCGATGCTTCACAGATCATATAAGAATTATGGATAGGAAAATATGGATTCATAATTGTCGTCCACGCAAATCTTTGTAGAAACCGATGTTAGCAATACACGAACTTTCCCGCGATATTCAAATGGATGAAATGAAAGCTCTGGGATTGAACCATGCACTTATGAGGGGACTTTTTAAAATTGGAAAATAAAATGAAGAAACACAGCAGCCAGAGGCGGTACGAGAATATTTGGCGCCCTGGGCGAGATAGATCTCCGGCGCCCCCTCCGTAAATGTTTGTTGAGATATTTACAAAGTACATGTTAATTTACTCATCGCTCGTTAAAGATTACCGGCAAAGAAAAAATAAAAGGAATCAGCATTCTAGCCTGTTCTGAGCTATAAATTGATATCAAATATTTGTTCACTTCCAAATAATGCATAGATAGTTGGTCGGGGTAGCGCCCCAAAAACTCTGGCGCCCTGTGCAGCCGCCCGGCTCGCCCGTAGCTAGGGCCGGCCGTGACAGAAGCCCATGAGTAAACGAAGACGTACCCTGAGAATCGTGCACAGCAACTGAGACGAATAAAGCGTACTTGACGAGAGCAACGTTATAGTTTCTTGACGTCGAACCATTATCTCTTTTAAAATGACGTACATTTTCGTGTTCAAAACAAATAGTATGTGAAAATTCTATATTCTACAATCGGCTTACAGCACGAGGCCCATTAACCCTTAATTAGTCGCGTGGGGTCAATATGACCCCAAGCAATGTTTTTTCGTCAATATCTAAAGAAATGTATTGTCAATCTAACCCAAACTTGTTCTACCTTCGAAACTGACATTCTAGAAGAGAAATTTGCATTTCTTTGTTTTTTTTTAAATTTGTTATTTTTGATATTTTTATATTTATACATATAGTATAAATATTGTAATTATTGAGAAAATTAAACTATTTTAATGTGCTATTTTGGTGTGTATCCATTTGTTATGTATATATGAGGTTAAAAAAGTTGCTTTTATTATGACATCTCTCTACCTGTTGCTTTTTTCTCTATTGGTCTAGAAGGGTTAAACGCAATACAGATTATTATTATCACATCAGAAATACAAATAATTTTCCTGATAAGCAGTATTTCATTGTTTTAACACTAGTTCTCCTATGATACATTTTTACTTCTCTAATTTTCACTATAGGTTGGTTACCCCTCTTCCTCCCATCTCCCCCTCCCCTCTCCCCCCTCCAATGTACCTTTTTCCCTCTTTTCGGAATTCTCCGGGTGTTTTCTTACTTCAGCCGCACACATGCAACCGTTTTCTACCCGCAATAAAAGTCACAAACAAACGCACGTGGTCTCTCTAGAAATTTCTGTCGAAGAATTGACCCGAGGATGACTTCTTTGACGCAGAATTCCACGTATTCTATCAAGACCGATGCATGATTTTTGAAACTATTTTCTAGATTTTATAATTGAACTACATTCATATTATTCCCTTTTCTGTACAGTAATTATTTATCACATGCTTTCGTCATTATTGTGAAATACTCTCAAAAATGGAACATCTTTCTAGCGACTTTTGGCAGCTTTTTTATCACCCTCATTGGATGAAGCTCTTAGTACCCATGTGCAAAAAGGATAAAAGAAAGCGGTTTGCCTTTCATTACCGCTCACCCTTTTTAGCACGAGTTTCTCCCTTATTTTTCGGAATAAGCACGAACACTAATGAGATCGGCAATCTTCAAAGTTTTTGGATCTCCTACCGGTCGCATGATAGTCACGGTTGGGACGTTTTAGACCAAAATATAAAAATCCTATTTCCAATGGGGTTTCTATGGAGAAGTCCCAAGTATGTTCACACTTATAGGGGAGGACGCGGTTGGACCTCGGCACGAACCCCTTGGGTCGCTTGAGGAGGCAACTTTTGTCCAAAGCCCCATCGAGGGCAATCCTCGGTGACAGCAGAAGTGAGCTTGAATCTTTCTGCTTGTTGGGGGCAGCCATAAACTACTTCATGCTGTAGGTGGGGGCCGGAAAGCGACCGTGCCGCGACCGATGTCTAACCCACAAGTGTGAGTGATCTCCGCAAAAATAGTCCTATCACTAATAAAGCCCTCAACGCGACCTTCATGCAACAATGCAACAAAAAGTGCGATCAGCTCTGCGCTGCTTATAATGTTGGCAGAAGAACGAAAAGATGGCCGTTAGCTGTGTTTTTTATTAGCTGACGTTTCTGCCATAAATGCCTTTATTGTTTATAAACAAAACGTTCAAAAGGAAATGACAAGGCGAAATTTCTTGAAATCATTATCGAAGGAATTAATAAAGGATCTACAGATTTTGAGGTCTCAGAGTCAGTTTATATCTAGGCATCTCCGAAAGCGCATATGCACTCAACAGGAACTTGCGCAGGAAGGTCCATCACCAGGATCGGGACTATCAACAGGAAGATGCGAACATTGCCCAAGAAATAAGGACAATAAAGTGTCCACTAGATGTGGAAATTGTGGAGCTTTTACTTGCAAAGACCATATGATAATGAAGTGCATTGAATGTGGGAAGAGGGAAAGTGATTAGAAAATACAAAAAAATATTTTAAGTTATTTTAATCAATGTTTATTGTAAAAATTATTAATAAATAATTGTATTATAATGTAAGATTGATTTTATTTCCAGTAAAATATAAATAAATTAATATATTATTGCTTATCTTAAGAAATTATTTTGGGGTCATATTGACCCCACGCGACTAATTACGGAACTTTTTTTCACGCGACTAACTAAGGGTTAAAGCTTATTGATTAACAAATAACAAAGACAATCACAAACAACCATGGCCAAGGCGGGACTGGAAGCATTGGGAGCCAGACGCGCTAGCTTGAAATAATCGAAACATCTTTGCTTTTCTCATGGCGAAATTTGTATTGTGTTTCTGAGTTAAAACCGGAGAGAATCTGTATGTGTTTGAGAATGACGTGAAAACCAGAAACGTCGTTTATAAATCAAAAGTTTCCCGTACGCCACCCGTCTCATACTATTTTTATATTAATTCAACAGGATGGAGCCATCGCCTAGTATTTGCGCCAGCGTTCTCGGTCTCGTTTCCATTCTCTTGCTGGTTGGTTCAGCGGCCTGCTCTCTGAAGATGATAGAGAAAGGGCTGAACTACTACGACGCGCATCCGAGATACCCAGAAGGCGTACCCTACGACACAGTCATCATAAAAGAAGAATACGACTTCGTGATAATCGGCGGAGGAACTGCGGGCTGCGTACTCGCCAACAGGCTTACGGAAATCCCCGGTTGGCAGGTAACTCGGAGTTCTACCCTCAAAATTTCAATATACATTCGCTACTTTAAATTATCTGGCGAAATGTAGTCTCCACCTCTCTCAACTGTCAACAACGAGACAGAACCTACCATGCCATCTGACTATACCTCGCGAGATTCTTCATTCGATCGAATATCTTTTGATGGCTTTCGAACGATTTCATCGAAGACAAATATTTGCTCGAGAAAGCAGATTATGTAGTCCACTGTTATGGTGATGTACACAAGGAATACAGCTTCTGCTCTCTTGTATACACGGCCATTATGTTAAACCAGTGGTCGGCAACCTATGACCCGCGGGTCAATGGGTGACCCACGAAGGTCCAGAAGGGTTTACGTTTTGAAAATAAAAGAGTAATTCAATTGCTAAATATAGCTTATATAAACATCCAGGTTTGATTCTTCTTTTCATTCAATCTTTGAATTGACCCATCGCATTTCTCCAAAACCTTTAATTGACCCGACATAAAAAAAGGTTGCCGACCACTGCGTTAAACTGTCCCCTTTTCCAAATGTTTACAGGTGCTGCTACTGGAGTCGGGAGGAGACGAACTGTTTCTCGGCGATATCCCGATCTTTGTCAGTTACCTCCAGCTGGGTCGGCTCAACTGGGGGTACCGCACGGAACACCAGGACGGTATGTGCAGGGCCAACGACGACAGTCGATGCAACTGGCCCAGGGGTAAGGTTTTGGGCGGAAGCAGCGCAATCAACTACATGATCTACACCAGAGGTCACGCCAGAGACTACGACTCGTGGGAGGAACAAGGGAACGCCGGCTGGGGCTATCGAGACGTCCTTCGCTACTTCAAGAAGTCCGAGAACGCAAAGTTGGCCGGCGTAGCCGGGGCGGGGGACGGGGTCCAGTCGCCCTTTCACGCGAGCGGAGGTTTCCTCGACGTGCAGAACGTGCCTTACAGGTTACCGGTCGCCGCCGCATTGGTCGACGCCGCCGAGGAGATGGGAATGCCTTACAACGCCGACTACAACGGAGCGTGCATGAAAGGCGTGAGTTACATCCAGGCGACCATGAGGAACGGCACGAGAGTGAGTTCCTCGAAGGCGTTCTTGAGGCCCGTGCGAAGCAGATCGAACCTCCACGTGGCTAAAAAGTGCCACGTGACACGCATCGTCATAGATCCGGAGACAAATCGAGCCGTGGGAGTGGAGTTCGTGAGGGGAGGAAAAGGTCACACGGTACGAGCGAAGAAGGAAGTAATACTGTCAGCCGGAGCGATCAACTCCCCGCAGATCCTGATGTTGTCCGGGATCGGTCCCAGGGAGCACCTCGCGCAGATTGGAATAAAGACGGTCGTAGATTTGCCCGGAGTGGGACAGAATCTCCAAGATCACGTGACCTTTTCCGGACTGATATTCTTGCTCGACGCGCCCATATCTCTCTTGGAGAACAGATTGCAAACCCTGAAGAACTTCGAAGACTACGCCGAGCGGCACGACGGACCTTTCACCATACCGGGAGGAGTCGAAGTCATCGGTTACGTCGACGTCGGCAGCCATAATGCTTCCTCATCCGACCGACCGGGCGTCGAACTTCTCATGATCTCGGGATCTCTAGCTTTGGACGAAGGCTTCGCGGTCCGCCGAGGCATAGGCGTGTCCGACGCCTTCTACGACCGATACTTCCGTCCCATAAACGGCCGCGACGCGGCTTCCATCTTCGCCGTCGTCCTGAAGCCCCGTTCTAGGGGCAGCATCAAGTTGAGGAACAGCGACCCCATGGCGCGGCCCGTGATGACCGCCAATTACTTCTCCGAACCCAAGGACCTGGACGAATTAGTGGTCGCACTGACGCACTACGCCAAGATGGTGGACACGAAGGCGTTCCGACGATATGGAGGCAAGCTATACGATAGACCGATACCGGGATGCGAAGAACACGAGTTCGCCTCGCTGGACTACTGGCGATGCGGTGTCCGTCAGCTGACCACTCCCCTGCACCACCAGTGCGGCACCGCGAAGATGGGTCCATCCTCTGACGAGATGGCCGTCGTGAACGACGCTCTAGTCGTGCATGGCATCAAGAATTTGAGGGTAATGGACGCATCCGTCATACCGACGATCCCGTCGGCCCATCTATACGCCCCGGTGGTCATGATCGGCGAGAAGGGGGCCGATATGATTAAAGCTACTTGGAGATCGCTGTAAAGAATAATTTAGGAAACTTCTATGTGGATCGGAAGAAACAACAGAAACTGTGTGTGAACAAAAGTCTTACTAAAACTCGGAACGGGAATAAATTTTTCATAATGAAAGATAACGATACGGATTCATAACAGTGTGACCCATCTTAAAATTTCGAGTTTTCTGTTAAGAGGTATTAATCGATTAAATTTTTCGACAATAACTAAGAATTTTTCATTCATCTTTTGTGTGGTCACTCGCGGAGCGTGAAGCGTTACGGAAACACGTGTGCTAACGACATATGACGACAAAAGCGAACTATGAGCACCATGGGATTTTGAAAACTTCAATTGTTATTCTGTCGAAATATAAGAGAACGAAATGGGAGTAATGAAAGTTAATGTAAAAACATTTAACATCAGCCGCTGATGATGAGAGCTTGGCTCTGGAAATAAGTATTTAACGTTACTGTTCTCTTCTAAGTTCTCAGTGTTACTGGTTTTCTCTAAATCCTCACTTGAACAATTCGGAGCTAGAATTTCAAGTTATCAATTTATGTCTTGTGGAGAGACGCCATTGTTTTGATTCATAGATATGAAAATTTGTCTGTAGCTATATTATTTGTTTGTTTGTTTGAATGCCCAGTCAATTCGCCTCTCTTACAGCACAAATGGGTATCTCAGAGGTAGTGCAATGAATAACCGGGGAGGGAGGAGGGAAACCCGGTGCCTGCTCTTACGAAGAACACCAGGGGGGCCAACAGCTTAACGTCCCTTCCGAAGGACGGAACAGCTGAATTTGCGCGGTCTCCTCAAACTACGCAAACAGGGGGCCGGGTGACCTTGAGAAAAATCCTACTCGCGCAGGATTCGTACCCGATGACTTTTTCAAGCACCGGGCGAGTAGCAGCCAGCGTCCTAACCACTACACCACCGGCACCCCCGTAGCTATATTATTTGCATAATAATTTCTATAATATAATTTTGTATTTATTTATTTGCATGATTTTCATATCTCTTAACCATCAGGGCAATGGAACAGCGGCTCTTCAAATAGAATACGTCTTTTCCGCTTGATTTATAGTTTCAGGGTTGCTGACTGCAATCGACGACATTTCTAATTAAACATCGCTTCATCTACTACGAAATTATTTCAAAATTCCCTCGTCCAGTACTTGCACGCCTGCTCTGCCCTCTATCATCAGAGGCAAGAGTTAATTCGCTCGTCGAAAGCATCACCGCCACCTAGTAGTGGATGACGTAACTGCTAAAGAGAAGTCGATGTCGAGACGCATTGATTTAAACGCACGCGGGTCCGAGTGTGAGATGGAATTACCCACAACTGGAATTGTCATGCAAATGTTGAGAGGCAAATGCCGGAGGCATCTAACGAGTACGTACACAAATGAGGCTGCAGAACAAACGACCCGAAATGAGGCTTGCGACTACTTAGCGAAAAAAAATCTAGCTAACTTATATAATGCTCCGCAATCAATATCAAGTGCTGGTTCTCAACCATCTCTATCTTACATCCCGCCTAGCATTTTGCCAAAAAAATCCGTGTCGCGACATAATAAAAACAAAACCTCACTTTCTCCAAGAAGTGGATTTTTAAGCGAAATGCATTTTAGTATCATACGCAGGGGCGGATTTATCATTAGGCGCATGAGGCGCTAGCTGGGGGCCTCGTCCAAAGGGGGGCCTCATCCAAAGGAGGGCCTCAATGTACATTGTGCTGGAGAATTCTCAAGAAGTTGCTGTTCTTTCAAATTCTTATATTTTTTTTACAGTCTCATGGGAGATGCACACCCTACGAACGCTCTTCTTGTGTCGCCAGATGGGTTCCTCCTCTGCCAGGAAGTGTACTTTTTCTTTTAGGCCGTTGTTTATGGTTCTCAGATGGGAACAAAATACTGGAGTTGTGTATGGAAGCACCATTCTGCGACCTGACCAACCCCAATAACTCTTGCGGGCTAAGGGTCATTTTTAGTCGTTAATTTATATTTCAGCAGATAGAAGATTCCTGAGAAACAATGTCACAGTAACAAAACAGATTGAACAAATTCTGAACGAAGGTCTCAAAACAATGACAAAATGTATATATAGAGCTATTAGTTACATTTACAATAGTCTGATAAAATTTTGCATATAAAATTACGCATGCCCCCTTCTCTGAACCTCTCTAGGTAACAAAATATCAGTGTAAAATAATCGCATTCAATATACGTCGTGAACGAATTTTTTATATTGGTAAATAGTAAATACTCGCAACAAATTTTGGATAATGTGTCACAATGAAGAATGAGAGGTAAAATAAGAAAGTAGAGTGAAAATAATACGAAAGACCTTTCACAAAGTAACTATCTAATGTAACTTCAAGAACTTAGCTACCTTACAACGGATTGAATATTTTTTCGTCTGTAAAAAACACGTCTACCTCACAAACACTCAATAGAATAACACTTTGTAATAAAATCCCATTCGAAAGACGTCATTAATCAATGTGTTTTAACCGAGTGTGACACCAGTGTTTCCACAGTTTTTCCTCCAGTCTGTTAAAAGAACTTAGTTCGAGTGGACGTTTACGACGGGACGCAAATAGTTTTCTTCGAGTGAAGTGGAAACAGGAAATCAAGTAAGTCTCGTTTTATATTTAAATATACATCACGTTAATTTCGACTGGACATTCTCTGATTAATTTTCTAAGGCGATTTTCCACTGAATTTTGCTATTATTAGGTATTATTAAGTAACTAATATTTAAATCGAGCTCTCGGCAATATTTCTCGCCTCGCCGAAGTGAATTCCGGAGAGTGCTTACGATTTTCTTCAGGTGTGCTAGGTGTTTTGAAATTACGGAAGGCTTTCATGGGTGCACATATACAGTCATGTCTTGATCATCGCGAATCCGCTATTCTCGGTTTTCTCTTTCGCGATCGAGCGTCTTTGCAGAAGTTTCGTGATAATAGTTTCCGGGAAAGCTAATTTGCGACGATACAGAATTACTATTTTAATTATTTATTGTGCTATTTTTTTATTATGTTACTTTACGTATGTGAAAAAAATTTAATATATTTATTTCCAAAGCTTTTTATATCGGCAAGAGTTTTATTAACTCTTACAGTGACAGTTGCTTCCAGAGAACACTAATTTTCAAAACTTAAATTAATAAAATAATATTTGCATTCGACCATGTCACAGAAGCGATAAGATTCACTTGTATATTCATTTTTAAGATTCACTTGTATATTCATTTTTGTCGTAAATACCTGTAAAAATGGCTTTTGACTAACTTATTATACTTTATGTTTCTGCTCAATGTATTCTTTTGTTATAATTTGTTATAAAACTACCTGTATGTACAAACTTCATTGATCGTTTCTAAAAAAATATAGATCGACATGAAATACTCCCCGTTGTATGCTGATGGAAAAGGAGCGATTTTTATTATGGGCGGATAAAATCATTCTTGATACGCTCGTGAAAACTGTTGGTCGACCCTTGATACGGACCTACGTTAGCAACGTTATAATTCTTTGTTTTCATCGGCATTTACTTCTCTTACTTACTTTTCAGTATTTCATAATCGACGAATATAATACTGGTTTATGCAATGACCTTGCTTTTTGATGCTTTATCTATAAGTGCAGATTACTGTGAAACTATGACATCTATTCTAGAATGGCATTTAAATGCATAAATTCCAAATGATAAATATCGTAATTCACATCGTAGGTACAACACAAGTATAATAATGAGTATTTAAAAAAGGATCTTATTCAAATATTATTTTCAATTTCTAAGCTGTAGAAACCTTCGTCAAAAACTCTTCAAGTGTATTTTTTCTTCCTATTTTTTATAACCATCATCATCGTAGTTTTTATAACACAAATATTATTTTCTTACCTTTATCTTATACAATGTAAATGAAGTTTGTATAAACGTACGAAATAATTTAATACTGGAGTAAAAATATAATAACTTTAATTTAGGACAAAATTTCGATCCGTTTTTCTGAAATAATAAACAAAATACAACTTTTCTTAAATAGATAAGATCTTTTGTCCATAGATTTTCAATTTGTCGAATGGAATCTACTTTTCATTGTAAAATTTAGTTATTTTTTGTAAGATAAATGTCAATTAAAGTTATTTTGAAATAGTTTTAATAAATTAATTTTAAAAAGCATTTACAAATAACACTTTTCAACATATCCATTTAGAAAATGAAGAAAAGGTTTGAATCCGGGGCAGAAAAAAGGAAGAAACAGAAATTGAGAGAGAAAAATCTAGAAAAACAAAGAAACTCCATCACTGCTTTTTGATTGCCTCCTATATCAACTGAAAATGATAGACCAGCAAATGAAGAGATATTGAACCGTAGAGAGGAGGCGGCGCCGGCGAAACTAACGACGACCGAGGAACGGAAATATGAAGAAATTAAAGATATTCAAAAAGAGGAAGTGATTGAAAGTTTGAAAACAAATACAGACATACTTGTTGATATTTTGAACTATCCCGATGATATTGCTATGTGGCCGAGTAATACAAATGTAAAGGACGAAATGATAGAATATTATTTAATTAACAAACCTTGCAATGTAGGAAATATTGAAAACTTAAAGGTATCATATACGGAGCGTGATAGAATATATTACAGAAAGTTTCAAGAGTCAAGTTTTTACTGTATTAAAAAAACGGAGAAAAGGAAGTACGTGAATGGTTAATTTTTGCTGATACAAGTAAATCAATTTATTGTTTGTAAATTATTTTGTAATGACTTGATTTCTGGATACAATGACTGGAAAAATGTCTGCAGAGCATTAACGGTACATGAGCGTTCTAAAGATCATATTGGAGCAATGTGTGCTTACAAAAGAAGAACTTCGACAACAGGACGCATTGATGCCGACTTATTAAAGCAAATTCAGAATCAACAAAACTACTGGCGAAAAGTTTTAAAGCGAATCATTGCTACCGTTAAATTATAAGCTAGTCTTGGTTTAGCGTTTAGAGGAAGCGAGGAAAGCGCAACTAATGATCAAAAAGGTAACTTTTTAAGCTGTTTGGAATATCTTAGCGAATTTGATGATTTTTTGAAATCCCATTTAGAAATGTATGCTAATTGCGGTCAAGGACAAACCAATTATATCTGTCCCATCAGATATGTGACGAGTTTATAACTCTTATGGGAACAAAATTAAAGGAACAATTAATACTTGAAGTTACGGAAGCAACTTATTTTTCAGTAATTATTGACTCCACACCCGATGTAAGCCACACAGATCAACTCACTTTTACAATAAGATATGTTGGAAATAATGGGAATATAAAGGAAAGATTCTTTTGCTTTCTTCCTATAGAACATCACGATTCAGCGTATTTGGAAAAGACAATTTTAGATACTTTAGAGCAAGGGTGCGCAAACTAGGGGGCGCGACAAATGATGCGAGGGGCGAGATTACAGCCATGATTTAATTTTAACTGTAAGAAAATTTAGTTCTTTTTTTCATATTTCATATCTTTTTTGTTTACAGTGTTATATTTCTGTTATCTTTCTTATTTACGAGAGTAACATGCTGCGTTATCGCACTACACAGCAGTACGTTGTCGAACGAAGGCCGTCATGTGAATACGTGTATTGAAATGTGCAATGTTTAGTTCTGAACCGGTGGATTTTTTCTTTATTGTTTTACAAATAAATTTAATAAAATAATTGTCAGTAAGAACGCCATGAATCAGAATTGAGAGTGGCGATTTTATCAATTAAGCCGAGACTGGACGAAATTGCCAGCCCACAGATCCCATTGAATTAAATCTATTCATACAAAATCAAGCGTTATTTTTCTTTTTTGTGATTTTCTTATCGTTATTTTAAAATGTGATATTTATTTTTGTATTCATATTGCTGTATAATTTCATTAATTTAGTGATATTTGATTTTATTCCTATTAGAATGTTCATTTTGTGTATTTATCTCGAATTATTTTGTTATTTTCAGTTTTAATAAAATATACCATTTTTTGTAACATACTATTTCTCCAAATTATCATCGACATAAAACCCCTCCCAAATACCATATCTTGATAAAAATCTTGCCAGCCATGGTAGGGGGCCCAAGTTTGTATTTTGAACAAAAATTGGGGCGCGGCATGAAAAGTTTGCGCACCCCTGCTTTAGAGGAATTATCACTTGATATAAAGAAATGCATGGGACAAAGTTATGACAATGCTGCCAATATGCCAGAAAAATATTCTGGTTTACAAGCTAGAGTGGAAGAACACAGTGCAACCGCATTTTATTCACCATGTGCCAGTCATTCTTTAAATTTAGTAGGGAATCGTGCAACAGAGTCATGTTTGAAGGCATTGAATTTTTTTTATTTTATAAAAAGTTTGTAAATTTATTTTTCTATATCAAGACGACGTTGGAACCTTCTAATAAGTTTCTTACCATCAAACCCCTCTTCTTTAACTTTAAAAAGAATAAGTGATACCAGATGGTCAGCTAGGACAGATGCCGTATATGCATTAAAATCAGGTTACAATAATATCCAGGAACTTTTGATAAATATATCTTAAATTCATAGAGAAAAACCAACTTGCAGATTAGAAGCAAAACAGCTATCAAAATATTTCAAAATTACGAAACAGCTTTACTTACAATATAGTGGAACAAATTATTACAAAGAATCAATGCTACCAGTAAATAACACTTCAAGACATGCAAACAAATTTATTAAATGGCGCTAATCTTCTTAAATCATTTTCAGAGTTCGTTCTTGATACGAGAAATAATTTTGACATTACTGAAAAAGAAGCAAAACTTTTGACTGACAATACAACGTATAATATTCGAATAAAAAAAACGGAAAACGCTACTTGATGAAAATGAAGTTATTCAATACATTTTATGTGATTTGTGATACTCTTAACTCTGAAATATCAAAACGAGCAGTGGTTTATCATGATTAATTAAATATGTTTAATGTATTCTTTAACCATGAAATGTCTGAAAATGAAATAAATTTATGTATTGATAGGATAATGCATGCATACAAAGATGATATTGACATTAATCAGTTCAAAGATGAGGTGCTGCAATTTCTAAAATTTGCCAAAGAACAAAATGTAACAAATCCAACGGATATGTATAATTTAATAATCAGTGGTCTACGATCTACGTATACTAACGTGGAATCAATCCTTAAAATATTTTTAACCATTCCAATTAGCAATGCAAGTGGGGAGCGCTCATTTTCTGTACTGAAAAGGGTAAAAAACTATTTGAGAAATGGTTTGTCTCAAAATAAAACAAATAATTTGTGTCTTTTATTTATCAAGCATGATGTTGCCAAAGATATAAATTACGATACTTTGATCGATTTATTTGCTAAGAATAAATCACGAAAGAAACTTCTTTAAGCTCCCAGTAGAAGGATTTGATTCACTTGATATTTTCTTATTTTATGCTAGAAAACTCTAGAATTGATTATTGAATCTTTAGATAGATAATGAAGGATGTTTATAATATTATAGGTACTAAATAATATTTTATTTGTATTAAAAAAGAAATTCTCAATTTAAGTGACATTATTTATAGGATTTGTAATAAATATTAAAGGCAATTCTTTATTGGAAAATGTTTTTGCTAACCATTTTCATTGATACCAATTTAGCACATTTTAAAAATTCGTTTCATTTTTAAAAGAATCAGAATCGGTATCACCATTATATACATATTTTTTGTAGCTAAACTTGTCTGTAGTTTCAAGTGCAAATTTATAACACCCATATAAAATCAGTGCCTGTGTTTCTCCCTTATATTATTATTTTGAATTTTTTTGTGCATTTAAAAGTAAATATCTATATATAATGTGATTTAACTTTTAATGTGTAATGTAAAAACAACTTTCTATGGTAACTTTTGTACGTATTTCTTATCGCAATTGATGCCACTACCACTTATGTTTCTAAATTTTTTTAGTCACAATGTGGCTATATACCTCTTTATGGTGACATATGTATTTTTATGGCAATTGATTGTTTATTTATTTTCGAGTATTAATGTATTTTTACTCTAATGGAATGAATGTTATTTTTAAAATGGTATATATTTTATTTACTCTATATTAAATGTTTGATAACAACGTGTATTTTTTACCATGAATACTTTTTTGGAGGGGGCCTGGAATTATTCTTTGCGCCTCGGGCCTCTGACAGCCTAAATCCGCCCCTGATCATAATACTGTAAAGTGTATTTTGGAATTCAAATTACGGAACACACAATATTGGAATGGGAGAGAGAAAGGTAACATATAAACAACTAATATAGTAACTATATTGTCCGCCAAAAAATGACGGATTCAAATTAATAACAAGTAGTTCTGGAAAGAACTAATCCGCCTACTTTCCTTTCAATACATTTTTAACATATAACAAGTAGGGGTGTACACAGCTTTCCCGTGACACAGAAGTGCTTTTCGTCAAATTCGCCGTAGTATAATCGTATACTAATGTATTTACTTTTAAATCAGAAAATTATTTTTCCTCATATTGTCGTATCCCTGCTTTTTTTAACCTTTCCAAACATATTCATCTCGTTTTTCCATTCTATACTCGCTCTACAATCGAACTTGCTTTGAAATCCGTTCAGCCAACACCTTTGAAATTCATATTTACAGAAAAATTCTAACCTTGATATTATGATAGCTCTGTTTAGTCGACTCCGATTAAATAAGGTATTTTGGTTATTTATTTATAATTATGAAGATTACATATACCACATTGGGTTTAAATCCATGCGGTCAGTTCTCTAGAATACGTGTAAAAGAAATATTATTTAATTTTTTACTGTGGTAGCCCTGCTACTTAGCTCCGCTTTAAGCATAGTGATTTCATTATGATATGTAGTGCAAAACTTATATACAAAATTTAATTGAAATTCGTAGTCAATTTATTCCAAATCCTTAATTACTGAAAGAGTGTAATTTGCAACTGCGGCACCCCTGTTTGGTTGATCCGGCCCAAATATACTATTATGGTTTTGCATACATTATAAATACTAGATTCGGTTTAAATTGATGCAGACAGTTTAACACAAATAATGTGAAAAGAAAATGTTTAATTACTTGTATGGTGGCAGCCCTACTTTCTATATCTATAATAAACATCTTCATTTTGTTATTTTTTGTTGCACGCGTACTTCATACAAAATTTCGTTGAAATCGGTTGGGCCAATTCCTTCCAAATTCATAATTACCGAAATGTTTAAGTTTGCAATTGTGGCACCCCTGCTTAGTCGATCCGGTCCAAATATGTCATTTTGGTTATTAATTTATGTGAAGATTCTATGTACCAAATTTGGTTGAAATCGGTTCATTTGTGAAGAAGATGATAGGGGCACACACATACGCGCGCACATACACACACACACGCATACATGTATGTGGGTGTGTGTGTGTGTGGAAAGCTTTGAAATGTGGGCTTGTAGGAGAATGCTGAAGATAAAATGGACAGATAGGATGAAAAACGATGGAGTGCTACGAAGAATAGGAGAGAAGCGAATGATTATACAGACTATCAGAAAGAGGAAGGCTAACTGGGTTGGACATTACCTGAGGAGAGAGAGTATGATTAAAGACGTGTTAGAAGGAAAACTAGATGGGAAAAGGGAAAGAGGTAGGAAAAGGTTTCAGCTGATAGACGATTTGAAAGGGAAAGAAAGTTGCCAAGATATGAAGAGGACAGCGGAAAATAGGAGTATATGGAGAACCAGGTTTAACCATGAATAATCACGGACCCGTCTACGGACAGACTACCTATGATATTTCGCCATACTAACAAAATTTCTTTAAAATCGGTTCAGTCAATACCTTCGAAGACTGTAGTTACAGAAAAATTCCAACCTTGATATTGTGGTAGCCCTGTCTAGTCGACACGGTTGAAATATGCTGTTTTGGTTATTTATTTATATGAATATTATATATATATATATATATATATATATATATATATATATATATATATATAATATTTGGTTAAAATCCATGCGGTCAGTTCACTAGAAATAGGCGTAAAATTATAATTATTTTATTTTTTACTGTGGTAGCCCTGCTCTGTAGTTCCGCTTTAAACATTGATTTCATTATGGTAGGTTGTACAAATCTTATATAAAAATTTAGTTTAAATCTGTTCTGCAAATTCCATCCAAATCCATAATTACTGAACGATTTTAGTTTATAACTGTTTGGTTGATCCTGTCCAAATATGCTATTATGGTTTGGTATATATATTTAAATTATAAATATTAAAATTGGTTAAAATTGATGTGGACAGTTCAACACAAATACTTGTGAAAACATTTTTTTAATTACTTCCATTGTGGCAGCCCTGATTTGTAAATCTATACTAAACATATTGATTTTGTTATTTTATGTTGCACGCCTCCTTCATGCAAAATTTCGTTGAAATCAGTTAAGCCAACTCCTTCCAAATTCATAATTATCGAAAAGTTAAGCTTTGCAATTGTGGCACCCCTGCTGAGTCGATCCGGTTCTAATATGCCATTTTGTTCATTAGTTTATGTGAGTATTTTATGTGCCAAATTTGGTTGAAATCGGTTCGGCCAATTCCTCCCTGATATATGCGGACGGACGGACATCACGAAGGTATTAGTGCTTTTCAGCAATGCGGAAAAGCACTAAAAACATTAATATTGCGGCCAATGTATGTGCATTTAATTCATACCTTCGGTCATTTCGAGCAAGTTTTAATCTTATTTACGATCTTTAAGACTTTATATAAGTTCATATACACTGAAATTACCGGGGACAACAATACCCGTAACAATGGAATCTTAGTATTGAGATGTTAAAAAAATTACCAAAACTCGAGTATAAATTCAAAATAAACTGATGTGGGCAACACATGACTTTCTCCATATTTATATGGAAAATTACATGTTGTTAGCTCTGGGATCGTTGTCAATATTTACTTCCGGTTGACAATTAAATATATAATATCTCTCTTAAACAATGCATTATATGGAAAATGTATCAAACAAAGGTTGTAGAAAATGAAATTTCCTACAACTTTTATTCCAATACATTTTTACATTTATCAAATATTAAAGCAAATATTTCAAAATAATGGATGTGACAAGAGTAAACACGCACTTCCGGTTGACCGATTTTTACCAAAAACTAATCAGATCTTCTAACTTACGTAAAAATGTTAAATATAAAATTTTGCGTTGATATGATTAATAGTTTTTGAGTTAGAGCGCCCACAAATATCTATCACATACAGACAGACATCATCGCGAAAATAGTCAAAACGTGTTCAGGGGACCTTAAAAC
Source organism: Tanypteryx hageni (assembly GCA_028673005.1). Classification (NCBI taxonomy): domain Eukaryota; kingdom Metazoa; phylum Arthropoda; class Insecta; order Odonata; family Petaluridae; genus Tanypteryx; species Tanypteryx hageni. Next base: position 5,100,557 of record CM054117.1, read on the forward strand.
ATGTATTACCGTTGAAATCTCGAATTCGATTCATTTCATGAAAACAATACTTTCTCTATACTTCGTATATGGAGAAAGTAATATGAGCGAATTCGCATGAGATCGAGTATTCGACGTTAAGAATAAGAATCCTCATTCAGTTTGGCGTTTTTTAGCGTCAATTTCGTGTCGATAACATAATTAATTATAAGATATTTTAAAGAGTAAAAGAATGAAAGCTTTCCAACCAAAAAGATGATTTTTCACGTGTTATCTTACGGAAAACGAAATTCATCCTTTGGAGTCAAACCCATGAACTCATTCTAAATTATTTTAGTCATAACGTATAGATTCATTAACAATGAAATTAAAAGTATTTATACTTCTTTTTTTGTTGTAAATATCGCCTTAAACGTTAGAATTAAAACACTACGAATATCTAATAAAAGCAATTGTTGGAAACCCTAATTTGAAAAGAAGATTTTGATGGAAGAGCTGATGTGGCCACCACATGGCTTTTCCATGCCTGTATAATTTTTACAAATTCCAATTAGGTTACATAATAATAAATATTTTAAGAAACTGCGAGAAAATTTTACACTTTACACCCACCCACCTATTGCATTAATTTAACATGTCGGGTGGAAGTAAGAACATATCTTATTGATGCTGCAAGCAACGCTGCACTAAGGAGCTGGTCATGATAATGACCATTGCGATTTTTAGGCGTTCTTTACTGGCGAAGCTGTAATAGCGGAACGCCTTATGGGCACGTCTGGTCCGTCCGTCCGTCGTAACTTGCATCTCCTAAACCGCTGGACGGTTTTTAATTTAATTAAATATATGTGATCGTTATTAAAATTTATCGCCCAATTGTGATTTAAATGACTTCCGTCAAGCAACAATGAAATACCAAACTTTTCTCTCCGTAGCTCTTATATGATCTGTAAGGTATGGATCAAAAAATGTATTCGGATAGAGAACATTTACTACAAGGAAGTCTACGAGACCGCATACTTACGAGTAATAGTTTCGGAGATAAAAATTCTAGAAAATCCCGCGAAAAACATCGCATATTTTGTTTACATCGATCTCCTTAGAGATGTTTTTCTATCCCACGCCCTTATATGATCTGTGAGGCATAGTTTAAAAACACTATTCGGATCGAGGGCAACATTGACTACAAGATAGTCCCCGAGACCATATAAATACGACTTATAGTTTTGGAGATAAAAATTCGAGAATCGCCAAATTTTTCGATACCGATTGATACGTATTTCCTACTAAAAACGCCTTTGAAATCTGTGTGTATTCCATTTATGGAGTTTACTTTTCCATCTTGTATAATATAGGGAGATAAACAAGATGATCCAAATGGAACTTATGACGCCTACTCTCCATTTTATCATTTATTTAATACTTTTATTGGCTTTAACGCCTTTAAATCACCGCGGATATGCATCTCTTGTTTTCCCAAATTTCATAATTAAGCGTTATAATATACTACAAATACATTCGAACGGAATATTAAATCGATCACGCGTATTTGTGCGGCAAAAGTGACGCGTGCTAGAGCAGGGGTCCACAAACTACGGCCCGCGGGCCACATCCGGCCCGCGCAGTGATTTGATCCGGCCTTAGCAGCAAGAGCATTCATTAGATATCATTTATGATATCTAAACCACATTTTCCGATTGCTTGGGTGAAATCTACTTTTAATATGAGCGAATTACATATTACTGAATCGAAAAAACTTCTCAAAACTCCCTCCAAAATTTTCACACGGCCCGATCAGTCATTTTACATGCCGTATGTGGCCCGCATAGTAGATCATGAAGCCTCATGTGGCCCTTTCAGTAAAACGTTTGGTGACCCCTGTACTAGACTATACCGAATCCGAGTCCAACAATAGTCGTTACAATGGCAACACTCTCGTAATGAGTGATAAACTGCAAAATGGCCAGTATTTACGCGAAATTCGAATAAATACGATCGATAAACAATATTCTACGATAAAAATTAGAATCTTCATTCCTTTCCTCAGAGAATAGTAGAAATTCCGCACCGATATTCGTGCATCACGTGCATAGGAGATCCCTACAGCGGACGCGCAAAACACGCCCTGTCGTCATGACGAGTAAATATTTAGCAGGGTGGGCGCTTCGAGTAGCGCATTTCGTTTTTAGGCGCTCTTAACAAAAAGAAAACGAAGAACGCCTTATGGTCAGGTCGTGTCCGTCCGTCCGAATGTTTTCTCTCAGAAGCTACTTTGCGAAAGTTGATGAAATTTGGTATTTAGGACATAGGGGCAAAGAAACTAAGAAAATGGTATAAATAGCTTACGTGAACTAATCGAGAGTGTCACTTTACCGGTGACAAAAAATGAACTTATCTTTATATCTCATAAAATATCACTTGAAACAAATAAGTCTTTAACCCACTTTGCATAACTAGTAAAATAGCATACGTTTTGTCCAATACGTTTTTGTCGAAGGAGCAGCCGATTTCAAAAGAAAATCAAACTTTAAAGTCGTAAATCAATTTGAAAATAATCCAGTGCTTTTTAATTGTTGTCAACGAAAACAATCTTCGTGACAACTGATGTAAAAAATATATGCTGTAGATACCTAATTAATTTAATTTTCTTTCTTGCGCACGAAACATTTGGCAAATTAAGAGAAATGGATTATCTACAACGAAGAAATGAACGTAAATGTCTATTTTCTTTACGTATACATAGCGTTTGTAAGTGAAAAGAAATGGGTAATTTACGACGAAGGAATGAACGTGAACATCAAGATTACATTACTACTATTCGATTAGGGTAAGTTTTAAATAACTGTCGATTGTTTTATCAATTACAACCGATTAAGAAATAAAACAGCGAATCAAAAATTCGATAGCTCTTTAACATCGCTACAAGCATATCATTTTTCAGCTCGTAGACATTATACTAAGCCATTAATATTTATCTTTTTTGACACGACTGCATAAACTGTAATAAACATCTCTGCCTCTCATCTACGCACGCATACACTAACCATGACGCACCGTTCTTGCATAAGCAACAGAATAACACAATCATATTTTTTTAACGGCAATTCGCGCTTTTTGGAGGAAATCGTCCAAATCGCCACAGAATAACTTGGATTAATATCTGATGCAGGGTTCGAGAGAACACACGTTCTTGGACCCACCTCTCCTCTCCATTCAACACGTATTATACCAAAAATCGATGCTCGCCGTTGTTAAGTATTCCTATAAACAAATTAATTCATTTTAGAAATGTGATCTTTCTCGTTATCCCAGATATGGGTGATTTTCACTCCCTTCCGGGAGTTCATTTGCCGTGAAAAAATCGCCATCTTCCTCCGACGTCACGATCACCGGCGACAAACACGCCATTTTGCGAAACCAATCCTTTCAGTATATCGAAAGGATGGAAACACGTTTCCGACTGGTGATTAACCCGGCCTGCGACGCGAGTGAGAGAGACAGAGAAATAAGGGCCTTTCCCACGATCACTCGTCGTCGGGAGAAGATTTTCTTATTTAAATAAATGATTAAGGCGAAAAAGGCGGAAAATGGTTGGAGGGGAAAAATCAATCGAAAATACATTTTGAGCCTTCTTTCCAGAATGGAAACAGTTTCGTCGTGTCTTCCTGTCGTTGTGCCTTCCTGTCGTTGTGCCTGCCTGTCTGTCTGTCTGTCTGTCTGTCCGTCTGTATGTCTGTCCGTCCCTCCTATTAACTTCTGAACCAATGCACCGATTTTCATGACACTCGGTGGAAATCTCTCGCCACTTGGGCCGGGCTCCCGAGGATAGTTTTTGTTGCGAAGATTGTAAGTCCCGGGTTCGATTCCAGGAACTATCCTTCTCACTTGATTTACATGGGAAATCAGAAATCCATCGTGCAGAGTAATTTTCTCTTACACATAGAAATATCTTAGAATTGTAATATCGGAGCGAGATTTCTACTATTCTCTGGGGAAAGGAATGAAGATTTTAATTTTTATCGTAAAATATTGTTTATCGATCGTATTTATTCGAATTTTGAGTAAATACTGAGGTTTTTGCCGTTTTTATCACTCATTACGAGTGTTGCCATCGCAACGACTTATTGTTGGACTCGGATTCGGTATAGTCAAATACATACATGCGTTATTTTTGCCGCACAAATACGCGTAATCTATTTAAAATTCCGTTAGAATGTATTTGTAGTATTTTATAACGCTAGATGGTGAAATTTGGGAACACAAGAGATGCATATCCGCGGTGATTTAAAGGTATTAAAGCCAATAACAGTATTAAACAAATGACAAAATGGAAAGTAGGCATCATAAGATCCGTTTGGATCATCTTGTTTTCAAATATCATCTTCATCGCTAGTTTCGAGTATGGATTCGAACCTTTTAGCGATTCCTCAGCAGAGGATGAGCGGTAGGGAAGTGAACAGGGGGGGAGTTGGATGATGGGAGGTGAGGGGGAAGGATGGGAGGATGGGAGGGGGAGGATGGGAGGGGGAGGAGGGGAGGGGGAGGATGGGATGGGGAGGAGGGGAGGGGGATGATGAGGAGGAGTAGGAATAGGAGGGGGAGGAGTAGGAGGGAGAGGAGGGGAGGAGTAGGAGGGAGAGGAGGGGAGGAGTAGGGGGAGAGGAGGGGAGGGGGAGGAGCGGAGGGGGATGAGGAGGAGGAGTAGGAATAGGAGGGGGAGGAGTAGGAGGGAGAGGAGGGGGAGGGAGAGGAGTGGGAGGGGGAGGGAGAGGAGTGGAATTGGGAGGGGGAGGGAAAGGAGTAGGAGGGGAAGGAGGGGGAGTAGGAGGGGAAGGAGGGGGAGGAGAGGTGGAGAAGAGGTGGAGAAGATGTGGAGGAGGGGATGTGGAGGGGGAAGGAGGGGGGGAGGGGGAGAAGGAGAGGAGGGGATGGGGAGGAGGGGATGGGGAGGAGGGGAGTAGGGAGAGTAGCAGGAGGAGGAGGGGGAGGAGTAGGCAGGGGAGGAGTAGGAGGGAGAGGAGTGGTGTAGGAGGGGAAAGGAGGGGGGATGGGAGGGGGAGGATGGGAGGAGTAGGGGAGGGGGAGGAGGGGAGTAGCGGAAGGAGGAGGGGGATGAGGGGGGGAGGAGAGGGGATGAGGAGGATGAGGAGTGGGAGGGGGAGTGGGAGGGGGAGGAGGGGGAGGGGAAGGAGTAGGAGGGGAGGGGAGGGGAGGTGGAGGAGGTGATGTGGAGGAGGGGAGGAGGTGAGGGGGAGTAGGAGAGGGGGAGGATGGGAGGGGAAGGATGGGAGGGGGAGGAGGGGAGGGGGGAAGGAGAGACCGAAAGGAATACTTGGCTCAGGATGACCTTTCGCGTGGAGGAGGAAAAGTGGTTCGACCGCGCCCACTATCCGCCCCACCCCTCCCCATCCGCCCCCTCCACCCTCCTTACGCTCAGATCCCGCGGTGAGAGAGAGAGAGAGAGAGAGAAGGGCGTGGTGTGAGAGAAAAGATAGAAGCATAGGGTGGAAGTCCTTAAAGGGAAAACTGTCCATTAGAGTGAGGCAAATGTCCTTTGAGCTCTTCTCGTATCCTCCTTTGATGAAAGACTTTTAACCCTTGAACCACGTACGATGTCTGCACCTCGACCCACGGCACATTTAAATCATTTGTTACTGGGTCGAGGTTTCGAGAATAATTATCGCCCATCAAGCGGGTGAAATTTAAAATACGATAAAAGCAGTTTGATTGAAAATTCTCCTAAACATACTTTGAAGATGGTTTGCACCTGGTAATAGTTCCACTTTATTGGAGAAAAACAGGCGACCGGTTTCAACTAGTATAACATAGTCGTCATCAGGCCAAGAAACAGTTCTAATACATTGTATATATAGGGAACGGGACAGAAAAGTTGAATTTACTCTTATACTCTTCTAATAGCGAAGGACATATGTCTACCGGTTAGAAAATTTCGGCATAGTTAGGTCCAAAAAACGATCCAGTGCAATGACGTCATATTCGTCTAGGTCGGTAATCGTCCGTTAAATATTCTGGAACGGCCGTCCGAGCCGTCCGTAGTGCAAATTTCATTATAAACTGCATCGCAGCAATCGCATGTAATAATTTTAACGCACACTGCCTCGAATCGCCGCGAATGGCCTTGGCGGTTGGAAGGAAGTTTAGCAGGTTTGAATGCGACATTACACCAATAACTGGCATGCCAATCAGATTAGCAGTGTGCTATGGCTATTTCTTTTCAATATTTAAAAATGGCATAATTTTGTGGGGAAATGCTTCTGGCTGGGAAACTATTTTTAAAATTCAAAGAAAGTGCTACGTATAATGACCAACTCATGCTTCAGAGATTCCTGTAAGCCAATATTTAAAAAATATACAATTTTAACTCTTCCATCAATCTAACTTTATGAGCTAATAAGATGCCAATAAGAATCAAGATTACTTTCAAAATCTTCAGTCTGAGCACCAATATGATACAAGAGGTAAGGATAACATTAATCTACCAAAGCACAAATTAAAACTTATGGAAAATAGTCCATATTATACTGGTATCCAAGTTTATAATAAATTGTCCTTAAAATTTAGAGAAAAACGTAATAATGTAAAATATTTCCAGGAGAAAGTGAAAGAGATTTTGTTTAAAAAAGTGTTATTATTCAGTAATGGAATATATGGAAGACAATAATGTGGCTTTCATTGATTGACATAATGTTAAGTATAATTTGAATTATTATTCAATGTAACATTTGTATTGTAACGTATGTGTGATGTGTAACAGTTAATGCATGTTAGTTATTGACGAGACACCAATTTACTGACAGACTTGTACTGCAATTATATAAATGTAATGCGACAATAAATTCTATTCTATTATGGAGGCTGAAACTGCAGAATTTACGACAATTTAATAAGCTGATTACTAAAAAAATAAAATGCAATAACATGCAATTTATTAACTGCAACTGGAAACATGCGCTATATACCTAAGCACTGCTAACTCCACAACGAGATCAAAGAAAATTAAGGACCAGCAATTAAATCCTAAATGGCTCACACACCGCGTGCACAAGACAAAACGATTTTTACGGATACTCGGATAAAAGACGATTCAACCGCGACTTAAATGGCGGACGATTGGCAAACAAAGAACGGAGGAGAAGAGGAAGAACAAGAAAGAGAGAGAGAGGAAGAAAAAAAGAGGAAGAAAGAGAGAGAGAGGAAGAGAGAGGGAGAAAGAAAGAGGGAGGAAGAGAGAGAGGAAGAAAAAGAGAGGAAGAATGAGGGAGGAAGAAAGAGGGAGGAAGAAAGAGGGAGGAAGAAAGAGGGAGGAAGAGAGAAGAATGGAAAGGAGGGTCCCGACGGAAGTAGGGCGGCGCAAAAAAAAACGGAAAAAGGTTTGAGAAAGGGGAACGGAGGAGTCGAAGGAAGTTTATTTGGAAGGAGCGGTGCGTGCGTGTGTGCGCGCAGAAGAGGGAGGGACGACGACAGAGGAAGGTTTTCGGATAAGAAAGGACGAAGAGACGAGGCGGGGTTTTAGCTGTCTAATGGGAAAATCGATGGGGCAGACAGCACACACAAACACACACACACACCGCGACTTTGATCACGCATCAAGAGGCAGGCCAGTCAGCGTGCAAGAGAGAGAGAGAGAAAAGTCTACAGGGACGCGTTTATTTGAAAGCGAGGGAAGATGGGAGTGGGACGATGGGGGGGGTGAAGGGGGAGGGGGCGAAGGGGGAAGGGGCGAAGGGGGAGGGGGCGAAGGGGGAGGGGGAGGGGGCGAAGGGGGAGGGGGCGAAGGGGGAGGGGGCGAAGGGGGAGGGGGCGAAGGGGGAGGGGGCGAAGGGGGAGGGGGCAAAGGGGGAGGGGGGCGAAGGGGAGGGCGTGGTGGGGCGGCGAGGAGGGTGGCGGCCAAAGGCACGGCGAAACTCGCTTTGCTCCACTTCGTCAAGTCGCCGAATTGGAGCGGTGAGGATATTGGATGTTTTTCAAGGCGATGAACCCTTAACGCGTAATTCATACGGAACGAAGGAAAGTCTTAGGCATCCAATGTCCATTCGACATTGCTTAGAACAGGCATGTCAAACTCGAAGAGGCCACATTAAAGCGATGAATGTTATAAAATGGCCGCGATGCAGCGATGGATGTTATAGAAGGGCCGCAGTTGTTTAACCCTAGACTATTAAACATGGTCAAGGTGGGACATTAATACTAAACATTTGTCTATCAGACTACTTTACCCAAAAATTTATTTTCCGATAAAATTTTTATAAATTCTTACATTTTATTTTACAAAAGGATGTGATAATATCTTAAGATAATATAAATAAGTAAAGATGGAGACTACGGCGAAATTGATGTTAAATAGAATTAACTCCCTAACCGTAAAATTTTACGGTTAAGATAATATATAAAATAATAGGAAGTAATTTACTTAAGATTATCGCATTCAAAACAAATGTTCGCTCGGTGAATGCCACACATCGCTCTTGAACAACGCCTACAATAAAACCTTGTCATTCTCATCTCGGAGGGGCAAAAAGCACAGATCTTTTTTTATGGTTGTACAGGTCCAGGTTGTTCTCCGACGGGAGGTAAATTAAGACTTTCTGTGATCATGACTTTTAATGAACGAGCTGAGAAGCTGACGCACTTATTAAACAATCGTCCAAGAGGCGACTGACATCTAAAAGGAGTAGTAAGAAGCAGGTTGTGGAACACGTCATCATTTATACGCCTCTAACCCAATGCAGTCTTAGAGTAAACAAACGCACAACTTCCCTATTTTACTCAGAACTGTGTTAAAAGTCCTATTGCTGCAATTAGAGTAGTCTGATGGACGAAAGTTTAGTAGTCTAGGGTTAATATGGACCAGAGCTGGAACGATAGACCTTATCTAGAATACTGCACGCCTGTTTTGCAATTAAAAACAATAATTTAGAAAATGCGTTTATCGTAATTCGGTAACTATGGAAGAAATACCGTGTTCATTCCGCTAAAGTATGACATTTATATGAAATCCCACACGATTCACTTGAGACAAAAATTAGCTACCGGGCCGCAGTAAGTCACAGAAAGGACAGCATGCGGGTTGCAAGTTTGACATGCCTGGCTTAGAAAGATCTAGCTCGTTATTTCCTCTTCCGGTGGCATGCTGTCGCTGTCTACTTTCTTTAGCGAAAAAACTGGCAATATAACGTGACGAAGTACGCATACTCAGGATAACAGGCCTAATGATGGATCCGATGTACAAAACCTCACATCGTCGGTTAATTCGGAACGGAAGGAGCTCGATAAGGAAGTCGCTTCAAAAATAATTCCCAAAATAACATCCCAGGATGAATTGATAAGCAAAATCTTACAAATCAGTAAAAGTTACTCAGGAGGAAATATTTCCCGTTGCTTCCCGTAAAAGTAAGAGATTTTTCAGCGCTCAATGTAAAGTTCAATCTTCTGCCTTTGGTGGATTTTTCAGCCCGATGACATAATTGTGGATTTATCTACGACTCTTGACCTTTTCGAGTGGTACCTAATTCGTCCATGCCGTGTTTTTCAAACTTTTTGTTTCGCGACCCAGTGAAAGGGAAGGCAACATGAATAAAAAAAATTGTGACTCCAGTATCAGTTATCTCGTAATAACAAGCGATATATATTAAAACATCGGCATTTCTTTAATAGGACCATTTGTTTCTCTGTCATTCTCGATATATTTCAGCTGTTTATGCATTTATTCGCCCATACTTTGATAAAACACTGGAGTATAGAATACGCAACTACGGCCAAGCATACCGCAGCGAGTTTAAGCAATTGCAATAGTTGTTCCTTTCCGATACAAAGGCCACTCAAAGGAAACGGATGCGCACGCAACCTTAAGTTAAAATTAGCGCTCGCGCTTATTTCGGCAATTCACGGGAATCGAAAGAGTAGGTCCGACTAGATAAATAACCGGCTACGACATAAGACGCGCAAACCTAATGGAGCGGCAAAGAAATCGGTGCGCCTTTAGATATAGATGCGTTTGTTTTCCGGAGCGACCGTGGGATAGGAAAGCATGCCTCCCGCGCTGCCACGCGAGAGGCGGCGTCGGTCAAGGAAGGGAGGGGGAGGGGAAAGGGAGGAAGGGGGAAGCGAAAAGGGGAAAGGGGGCGCCGAGGCGGCTGCATTATGCAAATGTCCGTTCGCTCCATCGTTTCGCCCTGCCCCAGAAAGCACGTCCTTTTCCTCGCCACGGCCTGCCCTCTTCCCCTCTCTCTGCCCCGCTCCCCTCCCTCTTCCCCACTCTCCTCCCCTCTCCCCTCCCCACTCCTCCACTCCCCGCCATCACGAACAACCCCTTTCCACGCAACGTGGAGGAGACCGAAAAAGAAGAGGGCGCAGAAAGTTGCGGCGTCAGCCCTTCGTGGCGGCGGCGAACCAGCAAAAAGACGGATCGATAGCGGCGGTCGATCCGTGGCGCACGCGGTCGAATGTAAAAACGCAGGAGCTTCTTTCGTGCGTGCGTTCGTTCGTTCGACACGAATTTCCCGAGAGAGTGAGAGAGAGAGTCGGAGATAAAGTCAGAGAGAAATAGAGAGAGAGGTGCAAGCATCGGGAGTCCGCTCGAGGCTCCGTCCATAGCTTTGAAAAAGAAGTGATAAGCGACGCCTCATCCGGCGATAAATCCCGCAGAGTAGCAGTTCCTCAGCTCGCGTCTTCGTCGCCGCTTGTGAGCACCGCCATTACCATGTGGGCAACTACTGTCGGCGGGTTTCCACAACTAGTCAAAGATAATATCGAATTTGAGTCGGATCTGCACTCGACGAGCGGGGATGAGGAGGTGAAGGAGGAAGGGGGAGAGAGGGGGGAGGAGATGGAAGGGAGGGAGAGGGAGGAGGATGGTGAGAGGGAGGGGGAAGAGAGAGGGGGGAGGATGGAGAGAGGGAGGGGGAAGAGAGAGGGAGGAGGATGGAGAGAGGGAGGGGGAAGAGAGAGGGAGGGGGAAGAGAGGGGGAGGGGGGGGAGGGAGGGGGAGGGAGAGAAGAGGGAGGGGGCGCGGAAAGAATACTTTTACTTCAGTGGTGCCTCACCTATTCACGTGTAGGGCCGCATCGGTGGTTGTAAATCATTCAGCGGGCCACACTGAAAGTTGCCTATTCTTCGGCGGGCCGGATTCGAGTTGATATCGGAGGCTACCTATATATTCCGAGATGTCATATGTATAAGTGAAAACCAATTCTAAATAAGGTTTTTCTGGTTAACATTTCAGTATTAAAAGTTTTATTACTCAACTTTGCATTAAAATGTACGAATTTGTGTGTTAAATGGTTCGGATTGCTTTGAGATCATAGCTTCGCGGGCCGACAAAAACCCATTGCGGGCCGCATCCGGCCCGGGAGCCGTAGTTGGTCACCACTGGATTAATTTATCGAGAGCAATTCCTCGTCCTCGACGAGAGATCTTTGGTTTTAGCGCAAATTATATTTCCCTAAATCGCAAAATCGAATCGGATAAATACATTAAACCAAAGTAGTTAAGTATAAAAATAACACGATTATTCATTATTGTCCTATCACAGAATAACTAGGTAACTTCTAACGAAAATCGTACGTAAGGATTCGAATAAAAAAATTCGGCCCGCCATCCATAAAAGGTTGCGAACCGCTTAATCACGTGACCAATTCGGAGGCGTGGAAACGGATATATTTTTCAAGAATTGGACACCAAAAGCATCTTCGAAAGAATCAAGAAAATTGCTCTTGTGCCCTTCCCCTTAAGGAATAAGTAGCTCCTGTCCTCCATTCACTAAACAATTATCGAGTTCGCCTTAAGGCTGGAAAATTCAAGAATAGGCAAAAACCTAAAAATGAAGTGCTTGTCTTGGATATCTCCAAGAGCCATAACAAGATAATGAAAAACCAGACGCACATTTCGACCACAATGCAGCCGTCTGCAGCAGTGCTTCACCGAAAGCAGATTCTAACATTCGAAAATTACCGATGAAAAAAGTTGCACTGTAATCGAAATGCGCATCTAGTTTTTCATAGCCATTTAATGGCTGTCGGAGATATCTGAGAAGCGCACTTCATTTTTGTTTCCGAAGTGCTTATCCTTAAATTCCTATCCCCCATGATCAAGTCGTAAACACATTTCGCAAATTACTACACTCTATCCACCTGGCATCCATTACTTCATCTAAATGTCGTTTAAAAGCGCTAATTTTCCAAAACTCAACAGGCATGGTGCAAAACTATCAACAACAAGGAAAAATTCTAAAATGCGGAAACTGGTAACTTTCCTATACCCAAAAATAATGTACAGCACAGACCCTCGCTTTTCCACTCTAGGACGACCCCATTGCCCTCCAACGGGCACACATCCTTAAATTAATTTCGCGCAATTCCTTGTTTTTACACTAGTCTGTATGACAAGTGAAAGAAAGATTCCGATAGAGGTAGGGATTTTCAAAGTATAGGTTAGGCGGCAGAGGCGGATTCAATATGGGGAAGGGGCAGTTGGGACGACCCTTGGGCAGTTTCTGGATCCGCCCCTGATGAGTGCATAAGCAACCTGTATGACGCACAGTTGTGTATTATACAGGAGTGTTTGATTTTTTTCGAAACAAATTATTGAAATGATTCAGTAATTTGATGATAGATAACCTCCGATAAGAACTCCCATTCCAATGGAATAGTGAGAGGATGTTAAACCCCGCTGAAGGGAAGACGCTGCACATATCGCCACGTAATGCGGATTAGAATGAGCGACGACGAGTGAGGGAGGGAGAGAGAGAGAGAGAGAGAGAGAAAGAGGGAGGGAGAGAGAGAGAGATAGAGGGAGGGAGAGAGAGAGAGATAGAGGGAGGGAGAGAGAGAGAGAGATAGAGGGAGGGAGAGAGAGAGAGAGATAGAGGGAGGGAGAGAAGGAGATAGAGGGAGGGAGAGAGAGAGAGATAGAGGGAGGGAGAGAGAGAGATAGAGGGAGGGAGAGAGAGAGATAGAGGGAGATAGAGGGAGATAGAGGGAGATAGAGGGAGGGAGAGAGAGAGATAGAGGGAGGGAGAGAGAGAGAGAGAGATAGAGGGAGGGAGAGAGAGAGAGAGAGAGAGAGATAGAGGGAGGGAGAGAGAGAGATAGAGGGAGGGAGAGAGAGAGAGATAGAGAGAGAGAGATAGAGAGAGAGATAGAGGGAGGGAGAGAGAGAGAGATAGAGAGAGAGATAGAGGGAGGGAGAGAGAGAGAGAGATAGAGGGAGGGAGAGAGAGAGATAGAGGGAGGGAGAGAGGGAGATAGAGGGAGGGAGAGAGAGAGAGAGAGAGATAGAGGGAGGGAGAGAGAGATAGAGGGAGGGAGAGAGAGAGATAGAGGTAGGGAGAGAGAGAGAAATAGAGGGAGGGAGAGAGAGAGAAATAGAGGGAGGGAGAGAGAGAGATAGAGGGAGGGAGAGAGAGAGATAGAGGGAGGGAGAGAGAGAGATAGAGGGAGGGAGAGAGAGAGATAGAGGGAGGGAGAGAGAGAGATAGAGGGAGGGAGAGGGAGATAGAGGGAAAGACAAAGAGATCGAAATTTAATAAGTAAGAGGCGCCACTCCCGACGATCGATCCATCTTTCGTCCAAAACTTGACAGGACGTCCCTCTTGAAGGAAACGGGCGATGGGTCACCTCTTGGGATTCAGGGGAGGAAGGCCGGCGAAAGAAATGCCAAGGAAAATCCCTTTCGCAGGGGAAAGGATTCGAGGCTTCAACAGAGCTAATCCATATCCAGGACACGCGGACGAATAACTTGCGCTAGAAGAAGCGGTATAAATGTTTAAAGCTTACATTCCGCTAAGGAGTACAAAGGTTAAGACGCGGCACGGCACCAAGGCAGCGCTACATGTAGAAAAAGAACTCGAAACAACTTTGGCGGGAGTATTAAAGTCATGAAAAACGTGATATCAAGTTAAATAAGTTTAAAAAGAACTGCTAAAGGAGATTCAAAAGGCGCTTTTAATCGAACCATACATCACCGCAGTTAAGCAGATGTAATGCCTTTTCGAAAGTAAATTGAATGTATTTACGCTTCGCTTTTATTATTATAGAAACGTAAACAAAACGAAACTTGACCATGGTAACGGACACCTACAGAAGATTCATAAGAGTTTTCTTTACTTTCTCCATACACGAAGTATAGCGAAATTGTTTTCATGAAAGAAATCGAATTTGAGATTTCAACAGAAATACATGTTTTTAAGATCCCCTGAACACGTTTTGACTATTTTCTCGATTGTGTCTCTGGGTGTCTGTGTGCGTATGTGTCTGTGACCAGAATTTTGTGGGTGCTCTAACTCAAAAACTATTAATCAGCTCAACGCGAAATTTTATTTTACATTTTTGTTAAAGGGACAAGAACTGATTAGTTTTTGGTAAAAATCGGGCAACCGGAAGTGGGTGTTTACTCCTGTCACATCCGTTTTTTTATATTAGCTTTAATACTTGATGAATGTAAAAAAGTATTGGAATAAAACTTGTAGGAAATTTAATTTTCTACAACGTTCGTTTGAAACATTTTCCCATATAATGTACTGTTTAAGAGGTATCTTAAAAACTATATTATTTAACTGCCACCACCACACCACTTACCGTAGACTTTTGTAAACACTTTACGCTTATTGTTAGTTACGTCCTAGTAACGTTCCTTTTTATTTTCTTAATTGTTGGAGCTTCCTGTCTATACCCAATATCAGAAGGCTACGGTAGGGGTTTATTTCTGTTCTCTGTAAAGGCTTTAAAATTTTCTCGCAGGTCCTTAAAATATTTATTATCATTAAAGCTATTTGGAATTTTTAGAAATGTTACAGGTATGGAGAAAGTCATACGGTGGCCACATCAGATTTTTTTAATACTGCTAAAAAGCAAACGTACATACGGGCAGATCCCCAAAGCGATAGGCCTATCACCAGCCGAAACTATTCCGAAAATCTTAAGATTCTTCTCGTTGCATTAAAATTTTGCGCAGAAGAATTTTGCGCGCGGGCAAAGATATAAATAATATAAATTATAATTTCAATATTCGTACGAAAATTTGTGTATCCTCGGTCAATAAAATATAAGGGAGATTATACTGACAAATATTAATAGACCCACGGTAACTTGAAACATAAACGATGCTCAATATCTACAAAATATGGATTGTCTTTAGGTGTAGAATACGTACACCACAGCCCAATCTTTCCTTACAATCGCAGGGAAAACCTTGTTAGGCTAATTAGGTCAATAGCGTCCAAGAACGCCAGGCGGAAAATTATGGAACGCCCTCTTGTACGGAAAACAAGAGAAAATCTCAAGAGGAACTCACTCCGAGTCATGTGTCCACAATAATTATTTTCAAGCGAGCCCACTCGAGCGACACCCTTTTCAAGTGCCTTCGCTCCTCGCACATGGAAAACAAGCCAGCGTCCCTGCTCGATGCCTTGTTATATCTACTTGACGCGAGGGAAAACATGATTCTTGAAAAAACGATCCTTAGTAAACCAATTATTAGAATAACAATTCTTCGAAAAATACCGCAATTGTTAATATTTTGTCCATTTTATTATGCTAGTTTTAATTCTGCGATTTATGTAATTACAATTATTAAAATATTTCATTCCATGTCTAAAAATTAGATCTCCTAACCCAAATGAAGTTCATTCGAGACAGCTGACTTAGTGTTACGTACAGAAAGTTGGCTCGCGAGTTTATAGGGAAGACCCTTGCATTAGGCAGGGATGTGGGCTCTTTTGAGCTCTCAGCAATATATACGACAGTACCGAACCCCTTTCGGAGAGAACGATGTTGAAAGTTTTAGTAGAAGCATTTGCCACAGAATTCAGGTAAATTTTTCAAAGATACGGCATACGTGTTGATTTTGCTTTAAAAGTCCGAATTATTTCTGCTGTGGCATTGATTCTCAAGGCACACGCATTGTGGAAGCGTTCCAGTTTCTATCATCTATCTATCTATCTATCATGCAAATAAATACAGATGAACCGGAGAAAAGGAGAGTATTATATCAGGATGATTGTCTTAGCCCGCTATGGCTCTCGCTCTCCCTCTCTCTCCCCTTCCCCTCCCCCCCTCTCTCTCAAGCCATGAATCTAAGCAACAGGTTGAAAATACGCAATATGACTTCAGAATAAAATGCCAAAAAGGAGTGCAAAATCAATCACCTGTTGTATATGGACGATCTAAAACATAACGCCTCGACAACCGAATAGGTAAAAGAACAAACGGATATTGTGTTTGACCTTTCTACAAATAATTGAATGGAATTTAGCCTGGCTAAATTTAGAACAATCGATATCGCCGAAAGAAAAATCAGAAACAACAAAAATGAAACATTAAATATTGAAAGACTGTCCGAGAACGACATAAATATATACTCAGGTGTTATGCAATCCAAACGTATCGATGCCGGATATATGAAGATGAAATTATAGCGAGAATTCAAGAGTCAACTGCATAATATTCTCAAATACAGCCTGAACGGTAAAATATGATAAAAGACATTAATTCTTACGCTATTCCTGTGTTAATATATAGCCTTGGTATCATCTGTTGGTCTGATAAGGACTTTCATAGCCTTCAACGTTTGATAAGAAGTACAATGACGAAGTACACAGTACACCATACCAACGCATGCACTGAAAGAACCCTAGCCAAGAAAATGGAAGGCAGGGAACGTTTAGAACAGAGGTTCCCAACCCATGGGTCTCGACCCCATAGGGGGTCGCGGAAGAAGTTCGAGGGGTCGCGAAGGGGTGAGAAATAAGATCTAAACATCATTCTTTTATCATATCGCTTGACACTGTAGTTAGTACAATGTCGACAATGTAATTGACGACACTCCTTCGCGAACCCATTGTAGCTCTTACAATGCCACGCGTTACGATACAATAAATAAAATGTAGTTAAACAAATTGGATAGGCCTTTTGATCGAATCCTCTGCCTACGATGACTATTATTTTAATTGTTACTGAAACTTGTTCGTCTGTTTCATGGACGGGACTATCTTGGTTACATTCGCGGACAGTGACGTGTGAGAGATAAAGAATGAGCACCCGAAAGAGTCTCATCTAGTTTCTCGCATTTAATTTGTGTTTTGTTGAGCCCACATTAACCATTGCCAGCTGCACACGACCCCGTCCCTTTCTTTCAAGTAAGTGTCTCTTTCTAGGAGTGTTGTGGCCATTCCATCAGACCTTAGTTTGTTACATTCATCTCCATGTTGTCGTTATATTTATATATATTATCAGTGTTTTTATATTTATATTTTACGTTTTTACTGTAATAGGATTAATATTTAAATTTAAAGTACCCATATCATCGACATGGATAAATAGATATTAAAATTTAAACGATCAGCAAGTGGCGAGTGTGAGGACGCAAGTCCAACTAGTGAGACGTCAAAAAGGATCAAATCAAGCTGCCCGCCAAGTGAAGTGGAATTAGGAGAATCATCACAGTTTAAACCGGACAAGAGGGTCAGGAAATACCAAGAACATTATATTAAGTATGGTTTTACTTATACCGTAATAAATAATGAACAACGCCCGAGGTGTGTAACCCCAAAAAAAGATTACATCAACACCCTTGCTAAAAATTGCTGATTCAACACTCATTGCCACATCTGACACTAAATTCCTAGGAATCTATATAGATGAATGCCTCACTTGGGAAACCCATATTGACTGTCAGAGCAAAAGTAGCTACAAGGTGCTACATACTGCCCCTAACCAATATAAATACCTCCCTGACAATATATTATTCATTTATATACAGCAGATTAAAATATGGAATAGTGGCATGGGGACATACCCACCATGCAGTGCGGCTCTTAAAACTGCAAAAATGGGCAATAAGAATTATAGCCAACACTCCCAACTTCTCTACCAGTCGTCCCAATTTCAAAAGATTCAAAATCCTAACACTACCCTGCATATATCTCTACCATAAAATGGTTCTTGTCAGAGAACACACTGCTCTTTTTAAATTGAAACACAATAGTGACACTCACAACTATGACACACGTAACAAAAATGAACTAAGTTTTATAAGTCACAACCTGAAAATGTTTAGCAATAGCCCAACATATGCAGGTATAAAATTCCACAATAAACTTCCTTGTGAAATTAAAAATCAACCAAGCATTTCTCTTTTTAAAAAGAAACTGAAAGACTACCTTATTGACAACTGCTTCTACTCTGTAAACGAATTTATGTCTACGAAATGAAAGTTGTACCATATTTTGACATGGTCTATATTTGTAAACGCAAAGCTACTGGATCAATAGAGTATTATTATTATTACTACTATTATTATGTTTAAAAATATTATCGGGTGAGAGTATGAAACCATCCAAGCTCAAGAGACATTTAAAAACAAAGCATGCCGATGTAATGAGCAAGGATGAAACTTGGCGAATGCATTAGAAATGCAGAAATGTTTTATGAGCAGGCATGCAACACTTTCGGAAAAAGCGTTAAGGCATCATTAGAAGTTTCATACCTGATTGGAAAAGCAATGAAACCGCATAATATTGGTGAAACTCTCGTTTTGCCCGCCGCAATAAAAATGTCTTCAATTATTCATGGAGAAAAATATGGCAACAATTTAAGATGCGTTCCTTTATCAAACAATACTGTTTCCTGGCGTATTACAATACTCGCAGATAATGTAAAATTCCTATTGTTAAACAGGTTGAAAGATTCCTCATATTTCGCAATTCAATTGTATGAATCCACTGATGTTGCTAAACTTGCTCAGCTTCTTGTTTATGAGAGATACTGTTACGATGGTGATATTTTGGAATACTTTTTATTCTACGAGCCTCTGAAAGGAAGATCGACTGGTGTGGAAATTTTCAATGTTGTAAATTAGTTTTTCCAAACAAGCTCCATTTTATGGTCCAATTGTGTAGCAATTTGTACAGATGGTGCAAATGCATTAGTTGGCAAAAGCATTGGATTTAAGGGTAGAGTTAAAGAGATTGCTTTACATATAGCTTTTCACCACTGCATTATACATAAAGAATCCTTAGCTGCAAAATCACTAGAGCCAAACTTTAAATCAAGTACTGTGGGAAGCTGTAAATGCAATGAATTTTATTAAAGTGAAAGCTTTAAATAGTAGACTGTTTGCGATGCTGTGTACTGAAATGGGATCTCATTTTTACAAGCTTCTTCTTCACACTGAAGTTAGGTGGTTGTCACGTGGAAAAATGCTTCAACGATTGCTTGATCTGAAAGACGACGTTAGGATATTTCTTCTGGATCACAATTACAAACTATCTCAATATTTCTTAGACAAAAAATGGCTAGCTAATCTTAGTTATCTTGCAGATATTTTCGGAAAACTAAATGATCTAAATGTGAGTTTGCAGGGTCGATGTACAAACATTTTCACTCTCACCGACTAGGTAGAATCCATTAAAAATAAAATAGCTTTATGGAAAAACAAAATTACACGAGATAATTATGAAATGTTTTCATGTCTATCCGATTTCATTTTGAATAACAATATTGATTTACATGAAATTAAAACTACAATTTCAAATCATCTGACAAATCTGATAGAAAAATTTGATGTAAAATTCGAAAAATTTCCGGAAGAAGATTTGGGTTTGATCCGTAACCGTTTTTCTTTTGATAATTCAAGTTCAAATAACAACACCCTTAAAGAAAGAGAACAATTGATTGAGTTATCCTGTGACGAAAATCTACATGCAAGATTTAAAGAGACGACAATAGAAGTGTTTTGGATTTCCATCAAAAGAGAGTATCCAGAAATTTCTAAAAAAAAGCTCTAATGTCACTGCTTCCTTTTGGTTCAACATATCTATGCGAAACTGCTTTTTCTTTTCTCACTATAATCAAGAGAAAGCATCGTTCTAGACTCGAGGTAGATCTAGATTTACGATTGGCAATTTCAAATATATTATTAAATTTCGATGAAATTCTACCAACTACCCAGGCTCAGGTTTCATATTAAATGTATTCATTTTATTAATATGTTATATGTTTCGTCATTATTGCACTATATTATTTATACTGTACCATTAATAAACATTTTCCCCAAATATTTTAACAAACTATTGAACCTTGTTTATCCCATAAAAATGCAAACACACCAATTATTTTTTGTAATTTTCATGCCGTTGTTTCAGATACATCAGAGTATGTAACATAATATAGTAGATGTTTACTCGGAAAGCAGAACATAGGTTTTCAGAAAACTTTTCATCATTCTCCATGCATTTCGAGTCATCAAATAACTTCGTTCTTGCCCTATTTCTCTTTCTTTCGCCTCTAAATATTGGTTCAAAATCTTTTCCATGTGATTCTTTTAACAGTTTTCTTCCCATTTCGATATAACTCATGAATACCTTTTCAGTACATCTGCTCGATACATTAATTAATGTTTGATAATGAAGCATAAAAGTGCTTCAAGTTAGATTTTTTGTTTTGAAATGAAATAATGACTGCATCAATCCTTCCTAAGACATCCTTCAAAATGCCACAGAGCGCTGCTGTATTCAAGTACAGTACTTTCTTCAAGCTTTAACCTTATACTATGCTCTCCTGATTCAAGAATTTGTCTTCTATAAGATTATCCAAGCATTCTATCACAGCCCTATATCCGTAGTATAACGCATCTACGAGCAGAAAATCGTGTAGTAGATAAAAATTTTAATAACTTCTTTCCTGTTAAATATTCATTTAACTTCTGCCATCTCCGAGTCGAAGAATTGAAAAAAATTGTACAAATGCTGCGAAAGGGCAAAGAAACGTGAACATTCTTCCGAAGCTTTCATACCTTTTTCGCTTGCTAAATTATGGCTGTGCATGGCGCACGGTCTCCTTTCTGATGAATTTCTGTGCTCCATTATACACGCCAGATAAATTTGCTGCATTGTCGTAAGTCTGACCCACACAGTCTGATAATTTAATGTCTCTTTTTATTAGCTCTTTTTAGATAGTTTGTCAAATATTTTCCAGTGTGCCTTTCTTCTAAAGCAATGAATCCTAGAAATGATTATGCTGGTTCTCCCGCTTCAGTAGAGTATTGGATTATAAAACAGAGTTGATCTCCATTTGAACAGTCAGGTGTTGAGTAAACAACAATTGAGAAATATTTACTTTTCTTCACTATATATATTTTATCAGATACATATTCTGTCAATATATTTATCAATTCTTCGTAGACAGTAGTAGACAGGGAAAGAAATTATTAATTACTAAAATTTTATGAATATAATTATTTTTTGCTATATTCTAACATCGTCGAATATAACGTTTATTAAGATTTGAGGTTTTTCCCGGAGATTGGCTGCAATGAAGTTTTCTCGGGTTTCCAACCGGGTGGTGATTTGGTTTCCCAACATTTCGATGGCTGTCTCTGCCATCATCCTCAGGGTATCTGAGATGCCGTGTGTCTGCTCTTTTATAGGGATTTTGCCTCTTGTAGGGCTTTTCCCTCGTCGGTTCTGTCCCTATTTGGGAACCCGAGAGTTAGGGCGTCCTTCGCACGTTATTCTCTCCTCTTTCGCTTGGGAAGGGGGAGATCTGAGTCTTCGCCTGTGGATGACCTAGGCCGTTTATATTTGTCCCAAGAGCTGGCCGTTGCTTTGGACAAATCTCTGACTACATTGTCTCTGTGGTTCTCTCTTTTGCTATAGAACTGTGCTGACAATTCCTTTAGGTGTGATAATATGGGGGTGATGCCGGTTTGCTTGTGAGGATCGCATTTTGTGTCCGGTCTAGGACGTATTGCCGCTCTAATTGTCCTATTTTCAAAGGATTTTAGTCTCTGCTTGGAGGGTAGTCTGATCATACCGGACCAAATCGGAGCCGCGTATGTTAATATTGGTCGTATAATTGATTCGTAGAGGCGAATCTTCGTCTTGATGGGTACGATCCGTGATCTGTATAGTGGCTGCAGTGCCGCTCTGGCTCCTTTGAGGATTGCTTTTCCTACATGGGTTCGGAATGTCAACCTATTATCAATTGTCACCCCTAAATAGGTGGTCTCGTCGCTCCATGGAATCCCTACCCCTAGTACTTGGAGGTTTGGCGGATCAGGGCTTTCTCCGGGCCTCGGTGTGAAGAAGACGGATTTTGTTTTGGTTGGATATAGGACAATACGCCACTTAGCATACCAGGTTGTTAATTCATCGATGGCTGTTTGTAAGTATTTAAGCGCTTGCTCTGGCTTAAGGCTTCGGGCTACGAGAGCTGCGTCGTCCGCATAGAGAGCGAGCATTACGTTCCAGTCCTTTGTCCTGGGGATATCAGCCGTGTAGATGTTAAAAAGAAGGGGGCCTAGTACCGACCCTTGTGGTACCCCAGCTGTAGCTTTCTTTTCGTTACTACTTTCGTGACGCCAAACTACGTTAAACCTTCTTTGAGATAGGTAAGAAAAAATGAGTTTAACCTGCCAGGCCGGAAATTTCATTTTTGTCATTTTGTTTATGTCCCTCGTGCCATACTCGGTCAAATGCTTTAGATGTCCAAGAATGCGCCAAGCGAGCACCTTTTACGGTTAAAAGTGTCGGCAATGAACTCAACAACTCGTTGTAGTTGTTGTACCGTGCTTGTGCTAGCCGTGCAATAGTGTGGTCCCACGCCTTTCTCAGGTTGAAACTGGTGTCTATTGAAATTTTGTGGGATCAGTCGGATCGCGATGGCTTATTTCACTAGACGGTCCCAGTATCCATGGCCTCTGGTTACTCGGCTCACGTCTTCGAGGCGGATTTTATGACCGTTCAGGAGGTAATGCTCTGCGACCGCCAATTTTTCTGGTTGTCTCAATCTGATACACCGGTCGTGTTCTTTCATGCGGGTCTGAATGGTTCTCCCTGTCTGTCCAATGTAGTGCTTCCCACACTCACATGGAATGGGGTAGACACCTGGTGTCCTTAACCCGATGTTATCTTTCACTTTTCTGAGGCCCCTGATCTTGGTAGGCGGTTTGTGTATTGCTCTAATCCCATGCTTGGCCAGTATTCGAGAGATCCTTCCCGATACTGTTGAGGCATACGGGAGGCAAGCCGTGGACTTTGGTTTATCCTCAGTTTTGGCGTGCGTCACGATTGGATTTCCGGCTCTTTTCAGGGCCCTCTGGATGTCCGTCTCCTCATAGCCATTTTGTCGGAAAGTTTGACGTAGGTGTCTTAACTCCGTTTTGAGGCCTTCTCTGACCATATCAGACAGTGTCGAGGCCCCCGTGAGTGTCGAGGCCCCCGTGAGTGTGGAGGCCCCCGTGAGTGTCGAGGCCACCATGAGTGTCGAGGCACCCATGAGTGTCGAGGTCCCCGTGAGTGTCGAGGCCCCCTGAGTGTCGAGGCTCCCGTGAGTGTCGAGGCTCCCGTGAGTGTCGAGGCCCCCGTGTGTGTCGAGGCCCCCGTGAGTGTCGAGGTACCCGTGAGTGTCGAGGTACCCGTGAGTGTCGAGGTCCCCGTGAGTGTCGAGGTCCCCGTGAGTGTCGAGGCTCCAAGCGAGCGCCTCATACGCCTGCGCAGTAATCCGCCACTGCTTCCGACACGCGCACGGTGGTCCCGCAATTCGTGATTGCAAGATTCGCACTTCTTGGCGGCCCTTTGAAATCAGAAACTTTAATCGGATGCCTAAAAGAGTCTGCCCACTGTGGACCCTCTTTCCACGCACTTTCGTGTTTTGCGTACCGCTTAATCCGGTCCTGCCAACCGCCCATAATTTCACAAAAGTCTAGAAGAAAACATACAAAGATCGGAATTAAGAAAGGACTCGAATGGCTAATACACAAAATCAGTTCTTCTCGATGCCTGTCATATTCTCCGCAACTTCTTAAAAACATCTATAATTTTATTTCTATAACACTTAACAGTTCTTCCTCTGATCTGCAGCTACTTGCTTGGATCTTAATGCACAGTTAAGTGGCACGCCGGGAATTAATCCTTGATGTTAACGATAATTAAAATAATAACAACAAAATTACATTATATGAGAAACATACAAATTTAACCAAACTCATTGCGTGAATTTCCACTCTAATTATTATCATTCTAGCGTAATTGCCCGTCAAATATGACGGCTATGTGCAGATCATGTATCAAAATTAATGTACTTCCCATTCATCCTCCCTTTCTCTCTGCCTCCCTCCCATTCTCTTCCCTCCCTCTCCAATTATTTTCTTTCCCTCCTATTCTCCCTCTCTCTCTCTCTTCCCATTCTCCATCCCTCTCTCCCTCCTATTCTTCACCCTCTCTTCTTCCCATTCTCCCTCTTCCTCACTCCCATTCTCCCTCTTCCTCCCTCCCATTCTCCTTCCCATTCTCCCCACATAAATGTATCTCTCTCAGCGTGATATATTGTAGATACAAATCTTACATACAAAAAGAATATTCATTTGTTAAAAATTAAATCGTCTATCAGCTGAAACCTTTTCCTACCTCTTTCCCTTTTTCCATTTAGTTTTCCTTCTAACACATCTTTAATCATACTCTCTCTCCTCAGGTAATGTACAACCCAGTTTGCCTTCCTCTTTCTAAGGGTGGTGGAGTGCTACTTGGAATTAAGTCCAGTTTGCCGGCTAAGCGCCGTATGGACTTGGAAACAAATTGTGAGATAGTGTGGACTGAAGTCTGTATTGGCCCCTGCAAACGTTATGCTAAAAATAGAGTTTTTGTGGGTTGTTTTTACCGTCCCCCAGCTAGTGATCTAGCAGTACTTGAAAACTGTTTTTCGTCTATTTTGAATGTTTTACCCCTTGGTCATGTTGTGCTACACTGCCGAGGCTGCGGAGGCGGTAGCGCGTAGGGTGTTTGAGCATTCTAGGGCTTTTTTAGGTTAGATTTAAGCAATTGCAATTTTTTAGCAAGCGTTGAGATGCACGCCAATAGTAGATCAGTTGGTAGGTTAGGATGTAGGCAGCTTACCGGCACGGGATTAATTGAGAGCACAATAGGGGAAAATGTAAGAAATCCGTGCGGTAACAGAATTATCGAAGGCATGGGGATAAACGATTTTCCATGCAACAATTCCGTAGATAATGCGTGCGACCTTAATAGCGCTATAAACCCGACGTTAAGTAACAGTAGAATACATTCCAAGCGTAGAAATAGTCGACATAGTAGGAAGGATAAGGAGGCAGTAAATAATAATAATTATAATCTTAATAATAATAACAGTAATAATAGCTCAGTAGAGCGCGAGGAATCGTTACGTAATCATAGCGAGAAATTAAAAATCATTACGGTTAATTGTCGCAGCATTCGCAGGAAGGAGGCCGAATTTGAACATCTTATTCGTAGTCTGCGTGCTGATGTAGTTATAGGCACTGAAAGTTGGCTTACGGCAGACATAGCCAGTCAGGAGATCTTTCCTCGTGACTATAGCGTCTTCAGAAAAGATCGATGTATCCGGTCGGAGTCTTTATAGCAGTTAGCAATAAATACGAAAGTTACCCAATACAGATTAACGACGACGAAGTCGAAAGTGTTTGGTGTCGTGTAAAAGGAAGCGACTCAAAAACTATAAATATATGCGCTTTTTATAGACCCCCAAATGCGAGCGTGGAAACTATTCATTCTCTGGAGAAACAAGTGGCGACGCTAAATTCGTCTAATAAAGATAAAGCCATTATAATCGGGGGCGATTTCAATCTTCCGTCAATTGATTGGAGCCATCATTGCTTTTATCCCGGAGGTAGAGAGCGTGAATCGTGCGAGGCGTTACTAGAAACTTTCGGTAAGCACTCATTGTATCAATTAGTGAGATTTCCCACGAGATTTAATAATATATTAGATTTATTTGTTACTAATCTTCCTGAGCGTATGAATAGAGTATCTGATGCTGAGGGAATAAGCGATCACAAGGCAGTGTACGTGGAGTTTCAGTTAAACATTGAGAAACAGGTTAAGGCTAAAAGAAAGGTTGATGTATTCGCCAAAGCCGATTTCACTAGATTTAGGTCTTTTCTGCGAAATAAATATACTAATTTCAGCAATTTAACCGATAGTGCAGACGCGGAGGAATCCTGGTGCATGTTCAGAGATATGATGCGAGAGTGTACAGATAAATTTATTCCGAGCAAACTGAAGCGTGATAGTGTAGAACCTAGATGGTACAATCAGGAAGTAAAAAGCGCTCTCCGACGTCAAAGAAAACTCCACTCTCGCGTAAATAACACATCCTCAACAGCTACGGTCGAACAGATTGCAATAATAAGGCAGCAATACAAGGAGGCGCGCTCCATAGCCAGAGTAGCAATGCGTAATGCGTTTAACAATTATAAAAAGAAGGTTTTACAGGAAAACTTGAAAGAGAACCCAAAAGCATTTTGGTCTTACGTCAGGGAAGTTCAAGGTAGGGGCCCCACTATTGCGTCACTGCGGTCGGAAACGGGAAACGTAGTTCACGATATATCTCTTAAACAATGAATTATATGGGAAAGTGTTTCAAACAAAAGTTGTACAAAATTAAATTTCCTAGATTTATTCCAATATTTTTTACATTAATCAAATATCACCGATCTTTACCAAAAACTAATCAGTTCTTCTGACTTTTATAAGAAGGTTAAATATAAAATTTAGCGTTGACCTGATTAATAGTTTTTGAGTTATAGCACCCACAAAAAGCCCACACACAGACCTCATCGAGAAAATGTTGAGAACGTGTTCAGTGTATCTCAAAACGTGTATTTCCGTTGAAATCTCGAAATAGATTTTTTGATGGAAACAATACCTACTTTCCCATATACTACGTATGGAGAAAGTAAAATTTGCGTTTTATTTCCACGAGATTTGCTTCCATATCTGGTGCATATGCTCTTTAACTGATGACAAATGGAGAAACCTCGTAATAACCACAAAAAATAATAAAAAGGAAATACATACACGCCGGTTTAGGGGAAATTATTCGACGCCAGGGACCCTTATCTCAGGCATAAGCAACCAACCACACATGTGTACTTCCTTTTTTAAAAATGGATAAATACGTATTTCGGAATCAACGATTCCGTCTTCAGTAGGCCAACCATAAAGGCGGAGAAATACGGCTTGTGAGGCGTGTATGCGCAGACGGGGAAAGTGAGAGGGGAAGAAAGTTAGGGGAGGGAGAGAAGATGGTTGCGATGGGGGAATTAGGAAGTCGGTTGGAATGACGACCGTTGTTAGAAAGGGGAAGCAGTGTCTTCTATTGAGGATAACATCCTTGTTTTCGTGAATGGCTCAACTTTCGGCCGCGTCTAGAAAGTAGGTGACTGGAAAAGGGTTTTATCAGTTGAAGATTCTCCGAGGAAATGGAGTGTTGGGTATGAAAGATGTGGTTTTTCATATTTCCCATTTTTCTCCATTTGTCATTAGTTGTAACCATAGAACTCTGTTAATCTTTGCTCTTTAACTGTCTCGACGAATTTTTTGATAAACTGCGCTCGCCACACTCCTCCATTTCGAAGGGCGAGTTTGACCAGAACCCGCAGGGATAGGATAAACTGACCCGAGCATTTTTGGGGGAGACCGCCCCCCCTCGTTCTATTTCGGGCCCAGCGAGGAAAGGTCGACGGATGGAGTGCGGGGGAGTGTGGATAGCCACCTGTTCGAGCGCGCAAGGCAAGGAGTAGTGGGGAGGGAGAGCGCGAACAGAGGACGACGACGCGGCGTTAATATTAACGAGAGGGGAAGGTCGCGAGCAGCCTGGCAACGGCAGGGGGGGAGGTTAGGGAGGGAGAGGGAGGGAGGGAGAGGGTGGGAGGGAGAGGGTGGGAGGGGTCGCGGGAAGATTCATATTGTCTTCTTCGAAAGGAAGAGTCTCTTCGAGAGACTTGCGACCGGCACGCGACAGATTCCCCGCACGAGGGAAAATAGTGTGGAGGAGATAAAACGAAACGACTAAGCGGATGCCGCCCGGAATAGAGAAATCGAAACAAGATCATTTAAAAAATCGAAAAATAGTCCCGAGGTCGAAATTTAAAAGAGCCCAATCGAACACTGAAAGAACGCCCACCCAACCGCCAAGATCAGCGGTGCCCAACCTTTTTGCTGGCGGGCCGCATTGGCGGTTGCGATTCCTTCGGCGAGCCGCATAGGAAGTTGCCAATTCTTCGGCGGACCGGATTAGAGATTAAATCGGAAGTTATTCGTACGTTCTAAGGAGCCATATAAGCGAAAAATCGAGTCAAAATAAGGTTTTTATGGTTAACATTTCAGTATTACAAGTTTAATTACCAAAATTTTCATAAAAATTCATGAATTTGTGTTCAGTTTTTCGGATAGCTGTTTAATCATACCCTCGTGGGAAAAACCCTTTGCGGGCTGTAGGTTGGGCACCACTGGTAGGTGGTGTGGTGGTGGCAGCTAAAAAATTAGTTTTTAAAAAATCTCTTAAACAATGCATTATATGAGAAAATGTTTTGAACAACCCTCGTAGCTTTGAAAAATACTTCGACTCTCACAAAATGGACAAATATCAGCGCGGGTGTAGTAGCAGGTCCATTAAGTACAATGTATTTATACGGCACATATGTTTGTCCCTGCTAATTTTATTGTAACTTGCAATCAAACTGAAAATAATTACAGTGTAGCTTAAATACGGCCGCCTCTTATAAATAAATGCATTCGAGTTGTACACACTCTTGCAGCTTCGAGTACAGGATAAATTAAAAATAATTTTAATTTGATAATTTTCGGCCGCCTTTCGATTTGGCCGCCTGTGTTTTTTTAACAACGTGAACAACCGCTGGGCGCGGCCCTGCCTACGAGTTGAAATGGTTAAAAATAACTTATAGAAAACGAGCTAAAAATATTTTTAAATGCGTATAATTTTTTTAATGCATCCTTTTTTCTTCCTCGAGCCAAAATCACTCGCTGTGTAATACCGTAGAGCAGGGGCGTACAATCTTTTCAGCCTTGAGGGCGCATTTGCGAATTCAAAGAAGGATTGCGGGCGCCAACACAAAAAAATAAAGCTAAAAGAAATGGGTTAGATTCTGTTTATTTTCAAACATACATTTTTGTTTTAAATACAAAATATATTAGTAATAAAGGAGAATCTTGAAATTTTTTGATGAGAACATTGAATTTGTACTTCTTTGGCTAGCTTGTCGTTGCCATAGCCCTAGTAGCGGGCGCCAAGGAATTCTACGAAGGGCGCCAAGGAATTCTATGAAGGGCGCCATGGCACCCGCGGAGGCCGGTCTGAAGAGCCCTGCCGAAGAGCAGTGTTTTTCAACCGGGAGTCCGCGCGTGATTACTCGGGGGACCGCGAATTGAGTAGAACAAGACGTAGGACTCGTTTGATCCCACACACAGCTCTGATTAATATTTCAAAGTGGAAAAACGATACCATGGATGAAAAATGTATGAACTTATGAACTTTACATGGGGAGGAGGTCCGCAGAAATTACGGGACTTCGCAGGGGGTCCGTGGCTCCAAAAAGGTTGAGAAACACTGCAACAGTAGAGGAATGCTCTCACCACGTTGTATGTACATAGGTACTTATTCCAAAATAAATTTTAAAGGTTTTTTAATAAAATAAAAAAGTTTCAAATAAAATAAGCGCCCTATGATTTAGGAGAAAGCCTTGTAGGACTGGAAGAATCCATCCTTCGTCATGCAACACGGATAGCTAAGCGCCGATGTGTTTAGCTCAAATAAAGGCATTTTCCGAAATTATTTTAATGCTCCTCGAAAGAATGCATTAACAACCACACACCACGTTAAATGAGAACGGCAAAATACGTTATTTATCGCGGAGAACATAAAAGTTTCTCTAGTGCAGTGGTCCCCAAACTTTTTTGATCGCGCACCCTTGTGTTAGTAAAAATAAATAGTACGCACCCATTGATATATGAAATATTTATTTATTTATAAATTATATACATGTACACATATTTATATAGAATCACATATAGGTATAGAATCATCGATAGAATTCAATGCAAAAATACACAAAAATATAAATTGAAATAAAAGTAGATAAAGATAAAAAACAATATATTTTTAGTGTGAGCAGTGCTATTGAATATTTTTCATTATTTCTGAATGTATTGGTTTGACATTTTGTGATACAGCGATCCGAAGGTCTGGTTCCAAGTTCTGTTTATTTCGATACTTGGTTTTAATGGTTGTCATAGCTGAAGTCACCTCACACAGGTAGTTAGACCCAAATGGAAGAAGTGCTTACCAAGTCATGGTACTCATTTTTCAATCCCATCCACCAATTGTGTAAAGGTTTTTGTTGAAATTCAGCTCGCAAATTTCCATCTTCCCTGATGTCAATCAGCTGTTCTTGGGCAGTGATCGGAATGTGTTCAAATTTTACGTTTTCGACAAATGGATTCAACTGATATTCTTCATTTGAAAGATTTCCAAACAGGTCAAAAAATTCTGTTTCCAATTTTTGTAAGTGTGCAAGTACAAAAGTTTTTATGGGCGACACACTAATATCGTTTTCGGCAACAAAACCAAATAACGATGGAAACGTTTCCAAACATCCTTTTTCAAAATGCTCTCTCCACAGCACGAGTTTCTTTCGAAAAGAAGTTACTTTCTCACACATTGTTAAAGCGTCACCTTTACCTTGAAGGGAAGTGTGTTAACTTTTTCAAAAATGTCTGCTAGGTAGCATACTAATGACAGCCAGAAAAACTCGGCCAATTTGGAACACTTCCCTTTTTCTAAGAGAAAAAATCGTAACTCATCTTTAAGTTCGACAACTCTTTTAAGTATTTTGCCGCGAGATAACCAGCGAACCTCTTGTGTGGTAAAAAAGATTTTCATGATTATTCCCCATCTCATTACAAAGTATTGTAAAGATTCTACTATTTAAAGGTCTTGTCTTTATAAAATTAACCACATTTATCACATCTTGGAGCACTTCATGTACTATGGATGATGCAGTGAATGAATTTCATGTGTGGTACTATCTCAATAACCTTGCCCTTGAATATTTTTTTTATTCCAGTCAAAGAAGCTGCTCCATCACTAGTTATACTCAAACAGTTGTTCCATAAAATATTGTTTTTATTGAAGAAGTCATTTACTGTTGAGAATATATCTTCTCCAGTACATCTTTCTTTTAGGGGCTCAAAAAAAGTAGTAGTAGTCCTTCGTGTATTTCATTATTTAAACAGAATCTAGCAAATACCAAAAGTTGAGACATGTTAGAAACATCTGCAATCCAACTCTATAGTAAATTTTCCACACAGCGTAATTTGTTCTATTAATTGTTTCTTTAAATCTTCAGTAATGCTTTCTATACGTCTTCCAACGGTGTTTGTTGGCAAAGGAATGGATTTTAGTTTGCCGGTATATTGTTTTCTATTTATTATTTCAACCATTTTACTGCGGCAGGAAGAACAATTGTTTCCCCAATGGTGTGTGGCTTTTTCTCTTTCGCTATTAAGTAAGACACCTCAAGAGAAGCTTCTAAGCATTTATCATTAAGTTTGGTGAAATTTTGTAAAATACTGGATTGAGTATTGCACGACTATAAACATCGGTGAAAAAATTGTACAGGTTTTTGTGCATGTTCTGGATGCTTAGTTTTTAAATGTCTAGCTAATCGTGATGGCTTCATACTATCAGTAGCTAATATCTCAAGACACAACACCCATTTAGGACGTGGTCCATCGTTCACGATAATAAATGTAAATCCAAATTTCAAATAGTTTTCTTGATAATTTCCAATTTTTGTAGACAGCTTCTTATTCATTATTAGATCGACATATTTTTTACATCATAATGTGGTTGACGAAGAGCTCTTACTAGGAGAAATGTCAGCATCACTATTTTCTTGTTGATCGTTTGTGGTAGTATCAGTATCATCTTCAATCCGAAGTTTCTTTGAAGGGATCTTTTTAAGCCACTTGTCCATTTTGTGAGGTAAGTCTAGCGAGAATTAGATTTAATTGGTGAATTAACCGTGAACACAAGATTTTTACCTTCGTCTGTTTTATTATCGAAGAATACAATGCAGTTACGCAAGTAACGACAGCCAGTGAATAAATGCAGCAACGTTCGTGCTGCAGCTCAGAGCTAGCGAAATTCTGAAGTTTAACACGTATAACGCATGGCAATCGTCCCTTTTAATCAACAACTTCTCGCCAGCGACGCCAACGTAATTTTTTAACGTACAGCGGTATGGTGAAGCGTGCTCGTTGTACATCGAGCGTCTGGAATACATACATTATATTAACAATATTGAGAAGCATGGGATTTGTCAAGTGCACAGTGAACATAATATAAATAAAAAATAAAAATCAATTGATCGCGGATCGCCTCACGCACCCCAATGGATCGCATCGCGCATCCCACTTTGGAGACCACTGCTCTAGTGCAGGGTTTCTCAAACTGCGAAAGCTTCATGGGGTCCCATTAAATAATAAGAATGAGAGTCCAAGGGTTCAGATAGTTTGAGAACCGCTGCTCTAGTGCACCACTGCTCTCGGACGACGCGCAGAAGAGAGCCAAAATCAACAACATTACGGAGGCGGCCAAATGATGAGCATTCAGAAAATAAAGACGACGCAACTTCTGATGACGACGAAGACACGCCCAACGAAAGGGAGAGCGATGGAGAGGGAGAGGAGGGAGAGGAGGGGAAGGAAGGGGAGGAGGGGAAGGAAAGGAAGAAGATGAAGGAGGGAAAGGGGGAATGCCGTGAATAAGGATCTGCTATATGGTGAGAGAATGCGGGATATAAATATACACGCGCGCGCACCCACTCCCTCGTCGGAATGCTGATAAAGGGAAAAGGGGGAAAAGAAAAAGGAGGGAGGAGAAATGAGAGGGTAGGGGAAAAGGGGGAGGGAGGGGGAAAGGGGAAGGGGGAGGGAAGGGGGAGGAAAGGGGAAGGGGGGGAAAGGGGAGGAAAGGAGGAGGGGGAGGAAAGGGGGAGGGGGAAAGGGGGAGTTTGGGAATTTGGAGGAAAAGATGCAGAATGGGAGGAAGAGCTGCGGCGGATCTTCAAAGGGAGGCCCCGAGAGGGTCCCAAAAGTGACGCGCTCGAACAAGGAGTGGCGCGGAGATTCTTGCTCCCTTCCATTTCAGAAGATTACGGAAAATTCTTCAAAAAACAATTTCCGAAAAATAAGACAAACGTTTTACTCAAACAAAAGTTTGATGGTCTCACTACAACGACAGGGACCAAACAGACCATGATCAAACACAGACACACACCAAACGTTTTAAAATAGAATGTTTTACTGGCTAAAAGCTTATATAAAGTGACCTATCTTGTAACATTAACATATACTAACATTTTAATTGTTAAAATATAATTTACGTCATTTAAAAACTAACATTATGGGTAAATAATGACAAATATCCGTTCGAATTCCAAACTGCTATAAAAGCGTCAAATCCACGGGAAATATTTTCTGCACTTGAATGGTATTAATATATTGACTAGAGAGCCTGTGACGCTTTGCTGTCACATTAAGTTGCTTTTAAAAAAGAATTAATTTGATAAGACACATTTATTTGACAAAAGAGGTAAACTTCTTTCTTCGTAAATAGAACAGGAGATTCTATTTATTATTAACTTGTATTAGGATTAAGGATAAGTATAATTTAATTTTTTAATTTTCCAAGTGATGTGATACATAAAAATAAATAACCTTGCTATGTTCTTTTAAACTTCTTTCTTCGTAAATACTACAGAATAATAAATAATACGGTAACCAAAATGAACTTATCTATTTTCAACACAACCGTTTAGGTCCTGACTTCGTATCTTGATCCTAACTAATTTTAAAATGCTATTTTATAATGCCCGAAACTGATTCCAACGTTTTTCTTATGGAGTGCAGGGGTGTCGGAAAACCCCCCTTAAAAAAGAAAGTATTTAACGTTTCCGGTTGAATTTAGTACCGTTAAAGAACAGGAGATTTCCGCATCTTTTCAAATTATAGATGATGAAAATAGCCCAAACAGCGGCGGAGCTTATCAATAGGCTATGACCAACCTAACAAAAAGTTCGCCTACGACTACGATTATATCTAATATAGTTACTTGTGCCTCATCACTCCCTCACTGACACAAAACTCTAAGGGCCGTATTCATAGATTCTCATATTTACGCGCTACTAAGGCTTACTTACTAGTAACCTACTGAGCGAGTAAATAAGGGTTACTAAAAGGTGGTATTCATAGTCAGAAAGAAGTGAGCTACTAAGGTTGACTAAGGGTCACTAACTTAATGTGCTACTACGATAGTGAGGGTGTCATGCAACACTTGGCAACGTTGGGATTGCTCTTATTTCGCATTTGCATCCAGGGCACGCTTAATTCATTGCTGTTTTGTTTTTCGGTGTTGATAATTATTTTCCTTAAATCATTTAGATTAGTGCTAGTTTAGTTATCTGTATTATCAATGTAGTTTACTGTGGGTTGGGTGGTTTAGTTTGCTCGTATTTTTTAATATCTTGCTTGTATTTGTGGATTTATTGTACCTAGCAGTTTCCGGCGCATATACAGTGATGTTTCACCGGATTCGCAGAGAACACTTGGTATTGGGCTAGTGCGAAATGCACCAGTCGCCAAGCGAACCCCTGTATGATGAATCACATCAATAGTTTTTAGTACAGATGGTTTAGATGATCCATACACAATGCTCCCGTAGTCCAATCTTGAGCGGACAAGTGATCGATACAGTCTTAGTAAGACTGTCCGATCTGCACCCCATGATTTATGGCTGAGAATGCGCAAGAGGTTCAAGGAGGACTGGCAGCTTGCCTTCAGCCTCTTCATATGAGGACGCCAAATAAGCTTATGATCCAACAGGACACCCAAAAATGGTGCTGTTTCAACAAATGGAAGCTCGGTTCCTGCTAGTGACAGCGCTGGGTCCGGGTGGAGGCCGCGAACACGACAGAAGTGGACGCATACTGTCTTGTTCGCTGAGAATGTAAATCCATTGTTTGTGGCCCACTCGTTAAGGCGGTTAATCGTCAGCTGAAGCTGGCGTTCAACCGCTACCACATTTTGCGACCTGCTATATATGGCCAGGTCATCCACGTAGAGGCTTCCCTCTACTGTAGACCTAATACATTTGGCCATTCCATTTATGGCAATGGCAAACAAGGTTACACTCCAAATAGAACCCTGTGGAACACCATTCTCCTGAAGGAACATTCGAGAAGTTTCGCTCCCGATACGCACCCTGAAGTAACGTTCCCATAAGAAGCTCTTGATAAATATGGGTAGGTTACCCCTTAACCCCCAAGAATGTAATGTACGGAGTATACCGAATCTCCACGTGGTGTCGTAAGAAAACTGCAATGAGGTGATGCTTCCTGATAAAAGCATCGCACACAGCTCTCTCCAATCTCACCAGATGATCGGTGGTGGACTGGTGGCGACGAAAACCACACTGAATGTTGGACAATAGGCCGTTTGATTCCAAAAACCAAACCAGACGCCTATTGACCATTCGTTCCATAAGTTTGGAGAGGTAACTAGTGAGCGATACCGGTCGGTAACTCTCGGGCAGTTTCTTATCTTTCCCTGACTTAAGCAGTGGCACTACAATGGCCTCTCTCCATTGCGTGGGGTAGATGCCTTCTACCCAGATTCGGTTGTACATCTTTAGCAGATATTCTTTCTCAGGGGGATTCAGGTGACGTATCATCACATAGTGAATGGTGTCCAAACCCGGAGCGCTGTCACGGGTCTCCGCCAAAGCATTTTCCAGTTCCCATGCACTGAAAGGCAGATTGTAGCTCTCAGTATTCCGAGAGGAAAATCTGAGAGTCTGCTGTTCCAGCTCGTATTTCTGCATAAGAAACACTGGTGACATGCGTTCTGAACTGGATGCTTTAGCAAACAGAGACCCTAGCTCATTTGCTATTCCAATTTTTGATGTAATGACCGAGCCATCTACCATAAGCTCACTAATTGTGGAAGAGGTAGTTCGGCCGGAAATCTTCCTCACCTTTTCCCACACCTCAGAGACCGGGGTGGAACTCGTAATGGTCGATACATATTTCTTCCAACATTCCTTCTTACATTTCCTGATTATCCTGCGTGCAAATGCCTTCAATCTCAGGTACCGCAACATATTCCCCTCGGTGGGGTTATTACGAAATAACCGAAAAGCCTGTCGCTTGTCACGGATCGCCTTATGGCATTCCTCACTCCACCATGGAACTGGGACTCGCTTTAGTCGGGAGCAGGATTTCGGAATGCTTGCATTTGCTGCCTCTATTAAGGCATCCGTGAAATGACTCACATGTTCATCACCCGAGGGGAACTGTTCTTCCGTGAGTTGAACGGTACCTGAAAACTTGCACCAATCCGCTTTTTTTATGGCCCACTTGGGGCAACGCATCTCCGAAACATTAGCAGATAAGCATTTCAGGATAATCGGGAAATGATCGCTGCCACATAGATCCTCGTACACCTCCCACTCAAACAATGGAGCGACCGTGCTAGAGCAGATGGTTAGGTCAATAGAAGAAAAGGACCCAACGCCAGCACTGAAGTGTGTGTCGCTACCATCATTGAGTATCACCAGATCCAGGCTCGAGAATATCTCAGAAAGGCGACGTCCCCTAGGATCAGTCCTCTCCGACCCCCACTCTGAATTATGGGCATTAAAATCGCCCATAAGAATGAATGGGGGAGGAAGTTGATCTACAAGGTCAAGGATTGACCTATTTGTAGAATTTTCATTAGGGGGCAGATAGACTGAGCAGATCGTCACCAGCTGAGGGAGAGCAACTCTAACTGCTACATCCTGCAGCTGCGTGTTAAGAGTTACCTCCTCAGAGTACTTCGAGTTTTGAACCAACACAGCCACTCCTCCGTGAGCTTGCTGGGTACTCACGAGGTCCTTTCTATACAAGGAATACCCTCTGAGTGTGACTATGTCAGTTTCCCTGAATCGTGTTTCCTGGAAGGAAACACATACTGGTGATAACTCCGATAGGAGGAGATGAAGTTCCGGCAGGTGGTATCGAAAGCCATTACAGTTCCATTGAATTATTTTATTCATTCTCTGAGGATGAGATTAGAGGGGTTACCTCTTTATTGTTAATTTTTTCCGGCCTTTCCCCCTTCCCGGCATCTTGAGGAATTTGATGCCGCTATCTGATAAGTAATCCATATCCATATCTTCTGGATTGGATGTGGAGGGCCTTATTAGCTTTGTATTTGGTTTTATAGGGGATTTATCCCGTTTTCTTAAAATCCTCTTTGGAAGCTGCTGGAGACTTGCTCGCTTCCACTTCCATAGGACTCTCTTGCCTTTGCTTTTTTGTAGCCTCCTTTTTGGCACTTTCCTTTGTTTTCCTTTCTTCCTTATCTTTATTTTTTGATCTATTTATGGGTGCTAACTCGTCTGTCTGTGTAGCGATGGTACTCTTCTTAATTGGGGTGACTGCCACGGAAGCGAAAGACCTTGAAAAGACTGGAGCGACAAGCATGCGGAACTTTTTCCTTGCCTCGAAATAAAACAGCTTGTCAAGAGTCTTCAGCTCCATTTTCTTCTTTTCCTCCTTCAACTTCGGGCATTCCCGAGAGAATGCCGGATGCGGACCATCGCAGTTCGCGCACGATACCGTTGCTGTGCATTCTGCTCCATCGTGCATTTCCCGATTGCATCGGGGGCAAACTGCTTTGCCCTTGCACCGTGGAGCAGTGTGTCCAAACCTTTGGCACTGAAAACAGCACATAGGGTTTGGTATGTAAGGCCGAACTGAACATGCCTCATATCCAACCATGACCTTCTCTGGTAGCTTCTCGAGGGAGAACGTGAGAACCATCGAGGTGGTATTGACAACCTCACCGTTTCTCTTTGTGGTCAGTCTCCTGCAGTCGATGACCCCCTGCGAGGCCATCTCCCGCTTACACTCCTCGATTTCTACGTATAGAAGGTCATAATTGGATATGACCCCTTGACAAGTGTTGAGGGTTTTATGGGTCTCAACTGTAACCGGCATTTCTCCCAGCATGGAGATGTTTAAGATCTTCCTGCTTTGGATCTCATTCATAGTGGTTATAAGAAGAGTACCATCCCTAAGCTTCTTGACTGACTCTAGAGGTCCAGGCACCTGGACAGACAAAGACTTATATATCAAGAAGGGAGACACTTTCGTGAAGGTCTCACCTTCTGTTGAACGTTTCATAATTAAATATTTTTTGCATGTATACTCTATGTCTCCCCCGCCCGAGTCCGGACGGGATCTTTTTGGTGGCGGAGAAAGTTTTTCTGCCATCCAAGTAATTTATATTCATCCCCTGGTCTCCCCACCCACCACGCAGCCACAAATGGGACGCCGCACCACAAACTGATGCGGATGCCAGGGCTAACCAAAGGGATATAGCACCTCTGACATGGCTGCCTGCTTCAGGTCAGATCTCCAGTGCATGGGGTCTCCAAACCCATGCACCTTTGACCCCCCTACACAAACCCCCATTGCCTTGGCACTCGCCAACCGAAACGCCAAGACGTGACGGCAAGCCGATTAATCGGGTGTGGCTAGCACCCGACTCCCGTTTACGGCGAATCAGAGGCCAAAGTGGTGTGTTGCTCCCTGTGCCCATCTTGGCATCCGAAACCCAGACGGGATCCAGGAAGCTCAACCACCAGGTACCTCTTCTCCCCCTTACGGGTCTCCACACACGGCAAACACGCGGGTGGATCGACAGCCAGGTGACATGGCTGGACTCAGACAGCAGATCCACATACTGTCTGGAAGCTACCCTAAGCGTAAAATGGGTTTTTTAACGAGGTTGCCTCCTCACCCATTGGTCGCCTCTTACGACCAGCAGAGGGGCTGCAGGAGTATTCTCAATCCCCCTACCCGCAGGGGGGGATGTCGAGCAGGAGAGAGAAACAGTTGACACCCTTCCTCATCCTTCCTAGTGCTCCAATAAAAGGTAATATATAAAGAATAGCATGCAAGAGAAATAAACTAGATGCTTATGAAAGCATTTATATATACAAAAACAGCATCATGAATAATGAACCTGGTCCTATCTCCCTTGTTTCAGTTAACCACCTACTACACACCTTCCACTTCCCTTAACAACTGTCAACATTAGTATAAATATTCCTTCCATCCCTAATAAACATGAGTGCTGATGATGACAGCAGTAATTGATGTAAATCGCTAATTTATTTTCTTGACCTTTCAGGCAGAAACAAGGGAAGAAAAGGAGTAAGGAGATGTCTCCTTATGAAGAGGTAATAATTCAACTTCACCAAGAAAAAATTGAGTTGCAGAAGGATGCATTTAGAAGGCAGGGAGAAAGGGAAGAGGTGCTGCACAGGGAGGAAATGAAGATAAGGAAGGAGGAAATGGAGATTAAAAAACTGTATTGGGCTGAAAAATATAAAAATGAAATAAAAGAGTACAAAACAAATATTTTTACGATTTCTTTTTATTCTACTCAAAATAGTTAGCAATGTAATTCCTCCTGAATATATTTCCTCTTCCTGTAGGTACTTCGTTATCTTCATATTCGTCATTTTCTTCCAAGTTTTCATCTTCACTGTCATCATCGCTGCTTTCTGATTCTGTCAAAGAAAATTAACAATGTTTTTATTGCAGGTAACAGGGACAGGTTAATTGTAATTTATAATTATGTTGCAGTCTGTTAGTAATATAACTCCCTCTCAAGCCATAAGTAAAATTATAGAGAAATACATATATAACTAAATCATGGCTTTTTATCAGAGAATGATGTAGTGCGCAATAAAAAATATAATTGTTGCACAGATTGTCAAACTTTGAACTATGTAATGGATGAGGTTGGGTGGTAAAATGTGTCCAAGGATAAAACTAGGAAATAATGTAAGATTGCTAACCTTCCATTCTGAACTATATCCGCAAGTTATGGAGTACAGCCATTGCCACTATCATGGCTTTAGAGGTTTCCAGGTTCCCTGTGAGGCTTCTGTACAATGATCGAAATGTCATTTTCCAAACACCAAATAGCCTCTCAACTGTGTTTCTGGTTTGAATGTGGGCTGCATTGTATGCTTCCTCTGCTGCTGACTGTAATGATCATTGGTATAAATTACTCATTAACATACAGTAAGCTCAATATATATGCCCATATAATGACTATTTTAGGTTTACCTGAGGATTCCGCATGGGTGTCAGTAAATATGGACGACAAGCATAACCACTGTCACCAACAGGAGTCCTTTGTAGTTGCCACTTTCAAATTTCTTTTTCAAATTCGACTTGTTAAGTATCCTTAAGTCGTGTGCTGCCTCTCCATCATGCCACAATATTTTTTATCTTCAAATTGGCTACTGCAACCACCTATTTCATGATAATTTAAGTTACATTTTAATGGTCTGTTTCAATGAATGAAAAATCAAGTAAATATACATATACCTACATCTTACAATGATACTTACTTGCACATTTATGCTGAAGAAATTCTTCCTGTTGATGAATGCTTGAGCATTTGGTTTTCAAGAACCTATACCGACGCCTAAAAAGTCTATCGGAGTATTTCCTGAAGGGATCCTGACGCTGCAAATACTCTTTTATAGCGCGATTTACTCCAATTTCCTCCATTTCCCTTAACTCCAATGCTTCTTCCAAGTCTTCAAAATCGGACACTGCCATATCCAATATTAGTGAATTTTGAATGTGAATTAAAATATAATAAACAACAACAATTACCTATGCGGGATAAATAAACTAACAATGCGCTAACTAATTTGATAAAAACGAAATTGCACTACCCTACTCTACTTTGAAGCTAAATTACACTAACTTAACAAAAATGAATTAAACCAAAATGAAATAACTAAAGATGTATCGTAATAATAAACTAAATTAATTAAATCTATCGTTCACTTTAGTTATTTCAAAAGAAATTAAACTATGAAGAAAATGGTGTAAACAACCACGAAAAATATACCTTAGCTTCTGCAATTACGACAAAATAAAAAAAATAAACAATAAGATGAAGAATGCGGTCAACTACCAATACGATAAATAAATTGATAAGAACGAAACTAAACTGACCTACTCTGAATCCACTAACCAAAAATGAGACACTACTAAAGAATTAACCTAAACTACCTTAATTACCTATGAAATACGTACAGAAATATTCAAAGCAAACGATCACCTAAAAAGCACGACAAAACTTCGAAAACTGGAGAGGAGAACTCACTAGTGACACGCTTAAACACCGGCGTCGTATGTTTAGCGAGCGAGTGACTAAGGGTTACTAAGGTAGTAGATGACTAATCTTAATCACCCTTAGTAGTGCGCTATGAATACGGCATACGCACCAGCGCGCAACTAAGAGTGTTTAGTAAGCCTTAGTAGCTCACTAACGATTCTATGAATACGGTCCTAAGGTACTTCTAGAAGGGATAGAAATCTGAAATTCGGTAGTTGGTGTGTGACACAACCGACGAGAAAAATCGAAAATCATAAAAAGGTTTATATTTAAGGGGTTTTTTTAACCGCAATGTTCCATTTCAACAGCCCATAAGAAAAAAATGGGTTTCAGTACAAGGCCTTCTAAAACTACATTTTTAAATTACTTTAAATTGGGATACGAATTCAGGAAAAAACAGTTGTCTATCTGAATGAACGGAGTTCTACATTTTTGAAAGCAGAATTCAAATACCTACCGAATTATCGTAAATAACTACTTTTAATCGGAAAAAAGTGTGAATTTTTTCCTCTTTTCAACAATGAAAATCTTTCAATACTATGGCAACGACCTCAATGCTTTTAAAGGGATCTGATATTATACGTTACGATTACAGTGATTTATTGTTTTTAATGGAAATTAATGCCGTCATAACGAATTACAGTTGAACTTTGATAACTCGAATCTCAAGGAAAAGTAATAGTTATTCGAGTAATATCAAATTCAAGTTATGGAAATATATTTTTAATTGTGTATATACAGTGGAACTTCTATAACTCGAATCTCAAAGGAAAGCAACAATTATTCGAGTTGCGGAATTATATTTTTTTCGTTTTTCTTTAATTGAATTATCATCAAGTTTATTCCCATAA
The DNA here is from genome assembly GCA_028673005.1 of Tanypteryx hageni. Classification (NCBI taxonomy): domain Eukaryota; kingdom Metazoa; phylum Arthropoda; class Insecta; order Odonata; family Petaluridae; genus Tanypteryx; species Tanypteryx hageni. The sequence continues at coordinate 5,142,509 of CM054117.1, forward strand.
GCATATAAGGTAACATTCTAATTTTCAATGTCATGCATATTATGAAAACATCATCACCAATATTTTCTTCTGATAATATGTAAGATTTAACTATCCAAAACACTAATTGCGTCACACACTGTTTGAGGGTATCATAGATAATTGCAATTCTCACGTACTACTGAAAGCACAAACATGACGATTAAATTTGGGTTATCGACTCTAGGAAGGAGAGAATAGGTTTGTTTTCTCCAGGGCTATAAGGGTTCACAATAGAAGAAGTAACCCTGATAAAATTAAAAGAATAATTTAGGAACCGCGATCTATTGCACCTCAATAATTAAGAAAAAATAGTCTCCTTACTAAAAAATAAGTATTTTTATGAAATTCCAAACGGAGTTGAGACAAACGTCTGCATTCGGGCCGCACTAAGGCACAGAAAGAACCGCAAGCGTCCCGCAGGGACATTCCTGGCACAGATCACAGAACAAATACTGTAATTGCAAACATTGTAAAATACGTTATTCCATAACAGTGGGCTAGAATATTTCACGCCAAGTGCAATCTTTCGCGTCTTGACATAATACATATTATTAATATTTAATTTGTCATCGCAATAATAAAATATATACTGAATGTGTCATTATCGAATTATATAAACCCCCGTGAAAAATAAACGGCGATTTCTATAAATTATTGTACGCGGGTGCGCATAGTACGTACACGGCCCGCAGATGCGTCGTACACAGGAAATGGGAAAAGACATCTCGTGGCGGTCATTTGGAATCGACGGACTCGATGCAATACAATGTACTGCATATTCGTTGTCTACTCGTGCTCACCTTTGTCAAGCGCCACGAATAAAGGACGAGTTCTTCTCTAAATTCGTGCCTTTCGTGGATCCTATTTAGGCGTTCGTTACCAGCGAAGCGGTAATAGCGGAACGCCTTATGGCCACGTCTCGTCCGACCATTTTCGCAACTTTCATCTACTAAGCCTCTGGACGGATTTTAATTAAATTATATACGAGTGATCTTTATTAAAATATATCGCCCAATTGTGATTTTGAACTGAATCCGTCAATTAATACTTCCACTTTACATAAATTTTTTAATAAACTTATACTCGTATCTCGTTAAATGGCATCCGTCAAGCAACTACTAAATATCATATCTATATTTCTTTCCCTAGATCTTCTATGATCTGTAAGGTAAAGATTAAAAAATTTATCCGAATAGAGAACAACATTTACTACAAAGAAGTCCGCGAGACCACATAATTACGAGTTATAGATTCGGAGATAAAAATACGAGAAAATCCCGAGCAAAACGTAGCACATTCTGTTTGCGTCGATCGCTAAGACGGTCCTCTCAGCAAACAACAGTTAAAAATCCATATCTTTCTCTCCCATTCTCTTATATTATCCGTGAGGCATAGATTAATATTAAATTTAAAATTCGAGAATCGCCCAATCTTTCGATACCATTTCATACATATATATCATAAAGAACGCCTTTGAAATCTCTGTATATTCCATTTATGGAGTAGGTACATTTTTCCTTCTCGTCTACTTTCTCATATTCGTAGTATATCGAAAAGGTATTGAAATGGCGAAACAAACGAATTTGACGGAAATGCGCATTTTAGGTGTTCCTAAATCCAAAAAAGTTGTTTCTCGATGCTGTCTGTCTGTGAGGGGACTCAGCGCCTAGACCAGAGGTTCCCAAACTGTGAAACCCTAGGGGGTTCGCGAGAAGAATCAGAGGGTTCGCGGAAATAAATCCTCAATGGATTTTTCCCATCGAATCTCATTGCATGGTTTATGTTAATCATCGTCTGCAGTGACGGGACTGGTCCAATTCAACTAGTATTTCTTTCATTCATTTCTTTAACATAGGATTGAGAGTGGAATATATATAATTTTCATTTTAGGGTTTCTTACATTAAATACCGAAATTGAGACACGCTTCGACGCGTAAATGAACACAATCGAAGAGAGAATTTGAATCCGTGACGAATTAGCATGCAATTTTTTTAGACTCTGACACAGAAGTTTTCAGATTTTTTAACGAATAAGAATTGTAACTATAACGACAATTGCATTATCGCCGCATTTACGTGTCCATGGCTTTGGTTAGTTTGGCGCAACTTTTTTCTTTGATTATATAGTAACACAAGTTGTTAAGCAAATGATTGTATTTTTAATGGTAAGTGATAATTTTAAATTCCTAAACTTGAATTCTACGACGCGGTCTAGGACAACAATTCAATGAGAAATATTAATCATTTGTTATTTAGGTGTAATTTACACGCAAATTTGAAGTATTCTAATTTTCATAGCTGTAGGCAGTGCCGGCTTAAGGCGGGTGCGAAGGGTGCAAGGCAGCCAGCGCAAAACTTTTACGTGCGCAAAACCGGGGAAGTAAGACTCAAAGAATATTTTTTTAAACTTATAATTGACATCCGAATTAAAATTCAAATAAAAATAGTAGAGGGTTATTGTTAGAGAGAAAGAAAAGATAACAGTAATATACTTTTACAATTTCCCTTCCATTTATTATTTACATTCCTATGATTCTCCTTTGCTCCGTTCAGAAGATCATTTCCGTTTTTGCCATAGTAGCTGAAATCAAACATCTAACCCAGCGTTTCCCAAAGTGTGGTCCGCGGCCCGGTACCGGTCCTAGGGGAAAAAAATGCCGGTCCTCAGAAAATATTAAAATAATCGCGCTATCCTATTACGTCTAAGTATACAGCTGTAACAAATTAAATTGACTCTTCTGTATGAGTTTGTGCTCTCGTTTGTAAGTCTAAAGCCGTCGATAATTTGCGTAAAATAAACGCGCCGGAATAAGCCGTGATCCGAACACGTAGGATTAAATGTATTGCAACACATTGAGATGAAATTCTGTTCCGGTAGAAAATAAAACGCGACATGTAGCGATTTTTGGAATAATCGCTTTATGTGTCAGATACTTTGTAGCTGTATTATTCACAGAGAGGCTCTAGCCGTGAAAGGTATGCCCTCCCTTTTGAGTTCAACTATTCAAGAATGTGTGAGGTTTATAAATTTTATTAAATCTCGTCCATTGAATTCCAGGATCTTTACTGCTTTGTGTAAAGAATTAGGAAGTGAGCATGAGCATCTCCTTTTACACTGTGAATCGCGATGGTTATCAAAAGGAAACGTTTTGAAACGACTTCTTGAAATGAAAGACGAACTTTTATTGTTTTTTGAACAGCATCCTCCATCGGTAAGAGATGTTATATACGAATTTAAAGACAGATTTCGCGAATTTGATTGGTTAACAAAGGTAGCCTACTTATGCGATATATTTTGTGCTTTAAATGAGTTGAACTTAAGTTTCCAGGGCACCAACATAGCTATTTTTAAAGTTCTGGAAAATGTTGACGCAACAATAAAAAAACTTTGTTTGTGGACACAACTAGTTGAAAAGGGAAATTTTAAGTCCTTCTGTACTTTATCTGAATTATTCGAAAATTATGCCGATGTAAATAACTTAGATGCGCTTTCTGTAACAATAAAAGAACATCTCCTGGGTCTAATATCAAGCTTAAATGAATATTTTCCCCAAATTGACTACAGTAAAATGTGGATTAGGAACTCATTTACTCTTAGCATAGAAAATGAAGAAATATTGCAACTAAATGAAACGGAAGTAGATTCACTAGTTGAACTTTCTTGTGATACTGCATTGAAACAATTTTGATAACCTCTGCTTGATTGATTTTTGGCTGAGTTGCCAAAATGAATATGAACATTTATCTGAGAAAGCGGTCAGATTCCTAATGCCTTTCAGTTTAACATATAAGTGTGAAGCTGCATTCTCTACTTTGGTTTTCTTAAAAACAAAGTATAAGAATAGATTGGATGTCGAGCCAGATCTGAGGATAAAATTGACTTCTTTTCATCCTGACAGTTGTTATGTAATAACAAACAACAGCATCCTTCACATACGATGTTCTCTTTTCCTTTATTACTCATTTTGTAAGATTGAATTGCTAATTCCTAATGTTGTAAAGATACATAAAAAGTGAATTTTAATAAATAGATAAACAATGGACTCTGATTTTTTTTAATTGATTTTATGGTTTTATAAATATGCATGTGCAATGTATTAAATTCTTTATTTATTGTGCATCCATCGGACGTGCAAGCAAAGTAGTTCTATTCGCGAATGGTCTGTTGGGAATTTTTTTTGTGTGTGTACTACGGTGGGACGCAAAAAATTATTATTAAAGTAACCGGTCCCCAGGTCTGCAAAGTTTGTAATAACCGGTCCCCAGGACTGCAAAGTTTGGGAAACGCTGATCTAACCTTTGCAAATAGTCGGTCATTATGCAATTTGATTCTCCTTTGTTGTGATACCAGAGTATGAAATTTACGTTAATGTCCACTTTCCTCAATAACGACAGAAATAAAATAACACAATGTATAAATATATTTCAAATAGGAATACAGTAAAACCTCTCATTAAAGAAATTCACGGAACCAATTTTTTCATCCATTCGTTTTTCAGAAGTTTGTTGACCGAAGGTTAATGGGTGTTGCATAAATTCAGAGATGAATGATCGATTACACAGAAGTGACAGGGTTATCCGAATGAAGGCAAATGCAATTATCATGCAGAAATCGCATAATCTAACCAAATCAAATCCTCCACTAAAATGCATCAATTATACCTTTTCTTAAAAAACATTACTTAAGAATTAACATACTACCCCGTTTGCGGGAATGTCGATCTACACTTCATTACCTTACACATATTTTTTCACTAAAATTGTTACCAACGCTCCAACTCCATCTCTGACAAAAAATCTCCCATACATGAAAAAAATGCACATTAATGAGATATACATCATTGCTGCGATCTATGTATTGTGATGCCTACCATTAAATTTGGTGAATCCTTTCTCAGCAGTGAATTTCCTGTTAACTGTATCAGGAGAATAAATGTAATTTAAACAATATCTTTTTAAAATAATTTTTATTTTCAAAAAAACTCAACACGTTTGAAAAAAAAGAATCAATCTTTCTTGGCTATAAATTTTCTTTGAACTCCCGTACAACAACAGCTAAAGTTAATGTCACTACATATCACGAGCAATTGAATTTGAATGTTTCTCTTGCAAGAGAACACCTCACGCAGAAAACCGTTGTCACACCTACGACGTCCGGAACCGCATGGCTTACACTTTCTCGAAAATACTGGAAATTGGAAATACATCATTACGTATTGATTGGATTATTGACAGCTCTGGTTTCATTGGCCAACTGTATTTTCAATCCTTATCCATGCGTAACTGAAAAAAATTCTTTAGCGAGCAAAATTTCGTTTTAAAGATGTTAATACTATTAACTTCACCTGCTACTGCGGCAAGTGGCAAAAGGTCATTTTCAAAATTAAAGTTGATAAAAAACATTTGTGCTCCACAATGGGACAACAAAGACTGAATGAACTTTCAATAACTAGTATAGAGAATTAAACAGCAACAAAAATTAATATAGACAAATCAATAGAAAATTTTGCCAGGTTAAAAACTCAAAAAGTTCTATTTTCTAAATTTTAGTTTTGTAAAATAATTTGTTTTATAATGTACAATGGTTGTTATCTGCCATTTGAATTTGCAAATATGTAGTCAAATTTTGTAATGAAAAATATTAAAAATATTGAATTTCGAAAAACGGCGCAAAATTTCTTTCCCGCACCCTCTACATTTTTAGCTTGGGCCGGCACTGGCTGCAGGGAAGGTGTTTAAACACCATCCTTGATATTCAGGTAAGGAAGATAATCCTTTAAAATGTTTACTTTTAAGAGAGGGTTCGCGAGATTTGGATTTCTATGAAAGGGGTTCGCGGGATGAAAAGGTTTGAGAACCACTGGCCTAAACGCTTCAACAAATATTTCCTATTTAGGCATAAAATTATCTAGAATATAATCTACTAGCGTAATTGCCCGTCAAATATGACGGTATGCGTGAATTAAGTATTAAGTTAAAATTGAAATAAAAATTAATGAAACCAACTTTAAAATGCACTACAAAATAAGCAATAAATATCAAATTCACATAATTGAGTGTTCCAAAGAGGCGAATAGAAATTCATGAAAAAGAAATAAATTACGTAATACAATTCTTATACGCCCAAAATTATTTTTAATTTATGGAACATTTAATTTTCTCTCTCTCCTCCTTTCTTTCTTCTTTCCTCTCTCCTTCTCTCTCGTATTAAAGCATTCAAATCACGCATTCCTTACGCATATAGTATAAGGATTAAGTCGACAATACAATCTCGAGGTTTAACAATGACAGTCGGCAAGGCAACATATCGTTAAAAAGCTTAAAATTTTCCAATTAATGTAATTTAAACGTATAACTTAAGCGATTTCGAATCGTAGGCGAAATGTGACGATAAGAATAAGAAAATTTTTTATTTTTCTTTAAAACGGTTCAGGTCCGAAGATCGTAGGTCAATTCTTTCTAAATTTAATTTGCAAAAAGAGTAAAAGCCTGTAGGTCGAAAAATCGATTTTTACGTGTTATCTTTGGGAAATAGTACTCCCCTCCACTTCCTCCCTCCACACAAAAAATTCTGGCCGCTGGGTGCACATCCTCTTGGCCCCATTAGTAAATGTACCAATTTTACAGTCTCTAAGTTTCTTGGTTTTCGAGATATGCTGCCCACACACACACACACATTGCCTTTCGTTAATATAGATGAAGAGGCGAACGCAAAATTAAAGGACAGTTTATTCTTATCGAATTTTACAAATTGCCGATTTATTCAAATATATCATAAACAATACAACATAAGCCATATTTATATAAAAAATAACTATATATCGTCCAGCTCTTCCCATGCCCTCTGACGTCACTCAACAATCATCGTTCGGGAATAATGCTTCAGTGTAGGGTGGCCAGACGTACCCCATTGTGGGATATAATACCACATTGAATCAATTTTTAGAAATACCCCTTTCCAATAATCACAACTGGGGTACCCACAATACACCAATTTTATGCTTCGAAGGGTTAATTGGTTAGAAGCACCGCATAAATAACCGCATTTGGCCATGGTAAATAGAATAAACAGGTAGTGTCGATTTACAGTTTTCGTGTGGCCAGTGGCCAGACGTACCCCATTGTGGGATATAATACCACATTGAATCAATTTTTAGAAATACCCCTTTCCAATAATCACAACTGGGGTACCCACAATACACCAATTTTATGCTTCGAAGGGTTAATTGGTTAGAAGCACCGCATAAATAACCGCATTTGGCCATGGTAAATAGAATAAACAGGTAGTGTCGATTTACAGTTTTCGAGTATTTGTGAATGTCACAGAAGTTCAAGGATAATATCAAGAATGAGGTCAGACTCAACCCTGTGGAATTTACTCTCACCGGTCGTAAATTTGTGGAAGTGACGAAGTTCTTTCCTTTTCTCTTCAATGATAATATTTCGCTCATGCATAAGATAAGATTCAAAGTTAAATAAGTAGTGGTAAGTAGTTTGAAAGTTGAAAAGTGAGGTTAAAATTGAGTTAATTTTGCGAGTCTTTAATGATGTAATAGTTATGCAAAAACAGGGGATAGAATGTACCAAAATATTCTTTATTATGTTTAGCTGCTTTAAATTAATGTTGAAAATAATTCTAACCTTTAATACCTAAGTACCAAAAATTTTGAGATTTCTGCTAAGACGACCAAAACATTAAATTCATTTTTCATGCCATCGGCATCATCATCATTTTCGAAAGTAGAGAAAAAGACTGCTGCTGCAAAGGCAACATGCATGCACATAGCTACGGATCTGCCGATTGTACTAGTTCGTTAATTGCAACTTTATTTAGTGATTCAAAAATTGCTACCAATTTTTCATGTGGGCCCATAAAAATGTCTAAAATTGTAACAAATGTTTTGGCTAAAGTATCTCTGGCTAGAGTTATTACCGATTGAAAAGGTACCCAATTGCAAAAGATACGTCAAATAAAGTAAACATTAAAATGTTTCCTTTAATTTGTCGATATTTTTCAAAAACTAGTGGAGATGTGCAAACAAAACTTTTGAGTTTTTTTAACAGCCAATCTGAAACGTCAAAAGATATTTCACTCTGCTTAGTTCAGAAGATGGAGTTGAATTTAAAATACACGTAGATCTTCATGTAAAGTAGTTGTAATTATTGTCCGAGTTTAACCAAAATTGGAATCGGTAAATTAATTTTAACATAACTCCCCAAAACCAAATTTCATCAAAATATGTCAAGTGGTGCCCGAGTTGAAACAAAGGAAAATTGTAAACTATATGTAGGTCTGCATGTAAAGTGGTCGTCATAGCTGTCCGATTTTAAGCAAAACTGGAATCAGTCGACCAATTTTAGCAAAACTCCCCAATGACGTTCGCACATCAAAGTTAGTTTAAAAATGTCTTCCGACGAGGATGACGTTGTTGCTATGTGGCGATTCATCAACTGTAGAAAAATATTGGGTGCATCCATACATCAGAAACAATTTTCGTCGCAGAAGTTTTATTGCAAAACGTTCCTTTGGTACAAACGTTTCAAGGACGGGCGGACATCTGTCGACGACGTTGAGCGTTCTGGTCGACCGTTGATAAGCACAACTCCGGAAAACGTCGCAAAAGTGCATGAGGCTATCCTGGCAGACCGAAGGCGAACAATCCATGACGTTTGTGACATCGTTTGACTGTCGTACGGGACGTGTCAATGCATTTTGTCGGAGGATTTGAACATGAGACGCATTGCTGCAAAATTTGTTCCGAGACTGCTGAGCAACGATCAGAAAGACCATCGCGTTGCTGTCTGCAGGAAGCTTCAAAATGAAGTTAGAGATCACCCCCACTTCATCTCCAAGGTCATAACTGGTGATGAATCTTGGGTTTATGGTTGTGACCTTGAGACAAAGAAGCAGTCGTCACAGTGGAAGTCGCCAAATTCACCGCGGCCGAAAAAGCGCGTCAAGTTCGCCGCAATGTCAAGTTTATGCTGATAATTTTTTTTGACGTCGACGGGATCGTCCACGAAGAATTCCTCCCACCCGGTCAAACTGTCAATGGAAAGTTTTACTGCGACGTTTTGAAGCGGCTAAGGGAGAACATCCGACGCAAACGCCCAGACAAGTGGCGCAACAATGACTGGGTGCTCCACCATGACAATGCGCCCACCCACACGTCACTCGTTATTAAGCAGTTCCTGGCTTCCAAAAACATGAGTCATTCCCCACCTCCCATACTCTCCTGACCTCGCCCCCTGCGACTTTTTCCTGTTCCCCAAAATGAAACTCCGGCTGAAAGGGCGACGTTTTGGTACGATTGAGGATGATTCGCATTATGGAAAAAACGCTGGGAACGCTGTATAAAAGCCCAAGGGGACTACTTTGAAGGGGACGGTGGAAATTAGGACTTAGCGTAAGTAATTTTTTTATGCACAAATTCCCGGAACTTTTGGGTAGCACCTCGTATCAGGGAAGAATTGGCTTAACCGATTTCAACCAAATTTTGTATAAAGCACCTTCACATAATTAAACAACAAAAATGATATATTTGGACCAGATATACTGAGCAGGGGTGTCACAATCGCAAAATAAACATTTTCGGTAATTATGAATTTTGAAGGAATTGGTCAAACGAAATTTTATATGAAGGAAGTGTGAAACATATAAAAACAATATCAAGATGTTTAGCATATATATAGAAAGCAGGCCTGCCACAATACAAGGAAAAATAAAATTTTTACTTGCACGTATTTGTGTTGAAACTGTCAGCATCAATTTTAACCAAATGTAATATTTATAATGTACACAAATGAATACCCGAAAATTGGACTCACTAGCCGAAATGCATTTTCTGTTACTCTGCGAGCATGAGTTAACCTGTAGTTGAAGATAACTTTGGCTCTATCTGCCCGAGCTGTTACTTTACTGTATAGTTTCATGATACGTTTGTGAAATCTAAAGGCTTCATCTCCAATGATAACAACTTTATTCGAATCAGGAAGTCTCTCATCTGGAGGAAATATGTTTCCGGAAAGCACTTGTTTCCCCATTACAGACTGCGAAAATTCCACTTTCTCCCTCTTTTCCATATGATCCGACATTTAATGCCACAAATTTACAATTGGCATCAACCATGGCAAGTAACACAATAGAAAAATATTCATTATGGTTAAAAAATTTTGTAATTAAAAAATGAAAAATAAATTGCTAAAAATACCTCAGCTGATGAAATATTTTTTATTCCAAATACCCACGTACCTTAAAGTTAACGCCAGTTTTTCTTTCGGTGATATTGGACGCTTCACAGCATTTGAACCACATTTCTTCAAATCGTACCGTACTAGACTTAACACAAACTGGAATCGCGGCTCATTTAATCTGAAATATTGTCTGAATTTTTCTGCGTTATTCTTCAGGTGGCCATTGACGAGTAAAATGTAGCAGCCTCTCTCCGCGTTTTATATAATGCGTCCTTCCCAGCTCTTTTTTGTAAGATTACTTTCGTCATATTCTTCTTCGTCTTCTAAAAAGAGTAACAAAAGTAAATCAACACCATCCATTTCAGCTCGAAATCAATTCGCCCTCAAGGTAGGCAAACCAATACTGAAATGGACGTTCGAGCATTCCTTCCAAATCGCTCAACCGCGTCGGCCCGCCGCGGCAGCGGGACGTGAACGCCCGAATGAAACCGTCCGGAGGCGTCGTCCAGACGGGACGTCCAGACGCGGCGATCGGACGCGACCGCCGGACGCTCCAGTGAAACCAGACCTTTAGGGCCCCTTCACACGAGGCCACTCGGTGGCGCGTCCGAGTGGCGCTTCCGAGTGGTCGACGCAACCACTGCGCGCGACTCTGTGGCGCAGATAAAAAATTGATTAGTTTCCAATATGGAGTCAGATGAGAAGGACGCTTTACTGTTTCTGCTATTACGAAGAAAACTGAGACAAAAGAAAAAAGTGCAAAGGAAATTTTGGGTACATCCCTTGTTGGCTGACAGAATAGAAAAAGATTTATTTCATACGTTATATGATGACCTTCGCCAGGACGATAAGAATTATTTCTCTACTTCCGTATGTCTAAAATATCCTTCGATGAACTGTTTTCGGTGATACAGGATGCTATAAGTGGGAGACATACTGTTATGAGGCTTTGTATTCCACCAGATGAGAAACTTGCTCTGACATTAAGGTATGAAATAAATAAGAGTATATGAAAATATCTTATAATAACTTCGATTATATTTCATGCAACAAAACATAGTAATACAAAAATTATTCCATCAAATCTGTTTCATATTATCTTTGTATTATACTGTAAAGAAACCTTATGAAAAATCTATTTCTGATGATAAATTTGTGGAAATAGTGTCAGTAGGAGAAGCTGCCATGAACTGTGAGCTAGAATCTTCCAATTGCATTGCTGGGGGACCGTTTGTTTGTGCAGGAGGTAAATTGTGTCTGCTTTGGGAAGGCTGCCAGTGTTTCTGCTGTACATGTCGATGTTGTTGGTAGGGATGTTGTTGTTGATGATAAGCTTGCTGTTGTTGGTAGGATTGCTGTTGCCCGTACGATGTTCCAGTCAGATCAACTGCAGGAGAAAGAGAGGAAGAGGCACATCGAAGTCTCGCTTTCCTTAAAACGTTAAACAGTTCTCCTTTAGTTTCCAGTCTGACATATTCTGGAAGTTTTTTAAGCTCTGGAACTAAAGATAGTATAAGAAGTCCGTCCTCGTCTTCGGCTTCTTTTTGATTTGAACGACTGTAGTAGTTAGCTTTAAGTGTATTTAGCAATTGTTCGTCTTCAGCTGTATCTCTTTTTGCCGATGCCATCTTTCGTTTCTTCGCTCTTTGCTGTGAATTCACTTTCACCCTCTCCTTTCTCCTGAATTTCACTTTCCGCCGTTTCCCCAACTTCCTCATCAATGCTTGTTGCGGTTGGTTTGCCGAGGAAGAGCCCCCCCCCCCCCCCCCCACATCTCGTGTTGTTTACTTCTCCAGCAGCGACACCGAGTGGTCCCGTGAGAATGCTCCAATATGAAACAATAGCCTGCTATGAGCGGCACGACTAAAAGTGGACGCGTCCAGTAGCACGACCCAGCGACTCTCCGCTTCTACGGCGCGTCTAATTTAGTGCCAGCCACTCGTGTGAACTGCTCCATTTGAATGCTTGTTCTGCTACGGGTGGCGCGACTCGGAAGCGCCACCGAGTGGCCTCGTGTAAAGCGGCCCTTCGATATGGGCTGAAATGCTTGCAGAATGCAAGCACCTTTTACTAGTAATTAAAAACATTTTTGGATAGCTCCTCAAGTCTTCGTAGAGGAAGTAAAATTGACCGTTAGTACGCTTTGACTGAGTATTGGATGAAAACAAAACTTATCATTTTCATTTTTTCGATTTCTGAAGAGCAAAGCACTGACAACTGCTGTCTCTTCGAAGTCTATAGTGGAACCGAGATCACTGCCTAGAAGCGAGAGTCGCTCTCGTGCGCGGGCTCATGCAAAAAATCGCCGTTTGCTTTAGCCGAGACGACTCTTGTCGCGGCGAGTTAAAGTCGCCCGAGCGCGGCTAGCCTAAGACTACGCTGAGTTAGAGCTGTGCAAATAATGACGTTCCACAACTTGCTTCTTACTACTTCTTTTAGTAGTAAGTCGCCTCTTGGACGAATGTTTAGTAAGTGCGTCAGTTTTTCAGCTCGTTCATTAAAAGTCATGATCACAAAAATTTTTCATTTACCTCCCGTTGAAGAACAACCTGGACCTACACAACCAAACAAAAATCTGATGTGGCCACCACATGGCTTTCGCCATATCTGTAATATTTCTAAAAATTCCAAATAGGTTACATAATAATAAATACTTGAAGAAACTGCGAGAAAATTTTTAACTTTACAAAAAACATAAAACAACTCAAACCATAGCCTTCTGATATTGGATATAGCTACAAAGCTCCAACAATTAAGAAAAGAAAAAGAAGCGTTACTAAGACGTAACTAAGCATCAATTGTTAACAATAGTCGTCGGTAGGTGGCGTGGTGGTGGCAGCTAAAAATATAAGATACCTCTTAAACAATGCATTATATGGAAATATGTTTCAAGGAAAGGTCGTAGAAAATTAAATCTCCTACAACTTTTGTTCCGATACATTTTTATATTTATCAAATATTAAAATAATTGATAGTAGCTCAATAACTTTGGCCAAAACTAACAAAAGTGGAATACTCCTTTAGCCAAAACAACTAGAGGGCTGCAAAACCCAATGCATTTCGCCCACGAGGTGGGCATCGTCAGGGGTAGAACCTGTTTCAACAGTGACTGGAAGCCAACTGCCAGGTTGAAACGGAAAGTATTAAGAAGACGACCGAGAAACAAGCGAAACGCGGAAAGATTTTTCGGCGTGTGTGTCGTTTAAATCTGTCAATTTGTATAGGGTCTTGTTGAAATCTGTGTCTGTGTTCATAAGTGTATCGCGGTTTTTGTAAATGTGAAGGTTTTCTAACGAGTTTAGTGAGTTATTGGCTGAAGTTATCAATGTTAAATCGTTTACGTGTATACTATGACCTGTTTCAAAGATGTGGTTGATTTTTCAAAACGATTATATTTATAGTGAGCCATGTGTTCCTTGAAGCGTGTTATTAGTTTCCTTCTTGTTTGTCCTATGTACTTTTTGTCCCAGTGTGAGCATTGTATTTTATAAATACCGGACTTCTTCAAAGATTCTGTTGTCTTTTGTACTGCCCAGTAAATTTTTCAAATTAAAAGGATTTGTATATGTTATGGTATAATTCTTATGTTTAAAAATTTTGTTCAAGCCTCTGTTTAATGGTGGAAAATAAGGCAATTTTACAAATTTGTCCTCTTTTTTGGTGTCTAATTTAAGGGAAGAGGCATTGGACAAAGTTTTATTAAAGTTATGTTTTCTCACTAATTTATTAATTAAATTATTATCGTATCCAAGTTTAGCGGCAATTTGTTTTATATGTTTAAGTTCCTTGGCATATCTGATTTTATTGAGGGGGATGTTAAATGTGTGTTAAAAATTGAAACAGCTATTTTTTGGTTCATAGGGTGAAAGGAGTTGTTAGAAATGAAGTTATCAGTATGTGTAGGTTTTCTAAAAATGTCAAACTCAATGTGTTGTCTATTATTTATGATAAGCAAGTCCAAAAATGGCAAGGTGTTGTTTTCTTGAAGTTCATAAGAGAACTTGATTGAAGGATATATGTTGATTAACTGATTAACAAATTCATCTACATTTTGTTTCTTTAAATCAAAGATAGTGAATATGTCATCCACGTACCTCAACCATATATCTGGAAAGTAATGAAATTTTTCTTTGCAATCGTTTTCAAAAGAGGACATGAAAATGTTGGCTAAAAAGGGAGATAAGGGGTTTCCCATAGAAGTGCCTTGAGTTTGTTTGTAAATTTCATTTTTAAATGAAAAACGTTCTGTGACATGCATAAATTAGTAAGTTGTAAATATTCGAGGACAATTTCATCAGAAAAATGTTGTTTACTTACTAATTTATGGCAGTTGGCTTCCAGTCACTGTTGAAACAGGTTCTACCCCTGACGATGCCCACCTTGTGGGCGAAATGCATTGGGTTTTGCAGCCCTCTAGTTGTTTTGGCTAAAGGAGTATTCCACTTTTTTTATCAAATATTAAAGCAAATATTGCAAAATAACGGATGTGACAAGAGTTATGAAAATGTTAAATATAAAATTTCGCGTTGACCTGATTAATAGTTTTTGAGTTAGAGCGCCCACAAAAAAACCTATCTCACTCACACGCACGCGCACACAGTCATCATCGAAAAAATGGGCAAAACGTGTTCAGAGGACCTCAAAACGTGTATTTCCATTGAAATCTCGAAGTCGATTTTTTTCATGAATACAATACTTGCCCGTATACTACGCATATGAAGAAAGCAAAAAGATCTGTGCTTTTAGTCCCTCCGAGATGAGAAGAATGACAAGGTTTTATTGTAGGCGTTTTTCAAGAGCGATGTGTGGTATTCACCGGGCGAACATTTGTTTTGAATGCGATAATCTTACATAAATTACATCCTATTATTTTATATATATTATCTTATGATATTATCGAACACTTTTGTAAAATAAAATGTAAGAATTTATAACAATTTTATCGGAAAATAAATTTTTGAGAATAGTAGTCTGATAGACAAATGTTTAGTATTAATGTCCCACCATGGCCATGTTTAATAGTCTACGGTTAATATCTTTAACGCTCAGAAAACACTTTCCTTCCAGTCAGGAAAGAGTGTAGTGAGACCAGACGCATACGTAGTATATAGGAGAAAGTTTGTACAATGTACGTATATCGTACCGATTTTTTCCTTCCCATCATCTCTCTCCTCGGGGCGCTTCAGCCTCCCACTTCCGATCGTTTCCCCTCTTCAACTTCTGAGAGACAATCTTTAACCCTCCGCCGACGAGACGCGACCCTTCTTATCTCTCCCCCCTCCCACTCTCCCCCTCCCTCCCACTTTCACTCTCCTCCTCCCTCCCTCCCACTTTCACTCTCCTCCTCCCTCCCTCTCTTCCCATCCCTCCCTCTCTTCCCATCCCTCTCTTCCCATCCCTCTCCCCCCTCTCTCCCACTCCCTCACCCCCCCTTCCTCTCTCCCCCTTCCTCTCTCCCCCTCCCTCTCCCCCTCCCTCTCTCCGCCCTCCCTTTCCTCCAATGCCTCCACCTCGCACTCCCTCCATTTTCCATTATGCTCCGCACGATTATTCTCAGTTTCTTTCGACGTCAGCGAAAATTAATCCTTTAGTCTGCAGGTGACCTCCTCTTTCTTTCTGACTGGGCGGAAGAAAAATTGTAGGAATAATGCAGTTTGAGGAGGAAGGTGATGGAGTGGATGGGGAGGGGGGGCAATGGAGAATGAATCAAGGGAGGAAGAGAGGCACGTTCGCAGCTACGCGTCCTATCGAATTGACCCCATATAGAAAGGGAAGTGCCGACCCCCTCTCCTTACCATCCAGCCGCATGATGGCATGGCCGATGAAGAGGTTCGTTGGGAAGAGGTCGATGGAGTGAAGGGGAGAAGCGAGCTTTGTTGCGTAATGCCACGCGGCATAAAGCACTTGCGTCACAGCTATTAGCGAGAGAAAGAGGAAAAACCGCGGCTGGCGTCGTCCAATAGGAACCCAACATCGAGTCCAACAGAAACTTTTAGAGAAATATTCACGACGACATGTCGTTTAATTTTTCGTAGGATGACGATTTGCAAATGAAAATGTTTAATTTCTCGTAGGATGACGATTTGAAAATGCACATTCTCTACTATTAATAGGCCGAATTTCAACATGGGCAAATTGCACCACAACTTGGTTACTTCATGGCTATCATTTTATGCGAATACTAGACGAATTAGCACGTTTAAAACGGATTGCATTCAAACAATATAAAAAATTCCATTATTTTATTATAAAATTATAGTATAGCAATCCTATCAAATTTGGTTGAACTGACTGAAGAAACGGCTGAGATATTGAGCGTTACAGACAGAATGACAAAGAGACTAAGGGTTTTATTATATTCTGATGTACTAAGCTCTATGAGAAGCTTTAATCTATCTTCTTACGTTCTACAGAGCAGTGGTTCTCAACCTTTTGCATCTTTCGTCCCACCTACCATTCTGTCAAAATACCTAGGCCCCACCAACCATTTTGTCAAAAAAACCTTCGTCCCACAATGATAAAAACAAACCCCATCTTTTCCAAGAAGTGGATTTTTATGTCAACTGCATTTCAGAACCATATTAATCCTTATGGACATTTTTAAAAAACTTAAATATTGGAGTAATTTTGTTGAGAAAAATCTATGCATCCATTACCGTCGAATCTTCGCGTCCCACCTAGTCATGCCAAAAATATACATATTAATACCTTATTATAATGTCTAAGAACTGAAAAATGGTATGACAGTAGTGATGTCAAAGAGATATCGAATTTTTGATTCACTGTTTTATTTGCTAATCAGTCGTAATTGATAAAATAATCGACAATTATGTAAAACATAACTCACTCGAATAGTAGTAGTAATATAATCTTTATGTTCACGTTCATTCCTTCGTCGTAAATTGCCCATTTCTTTTCACTTACAAACGCTGTGTATACGTAACGAAAATAAATAAATTTAGGTTCATTTCTTCGTCGTAGATTATCCATTTCCGTTCATTTTTCAAAAGTTGCGTACGCATGAAAGAAAATTAAACTAATTAGGTATTTACAGCATATATTGTTTACATTAGTTGTCACGAAGATTGCTTTCGTTGAACAATTAAAAAACACGGAAAAAATTTCCAAGTTCAAACTGAATTACGACTTGCTCGTTTAATTTTCTTGAAATCGGCTGCTCCTTCGATAAAAATGTACTGAACAAAACATATGCTATTTGACTAAAGTGGCACTCCCGATTAGGTCACATAAACTATTTATATCGCTTTCTTAATTTCTTTGCCCATATGTCCAAAATACAAAATGTAATAAACATCCACCGAATAGTTCTGAGAAGAAACATTTGGACGGGCGGACACGACCTGGCCATAAGGCGTTCTTTTTTTACTTTGATTTAAGAGAGATGGAATGGTTATAGAGACTACAAGAAAGTGGAAATTACCTTAGGAGAGAGAGAGCATGATTAAAGACTGTTAGAAGGAAAGCTGAAAGGAAGAAAAAAGATAAAAGGGAAAGAGAGCTATCAAGGCATGACGACGGGAAATGGGAGTAAGTGCAGAACCATGTTTTAACCAAGAATAATCACGGACCTGTGCACAGAGAGGCTGCCTATGACGATGCAGATATAGGTTTAGTTTGAGAGTTTCAAATGAATTGATGGGTATTGAAAGTTAAGAAATTGGTGGGCGAGTGAGGAAATATCGTCAAATGTTAGGGAGGCGCCACACAAGAAACTGGCAACATGCGACGCAACTCGGGCAACGTTGCTTAGCGGTCAGACCCCTTCTAAGAAATAGAGAAAGCCACGCTCAAGCGACATTACCTTGCCACTCAAGCGACCTTAAAGAAATGGGAAGAGGCAACAGGGTCTGTCGGTTGCTCGTCGCTCAAGTTGCGTGTGTGTATCGGGGCGCCAAAATATCAACTTCCTTAATATTTGTCGTAGAAAACAGCTTAAAAGACGTGCATAGTCGAAAAACTACGTACAGTGTTAAACAGAGATGCATTCTCATCAGAAATGCATTTAAAAAGATTGATTAATTCGTGCATATCCATTCCTGCGGTCGGTGGATAACCCGCTGGGAAGGGTGAGCTCGGGCGAGGAAGGGTTCGCACAGCCGAGGACTAGAGGTATCTCGTGGGCTAATGACGGTTCAAGAGACTGACCGCCGCGAGGTCCCCATCTATCTACTTTTAAACGCTGCGACTATCTGCGTGGATATAGAAGTCGCTAGTTGCTAGTCGGTTCTGGCTGTTGCTACAGTTGCTAGTTTATTCTGTGTGGCACCTACCTAAAGAAAGCCTAAAAACTGGATCGCGTCTTTGGCGCGATCTTCAGCACAACGGACTTTCCATTCTTTTAAGTGTGTGCAGCATCTTTCTTCGGGCCGCGGAGTTTATACCTACCCTAAGAATTATTACCTACATCTACATGTTACCCTGAAATTCACCTAATTGGTGGGCGGCAGGAGGTGCAATGCACCAAAACTTACCTAAAGATTGTCTACCGCAGGTTGAAATTTTCTATTGTGATCTCGTATTGTCCTCGGAAAGAACGAGCCTAAATAACGCTCCGTCCTACTATCGATCTCACGTGTCTTATCGTCACGGTCGTTCCTACCTATATACGTTGGTGCTTCAATTATTCCTACAATCTCGTCTTTTAGACATTTCGATCTAGATTTCTCCGATGAGTGGAGAGTGGTGTCCACTCGGGGAGATCGTGGGGTGGTGCTGCGGAGGCAGGGAGTTGGGAATGCTTCGGCGGACCCTCTTCCTGTCAGTAATAGGTTCGAGATGTTGTCGAAGGACGACTCCAAGGCCATTGCGCCCGTACCCACTCCCGTCTCTTCGATGGAGGCCCAAAGGGAGTCGGGTTGGGAAGGGGGGTTGTTAGTGTTAACGTTCGGCGACTGATGGCACTCCTGTTATCCAGTGCCCAACGGGAGGAAGTTGAAGAGCGAGTCTTCTCCAGATGTATATCAGGAGGCACGGTACCGCAAGTGACGAACACGGTGAGAGAAGCGGTAGTGGCGACAGGTTGCTCTCGGCTGCGGGTGGTGGCCCATGTTGGGACTAACGACGCCTCGAAGCGCGGGTTCGAGGAGATTTTAAGTTCTTTTAAGGACTTTGCCTCTGAGGGTGCTCGTGTCCGAGAGGAGGCGGGTTCCGATGTGCGGCTTACTGTCTGCAGTCCCTAGGATTTACCGCGGTTCTGAGGTTTGGAGTAGAGTTGACGGTCAGAACCGAAGGCTGTGGAATTTCTGTCGGGACTTGGAAGTGGACTTCGTCGACCTACGACCTAATATGAATCGTGCAGGGCACCACTGGATCACTCTGGTGTTCACTACACGCCCGAATCGGCTCAGAGAGTAGCGCGTAGGATTCTCGAGCACAGTAGGGATATTTTAGGCTAGAGAGTAGGGCAGGGTGTAGGTCAGTTTTGTGTAAGGGGATAATCGATGCGTTTGTAGAAACTAAGAATCCCGATAGATTATCTAATGCAACGGTGCCCAAACTTTTCTAATGGCGGGCCACATCAGTGGTTGCGAATCCCTTCGCGGGCCGCATTGGAAGTTGCCAATTCTTCGGCGGGCCGGATTAGAGTTTAAATGGGAAATTTTCTACATATTTTGAGGTGCCGTATAAGAGAAAATCGTGTCAAACTAAGGTTTTCATGGCTGAAATTTCAATATTTAAAGTTTTATTATGAAAATTTTCAAAAAATGTATGAATTTGTGTGTTAAATTTTTCAAATTGATTTTTCGCCTTAAATGCTTCGCGGGCCACACAAAAACCCTTCGCGGGCCGTAGTTTGGGCACCGCTGATCTAATGATAGAATATACTCCGAGCGTGAGGTAAAAAATGCCCGTAATACGAGAGATAAGGATGATGTTCATAGTAACATGCAGCACCAATTTCGTGATAGGTCATTGATAGAATGTTCCGTAAAGGGTGCGACGGGTCGCAATTCCAATTTTGATGCGATGCCAAACAGTCGTGGGAGCGATTGTGATGGGAGCGCATGTAGTTTTAGAGTGGAAGAGAAAGTCCAGGGTGAGATTAATATGCGAAGTGATAGTGAGAAATTAAAGGTCGTCGTACTGAACTGTCGCAGCATCCGTAGGAAAATTGCTGAGTTCGAGCATATTATTCGCAGTCTGCACGCCGACGTCGTGATAGGCACAGAAAGTTGGTTAACGGATGAGATTCAGAGTCAGGAGATATTTCCCAGAGACTATCGTGTCTACAGAAAAGATCGCGCTAATAGATCGGGCGTTTTCATAGCGGTTAGCGATAAGTACGATAGCAGTGAGATTCCGATAAGTGATGAGGATATCGAGAGTGTTTGGTGCCGCAGAGGTAAAGATGGCTCCATAAAGGCAACATGATGATGATGACCTATATATGAAAACAAAAACTTACTTCATGATGATATTGGGGGCCTAAGTAGTGACTAGTGACCGGTAATTGAAGTAAAGTCGTCGCCCTTAAGAGCCTTAACAGTGTACGCAGACCTCATTCTTCACTTAACAAGGAAATACACACAATATACATAAATAAGCACAATAATCTTCGAAAAGACTACTTTGTAAACACTTCTCGAGCATTTGAACACAATGACCTTTTTCCTCTCACAATTTTGTCCAGAGTAAATGATGACTCGGATGAAAATGGTGGTAATACCTCTCATCTTCCTTAGCTATATGTAACGCTCAAGAAATGTTGACACATAAGAAAATACATTGGCCTAAGAGCGAGAGACGTCTAAAGGCATGTAGGTAATCGTACCCTATATCTTGCACTGGTTTTTGTGCCGAGAGATGCCTCTTCTCAGCGTTATAAAGCCGTATTGTAGAAGCCACAATTACATTTTTCGGGTTCTTAAGCGGGCGTCGGATGCCTTTGTCAGTACGGTTTGGGCGATTGGAGGCCGCCTAAATCTCGCCCCACATCTCACCTCCGCATTGCGGGGGCTACCAGTTTGCCCCTGCCAACCATAAAAGATGCTCTTTTATTTATTTTCACAACTTGCTGCTGTTAGTTACAAACATTGACTTAAATCAGTCATTCAAATAAAGATTGAAATGTTAAGAATATCCAGTGGCCCAGTTTTCTTGCCTTTATTTAGCATGGAATAAATATACTGCGAAGTCGCCCGCAAAACATATTTCTGGTGGCCAACTTAAATGCAACCACTTGGTTCGATTACTAATCATTTATTTCAATACTTCTAGCGGAGAGCTGCCATTTCTGAATGGCTTGAAGACGCTCGTCTTGTGGTTCCCGTTTCACAGGAATGCTAAATGGTATATGCTGAACGGAAAGAAGGAACTGCCTTACGGCTGTTGTCTAATCTCTCCTCTGCTACATTAACAGTCGCATCAAGTAAGCAGTTGAAAAATTCAGCTTGGTGTCACAGCTCAGGATCCTTGAAAATATTCATAATTTCGCTTCGTCCGCCACACATCTAGAAACTAATCCCATTCTCACCTCTTCTGCCAATTTTCAGCACGAAACTCACCGTAACAGATATATCTATAACTCTACATTTCTTAATAACATTTCCAATCGAAAGAAAGGTAAAGCAATGGTAAGCGTGCCCAAATTGGCCAGCAGAACGAATTTCCAAGCAGTCAGTGATTGAATTTTTCTGTTTAAACTGCAAGATTTTTCCGGTTTTCTGCAGGTGGAATAAAGGTAGGATGACTTCGACTCTTGGGAATGGAGTGCCGCATGTTTCAGTAGGATGCAAGTAGACTTGTACAAGGTGTCTGACGGAAACGATAAAAATTTACCCCTACGCGCTCGAGTTCTCTATTTTTGGAGACATTTTTCATTGCCCAAGTCAGCGATGGCAAACCTAAGGCAAGCGTGCCACTTTCTGCATGCCAGGCGATTTTGGTTGACACACTATTGATGCTGATATTGATTGTATTTTTAATATTTTTCCATTTCTGACAATATAAAAAACTATTTTTAGCGATAATGTAATGTTGATAAAATAACTAACGAAGGGTGGCAATGTGTCTGTGAATGACATGGTTGTTGCTCAATAATTGTCGTTCTGCATTATTCGGAAAAATGATTCTTTTTTACTTTCTCCATACGTCGATTTCGAGATTTCAATGGAAATAGGTACATGTTTTGAGGTCCTCTGAACACGTTTTGAACTTTTTCTCAATGATGTCTGAATGTGATACGAAATTTGTGGGAGTTCTAACTAAAAAAACTGTTAATCAGATCATAGCAAAATTTAAAATTTTAATTGAAGGGACAAGAGTTGGACAGTTTTCGGTTAAAATCGATCAACTGGAAGTGACACTTTACTCTTGGTCTCTTGTTTGCTCTTACCAATTTTCTCCATTTAAACTTCATAATTTATAATAACATTTAATTTAAAAAATTGTATAAAATGTATAAAATGTTGTTACTGTTGTTCCAAAACCTTATTTCATATTGTTTAAGAGATATTTTTAAAACTATATCTTTTAACTGTCACCACTACAATACCTGGAAGCAACATTTGCAAAGACTTTACCCTTAGTTACGCTCCTTTTTATTTTCATAATTGTTGGAGCTTTGTGGCTATATCCAATATCAGAAGGCTATGGTATGAGTTTATTTCAGCTCTTTGTAAAGTCTGTAAATTTTCTCACAGTTTCTTAAAATATTTATAATCATTTAACCTATTTGGAATTTTTAGAAATATTACAGGTATGGAGAAAGTCATGTGGTGGCCACATAAGATTTTTTATGATAAACTGAATTTTATATATATGACAATAAATGATACTATAAATAAATAATAAAATCATTTCCTTTTGGATGTATTTAATTGGCACGTAAATTAGAAAAGGAAAGCAAATTTTAGTAATTTTAGCAAGCGAGCAAAAAAACGTATGCTATCCTTGGCCAAAGTGGTTGTATTGCGCTCTGGACAATTAAATATGTACTTTCTTAGAGTTAATACATTTGAAGGTTAAATTTTCATAAGAAGGCGGAAAATCCAGCTTAAGATAAATCCTTCCCGAGCGTATACACCAGGGGCGTAATTATGCAAGTAAAATCTTAAGGGCCTCCAGCTATTTTTTAAAAAAACTTTATACATTATTCTTGTGATTTTCATTTTTGATTTTTTTCGTCATTTCAATTCGGAAAATTTCTGTAACAGTTTCAATTTTGAATGCTTCCGAGTTTTATTTTTTAAGGAAGTGATAAATACTTGAATACTTGAAAGAAATTTTACGTGACACGATATTTCAGGGAAGAATTACAAAAAATTCATATTTTAAATAGAATTTTACTTTTATTTCAACTGCAATTCCTATTTTAATGTCACTGCATTATATCCAGGATGCCTTGCACTACAAGAATCACCTTTCGTAAGTGTTACGGACAAAATGAATTTACGGGTGGCACGTAAGGAGGTTCGCAGATTATGAATATTGATAAAGAGTGGCAGCCAACAGAAAAACGTTGCCGAAGTTATTTTCTTCTTTCGAATTTATTTTTAGGGAATAATATACCTGAGATAATGACGTATTTTCATTACGTAAACATAACAATAATTTTATTGCCAATAAACCTATATAACTACATCGTTACAATCTAAATGATAGGAAATTAATGCTACTTACAACATGAGGGCTTGCGTCGACGTTTTGCGGATATGTCTACAAGTGAAACGGACAAAAATTTGGAATGATGGAATTTCTGAAAAACTCGGGTTTTCAAAAATATCCATTTTCATGAGGTGCTTTTCACACGTATCATTATTCTGTCCCAACTTCTTACAAGAAAAACATGAGTTTCAGTTAAGGGAATTACATAACTGGATTTTAAATTTTACAATTACAATTCAGATGTTTATTTGTAGCCGCAAAAATTGGCAGGTTCCGAATTGTCCATTTACCATGATTAGTTTAACCTCATTTAAGCTGGTGTAAAAACAGCCTTTTATCAATGCAGAAGCGGTTGTGAGTGACCAGAAACTGAGCCAATAGTGAAATCACTTGACTATAAAACGCTTATTCTCTTGGTCCCTTGGTCATTCTGTCCGTAGCGCTCAATATCTCACAATCAGCCGTATTATTCAGCCAGTTCAACCAAATTTGGTGGGATTGCTATGATCATGTAGATACCAATAGCGAAAGACATAAACAATTTCAAAAAAGGTCCCGGGTTCGACTCCAGAGGATGATTTCAATCTCCCATAAGACGCTCGATATGTCAGCTGTTTGTTCGATTACAAAGGCCGTTTTAAACGGGCTAATTCATCTAGTACTAATATAAAAATTATGCACAAACATACGCTGATAATCTCCACAAACATGAATACTCGCAAATACATTTACAGTATGTAGGTACTCTCGTGAGCACACAAAAATACTCATCCGCGCACGTAAATACACACGGCAACTTCCGTGTGGAGAGCGAATAGTAAGTAGTAAAGAGGGCATCCAAACGAGAGGGAGAGCGAAAACTCGCTTTACTACTCGTGAAACGGAGAATGTCCGAGGAGACGACTGAATTAGAATGAGAGGCAAGACAGGCGAGATGATCTTGAACGAAAATGGGACGAAAAGACGAGGAAACGGGAAGAATGGGCGTGCGACTGAAGTGGAACAAAGCGAAAGAAAGCTTTATTACCGGAGCGAAATGTCATTTTGTAAATTCCGTTGAATTTGATTTGGCCAAAAATCGACAAAAACTACGTAAGATGCCGCGCCAGTTTCGTTTTTTCTTTTGATCTACTTTTAAGGTAGGCTACTGTTCAACTTTCGTTTCAGTCAAATGTTAACACGCCGTGTCGCTAATAAGTAACATTCCTATAGATTAGTGATGCTTTTATTTTGGACATCTACGACCAGAGCAGTAACTAGGGCATTCGCCACAGGCCCCGCATGCCTGCCAAAAAAGATGCCAAGAAGTAATTCTCTTTTAAATAAATATTTAGCGTTCGAATACTGGACTCGTTTAAGTACGAATGAATTTTTTCGTTAAAACGCAAAAGATTTTGGAAGGTGCTTACTTAAACTTTGCCATAGGCGCAGTATGTTAATGGCTACAACTCTGTTACAACAAATAATAATGTAAATCAAAGGGGGACAAACTACGACCCCAAGGCAATATGCTATCTCGGAGAAACCTTTATGGGACTAAATGAGCTAAAATAATAAACCATGACAAAAGGTACCGAAATAAACTTTATTATTCATTTAAATCACGAGCACGTATCGTGGAAACATAAATTAGGCTATAATCGCCGAATTACATTCGGCTTCGTAGTCGCGTGTTTTTGGGTGTATTTCTGGCTATAGGTAATCACGAGTTTCTGTGCTCTTAAATGAAATTGAAAGTAGTACTGGTCTTCCCGAGGCAGGCTATAAACACCCGAAACGCCATAAAATACAACCAAGTAACTTTTCCACACATTCTGGTGTCAGTGCCACCGGTGGATTATATTCCTAACTAAAACACGCACATGTAATTGCGCATTGCAGTCTCTTTCGGTTGAAATGAAACGCCATTACGAGAAAAGCGTTGACCAAAACGGGTTTCCGCGATTCGACGAGAAGTCACCTCCCTTGATGAAGTTAGTTTCGAAGAGGAGTGCGCAGGTGAGCGGCTCTGGATTAAGTCGGTGCATCGCGAGGAACGTGATCGGATGAACTGGAAGGTGAGGATGAGTTGATCCGAATCGGTAACACACGAAATCCCACAGCACTCTTGCTACGGTCTTATTTTCCCTGGGACAAATAATCACTGGCGCCGTGTGAGGCATACATTCCAGCGCTATAACTAAGAAACCGCGGCAAAAGGTAGCATCGCGGGTTGCACGGCGGGGGTGGTCGATCCAAGACCGAGCGCGGGAAGATAGAGAATAGAAGGGATGTGGGGAAGGGGGAGGGGACTATATGGATGGATGACTGACGCCGCAGTTCTTTGGCCAGACCTTGCCCCACCCCCGAGCCAAATCTCGAGCTCAGTGATCGACAATCTGTGGGTCAATGGGTGACCCGTCATCGTGATTTCGGTGACCCACAAAGGTAAAAATGCCTACAAGGGTTTATGTTTCGAAAATAAAAGAGTATTAAATTAGCCGAGCACTGCTTTAGCTACTAAGAGTGGACGAGATACGGATGGGCTCGGTCGTGGTTCCAGGGCGTTAGCTCGACCAGATGCGTACTACGTAGTTAGTGAGTACGTATAATGTTGCGAACATGCGCGCGTATAACAAACATTTACGCTGCCTAAATAAAACAGACGACGTGTTCTTCTTACTGGTGGGGATGCAAGAAAGCGGTTAAGTATTCGCTAAGGTAACAAATTAAAGAACCGCGAGTCTATATTTGATTATAAATTTGGGGAAAATGTCATTCCTGGCGTTTAATTTTTGAACGGATAATAAAAGTGACGATTTTCTTATTTTGAATAATTACATGATTGTTTTATTATATTATATTTGTTTGTTATATGTTAACGTTAAGGGCCGGAGCTCTTAGATCTTGCCCAGGCGCTGGACCTCTCTGCTTCGATGTTAACAAATACCAAATTTGGAGTGACTATAGCGCATATGGTTAGGTAATGACGATTAAATATACGATTTCTCTTAAATTTTTCTTACCTGAATTTTACCGCCAAAATAATGTAATCGTCTTTGTTCGTATAATGCGAATTCTGAGAACGCCCATATAAAATTAACTTCTGATACTATGAATCAAATATTGAATTAAAAGAATATAATTGGGAGATTACTATCAAACGGTTTCAGTTGACATGAAAAGCATAAAGAACTACACTTAAACTGCACAAGTACATTAATACAACTCTTATTTTAAGATTTATTCCTTTATCATTTATTCTTCTATGATGAATTAAAAAATAATGACGAATTTATAGGGGCTTGAAAAATGAATTATCCAGCCTCCAGAATAGCAAATATCTCGTTAATGACAGTTACCAATGAAGAAATTTAGAATTGGAACGCGCATATACTTTATTAGAACGTTTCATAACTACGAATCACCTACACATCCCGCACGACGGAAAATAGATTATCAAAACAACTCCTGTAGGCATTAACTGTTGTAAGGTGAAGGTCATATATTATTTAAAACGCTAAATTTTAATAACGCGGCAATATGAACATGTAAATCTTATTTCCAAGCTCAAAAATCTTAAATGATAATTATTCAACTCAATTTTGTTATATTTATCTTATTTCAGTGACAGAAATCACATTCACATACGTTATGCTAATATATACAACAAAGGAGCGGGAGCGACTCCTATTAATTAAGCGCAGAATCTAACGATCTAGTTAATAATATCTTACAATAACCTCTCTTTACACTAAAAAAATATTTAGGTCTTAGGACACCAATCAAGTCGAAAATGTATTATATCAGAAAACCGGATTATATTATACGTAAGAAATTTCGTTGTACACAATTATGCAACATTTCAACGTGGTAATAGCGCCAAAACATACCTCACTCATAACCCACGTGGAGTTAGGGGGTGTGGTCAAGCGCATGTAACATACGAAAAAATGCTTTAATTAATTAACTATATCAGGAAAATACGAACTTTCCAGTCAAAAAGGCGACAAATAATACAGTCATCTAAAATGATAAAAGAATCGGTATTTAAGACATGGCCAAAGCGTACGACAAACTTACACTGAAGGAGACTGTGAAGACATTCAAAACAAAAATTTCCTGGTAAGCCGCAAAAGCAACAAACAAGACATAAATACCACTTTCTTGAAGTAATATACAGAATCATACACATAAAGCTGCACGTAGACATGGTTTTCCCACTTCAAATGCTAAAAGGAATCGAGAAGATGCAAACCAAGCATACCTGATACAATAAGAGCTTCATTCGGTCCCACGGTGTATATATTGCCCATCGTAGTCGGGAACTTGAAGCGGCTTAATCACAAATTGGTAAAAGTGCTTGAATTTCACAAAACAACACTTATTTCACCCTCAATCGAAAAAGTTTCACAAGAACTACTCTACACAAGCAAACAGACGACTACTAAGAACGTTAGTGACTTCGGCTCCCTCAGGTGAGCAGAGTTTCAATTTCATCATTTGATAACTGTTTTAGCTAATATATATGCTTATGTAACTAAGTTAATTTTAATTGATACTTGAAACTTTTAATGTTTATAATACTTATTTTTACTGCATAATTATTTTTAATTCTCTGTTATTTAAGCAATTGAATAAAATTTGAACCAGGAAGAAAGCGCCATGTTAGTATGACAAATTCAAATGGAAATTGGTAAATGTTGTTGTTTTACTTTTCGAAAGTCATTATGAAGCCTACGGAAAAATCTTGAGTGAACTGAATTTTCCTCAGAAATTGCATTTATCTTAAACTAATTAACTTTACAAATTCCTTGAGATAAATATTCACTGAAATCCAATTCCTCTTTTGTTTTCTTCACATGCATTGGTAGTGGTGATGGTCACAATCGATTGTTATTGTTAATCGATAGTTGACAAAAACAATCGATTTTTCGATCGGTTTTTCAAAGCGAATGAAAGTAGTCTGCTCAAAAGTGATTGAAAATACTCCGTATTAAAGCGAGTGAAAGTAGTCGGTTACAAAGTGATTGAAAATAGTCCCTTTTGGTGGAACCGATGGCGAAAGCATTCGTATTATTAGTCGAGTGAAACGCATTAACGTGGAATTTATTTCAAATGAATGGGATGGATATATTATTCATAAAGTTCCTTAAAATTTATAATACATATGTACTTTCTTTTTCCATGAAGAATTGATAGAAAAGTTGATCATAAATCTGCTTTTTCTTGACTTAGAATGTGGTTCATAAATGAGCGTGTGCAAAAACCAGCAAATAACAGTCTTAAAAAGTAATTTCGTTAATTTAGAAAAATTATAAGATTCACTTAACTTTAGATTCTTTTCTTGTTTTTAGTTTAATTTCCAAATTCTGCGACTATTCCAGTAAATCTTCTTTTCTACGAGATGGTTTTGAAAAGAAAAATTATTCTTCTCGTGTCACGTT
Source organism: Tanypteryx hageni (assembly GCA_028673005.1). Lineage (NCBI taxonomy): Eukaryota > Metazoa > Arthropoda > Insecta > Odonata > Petaluridae > Tanypteryx > Tanypteryx hageni. Next base: position 5,171,776 of record CM054117.1, read on the forward strand.
TTTGTTATTTGGTTGACCCTGTCAGAAAAACAGAGAAATCTGTGGAAATTGAACCTTGTGTTTGTATATATATATGTATGCATATAATAATTTGCGTTATGATCTCATTATTTACTCTAACTTTTATTTAAAAATTGTACTCGCTTTAATGAAAAAATACACTACTTTGTGATTGGCCAATTTAATGAAGTAAAAGTAAACGATATTACATACGTTTGTTCTATGGGATAGGTCATTAATTTTTGCGAGTAAAATTCGGAAATATTTATTGTTGAATTATTGTTTAATACGGGAACACAATGAGTATGCATATTTATGGTGGTTTTCCAACCTGAGGAAATTGTCCATAGTTCCTTAATCACTTTCCTTCCACTATTCTATTTGGTAAACTAATTACAAATTAATTGCAAGCATAGCTAGTAAACGTTAATCTACTTCTAGAAGGGCTACAGACTTGAAATCTGTTGTGACGAAAGGATATTGGTTGCAACCGATAGCAAAACTCTTAAATCTCCAAAATTTTCAGTTTTTGAGCGTTTTTCTCATCTCATTGTTTCATTTCTACCATCCTTAAGAAAAGCATGAATATTTATTTCTTATTATTTGCTGATGATCTCGAGATTTATCAAGAAAATAATTCAGAAATGGATTGTATCGCACTTCAAAAATGTATAAATAATGTTAACATCTGGTATGAAAACAATACTATGGGTCTTAATTTTTAAAAATGTTCTCTAATTACTTTTATAGGATAAAAAAATTGTATTTTTTTCCCTTCTGTAATACATGACCATTTTCTCAACCAAACTATGTTTGTAATTTAGGCATCATGATGGATTATAAACACATTTGACCAACATATTTATCATATTATTAGGAAAAGCAGGCAAATGTTAGGTTTCAGTCATCGAGTAGCTAGAGATTTCACAAATGTGTCAGTGATAAAGACTTTTATTTTATTGTTCTCTATTTAGACCCATTATGGAGTATTGTTCTGTTCTATGGTCTCCATTTCATGATATTCACATTACTATGTTAGAAAGACTCAGAGATAATTTATCAGATTAATAGCATATAAATTAGGGATGACATACCATATGATTTAATACATGAGCATTTGGGGCTAAAAACACTTATAGGAGAGAAAAATCTGACTTAATATTTTTGTATAAACTTATAAGTAATCATCTGGACTGTTCTAATATTTTGGAGTGTACTCAATTCAAAGTTCCTAATACTCAAACCAGATCAAAAGGACTTTTTTTATAAAATTTATTATGAAACTTGCTATTGCTATACATAATAGCTCTTTAGCCAGGATGATGCATAATGTAAATACTTTTCCCATTGAAATTGATTTCTTTTTTACATGTAGTGTATTTAGTTTTAAAGGAAAAATTTATAGTGTAACTTACCTTAAGAACATTTTGTTGGATCTAGGAGTACGAATAAAAATGTATAATGAAGTTACAGTATTATGTTCATTTTTTTTTTAAATTTATCATGTTTATCTATACGTAATGATATTTGTATTTTTTTATATATTGTGTTTGTTAACCAAAAGTTGTTGAAATTGGGCAAACTGCCCATGAATAAATAAATCAGTGCAGGGAATTATAAAATTACATATGTTGTAGGAGACTTTATTTATTATATTTATTTACTCTTCTAACACGTAGTTGCAAAAGATATTAAATTAAATACGACAATATTTTGGATTCTCACTAATGCATTCGTTAAATTTTTAGATAAACAGAATTTTTGCTACTATTCGTTTATTACCCCTATTAAAAATTCTATAATATTTTCATTGTACCCTAGTACCAGAATCCAAGTTAAGTTGCTGGTGGTTGGATTCATTCCATTTTCCTCCCCTGAGTTAGGTTAAGTGGTTTGGAGTTGGATTTTATTATTATTATTATTTATTTTTAATTCCATAAAAATTGCATACACAAAGCATTACAATTGTCAGGAGCCGTCATAGAGGACATTCACAACATATATATATACTATGGGAGTTACATATCAAAACAAACATACAAAAAGTACAGAGTGAGTACATAATACATATGCTACATTTTCTTATATGTTCTATGTTTCATATTTTATAATTGTGCAACTAGCCTTCATCAAAAATCATCATATATATTTGAAAGTAAGAAAACATATTAAAACTACAATCTCAAAATACAGCAATATTTAAATATAAAACAAATAAATTACATGTTAGAGTTTCTTCCTGTTACATGTTTTTGGAGTAGCATACATCAATAAATTCTTCCACTGAGTAAAAAGCATTCTCCAGTAGAAATTTGTACATTTTGTTCTTAAAGTCTTTTTCTGATCTGCTAGACTTAAGGTTGGGAGATAAAATATTAAACCATTGAATACCTTTATATTTGGGTAGGCTTTCATACAATTTTAGTCTATGTTGGATAAGACGGTAAGAGGAATTGCCTCTAGTGAAGTGTTCATGGACATCTTTATTAGATATTATATCATCCAAAGTAGTTAAATATAGCAATGTCCTATATATTACAATGGAGGGGAGTGTCAGTAGTTTAAGGTCAACAAAAGCCTGCCTACATGTTTGTTTCAGGGGTAAGTTTGCTATATAGCGTATTGCTTTCTTTTGTAAAATGAAAAGATTCTGTAAATTTGTTTTACTAGTGTGCCCCCATAATTCAATTCCATAGACAAGGTATGGGTAAATCAGTCCAAAATAAGCAGTTTTCATAACTCCTTGTGTACAGCGATATTTTAGGTTCCTTAAGACGTAAAGATTTCTGCTAATTTTATGCGATATTTCATCTATATGGTAATTCCAGCTTAGTTTTTCATCAATAATTAAACCAAGAAATTTTGTGCAGTGGTTTTTCATTATCATGATATCTCCTACAAAGTAGCTATTTTCTGAGTCATATAAGCGTGGGGAGAATTCTATAAAGCATGATTTTTCAGTGTTTATTGTGAGAAGGTTTTCATTATAATATTGTGCAATGCTGTTTAAGACAACATTTCCCTTTATTTCCAGTTGAGAGTACAGCTTATCAGCTATTGTGATAGAAGTATCATCCGCATACAAAATTATAGTCCCATCATTAATAACAGATTGGATGTCATTTATATATAATAAGAAGAGCAAGGGCCCAAGAATTGAGCCTTGGGGAACTCCATTGGTAGCAGTGAGATTAGATGACATAATATGCCCCTGGCATGTCTGTAGTTTTGTTACCTGCATTCGGTTTGTTAAGTAAGATTTGATGAGACTATGGGCTTGACCTCTTATTCCAAAATTTTCTAGTTTTTCAAGTAGTATGTCAAAATTTACGCAGTCAAAAGCTTTTGATAGATCCAAGAAGATACCAGTGGAGTTATTTCCTTGATCAATATTGCTGATAATTTTTTCCAGAAAGGTGATTGCCGCAGTAGTGGTAGATTTGCCCTTTATGAATCCATGTTGGGTGTTACAGATTATGTTATGCCGTTTGAGGAAAGGTGTGAGTCTATTCAGCAGTATTTTTTCAAATATTTTGGAAAAACATGATATCAGAGATATGGGCCTGTAGTTCGCTACATCCCTTTTGTCACCCTTTTTATAAATTGGATGAATTACAGATATTTTGAGAGCATTTGGAAAGATTCCTTCTTCAAAGGCTTTGTTAATGGTGTTAGATAAAGGAGAGGCAATGGATGATGCACATGCTTTTATGGCAGTAATAGGAATTACATCATATCCTGCAGAATTTTTTGCTTTCATGTTTTTAATTATGCTTTTGACCTCTGTGTCATTAGTTGGAAAGAGGTAGATACTTTGAGCAACTCTATTATTCAAGAAATGTTTATCCCTTGAAGTGTTAGGTAGTTTTTTGGATATTTTTGCAGCCATTGTGTTGAAAAAACTATTGAAATAATTTGCAATTTCCATTGGATCGTTGATGGTGACTTTATTGATACATATTTCAGTGGGGGAGGAAGTTGGTGTTTCCTTTCCTCTGGCCTGATTAATAATATTCCATGTACTTTTACTAATATTATTCGAGTTTAGGATATAGGCATCATTGTATTTCTTTTTAGTTGTTAACACTAAATTATCATAAAACTTTTTGTAATTTGAAAATTCATGTTTACTATTAATGTCTCTATTTGATAAATATATTTGTTCAAGATGGCAAAGCTCTGCCCTGGCTTTTCTGATTGAAGCATCAATCCAGTTACTTTTTTTTGTTATTTTATTCCATTTTTTTACAGTTGTGATAGGGCAACTGAGGTTGAACCAGTAGGAGAAGGTTTCAATGAGATTATTATATTTGTCATCTGCTGTATTATTGTATTATTATTTATTCCATTCTCCTTCCCCTGGGTTGTGTTAATTGGTTGTGGGTTGGATTCAGGTAGTAGGGTACAATGAAAATATTATAGAATTTGTAATAGGGGTCCGGGATAACCAAATAGTACAGAGTTTTCAATACAATAAATTTACTGCTATAAAAGGTGGTAAGAATTAATTAACGGACAATTTTTAGGTTCAAGATGGATAATTATACCAAATATGTACAGTTTCAATCAGGACTGGCCAAGCACTGAACGGGACACAGATTTGAATATCCTTGGTGGCCACCTGATATATGTGACGTCTGAATAATGAACTTTTATTGGTTTGTTTTACAAACTATTGGTTGATAAAAACATTTAAAGCTGTAAGTAAACAGTAGATAATTCTGTGATTTATGTGTCTCCCAGTTTTAAAATTATAACTTTTCGAAGTGTTTTTATTGGAAATCAGTTTAGGGAGTGTTTTTTTAGTATTAGTTGATGCAAAATTTACACCCAATACTTTAATGATTGAGATTAACAAACTTCAAGTGCCCCCAATATTCGGGGACCCTGATACCTCAAATCTGTCTACCACTCCTTTTGCCAGCCCCGATTCTAATAAATAAAATACCAAATTAATGTTTGTGCGTAAAATATAAAAACAATGCTGTAAAATGAGATAATGTTAATAAAAATATAGGTAGTTAAAATAATTTATTGTAATTTTGGTAAAATAATAAGGACCTTACTTAATTAGGAAGAACAAATTTGATTTATTTATTGATTTCATTGCTATCAATATAATTTTTTAGGATTTTATAAAAAAATATTTAGGTAGTCAAAAAGATAAGGATAAATATTGAGCAATTTTAGTATGGAGTCGTACTCAATATCTTTAATTTGAAGACAATGTATCAAAGAAATTTATGTTGAACTCATTCAATGATTTTTAAATTTCAATCAACAAATTTTTTACATACATGATCATAAAGTACCTAATTCATAATGTATAATTATGAAATATGCTACATATTAAAATGTTATAATAGTATAAGACACATACATATAATAAAACCTCTGTATAACAAAACTGACTGGACCTAATTTTTGGTTGTTTATTGTAGGAGAGTTCTTTGTATAGAAGTTTTTTTAGAGTTCATCATATAGGAATTCTAATTTACTAGTAAACATATAATTATTGGTGTTAATAGTTGTCAACTCGAACATTTTTGCAAAGTGATGTTCCAAAAATTTACAACTTGATTTTCAGAAACTATATACATAAAAACAAATTATGTATAACCATTTCTGTGATACTGATAAATTGTCATATGAAAAATCACAGTACTATATGTAGATGCAGTGGCAAGTTATGAAGTCGAACACCTCTGGGCTACTGTGCCTAAAGGTGTTCCTACCCCTATTAATAATCAAAGCTTGGATTACTTTTTATTGATTTTCTTTTTCATTATTTAGAATATTGGAATGGTAAATATCCAGAATTTATAATTTCCCTTAAATTATTAGAACTTTTTCATTCTATGAAATGAAAAGCTTAGCAAAAACTCAATATGTGCATTAGAGAAAAATAGCCCATACTACAATAATACAGCAGTATTCAACCTGGAGTATGCAAGGTCTTTCTAAGGGGTATGCAAACATATTTAAGCAGAAGGTTCATGTTTGCTCACAGTACTTTCCACTTGACACCCGCCTTCACCATAATAATAATAATATAATTTATTTCACCGTTGGCAAATACATTTGCATGGTTTCGTCACTAAATATTACAAAAAAGATAGGAGGGGGAAGAAAAAGAAGAAAGAAAAAATACAAAGCAAGATACAAGATTGATAACATACATCAAAAAAGATCAAATAAAAGGAAAAAAAAATTCAAACACAATCATCAAGGTATTCACAAACATTGTAATAAGTTTTCTTCAGAAGGAACTTCTTTACATTACTTTTGTACAATTTGTGGGAAGAAACTGATTTTATGTCCCCAGGTAATTTGTTATAAATTACAGAGGATGAATGGTGAGGGCCTCTTTGACAAAGTACATTATTGTAATCATTAATATGAATGTCAAATAATGAACGAGTGAAATGGCTATGATATTCTGCATTTGTGGGAAAAAGTTGATGATTAGATCTAACAAAAGTTGCACAGCTCAAAATGTAAATGGATGGTAAAGTTAAGATATTGAGAGATGAAAATAAGGGTTTACCGTGTGTGCGGTAAGACACTCTACATAAAGCTTTGACAGCTTGTTTCTGTAAAGAAAAGACTTTACTAGCCAGTCTGCAATTACCCCAATATAGTATTCCATAGCTTAACAAAGAATGCACTTTAGCATAGTAGAGAGATAATAAGCTTTCAATAGGAAGTATTGGGGCCAACTTTCTTATCATAAAAACACCAGTGGCAACTTTTTTAGCAACTCCATTAATGTGATCTAGCCAATCCAACTCTTCATTAATAAGTAGCCCAAGAAAATTAGTTGACGTGTTTCTAGAGATGCTTTTGCTGCTCATTTTAAGAAGGGGGCTACACGGTGGGATAGTTTTTTTTATGAAATAGCAGGTAAGAGGTTTTATTGATATTTATGTCAAGATTGTTTAGATTGCACCATTGCCACATTTGGTTGACTGATCTACTATCAAACTCTGTCAGAAGTGGGAAACTATCAGCGGTTACCAGGCAGGGTGTATCATCAGCATACAAGGTCGGAGAGCATTCTGTAAATTTGTTAGGAAGGTCATTCATGAAAATTATGAATAGTAAGGGTCCAAGAATTTATCCCTGGGGGACACCGATGTTGACTTTTAGAGGTGTAGAAAAGGCAGTGGTAGAGCCATTTCTAGCTCTTTGGGAAAACTTCACAATCTGATGACGATTACTTAGAAAAGAAATAATCCAATTTAGGGGCTTGCCTCTGATGCCCAAGTTGCAAAGTTTCACCGAAAGCATTTTGTGGTCTTCCACCTATTTCTAATCTGCCTTTTCATCAGCTTGATTTGGCTAAATAAACCAACAGGAAGAAATTTTATTAGAAATTCCACTTTATTCGTGGTAAAGTCAGCATATGGTATTTCAATACGGAAACAGGAGAGGAGAGCTAGAAAAACAGACTATCAATGAATGATTACAGTTAGGAAATGACAATGTGAGATGAGGAGAGAGAAAGAGTGAAACACAGCAGTATTAATGCAATTATGACGGATTGATCAGAAAGTTTGGATAAAGGGAAGCAGTCAACTATTGGGAAAGAGTAACTCATTAAATACCATGGGGTACAAATTTCTTCAAAAATGTTTTAAGGGATACACCGACAAAATTGGTTAAATATCACCGCAATAGTACATTCAAATTATATAGCAAAATAATGAGAGTATAGTACAAATAAAAACTAATGAAACAATATGTCAATATTTTAAAATCTGAATACTACGTAGTTACATTCTCAGTTATAGCAAATTAAAATTTACATCTTTCTTTTATACTTTCGCACCCATTTATTTAAAATATTGATAGAAAAAGCAGTAATGTAAACTATTTGGGTAAATGAAATAATAAATCATGAGAGAGTGTGAATTATTTTATACTTTGAAATAGAAAACATCATATCAAGTAGGAATTGTAAAAATAAACAGTACATAAAACTAGGGTTACCATCTTCTGTACACAGAAAAGGAGGACATTTCCATGTTTTTGGGTGAAAAAAAGAGGACAAAAAGGTCGTCCGGAATTTAAAAAAGAGGACATAAAAGGGGACAAATTTATTAATGCAAACAATAAAAAAGTACAATGTAAACAATATTTACTAATGTTTTGGATTAGCCCATTCATATTTGTCTTGTGAATTAATTTCTTTCATTATCCCTGGATTGCCTCTCAAATATGTATCAGTGCATGACATGTTTGAAATTGCACTGCAAAAACAAATACCTTTCACAGACTTAACATTAAACCTATTCCTTTCTTTTGTCCACTGACTGCATTAGTGAAAATGCTCTTTTCTACATTTGCATTGTGTGGTGGAATTGTGAGGAAAAACTGGGCAATTTTCAACATTTCTGAATGGCATTCAATATTCTTTGAATTACTAAAATATTTGACCCATTTTTGATATGCAAGCATGTTTTTAAAGTCTTCATTATTAATTTGACCTTCAACAAGTTTCTTGAGATTTTTCAATTGGTCAAAACACTTAATGTCATCAATTGGTACCCCTTTGTCGATCAAGTAGTGAACAGAATATTCCACATCATTCCAATTTGGTTTTGTACTAAGTGTCATCCACATAAAACACAAAATGGATTCCATAGGTTTAAGCCACTTATCCAAATATTCTATGCAATTACCATAAAGATATTTTGTATCACTACAAAAATTTTCACATTCATGATCAAGTCCTTCATAACATTCAAAGGCATGAAGTTGTGATCCATTCGTTCAGAAACTAAGATATATAATACTTCTGCAACTAAGTTACTTTCCCTTTCAATTTGTTGTCTGTGTGTATGGAACACACTCATAAGTGATTGCATGAGCCAAAGATAAATTTCACTAAATTCATTTTCAAAGAACCTTTTGATCACAATGGGAGGTTTTTCTAGGGACAGAAAAAGTGCCTTTAAAGCTGGAAACATATTCATAAGTCTAGTAAGACCTGGAAATAATGACAGCCACCTCGTCTTGCTGTGGGAAAGAAGCGGTCTATATTCAATCTTAACCAACTCACAGTATTCCTTAACCCTTTCGCTGCTATGGACTTTTAGCTTCTGCGTCAGCCGTGTGCGCTGAGTTCAGTGATCTTGAAGCACGCCTGTGCTGAATACTTTCTCTAGGAGCTCCGCATCTACATTCTTTCATTCGTCTTTTAGTCTCTTTATATTTTAAAAGTTATTTTGTCAATCATTTACATTCATATTGATTATTAACCATCTCGAAAAAATATTTTCATCTTTTTTGAGCAGCAAACGGAAAAGCTTGAAATGCATATATGCGTCATTAGCAGTCAAGGCACCGCTCTGCCCGCCCGCATATATGCATTGATAGCAGCGAAGGGGTTAAGCTCCTCAGTCCAGACTGCATAAATGTGAAAATACTGGCAAATTTTAAAAATAATGTTCTCTATATCAACATTCCCTCCCTAAGAACTGCATAACCTTACAGAGGTGGGAGGGTTTGTGTACTCTTATGAACCAAAGAGCTATGCCAGCAGGAGATAATTCTCCTGGTAGGACCATCCAAGCCGGAAAGGTCGAGGAGAAGAGTCAGACTAAGAAGCAGTCTTGGGGGTTTTACATCCCCCTGTGCAAGGGCAGCAGCTTGCACAGTACCTCTGTAGGTGGTGATCATGTGGATCTGAACAGCTACAGATGGGTAATCACTCTGTGAAACTACGATGAGGAAAGCAAGGGGAAACTACCTCATTATATTTCCCATGATAGGCTGAAAAGCTGCAAATACCTCTATGCATCTCTCTGGGGTAAAATATTCTGGAGGTAAAATAGTCCCCCAATTGGATCTCCGGGTGGAGACTACCCTAGGGGATGCACAGAGGAAATGTAACATTAATAGGAAAGCAAGTGGTGAGAAATTAAGAATAGGCACATGGAATATTAGGACTATGAATTCAGGGGGTAAACTAGAGAACTTAAAAAGGGAAATGAGAAGGAATAATGTAGGTATAGTAGGTCTTAGTGAAGTTCGGTGGGAAGGAGAAGGCGAGATAAATTCAGACGAATTTAAGATTATTTACTCGGGAGGGGAGAAAAAGGAAAGGGGAGTGGGGATTATAATGAGAAAAGAGATAGCTGAAAGAATTAGCAAGGTAGTGACGGTTAATGATAGATTAATAGCCATAAAACTTCAGATGGAGCCAGTGGAAATGCTTATAATTCAAGTGTATATGCCAACAACTAATGCTGGTGCTGACAAAGTAGATGAAATGTATGAACAGATTATGGAGATATTGGAGGAGGAGGAAAAAGAAAGGATCACCACCATAGTAATGGGAGACTGGAACAGTGTAGTCGGAGAGGGACAGGAAGATAACATAGTGGGAAAATATGGACTAAGGAAGAGAAATGAAAGAGGGGAGAAACTTGTGGAATTCTGCCATAGAAATAGATTGATTGTAACTAATACATGGTTTAAGCATCACCAGCAGAGACTTTATACATGGAGAAACCCAGGAGACAAGAGGCGGTACCAGATAGATTACTTATTAGTCAATGAAAGATTTAGAAATAGCATTAAAAATGTGAAAACACTACCAGAGGCAGATATCGATTCCGACCACAACCTTTTGGTGGAAAATACACAATGTAGACTGAAGAGCATCAAGAGAAACATAAGAGTTAACAAGAAATGGAACTTAGAGGGACTCTTTAAGAACAAGGAGGCTATCATGACTGAGCTGGAGGAAAGGTTGGGGGAGAGAGCTGAAGAAAATAGGAAGAATGTAGATGAGGAGTGGAGATACATCCATAGCAACATTAAAGATGTAATGGAAAAGAAGGTAGAAAAGATAACGGGTGAAAGAAACAAAAAACCCTGGATCACAGCAGCCATGCTGCAAAAAATGGAAGAGCAGAGAAAGTGGAAGAACATAAACACTGAAGAAGGCCAAAGAAAGTACAAGGAGTTAAATAATGCTTTAAGAAGGGAAACAGATAAATGAGAAATGCGAGGAGATTGTCGAGTGTGAAAGAATTTGTAGAACAGACCTCATGTATAGCAAAGCAAGGGAACTATTCAAGAAAAAGGCAAGAAAGATAGGACGTAAAGGAATCATGAACAAAAGTGGTAAAATAGTATCGGAGCCAGACGATGTAAAGAATGTCTGGAAAGAATACATTGAGGTTCTGTATGACAAAGAAGGAAAGCCAAAAAATATTGAATTAAATGAAGAAGAGGATGTGGAAGAAGATCAGCTAGGACCAAGTATTCTCGAGTCTGAAGTTAAAAGAGCAATTGATGACATGAAAAGAAGGAAGGCTGTTGGGAGTGATGATATACCCGTGGGCGTTCTTTAGGTTTTGGGGTCTAAAGCAGTTAAGCAACTCACAAAATTTTTTAACCAAGTATATGATACTGGCATATGGCCTGAAGATTTTTTAGATGTTGTGATGGTACCACTGGAGAAAAAGGACAATGCAAAATGTTGTAAGGATTACAGAACTAATAGTTTAATTTCTCATACAGCTAAAGTTCTAACCAGAATAATAACCAAAAGAATTGAAGGTAAAATAGAAAAGAAGCTGCAAGATAATCAGTTTGGTTTCAGAAGAGGAAGAGGAACTAGAGATGCTATAGGATGTATGAGGATGATGATAGAAAGAGCGCTAGAAGTCAATAAAGGTATGTATTTTTGTTTTGTAGATTGGGAGAAAGCTTTTGACTGAGTGAAATGGGGTAAAATGCTGGGTATTTTAAACAAAATAGGAATAGATTAGAAAGATAAAATATTGCTTAAAAACCTTTATTTTGATCAAAAGATTAGAGTCAGGGTTGAAGGAGAAGAAAAAGAAAGTACTTCAATAGGGAGGGGAGTGAGGCAGGGATGTCCTATTTCACCAGCGATATTTAATATTTATGTAGAAACAATAACAGAAGAAGCGTTGATGGAAGAGAAAGGATTTAAGATAGGAGGTAAAAGTATTACCACCATTAAATATGCAGATGATCAGGGCTTAATAGCAGAAGACGAGAAAGAGCTTCAGAGGATGACAGACAGACTAGTGGAGGTTGGCCAACAATATGGAATGAAGATCAATGCAGAAAAAACGAAAGTCATAGTGGTTTCAAAGGAACATAAAGAATTAAATGTAATGGTAAATGGCCAAAAATTGGAATAAGTAAGTAGTTTCAAATATCTTGGCAGTATTTTAGCGCAGGATGGAAGTAGTACACAGGACATCAGAAGTAGGATTGCAATGGCAAAAGCAGCATTTAATGAGAAGAAGGAGCTTCTCACAAACAAGAAAATAAATTTAGAAACAAGGAAGAAATTAGCAAAATGCTACATATGGAGCATAGCTCTTTATAGTGCAGAGATGTGGATGGTAAGGAGAAAGGAGGAAAAATATTTAGAAAGTTTTGAGATGTGGGTATGGAGGAGAATGATGAAAGTGAAATGGACAGAGAGGAAGAGAAATGAAGAAGTATTGGAAATGGTGGGAGAAGAAAGGATGCTAATAAAAACAATCAGGAAAAGAAAAGCAAATTGGATAGGGCACATATTGAGAAGACAGTGTTTACAAAGGACGATCTTAGAAGGAAAAATTGGTGGAAGAATAGGAAGAGGGAGAAAAAGAATAGGAATATTAGAGAATATAAAGAAGGATATAATACTTATAGAGATATAAAAGAGACTTCTAGGGAGAGAGAGAAATGGAGGCAGCGATTCAGTTAAAACCTGTCTTTGGACAGGAGCATGATGATGATGATGATATCAACATTCAGAAGTTCTGCGGCACTGTGAAGACAATTGTTCAAAATATGTGCAAGGTAGCCCACTCCAATTGAGGTCTTATTCTGCAACAATTTCTTTAATTTTGCAAAGACATTATTTCCTTCATCATTTCGTCTGAGTCCTCCAAACATTGTATTGCAATTGTCCCCTGTGAATGCAATGCATTTTTCATACAAACCATTTTTTTCAAGAGTTTCTTTGACATAAGTAGAAATGGTATCTGCTGTCTCATTAGGCATTTTCTGTAATTCAATTAATTTGGTTTTTTAACCCTCCTGCCTTCACATCAAATTACTGAATAATTACAGGAAATATCTCTTCAGAACCATGATTGCTTCCATCAGTTGAAACCCCACAGTATGCAATATTATTTTCTTTAAAAGTTATTAAAGCAATATTAAGAGAATGGTTTGCAAGTACAGCGTTTACAATGGCTTCTGTCTTAGTTCTAGCACAGGAATTTTTTTTTGCTATTTCTGAATCAAAAAATGCATTTTTGAACATGACAGATGTGCAGTCCATCGATTTATAACTGCTATGATGTTTCACAGTATGAAAAGCAAAGGCACCCTCTGCAGCAGCTAGATCATATTCTGGTTTACTGACAGCTTTGGCAAAAAAATCTGAAACCTTTCCCAAAGAGGTGCTTTCTTATGCTTGTCTGATTCTATGTGATGCTTTAAATCACCAGCCCCTTTATTAGCCACTGAAACATATGTCCCCATTCTGCATACTTTACACTCAGCTTCCCGTTCTTCTTGGCCAGATGAAAAACATGGAAATTTGTTTTTCATCTCTTCTGTGAACGTGCACTTCCTTTTAGGCATTTTTAAAGTCTTTAATAATATTAATTTTCATATATGAAATAATCATAACCAATTTTATATTATAAGTAATGAATCATAAAATTGTATTGTCTAGAGTCTAGAACTACAAAAGTGAAAAATAAATATTTTCGTATTTACAGTGAAGAACTGTGGTTTTAAACAAAGCTGATCCTCAGTACTAAATGTATTAGTGGCTGCACTATTGGTTGGTCTTCTGCTAAATATTCCAAAATTAGTCAACAGAACACAACTATGGATCAATGCCATTCTCAGTGACTCAAGTCCACATTTCCATGTTGTTGTATTGTTCGAGAAAACAGGGTCCTGAAACACCTGGCAGGTTATACCACTACAAATATCTATTTATATATGAGTGAATTCTGGAGTAAGCATAGGTTGACAATGCTTCGATGTAATGAAGTTAGCGTCGTCAGGGTCTTCCACACCTGCTTGGCTCCCGCGAAAAATTTGAATTGACCAATCATCTCTCTGTATCCAAAAGAGATAGCAGATAACGTAATTCAGCATTCTTCGTTGTGCTTGCTTAAAACAAAATGTCGCAGGAAGTAAAATCCGGACATTTCAACAATTTTATAAAAATCCGCCCGGACAGAAATTTTAGACAAAATATCCAGACAAATCCGGGTAAAGAGGACAGATGGTAACCCTAATAAAACACAATGAAAATAATAAAATTTATCCAAGAATGATTTCAATATGTGGCTTAAACTTAGGTAAGAACAAATTAGATCTCCCTAGTAAAATCGATTCAGGAAAACACCTACAAAGAAGGGGTGTGTGAAAACTCTAGATAGTATACAGATAAATGACAATGAAAATCTAAAACAGTATACAAGAAACAAACAGAATTTAGAATGAAAAATTGTAGGTACAGCGATGTTGTATAGTCAATGATGAAATTGTAAACAACAGTACATAAGGACATATACAGTAAAACCCTGTTATTTAAAACTTCCTTATTTTGAAATTTGCTATAATACCTACATAAATTCCTACATCACCACCAACTTTACCGATGTAATTGTTATGGCATAATTGAAAGCCAGTAATATCTACGGTGGAGGAAAAAATAGAATGTTTTAACCAGGTCTCAGCAATAGCAACGATACGTATATTACTGTGAGGCAGGATGGAATGAAGTTCTTCAATATGAACTGTTAAACTTTGAGTTTTTTTGTATATACCCTGAAGAGAGCATGGAAAGGGCTTAAGTGTTTTAGATTCTGGGAGTGAGGGCAAGATTTTGTTAGACATAGGAAGAGGGGAAGAGGATATGGCTCTGGAAGATGATGGAAAAAATTCTGAAGCATTAGGGTCTAAGGAGAAACATGAGTGGGCTTGGATTGGTATGGCTGGGTGAGAATGGGGCTGCAATATGAGGGGGAAGAAATTCTGCGGCCTTGGGGTCGAGGGAGGGAGACATATAAGGTTGACGAGGAATAAATACGGGTGCAAGAGCAATAGGTTTGTGTGATCGAACAGGAGAAGAGGCAGTAGGTGAGAAAGTGAGTCTGTGAATAGTGAGAAGAAGGAGATAACAAGGGAAGATCGAATGGTGGGTGAACGAATGGACAATGAGGTCTTTCGCTGTTGCAGAGGTCTGTTAAGAGGATGGAGGTAAGAGAGAGAAATTCTGTTAATGGGCAGGAATTCTGGAAAAGAATGAATCAGGGAATGGAACATTTTAGAGCAATGAAATGCTGGAAGTTAAGAAATGCTTATGGGTCTTTTATGTTCATGAAATACATATTCACAAATGCAAAGCAAGGGAAATGCATACAAGTAAAACAAAGAATAAGCAGGAATATAAATAACCAAAGAAAGCAACACTGAAGAGAGCACAAGCACTAAACAAAATCACTGAAGTAGGGAGAATACTAAGTAGGAAAGGGAGACAAAAGAAACCCCTTATAACCGATGAGAGGGGAAGGAGCACTGAGCTGATGACCAACAGAACTTCTTTCTTCACTCAGAAAACACAGTAACCGGTACTAGGATACACAAAGACAGGGATGAAAAAACAAGAAGAGGTACTTATCGTCAGGGCCGGCGCTAGGTTGTTCAGCGCCCGTCTGCAAAATAGCTGCGAGCACCCCTTTAGGAAAAAATCGTTGAAAAAGATACGTTGCACATTTTAGTGTAACATGAATAGAATATTAGAATAAATAAATAAATATGAAATTTTATTTGAAACAAGTTTATTCGCAAAATTTTTATTTTTCTTGATTTCATAGTTACAAAATTAGAAATAATTTCCTTTACATCTAATTCAGCACATACATCATTTTCAATTGCTATTAATGCAAGGTTTACAAGCCTCTCTTGTGAAATACTCGTTCGTAAATACGTTTTTAAAATTCGTTTTATGTTTTAATTTAGTAAATGAACATTCACTGCTTGCTACACTAACAGGAATGGTCAATAATATTCTTAAAGCAATCGTTAAGTTAGGAAAGGATAAATTATTAGATACAATAAACTGAAGAACATCAAAAGGGTTTTGAATTTTTAATTTATCATTACTGAAAATGTCTTTATAAGCAACTATCTCGCAATAGAGTTCTGTACCATTTATATCTTTGTTATCACCATATTTTAAAAGATTCTCTAAATCATCACAGTTTTTTCTTAGATTTTCATTATCAATTTCTGAGAAATTATGTAAGAAACTGAAATGATCGCTATGGATTTTCAGTTGTTCAAAACGTCCATTCAAAGATGCCCAAGCAGTATCCAAAATCATATAAAAACATTGACTCTGAATCTATCTTTTGGCGTTTGCGGTGATTCGTCATGATGTTCATATTGAAATTGACATTTCTTTTTTCTTCAGCGAACTTCAACTATAGATTTAAATTCTGGTTCTCCATCCACATCTTCACCAAGTTTTTTTGCCATCTCAAAAACATCCTTGTAATTTGAATTTGATCGATATTCCAATAAGAATGATTTTAAATTGCCGATTGATTCTAAGACAAGTGCAATGTGCATAATTTTATCTTGAAGTTGTTTGCTGACAGGATTTATTCTATTAAGAATATCATGCCAAATTATCAAGGAGCAAATAAATTTATAATCTTTTATTTTAACACATAAACTTTGTGCTTCATGTTGTATTTCTTTATTGAAGTTGTCATGGCCCATAATTTCATAGAGCGCATCATAAATTTCTCTTATTTGATATCGTAGATGCCGGATTGCTTCAATTCTACTTTCTCATCGGGTGTCTGAAAGCTGCTTTAATGTTAAGTTTGAGATGTTTTTTAAAAGAATTGTCCAACGCTTTGGAGAAGATGAAAAGAAATTATATAATTCTTGCACAGTTGCAAAAAAACTAATTATGTCTGCATTGACTTTTGCTGCGTCATTTATCATTAAATTTAGAGTATGAGCAGTACAGGGAACGTAAAAGGCATGAGGATTTGTGTTTAAGAGCAAACTTTGAAGCCCATTTCTTTTCCCTTTCATATTCGTCCCATTGTAGTACCCTTCACCCCTCATATCCTCAATGGGAATGTACCATTTTTCCAATAATTTAATTATGGTTTCATATAAACCGTGGCCTGTAGAGTCATCAACTTCCACAAAACCTAAAAAGCTTTCCCTGATTTCAACTTTTCCATCGGTGTAGAAAACAAAACGTATGATAATACTCATCTGTTCTGTTTTACTTGGGGCAGATGTGCAGTCCAAGATCATTGAATAGTATTTAGCCTTTCGAATTGACCATAAAATTTTATCCCTTATTCCATTGCCTAAAATTTGCAATATTTCATTTAAATAGTGAACGCAACCTTTTTGCCGTAGAGCTCTTTCAACGTGGGTTTCCATAACTGGGTCAAACTTAGCAAACAGTACGAATAATTTTAAAAAGTTTCCGTTATTCTTTTGATATAATGTATCTGATGATCCTCAAAATGCTAAATGTTGGCCACCAAGGAATTTTACTATTTCAATCAATATTTCTAAAACATTTGACCAATGTTTTTTTCCATTTTGTACATGCTTTGTGTTTGAAAGTCAATAGTTATTTTATTTTTCAGGTTCATCTGAAGTTCCTTTCATTTAAAAAGATTTTTCATGTGAGTCATACTGGTCTCGTGTCTATGTAAAGTTTTGGATATGTTTCCCCAGCCATCATATCCTTTTACGAGGCTACTACTCACAGCAGGTGTAAAAAGTTTACAAGAAAAACAGAAAACAG
Source organism: Tanypteryx hageni (assembly GCA_028673005.1). Taxonomy (NCBI): domain Eukaryota; kingdom Metazoa; phylum Arthropoda; class Insecta; order Odonata; family Petaluridae; genus Tanypteryx; species Tanypteryx hageni. The sequence goes on from CM054117.1 coordinate 5,189,633, forward strand.
AATTTGCGGTTAACGAATAAATAAGCCGTGTCCGTGTTACCAACTCTCCGTTTTCCATTTTTCTATTAAAATATGTATTGCTAAATTTACGTCCATTCGTATCTCTGGAATGTATTAAATTTTTCTTTTGAATAGGTCCCATTTCTGATAAAACTATTCGTAATTTGTTGTCAGTATTTGGCCGTTTTGCTGGATCTTCTAATATTCCATTAACTAAAGATTTATCATTTATAACAATGTCTTTCTCCGAATTATCTCAAAACGATTCTTCACTTAAGACGTTTTCCATGTCATGATTTAAAGAATTTTTAATTACCTCGAGATCTGGTCCAGAAATTAACTACTCATGGTCTTGATCTGTCGTTGTAATATTCTCATTTAATCTGGCTGATGAACTTGGGTTGGATGCCTCTTCGTCAACAATTGGTTCTGATGATGTGTCAAGTTGGCTACAGTCTAAGTCGGAAGTATTCTTCACTATTTTAATGAAATGAGCTAGTGTACCAGCTTGTTTTTGAATGGCGGCATCTTTCGCGGCCTTACGTTTACAATTCTGGGCACCGGATAACTTCTTCCATTCCATTTTTTAATTAAATTTTTAGACTGAAACTTAATAATAAAAATAAATTGGGGTTAATTCCAAAATACCCACTGTTTTTAAAAAAATATTCCAAAATACCCAGTTTCTTTAAATATTCCAAAATGCCCACTGTTTTTAAAAACATGTTAAAAATAGCTATAACAAAACGTTAGGAGTAATAACAAAAATATACACAACACCAACCCTAACTCTAACCCTAATCTAACACTAACTCGAAAACCAATTTTAACCTGTTTTAAAACAGTGGGTGTTTTGGATTATTTTAAAAAACAGTGGGTATTTTGTAATTATTTTCATATAAATTTAAACATGAATTATAAGTAAGTACGGTCTCAACTTACCGAATGTTATGCAGATATCAGGTATAAAATTGTATTAAACTGGTCGCGTATAAAACAACCGCAGCAGTTAATTCGACATAGCAGATAGCGATACGTGCATTTACGCTGTGAGTTCAGTTAGAACTATTGGAGGCCCACTCTCATTACGCTACATGGCATAGTCGTCCGCTAGCTAACTTTTGCTAAACCCAGCACCGTCGGCCAACAGCTTCAAAAATGTATTAATTTGTATATATTTCCAACTATTATGTTTCCTTACTGAAATCACTCATGCTGATTCAAGCCATAAAGCACCATAATCTCCGTGGGTGTGGACGTGTGGTGTCGTATTTATTATTTATTAAATAGGATACATTTATGGCCGAAGTTTTTGGAAGCGGCGCCCCCCTTGCTTGGTGCCCGCCTGCAACGCAGGCCTTGCAGGCCCGCTTCCGCCGGCCCTGCTTATCGTGTTCCTGTATTAAACAAAAATTCAACAACAAATGTTTCCGATTTTTGCTTTCAATAATTAATGACATCTCCCATAGAATAAATGTATTTAATATCATTTACTTTTACTTTATTAAATTAGCCAATCTCAAAACAATGTATTTTTTCATTAACAATTACAATGTACAATATTTTAATAAAAGTTAGAATAAATAATGAGATCATAACCCAAATTTTATATAAATATACGTATATATATGTGCCACAAATACTAAATTTTTAGGCCTTACAATATCTAAAGACCTGCTGCTGCCAAGAAAGTTATCACTGGCATTTTCATGATCCGGAAGTTGGCCCAAATTGTTGCACTTGATTTATTAACATTCATTCCCATCTTGCCTATGGCATAATTTCTGGGGGAAACTCTAGTGCTGCTATAAAATTATTCTCAATGCAAAAGAAAGCTGTCAAAGCTATGATAAAAGTTTCATATAGAACCCCAGTTAGGCCTATCTTCGTACAACTTAAGATTCTTATCTTGCCATCTACATACATACTAAATTGTGCTGTTTTTGTTAAGAGTAACCCTTCGTTATTCCCAGTCAATGCTACTACTCACCATCATAACACAAGACGTAGAGAAGATATACATATTCATGATTACACTGTCATTGTCAGCCAACAAGGACCACACTACTCTACTTCCATAATTTTTAACAAACTTCCCCCAGATATTAAATGTTTACCATTTAATCAATTCAAAAGTAAACTGAAATACTTATTGGTAGGAAAATTCTATTACTGTATCAGTGAATTTTTCAATGACAAACTAATGTAAAGTAGTTACTTTCCGTATTCACAAAGTTTATAAAGACCTCTTAATTAACGTTTTATACCACTTTATGAATCATTATTTTTATGACTTGCATTATATCTTTGTATGATTTATCTGACTAGCAACAGTGTGTTTTAAATTCTATTGTGCTTATTTTGAGGTCAACCAAGATCTATGTACATATATGATTTTAAGATTTTACGTGCCCTAGTTATGTACTTTTTATTGTACCTTAGACGAGTCTTATATTTGTGTAGCAAATCTTCAAGGCAATAAAACTATCTATAGAACAGGTATGCATGTATTTAATTTTAATGTAATATTTATCTTACTATATTTTATTTTGTATATGCTATTTAAATGTTTTGTATTTATTTGTAAATGGGTACATTACTACCCGTGTATTATGATTAAATAAAATACACACACAAGGTTCGATTTCCAAAGATTTCACTGTTTTTCTGACAGGGTCAACCAAATAAGAAAAATGTGACACGAAGAATAATTTTTCCTCTCAAAACCATCTTGTAGAAAAGAAGATTTACTGGAATAGTCGCAGAATTTGGAAATTAAACGAAAAACAAGAAAAGAATCTTAAATTACGTGAATCTTATAATTTTTCTAAATTAATGAAATTACAGTACTTTGTGGTTAATGCGGCACCACGTCCGCAGAGCCCATTCAGGGGCGAGATATGGAACTACAAGGTGTTGAATGTGGGGAGATTTGGAATTACTTGGAGCACTCCATTGGAATTCAATTTGAAGATAAAAGAAACTTTTACTCGACCCCACCGAGCTGGGTGGTTGGTGAAACTGTTTTTCATTCCTCCTCACGTTCACTGTGCTGAGAGGCATCTGGTGGCTACATAACCAATAAGTACCAAAGTATCATTTATAACTGTATCCCTTCTTTTTTCTTTGAATAGAGACATCTCCTGAGGAGGAATGAAAAATAGTTTCATCAACAACCCAACCCGGTGGGGTTGAGTAAAAGTTTCGTTTATGTTCAAATTTCATTTATCCAGAAATATGACTGTGATTTTGTTCTTCTGTCGATGTTCCTCATTAAGAGTATAATTTATAACTGTATCCCTTTTTTTATTTGTATGGAGACGCCTCTCAGCACAGTTAACATTAGGAATGAAAAACAGTTTCACCAACAACCCAAAACGGTGGGGTCGAGTAAAAGTTTCTTTTATGTTCAAATTGAGTTCCAATGGAGTACCGCTCCAAGTAATTCCAAATCTCGCCACATTCAGTGCCTTGTAGTTTCAAGTCTCGCCGCTTGGGGTGCTGCCGCGTTAACCACAAAGTACCGAAATTACTTTTTAATGGCTGTTATTTGCTGGTTTTAGCACACTCGTTTATCAGCCACATTCTAAAGCAAGAAAAAGCAGATTTATGATCAACTTTTCTATCAATTCTTCATGGAAAAAGAAAGTACATATGTATTATAGATTTTAAGGAACTTTATGAATAATATAGCCATCCCATTTATTTGAAATAAACTCCACGTTATCGCGTTTTACTCGACTAATAATACGAATGCTTTTTCCATGGTTCCGCCGAAAGGGACTATTTTCAATTACATTGAAACCGACTACTTTCACTCGCTTTGAAACCAACTATTTTCAATCACATTTCATTTAAACTATTAGAATTTTATTACGAATGATCTGGCTTGATCGGGCAACTTCTTTTATTGTATTCTTGTTCTGATTTGATAAAGGGGTTACAACAAAACTCTTATGATAAATCGTAGTATTATGAACTAAAATGACGTATGAAATTATACAGAATATTCGAAAATAATATTATGCGAGTATTTTAACATTTTAACGGAAGAAAAATATTTTTTCAAGTCTTCGGAATGTTATCCAAAAAATGTTTGAATTGAAAAAGCGACTGTTTGGAAAAACAACCGACTAGTCGATAGTCAGGATAGCGAACAATCGACTAGTCGATTGTTTTCAGTCGGTTAGTGCTCATCACCAATTTCGTAGTGTTTTATCCAGTGAGTGTAGATTTTCTAATAAGTATTTTTTGACTGATTTTGTTGTAAATTATTCTAATTTATCATAAAGTATGCTAAAAGAATTTAATGTCAGGTTTCCTACCTTAGCCTGTGATAGCTAATTCTGTGTTTACTTTTATTTATAGATAAACCTTCAATAGTATACTTATATTTTTGTGAAGGAATAGCAATTTGGATCAAAATATAGGTAGCTGGCTGTTATAAAAATGGTAAGTAATGACATAAAATTACCGAACCTTGCCAATTATTATTTTATATTATCTGTAATGAAATTTCTAATTTAGGAAGATGTTGCGGATACCAGCGATCTTGATAGGCAAATCGAGCAACTGAAAAAGTGTAAGATTATAAAAGAAAGTGAAGTTAAAGCATTATGTGCGAAAGCAAGAGAAATATTGGTTGAAGAAAGCAATGTCCAAAGGGTGGATTCCCCTGTTACCGTAAGTAGGTTGATTTCTTAAGTAAGAATTTGTACAGCAACGTTCCCTAATCGTGCACAATAACTTCATTTCAAGGTTTGCGGAGATATACACGGGCAATTCTATGATCTTAAGGAGTTGTTCAAAGTTGGCGGTGACGTTCCTCAGACAAACTATTTGTTCATGGGAGATTTTGTAGACCGAGGATTCTATAGTGTCGAAACATTTTTACTATTGCTGGCATTAAAGGTATGCATGAGATAATTAAGTTAATAACCTCATTCTTTAACTTATGAATTGTGTAGTTTTGATATTGTAAACAAATCATTGGAATTTCAGGTAAGATACCCAGATAGAATTACTCTTATCAGAGGCAATCACGAGTCTAGACAAATTACTCAAGTTTATGGATTTTATGACGAGTGCCTCCGAAAATATGGGAGTGCTACAGTTTGGAGATACTGCACGGAAGTGTTTGACTACCTTAGCTTATCAGCGATTATTGATAGAAAGGTGAGATTTTTTTACTCTTATATAATCCAACCGTTTATGTTATATACTAACTTTATTTATATTATTTCAGATATTTTGTGTTCATGGTGGTTTGTCCCCATCTATTCAAACACTGGATCAAATCCGCACCATAGATAGAAAACAAGAAGTTCCTCATGATGGGCCTATGTGTGATCTGTTGTGGTCCGATCCAGAGGGTATGTAACTTGTTTTTAAATGTGGATAATGGATTGTAACATTTATCCATAAAGAGTTCAATACAGGGCTCTGTTTTCATAACCGGGTGAAAGGTAAACAAAGCGCTGTCGATGGCGAGAAAGTTACAAGAAATGGTACTAAAATGCTACCAGTATGTGGCATATGCCTAATATGGTTAATGTTGGTTATGTGGTATTGGTTTCCTTCCCACGTTCACTGTGGGCCCCCCTCGGGTTGTGTTGCGTACATCTTCATTTATATTACTCGGCATACTTATTTCAAAATGCTTCTAATATTTACATATGATGTTGAAGGTCCACTTTTTCACCTTTCCCTGTGGTTGTACAATTTCTCGTCACTTTCTCGCCATAGATTGCTACCATTGCTTTGTTTACCTTCACCCGGTTATGGAAACAGTACCCAATACAGTTACCAATACTAATTGCAAGTGAATGATATATCACATCTGTTGAAAGTAATATATTTACATCCCATTTATTTCTAAAAACCTAATAGTTCATTACTACATAATCTGTTATCCTCAAATGTCAGACTTGTTTTTCATGCACGTGGTGCAAAGTTATATTCCTTCAACCTTGTTAATTGTCATGGTAAAGGCAGTTCGAATTCAGTTGTTTATAATAACTGCTTATTCCTTATTATGAAAGCAATACAGCCAATGGAAATAGTTAAATTATCTATTCCATATATAGCAGTGGCTGCCGGTGGTTGTTTCAACTGGTAGGGCCAACATATGTTCTAAAAAATCTAAAATTATTATACAAAAAGAGTATTTAATTTTTTACTTACCGAAAAATGTACAGTAATGAGTAGATGAAAAAAGTGTCTTTGAGCTTAAATGAGTGGTAAACCAAGTCCATTCAGCGATCTTTCTTGTTAGAAAATAAATCAATAACTTTTCTGTTGAAGCTATCTATGCTATTTACAAAAGTTTTTTCACACTATAGCATGCCTGAAGCTTAGTATTTTTTCTTTCATACTATTCCTAAGAAGTCTTTTTTCTTTTCATCACTGAAAAACACTGTTCTGCTTCTTATGTCAACATTGGTATCGTGATCAACACTTTTAAAAGTTTTATTGTCTCTTGAAATGTTTCACACAAATCATCACCCAAAATTAGCGACAGAAATGGTACTGCACCAGAAACTGCATTCAATTCCTCTCTTTCGTAAAAAACTTGAAGTTCACTCTTCAATCTCTTTATTTCCAAAAAGGATACTTTTCAATTATTTCTCTGAGATATGTGTCAGGGAATTTTTTGCTGTAATTATCAAATTCTTCGACCACAAATAGATTTGTAGCCATGAGGTGTCTGGTATAAATTGAAATCTATTTTTTATTTCTGTGATTATGGTGGGCGTAACAGTGGTCAAAATTAGCAAGTGATTACTTGTCTTTTATCAGTATTTACACGTCCACTCATAACAGAAGCACCATCAAAACTTTGTGATATAAGTTTATTTGGACTGTCACCAATTAGGGGGTCGAGTTGTTTTAAAATACAATCTGTGGTTGCACAAGCATCATGCCCATCAGGATTAACGAAATTCCAGAATCTTTCTACTGGTTTTCCGCCTACAATCTAACATAATACAATGACTAACTGAAATTGACATGACACGTCAGTAGTTTCATCGGCTAACAATGTTACATAATCTGCTTTTTGAATTTCTTCGCGAACTTCTTCGTGGTGTACTTCTAACATGCATTCCAGCAACTCATTCTGTATAGTTTTAGACGTACCTTAAAACACAGCTGATTGACTAAGGCAAACTTTAAGTCTTTATCTAACTCGGAACTAAACTGGATTAACTCATGAAAAACTCCCTTATTTTGTGACTCATCCGATTCATCATGCCCTCTCAATGCTAATTCTAATGCCCTACAAAATACATACCTATTTTTATCTAATTGTTCATTATGTTTAGATATAGCTAGCCGATACTGTGAGTTAAACTGACTTTGAATATTTGTTTTACCCAGCAACGATAAACTCAAAACATTATTCATATGTTATTTAGATTTTTCATGAGCCCTCATTTTTCCCCAGATGTGTACCAAGTCAGAAATTCAGTTCCTCAACCAGCTGACATCTCCTTGGAAAAGAACACAAGGAAAACGCATTTATTTCATCACACCTGCACAGCCTATTGTTCTTCAAATTAGGCATTAAAGTTACGACACCTTTCCTGTTTGTTGACACACAGTTGCTTTTTAACTAAATACAAATTAGGTATGGTTCTTCTCATTTGTTTTATTTCGAGTTTATCATCATAAGACAACGACAAAAATGGCTGTTTTAATAAAGCACATCGTATTCATTGCGGACAATTGAAACATTCACGCTTACCAATATTACACCAACCTGCTAGCTTGAAGGCCGACCGAGCCAAACTGAACTTGGTCCCAACGGTAGATATTCTCAAGCATGGGAGAGGGAAGGAAAGGGGGAGAGAAGCGTTTCACGTCTTGTGACCGAGCCAGCTAGGCGGTGGCCCCGTTGGAGTGGGGGAACTCCCCTCTGGACTCGCCGCCCACTCCTCCCGTAAATTCTCTTACCGACCGGAGTATTGTGCTGCTTTACGACAAATTAAACTTATTCAAGACTCAAAAATGAAATCAATCTGTTAAAATACAATTATTTATAGTGCTTTTTTCTTTCTGTGAATTTTGGTAGGGCCATAGCTTCATGGCCCTATGCCAGCAGCTGCCACTGGTGTAATGTATGCTACTATTTTTGTAAGGATATTTATATATATCTATCTGACGTGTCTTATATCTGCCTATGTTATGATCTTTGGACAAATAAATTTGACTTGATATAATGCTCATTATTAACAATTTCCAAAGTGAACAAACATGATAACGTCGACTTAATTATTTTGTAGCTCCATTTAAACCTCTCTGCAAATGGCGCTATTTTCAATAACAGTCGAAGTTGCTGGCATCTAGCGGCCAAATTAGAAATTATTCGTTAATGGAAAAGCATCCTGTGCATTTAGTTTTTCACAATTTTTATGAGTATGACATTGAAAATACTTGTTTGCTGGTTTTTGATTGAAATATTTAATGATTTAAAGCTATTATCTTTGTATTTTGAATGTAATTTAAGGAACTGTTGTTTTGTTAGATTTTCACGGTGTATTATGAATTTTTAATGTAAATCTAAGAATTGCTATCATCTTGTAACGTACGAATTTCTGCCGCATATTTTTAATCGAATTACTAAAAGAAATATAACTTTATTAAGCTAGGTTTTGATTTTCTGTTATACATTTCTAACATAATCAGTAAAAGAAATGGAGCCACTTTTTAATGCTAGTGTTTTTTTTGCGGTTTGAAAATGTTTGTTGCAGAATCCAGGAAAACAATTATGCATTGTGTACTCAACATTCCATTTCCGAGTTCAATTTAAATTAAACCATGTCCTTAGAATGAACAAAAGAAATCGAAAACCGCATGCGAAATTGTGTTGGGGTAAACTGTACAAGTGCGGAAAGAAGTGTAATCACTTTGTTATGCTGTGTGTTCATTTGCTATTATGTGTTTTGAAGGTAATTAAAAGTATTTTCTTTTACTTTATAATGCTAGATTATTCATTTGCGGTTACATTTTCTTTTATTTTCTGTTAAACTGCATAATTTATGATAAAAAAGTGAATTTTTTGGGTTGGCTGGGAATCACTCTCTCGTAATAACATGGCATCTTATGGGAAAATAGGACTTGCATTTCGCGTGTTTTCCAGAACCATTTATTCACGAAGTTCAAAAAGGTGGTGTAATTTGAAGCACAAAATACAATATTTTTAATGCTCTGTAAAATAATTGATATTTTTTTCTGTATTGTATTTTAACGTCCCTCCCCTTTTCTAGGCGGTAGTTAGTTAAGCTCTGAGCACAGATCGAGATTCTTCTCTCATGACACCAGCCACGTGTCGTAGGGTCGGGGTAGATATTCGACTAAATATTTAAACAGCTATTATCTTATCATCCCTTTTATTACGTGTGAATTTTTCCCTTTGAATCGAAAACCAAACACATACCATCTCCTGTAAATACCGTTCTAACGCTAAATAATTAATACTAAACTTAAATACCAACAAATACACCATCTTCTAGAAATACATCAATGATTCAGGAATTATAATTGTATATTACATAATAATATCTCACATGAATGACTTTGTCTGCTGACAATTGCAAATGCTGTAATTTTTTCACAAAGTTAAAAGTTCAGAATGTGGCGATTGTTTGCTCAAAAGGTTGCCAGGGGTTCGTACCTGGTTTGGCTCTTACAATGGTTTACAGAAAAACCGCAATACTTGGGCGATTACAATAGTCACTTGCACTGGGCGTCTTGCCCCAAAAGTATCTCACTTGACGCCCGCTCTTGGACCCTCCTGTGCTTTTAGCCTCCTTTCTCTCGGTAATGGCAACCTCGAGAGAGGTGTTGGGTGGAGGTGTCTTTCACCCTGTCATTCGCCAACTCTGACCGGACGTGTTGGGTGGAGGTGTCTATCTCTTCACCCTCTCGTTCACCCACTCTCATTCTGACTCCCCTTTCCCAGCCCTCGTGTTTCCCCTCACTCGCTAAGGTAGACAATAGCTGAAACATGATAAGTTGCTTTCGTCTGCTCTCGTCGAACTCCACATTTGGTGTGGAAGTTAAACCAATGACCCAAGGACAGTCACTAACTGTCACAGTATGTGCAAACTTGTTGTTTTTTAAAGTCATCCTCAATGTAGTGAATAATATTAAGTCTCTTCATTTGTCTCTTTCGATTCATAAAACTGTGATCTCACTTTGATTGCTTGCATAGCTTCATTAATAGTTGGAACGGATCCGTCTGGATTTCTTCCATTTATTCTTCATCATCGCTACACTTTCCCTGCTGCCCTACCATTAACTCCTTCACAATGTCTAGGTCTGTTTGAGCTTCCCTTGTCCTGATCGATTTCTGTATATAAATTGATACCTTCGCAATTTATTAAATTTTTATTAAATTGAGCATCCAATGATGAAGTTCTGTGATCTTCATTGTTCTCACTGCTTTCAATCATTCAAAGGAGAATTAGTTTTCGAAAATGGCACTTGAGGCTTCTTATTACACCTTGGTCCATTGGCTAAAGAACACATATGGTGTTAGGAGGCAGATTTACACGCTTCATGTTGCTAACCTTTGATCCAATGTTAGGATGTGCTGGATAATTATTAGTTAATAACAGAATCTTTCTATTTTGAGATTGAAGTTCATGACCCCAACTTATCAAATTTTCTTCAAAAAGAGTTGATGTCATCCAAGCATTTTTGTTTGACCGGTATTGAGCAGGTAACTTTTTAACATTTTTAGAACATCTAGAATTTTTCGATTTGCCAATCACAAACAACTTTCATTTCTCACTCCCGTCCATATTGGCACAAACAAAAACAGTAATCCTATCTTTAGAAAATTTTCCTCCCACACACTTTTCACCTTTAAATTTTAACGCCTTCTCTATGGCACTGCAAACTTTGTCGATTAATTTAAATCATACAAACCATGGAATTGCTAAGGTTAAAATCTCTGCACACTCTCAATTCATCTGTCTACCTTTTCTTGTAAACTTAAAACTTTTCTTTTTAAATTTGCCATGTTTCCAACTCAATATATGACTGACAGGAGTAGGAAACCAAGATTGGTGCCACTAAGGTGTATGGGACAAATCAGAAAGTGATTCATAGGGGGAGTCATAGTTTGTAGCATTAAGATTTAACGTTTCACTGTGTTTTTCTGGAAGGGAGAGAAGAGTATTATTGGAAGTTGGAACAGTGGTATAGAGACCAGTTACAATTTTGAATACACTGACACATATTTCTATTAATATCTCCAGGGTGGAGTGGTAAGATGCACTATTGCTTAATTTTGAGTTGAGGTGATGCCATTTACTGTTTTATCAGTGACAGTGTTCATGAAATAGCTGTTATTGATTGACTGGAATGAAAATGTTGTGAGTTTTTAATATGCACTCTGACTTTTCAATCGAGTTTTTGTGAAATGAATGCATATTATGTATGGAAAATTACGAAACTTGGTAAATTTTATTGTCATTATAACCAAGTTGGCTAATGCATTATAACCGAGGTTAATACAATGCATTATTATGGAAATGGGATGGGACTTGAAAAATATGTTCTTATATCAGAGTTGTCGCACAAACCAAGGTCATTATAACCAAGTTCTGCTGTAGTTGATTTGTGTAAAACAGCGGAGGTAGCACTGGGCGACTCTGTTGAGTCTGACTGGATTCTACTGCGATTCTGTTGGCGTGTAGCCGGTCTAAGAGACACCAGGGGAAGAGGGAGGGAGTGCGATTAACCACCGTCCAATCAGTCTTTTTCCAGTTTGGTAGGAACCTGGGGGCTGAAGTGCCTTTGTTCTGGGAAGTGCCCTCACGATCATTTAACAAATTTCTGTTTTATGAACACTTTTCAAGATCGCATGTCGTTCATTGAATGAGAGTTGCCTGTAATTTGCTCTCCACTGGCCTAGCCTATATTATTAGGTGTAATTTCTGATCATAGTAATTAAATTCCTCAAAATTGACACATAATTTAAAATGAAATGTATGTTGTTATATGATAATCTGGATGTTCATTTATGACAGATACTCAAGGTTGGGGTGTTAGTCCTCGTGGTGCTGGTTACCTATTTGGCTCTGATGTCGTAGCTCAGTTCAATGCAGCAAATGACATAGACATGATTTGCAGGGCTCACCAACTAGTTATGGAGGGGTATAAGTGGCACTTTAATGAAACTGTCCTTACTGTATGGTCCGCTCCAAATTACTGCTATCGGTAAGTTGAACATTATTCGTTGCCTCATATTATATATGACTGTATATTGTGGCATATAAGTCATCCTATGAAGCTTGATAAAAATCCTTCAAAAAATTAGGTTTGACTTACATGCCAAGTTTATACGTTTCTTTTTTTGTGAAAAGAAAACACACTACAGTTCCTAGTTGGATATACATCTCAGTCACTTGAATTTTTGTCTGAACCAGACAAATAGCTGTCATTCTCACTGGGACAATCTGACACGCTGTCCTTTCATGATGGAAGCTGAAAATGTAAACAAGGGTATTCGAAAGACAAACAAATAACTAAATCAGCTATAAAAATAGAAAATCCAATAAATGGTGTTTTTGTTACCTCTGCTGAAAAACGAGAATTCTCGTGTGTGGTACATAACAGCTGACACACAAAACACGAGAATTCTCGTAACTAGTACGCAATGTGTTAACACATTATCATAAGTCTTGTCCACATGCTGGGCAACATTTTCTGCTTGCATCTTTTTGTGAGATTATATTCAATAAATATATTTTGAAAACGGTTAAAAGCGAATGGAGTGGAATTTTTCAGTCAGTAAAATTCTGTACTTGTCAATATTCAGTTATACTTAGTATTATTTTTTGTCTTAAGAGATGGTTTTATCAAATTCACAGGTGTGGAAATGTTGCTGCCATACTTGAACTGGATGAGCATTTGAAGCGTGATTTCACCATCTTTGAAGCTGCACCGCAAGAGAGTAGGGGTGTTCCATCTAAAAACCCCCAAGCTGATTATTTTTTGTAAGGGACACATTATTTGTTCCTCTGACACTGGAGGCAAAGGGCTCTCAGGATCCTAAGTGGTACATGTTGTGTGGATCCTGTTAGCATCAATAATTCAATCAACATCTAATCTGAATTCTGGAATCTTAAAGAAAAATACATTTACATTTGTGAAGGTGAAAAAGGACAAGAATTACCATTTCCTGGAATTTGGAGACATTCTCATTAAGTGAACGTTTTTAAATAACCTTTGAAAGTGAAAGTTTAGTGATCATTCAGGTTTGTAGGTTATTAAAAAAGTAATGTCTTTCTTTTTGTGTTTCTTTATTCAATTCTGTTAAATTTGTTTCATCGAACTTCAGTATTAAAATGCTCACTTGATTACCTTGCAACTACCAAAATTTTATTGTTAGTGCTGTTTTTTGTTGCTCCATAGAAACACTGCCATTTTTATCACTTGTTAATCCATTTTCTGTAATCATTTGCATTAAGCTGTGTTTATCTTTTCATGCAGTTGCATTTCATTTAAAATACAATTGGACAAATGTGTAATCAGTAATTTCCACTTCATAAAATGCTGATTGAATGAATGGCACTGTATAGTTGGTTTTAATTTTTAACAGTTAATTTTGAAATTTAATTGATGTATGTTCAGTTTCCATGTCATTTATGTAAAATACAGTGTGTCCTCTGTTTAGCGACGCTTTGATTAACGTTGATTTGCATTGACACCATTCAAAAATTACTACACATATTTGAATTAACATCGTCAATGATTCGAGTTAACGTCATCCTGACTCGGCGCTGAAATAAAGTACGAAAAAAATACTGTGCAGATGACTCTCACATGCATCTAATGTGCAGTGCTTCTCCAGTTGTGGTAGCTCACATTATTTGAGTGGAAAATGTAATAATAATAATAATTTATTAATCCAAGGACATGAGGAATACATGTATAGGGCACAAAAAACTAGAGAAAGTCATTACAGTTTCTGTCGATTTACATAGTAGTAAAACATGAGAAAATAGTTTAGTGCGTATAGGGTTAACCATACAGTGATTGGCCACAAGGATTTTTTCATCTTTGAACAGCAATATCTCATATTAGAACTTTAATATTTTGAATTAATTTTTACTCCAAGGCATGTGCAATGTGTTTTCTTTTGGGTCCTATAATTAAAAAAATATAATTTTATATACAGTGAAACTCGATTATAACGAGATCCAAGGGACCAAAGAATATTGCTCATTATTACCGTTACTCCTTATATCCGTTATTGTAGGTATGTACATGGTACTTTTGCTGTCACTCACTACTTTTATCACTTACATATATACTTTTGGAAAAGGGACTAAAACAACAATGAATCAAAATAGCTTACGATTACACGACGTTTTTTCCGAAGGCGCTGGTAATGCTTTTCCGATTTTTCCAAATGGTCGACACAGTTGATGAGTTTAGTTTTAACTTTTTGCAAATGGATGGGTTGCTTGCTGCATTTTCTAACTTACGAATAATTTCCACTTTCTCGCTGATTGCCAAAATTTTTCTTTTCTGCCTTGCCATTTCAGGTTAAAAAAACTGAATTTAACAAAGCTAAGTTTTTTTCCCAAGTTTTAAGAAGACGTGCTCACTCAAAGATTTCAAATTGTACTGAATTTTTCATTTCGACTGAATTTGAAAGCTGAATGTTTCATACCAGTACGAAAGAATTTCATTGGTTAGTTTGCCGGGTAGTTTTTCTCCCTAGGTCTTCTTAGAATCCATAACATTAGGGAAGAGATGAAAGAGAAGATTAGGAGATTGGGGAGAGAAAACAAAATGCTTAAACAATGTGCAGGTGCACCTACGGCTGCACTATTCAGGTTCGAAGAGGCCCTCAGCACCTGCAGGGACGTCCGCTATGCCACTGGAAGGACTATGTTCTTCGTGGGTGGTGTGCCTCACTAATTGAGATTCTGAGAATGGAAATTGAACCAAACACGCTATGAATGTCGACTGTCAGTATCATTAAAAGGGTTTGAAATTGCTATGGGCAAGAGAGATTTGCTCATTATACCGTGAAGCTCTCAACTGCTGTGATTGCTTTAACCGTGAAATGTTGCTTATAAAATACACTATTTACAACCAATTCTCCTCTGCTTGCTTGCAATAGCTGAGATCTCATTATAACCGTGCTTGTTATAAATGAGTTCGACTGTATATTACGTTTATTTGACATTTATACAAAAATGTGCACTTTGGCACAGTGGTTGGTCATTTTTTTTAGTTATTGGCCACCTATAAGGCAGTGATTGTCCACAAGTAATATGTTATTAAAACAACTAGTATTATATTGTATTATAAATCGATTTTCTGGTATCTTCCAATGTCTTTTAAAAACAATTTGAAACTAAATCCCTACAAATAACCAAAACGATAATCATATAAATGAAATTAGTAAAAAGTTAAGAATTATTAGTATAATGTTTTTTCAACTTTTTGCTATTTAATGCAGAGAACTCTTTTTTGCATGTTTGTATAGTTCTTCATCATCAGCCGTCTCATAGACTATTGCCGCCCTGGCTCCTGCTACACCTCCTGCTCATTTGGTTGGATATTAAACTTAATCCAGGGCCTAACCACATCTTTGGTAACTTCTCAACATACTACCAAAATGTTCATAGCCTTAAAAACAAGTTGAGTGAATGTGAATTTTCCCTTGCAGAGTTCGCCTCGTTGGACTGCCTTTGTTTCACCGAAACTTGGCTTAATAGTCATGCCCCGGGCATTGAACTCCCCTTTTATACTCTATTTAATGTTTATAGACGCTATCGTGTGAATCGTTGTGGTGGTGGTTATGATTTGTGTGAATAATAATATTCGCTCTAGACGTCACCCCGACTTAGAATCAAATTGTGAGATTGTGTGGGTAGAAGTGACTCTTAATTCCAACAAACTTTTTATTGGTTGTTTCTACAGACCTCGCATCGACCAAAGTTCTCTTGAAGACTGCTTTAATTCTCTTTTAAAAGTATCCTGACTAATTTATTCTTTTTGGTGATTTTAACTTATCTGTGGTTTGGGAGTCACCTGATGCCGGTTCGCCAAAAACTGCACTGGACTCGTGGTTCATAGACCATTTTATAACTGCTCATTCATTGTGCCAATTTAATCCACATGTCACTCGTGAATCATCCATTTTAGACTATGTGATGTCAAATCTTCCCCTTCCCAAAGTTTTTACAGGAAGAAACGCCTTTCAGTCAGACCACGAATCACTCGATGTAATCTTATAACCGACTACTTGGCAACAGTGTCTCCCTAACAGCTCGTGTTCCTGGTCTTGCTCCCTCGCTCAGAGCGACGACTTGTCGGAATCTGCCTCCCATTAGAACCCTCAGAGCTTGGAAAAAGGCTGACTGGAAGACAATTAACCATGTGCTCAACCTACTCCCGTGGAATTTTCTATGACTCGGTTCCGTTGATGAATCGGTCGAATTCTTCTACAACCTAATAGTGAGTGTTGTTAATGACTTCATTCCCTGCAAAAAATCGTCTCCGAACCGACTCCGGTGGATATCCACTGAAGGCTTGTTGGAAACTAATGAAATCGTTTCCCAATCCTCATACTAAATGAACTTTCGTTTATCACCAACGTTAACTTTCTGCTAAGGCATGACTACAAAGACTACATTGATAGTGCATGCTCAGAAATTAATTTAAACAGTAAATCATTCTGGAATATAATAAATTGTCGCAGAAAAGGTGGACGAATTCCTAGTTCAGTGTAGTATAATGATTCCGTCTTTTCTGGTAGTGCTAGACCTGAAACTTTTAACGAGTTTTTCAGATCAAATTTTTCACCTCCCTCCCCTACTCCTACCCCTCCCCCTCCTCTGAACCCTAAATGTTCCCATTGTCACCTCCCCCGGCGAAGTGCACCAGCTCCTCTCTGCCCTCCCTTCCAAGAAAGCCAATGGACCTGATGGTATTGCAGCGGAATTTCTCAGGCAAACCGCTTCTCAGCTCTCGATACCTCTTTCCCCAACAGTGGAAAATAGCCAACGTCATCCCTATTTACAAAAATGGCAGTAGATCTCAGGTGGAAAATTATAGACCCATATCTCTTCTTTCCAACCTATCAATCGTTTGTGAAAAAATTATTCATAATCGGCTCCTCGCTTTCACTCTTTCCTATATTTCCACGCAACAACATGGTTTTCTTCCGGACTCCTCAACTCTAACCAACCTTTCAGTGCACGTGAATAATATAACGCACACATATGAAAATTCTTCTCAACTGGACGTATGTTACATCGATTTTGCCAAAGCTTTTGACACCGTTGACTATTCTCTCCTCCTTCACAAAATCTTCCATCGCTTTAATGTCCATCATCTCTTTCTCTCTCTCATTTCTTCTTTCCTGTCAAACAGAAGTCAGCGTGTAGTTATCGACGGCTACCTATCTTATCTCGCTCCTGTCACTTCCGGTGTGCCTCAAGGTAGTGTCTTAGACCCCTTCTCTTAATACTTTTCATAGACGACTTAGTGGATATAATTGCACTACCTTGCGGGATTCTTGACATTACAATCCCCTTAGTTACAACACAAAAGGATCTTGGTGTAATCTTTGACCAGAAACTACTATTTGTTACCCATATTAGGAACCTCACTTCTCGTGCCATGTCTATGCTCATCTATCGTTTCGCTGAAATTATGGATGTTTTCTCTCTACGCAAATTCTTTGTCAGTTGTGTTCTCCCAATTTCGGAATACTGCTCACCCATTTGGTCCTCAGCTTCCCAATCTAATCTCAATCACCTAGAAAGGCCCCTAAATTTCTTCCATCACATTATCCGCCAGCGAATTCCTTCTCTTCGTAATGCATCCTCTTCCCACATTCTCCACACTCTTGGTTTACTACCTCTGACCGATCGTAGACAGGCAATCGACCTAAAGTTTTTTCGTAACATTGTCAATGGAAAATATAGAACTCCCGAACTTCTCTCCAGTTACCCCCTCCGTATTCCCTCTAGAAGTACCAGATTACATGATTTATTCCACTGCCGCACCCCTCGGCTCTCAACCACAAAACCCTCCTTAATTTTCCGCCTCCCAAACTTATATAACCAAACTCGGAAGCAAGATCCTCATACTGATGTATTTTATTGAGTTCCTTACTGTTTTATTTGACTGTTTTTATATATTTTTATATGCATTTATTATTTATTGGTTGTAATGTTCAATGTAATAGGCCTGACTCAGGCCGCCTGAGTGCTTTACAGTATTTTCATTTATATTTGGAAAAATATTATCTGAAGTGTTTACTTCTGGTAAAGGTGCATTGCTAGTCTGCTGTGATTTTGATGTATCTCTCGGCTTCTGAAACTTTTCTCACAAATGGTAGACAACAAAGAATTCTTCATTGACCCACAAGCAACAACACCATTAATCTTTTTAATCTTCTTAATTCTCTCTTCCATGACTACTTCAACAAATTCTGCATAACCAAGAGCCTCATCAGATTCCATTTTGACATTTGCTGATGATCCTAGACATTTTGTGTAATCAACTGAATCAGCATTTAATGGATACAAG
Source organism: Tanypteryx hageni (assembly GCA_028673005.1). Lineage (NCBI taxonomy): Eukaryota > Metazoa > Arthropoda > Insecta > Odonata > Petaluridae > Tanypteryx > Tanypteryx hageni. The sequence continues at coordinate 5,208,203 of CM054117.1, forward strand.
CCACACACACGAAAACCGTTAACCAAAGTTTCGGTTTTAACACTTGTCTCTACTACTTCTTGTAGAATGGAAGCAAAGTTCATTTTTGTGATAACTTCTCCAGGGTGCTTCGCATGCCAGTTCCTGACAGCCATTTTCCATTGTTTTTTAAGAGGGTGAAAAATGGCTACATTTGCTGGCTGAAGAATGCGGGTGATATTGGGATAAAGAGCTATAAGCTCAATTTGCAGTTCTGAACACAACTTGCTTAGCTGTTATGTCAAATGTGTTTTATGTCCATCGACAAACAAAATTACTGGGAATTTGATACTTTTTTCTATGAGAAAAGGATGGAAAACATTACAAATATATTGATAGAAAACTTCCACAGTCATCCACCCATTATTGCTTTTTTCGACTCCCCAGGTATCTGAAACTGTTTGAGTAATTTTTTTGGGGATTCTTTGGTAGGCATAGACTGCAGACTAGACCACTCACAGAAAATGTGAGTGTGACCGTCAAGTTTTCCTTTGAGGCACCATGATCTACTGAATATACATTTTTGCAACCCCTTTGTGCAAGCACCTTCCCTGTAGCAGGACATATCTGAAAGTTTGTTTCATCTCCATTAAAAATTCTTGAGGGATCAGATATTACTTCTTCCAAGTTATTGTCATTGATGTACTGGTTAACTTCTTGAAACCAACCCTTTATATCCTTCTCACTAACACAAGAACTTGCAGCTGTTACTGCTTCACTTGTCCTTTGAGTAAGTTCAGGATGTCGCCTCAAGAAAGCCTGCAGATTCGGATATAAATTAATAACAAGGAGTGAAAGACAAACTATTGAACTACACATACATCATCAATCTGAGTAAAATGCCCACCTTAACCCAACCATCCCCGGGTGGTTATATTTAAATGGATTTGGTCTGAGATTAGCATTTAAAAATTCCTGGATGCTTGTTTATAAATCTTCCTTTTTCCTTGGAAATCCCTTCCTAGACAGTCCCAGTATCCATCTGAAAATTGATGTCCAACGAGATTAGCAGCTAAGTCAATAACAAAGTAAGCAATGAAAATAAAAATATGGAAACAATTTACTAATAAATGCATATTCAAACAATATATTGAGAGGTAGGGCAGATAGACAACATTTTAAATTTCATCTTGTAATAACAGCTGGTACCTACTTGACTAATGTTTTCTCCTCCTCCTCAGAGAGAACAGTTGAAGGACCCAGTGTCGCTTTATGATCGGGATTATTAATTCGAAACTGAAGGCTTGTCCTTGGGATGCCAAAACTCTTCGCTGCGGAACGTATTGATGCCCCATTCAGTTAAACATGTTTAATTGCTTCGTCCATAGCCTCTATAATCTTGCTTTGGAGGTTTAGGCATTTTAAACAAATTCTAAACAACTGTGTAGAATAAAATCAACATACAGTTATTAGCCACCTAGTATGACAGTGATTGGCCGGGTGGCCAATCACTGAAATCATATAATTGTGACAATACAGTTATTGACCACCCTGTTTGTCAGTGCCGAACCAACAATACAATTCAGAGAATTCAACAAATGCATTGTTACACTATTGCTGTAAGTGTTTCCATAAGTTTCAAAAAGACTTTGTTAAATTGAGATGCAATAAAAAAATATATTTAAAGAGAAAATGCTTAAGAAAATCACAAAAATTACCTCAGAAAGATAGAGAAACAACACCTTCATCTGTAATATCTACCATTACTCTGTGTGCTGCTATATTGCGGCATCAATGTTAAAGGAGGATAAAGAAAAAGGTACTGTGATGCCATCTATCACCTAAGACATGAGTTTTTCATTTATTTATTTAGAAATTATTTCACATACAGCTTTAAAATGCCATTTTTCAGTGAAATACAAAAACACAAATATAACATCAATAAATAAAATCAAATAATAATATTAGCATATAGTGTCACTTACTTAAAAACTGAGAGGACAGTTTCATGAAAGAGGGAAGTGAGAGGCGAAAAACATCAAGATCAGATGGGAGGGAACTTAATAAGGATGGAAGACGGAAGAAAAGAGAATGCTGGATCAATGAAATCCTAGGGGTATTAGTGTGAAGAAGGTGGGATTGATCTAGAGGGCACATGAAAGTTGAAAAACGCAGGGCAATTAATATGAGAATTTAGAATTTTGTGGAGAATAGAAACGTCTTGTTCATGATAATTGGTAGAGAGATTGTCAATAGCGATTGTGGAGAGGACTGTATGTTTTGCAGCATAACGAAGAGAAGGAACATGTATTATGTTGAAGTATAGCAGAATGAATGTACAAAGAACATAAGTTAGCCAATCACTGGTGGGTGGCCAATCATTGTATGGTTTTCCCTACATTTCAGAGGTTATGTTGTTATTTATATTCAAATTGCTTTAGTGATTTTTACTTTCTCCATATACGTTGTATAGGGGAAACTATTGTATCGAGTGAGTGAAAAAAAATCGACTTCGAGATTTCAATGGAAATACACGTTTTGAGGTCCCCTGAACATGTTTCTCGATGATGTCTGCGTGTGTGATAGCTTTTTTGTGGGTGCCTCAAAAACTATTAATCAGGTCAGCATGAAATTTCATATTTAACATTTTTATAAAAGAGAAGAACTGATTAGTTTTTGGTAAAAATCGGTCAACCGGAAGTGGGTGTTTACTCTTGTCACATCCATTATTTTGAAATATTTGCTTTAATATTTGATAAATGTAAAAATGTAATGGAATAAAAGTTGTAGGAAATTTAATTTTCTACAACCTTTGTTTGAAACAATTTTCAATATAATGCATTGTTTAAGGGATATCTTATATTTTTAGCTGCCACCACCACACCACCTACCGACGACTATTGTTAACAATTGATGCTTGGTTACGTTTTAGTAATGCTTCTTTTTCTTTTCTTAATTGTTGGAGCTTGTGGCAATATCCAATATCAGAAGGCTATGGTTTGAGTTTATTTCTGTTCTTTGTAAAGTCTAAAATTTTCTTGCAGTTTCCTAAAATATTATTATGTAACCTATTTGGAATTTTTAGAAATATTACTGGTATGGAGAAAGTCATGTCAGATTTTTTACAATAAGTAGATTAAGTACTAACATAAGTTGCAATGATTTTTTGAATTTACTCTTCCACACTGTAGGAGGATGATTTGTAGAGGTAAGATTTTACCTCTATTTTGAAAATACCAATAGTTTTGATATTTTTAATGTTACTGGAAAGAACATATATCTATAGATGCGATATTGCAAAATGTGTATGTCAAATTTTTGTTTTGATGAATAGTTATGCATTTGTAAGTTTTGATGAAAAAGATGGAGATTTTCTTTTACAAATATAGAGGATTCAAGAATGAGAACACAAGGAAGTGGTAATATTTTGTTTTTAATGAATGTCTTTGCATGTGGTGGTTTTTTAAAATTTTAATATCTCTTTTGAGAGATAAATAGTCTTGAAAGTTGAGGAGATGGACCACAGAAAATTATGGTATATTGAAATATAGAGTATATATCTAGACGAGGTTTGTTCAAAAAGTTCCGGAATTCGTCAATAAAAACTTTATTTCAAGAGTTACAGCTTAATTGCAATTATCCCCTTCAAAGTAATTTCCTTGAACAGCAATGCACCGCTCCCATCGCTTTTTCCACTTTTGGAAGCATTGTTGGAAGGATGTTTGTTGGACCACTCTCAGTTCATTTGTCGTATTAGTAATAATGTCCTCTATCCTTTGAAATCATCTTCCTTTTAGGACCATTTTTATTTTGAGGAATAGAAAAAAGTCTGAAGGTGAGAGGTCAGGAGAATAGGAGGGTTGTGGAAGGACAGGAATCGAATGTTTTGCCAAGAACTCTCGAATCGACAATACTGTGTGTGCTGGTGCATTATGGTGATGGAGGTGCAGTCCATATTTCCTGTCGTTTTCTTCATACTGCATCCCTCACACATCTCAAAATTTCCAGATAAAAGACTTGATTAACTGTATGGCCTGACAGAATGAATTCATAATGAACAATGCTGCGATAATCGAAAAAATGATCAACATTGTTTTCACATTCGAGTGCACTTGTCGTGCTTTTTTGGGATGCGGTGAATGAGGACTCATCCATTGCGATGAGTGTCATTTTGTTTCAATGTCATACCCATAAACCCAAGTCTCGTCTCCAGTGATGATGTTTTTCAAAAAATTTTCATCTTCATTCGTTCATTGCAGGAGATTTCTGCAAATCAAAACATGTTGAATTCTCTGATCTTCAGTCAAAAGCCTTGGCACAAACTTCGCTGAGACCTGATGCATCCCTAAATCTTCTGTTAAATTGCGTGACATAAGTCAATGGATATTCCAACCTCTTCTGCTACTTCTCAGACAGTTAGTCAACAATTTGCATGGATAACTTATTTCACTTGGGCAGTTATCCTTTCATTTCTCGAAGTTGAAAGTCAGCCAGACCTCCTATCGTCATCTGTTGAAGTTCTTCCATTTTGAAAATGTTTATACCAGTCGTAGATTGTCGTTTGATTCAAAGCCTCATCGCCGTAAGCTTGACACAACATTCTGAGTTACCACAGCTGTTTTTCCCGGTTTGAAACAAAACTTCACACAATTTCTTTGCTCCACTACAGACACCATATCAAATGCGACAATAGACAAAACATACTCATAAAACCGATTATAACAATTGAGACGAAACTGTCTCATTTTACATTATTCTCTTGTAATACTAAAAGTACTTGAAAATAGTTAAACAATATGATACTCTTGGTGACACTCCTGCTGCCAACCACAAATCAAATAGCATACACTGGATAAATGTCACGAAATGTACTAACAATTATATTGCAGTGACATAATACAAAGCACAAATATAGTACAATACTTAGTAGAAATGTCCACTTGAGGAATCACAAATGATATGGAAAAGGGTTCGACTCGCAGATAACCTTTCCACAGGTGCGTTCGCTCCGCTGTCTTCACTCTCTCTCCCTGTCCTATCTCGCTCTCTCCCTCTCCTTCACTGCCTCTGCTCGTGGCGACGTTGTCGGCTCGGAACTAATTCAGTTCGCAGTGAAGTGCCGGTAGATTGCGCTGCACTCGCGAACGCTAATTGGTTCTACCCTCGATCTACTAGTGTCCTATTCCGGGCTAATGTCTGTTGCTATAAAAGAAGGCTTCCCACGAAAAAAAGGGTATAGCTCGCTGAGAGTAATGCGCTTATTGGGTACTTGCGTCCCTATAGCCTACTTCCTTGCACTACGTCTCGTCGTGCTTTACCTCATTATCCTGTTCACCCTGATCTTGACCTTGCTTTTCTCGGACGTTGATTTTGGCCAACGGATTTGCTCTTTCGTATTTGCCCGTCGAAATAGGGGGAGGCTAACAGAGTTCCTCCTTCTCACCTATTTCGCTTCTCCCCCACTGCGGAAGCTGGGCCCTGAAAAGGACCTGATTTTTCCGCTCTTGTGCATTGGCCCTGAAAAGGGCCCTTGCTGTCCTCCCTCTCCCCATTTCGCCCTGTAAAGGGCTTCGGTTTTTCCTGCTTTCTGCAGGGTCTGTGGCTCCGTTGCTTCTGTCGTTGTCGCGAACCGGGGGGAGGCTAACGCAATCCCTCCTCACCCGATTCGCCTCGGATCCGGTCGTGGACCCCGCTGGGGGCCTCTCATTCCTCTTCCGCAGTTTGATCCCTTGTGGTCGTTGCCTGAATGGATCCATCTGCCTTTCTTCCACCACTCGCAATGTCGTCCTCGCCTCCTGGAAATGCGCCTGCCAGCATGATTCTCCGCGGGCAGCACAGGCGGAGTATGTCATGCGACGGCTTAATAGCCTTCAAAACCCCTGATGGAGCGACAAAGTACGTCTCTCAGGACCGCCTAAGAACGATGCAAATCGCCTCCATCCTTCGGTTGGAGAATCCTGTGAATCCCCGCAATACACCCCGCCCCTCTCGAAAGGACTGCTTGGTGACTGACACGGCTGCCTGTTCCACCATTCAGTCACCCACCGCAGGACAGGGCGCTGCCAAGTCCAAGGGGGGGGGAACCCGAAGAAAAAGAAGGGTGCTCCTTCCATGGGGGCTCAAAACCCAAATGCCCCTACCACATCGACGACTCAGGCCCCATCGCACGTGGCGGTGGTTCTACCTGAGCCCGTATCGGGGCAGCCAGCACCCCTCTCTTCTCCAATTGATACTCACCCTATGGAGACAGAAAACCTGGATGCTCCATTGCAAAAGAGGAAGCTCTCTAAATCTCTGGCAATGCATGCACCCAAGGAGTCCGCCAGCCAGGGTGCTCAGGCAAATGCTGGAGAATTCGCCCCAGTGACGCCTGATTCCTCCCTACCTCTCTCTGAGTGTACCATGCCCGTTCCTGCGTCACTCACTGTGAATGTCGAGGATATGGAGACCGAAACTTCTTGGTCCACACTGAAGCGGAAGCTTTCGGACTCACTGGAGGTGGTACCCTCACGGCAATCGCATCACCCCCGGAGCCTGCTACCCAGGGAACGGAGGCCGCAGCCGATGAGCCTTTCAAGATCGTGACCAAGAAGAGGAGGTAGAGAACCTCCAGAAAGAAGGTTGAAAATCCCTCCTCTAACACCACCCAACCCAGTAGACCTAAGGTGAAGCCGATTAACGTCTATGGTGTACGGAACCACCCCGACCTCATTGACTCGCTCCAAGAGAGATGTGGCAATGAATTCGAGCTTGCGATCAGAGATGTCTCCACCAGGGTCATCGTTACCTCGCCGGAACAGCAGGAGAACGTCCTGCAGATCCTCGACGAGAAAAAGCTCGAGTACTTCTCGCGCACTCGACAGAGCATATCAAAACAGCTACACTGCTCATTAAGGGACTGGCCAGTGATTTCCCTCCAGCTAGAGTGGCCGCGGGGTTGGCGGCGTCGGGAATCACGGTTAAATCCGTAAAGCACATGGTGCAAACGGCAGAGAGGAGGACACAACCTGACAAGACCAGGAAGTTCATTGCCGTGGTGGACAAAACTCCGGGCATCCCTCCCCTTCACAAGATCACCCACATACAAAACTGTCGGGTGCAGGTGGAGTACTTCAATGGAGGAGTAGCGCCGCAGACCTGCTTTAACTGCCAGAGGTTCGGGCACTCCTCCCTTGGGTGTAGGATGGTGGCCCGCTGCTACAAGTGCGCGGGAAATCATCGGTCCCGAGACTGCCCCAACCCACCCACGGCACCCAGAAAGTGCTGTAACTGCGGTGGTGACCATCCCTCCACATACAGGCAATGTTCTGTTTACCTTGAAACTTTGGACAAGGCGCTGGCGGCAAATGAGCGCAATTATGCGCTTCAGCGCAAGGCCAACAAAGGCAGGACAGTGACTCCGACGGCGGTTGCCAAGCGATCCTCCACTGTCGTCCCGGGCAGAAACTTTGCGGCCGCGGTGGCCAGTGCCAGCACGACCCCTGATTCCGAACTCCTGAGGAGGGCTGAGCCTGCTATTCCAAGCTGTGCCAGCACCAAAGCGGCGCCCGAACCTCAGAGGGATCTTCCGCCTACAGCAAAACCACAGGCATCAACACCCTCCGCGGGGCAGCTAGTGCCACCTGCGCCGCGTGGCGCCCCTCCCGCCACTCGAAGCCAACCTTTTCCCTCTGACGATGAGGAGCTATGGGATACCATAGTTTCTATAACGAGGGTCCTGAAGAAGCACATTTCCAGCCGCCAAGGGCTCCTTCTCCTGGCGTTGCTGGAGGAAATTGCCCTTTCTAAGTCCGGAAATGGAGATACGCCGTAAAAGGGGGTGTTTTTCGATAGTGGGTTGGAACGCCAACGGGATTCGTCACCGTACCGACGAACTCCTCCCACTCCTTCATGACCTTGGTGCCTCGGTCGCTGCCATCGACGAGATGCGGTTAACGCCCAACATCCCCCTGAACCTGCGAGGGTGGGCTGTGCTCAGAAAGGACAGGACAGGCCGCCCTGGAGGGAGCGTCGCCCTCCTGATCCACACGTCCCTAAGGTTCTACGAGTACCAGCTCCCGGAGATGAACCAGCTCGAGGCAGTGGCCGCGGTCATTCACATGACCAAAGGGAGGTTACAAGTGGTAGCCGCGTATTACCCTCCTGGACAAGACCTTGATGAGGATGATATGAGTAGAATAAAAAAGCTATCTTTGGGACAACCTTGACCATGAATTGGCGAATACGTGTGTGAGCTGACCTATACGTGGACTGTGTTGAGTTCTGCGTAAGTAATTGACTTTGTCGTAGGTCTGGTTGGGTCATTGGCCTGTTTGTGTGTATGATGTAGGTGGGATTTTGTTAAAAAGCGGGGATTGGGACAACCTAGTCTGTGAATTGGCGAATACGTGTGTGAACTGACCGTGTTGAGTTCTGCGTAAGTCCTTGTCGTAGGTCTGGGTCTGGATTTCAACATTTGATTTACATCTTCCCATGTATTATAACAATTGTCGAATCCCAACCATTTAACGTACGCCTTATCACCACGTCTCTTCAAAATCTTTTTCACTAAGTAAACATCCTGGAACTTTGTTTTCTGCAATTCCTCTTGATAAAAGCCGCCTTTAATAGGTTGATTATTTTGGTCTCTGAGAATATAAGTTGGTGGAACCGTATTTTTTACTTCATCTATGACAAATATCTCTGTAGACCAAGAAGGCGTAAAACCTTTTTCAAATATTGCCTTGCTTTTTGATATGCATACATTGTCCCCTTCACTAAATTTGACCTTTTTAGCGCTTTTTCTTATTTTCCTTTGATAAATTCTTGATAATATATCCTTTTCATTTTCCTTAGTGACATCAGCAGGTTTCATCTTGATCGTTCTATGTACCCTATTATTATACTCTTGAACTAAAATAGGTAATATTGTTAACCATTTGTGGTTACCTTGTAAACTAAATCGTTTCCACATTTCAGTTTTAAGAGTACGGTTCCATCGTTCTACTATTGAAGCTTTCATTGTGCTAAATGTGCTGTAATGGTTAATTCCATGTTTTTTCATCAAACCAATGAAATTATTGTTGTAAAACTCTTTCCCTTGATCAGTTTGAATATTTCTCGGTTTCCTTTGTTTGAGAATCATCTTCACAGCCCGCGAGACATCTTCTGAGGTTTTTCGTTTCACAGGAACAGCCTAAGCGTATTTTGATAAGGCACCTATCATGGTTAATAGGTATTTGTATCCACGATTTTCACGTGAATAAGGAAGCATTTCTACCAAATCAGCTTGCCATAAGTCGTCCAAACCTTTTATCAGAACTTTTCTTCGTTCATAATTCTTTCTCGCTGGTTTGTGAAGTTCATTGACAATTCCACGTCTGATATCCATCTTCACGTCTAGGTTGACTGCATAATTATTCCGTGAGCGTTGAAATGTTTCTCTATTAATACTGACGTTTTAAAAGCAATCTCCTCAAATAACCCAAATTGACAACGTCTGTTTCTTCCACAGGATCTCTCACATTAGTCAGAACATGTCCGCGTGCATCAAATTTATTCTTATTTAGCGTGATAGTGTTATTTGCAACATGATTTAGATGGACTGTTGAGGTTTCAAGCAAAGTCTTAAAATTAACAGCGTCACTTTCATCTTGAGGGTTTGATACGTTTGTTATTCGATGACTTTTCACATCTATCACACCGCTATCCATCATAACAGCATTCTGTAATTTTGTAAGCAAGGTCTTATAATTAACTGCATCATATTCATCCTGAGGATCATTCAAATCCGTAATTCGGGTTTTCTTTGCACTCGTTGTGTCTTTTGCTATTGTTATAGCATTTTGAAGCAAAAAAAACGTTTATTTACTACATCACCCTCATCTATTGGTTCTTTCGCACTTACGATTCTTCGTCCACCTGCTGAAATATAATGTCTCGTCGCTCCTGGTATTCGAAAGTCCACGTACTCTTGTGAGACAGCATCTATAGGTTGAAGAGATTTGCCTATATTAGATATGCGACGATTGTCAGCATTTATTTGATGTTCAGTCAATGAAAGTGTGTTATCTCTCAAATATCCTTTTGTGACAGCATCATTGGTGTCTATAGGAGAAGCTAAATTTGTTAAACGATTTCATAGCATATCATACGAATCCACCCTCCTTCTTCTCCTCAAAGAACGTCCAAACTTATCCACAGGCATTATTTTACTGCGAAAGTAAAAATCGCTATCATATCTTATATAATGATATCGCTATCTCTAAGCTCTTCTATGATGGCGACGATTTCATTGTCGTGACCTGAATGCCCCGAAGCCTTAGATGAAAGAATTAATTTAAGTCTATCCACAAGTTCATTCGGATCATCCCAATACTCAATGATAGGTTGTGAAACATCCATCCCTCGGCCTGCTGTAGAATTGGGGAACAATTTAGATATAATTTTTACGTACTTAGATCCTCGATTACTGTTTATCTTCTCCCGACTATTATATCCTCGTTTATGAGCATTGGTATCTATTAATATTTGACGATAATTTTCCATATCCTTAGGCTTAACTTCATCCATTTTTGGTTTCGTCATAAATAAAAGCTCAAGCAGTCCCGGTGTCTCAACATAAGTCTTATATCTCACGATGAGGTTTTCATCATCCATTTCAACAGGTGAATCTCCAATAAACCAATCAGTTCCGCTATATCTGACTCCAAAAGTACGATCTAATCTCTTATCATTGCTCATAACCAATTTAATGTAATTACTAAAAAGAGTTTTGTCTGGAGATTTTTCATCGGACTGTTTATTTACAGTGGGTATGGAGATATTTTGAGATTTGGTTTGTCGCACGAGGTCATTTAAAGGATCAACAATTGGTTTAAATGACTGTGATAAAAAATCTTGTTCTGATCTCTGCGCTCTTTTTAAATTACTGTATTTCTCTCGGATATTATCACTTCTTTTAATGATTTCACAAGTCAGATCCTCGTCAGCTTTTCTCTTTCTTTTATCTTGAAACATATCGGTTTAATTACACTGTAAACACTGAATGAACCTATGAAATATTGTGTGGTTTTATAAAAGAATCAAACATTTTTCTATAGCGTCCCTTATTAATATCACATTCTTTATCTATTACCATAAAGCCATATTTATCCCTCCAACACTCCATGCATATGTTCTTAAATTGCTCAAAGGTCATATCCGTATTTACATGATCATCATAAATATGCTTGAGATTTAATTCATCCTGCTTAAAAAGTATAATCAAATTTACATTATCCCGTATCAATTGCTTCGGAACTTTTGAATAAGTCTGAGCAAGATAAAAACAATCAACCATCTTGTGCCGACTACTGCTAAAATATATTCTCATATTATCTTGCTTTTCACAAGAAATGTCATCAAATATAAATACAGAGTGCGGTCTTACATCATCTATATTTACAACTCCTTTGTTGTCTTTGAAAAAGAAGTGTCCAATTTCAGGAACTAAGGAAAGAATATTTTGCAGAAATAAATATTTTGGTTGATTCAACGACTTACTGTATAAATACACGTTTTCATACTTTAGCCCATTTGTCTCTGTGAGAAGATTAATTACTAGATTTGTTTTACCAGAATTAGATGGACCGCAAACAATGCAGCGGATACTTTCAGGAAGCAAGGGACCATGCCTCTCGCGCGGTTTACGTTCATCAAACGAGAATGTACCTATCGGGAGCTTTTCGCACTGTTCCTCTACCTCCATTATAATGATATTCTTTCCACCGTGAGTTTAAATAAATAGCAAAACAAACTTTCTACCACATTAGTATGAGTCGGTACGTATCTGGAAAAGGACTGGTGAATAGTGTCATTAATAAGTTACCATTTGAGCTTCATTTACCAGGGTACCAATTCTGTGGTCCAGGGACGAAATTAAAACAACGTCTTGCAAGAGGAGATCAAGGTATAAATCCACTAGATGCTTATTGTAAACAACACGACATAGCATACTCTAAATCTAAAGATTTATCTGATAGACATAAAGCCGACCTCGAACTAGCCGAAAAGGCTTGGCAACGTGTAAAATCAAAAGACGCGAGTTTAGGTGAAAAGATATCTGCAGGTATAGTTACGAATATAATGAAAGCAAAAGTGAAGGTGGGTAGTGGAACTAGAAAGTCTAACTGTTTTAGAAATATCATGCGGAGAGCTCGAGTAGCAATGAAAAACTTGAAAAATAAAAACCTCAATCAGGCTGCTAAATTAACACTTAATGTTATTCGAAGGGATGTGAAAAAGAAAAGGAGTAAATATACTACGCCTAGAGTTATACCAATTCCAAAGACTGGAGGAATTATCTCACTAATACCTTTATTTGCAGGGTTGTCAGCATTAGGTGGTTTGGCAGGTGGTGCATCAGGTATAATAAAAGCTGCTTCTGAGGCAAATGCCGCAAAAAAGAGATTGGAAGAATCGAAAAGACATAATGCTAGAATGGAAGCAAATGCGTTGCATGGGAAAGGGCTCTATATGAAACCATATAAGAAGGGATTAGGCTTATACATTTCACCACCGAATAAAAAAAAACTTTTAAGTAGGTTACCTAAGAGAGCGCTCTCCAATTTTGATCTAATTCACTATGTTAAGAAGTTAAACATTCCAAATTTTCGAGGCGTATTTATGAGAGACGGATTTCCTTTACGATCGCCGTGGTCTAATGAGAGTGGTATTGTAAATTTGGATGACTCTGATGGGGCGGGAACACATTGGGTGTGTTACAGAAAAACGGGCAAACATGTTGATTACTTTGACAGTTTTGGAAATCTTCCACCGCCTACAAAACTCCTAAATTATTTTAAAAATAGCACGATTCATTATAACAGAGATAGATATCAGAAAACAAAAGCTGTAAATTGCGGTCATTTATGTTTAAAATTTTTGAATAAAGATGCAAACATCTGGAATTGTAATTAGTCATGTCTTGGACGTTAACGTTTACGGGTAAAACATCCACTCTTAATGCTGATTATTTTCCTGAGATCGCCTTGGATGCCGATGAAAATTATAGCATAGGATGTGTGAGTTTAGAAACTTATTATACAATACCTAACGTGTTCGATGGGAACAATATCTTCCACTATGGAAGCGGAAATTCTGTGGTAATACCAACAGGAACATATGAGTTTGATGATTTAAACGAATATTTACAAAGTGTTTTAGGAAAAGATGCAATAAAGATCGAAGCAAATAATAATACTTTACGTTCAGCATTGACTTGTAACTTTGAGGTGGATTTTACTAAACATGGTTCGATAGCATCACTTTTCGGACTTGCGAAGAGAAAATTGGAAGCAAAAGTAAGACACATATCAGACAATATTGTAGACGTTTTTCACGTTAATGACATTCTTATCGAATGTAGCATTGTAGAAGGTTCGTATTAAAACGGTGAGAATGTGCATATATTACATCAGTTTTTTCCTGAAGTTCCACCGGGGTATAAAATAATCGAAAGACCCAGTGAGATAATTTATTTGCCTGTGAATACCAGAACGATAAACAACATCACTCTCAGATTGTTAGATGAAAACGGAAATCCAGTAGACTTCCGCAACGAAACTATTACAATTAGATTACATTTAAAAGAAAATGGGTCTTGATTTTACCCGAAATCCTTATAATCGCGGTGCGGCGATAAGATGGATTAGTACACCACGTACTGTTAAACCGTTATCATCTAATAACATACAGTTTCTAGAATTTCTCGGGTTCCGTCTGCATCCGAAATAGATATTTTAAATATAAACTCCAGTGCGCGTTATGGTGAATCAATAACTTCCATCGAGTACCATACTCATCATCCTTACACACAATCAAAGTTCGATTACAATGATGAAATTCGTATGGTAGTTCAAAATCAATCTGATTTTATTCTTCCAAGTCAAAGTCACATCTATATAGAAGGTCATATTAGTAATGAAGATGGATCCGCTATAGCATCAACCACCACGCTTGTAAATAATGCTTTCTATCATATTTTTTCTGACGTGATCAATTCGTTAATATCGCACCTATCGCAGTCATTGATTGTTCGAAGCAAGATGAATCAATCACTTCAGGTGCTGTAGACGTTAGAGTAGACTTCGAATCAGAAACAAATTTCCCATCTAGAACTAGCGCTCATTGCTTAGTGATCAGTGATGAGTCATTTTGGTATGATCCGCTGACTGGCTCAGTGAAATTTGCAGGATGATAAATATAGTGCGATGATACTTTCCACCATCAGTAGCAAACATGAATTCAGCTATTGTTGACTTCAATCTTGACAAAGATGCATCGGGACGTTTTTTGTTGCGAGAATTATCCATAATCTCATTAAACACCTTTGCAAGTCAACATTGGATTTTTAAAACGCCTATGTTGGAAAATCATTCAAATAGCGTCAATGTATGGACCACGCAAGAGTATCATGCTATAGATGAGCATATTGGCGATGTGGAATATGATATGGCAGAATACATATTGAAGGAATATACAAGGCCATTCGATTACATCTTTACTAAAGGAGTGGAAAAGTGTAAATTTCTAAGAAAGGCCATCCATTCGCAAATTAAAAATGTCTATAACTTAGATGACTTCGACTGCCCTGCACTAGAGAAGCTGAATAAGAGAATTGGTACTGAGTGTATTTACCATTTTCGAATAGATATGCCAGATATTTGTTCCCACAGTCGGGCATTTTCTCTCGCTGAATGGTGTCGTCTCAATTTAAGTGACATTAATTTATTGGAAAGAAGTGCGCGCATAAAGACATTCAAGGAATGGAAGAATACATCTGTGTCTCCTGAGAATCTCGCCGAAGCCGGAATGGTGTACTGCTGCGGAACATACGATACAGTTCAATGTGTTTACTGCGGATTGCGGATGACACAGTGGCGTGAAGGTGATGCACCACTAGATGATCACAGAAGAGAAAAACGCAATTGTATCATGTTTGGTTTTTCATGTTGTGATGAAACTGATTAAGAATGCATTTTTTGTCAAGATGATATTGATTGAATAAAAAAAATAAATCGATTTTAAAAATTTTATCATGTTTTATTTACTTGATAAAACCCATCCCGACCGTAGAGGTCAATAACCTATCCTTATCCATTTTATTTCACCTCCCAATCAACCTTCGACAAGTAAGGACCTGCTGATTCCTCGAGAGAGTTTCTCCTACGTTGAATAATTTAGATCTGAGATTCGATAGAGGACAGAGGTGTACATAAATCTTCTACGCATCAGGACGCTCTCCAAAGGTAATGGATATAATTAATATTTGATATTATTAGTATATTATAAATCTAAGAAATTATTGATTTGAAAACAATTACATTTCAGTTATGGACTTAAAACAACTTGCAATTATACATAAAGTTGGGTCAGCTATTCAGACCTATCATGAACATAATTGGAAGTGGGTGAATAGACCAGATCTGAAATTATACCTATTGATTACATTGAATTGTATCATCCGCATGATATGGAAGAGATGACGACTACATGTCACGAATTACAAAAAATGGAAGAATGTTATCAGAGGGAACGACATCAAGAATGTCTCCAGCACTATAATAAGGGTCATATTCATGTCGATGGGCCGCCTCATTTGAAAAAAGATTGTAATTTTTGTCGTGGATATTGATAACGTGTTAATGATTGTATTTATTCATTGTCAATAAACATGATCTGCCTACTCGATGTTGTTTCATTTTGAATTATTTCAACCGTCCCCACCCCACTCAGAACCGGTTTTTCTTTACCTAAAAGTTGGTGACCTACTTAGCTCGTCGAAAACCTGCTTAGAAGGGTAAACGACCGACCGAAGACACGCGCTGAGGAGAAACCAAAACACACGCAGATGTAAATATTGGAAGGCCCTATCCCCTCCACGGGTCAACGACTGGCGCAGAAGCGAAAGGGTCATTCAACTTTCACTTGGCTACACCATATCGCACTAACTCATACAAAACAGGTAAACATTGCGAATATCAACAATAACGCAAAACCAATACCATTACCTTACACAATATCACCCCCATTCGAATATAAAAACACGCAATGACCGAAACAGACCTACCACTAGGTCAATGACTCTGCAAAATCACATCTTTACACTTCATCACACACCTCTATCATACCCACAACAAGGCCAATGACCGAAACAAACCTACCACTTGGTCAATGACTCTGCAAAATCACATCTTTACACATACACACCTCAAACATGTAAACATTGCTAAAATTAGGGTCAACGAATGACGCAGAAGCGAAAGGGTCATTCAACTTCCATGCGAATATCAACAATAACGCAAAACCAGTACCATTACCTTACACAATATCACATCATTCCACAACATCATCACAAAACACACTGAATCACACCTGAATCATACACACAACCAGGCCAATGACCACATTAACGCAAAATCAATACCATTACCTTACACAATATAACATCATTTCACAACATCATCGCTAAACACACACAGAATCACACCTGAATCATACACACAACCAGACCAATGACCCAGACCTACGACAAGGACTTACGCAGAACTCAACACGGTCAGATCACACACGTATTCGCCAATTCAATATTCGCCAATTCACAGACTAGGTTGTCCCAATCCCCGCTTTTTAACGAAATCCCACCTACATCATACACACAAACAGGCCAATGACCCAACCAGACCTACGACAAGGTCAATGACTTACGCAGAACTCAACACAGTCCACGTATAGGTCAGTTCACACACGTATTCGCCAATTCATGGTCAAGGTTGTCCCAAAGACCGCTTTTTTATTCTACTGATATGTATGCTCTTTTTCTCCCTGATGGAGTCCCGACGGTTGTGCTTGGCGACATTAATGCCAAGCACAGAGCCTGGCACTCCAGGCTGTCTAACCCCACGGGGCGGAAGCTCTATCGAGAATGCGGGGTTATTTGTCTTGGGGCCCAGAACCCCGACCTACCTTCCTACTTCTGACGTTCTGGACATTGTCATTTCCTGCAATGCTCAGTCGTCTCTAAACGTGTCCACCCTGAACGAGCTATTGTCAGACCATCTGCCGATACTCCTTCATTACGGCAACCTCCCGGTCAGGCTCCCCCCTTCAACGGCGCGACCTCGCCAAGGCGAATTGGGTAGCCTTCCGTGTCCAAGTAGCTTCTGCCCTCCCGGCTAATGCTGAGGAGCCGCAATCCCCTGAGCAAGCTGATGCCATGGCAACTTTTGTGTCTGGTGTCATCCGAGAAGCAATGGAGGGGAATATTCCCTGGAAATTCACTCCCAGGCTGATCTCCCGACGGCTCCCTGAGCCAGTCCGGCGGATCATCACCCACAGGAACAGCGTGCGGCGGAGGTGGCAGCGCCACCGCACGCCGGATTTGCGCAACTTGCTCGACCGCCTTAACAGGGAGGTCCGAGAAGCGATCCGGGAGATTAAAACGGACGCCTGGGAGGAACAGTTGGCGGAGGTGTCCCTTGCTGATCACTCTATCTGGCGGGTTTGTCGTGGTTTAAAATCCACCCAGCGGAGGGACCCTCCCCTCTCAACTCCTACAGGACTTGCCTGCTCCCACAGGGAAAAGGCGGGAGTGTTTGCAGAACACCTTGCTAGCACCTTCCGGCCTAACCCTTCCACTGCTGACTCGGCGGATTCTGAGGCGGCGGTGGAAACAGCCATGAATGCTATTCAGAATTCTGCTGATGACGATCGGGACTTCTTTTCTCGGATTGGCACCGCGGAAGTAATTACTCTCACGAGGAACCTATCCTCGCACCGCTCTCCAGGTGATGATGAAATCAGCGGGTTGGTGATTAAGCAGCTCCCTGTTGCAGCTGTACAGTTCCTTACAGCGCTGTACAATGGCTGCTTACGCATCCGGCACTTCCCTGAGGAGTGGAAAAGGGCGAAGATAATTGGGATTCCCAAAGCTAATAAGGCTGCGGGTGTTGCCGAGAATTATCGCCCCATTTCCCTCCTCAATAACTTTAGGAAGATGTTCGAGAGGCTGATCCTCCCAACCCTGCGGAGACACCTCTCCGATAGGAATGTCATCCCTGGAGAGTAGTTCGGCTTCCGCCAGCAGCATTCCACCCCGCATCAGCTTGCCAGGGTCGTCGGCTTCATCACCGACGGCTTTAATGTCTGGCATAGGACGGCAGCGGTTTTCTTGGACATTAGCCAGGCGCTTGACCGAGTCTGGCAGGAGGCACTGATGGCCAAAATGCTTTGGGCTGGTATGCCTCTACAATTGAATTTATAAAAGCTGTTGCAATGAGGTAATTTCACATTTTTTTAATGTCATCTTAAGGAGTTTTTAGATCTGATTATTATTATTATTTCAATATACAATGCAAGTGGGCGCCTGGCCCGCTGGCAAGGTTACAAAATTAACATATAAAAACATATTTAAAACATATAAAAACATATTAAGAAGATTCAGTTTACAGTTTATCACACACCACATACAATATTCTATCCATATATTTTTCCTGTTAGAAGCTTCGAGTTCGAGCTCCTTCGTTAATTAATTCATCTTACAGTATTATTTAATAATAAATTAACTAAAAGTAATGAATATCGTTCCCAGTGATATTTTTTACTCTTGATTTAAAGGTTTTAACATTTCTAGGGAAGGGTACACAAATGGAAACATCACGTATCACTCAAAAGCTCGTCTTTAGAATTACCCATAATTATTATGCATTTTGAATGTTATTTAACTTCGCTTTAAAGAGACCTACGCGGGAATGGAATGGCTTCAAGACCTCGGCAGGTAATGCGTTCCAATGCTCAATCCCTCTATTAAGAAACGAGAATTTGCCCGTTTGTTTTTTGTGGAGGAGGCTCCATCTTGTGATCATGATCCCAGCGTCCATGATAAGAAGGTTTTTTAATCCTATCACAAATATCTGCCCAAGCTGGCTTTTCCGTATATGCATTAAAAAGTCCCCCTAGCCTTGCTATGCTTTTTCTATGTTCTAGCGATTTCCACTCTAATTTTTTTAACAATTCTGTTACGCTCTCGGTTCTTCTAAAATCTCCTAAGACATAGCGCGCTGCAGTTCTCTGCACCATCTCAAGCTGCTTTATCTGACCCACTGAGTGAGGATCCCACACTATTGCAGCATATTCCAGAATAGGCCTAACTAACGATTTATAAGCCATTTCCCTTGTGGCGGGACTACTCTTTCCTTAGACCCTAATTATAAAATGCAGTGCTCCGTAAGCTATGGCTACAACTCTGTCTATCTGCGGTCCCCACTGAAGGTCCCTCGTGAAAGTTACCCCGAGATACTTACACTCATCGTCTCCGTTAGGACGCTACCCTCTAAAACGTACTCCCAGTTAAATGCACTTCTTTCTCTACAGAAACGTATTAGTTTTGTTTTTTCTGCATTTATTATCATTTTATTTACTTCCGCCCAACGTAAAAGTTCATTTAAGTTAGTTTGTAATGATCCGCAATCTTCAATATTCTCGATTATTCTGTAAATTAAACAGTCATCCGCAAATAACCTAACGTTACACCCCAAAGACTCAGGTCGTTTATGAATATCAAAAACAACAACGCTCCGAGGACACTTCCCTGAGGAACGCCCGAAGTGATATCCGCATCATTCGAAAGTTCACCGCCTACTCGAACCTTTTGCTTACGTTTTGATAAAAATTCCCCAATCCATCTAACCACTCTTTTGTCCATTCCCATTTCAGGTATTTTATCCATAAGTAACCTATGGTTTACTCTGTCAAAGGCCTTGGAAAAATCTATGAGAATAGCATCTATCTGTTTCCCCTTATCTAGCGTCTCTGCGATATCCTGTACTAGCGCGGCTGTCTGGCTGTCACACGAGAATTCTCTACGAAAACCGTGCTGTGCTTTACTTAGCCAGTTCTTCGCCTTCCAAAATTCTCTAATATAGTGAGACAGTAAGTGCTCCATTTGCTTGCAAACTACACTTGTTAAGCTTATAATAATAATTATTCAAATTGGAACGAGAACCTCCTTTATAAATAGGGACTACAATTGCGCTCTTCCACTCTTTCGGTATTTCCCCGTTATTCAATGATACTGTGAATAATACTCGCAGATATGGTACGATAGCTTCGCCCCCCAGTTTCAGAACTTCTCCCAAAATTCCGTCTGGACCACAAGATTTATGCTTCCTAATGCTGAGTATGCTCTTTAAGATGTCGCTGTCTCTTATTTTTATATATTCAAACTCGTTGCTGGCTATCGAAAGTACGTTGTTGTCACTCTCGTCATCGCTAAACTGATTCGTAAACCCACTCATCTGGGTATTTAATTTTTTGAAACTGGAGGTGGACATTTAAATTGCAATTGAGGTGAATCAAATCGCAAATCAATTAAAAAATACGTTCATTATTCAGTGTTTGAGTTGTTTATTCTTAAAATTTGTCTTAAACTATTTTTACCACAAGAAATGAATTAAAATGTTAATATATATTTATTATTATAACAAAAATTTAATTTGTTAATTTTTAATGAACACAAATTCCTAAAATATGGAATAAAGACATTATAAATTTATACAGTTACTAAGTGATAAAAAACATAAATGTTGTTAATTTTAAAATTAGGGTAACGGAAATGCAACCCGCCAAGCAAAGTCAGGGTCTAAATACGAGAAGCGTATCTTTTCCAAATAAAGAAGTGAAGCCCATTTACTGCCAAGATGGTAAGCTGAAAGGATGCAGCTAGTTGCCGGAGAAGCTGCGTGACGGAATATTACCGCATACCCATAGCAAACAGCCGAGATAACAGCATGACGTATATATACGGCATACCCAGATGAGTGGTTAAAGGCTTCAGCTTTTGCTATGTCATCTTTGAGTACTATGCCATTTAAATCCAAATTTACATTGTCTAACTCATCCCGGCCTTTACGTTTTCTTCGTATATATTTATGAAGATTTCCCCAACCATTATTTTTTATAGTTTTTTCTAAAAACTTATCTTTCGCTTTTTTCTTTTCTTTCAATAGGTAGGTAGCCTTATACTTTTCTAAAAGAGGTGTTGCTCTATGCCTCTTATGATAAAGTCTCCGTGCTGTTTTCTTTAGTTTCTTAATAGAAATATTATAATATTCCGGGTCTGGATTACTGCCTAATGGCTTCTTAGGAACGAATTTTTCAATTGCCTCCGATAGAATATTTTTAAAGTTAACCCATATTTGCTCAACACTGTCTCCCTTACTCGCCCATTCTGGAAATTCTCTACGTAGATATTCTCTGAAAGCCGTTACATCCGCCTTGTGGTATAATCTAACACATATACCCGGCTCACATTTTCTATGTATTTCCCATTGAATGTCCATAATTACACCCTTATGGTCACTAATGCCCTCGAATACTTCCGTTCTTGTTACCAAATCGCTGGGTCTAACCAAGAAAACGTCTAAAATACTTTCTCCTCTCGTGGGCCCTTCCACTACCTGTGTGAGGCCTCCTTGACCGATAAGACTGTTTACGCATCTCTGACTCTCACCACCCACCGGCGTACGTCCCTTCCAGTCTACCTGGGGAATGTTGAGGTCACCTGCTATAACTAATGGCCTGCTTACTACTCTGCTACTTGATATCTCGACTAGCCGCTCCATGAGCCCCATGTCTTCACCTGGTGGCTTATACGCTGCTACGATATCGAACTGTTTTCCTTTTCTATCCTTTATATTTACTCCGAGTAACTCATACTCCGTATCTATTATTTTTAGTCTACTTTCAATGTCGTCCTTCACGCAGATACATATTCCTCCTCCTTTGGTACCTCTGTCTCTTCTGTAAATATGAAACCCATTCGGAAATATTTCATTGTCACTTATTTCCTCCCTTAGCCACGTCTCTGTACATATAGTAACATCAGGTTCATACATTTCCATTAGCGAGCCGAATTCAAATATTTTATTGACTATGCTCCTACAGTTTACCTGCATAAGCCTAAAAGTCCCATCCCTTCCCCGCGCTCTCCCGCCAGCTGCGTTTATTCTAGTGATGAGCTAAACTGATATTTACAGGTACCTAATATCTTGGTATCTGTTACGAGGCAGTATCTGTTCCAAATACCTGTTAATGATATATCAGTTTACGGAGCTAGTTCTGGTACTACCAACCGGAGAATGCTCCTTCCGATACCTGTATAATTTATAATGCTTCTACAACTGTTGGTTCGCGTACTTATTTTACGTATTTACAAAAACTTAATGATCATTTATTAATTTAAATAAGCTTCAATAAAGGAGTAATGAAAATATTTAGGGATAATAAAAATTTTATTGTGCTACATACATCAGATACAATAAGTGAAAATCCCCTAAATACATTACTTTCAATTAAATGAATCTTTCACTTTTTAAACATAAACACATAGTTCTTCCATATCATATATGTAATATCTATTATATATATTTAAACAAATTTTTACGATTTATGTGCTACGATGTTAAAATTTTTTATACTTATAGGTAGAATTTGTAAAAAAAAAACAAAATATGGATTATAGAAATTTTTATATTATAATTTGTTTGACTTTCAAAAATTCTTAAAATTTAAACAAATAGGTAAATATCTAGATATTATGGGTCGAGCTAGGGAGCTGAAACTTTCAGATCGTTTAGACATTACCCTATATATACGAATAAACATTTCAATATCTCCAAAAAATTGTTAACTCTTCAGATGCAGATGCCCTTAAACCATTGGCTTAAAGAGACGGTGATTCGCCGGCCGGTTGAAAATGCCCTTAACGTAAACAGTCGGCGAATCGCAGGTTCCGCGCAGCATGTCCTTCTGACTCATATATCTTGTAAACGAAAGCAGATAACGCTCTGCGTCTTTCTTTATTACAAACATAAGAAGTCAGGTTGCAGGTTTGTTTAGATGAAAGAAATCAATTTTCATTCTAATGAAAAAATAAACAGTACTTTGTCGCGTTAGCTCATTTTGCGTCAGCCAAAGATGCCAGGCGATGGCGTATTCAAACTCCAATCTCTGATGATGCACTTATATTAGTCTTTTTTCCTTATTACAAAATTGAGATGATAAAGCCAACATCGTATACAAACACTTTCGGAAAATCTCATATGATTGCAATATTATACAATTTGTTTAAAAATATTAACTTTTCACTATTGTTGACATTGTTTATTTATACATTTTTAGACAACATTACCTACATAAATGTAATTAATATGTATTATTCTAACAAAATGTAAAATTTCAACTTGTTTACTAAGTTCTCCAGAAATATGTGAATTTGTATTTAGCGATTTTAAAAAAATAAATCGTAATTCAGGCACAGAAATCCACGAAAAAAATCTGATGTGGCCACCACATGACTTTCTCCATATCTATAATATTTCTAAAAAATTCAAAATAGATTACGTAATAACAAAAATTTAAAGAAACTGAGAAAATTTTAAATATTACAAATAACAGGAAAAACCATAACCTTCTGATATTGTATATATCCAGAATGCACCAGAAATTAAGAAAATAAAAAGGAGCGTTACTAAGACGTAACTAAGCGTGATTGTTAATAATAGCCGTCGGTAGGTGGCGCGGTGGCGGTAGCTAAGAATATAAGATATCTCTTAAACAATGCATTATATGGAAAAAGGTTGTAGAAATTTAAATTTCCTACAACGTTTATTCCGGTGCATTTTTACATTTATCAAATATTAAAGCAATTATTTCAAAATTACGAATAAGTGACAAGAGTAAACACCCACTTTCGGTTGACCGATTTTTACCAAAATCTAATCAGCTCTTCTTCCTTTACAAAAGATGTCAAATATAAAATTTCGTGTTTATTTGATTAATAGTTTTTGAGTTAGAGCACCCACAAATCCATCAACTGATATTCTAGCTGGTATCCGAGTATTGAGAACAGACTGCTATTTTGGATAATAGGTATATCCTCGCCCTTTAAACGTCATCCGTTAGTGGTGGAGTGAGGGTGACGGCTTCGCGGGGAGGGGAAATCCTCACCTCACCCCTGTGATGAGTCCTCTTCCCCATGGCGTGAGAGCACAAATTGTTGGCTGGCTCAAGTCGCCCCCTCCCTCTCTAGCCCTTGCAGGCAGATAGAGAGTGCGCTTTGGTCAGTGGCGGATCCAAGGGAGGGGCGATCACCCTCCCCTTGGACGAGCCCATTGCCATCCACTGGGTACATTCTTAAATTCATTCCGCGCAACATTCCTTGTTTCTACACCGAAGATTAAGTCTGTATGACAAGGAAAAGAAAGGTTCTGATGGGGATAGGGATTTTCAAAATGTATGGTCGTCGGCAGAGGCGGAATCAAGTGGGGCGATCGCCCTCTCCTTGGGAAGTTTCTGGATCCGCCCCTGGCTGTGGTGCGTGCAAGCATGCGAAGAACAAAGGCGAGTATTAAGGATTGACTGGTATCGAGTATGAATAGCAAACAGATACTGGTCCAACGGTCTGTTTCGACTTACACCTATTATTTCTTTACTGATATTCCAATACCAGATATTTTGAAAAATAGATATCACTGATATCTGTTACTAAATACCAGGTTGATATATATCGCTCACCCCTAGTTTATTCTCTTTTCATTTTCACCTATAACACACCCAACTAGTTTCCCGACAAACAAGATTTAATTACATCATTAAGCACACTACCAAATTTAAAACTCCCTCGTCTGTTCAATTACATATCTAAAAATCAGAATTCAAATAAGATTATTAATTTTTGAGAAAAAATTGTTAAAATAGACAATTTATATTGAACAGCAAAAAGGCGAAGAATTGATCCTTGATATTCCGTGACATCATAACCTGGACCCAATGGGCCGGTCCAAGCTACCTGTCGCATAGAAAGAAACAAAGAACCAACTTCACTTAATCACCTTCTCTTTAAAGGTAAATTGTTAATCGATAAAACTTGCATTGAACATCTGTAATATTCTTTAACATTAATAAAGTTCTAATTAAACATTCCTAGTCTTTTTAAGCATTTTATCCAGAGAAAAAATAGAAGAGTTAATGAGTTTTTTATTCCAGAATTCAGAACTCACAAATTCTTCATTGCTGCTTAAATATTTCACAATCGTGAGTCATTGAATGGCTAATTGTCCAATTCGGCTCCCACATAATCACTGTCCATCTTTAAGATATTACTAAGCGCTAATTACTAATGATTAATTATATATTTCTGTAAACTACACCTATTCGTATTAAATTCGCTAGTATAAATATGACCTAAACTGAACTAATAAAAAATACATAAAAATAAATGCGAGTTGAAAGGGAAAAATCAGTTTACATGGTGCACATGAGTGACACAAAACCTACCCTGTGGTGGGTGCGAGTATTGATGTCACACAAAGCCAACGAGTTGAGATCAATTGGTCGATACCTACAAATTTAAAAAATTTATATAAAGTTAAATTTTTTGTTCTTTTTTGTGCCATCAGGTCTTTATGATTCCTAGTCCCGTAACAGCAGGTTTTGAGAGAGATCAAAATTTTATGAAACTACCTCATTCTAATAATTAGTTCAGAGATGTCTTAAAGAATGCAAATAATTTTTATACATTCATTATCTCTATTAATTCAATAATTTAAATTATTTTTTCATTTCACTGTTTTATAAAAGGTAACAAAAACTTTTATATTTAATTTATATTTTTTAATTTCAGTGCATTTTATCTAAGTTATTAATAAAAAATATTAAATGTTTATTTTTTCACTTTTTTTGTGCTTTATACTTAAAAATTTTCTTTTTAGTCTTAATGCAAAATATGAGTATATTTTTATATTCTTCTAAAATTAACTTTATTTGCTAATAATTAGTATAAATACAGAATTTAAATTTTTAACTGGTAATAAATTGTTTAAACTCACCATTTATACTGATTGTAAGACACCCTTGATTTAGTAATATCTTTTTAAAAAAAATAATACTACTGATGCCATCGAATGTAATATGCACCCTGATTTCAGAGACATTAAAAAGCGAAAAAGTGTGTGCATCTTAGAATCGAGGAAATAAGGTAATTTATAAGAGATATGTCAACTACATACATTGGATCTCCGTTTATCATTTTCTTCCGTAGCCGTACGGGCCGTGTCAAAGAGTCACGAAGGGGGTACATTGTGTGTGCCAATGTTCTCTACTTTTCTAGAGCCGCGCACCCCCTACAAAATCACACAATTCCTGCAGATTCCCTTCCCATGAAAGATTCATGCATTATCTTTTTTCACTTTGAAATAATAATGAGAGCTCTGCGAGGGATCAAATTATAGACAAATATAAACACAATTACCAAAATTGTACTGTCTCCCCAAAATACATAAAGATGATAAAGCCATGAGACCGATTGTATCAGGAATAAATAGCCCAACCTATAACTTGGCCAAATGGCTTAGTAGTGAATTTAAACAGATGTCCTTTCCCGACAAACACTTTGTTAAAAATACCTATGACGTGGTAAGTAAACTAAAAAACATAACATTAAAAGAGTCTGAGATTTTGGTCTCCTTTGACATTAAAAGCCTCTTCCCAAGTGTACCTTTGGAAGAAACATCCGAAATTTTAAAATCATTGTTACTAAAACAAAATTTTTCTGATGAAATTGTCCTTGAATATTTACAACTTACTAATTTATGCATGTCACATAACATTTTTTTATTTAAAAATGAAATTTACCAACAAACACAAGGCACTTCTATGGGAAACCCTCTATCTCCTTTTTTAGCCAACATTTTTATGTCCTCTTTTGAAAACGATTGCAAAGAAAAATTTCATTATTTTCCAGATATATGGTTGAGGTACGTGGATGACATATTCACAATCTTTGATTTAAAGAAACAAAATGTAGATGAATTTGTTAATCAGTTAAACAACATATATCCTTCAATTAAGTTCTCTTATGAACATCAAGAAAACAACACCTTGCCATTTTTGGACTTGCTTATCATAAATAATAGACAACACATTGAGTTTGACATTTTTAGAAAACCTACACATACTGATAACTTTATTCCTAACAACTCCTTTCACCCTATGAACCAAAAAATAGCTGTGTTTCAATTTTTAACACACAGATTATGTAACATCCCCCTCAATAAAATCAGATATGCAAAGGAACTTAAACACATAAAACAAATTGCCGCTAAACTTGGATACGATAATAATTTAATTAATAAATTAGTGAGGAAACATAACTTTAATAAAACCTTGTCCAATGCCACTTCCCTTAAATTAGACAACAAAAAAGAGGACAAATTTGTAAAATTGCCTTATTTTCCACCATTAAACAGAGGCTTGAACAAAATTTTTAAACATAAGAATTATACCATAACATATACAAATCCTTTTAATTTGAAAAATTTACTGGGCAGTACAAAAGACAGAACAGAATCTTTGAAGAAGTCCGGTATTTATAAAATACAATGCTCACACTGCGACAAAAAGTACTTAGGACAAACAAGAAGGTAACTAATAACACGCTTCAAGGAACACATGGCTCACTATAAATATAATCGTTTTGAAAAATCATGTGTTGCCAACCACATCTTTGAAACAGGTCATAGTATACACGTAAACGATTTAACATTGATAACTTCAGCCAATAACTCACTAAACTCGTTAGAAAACCTTCACATTTACAAAAACCGCGATACACTTATGAACACGGACACAGATTTCAACAAGACCCTATACAAATTGACAGATTTAAACGACACACACACCAAAAATTTTTTCCGCGTTTTACTTGTTTCTCGGTCGTCTTTTTAATACTTTCCGTTTCAAACCTGGCAGTTGGCTTTCAGTCACTGTTGAAACAGGTTTTACCCCTGAAGATGCCCACCTTGTGGGCGAAATGCATTGTGTGTTGTAACCCTCTAATTGTTTGGCTAAAGGAGTGTTTTACCTTTATCAAATATAAACAGGATATCCTGTTCAATTTGCTGATGCCTGAGAAATAACAAGTGGATCCCCAATTGAGAAACAGCATTGGGAGACAAAGAGCAGCAAACATTTTAATTTATTTCTTGCATTGCAAAGACATTCAATATTTCACTCATCATTTTCACCATTAAATGATAAAATCAGTTGCTAGAATATATATATGAGTCCTATACATGGGTATGTTAAATATTCGTAGAATTTGAGTCCAAAAATCTCCCTATATTTATAGTACACTGGATTTGTAGCTCTTGCAGCTAAACCCATGCCTGATGAACTGAAAGAAGTGCTGGACAATGCAGCAAAAATAGTGAATTTCATGAAATTGTGGCCAACAAATAAAGAATATTTCAGACACTTTGTGAAGAAATTATATTTTGACCCATAGTACAAAATCTTCGTGCACTTGTTTCAGCTTAAGAAAGGAAATAATAGTTTTTTCCTATGGCAAATCATGTCTAGCTCCAGAACTTAGCATTTAACAGACATTTTCTCGAGGATCAATGAGCTAAATTTATCTTATCAAGGTTGCAATATAACAGTTTTCAAGACGGAGTTGAATCTATGATAGAGAAGTAGAAGTTCTTCATGACTTCCTGGCAGAAAATGAAGTTTGGTTAGATCAGTGTTTGTATTCTTCAACTATTAAGTATTAACTACTTTAAGTCCTTTCCATGCAGTGTTATTTTCTGATGGTCATTTCCCTCCTACCAACGCTAATTATCCTTTTCCATTGTCTTCCCTTCTATGCCTTCCTTTTGGATGTCTATATTGCATTCACTTAATGAAAATATTGCCTGATGATGTAGTAGTCGCTACAAAACTGGTTGATTGCTGTTAAAATGGTGCAAGTTGTACAAAGTTGTGTTATTTTGTATTTTATTAATCTAAGTGATACATATTACAAAAGTGAAATCTTGAAAGAGTGCTGTTTTCATAATGTAATAACATTAATAATGTAATGATAAATAACATAATAAAAGTTTTATTAAGAAATAAATTTCCAAGATCACTCCTTTTATAATTAACTAGAGAAGCATTTGAAATGTTACCCGTAATTGAACATTTAACACTGAATTCTGAAAAGTTTATTGAATAACTTTTACAAAATTTTTCTTGTTTACGATACTTCCGCAATCATAACATTTTGAAATTCTTTATTTGTAAAAATTTTGAGACAAAAGTCCTTACTCTTGAAAAGGCTATATAGGATTGTCCACAAGCAAATACGTCGTCAGATAAACTTTGATCCTATCACAATTTGTTTCTTACTTTTGTTAATTGTCATGGCAAAGGATAATCTAATTGGAAATTGATCTTCTTGAGATGTCAAATCAATTGTTGGCATAAAAACTTCTCTACCATATGTTCCAGTTATGAGTTTTGCTTCTAACATACTAGTAATTTTAATAATGATAAATCATGTACCATTACACAGTCCACCTTTAGTGTTCCTGTTTCTTAATATAACAATTTCCCCTATTTTTAGCTGTGACTGGTGAGATGGCATTCCAGATGGTGTCCAGTGTGAAGCAACTTGTGTTCTCCACTAATATTTAAGAAATGAAACAGGATATTCTATTTCTTCCCAGCACCTTTCTTTTTTGTGGATCTCTCTGTACTCATCCAGAGAGATAGCATAATATGTAGAGAGATGTGTCTTGATTTCCTCTATCAACTCCGTTAAAAATGCCTGAAAGGTTAGAACCTTGGATAATGCTAGCTTGAAATAATGTGGGTTTAGAAGCTGAATAACAAATTTTATGGGATGCCCAGGTTTTAAGGGTGCATATATTAAAATATTAATGAACTGACCCTTACATAGGATATATATATATATATATATATATATATATATATATATATATATATATATATATATATATATATATATATATATAGCTACAAAAAGACAATAATGCAACATAATGCCTTTAAACTATACTGTTATACGTAATTCTAAAAACAAAACTGAATAGTTCCCTTTTATGTGGGATATGATTTCAGCTGCAGTACATAAAAATTCATGGAAGAATAAGCTGCGTTATTTTGTGCTAGTTTGTATCCTAAAACTGTTTGGGATATGATATTTATGACAAAACTTGTTAGGGATGAAAGACACAATATTCTAAAATTAAAAATTTTTACCATATTATTGAGATAATATTGTACTCCTAAGTAACCAGATTATCAATTTATTTGCCGACTGTTGTCTAGATAACATACAGAAAATGTTCATTTGGTGCTCAACTAATAATCAGAATATGAATAATGATAAAACCCAACTCATGTTATTTTCTCCCAGCTCTAAAAATAGAGATTTCAGACCAACTCAATACAGACGTAATGGAAACTGCTGAGGAGCTCAAATTCTTAGGATTATTCATAGATCCCCAAATTAAGTGGAACATCCACAATGGATTTATGCAAGAAATTAAACTCAACATTCTGTCTCTTGTCAGTGTTAAAAGATATAGTGAACAGTGAAGTTTTAAAAATGTTGTACTATGGTATTTTTTATTCCTGAGTATCCTATGGCATTTTATTATAGGGTTCATCCTCCCATATCATTGATGTTTTTAAAATACGCCTAATTTATAATGCCCCTTACAGAGCTCATCAGCCTATTTTTAAAAAATCAGTAATATTACCAGTCCCCTGTATATCATTATATATTGACGTTCCTTACAGAGGAGGATATAACATGATACTAATGTTTAGCCACTTCCAGAAGAGCTGGAGATTCGAAATTTTTTTCTTAGGTAGGATTTTGTGCAAAACCGACTATAAAAAACGAAAATATTGAAAAATTGCAACAATGCGGCCACTAAAAATTTACAATTGTTTAAACAAAATGTCAAGGTTTATGTATTTCCGAATGTGCTACGGAGCTAAACTTTTTTCGAGGTAGGATTTGTAAAAAACGAAATAGGGGTTATAGAAAAACTTTGATATTTTAATTTGTGTTGCCGTTAAAAATTCTTAAAGTTTAAACAAATAGATAACTGTTTAGGTACTACAGGATGAGCTAGGAAGCTGAAATTTTCAAGTTATTTACAGAGTAGTGCAATTGCACAAATAAACATTTGAATCTCTCCATAAATATATTGCGGCGGCCGTTAAAAATGTTTCAAATTTAAACAATTAGAAAAATATTATTTCACTTCTAGAAGTGCTACAACTTTAAAATTTGGCAGAAATGTGTGACTTTAGTACCTCACAGTGGATTAAGTATAATATTCTTAAAATTTCAAATTTTAGGAAATGTTTTAATCTAATATTTTTCCATAAGTACGAAAATCAATGTAGACGTGAAATCTTTTATATTAAAAAAATATTTATATTAATGAAATATCTCTCCGAAATATCAATGTTCTTTCATGGATAGATGAAACACTTGCAGAATGCAAGTGTTTCATCTATCCAATGTCATAATTTATAAAAAACTGCTATATACATAACCACAACACCAGGGTTGGAGATGATCTGCATGTATCACACTACAAGTTGAAAGTCAGGGAAAATGGACCTAAGTCAATGTGTATTAAGTTGTATAATAGATTACTGCCATCTATCAAAGATCTGGCCAAATATCAAAAGTCTGCAAATAATCTAAAAAATGTTTCTATTCTGTAAAAGAATTTTTAATTTGATTCCTTACAATGTGGTTTTTTAAATGTATTAAACTGACTTGCCCTATACCCCATTCTGTATATGTTGTCTCTCGGGTTAATAAAGATACATATTATTATTATATAAAATGAAATGACATCTTATGATTGTTGATACTAACAAAGTGGTTGGAAAATTCATTCATCTACTGTGCAGAACTAGGATAATGATGAAAGGAACAATTACAAAATAACATACAGGAATATAAAAAATAAAATTTTTCATTATCTATAAGAGAATAATTATACAATGCAATCCTCAATGGAATTGAGATACAACAGTTTAATCTAAAGCTTTGCCTTGAGAACTAAACCAAATACGAATTAAAAAGCATTACATACTCTGTACAAAGTTTACAAATTAATTAAAATAATCAATTTATTTCAAGATATATTTATCTTTAGAATTTCATGGCATTTATTCGAGGCAATACATCACCACATTTTGTATTAATTTTTAATTTTGCATGGCCATCACCCCGGGTGGGTCCAATGTTGACAATAGCTATGGGTTTCCTTTCCTCCACTGCCTGGAGAATAATTCTGTAACTGGAAAACACTGAGAGAGAGGATCCTAAAACAAGAAGTGCATCTGCCGAGGAAACTTCCTGTTTCACTGCATCCACACGCCATTGGGGAACATTGTCCCCAAAGAATACGATATTTGGCTTCAGGATTCCACCACATTCACAGGATGGCAACACGAAACTCTTTATTTGATCCTAGTTTGCAGAAAGTAAATTATATTTTCATCGATGAAATTTTAAAATTATAATTCAGTGGATTGTAATATCGTAATCCATATGAACTTTTTCCATTAAATATTAATTTTTACATAACAACTGACAGCATTTTCGCTTTAAAATATCTAATAATCCGATAAAATACCAACTTATTTTTAAATAAAACGAAATATACATTTGTAATCCGCGTAACGCCATTTCTACGAAGTATCTATCGTTAAAACTGAAAAACTCGGCCAGCGAAATAAATCACGTTCTTGTGCTTACTTTAGAAATTTCCACATCACCATCCGGACGGATGGCTTCTGCTGCCTCCGATGTCAGAGCTGGATTGAGTTTTTCCAATTTATTTTGAAACTTATAGCGGGGTATGATCTTTTCGCAGGTGAGACAACCTATTTCATATCCAGAGCCGTGAAGCTCAATCACTCTTTTACTTCCAGCTTTTTGATGTAGTCTATCTACATTTTGTGTTACAACACAGCTAACCTACAAGAAAAGAAAGAGCTTCACGATATGAACTATTTAACTTCAAGCATAACAAAAACCTTGCCACCGACCTTCCCGATTTCTTCCCAGTTACTCAATGTCTTGTGAGTTATATTAGGTTGGAAAGAGGAAAAACGCGGCCACGCAATGTAATTTCTAGCCCAGTAACGTTTACGAATTTCAATACTTTTCATAAAATCTTGATATTGAACAGGCCGATTAGAACTGCGGGCGTACAGACCAACACCTTCAGATCGGTAGTCGGGGATTCCACTTTCTGTAGATATTCCAGCTCCGGTTACAATAAGTATTTTGCGGAAACTGCAGATAAACTCATTTAACCTTTTAATGTCGTCGTCCTTAGCTGGTGTATACTTCGGAACAAAATTCAAAGCCGAGGATAATTGGAAGTTTTTAAATCTTATATAATATACTAAGCAATATTTCATTATGATCTTGAAAAATATTCACCAAATAACACTCCTTTCACATATGTATGATAACATATAGCACCTTCAACGAATAACTTCAAGGACCTTCCATAACTTCATTTTGGCTTAAAATAGGAAGTATGAGAAATTTCCCTTTGGAATCATATCAGGCCACATGGTATCTGTTTAGTAGATATCTGAGGACAAAAGAAATCCTTTAAAATTTTGTTTGGTATATTTTTATCACTTATTAAGTTAATATATTTATCTTTTAGACCTTAAATGCAAAAATATTTTACGCATTACGCGAATCTAACATATGAAAAATTCAGAAAAGCGCTATTAACATTGCGTAATGTGCTAAGGTTAGTAACGAGTGGTGCCGAGTAGAGGTGGAGAACTATCGATAGTCTTGACTAATTGATCGATAGTCTTGACTATCGATAGTTGGAGGACCAACTATCGATAGTTTTTACCATTTAATATTGAAGTTTTGGAAATGGGAAAATTAGGGATATGCCGAGTTTTTAATAAAAAATCAACATTTAGCAATATTAAATGATTACAGTACATCAAACTATTTATACAAAATGATATATTTTTCAAGATGTTTTTGTGATATAACACGTGAGTGGCACTGAAGGCACGTAAACATGCTAATTTTATTAAAATTGCAAGCGTCAGAATAAACTACACATACATCTACATATTTCAGTGCAAAAATTGAGTAGACTGGTGACTCGTCAGTAAATATTTCCATAAAAATAGCAATACAATTCTAAAATATTATACCAATACATAAACAGTATAAAAAAATTTCATTACATATATAAACGTCCCTCGGAGGAGCCTGTAACCTCTAGAGGGCGCGTCCCCGGGTGGCGGATAGGGGAATGCTCTACAGATATGTAGGGTAGGAGGGAAATAAAATACCTCCCGCGGACCAACAGGCAGCAGCGTCTGTTCTCCATATTAGGGGCGGCTGCAAACAGCGTCTGTTCCCCATGTTAGGGGCGGCTGAATATATAGGCGGAAGGCAATGGGAAACCACCGCCACAATATATCCCATGTAGAGGCATCATGACGGAGTCTTCTCTTGTTAAATATTCCGGAGGCAAAATGGTCCCCCGCTCGGATCTCCGGGGGGGACAACACGAGAGGTTCCGTTTAACACAAGGAAGGAAGGATGCTGGAAAGAAGTTGAGAATTGGCACGTGGAATGTTAGAACACTCCTACGAGCAGGGAAGTTGGAAAATTTAAAGAAAGAGATGAAAATAAATAGAATGGATATGATTGGCTTAAGTGAAATGAGATGGGAAGGAAGAGGGGAAATAAAAAGTGATGACATCACAGTGTACTATTCAGGAGGTACTAGAGGAACGAATGGAGTAGGGGTAATTTTGAATAAGGAAATAGCAAATTGTGTACAGAGGGTGATATTTGTAAATGATAGAGCAATTGGTCTTAGAATAGGAATGCACCCGAAAGATCTACTGTTGATACAAGTTTATATGCCGACCAGCCAACATGAAGATGAGGCTGTTGAAGAAATATACGAGAAGATAGAAAATATTATGGAGGAGGAAGGTAAAAACTGTTGCAAGATAGTGATGGGCGATTGGAACGCTGTGGTAGGAGAGGGAAGAGAAGACCAAGTAGTAGGAAAATTTGGACTAGGGAAAAGAAATGAAAGAGGTGAAAGACTTGTTGAGTTCTGTAAAGAGAAGAGGATGTTTATATCAAATACTTGGTTTGAAAATCATAAGAGAAGGCTATACACGTGGAAATCACCAGGAGATGGAGCCAGATATCAAATAGATTATATTCTAGTGGAAGAAAGATATAGAAATGGAGTAAAAAAGGCATATGGACTTCCAGGAGCAGACATTGACAGTGATCATGTGCTCCTCATGGCCGAAATAAAACTAGCCTTGAAGAAGGCTAAGATAGTTAGGAAATGGGATTTAGAGAATATAGCCACAGTAGGAAAAGAAAGAATAGGAGAAAAATTAGCTCAGGCAATCAAAAGGGAAAACGTGTCGGAGGAAAATGTGGATGAAGCATGGAATAGGATAAAGAAGGCTATAAGGAAAACAGCAGAACAGGCTATTGGGTTTTTCAAAGGAAAAAGAATAAAAAAGCCATGGGTGACAAAGGAAATGATAGAAAAGATGGAAGAAAGAAGGCAATACAAAAGCAGGACTGATGAAGATGGAAAAAGGAAATACAGGAAACTGAATAATGAACTAAGAAGAGAAACCCAAAAAGCAAGGGAGAAATGGCTAGAGGAGGAATGCTCAGATATAGAAGATCTAGAGAGAAAAGGAATGTATGACTTGATGTATAAGAAAGTAAAAAATGTAACGTGGGATAGACGGAGAACAAGTGCATGTGTGAAAGAGATTGCAAGTAAAGAAGATAAAGTTCTATATAAGGAAGAGGAGGTCCTTAATAGATGGAGAGAATACATGGAGGAGTTGTACAAATCAAATGAAAAACCAAAGGATCTCCGTATTGAAGAGCAGGATGAAATAAATAATGACGAAACAGGGGTTTCGATATTGAAAATAGAGGTGCTACAAGCAATAAAGGATATGAAGAATGGGAAGGCAATGGGGGTAGATGAGATACCGATAGAATTATTTAAGTGTCTTAATGAGGAAGGACTGGAAGAAATAGTGAAGTTGTGTAATGCAATCTATGACAAGGGGATGTGGCCAGAGGATTTCGTCAAAACAATTATGATTCCAATTCCGAAAAAGCAAGGAACAAGAAAATGCAGTGAACACAGAACAATCAGTTTAATTACACATGCAGCAAAGGTTCTACTTAGGGTTATGAACAGGAGACTAATTAGCAAAATGGAAGAAAATGTTGCAGAGGAACAGTTTGGATTTAGAAAGAGTAGAGGTACAAGAGATGCAATAGGATTGATAAGAATGAGTGGAGAGAGATATATAGAAAGGGGTAAAGGAATTAGTCTGTGCTTCATAGATATGGAGAAGGCATTCGACCGAGTGAACTGGGAAAAACTGATGGAAATACTAAAAGCAAAAAAAGTAGACTGGAAAGATAGAAGGTTAATTAAAGAGCTGTATATGAAACAGAAAGCAGCTATGAGGATAAAAGATGCACAGACCGAATGGTATGATTTAGGAAGAGGAGTAAGGCAAGGTTGCTGCTTATCGCCAACCCTGTTCAATATATATGCTGAAGAAATGATTGACAATGGAATAGGGAATGATAAAGGAATTAGTATTGGGGGTAGAATAATAAATTGTATAAGGTTTGCTGATGACATGGTAATTTTGGCAGATGAAACGAGGCATATTCAGGAAATGGTTACAAAGCTAGAAGACAGGATGATGGAATATGGAATGAAAATGAACATAAAGAAAACAAAGGTGATGAGAATAGGGGATAGAGAGATTATGAATGTGTCAATAAAGGATGGAAGAGTAGAGCAAGTAAAACAGTATAGATATTTGGGAAGCATGCTAACTGAAGACTGGAGAAGTGAAAAAGAAATAAGAACAAGAATAGCAATGGCAAAAGAAACATTTAATAAGAAAAAACGGGTACTATGTGGTAAAATGGATTTAAATCTGAAGAAACGTCTTGTGAAGTGCTATGTTTGGAGTGTATTGCTTTATGGGTGTGAAACATGGACGCTAAAGAAAAGAGAGAAAGAAAGACTAGAGGCATTTGAAATGTGGGTGTGGAGGCGGATGGAGAAGGTTAAGTGGACGGATAGGATAAGGAATGAAGCAATACTAACAAGGGTGAATGAGAAGAGAAGATTACTTGAAACAATTCAGAGGAGGAAAAGTAACTGGTTAGGGCATATCTTGAGAGGAGAAGGTTTACTATTGATGGTGTTGGAAGGATCAGTAGAAGGGGAAAGGAAAAGGGGACGTAGAAGAATAAAAATGTTTGACGATCTGAAAGAAAGGGGAGGGTATCAGGAAATGAAAGAAATGGCAAGGAACAGAAATGAGTGGAGACAACGCTGGTGCCAGGGACCTGCCTAGAGGCAGAACACCTCATGATGATGATGATATAAACGTACATTAGTATTTAAAAATACAAAAGTACGAAATTGTGTTTAATGTAATATTGATATTTAAATTTAAAAACAAAAAGTAATTTTCAATAATTAATTAATAATTCAATGGGTTTACAAAACAACAAATTGCGGGACATAAGGGCTTACAACTTCTTGGTCCTCCTCAGTTAGAAATAGTAGGCGGGAGGAAGTAGTGCTGACCCGTTTGAGGATAGGGCACTGTGCCCTTACTCACTGTTATCTCTTCACACAGGAGAAGGAAGTACCGCACTGTGACTCCCGTCACTATAAGACATATTCTGACTGAATGTATCCACTACCAAGGTATGCGGAATAGTCTTTTGATGCAAGGCCAGCTTAACGATGTTCTGGGCGATGACCCAGTTAAGAAAGACGTGGTATTCAAGTTCCTCAGGGAAGCTAAATTGCTTCCATGCATTTAACTAATTTTTAATATTACATTTTTCTATACACATTACCTGTGTACAATTTCAGCAATGTAATATACATATTTAATTCAGTTTTTATCTCTATTAGTAAGGAAATATATATAATAACTTTTATAGTATAGTTTGAGTATGGTGTGAAATGACCTTGCTGTCAACACACCTTATAAAATCAACTCTACTACTACTTCTTTAAAAATTGTACCTATTTAAGTAAAATATAGCCAATGCATGTTTATGCGAATAATTCCAATATTACAATTACTTAATTCTTTAATTAAAAGATCTACATTTTCCTATTTTGAACTTAATGTCTTGGATGTTTCTATGCATGAGCCACAGATTTTTGGACTTTACATTAAATGATTTCACTCTTAACAAATTAGCACTTTGTTGATAATATTTTCAAAAGCCTAATTTCCTAACAATTGATATTTACAGTTGGGCAGCCCAAGTTCTGAAAATTTCATGTATGTTATTAAAAAAATGCACAAAATACACAATTATATTAATAATCAATCAGCCATTTATTTTGGTTTAAAAAAATTAACATATCAACATTTTTTGGTTTAATCCTTGAGTGTCTGTCTGATATAATTTGTCCAGTCTTGCTGAATACTCTTTCGGATGGCATCGAAGTTGCTGGAATGCCCAAAAACGTTTTGGCAC
Organism: Tanypteryx hageni; assembly: GCA_028673005.1. NCBI lineage: Eukaryota > Metazoa > Arthropoda > Insecta > Odonata > Petaluridae > Tanypteryx > Tanypteryx hageni. Next base: position 5,246,652 of record CM054117.1, read on the forward strand.
AATGTTGAAGTGGGTTGACTTCTAGTCCATTCACCTGAAAGAAAGAGGCCAATAATTATATCAAATTTTCTGCAGTAATGATTACACCTACTAAAAGAAAACATATGAAACACATACCTTCCAAAATAGCAAGGGGTCTGAAGCAGCACTCGTATTTGCCCTTTCCAGGTATTGCCGTATGACAATGATGGCATCCACAGTACCTGATCGACTTTTATCAGCTATTCGCTGCACCATGAAATTAAACAGAGGTGAAGATTTCTCTTCTTGTTGTTGACCTCCAGAGGTTGCAGGCTGTAATTCACTTGCTTCTTCTGGAGGCCTTCGTACATGGAGTGTCATTTCAGTTTGCAGTAGAGATACAGCAGCTTTGGCATTGTCAGCAGATCGGAAGGCTTCCTTTTTCAGTCTCGGGTCAAGAAGTGTTGCTATTCTAGGAATGGAGCGTTCTTCGTATGGAAATAATCTGGTAACAACACCATCAGTAAGGCATTGTAGTAATCTTTTTCCCTCTGATGTTTTCACATCCCTTCCTATTTCAACCAGATGGTTATAAATCCCAAATGTAATTGGTATTATAAGAGAATTTGTTACATTATCTCCTGAAATTTTGTTAGTAGCTTCATCAAAAGTACTTAGAAATTTTATTAAATCACTTAAAACCACAGTGTCTTCTAACGAAAGAGCCTGTGGAGCTTTCGGAATCCTTGATAGAGTGACTGTTAGAGCATCATTCACTTCTAACAACCTCTTCACCATGCTTAAGGCACTATTCCACCTTGTGGGAACTTCCTGAATCAGCTTAAGTTCTGGTTTGTTCTGCTGCTTTTGTTCATTTCTCAATTGCTCTGTAGCAACATTACTACACTTAAAAAACCTTATCAACTCCTTACATTTTGAGAGCACATGCTGAAGGATTTCTTCTTTCAATGCATCTTGCACAACTAAATTTAAAGTATGAGCAAAGCATGGATGATGACGAATTTTCAATATCTGGCATGCTTTAATCATTGATGGAGCATTGTCGGTAACAATGCACACAATTTTATTCTCCAGATTCCATTTTTGCATAATTTTGATAATGGTATATGCAATATTTTGTGCCGTGTGACTCCCCAACATCTGATCAGTGGATAGAACTGCACAACGAATTGCAAAAGCACTATCAATAAAATGACAAGTGACAGTGATAAAGCTATCATTTGTCAAGATGACCACAAATCGCATGTTAGACGTACAAAATCAACTCCCTCTAAAATTCCTAACAATTTCAATGTCCCTTCCTGGTAGTAATCTTTAAGGTGCTTATCCCTCAGGGTAGTTTTACTAGGGAGTTTATACCTTGGATCCAATGTTTTGACAAATGCTCTGAATCCTTGATCTTTTACTATGCTAAACAGTTGAAAATCTGTTGCCACCATCACCATTATGGCTTTATCAATCTACTTTTTCCTTTGGCTGTCGCGTTCATAGCTAATCTGCCGCTTAAAATAGGGGCTTATTGACCTCTTACTACTAGAGCTTGCAACAGAGGAGCTCTCATCACCAGAATGTCCACCTGAATGTTGGCCGCCGGTTCCAGAAGCTTCAAATTCCGGATGAAACCTCTTCAGATGATCTAGTAGATTACTAGTATTTCCACTAGTCTTGTATTCTTTGCCACATTTGTCGCACTTCGCCAATTTCTTATTTTGGTCTCTTGTGAAAAATTCCCAAACATTTGAAATTTTCCTTTTAGGCATTTCTAACTCAAATCAAAGCACAAAACAAGATACTACACAAGTAGACAACACTTATAACACGACTATGTTCGATTAAGTTAGAGCAAGGTTTGGTTGACACGTTTTATGGTTAAAATCAAGAGCACGAGGTTGAATTCAAACTGATGCAAGGGATTCATGGGTAGCGTCAATGTCACCAACCTAAAGAATGCTAATGAATAGAAATTAAGCTATCAGCATCAGTAACAGCCACCAATTTAATGATTGAAATTGGAAGTTTGTGATCTAGCAATATAATGAACCTTTATTACTAAAACAAAATATCATATTATGCTAAATCTTAGGTATATGAAGTCTTAATTTTCCAATATTATTTTTTCTCCTGAAAAATTAAACTATCGTAAACCATCGATAGTTTTAAAAAAACTATCGATTGTTTTTGATAGTCAAAACTATCGATAGTTCTCCACCACTAGTGCCGAGGTTCATACGTCAGTTTCTGCGATAGGTATCGTATCTTGGTTTCACGAAGATTTGAAAAATAAATATTTTGTGTAACCTTTCATTTCTTTTTCATGTTGTCAAAGAAATAAGATTTGAAATAAATGTGCAACAAATTCCGTGCTACGACATCACATCTCGAAATAGCTGTTAAGTACGAATGTAAGAATGCAGTTAGATTTATTTTCAGTCAGAAATAGCTTGTTATTACATATATTGTGCACAACATGATTTTGATGATGCATAAAATGATGTTTTAAGTAATTCATCAAAATTAACGAGAAAATAGTCTTTATTGCCAGGCCAAATTTAGTCCCTCATAATGTCGAAAATATTTTAGTAACCAACGCGATTACAATGCCATGATTATAAAAGGTACAAGTATTTTACATATAAAAACCTTGAAAATAATCACGTATAGCAGTAATTGGTCTGATTGAAAGTTTTGCATGGAACCTTGTACCGGGTGGTGAAAAAAGCCAATTGTAGCCTTCTCCACAACACATCTAGTCATTATATTATAAACTTGAAATTTAATGCCATATTTCAGTTTCTCAACATATTTATTAATATTCCCAAAGATGCGGCACACTTCTACACCAAGACAAAAACAATTACACGTTTCACTGAGCGGGTAGTGAACACACAAACACAAATAAATGCCTCTATTAATTCCTTTCATCTGGTAGAAGACCTTATAACAAATTTCATCACATTGCTCACAAAATATTTTATTTCATTTTACTATTTACAGTTTCAAAGACAAGTAAAAATTTCATTGCTTAATGTCAAAGCCGACGACACTTCTCTGGCCAAATCATAAAAAGCTCGAGTCCCATCATAGTGATAGCAAACTACCCCAGGATAAAGAGTTGGCCCATAATCTTTGAATGCTACTATTGAATACTACTATTGCATAATCCATTGATGGAATACAAAGAGCTTCCATACTTAATACAAATATGTAAGAGTATAAAATTTTTGTTAGTTGCACATCAGCAAAATGTTTTCTGTAAAAATGCTTTCTGAGAACATATTAACACAGGTGATTAATAAAGGAAAGATGCTTATATCTCATATGGTGTAAAGTTGCAACTTGCCATAGCACCCAACCAATAAATGATTTATATATATATATATATATATATATATATATATATATATATATATATATATATATATATAAAGTATATAAATACCTCTACAAATAAAGTATCAATTGCTGATTATCTTGACATTTATGAAAACATTGGTTTGTATGAAATGAGACATTCTGCATTAAACCAAAGCTTTCTGGATATATACTATAAATTTTTGACAATTACTGAAGTTTCAGCACATTCACTAACAGAAAACCATAGTTTCTTGACACATAAGAGTTTGTCTGGTTGGCTTCAGGTATGGTGAAGACACTGATGATGGTGGCATGGTAATATAAAGAAGGAACTTCATTTCTTAGTTTGACAAAGGGCAGAGGAAGTGATTGTCCACATCACTACACATTTTTAATGCACAGGAAACACTTGACTGGTAATTTTCAAGCCACTGCCTAATAAACAGTTTAAAAAATCTGCCCTGAGATGTTTCGGCTTGCTTTTGGAGCACACAGTGCCAAATTATTAAACCACTTCTTTCTCTGCTGAGTGCACAGTAGGTGTCCATTTATTTGATGATGTTTCACTGGAACTATAGCAATCCTATCAGAAATGATAGATAATTGAGGTTAACAATGATATTTTAATATCATAGGATCACTTACAAACTAGATTTAATAATAAGCTAAATTATTAACCTTTATCCACAAAATTTTAATGCCAGCAAATATGGTCCTACTGCTGGATTTAATTTGGGTTATTAAAAGAATGTTTGTTTGTATTCTGAAAAAATCGTGTATATCATGAAATATATTGGTAATAAAATGTTCAAATAGAAAGCGTATTACAGTAAATATAATAAGAATTCAATTCTTTTGCTTTCTCGAGGAAAGAAATGTCAAAAAATGTATCAGCATACAAAGTTGCTATAAACAAAAAATGAAAATACAACAATATTTAATTTTTGGCAGCTTGGTTCTTACACGCTCCCTCAGATTACACAATATCGGTGCATAGAGCTCTCCCACAAGACTTTTCTTCTTCTTGAGATATGAGAGTGGGGCCCAAGGCACAGCCCAAAGACATGAGAAAGGGATGCTTTCTCAAATGACTTTATGTCTGAGGTTTCCGCTCTCCTGAGCCTTCCACCTTCAGCATTTTTGCCATGACTTCGGCGATGTCATGCCTCTGAGGGGCTGTATTCCCAAGCCTGTGATTCCAGGTCAAATATGACATCTGTAAGTGGTCTTGGAATTAAGAATGACAGATATTGCTTGTTTGGCAGCAAGCAAATACAGTTGATGGAACATATATGTTCCCTTCAGGGTTTAAAGGTTAATCACATGAAATGTTTGAATAAATATAATAATATAAATGGTAACATGTAAGTCTAAGAAATTTATAACCTAAATTATTCCTTACGTTACAAAATCAAACTCGAATAACATAATTATTGGAGATATAAAATCTATAAGGTTTTACAGAAGCTTGACTCTAACTCTGTAATATTAATAAGTTTGTAAGCAGTCGAATAAAGCAGAAATGGAGAAATTTGGTCCATATTTACGTATTTTAATGAATTATGGAATAAAACCTTGCACATCGAAAAATCGAACTCCTGTGTAAACATATGGGAAAATATAATTATCTCCTGGAGTCGAACCTGGGACACTTATGTAAACGAAAATAGTCTTCTCAAGCTCTCCTAGTTTGCAGAAATAAAATGGCTTTTACAGTATTTCTCTATGGCAAACTGCCCAACAGATAAAAGGGAGGACGGACAGATGGACGGACAGACGGACTGACTGACACTGATTAACTATACATAAAAAATAATAATAATCAATAGTTGTATTTCTCGAAACAATTAGTAGTTACAATGTAAATTTTATTGTAAATTTAAACTAGTATTGTAAATTGTAAATAATATTGTAAATTATAGTAAGAATAATAATAATCAATAATTGTGAAAGAATACTATAAATATTTTATTATAGATAAACCTTTTTATTTTAAAGGGAATAGCATAACTATTACTTAAAAATAACCCATAAATTTATAAGAATTTGTTTGAATATAAGTCACACCTTATTTTTCATATTTCCATTCCTTGAAACCTAGAAACCATATTTGGAATATTATGTTTTGGTGATATTTTAGATGCAATAAAAGGGTTAGTTTATCTTGGGACTATCCGTGGTGCGGACAACATCACATGATGTCTTCGTTATCTTTTTTTAATTAAAAAAATTGAATAATTTTACATAAAAATACATTATAAATTAAAAAAATCTGATGTGGCCACCACATGACTTTCTCCATATCTGTAATGTTTCTAAAAATTCCAAATATGTTTGATAATAATAAATATTTTAAGAAACTGCGAGAAAATTTTAGACTTTACAAAGAACAGAAATAAACTCAAACCACAGCCTTCTGATATTGGATATAGCCACAAAGCTCCAACAATTAAGAAAAGAAATTGGAACGTTACTAAGATGTAACTAAGGGTCAATTGTTAGCAATAGTTGTCAGTAGGTGGCATGGTGGTGGCAGCTAAAAATATAAGATATCTCTTAAACAATTCATTATATGGAAAATGTTTCAAACAAAGTTTGTAGAAAATTATATTCCCTACAACTTTTATTGCAATACATTTTTATATTTATCAAATATTAAAGCAAGTACTTCAAAATAACCAGTCCAGTCGATTGATAATTTGCAATCACCCCAAAGAATTATTTGCTTATTGGGTAAGGGAAAGAAGCGAGATTAAATTCCTCTATTTGGAGGACGGTAGGAAACTCCAATAAGTGTTTTAATTCCTGAGGATGTTATTTTAGCCGATTCAATTTCATAGTTAATTTGGAGATTGGGTCTAGCTTTCAATTGTAAACAGTTTTTTTATAGCTAATCGTAAGACACCGCCATCTCTAGAACCTTGGTCACAACGATAAATGCTAAAAATTCTGAATCCAAAAATCATTTTCAATTAAGGAGAATATTTTGGCATAACTAACATTTAATAAGAGACCCAAGAGAAAATCAAATACCTTTAATAAAAAAAATAATGAATTAATTAATATCATATGCCGAGACTCGAACTCCAGCTTCCGCCTATCTGGGAATATAAGACTTGGGCACAAACGAGTGTGGCCACTTATGCTGCGCAAGTGCTCGAGTGAAAAACTGTAACCATAGCGATTAATTAAAGCATAGCTTAAAATTCTGTGCATTTTTTTGTGTATTGAATCGCCTAAAGCTTATAACTTACAGCGTAGGCATCTTTTCACTTTTGTAGCCATTGCGATCTCAATACACACAACGTTATTTATCCTATATATGTATAAAATATTTATGACATCACACGAATTCTATTGTTCCGTGGCATTAATCTTACTATTCAACAGGCTCATTAGGAACTAAAACATCACAAACACGCTGAAATTGTAATCCCTGTGAGCAGAAATGTATTAAAGCATAATAATGAACATGCGTCCTTGGAATTCACGTTGCATAAATTATTAATGTATATATTAACAATTTTCACTATTAATTATTAATAACGCATATTTTGTTTTTGCGATGAATGACTGCCAATTATTCCATTTTGGGGATGAGTGTGTTTGTTATTGCCAGTATTGAAAACAGTAATAATCTTACCTTCAGCGTATAAGACGAAGACTGATTTTGGGGTCATTTTTCTGGGAAAAAAGTGCATCTTATATGCCGATAAATAGAGTAATTTTTAAGCACATTCAGCATGGATTTGAATTTTATCTTCAAGAAAAAGTAAACTTCATTTTTCATCCACAGTATGGTGAATGTCCTGACTTTGTATCTTAACCCCTCAAGCCCGAAGGAGATTTATTAAATCCCACCCGTACGGCCAGATAAGGTTTTTAAATTTTTACGATTGCGTTGCAAAAACCGTTCGAGAAAATTTAAAAAATCATAACTATAAGTTTTCTCTCGATTTTTCTGATTTTTTTGTGGATTTACGAAAAGCATGAAATTTGTAAATATCCATTTTTCGTAAATATTTTGAAAAACAAACATTGTTGCAGTAGAAGAGTATGTACACCAATTGCTAATTTTCCGCCGAGCGTTCACACTTTATATATAACATTCAGCAATGGGAAATCTATGAAAGATATTGATGTACAATCTTAATAAATCATAATAATAATCATTATTCTTGGTCATTACAAAAGTCACATAGAAGAAATGATTACATTTTGTTCAATGGAAAGGGAGATATGACGATGTATGCATCAGAAATGAATTTAGATGCAAAACACGGAAAACTTTCAGAAGTTAAATTAGCTTACGAGTCCTTTCCAAATATTTTTAGAAAATTTACACATGCGTAATTGGATTCAGCAAGAAATGCCTTATAGTTTAGTAAACACTTAATGTGTAAATATATGGAAGAGCTTCGTTGTTCGTGATTTTTGATTATGTGTGTCCTCTTCTTGCTCACTCACTTCATCGCTGCTTTGGTCCCACTAGATAGCACAACAGAGAAAGCCCTTATCTGAAGAGGAAAACAAACCCTACATCTTCTTTCAGATGACAAAGAAAAGAAACCCAATTTTGTGGGTTCCCTTTCCTCAGGTATTTATGTGTCAACTTTAGAAACCGCAAGTCCGTAGGTCAGTGGTAAAAACTAAAATTCTATCACAAAACTAAAAGTATATTATATGTAAACAAATACATACAAATAGATATACACAATTTCTCGCAATTCCTCTCTGAAAAGAACAAATGCTCCTTCTCAACTAACTTTCTTTGGAGATGCAAAAAACCTTAGTAATCCGAACCACCTCAAAGAGGATGAAATAACAGATATTGGTTGGCATTGACGCTCTCCTATGCAGCGAAGAACGAAGGATCACACGGTCATGAAAGCGAATGTTTACCGAAATGAATTTACTCAACGCAATTCCATTCTTCATGAATTGCATTGTAAACATTTCTAATAAGATGTTTTCCTTTCTTTTTTTATATGCCGACGAAGACCTTTGTCGCATGACATAAGCCAAATGGCTCCACCAGGAAAAAAAGGAGAAAAATCATGCTCTCCTTTAAAAAGATACACAATTGCTACATTGCATTTCAAACACCAAGGAAAGGTTCCTTGCTGCAATAAAAAGCGATTTTTATAGGGAGAAACACCGTCATATTGTAGCAAAATTGAAAATTCCATCGCAAAATTCAACGTTGATTATATATTTTTAAAAACAGGAAAAAAATACAGGACAAGCATAGATAGGAAGTACAAAGCTTCCTCTTTCAAAATATATAAAGGTTATTTAGATTTAAAGAAGTCTCTAGTGTCAAAAGATAAAAGAAATTATGGCTGACGCAGGATGTAATGGTACGTCTGACGGCCGATTGGACAGTTTTCTCAGGACGTAATAGTACCTCTGACAGCGTTTACGGGTTAATTGTAAATAATTTAACCCTTTGACCACATAAAGCGACTTGTCACTGGCACCTTTTTTTACCATTCACCGTGTAAAGCGACTTTGTTCCATAGCCAAATATAACCAATGCTAGGCTGAGGAATCAAGGATGGAAAAGTGTGACGCTTTGTGCTGTAAACATTTTTTGATGGCAGTGGGGGAAATTTGCTTTACGTGGTGAATGGTAAAAAAGGTGCCAGTGACTAGTCACTTTATGCAGTCAAGGGGGTAAAAAGGAAATTTTATATTGCTCTGCACCATTTTCAATGTTTGTCTTATGGGCATTTAAAATTGGAAATTGGGGTTAAAAATACACCTTAAACAACTTTTTCTGAAATTTCAGATTTTTCTCCGAGGTTGCACCCAATGTTCATGCCATATTTCAACTCTCTAGCACTTCTAGAAGCACCTTAGTTTTTATATGATGCATCCTATATATATCCTCTATATGTAAGAAGCAGCTATTTATAATGATAATTTTAGACTCCTCATTTTGATATCCTGACTAACTATAAATAAATGTTAGTTTATCAAAGTGTGAGTGAAGTAAACTAATTCCGCTTCCTCCCTACCACTTAACTCGCCTTTTTAGACATGAAATGTCGAACAGGTCGGCTAGTAGATACTAAAATTAGAATGTTTATTATGAATGAGGCATGCAAACATGTAAGAAATAACAAGCAGAAATTATATTAACTATAACTAAAAGAAAAAATATCCTATGTGAATGTATTTATAATTGAAGGATAATCTTCATCATTTGCCAGAACTATATAGACATGCATTATTCAATAATATTCAAGTTGAATAGTTTCCATATTGTAATGGAATATTTAAAAACTGGAAAAATGTCAGCATTGAGTTTTTACCTCAAACATATTACTCAATAGGGTCAAAAGCATGGGTCGGTGACGTTTTTACATCGAGTGCCACTTTTTATTGATATTCATAATCTGAGATCAAGCACGTTTTCCACCCTTAAATTTACTTTGTTCATAAAGTTTAGGAAAAGTGATTATTATAGTACTATAAGGCATCCTGAATGAAGTGCATTATCAATAATGAGGTCAGGCTCAACCCTGTGGAATTTACTCATCATGAAAAAAAAAGAACTTGGTTACTTCCACAAATTTAATTTTAAATTTAAAATTAAATTTGCGGAAGTAACCAAGTTCTTTTTTTCATAGTACATTATCACTACAGTAAGAAATACAATTGAAATAAAAGTAAAAATTCTTTTAAAAAGACAATATTTGTAATCCTTCTCTGAAATATTGTGTCATGTACCTACATCTCTTCGCATGCCACCTTTAGGCACACATTATCGGTTGCCGACTCCTGGTCTAAAGTATAAAAAGTTTTTTCTTTGTGTAATATGCTATCAAAATATTGAGTTGGAAAAAGTGCACCTTCGTTTCATCATCCCTACCAACTCCCTATGGGCACGCCACTGCCCTTATTTATTCTAAGAGAAGGGTGGTGAGCATAAGCCACCCGCTCTGCTTCTTGGAATTCAGCAACATTAATGCTACAGCAAGGTTTTGGAACCAATGCTTATAATGAGTTTCTGAGAATATTCTCTTTGGCTGCCATTTAAAAGCCTTTGGTAGTAGTGTTACCAGGAAATGTTTGTAAGTGGTAACACCATCTAGGAACTTTGATCTCTGAAATAGAAGCACCTTTTTTGTGCAAGTGAAACGACCTATCATTGTCATGTCTTTTGTCTGGATATTCCTTCCTTTGTATGTAGGGTGGAAGGTAAGGTAAAATTTGTGTACTTCGCCAATTGCTTCAGACGTGCTTCTAATCCGTTGCAGTGAAGATGGATTACCTCGAGAGCATTTCGGCGTTCAGAGCTCACATATCGACGGTAGGAATAATACATTTCCTTCTTTCGATGGATTTTATTCCAGAGAAAAGGAAATGTGTTTGTGGATACCAGCGGAAAATTTACTTTAGAGGGAGAGAGCAAGTAGCTGTGTATAGGTGTGGGTCAAGGAACTGCAGAAAAAAGAGTTCCATCAAAAGTGGAACAATATTTGCCAATTTCTGGACGAGTTGTGAAGATGTCTTGGCAGTAGCAGTGGGATGGATCCAAAAATATCCTACTTTGATAATTACCAAGGAAACAGGGCTGTGCCGGCAGACTGTAGGGAACATTGTTACCTCTTTTCGGGAGCTCATTTGTGTATGGCTCACAGAAAACAGTAAAAAAATCGGTGGTGCTGGCCACACTGTGGAGATAGACGAAAGTGCATTTGGGTGCCAAAAATACAATCGTTGCCGTCTTTGGGTGGAATCGACTGGTCAACTCATCCAAGTTTCCTCTGTGTAGTGCAGAAACGCAAAGCAAAAACTTTACAGGAAGTTATCCTTAAATATGTTGAGAAGGGTACTTACAATAAAACAAATATGGGGAAGGGATATGTAGGACTGACAAGAGTTAGGTTACTGTCACCAAACAGTAAATCATTCGGTGAATTTCATCAACCCAAAGGACAAGCAAACTCACACTCAAAATATCGAGTGCTACTGGTCCACAATAAAATGAGATCTGAGGAGACGAATAGCATTTTGGTGGAAACATTTGAGTCGTATCTTATAGAATACGTTTGGAGAAGCAAGCATGGCCGAAGACTTGTTTTTTTATTTAATAAATGCCATTAGGTGTTTTAATCCTCGCTAAGAAGAGTTACGAAGGTAAGTTAAGTTGACAAGGCTCTAATTGTAAGCTGCAATAATTTGACAAAGGTCTTTTCAGGGCTGCTAAAAGCGTTTCTCTATTTGGTTCTAAACAAAAGGTCATATGACTTGATGATTCAACTCTGGTCGTATACAAAAGGAATTTAGCGTGAAGAACAGAGCACTAAATATGTATTTCTTCATGAATTACTTTGAAAAACAGTGCAAAGACTTTCCAATTTCCCCGAAACATGGTTAAGATACATTGATGACGTCTTTGCAATATTTGACACATCGAAAAGCAACATCACATACTTCTTAGGAAAACTTAACGAACAGTACGATTCCATTAAATTTACATATGAGAAAGAACATGACAAAACACTTCCCTTCCTAGATTTACTCATAAAAAGACTTGGCAACCGGCTAACATTTAACATCTACCGGAAACCCACACACACATTCCACATGATTCCCGGCATCACATTGCACAGAAGTTAGCACTATTTCACTCCATGATACACAGACTCCTACATGCTCCCTTTCCAAAACTGATTTTCGGAAAAAACTTGAACACAAAAAACATCGCAACACTTCACGGTTACGACAGTCACATAGTATAAAATATATTACGAAAACATAAACACCAACTCCATGTCAAAAATCACACAACACTCACAAATAATAACACCAAAAATTCAAAATACATTACAATACCTTTTGCTCCTGGTGTTACCAATAAGCTCGGTAGTATTTTTCAGAACACGATTTTTAAACTGTACAAGTCAAATACAATAAACTCGCCAACCCTCTTCACAACCCAAAAGACACAGTGGTGCCTTTGCAAAAATCTGGAATTTACAAGATTTCTTGCGGAACATGGGATAGGATATATATAGGTCAGACAAAACGTAACTTAGAAACATGCTTCAAAGAGCACTTAGAACACTTTAGACATTAACAATTCGAGAGTAGCTGCCCATATACAAGAAAACAACCACCCTATCACCATCCAGAATTTAAAACTGTTTAAATCAATGAGGAAAGAAAACGAATTAGACGCTTATGACAGCCTTATCATTAACCAATTCAAAAAAACCATTATGAATATCGATCGCGGCTCGGTACCTTACTCCCCCCTCTACATTCTAACGGTTTCCCCTTACACTCATCTCCCGCCCACTTTCACTTTCTCACCAATGGACAATAGTTTAAATTCACGTACGTCAACCGACACACCTCACTTGACAGCAGTTACTAATGATGAGAGCTTGGCCCTCGAAATACGTATTTAGCACTCTGTTCTTCATGCTAAATTCCTTTTGTATACATTCGGAGTTTAATCATCAATTCACAGTTTTACTCGCCGTAGTCTCCTCTTCTATTTATTAAAAGGTCATATATTTTGATGCATACAGCAGACTTGAAATTAGTCTGCAATTAACAGTGCCTCTTTGGTTGCAGTCACGAATATATCATTGAAAAAAGCTCAAATTAATAATTAAATTCATGTAACATGAAAGAATTTATTCCATAAAATGTGTGATTTATGTTGGAGTTGCATTAGTGCAATTTAACCTCAACTGAAAAATGTCAAAAAAAGTAATGAAAATATACCTTCAATAAAAATTAGTAAATTATGGCTAATTTGTAATAATAAATCATCAATAATGAATCTTGCAAGAACATTGAGATTGTTTTAAACTTCATCCTCAATATATGCATATAATTTTCATTCAACTTCAGCGTAATGATAATTAAATTGAATATATACTTGGTATTATGTAATTGATTTTAAAATACGACATAAACTTCACTTCAGAAGATGTCATAATCATAACTCACGATACATTCTATTATTTATCGAAAAAAGAATCATTATCATCATGCTGCTGTCCAAAGTCAGGTTTCAGCTGAATTGTTGCCTCCTCTCTCTCTCTCCCTGGAAGCCTCTTTTATACCTCTATAAGTACTATATTCCTGCTTTAAATTCTCTAATATTCCTATTCTTTTTCTTCCTCTCCCTCTAAGATCGTCCTTTGTAAACACTGTCTTCTTAATATGTGCACTATTCAATTTCAAAAATGAATAGCGTACAGTAAAAATGAGAAAACCTCTGCCGTATTTTGTAAACTCTTCGAGAAACTTGTGTTTTCAGCCATCGAAACAGCATTACACCATGATCTTCACTAGTTGCAATATATTGGGAGATATTCAACCAAGATGACCATCAATCGCTGCATGAAGATTTAAAAGCGATTTCCGTGTGGTATAAGGAATGGAAAATTGAAATTAATTACAATAAATGTCACACAGTAATGTTAAGGAGAAGTATGGACAGAGAAATAGGTATTGAGTACGAAAGTGACACAAGGAATATTCAAGCAGCTGAGCATGTAATATATTTAGGAGTTACCATTTCACATGATTTGCCATGGGATATGCACATTCGTCATGTTGCAGGAATAGTTAGCAAGAAAATGACGTTCATAGGCAGAACAGTGTGGAATAGTATGGAGCAACTGCGAAGCATTTTATTTTTCATTAGTTAGACTGCAGGTGGAACATGCCTCCAGTTCATGGAATCCATATGAGAAGGGACATTTTAAGTTTATGGAACAAAAAATAGCAAAATAAATCATATGAATATTATTCAATTGTTATAAACAAGGTTTTATTGCACATCTATGAAAATATTAAGATATTATATTACCTCATTTCAAGTAGATAAAGATAATATGCATAACTTCAACCGTTAATGTGTTAAAAAATAGTAAAACTAGACCAATAAATCTTTTAAAATTGTTTTCAACATTGTGAAAAACAATTCTGGATTATGCTTGTTACATGTTATGCTCCGGTTGACGGTGATAATTAATATGATAAGAATAAATTTTGGGAAGAATTGAGAGATATTTTGAGTGAGTGTGAACCAGGAGAAAGAGTAATTATGCTCGGAGATATGAATGGATGGGTGGGAGTAAAACGAGAAGGCATGGAAAGGGTCCTTGGACCATTTGGTGACCCAAGAGTGAATGATAATGGTGAAAGCTTGGTGAATGTATGTATGGAAATGGGATTGTTTGTCTCGAACACATGGTTCAAGCACAAGTCAATCCACTTGTATACATGGACAAGAGGGGAAGCGAAGAGTGTGATAGATTTTGTTGTGTATGATGAACGGTTGAGGGAGCTTGTGAATGATACGAGATTTGTGAGAGGTGCGGAATGTGGATCAGACCACTATTTAGTGATCTCTAGAGTAGATCTTGGGAGAAAATGGATTGTAAGAAAGAGGAGAAGGTAACTAGAGTAAAAAGGGAAAGATTGCAAGAGCAAATGAATAGGTGGGAATATGAAAGTGTGCTAAAAGAAAGGCTAATGGCCGAAGAGAGTGAATGGAAGGAGGAAATGAGAGAAGAGAATGTGGAGAAGGCTTGGAACAGATTGAAAGATATTATCTTGCAGTGTGCTACTAAGGTGTGTGAGACTGCAGTTGTTGGAAGAATGAGAGGTGATGCATGGTGGAATGAGAGAGTTAAAGTGGCTGTAAATGAGAAAAAGGAGGCATATGTGAGAATGATTGCTGCTAAGAATGGAAATGAGCGAAAGGCACTGTATGAAATGTATAAAGAGAAAAGGAGAGCTGCAAAAAATATTGTGAAAGAGAGTAAAGAACAATTGCGGATGAATGAAGCTGAGAAAATGCAGAATGATTTTGAGGGGAATAAGAAGTTGTTCTGGAAATGGGTGAAGAGAGCAAGGCAAGGAGTGAGAAAGGGTGTGAGCGGAATTCAAGGAAAGAATGGTGATATGGTGTGGAATGAGAGTGATGTAAGGGAGTGTTGGAAAAAGTATTTTGAAGAGTTGTAAGGAAATGCTGTGAATGAGTCTAAAAATCCGAGTGAATCTGTTGGAGTGAATATTAATGAATATGAGGGGATTAGTAAGAACGAGGTAGTTAAAGCAGTGAATATAATGAAAAATGGAAAAGCTGCAGGTGTGGATGGCATAACGGGAGAGATGTTGAAGTATGGAGGTGATTTGCTTGTGTTGGATGCGAAATCTGTGCAATCTGTGTGCAAGGAGTTTGAGAGTGCCTACTGAATGGAAGGATGGTGTAATTGTACCGTTCTACAAGGGTAAGGGAGATAGGATTGAATGTAAGAATTATAGAGCGATTAGTTTGCTGAGTATACCTGGAAAGGTGTATGGGAAAGTTTTGATTGAAAGATTACAAAAGGTAACTATGGATAAAATGTGGGGAGTGCAATGTGGATTCATGCCAGGAAGGGGTTGCACCGACCAAATGTTTGCCCTACAGCAAGTGGTTGAGAAGTGCATGGATGTAAGAAAGAAAGTGTACTGTGCATTTCTTGATCTAGAGAAAGCATATGACAGAGTGAATCGTAATGAATTGTGGAATGTTTTGAGCGCGTATGGAGTGAATGGTTGGTTGCTGAATGCTATAAAAGTAGTGTATACTGGAAGTAGGGCATGTGTAAGGGTGAATGGCATGATGAGTGATTGGTTTAGAGTTGAGCAAGGTGTACGACAAGGATGTGTCATGTCCCCTTGGTTATTTAATGTGTTCATGGATAAATGTGTGAGACAGGCATGTATGGATATGGTGGGTGTTAAGGTTGGTGGAGAGAATGTTCATATACTTTTGTATGCTGATGATGCTGTGTTAATGGCTGAGAACCCAGGAGAATTGCAGAGAATGTTAGATGGCCTGCATGATATGACAGTGAGAATGGACTTAAGGATAAATGTGGCCAAAACCAAGGTAGTTGTGTTCGATCGGGAGAATGAGGTGAACGACTGTCAATTTAGCATAAATGGTGGAACGATTGAGGTAGTGGATGAATTTGTATACCTTGGTAGAAAGTTTAGTAAAAATGGTAGAGTAGATGGGGAAATCAAAAGGAGAGTGAATGCTGGTAGAAAGGTGGCAGGGAGTGTGTGGTCGATTGCAAAGAATGAATGGTTGTCAAAAGAAGCGAAAATGTCTGTATACAAGAGTGTTTTAATGCCTACCTTGCTGTATGGCAGTGAAACATGAGTGTGTCAGGAGAAGCATAAAAGTAGTTTGAATGCGGTTGGGATGGGATACATGAGAAGAGTTTGTGGAAAATCTAGGAGGGACAAAGTAAGGAATAATTGGGTGATGAACGAATGTGGTATGAAAGCTAGTGTGACAGATTTGTATGAGAGAGGTCTGCTGAGGTGGTTCGGGCATGTAGAAAGAATGGAGGAGAGTAGAATCACCAAGCAAATATATGAAAGAAGAGTGAATGGCGAGAGAGGGAGATGCAGACCCCGCAAGACTTGGTTGGATGTGGTTAGTGAGACTGAGAAAAAGGGACGTGAAAAGTATGAGGAATAAAAGGAAATGTGTGACTCAGTGTATGAGTGTAAGTGAAGCAAAAGAAGTGTGCAAGGATAGAAGTGTGTGGAGGAAGGTGGTGGGTTGGTAATTGGCAGACATATGGCATGGCTTACCCCGCAAGGGAAAGCATCAAGGTGTGTTGTTGTTGTTGTGAAAAACAGATATTTAAAATTATTTTTTTTACAACTTCTAATCTCTAACTTCACCTATTGAAGTCACTTCTTCTGTAACAGTTCCAGACTTTTTTAAGGGGCTATTCATAAAATACAAACTTGAAGTAATACAAGCACATTTAATTGCACAAAACGAACAATTAAAATTTCATTTCAACGAGGAAAGAAACAGTTGAGGAGAGAGGTATACAGGTAGGTCGGGTGAATTCACAAAATAATAATAAAGTATTAATACCATACTGACGCCTAATTCATAATAATTTTAGATCATGTCAGAGGTAAAAAGAAAATGATAATTTGAGAATAACAAAGCTCATAGTAAATTTTTATTTCAAATTGGAGGTAAATGCAAATAGAAAATGTTCATTACTAAACAGTATTAATAAATGTGATGGTAATAAATGAATGAACATCGTAAATATTCTTGTGCTTGCAAATCAAAAGACCGTCTCGTGCTTTGTGTTTCAATGAAGTTAACAATTTGAATATTTGCAAAAAACCAATTGTATAAAGCATAGTTTATGGAAGAGGAGGGCATGGCAGATGTTTCTTTGTAAAGATGATATTCCTCAAAAAAAAAGGGAATGTGTCGCAGAAGAGGCTTAAGTAGGTTTTTGAGCTATGTGTCTGGCATTCTATTCGAGCGCAAATATGTCTACAGTAAATATCCTTTTTAAAATTTAAATTTCTGTCTAACATACTTATGACATGTTTAGTAACTTTAAACTATTTTTTATGTTGAAAAACTGTTTCTTTAGTGTTTGTCAGGAATGCATTACCCAATTATAACATTACAGCTCTGGGAAAATAAGTCTCGACTTCCACGGCTAGTTCCAATAACGAATTACCCGCGTTAAGTCGAAACCATGGTGTAGTAGAGTTTTTCGAAATGTTTGTGTTTGATTTTTGACAATAAGAGGCCATAAAATGTTTTCAATACAATCCTGCCCCAGAAACTCTTAAAAGGTTGGTATCTCTGGGCATCTAGATTACATGTGAGCGTAAATATCTTACATATTATTTATCATAGAATGATGCTTAAAAGACGCTCTTAATCAGCGCATTTACCCAGATTCGATGCTTGAGTTACTTTCTTACTCATTTAACATAAAAATGTTTAAATTTTACTGCAAATGATTTGGTCGGCTAGAGACTCCTTGCTGCAAGGGGACAGGTATGCGAGCTCAGTTTTGGGTTGAATCTTCGAGTTTCAAATGGCTAATCCGAGTTAATGACAGTCGTGAGGTCTGTATTGTGGTCACTTTTGGACGTGGTCCCAGCAAGTTAACTTGAGACAAATTTATTTTTGAAACATTTTTTCTATATGTTCATTATGTGCCTGAATCATAAACAAAAAGCTACTCAATTTCTTAATCTCTGTGATCTGTTCTTGAAATTCAAATGTTGAAAAATAGGAAGCCCATCGATCATAACAGGGTTCACTCAGCCAGTCGACCCAACTTTCTGTAATCATTTGAAATTACATTTTATCAGCATGTAAATTTATTTAATATGATCTATATGAAATCCAATGTTTATAATTATTTGCACATAGTCTGTATTTCTTATAACAAGTAAGCTTGTGTTAAAGATTATAATAAATTAAGGCCGCTTTTCTTTTGAAATAAAAAACCTTGAGCGCCTCAAATGTTTTCAGTATACATACGATCAATCGCAAGGTATAAACTTAACCAACAAGTTTTCTATTTGAGCAATAATACTACATATTGTATGCCTACAAAACAAAATTTTTCAATCGCATGGTTCGTATTGTATAAATTGAAAAATGTGATAATATTTTCACAACTACTACTTCCACATCACAAGACAATCTCTCGACTTCAGAGTGCACTGCCTTATATGAAGCATTAGCTGAGAATGCTACGCTCTGCAACTGTAATAATTTTTGTGCAATCCTAGCCAAGTTTTAAATGATGGGAATAGCAACACAGTAATACAATTTGATACAAAAGTGTGCAGAAGAAAGATAAAAGCACAAGTCAGGCAAAGACATCATAAGAGGCAGGTATATTGAAGATATGAACACCAAGTTACAAACACTTTTATAGGAGGATTTAATTTATATCAATTAGAAAAATGCTCCTTAATTAGTTACTAGAGTCTTCTCTAACTTGTTTTTGGCTTTATTTTTGTTGTTTTACTGAACTTTTTATTTCATTATGGGGAAGTATAGTATCGAGCGTTTTGTGGGTGAACTGAGGAAAAAACTGAAGTGCTTTGGGCAATAAAAGGATACCACATTCGGAAATATTACAGGATTCCAGGCTATTTTTCAAAAATTGAAGAAATATTTTATAAGGGGAAAAATCTTTTACCTGGAACATTGTTGTACCGACCCAATACCTGGAAAATAAACCAGGGTGCACCACACCTCTTTTACCTTTTGGAAAATAACCAAGCAGGTATAAATACACGTTTTACCTTTCTTGTCGTTAGCATCATTTTAAATATCTAATTTATTGAATATTAAACTTTTATAAATATTTTCCTTTATATAAAAAATTAATAAAAGGTTTGAAGTATCTATAAAAATGGAAAGGAAATACAAAAGCGATTATCAAATGAGGAAGAAGCAGAAGGAGAAATTAGAGAAGCAGAACATTGCTCTAAAGAAAAATACCAAGTTACACAAATTCTTCTCAGTTCGTGAAGAAATGGAAAAGGAAGGTAACACCAGGGTCACCAGCAATGATGTGAGTAAGAAAGAAACTTCTTATTTCGCGTCACAATCCGCCGTCGAAGTTACGGAGTCTAGCGTGAGAACAGAATTATTTCAATATGATGTCAAGAAATGGATGGCGATGAAAATCCTGAAATTGAAAACAGGGACGATAAAGCACCACGTCTTGTGAGGAAGTGGAAGATCTTTCGTCGGATCTAGCTTTATGGCCAGCAGACAAAACATTATAAGAGACTATTGGGTTCATAAAAAATAAATTCCTGATCAAAATATAACTAATCAGGATTTTATAGCATCAAAGAGAGCCACACATTCCAAAGATTTTCAGAGATACTACTCAGTTAATTTCTTTACTTTTAAATTAAAAAATGGTAAAACTAAAAGAAGAGACTGGTTGATTTATTCACCGTCTTCAGGGAAAATATTTTGTTTCTTCTGTATTCTTTTTAAATATTCCGATGAACATTTCGTGAAAGGATTTTGCGATTGGTCACAGGGCTCTAGAGCTATACAAAATCATGAAAAAAGTAAAGACCACCTTCATTGTGTAGTGCTGAATAGACAATCCAGTAATAATATAGAAACAGTAGACGCATTGCTGAAGAGGGAGTTAGAAAATGAGAAACGGTATTGGAGAGCAGTGCTGCGACAAGTCGTCGAATGTTTAAAGTTCTTGTGTGAAAGAGGTTTAGCGTTAAGATGAGACAGTGAAGAAGTTCACGACTTCAACAATGGAAACTTTTTAGAAGCATTAGAATCTGCAGTGAAATTCGATCCATTTTTGGCCAAACACCTTGAAACGCATGGGAACCAGGGTCGCTGAGTAATTTCGTATATATCTTCGACAACATATGAAAAAATTCTCAGGACAATTGCTGATGAAACATGCAGTACAAAATATTTCTCAATTATTGTAGTTTCGTCACCCGACGTGTCACACTGCGACCAGTTGGCCATAATATAAAGATATGTAGATGAAGAAGGTGATGTACAGGAGCATTTCATCGGTTATGAGTCTTCGATTGGACATACTGGCAAATCGATGGCTGAAGCAGTTGTACAAAGATTGACTAACCTGGAAATCGACATTCAAAATGCACGTGGACAATCATACGATAATGCCGCCAATATGCCTGGGAAGTACAATGGTCTAAAGGTGCATATTAAGAACATAAACCAATATGTGGATTACATCCCTTGTGCAGCTCATTCACTGAACCTAGTGGGAGTGAATGTGGTGGAGAGTTGCGAATGTGCAGCCAACTTTTCAATCAATCCAATCAATCAATTGTTGTACAATTTTTATTTCCTCGACACAGCACTAACAAAGTATTTGTGATGGTTTAACAATGGGCGAAGATAGGCCAGTTACCCTTAAAAATCTTAGTGGAACACGATGGTCAGCAAGAGCTGTTTCTACCAAAATTCTCTATGAAAACTATCACAAAATTTATAAAAACCTTTAGGAATTATCTGAGAACACTGAGGTGAGACAAGCAGCTCAAAATGAAGCAATCACTTTGTGAAAGAGAATGAAAACGTTAGATATCGCATTTATGACTGTTTTTTGGCATAAAATTCTTTGACGATTTGATGCTACAAGTGTTAAGCTTCAAGAAAAGAGCCTTGATGTACCCACTGCTGTAACTCTTTTGAATTTGTAAAAGGAATACGTAAACACCATATCTGAAGACTTCGATAATATTGTAATACAAGCTCGGTAACTTTCAGACGCTGTAGAAAAACACTTTAGGAGTGAGGTGTCTAGAAAACGAATACCGGCAAGTGATGCAACTTCCATGGGAGAAGTTATTTTAACAGGAATTAAAAAGTTTCGCATTGAAAATTTCATACCTGTTCTTGACAGATTGAGAATGTGATTGAACTATCAATTTACTGCATATAAATCAACAGAAACAAAGTTTGGTTTTTTATTAAATTTTAAAGTGTTGAATGACAGTGACATTCTTGCTGCAGCAATAAAAATGGAAGAGATGTAATAATCAGATATCGAGAGTTCATTTCCAGACGAAATGTTCCAGTTTGCTAAATTTTTCGAAGGCGCAATGCCTACAACTAAAAAGGCATCAAAGTCATCAGAAAAAACTAATTAGAATCCGTTTTTCCAACATCGACATTGCATTAAGAATATATCTCTGTTTACCAGTTACAAATTGCAGTGCAGAAAGAGCATTTATGAAGATGGCGAGAGTGAAGAATGATGTTTGTGCACCAATGTTGAATCAATGCCTAAACTCCCTCTGCTTGATAACAATAGAAAAAAAATTACCGAGACAAATAGAGTATGAAGACATCATAGCAGAATTTGCTTCTGCGAATGCAAGAAGAAAACAATTCTAAAATTATGTTGCATAGAAACATCATATTTTATAATAAAATGGTAATAACTAAAATTCATCTTGTTTCAATCCCAAATCCTGTCATTCCATTTATGTTCAAATAAACAGAGTATGTGCAGCAAAAATTGGGGAAGACTGGAAATTATAGGAGGGGGAGGACCCCTTAAAAATTTCTGTGCCAGGGTCCCAGACTTAAACCGACTTTGACAGAGGTAACTGGTGGTGCTCTGCTAGTAACCTCCAGTAAATTGGCCCATACTGGGTCTCAGCAAAAACCTCCATTACTTCCTTCATAGCATCTCTCCCTCCACTGATACACACACAGACATTTAATTTTCTTTTAAAAGTTCACTGTAGTAAAGTCACAATTTTTTTCTTTTTCTTCATGTATTTTTCAAAAGACGTTTTACTTATTTTATTTTTATCATTTTATTTCAGATTTTTTCTTAGTCATAGGTTATTTGTTGTTGGATTTTATAGTTTAAATTCTTGTCATGCTTTTGTCTTTTGTTCTTTTTTTAAATTGTTATTGGATTGGATTCTAATCCGAATTAATGATGGTCAGGAGGTTTTTGGGAAGGTCACTTTCCAATGTGTTCCCAGCATGAGCCGAATACCCTTGATTCTGCCCAAAATTCTAAAACTTCGCCTTGCTCCATCATTGAATCAAAGAATTCTCTGCTCTTCTTTTCATTTCGATCCGCCATGCATAAGTGAAAGTGGAGTCATTTAAATATGTGGTTACAATATTTATCTGATTGCCGCACTTAAATTTAATTCGACTAGATGTAAGCCTATCTCTATGCGGTGACCAACATCTACTGGTTGTCTGCCATGTGCTTTGGTGCTAACAGAATTAAAGAAAGAGCCCTAAATTTATAAGTGGCATATAATGGTCGGCAGCATTAACCTGAAAATGTGTACATTGAGAAATGACTGTACCAGGGTTTAACTCTTTCACTGCAATGCCCGAGTATATTTGGTTTGAAATTTCAGATTTTTTTATTTTCTCGCTGTTTGATGGGTTTGCTTGTACTGGTATGTGATGCCATCTTTAAAGACTTGTTCTGAAATATCTTGCAATGGCCTTGTTTCACCATGACATGCTAGATAATTGTCTTGGGGAGCAATCCTCCCATGCTCATTCCAACCAATGATGTTATTGAGAAAATGATGCTGTCAAAACCACCAACTTCTCATAGTAAAAATGTTACTGATAAGGATAGCAATAACATGATTACTAATTAAGAATTTGTTGAAGATAACGAGTTAATACATAGTTCCTATATGATATTACTAGCAATAGTGATAATGAAGGAGAAAATAGGGTAAATATACTGAGCTGCAAGTAGTACATAATAAAACTAGAAAATACAAGCGAGCAAAAATACATTCACCATATCCATATTGCTGTTGAGGAATGGTAAATGAACTGTGGACCTAATGAGTTTTTCTTAATATAAGTTTTATCATTTTTAAGCAGTCTTTAGAAAAAGTAAACAAAGAACGACTTATGGTCCCGCCTATCTATCTGTAAGTTTCATCTGCTAAACTACTGGGTGGATGTTCATCAAATTTGGTATTTAGGACATAAAGGCAAAGAAAATAAGAAAATGATATAAATGGTTTGCGTAGCCTAATCAGGAGTGCCACTTGACTGGAGTAAAAAAATGAACTTTTCTTTATATCTCATAAAATTTCACTTATAATAAATGTCTTTAAACGACTTTGTAAAGCTAGTCAAATAGCATATGCCTTGTTCAGTACATTTTTATGAAGGAGTAGCCGATGTCAAGAAAATCAAACGAGCAAGTCATAACTCGCTTTGAACATAGAAAAATATTTCCGTGTTCTTTAATTGTTGTCAACGAAAACAATCTTCGTGACAACTTATGTATAAAATATATGTTGTAAATTCCTAATTAATTTAATTTTCTTTCTTGTGCACAAAATATTTGGCAAATTAAGGGTAATGGATTAGCTACGTTGAAGAAATGAACATAAATAAGTCTATTTTCTTTACATATACACAGCATTTGTAAGTGAAATGAAATGGGTAATTTACGACAAAGAAATGAACGTGAACAAAGTTTATAGTATTACTACTAATTGAGTGAGGTAAGTTTTAAATAATTGTCGATTGTTTTATTAAATACAATCGATTAGGAAACAAATCAGTGAATCAAAAATTCAATATTTCTTTGGCATACCAGTTCTTAGACATAATACTAAGCCATTAATATTTATCTATTTTGACAGGATTGCATAAATCCAGTAGTTGATTTGTAATAAGGCCAAAGTAGGCAATGGCCTAGGGGTGGCAAGAATAAAAAAATATTATTGTGTAGACTTTTGATGAATTAATTATCATCCGCAGATGGACAAATGTGCAGACAAACCATATATACTAGAGCAGAGGTCCCCAGCCCACGGACCAAATGCAGCTCCCAGAAGCACTCTATGCAGCCTGCAAAGCTATAGTGAAAAGGTGATCGGTAAAATTTGATATAGAAAATTTCATATTTTTTCAGTATAATTATCATCTCAAAACCTATTCCACACTAATAATTTATTTGGACTTGATTTTTGCTAATATGAGATCACAGAATCCCTTGGTAAATTATAATGTAAACACTCATTCGGCTCGCTGAAGCTCTCCTGACTTCCAATGCGGCCCTCTGAAGCATTCACAACTACGAATGCGGTCCGCTATGTAAAACGGTTGGCCTCCACTGTACTAGAGAGATGCCCCTTGAAATTCTAAAAGTTTTAAATGAAATTTCATGAATAGATGTAACGCCAATCTATTATCCAAGTCAATGGTTTGCAATTATGTACACGAAACCAGCAACAATGCAAATCACTAAAAATACTTCAAATTTTCACGTTAAAAACTGATGTTGATTAATTCAACGCGTATTAAAATAGTTGGTAGTAAAACCAACTTTCATTCTTTTAGGCATTAATTAATTCAAGCCTCGGACTTCTATGATGATCATGGGTAATTTTTATATGCAAATGATTACTGTTCTACATTCAAATATATTCCGTCTTGTAAATAACACAACAAATGTTGTTTACATTCATTGCTATGAAAATCATTTCCCTCTCCTTCCTTCTCTCTCTCATATTAAAAGCATTCAAAGCACGCTTAAACCCATAAGGATTGAAATAATAATAGGATTTCGAGGTTTAACAATGTAATGGGTTGGCAAGGCAACATTCTGTTAAAAATGGCAATAATTCCCCAAAATATGTAAATTAAACATTTAACATGAGGAATTTCAAACTGTAGGTGGAAAAAGATGAACAAAATAAGAAACTTCACAATTTTTTTTATAAAATGGTTCAGATCCGAAGATCGTAGGTTAATTCTTTCTAATTTAGATCTCAAAAAGAATAAAAGCATGCATGTCGAAATTTCAATGTTAACATGTTATTTTATGTGAAATAGAAACGTCTTCCTTGGAGTCGAACTCGGGAATTTTTTCAAGATTTTTTTCGTCATCACCGTAAAATATGTAAATCGAACATTCCCGCCAAAACTTCAAAAATGTTATTTGCATTTTTATAGTGTGACAGAGGGAGCCACAAAGAGAAGGCTTTCCTAGATTTCAGATGAGCAATTTTTTTAGGGAAAAAGTGCCAATAAGGGGGCAGAAAAATAATTTTGCTAGGGGCAGGAAATTTCCAAATCTGCCACGGCAAAAATCGTAGAGAATGTCTCGGCCTTGCATGTAGACATGCATGATATGTGCATCTTTCCTCACCTGTTAGCCTACTTTCCAGAATGGAAATAGGCTTATAGTTTTATTGTTGTGTCTGTCAGTCCGTGAGTCCCTATTAACTTTTGAACCAATAGACTGATTTTCATGAAACTTGGTGGAAATCTCTTGCAACATGAGCCAAGCTCCCGAGGATAGTTTTTGTTGCAAAGATTGAAGTCCCGGGTTTGACTTCAGGAACTATCCTTCCCATTTGATTTACATGGGAAATCTGAAACACATCGTGAAGGGCAATTTTCTCTTGCACATTAAAATATCTTAGAATTGCAATATAGGAGCGGGATTTGTACTATTCTCCGAGGAAATGAATGAAGATTCTAATTATTATCGTAAAATGTTGCTTAATCATCATATTTCTTCAAATTTTGCACAAATACCAGCATTTTTGAAGTCTTGAACACTCATTATGAGAGTATTGCCATCGCAATGATTATTTTTGGACTCAAATTCAGTATAGTCTAGTATATAAACATGTTATTTTTGCCACACAAATATGTGTTATCAATTTAGTTTTCCATTGGTATGTATTTGTAATATTTTATAATGCTAAATTATGAAATTTGGGAACACAAAGAGCTACATATCTGCGATGACTTTAAAGCTATTAAAGCCAATATAAGTATGAAATAAATGATTAAATGGAAAGTAGGCATCATAAGTTCTGTTTGGATCCTCTTGTTTAATAATAAAACAGCAGTTAAAGGGTTAAAAGAAATAGTAAATGACTACAAAAATAGAAATATTAAAGACAAACGTATAATGGAACCATTTCAATACAGCTCCACCAGCGACAGTAGCACCTAGAATGGCCAGAAAGCAGACAGAGAGGTACCAACACTCTAAAGTAAGCAAAAAAGTAATCAAAATGTTTTATAGTAAGTGCAGATAAGGAAATCGAAACTGGAATCAATTTAACCCCAAACCAATGCAGAGAAAATGAAGGAACTGTATCTGGAATGAATATAATCCCAACCCAGCCTAGCACAGGTGAAGGAAACATACCAGAACCCAAGTAAGTGTAAGAAGAGAGATGAAACATTCAAAAGTTGGCAGCAGTACAAAGCATATATGACGAAAGGTATTTACATTGCAATGTCAATTAAAAAGAGAAAAATAGCATAAAATAACATAAAAGAAGCTTATGAATTGAAGGTTCGAATCCAAACCATAAAAAGAGGAATTTAGTAAAGAAGAACAAAGCGAATTGGCTTGACATCAGCTACTGATGATGAGAGGTTGTATATCTGTATATATATAGCGCTTCATTCTTCTTCGCTAAATTCCTTTTTTATAGTTTGGAGTCGAGTCTTCAATTCATAATCTTACTTGCCATAGTCTCCTGTTCTATTTATCATAAAAGAAGCTAATTAACATGAAGAACACAAAAGACAAACATAGCAAAAACCGTATCAATGCAACATAAGTACAAATAAGAGCTGGAGGAGTTTTAACAAAGCAGAGCCAGCATAACTTTAATTTTTGTATAAAAGAAAGTATGCAAACAGTCAAAGAGTTATTTATTCAGTTAACAGAGCCAGATTTAAAAGTTCCACGAAGTAAATCGCAAGAATTGCTGCTTAAATAATATAAAAAACAATAAACTAATACTGAGATGTAATCTGAGAATTTCATCCACAACAAAAAATAAATACAAACTAGCAGAGTATGTATTTCCACATCATTAATTAAACTAGCAAAAGCCAGATTTTGCATAACAAATGAACCATCAGGAAACTTGACCTGATGATGCATCTGTGACACAAAATTTGAATCGTCTTGGTTTATTGATAAAGCAGAGATTAAAAACTACAACACTTTGTTTCTCATTAAGCAACACTTAAATTTACCTTGGCAGAAAGAAAGAAGATGAAAAACTGATATCTGGGACTTTCTTTTGCAGCCCCAAACAGAAATGCTAACAGCACTTGCGTTTTGACTGCTTAGACTGCCTGCTTCTGAGATTGACAGTGTCACTGCTTTGGATTGCCTGCCTTTCCTTTCGTTCTTTCTTTGTACGCAACACCTGTCTTGTAACTGCCATAAACATCTGGAATGATATGTAAGTGGCCTTGTAAATGATAATAATTCAATTGATTTTGAAAATATCCTTGCATTCAAAATGAAAATCAGAAATCCCACAAATCCCAATTCAACAAGAGCTCTTTAAAATATCAAGGAAATGTGTCTAATTATTCACTTCAACTATTTAATGTCCACTGCTATTATGTAAATTGCAATTCCATAAGAAATGCATAAAAAAAACGCTTTTTGTTTTTACATGTTATACACAAAAAATATTTAAATGCTATACAGAGATAGCAGATTTAACAAATATTTACCTCCTCAACATTAATGTTTTCTTTAGCACTTGTTTCAAAAAGTTGTATACCCATTTGATCAGCAAAACGCTGTGCATCTTCTGTCAATACCACCTTCTTGTCAGGAGCGTCATTTTTATTTCCCACTGGAAATTAAACAAGCGCAAATTACAATGCATTGCTACAACATTTAATTTCACATCCTACTTACTGATGGACTTGACAACAAAAAACATACCTAGTATCCTATTAACTACATCACAGTTCTGTTCAATTTCATGCAACCATCTCTTGACATTTGCAAAGGAGTCACCATTGGTTACATCATATACAACTATTACACCGTGAGTTCCCCTATAGTACCTATCAAGTTCATTACATAAAGTGAAACACTTTTACGTGAAATGACAACCAAATTTATCAAAATAAAAAGTTTAAATTAAAAAATAATCTCTTACGTGGATGTGATTGTTCTAAACCTTTCCTGACCTGCAGTATCCCAAATCTGTAGCTTTACTCTTTCACCGTCTAATTCCACTGTTCTAATTTTGAAATCCACTCCAATTGTAGTTATGTAATTTCCAGAGAAGGTGTTGTCCGCAAAACGCACTAACAAGGAACTCTTACCAACACCTGTTGAGGGAATAAGGGATGATAAGCAAATGGTGTATATTTTATTTGTAAGAGTGAAACATAACTAAATGTACAGAATGCATGGGGTATACACTGTTGAACTGTATCATTATTAATTAATCTTATCTAAACCGAATTCCCAATACTGACATGATATTAACCAGATATAAAATTGAGAATCTACTATTTATAACACGCCTTACCCATGCTTTAATCGAAGTTTCGAATTAAAACCAGATTTAATTTTAAACGTCAAAAAAATGCAAGGGCAAGAATAATGATTTTCTCACATTTCCGGTTGAAGTTAAAAATCCACACATATAGGGTAGGACATAAACAACAATTTCAACTATAACAGTGAAACATGGTATGCTATCTAATCACTAATTGCAGCCGCCTACGGAAATAAAGCTTAGAAGCAGAGAATTAACACAAAATTGAGATTATGTCCCATGGTAATGCTAATTCCATTCTAATATCGACATACACCATATTATACAAATATCGGTCAGAGTCAAAAACAATTTTATATACATTTCAAGCTTTAGGGTGGGATGGGCTGGCCATTCAAAACGAATTCAATTCAGGTCACTACACAACACTCACCACTGTCGCCAATAATAAGCAGTTTGAAAAGATGATCATATTCTCTCGCCATAATCGCAACCTGAGTAAATAAAGGTTTCCTACCACTATATAAGTGTGTGCCACAAAAAATTCCTTTAACAAACTGCTAAGAAACAGCAGTAAAATGCTGTGAGTACAAATGAATCATCCCACGGACAAAGCTTTTCCACTAACGTCGTACTTCGACCTTATTCTCGAAATGCGTAACTTCCGGTCCAGCTGACTGTCTGCCTCAGAAGTTGCGTGTGGGAAAAAGCGATGAAGCTTAGTAACCAAATAAGTTCTGTTATTAACTTGTTGCAATTATGACGCTGCGTTTTTCAGAATATATATTGTATTCGCTTAGAAATTTTAAATTCCAAAATTATTGTAGATGGCTACCTATTCGTTATATCGGAAAAACAAGTATAAAATGTACCTCTGAGAAAGTGAAATCGCCGTTTTCTAATGGAAAAAAGTTAGTAAAATATAAATAAGTAAAATATAAAATGAAAACATTTTGTTTAGAAAAAATGAATTTAACTCGAAAAACTTGGGCTTATCTATTTTCTGCCTTTAAGTCAACAATAACTTTTTTTTAGCATCAATCCTATTAAAATGGCATATACTTCCCACGAATCTACGAAGGCTTCGACTGAACCATCTAAATCTCCTGTGATAATTATGCATGGTTTGCTTGGATCGAGATCAAATTGGAATACGTTATCAAAAATCTTGCACAGTAAAACTTTGAGGAAGGTGAGGGCAACTTAAAAGTTTGATAGCCACCATTAAAATCTTTCATTGTACGTATTTAATAAATTATATAAGCTCATGTACTTTATAGTTGCTAATGAATGAATGTTTGCTATTTTGTGCAGATAATTGCAGTGGATGCAAGAAATCACGGAGATAGTCCTCAGACTTCTGAATTCTCTTATTCTCATCTAGCCGAAGATGTTCGAGCTTTATTGACAAATTTGAAAATTCCTAAAGCTTCTTTAATTGGCCACAGTATGGGCGGTAGAGCAATGATGCTGGCAGCATTAAAATACGTAAGACCACATTCTTCTACGTTGCATGTAACAGTTGCTAATTTAATTTTTTGCCATTGTATTGTCCAAATGTAATAGGTATAGTTTGAATAATCAAAGGATAACTTGGTAGTTTCCACAACTTTTAATATAACAAGACCGTAGTGAAACCGGTCGTGTTATATTAAAAGTTGTGGAAACTACAAAGTTATCCTTTCATTATGAGTAAATTTCACAAAGTTGAGCCTGACCTCATTAATTATATAGGTATAGTTGATTTATAATTTTGTTCACCCATAAGATAATGCTTGAAAAATGATATTCAGATAATTTCAAACCGTGTAATTTGTGTCGAGAGTAAAATAAAATAATTCATTATGCGGTCCTAAAGTATGCTATGGAATTTCGTTCGAATAAATCATAGAGAAGAGCTTTTTTGCCACTATTATATGCAAAAATATTTTTGGTAACTCCCAGAGATATCTCAAATGTTGCATATTTATTCTCCCAAGCTCTTATCTAACATGAGTTTTTGTACCCATCTTGTCATAAGACAACACTAGTGATGATGTCATTGTGCCATATGATTTTCCCTGCTTTTAGTCCCTTAAACATAAACGTGTTTTCTTAAGATAAGATAAGATAGTTTATTGTAGACACTCTTTGAGTATTACATTGCCAGCAAACAAAAAAAAAATACAATAATTACAATACATTCCAGTGACAATTCAGAAATTCTTCTGATGAATAAAAGGAATGCTCAATTAGGAACTTTTTTACATGGAATTTGAAGCTTGTAAAGGGAAGAGACCTGATACTCACTGGGACAGTATTAAAATATTTTACTGCCCAGTAATTAGGCCCATTCCTAGCTTTAGTAAGCCTCGAATATTTAATTTCCACATTGTCCTTACATCTCGTATCATAGGAATGGATAGAGTTTACAATACAGTACTTATCCTGATTCTTGTGAATGTACATTAAACATTCAAATATAAAAATACAAGGAAATGTCAGGATACCCAGCTCTTTAAAAGAATTTTGGCAATCACCTCTAAACCCTAGGCCTCCCAGTATTCTAAAGGCTTTTCTTTGTAGATGGAAAATCTTTTTACTGATTGCAGAGTGACCCCATGCTAAGATTGAATACAATAGTTTACAATGGAATGTTGCAAAATATGCAGCTCTCAAAACAGTTTTCGAGACACAGGAATCCAGACATCTTAATAAGTATAGCCTTTTATTGAGTTCCACTGAGAGAACTTTTCCATGATGCTCCCATGCCAATGTAGGGTCCAAGTATGCACCTAAAAATTTGACAACAGGTGGATTGTCAAAATTTTCCAGATCTCTGAGGGAAAAAGTCATAGTGAAAGTCTTATCAACATTAGCAACCAATTTATTGGATAAAAACCAATCTGTCACTTCCTTCTGCATAGCCTGATTTAAACTTATTAATTCAGTTTGATCTTTACTTGAAACATTACTAGTGGTATCATCTGCAAAAATGGTGAATTTAAAATCAGGAAGAGATAATGGCAAGTCATTAATATAAATAATAAAGAGAATAGGGCCAAGTACAGAGCCCTGGGGTACCCCTACATTAACATTTAAAAAGAAAGTTTTCCTTTGAATACACCGTTTCCTATTATCTAAAAAGGAGGCAAGTAGGGCACAAGCTAATTCAGAGAATTTATAAATTCTTAACTTATGGATTAACAGGCTATGAGGCATACAATCAAAAGCCTTAGTCAAGTCAAAGAAAGTTGCAGATGAGTAGAGTCCCTCTGTATAACATTCTAAGATATGATCTACGAAAGTTCTAATTGCATCAGCAGTATTGCTATTTTTCCTGAAACCATTTTGGCTGTCATTGAATAGGTTAAATTTTGTAAAAAAATCCAGAACTTGTTCCTTCAAAACATTCTCCAATATCTTGGAGAAAATAGGGAGCAAGGAAATGGGTCTAAAACTGCTAGGCATTTTATTATCACCACCTTTATATAAAGGGATAACAATTGCAGTTTTCAAACAATCAGGGTAAAAACCAAATTTTATACTTAAATTAATCAGGCTAGTAAGTGGATTGATGATATTATTCTTAACAGCTTTAACAATTTTCGTAGTTACACCAAAAATATCTTTACAGTTACTACTTCTAATATTATCAATGATTTTACTAACTTTCTCGGTGGAAACCTCATTAAACTTAAATTCAACACTCGGAGTTTGGATACATCTGTGAAAATCCAGTGGATCTTTAGCTATAGGAGGAAGAAGCTGAGTTATTTGATATGCCGCTTTTGTAAAGTAATTATTGAACTCCGCAGCAGAGATACCAGTCTCAGAAGTACCAGTGGAGTTAGCATTTCTTTTAGAATTTATTATGTGCCACATTATCTTTTGCGGGTTATTGGATGACATAATAGCTACATTGTTAGCAGTTGTTTTTGCCTCTCTAATAGCTCTCTTGTAATCAGTTCTAAGTTTTTTACGAAGATTAAATAATTCTGGGGTAGGTGTATAATTGTAGGCATCATTAATACAAAGCAAATTATTTCTCATAAGGCTTAGTTCTGGTGTATACCATCCAGTATTAACAGACTTTACCCCTCTGTCTCTGACAACTTTTTCAGGTAATGCCTGATTCATTGTATCAACAAATATATTCATGAAGGACTCCCATTTAAATTTTAAGTCAATAATGGTATTATCAATAAAACTCCAGTCACTAGAGTCAAGAAGAGATTGCATAAGGGAAAAACCTTCCTCGGAAATCAATCGAATAGTTTTCCACTTCTTAGTTTCAGGGGGAATCAATTTTTAAATTGGAAAACTCAATAACCTGAGCATAATGATTGGAGATTACATTTTCTAATATACAGGTCTCAGTATTAGCCCTGAAATTAATAAATGTATTGTCTATACATCTGTTTAACCTGGTATTATCTGTTATTAAATAATTAAAATTATAAGAAATGAAAAAGTTATTAACTATATGAAAGTCTGATTTATTAGTACCAAAACCTATATTAAAGTCACCCACGATAATGACTTTGTTTTTATTTTTTAAAATTAGGAACTGAAGGATTTTTTCAAATGTATCCATGAATATATCTAGGTCAGCTTTGGGGCGGCGATAAACCGTGATAATGACAAGTTCAGTATTTTCTAACCCAACAGCCACTAATTCACAATGTTCTTCTACTGCTAAATTATTCACAAATCCAATAGGGATAAATTTGTATTTGATGAAGTTGTTTTTTACCAGAATAGCTACTCCACCATGACTCTGGTTGTTTCTACAAAAGGCGGAGCTTAAGTGATAACCCTCGAGGTCATCTAACTGTAGCCAATGCTCACTTAATACAATAATATTTAAGTCACGCTGCATGGATTTAATTAGGACTTTCAACTGGCTCGATTTGTGTTTTGCAGATTGGATATTCAAATGCAAGACACAAAGAGATGGATGAGTTCTGGAGCTCCCTAGTCAAAACTGCTTTGATTTAGTGATACCCAACTGGAGTCTTGTATTCATTCTGCTTGTATTACCAGCATGATCAATACTTGCTTTTTTAACACTATCAGCAAAGGAAATGGTAGAAATAACAGGTGTAGACACTTCACTATGGTTTTCTACTATGGGAGTGGGGGAAGTAGACACTGTGTTATTACACTGAACTAAGCCCAACTGATCGATACTATTCAGAATTACTACTGGTCCATCATCTAAGTAGGAAACTTGGGGTTGATGGCAACTCTCAGCCAAGGTGACTGATTTGGACAAAACTGGGGGCACCCTTGGGGATACACTAGAGAATACACTTGGGGATACACTAGGGAATACATTTGGGGATACACTAGGGAATACACTTGGGGATACACTAGGGGATATACTTGGAGATAAAACTTTTGGCCTCACCTCAGGATTGATTGCACTGGGATCAAGGGCAGAAGGGGGATGTGATGGAGAGTGGGAGTTCACTCGATTTCGCTTGGGAAAACGAAATGTGTTCACCAAAACATTCTTAGGCCATGTGGAAGGATCGATAAGTTTCTTAAAATAACTGTTGTCTGCTGAAACACGAAATGATGCATAATCGCCTTTAGCTTCTAATTTTTTTATTACAACGGATGCTGATATTTTCTTCGTTATATAATTACTAAGGGCATCAGCTGTAGTTCCTTTTTTCAAGTGCCAAACATGCAAATGGGTCATCTTCGGTATACCGGAAATTTCAGAGTCGGATGCATCGGCAGACCCATTTATTACTCTTCTTCTACGACGTTTGCCAACCACGGTAGTGAAACTATCGCCAGCAGAACATAATGCGGGATCAGACGACTGCTCGACATTGGCTTTAACGTCATCCGAAACCTTCGTGGCTTCAATGGACGATTTGTTTATGTTTGACTCGAGGCATGGCTTGCTGACGTCCAACTTAGAACAGGATGCGTCACCAAAAAATGTCGACAGAGGCTCCTTCACTGGAATATTCATTGAAGACCTCACCTTAATTGGTTCCAGGGTAGAAGGATTTACCCAAGATCTACCGGCATCACAGGATATATGCTTAACTTCGGCTTTCAGGGTTGCAATATCGGCTGCCATTTTTGCCAGTGTAGACGACCGATCAAGTACACAATTTATGCACACCCAAAGAAGTGAGGGAAACTCCCTCAGGGCTTTAATCGCAATTTCAGTTAAGTTGACGCACTTCATATGGTGCGGTGCACAACAAATACCACAGAATATCGGTGTCTCACAACCATCAAAATTGATTAAATGGGAGCTACAATTACGTTTCCCCTGACTGGCGGCCATATTGGATTGGGGGAAAAAAACTTAAACTTAAAACTTAACTTAAAAACTTTTCCCCTTAAAAGAATAATATACTATCTTTTGTAATTTGAAGAAAAATCGTATTGGATTATGAATTATCTACAACAAGAATTCTCAATTTCTGTCCACAAAGAAAGAATGTATTGGCAAACCTCCATCTCTCATATCTCTGAAGTTGTTACCTGTTCTTGGTTTCCCACCTTGTTGGACTATGTGTGGACTCCCATCTTCACCACATTTGCTTCTAGCTTATAACTTTGTGTTTTCAATCACTATGTAGACCATCTTGAATTAATCTATAGACCTTTGGTGTTATGCAGGTCACAGATTAAGAGCCTCTTATCCAAAATTGCTTTCATTTTCAGAACTAGAACGTTGCTATAATTTCTCACATGAACTTAAGTAAAATACTTCAACTAAAATCAGGCTGAACTATTATGTGATATCAGTGATATTCTCAGGCTTGCAGAGTAAGTTCTACAATCTCTCAGTACCTTCCCATCTTCATAAGTATGAATTTGTATTTTAATTTGTAGATTACAATCTAGAATCTTTCATTGATGTTTAAAGTTGCTTGCATTCTATGCTTATCATTCATCTACAGTTTTCCCTCTCTTTATGCGGGTTCACTTTATGCGAATTCGCTATTATGTGACAAACTTATTGCTACCAGAATTTGTTTTTATGCGTCTTTGATTCACTCTTATGTGGTTACGCAACCAGTGCTATACAAATGCAAGAAAGTTTTCCACTACACCACAAGGTGACCATTCAGTCTCTCATTGTCTCTTATGCTTTGAGTATTAGTACTACAGTTAAAGAGATTAGAATGGAGAGGATGTTGTAGAGTGGAGATGAGATGTAGATTTTGTGCGATACTCCTCGAGCACACTTGAGAACTTGGGTTGGGACAAGACAACCCTCCAGCACTTGAAACCTCCACTATTATGTCACTCACAATAGCCACCACTTGTGCTCGTCTGCTTCCTTTTGTTGGCGAGTATAATTTATTGTTGTTTTAAGTTTGTATTTAGCGCATAAGAAGTCGTTATGGAGCGAAAGAAGAGCCTCTTGGAGGGGAGTTAGGATTGCTCGTGTAACGTATCCCTATCTTTTACATGTAAATATGGGTTCTGTTTATGCGAATTTGCTTTGTGCGTCACTTTCCTGGAATGCAAGCCCCACATAAAGAGAGGGAAACCTGTACTTATATATAATTCATTTACTCATGTCAGTAATTATCCAAAGTTTACAGTTTTCCTTTGAAACTTTATTATATACTAGCTGAAACACCCGGCATCACTCGGGAAAGAGTTTTCTTTTAAGTAGCAAAGGATTTTTATTGCTTGTGTCCCCACCCTGTCCCTACCGAACTACAATCACAATTCAAAACTAATTAATACCTGGAACATTTATTCTCCTTATGTTTTTTAAAATATCATTTATATTTTACAATTATTCAACTTTCATTTACGCTTCTTTTTTAAATATATCAAATCAAGATTATTTGTCATAGCATAGGTTATTATAAAATATTATGCTTCAAGTTTTGATTAGGCTAAGCAAAACTGATTCAAGTTTGTCCCGTGAAAATCCGTACAGCCAATACAGAGGAAAGGGCTTTAGAATAATGTTTTATGGCCACCATTTTGTTTAAAGATTGTGGCCGATAACCATGGTCTATGCTTATTCGACATCTATGTGGTGGTAGAAATTGATTCAAGTCTGTCCCGTGAAAATCCGTTGAGCCAATCCAGAGAAAAGGGCTTTAGAATAGTGTTTTATGGTCGCCATTTTGTTTCAAGATGGCCGATACAATGATCTATGTCTATTCGACTTTTATGTAGTGATAGAAGCTATTTAAAATTTGTTCCATGAAAATCAGTTGAGTTTATCCAGAGGAAAGGGTGTTTTATGACTGCCATTTTGTTTCAAGATGGCAGACAAAATTTTTAATAGCCCACTGTAAACCCCCAGGCCATACTTTAAACTCTTATGTAAATTTCGTGCTGATCTGTTCAGCCGTTTTCAAATGATGCATGAACAAACAGAATCACAGGCAGACATACAGAATTAGAGTTTTATTTATATAGATAATAAAGAATTAGCTTAAGTCTGGATCAAAAAAATAAATTTTGGCATTGTTTATGTAGGCAAATATTGTCAACTAGCTCTTATAGATTACTGAAATCCGGTAATTCCACTTATTTAAGCTATAACTTCTCTGATTTAGTTAGGTTTCCAACTTATCTAACTAAAATTTAAAAAATTCTTTAAAACAAACTAAACCATACAAATATAAAAAAAATTTAGAGGTAAACAGTTAAAATATATCAAGTCTACAGAAAAATTGTGTTTTATGCCAAGGACTTGATATCTCAAACACATGTCTGATGGTTTATGCATCTCACGACAACGACAGGGAGCAAACAGACTAAGATCAAACACATGCACTCAAACTCAATCGCATAGATCTCTAAAAAAATTTGGGTCTTGTCTGTTATCTGCCACCCACCCAGGTTAATATATGCAGCACCCTAATGGAATGAAGTGGCAAGATATCGAACTGTGTGGAGGTTAGCTGCAGGAAAAAAGAATAAGTGTGCTGGATATGACTGCGATTGGGTTGGGTAAGTGAAGACACATTCTCATCATTCAATTTTAGTTGATCAACCGAGGTTGAACGTATAACTGATCAACTATTGTTCACATATTTCAACGTTAAATTGAATGAACGGTTGTATTCATCATGGTGCCAAATGAAGTTGTTAGAGTGGGTGTAAGGCTCATGGGCGGTTTTTGAGGGACGAGCTTGTAAGAATTTTAGAGGATATGAATAGAAAATGGAAAAAACACCATTTTTGAGTTAGGGAATGGATTTTAAGAAGAAATCGATTAGGAGCCTCACAAACCTTGCTAGAGAACTGGCAGCAGAGGATTTAGAAGGATACAGAAATCACCTAAGAATGTCAGGAGAAAAATTTCAGGAACTGCTCTAAAAAATCAGAGAAAACATTAAAAAAACAATATTTCAATCTCAGAAGAAAGGCATGAAAATTTGAAAGAATTTATAATTTTGTAGATTGTGAATGGAGAGAGTTATTAAGACTTGTTGGAACATGATGGATCTCATTAAATTTGTGTTTTAAAAGAATTATTCTAAATTTTGATGCCCTATGCAGCTATTTCCTTAGTATTGAAGACTTGAAAAACCAATAAAAACACAGAGTATCACTTGGTATCACACCAGCATTGTCAAACAAAAGTCGGGCATTATCCCTCGTTTTCACATTTCAACTTGTTGAAATCGAACAGTGACGTCATAGGTTGAAACACAGTTGAATACAAAAAGTTGCAAGTAGTCAAACTTTTGTTGAATGAACTAACAAGTTGATTAACTAGGTTGAAAGAAAATTCATGCGCTTCAATTCAGTTTCAACTTCTTGTTGATCAACTAAAATTGATTGGCGAGAATGAACCTTTAAAGTGTTTTTCGTTTCTTCCCACGTTCACTGTGCCACCCCCCCAGGAGAGTGGGACAGTGAACATGGGAAGAAACCAAATCACTTTAACTAACTTACCAACCTGGGGAGACAAGTTGGAGTATGTTGTAGCCCGAGCAGTCATCCTGCGCTGGTTCCATATCCCACCACCAGAAGGGTGCTGCGTATATTAACTTGGGTGGGTGGCAGATAACAGACAAGATCCAAAATTTTTCTACAGTGGAAGTTATTCTATATACACATTTCAAGGGCAAAGCTCTCATCATCAGTAGATGATAGTAAATATCACACGAGATTCTGGCCCCTTCATTTTCATTTCCTAATTATATTTTCCATTTCTTTGTCCTCCTTATACATGTATATGTGCTATCTGCAACCTTAAGGTTGTTTATCTTCCCTATTCCCTATTTCCCTATTTAACAGTGACGTCATAGGTTGAAACACAGTTGAATACAAAAAGTTGCAAGTAGTCAAACTTTTGTTGAATGAACTAACAAGTTGATTAACTAGGTTGAAAGAAAATTCATGCGCTTCAATTCAGTTTCAACTTCTTGTTGATCAACTAAAATTGATTGGCGAGAATGAACCTTTAAAGTGTTTTTCGTTTCTTCCCACGTTCACTGTGCCACCCCCCCAGGAGAGTGGGACAGTGAACATGGGAAGAAACCAAATCACTTTAACTAACTTACCAACCTGGGGAGACAAGTTGGAGTATGTTGTAGCCCGAGCAGTCATCCTGCGCTGGTTCCATATCCCACCACCAGAAGGGTGCTGCGTATATTAACTTGGGTGGGTGGCAGATAACAGACAAGATCCAAAATTTTTCTACAGTGGAAGTTATTCTATATACACATTTCAAGGGCAAAGCTCTCATCATCAGTAGATGATAGTAAATATCACACGAGATTCTGGCCCCTTCATTTTCATTTCCTAATTATATTTTCCATTTCTTTGTCCTCCTTATACATGTATATGTGCTATCTGCAACCTTAAGGTTGTTTATCTTCCCTATTTCTATTAATTATGGCATCCTATTTAGTGATGTCCTTTTTATGTACATATTATTATTACTACATTGTTCCCTAGCATTTACATTTGTTTATGTTATATAATTATTTTTGAGGTTAACTAAGATCTATGTCTATGATTTTATGAATGTATGTGCTTTAATGTTACAGATCTATTGAAAGCTTACGGTACTTAAATGCGCGAAGAGTCACGTGATGTAGGGGAAGGCGGCTGTGGAGGGGGAAAGCTTAAGGGGAAGGTGGCTGTGGAGGGGAAGGCAGCTGTGGAGGGAGAAAGCTTAAGGGGAAGTGAAACAGTTGAGTGGAGCTCTGCGGGACAGGCAAGTCATTTGAATTGGTGGAAACTTACGCGAAGTAAGATATGCGATTGAAAAGTATGTGTTACAAACTGGGGGACATAGGGACATTTTGAAAGACGAAAATTAAAGTAATTGGTTATCTGCCAACATTTATTTGCACTACATGCAATGCAACATTGAAAGCGTTCAATACATTACAATGGAAGCAACTAAGCTCCTATTCTGTGTTACATATTAGTTATACAGTGAGTATACAAATCAGCAAATACTGAAAACAATACACAAAAACACTAACTATTACATGACTAAAACTAATCCTCATCACTTTCAGTGTCTGAATCGACATTAATAATTATCTCATTGATGTTCTCCATAATATTTTCTGCTTCAATAAATTCTCTCTCTACTCTCTGTGCACGTTCACATATGTTCTTCCACTCATTCACACAATTTCTAAACACTTTTCCTCCACTAACCTTTTCACTTCATCCATTTTAAAAGTTATATTTCTTGAACCCAAAACATTATGAATGATTTCTAGTGTTTGACCATAGATCACTTTTTTATTCCCTAACTTGGAAGTCGATGGAACAGTATCCATGACAAAAAGATTAAAAATCATGGCTAACAGTACAAAATATCAAAGGAAAACGAATCAAAGAGTAACAGTGAATAACAAATACACGATAACAAAACCAATCAGAACAATGATAATAAGCAACGAAAAAACGTGAAAACAAAAGAGCAATCAACTCTTACAACAAAAAACGAGAAGCAATAACAGGAATGGGTTACCTGCAAAGCAAATTAACAATAACAAGAAATAACGAGTGGATCGTAACGAAACAACTAAAGTTCAGTGGAGCGAAGCAGAAAGATCGGCTGTGAAGGCACTAGGTGACAGTCTCAAACGAGAATGACTGATTACCCCATGCGTATATACCCTCACCCCTGCGTAGCTCGCTTTCGAGAATGGACTCTTCCGTGCCGAATTCGTGTTTGTTTGCAGATGCCATAAGCCTTCAATAGATCTGTTCATGTCCTTTTACCTTTTGATGTGTCTTATATTTGTTTAAGCAAATAAAATTTATTTATTTATGTATTTTTACATGCCACTGTCATTTATATTGAAAACTGAATCTAGTGTAGAAATTTTGTTTAATATTTTGAAATGATAACTCATCAATTTCCATTTTTAGGGTATTCTGATCAAACCTTGTCCCATAAATTTTTTTAACTTCAAAAATATGTTATACAGCAAACCCTCGTTAACGGAAGCACCAAGGGAGAATAAAATCATGTGTCGTGTTAACCAAATTATATATTACAAACAGTAACAAATATAATTGGGTAACCTGTTTGTGTGAAATCAATTGTTAATATTATTAAAAACCACACAAATGCATGATTTTGACAAATATTCAAATGAACATAAGATTCAATTTTAAATAAATGATAGAACTCAATTATCTGCAAGTTTCAAATGTCCACATTGAAGTTATATGAGCTAAATATGTATGTATTAAATTATTTCTTAACTGGACGTCATATGCAGAATTCAAGGATATGAAATTAAACAAACTAAATTAATATAAGAATTTATTGCACAACAGAACACAAAACATGGTTGTCATATAGTATATAAATAGTTTGTCTACTTACATTGAATATATCTTTGTAAAAGACAATAAACAATGCTATGAATGAAATATTCTTGGTGGTACATACTCTGCATTTACAGGAGTGAATATAAATAAAAAAAATTTCTAGTCCCCAGAGACTTTTGAAAAAATCACTGATTATACTGGTCAACAGCCAAAATGTTTCGGTAATGAAATTAGTCAATTTTGACTAATATTAATGTGCAAAATACGAATATGACAGTTAAATGGATTATTAGCTCTAGTTTTGATGATACTATACATGTCACTTTTAGCGCATTTTTGCTTCATTTTTGGGGAAATTTGGCCTTGAGGTACCATTTGTGTGGCAACACTGCAGCCATTGGTGCTGAGTCACACTATCTGTCCGTGCTATACACCTGTTGTTTTCGACTGAGCAAAAACTTAAAAGTTAGCATGCTGCATGTGTAAATAGTGCGGATAATTTTTGTTATTTTTATGGTGAAGTGACATTTGCATCACAGAAGCATGCCATAACTCTGATAATAAAGAAAGCATACAACTGTTATTTTGGCTGCAAGGTTAGGGACCAGGACAAAAGCTGGGCTCTGCATATTTGCTGCAATTCTTGTGCTTCTAATCTTCACAGTTGGTTAAATCACAAAAGCTGCTCAATGCCTTTCGCCATGCCTGTGATATAGAGAGAGCCTTCAGATCATATAATGGACTGTTATTTTTGTATGGTACCACCTCTTCAGCAGAGGATTTCCAAGAAGAAAAGGTGGGCCTTAAGCTACCCTAATATATCATCTGCTATTCGACCGGTACCCCACGGAGAAGGACTTCCCGTTCCTGAGCCACCAGCTGAATATGTTTTAGAATCTGATGAAGAGTCAGCTGATGGCCAAGATAAATCACCTGAACCCTCCACATCAACATATCCTGATTTTATTTCCAATTTCCCCTCTGCAGAGCCACACAAAATTATGCAAAATGAATTACCCTAAATTCCCAAGTATAATGAGCACGTACAAGGTTCTTTTGTCAAATTTTCGGAATTATTTAATGCGCGTTATACATAAGACGTACTAGTGCGCGTTATGCATAAGAAGTACCGATTTATAAAATAAAATGCCTTAAAGCGTTCAAATACTAACTTCGTGAAATCACTAAATGGCTGAAATCTATCGCAACTTCTTTCTTTTTGTTCCGTTGATAAAAACAAATTTTCTGGCCTAAATTACCATGCATTTCAATCATTACAGATACAAAATCGAATTTCAGTTGCCTAATTATTATTTAACCTAAGACAAATTAAGGCAGATTCGAAGTTATTAGTTGAAAAAAATGTACGCAATGCCTTTTTAAATAAGATAACGAATTCCAAAGCAAAACACATTCACATATAAAAATAAAAAATCACAAATTCTTCATAAACTTTTATTCCCACTCAATTATTAATTAACATAGCCATAAAAATCTTCTGATTCACTGTCACAATTTATATCGTAATCATTCAAGTTCTTAACCAATGAGTTCGGTAAATTTTCAAGCGAAAAATTATCACTTTCATCAGATGATGAATCACACATCCCCCCATCAACATCAGGGGAATAAATTCCCAATACCATTAATTATACATTCACGGGTTACATCGGCGCAACTTTCCACAATCCATTTACAAATTTCCGCATAAGAAGCTCGCTGCATCCTCCCAGACTTTGTATAGGAGTGGAAACCATCAACCATCCATTTTTCCCAGTACCTCCGTATTTTCGATTTAAATGATCTATTTACGGAGATGTCCAGTGGTTGCAGCTTTTTTGTTAGACCTGCAGGAATAACTGCAATCTTGGAATGTTTTTTCAATAATATTTTCAAATCATTTGCTATGTGTGGCCTAGCTGAATGCAATACAAGCAGCGATATTGGTTTAAAAAATGAGCCCTTCCTTTTTCCCCATACCTCAGTTAACCACATTTGCAGCATATCGCAATTCATCCAGCCTTTTGGGTTTACGCACACAACATTACCTTTAGGAAATTCCTCTTTAGGAATGGTTTTCCTCTTGAAAATTACCATTGGGGGAAGCTTTTCTCCATCAGCCATCACTGTTAGCACAACAGTAAAGCAGCATTTTTCAGCTCCAGCAGTGCATATTTTTATGTCTTGGGTGCCTTTAACTGCAAATTTCGATGGCATGACGAAACTCATAGGTACCTCATCCATGTTCCCTATCTGACGTGGTTCAACGCCCTTCTTTTCCTGCCCAACAAACAAATTAAACTCTTCCACTTTCACCTTCCAATCTTCTGGTAACTTTTGTCCGGCAGATGTAATTGCTCGTACTGTTATACTACCTATTTCGCTTCATAAAATGATAACACCAGCAATTACTGCCTTTAAA
Organism: Tanypteryx hageni; assembly: GCA_028673005.1. Classification (NCBI taxonomy): domain Eukaryota; kingdom Metazoa; phylum Arthropoda; class Insecta; order Odonata; family Petaluridae; genus Tanypteryx; species Tanypteryx hageni. The sequence goes on from CM054117.1 coordinate 5,290,825, forward strand.
ATTGTCAATATTTTTCTCGCGAGCTATTAGTATTGCTTTGCATTTAAGTGACACAGTTGAAACTCCTCTTCCTTCACTCCTTTGCGCACAGACCCAGTCCTTCAATTCTTGCTCCAGATCTGGCCAAAACTCCTTTCGTTTCCTTCGTGCCCTTTTTGCCAAAGGTAGAACACTCAACAAATTCTTTTGGGACCGCCACTCGCGAATGCTGGATTCGCCCACTTCGAAGAAACGGGCAACTGACCGATTACCGTGAATCTTGGCATAATTCACATTTCTAACTTTTTCTGCGCCATGTAAGATTTTCTTCTTTTTGGCATTTTTAAATAGGGTTATGGTCCAACGGTGGGTCTACAATTTAAAAAATAAAAAAATATTAATATTTTTCATTAGGTTCAATAACTGTGCATTACCAAATCAAGAAATACCGTACAGAAACCGTACCGTTTCTTAGTCAGGATAAACAAAAATTAAATAGGTAACATTCCATAAATGACAAAGTCAACAAGTTTCAGTAAAAATAATGTCAGTGTTTTTAAGGAAAACAAAAAAATTCTTGAAAATACCTCACCTGGTTTCTGTCAAAGAGGAACAAAACTCCGTACTTTCAGTGCTCTACCTCGTTGATCACAACGTTACAGCCAGACTGCAAACCACAAATGAATGAGCGATGCAGATTACAGGTCATCTCTCTGTCTGTGAGTCATCAACAGGCATGTGTCCCCTCCACATTCTTTCCCTAAACTCAGATTCTCTGGCTGTTTACGCTAGCTTTCTCTTGCCCCCTGCCATACCACCCTTGAGGTCTGGTCCCTCTTTTGTTTTGTGCACCTCTACCAACCCCCACCATCCCAACACATCCCATGACGCCCTCACCACTTTCTTACACCTCATTCCTCAACCAATTTTCTTTGACGCTGGAGTGGTCATTGTTTCGGAAATAAGAATGGGAAAAATAGGTATCCAGGGGTTTTTCCCAAAGGTTCTCCTTCGCACAGGAGAGTTGGGGAAGGGCGCTATAAGAGTAGCATTCTTAAAAGAAGCTAATCTCAACTATCCCGTGTTCTGCGGGCATCCTGCGCGTAATACACAAGTGCACGTTATACTAGAAATTTTGGAGATATGCGGAAAACAGCCGAAGGTTGGCCTGTGCGTTATGCATGAGTGCCCGTTATACTTGGGAATTTAGGGTAAATGACCTTATCAGAGATCTTGATTTACCAAAAAATAAGGCAGAACTTTTAGGCTCAAGACTGCAACAGTGGAATCTCCTCCAAGATAATGTTAAAGTGTCTGTATACCGGTGCCGCAAAAAGGATTTAACCCAGTTTTTTAAATGGAAAATAACCTTGTTGCCTGCACTGACATCAATGGTTTAATGGACTCAATATTGACCACAATCCTCGAGACTGGAGACCCTTCATAGATTCTTCTAAATTGAGTTTAAAAGCAGTGCTACTACATAATGGCAAGGTACTACCATCAATTCTAATAGCCCATGCAGTTCATATGACAGAATCATACGATAACATGAAATTTCTTATTGAATCCATCAACTACAAGGAGTACCAATGGCAGATTTGTGGTGACTTAAAAGTTATTGCCATCTTGTTAGGAATGCAGCAAGAATACACAAAATTTCGGTTTTCTTTGCAAATGGGACAGTAGAGCACGGTCTTCTCATTACGCAAAAAAAGACTGGCCTTCAAGGCAATCACTCGATCCAGGGATAAAAGATGTCCATTACAGTCCACTAGTTGAGCCAAGCAAAATGCTGCTACCTCCCCTACATATAAAATTGGGACTTTTGAAACAATTTGTTAAGGCCATGGATCGAGATGGACCAGCTTTCAATTACCTCAAGGAAAAATTTCCAGGACTTAGTGAGGCCAAAATAAAGGAAGGCGTGTTCGTTGGCCCACAGATACGGGACCTTTTCAAGGATGAACTCTTTGACCAGATCCTCCATGGTGATGAAAAAGCAGCCTGGGATGCTTTCAAACTTGTGGCAACAAACTTTCTGGGAAACAACAAAGCAGATAACTATAAACAGCTTGTGAGAAACCTTCTGTCATCATACCATAAATTAGGCTGCAACATGTCATTAAAAATACACTTTCTTCATTGCCATTTGGAATTTTTCCCGGACAACTGTGGCGCACTAAGTGAAGAGCATGGTGAGAGATTCCACCAGGACATCTCGGTGATGGAGAAGTGATACCAAGGCAAATGGAACTCTGCAATGCTAGCTGACTATTGTTGGACTGTGACAAGAGATGCCCCAGATGTGGAGTACAAATGACAGGAGAAGAAGAAGCATAAAATGTGAATCAAGTGATTTTATGTATTTCGCTGGTCAATGTGATTTAATATTTTTTTTTCAATAGCTAAAAATGTATCAATTCTTATATGTTAAACTTTTTTGTGAAGTATTTTATAATATAACATGTTTTTCAATTTAAGATATATTAAAACAGTATGGTGGATGTTCTTTATTTATCCCGTTTTTGGCCTACGTATAGAATATAAGGCATAGCACATATTTTCAACACTTGAGCAACAATTTTTTCAGTGCTGATTTCTCAATTCCCCACATGCAAACCAATACAGAAAAAACACTTTCTCCAAAGAAACAAAAAAATATTGAAAATTTGTTGACCAGTGTTATTTATTGTCTCATTTTTGGGGGAATATATTTAATGCAGTTGTATAAGTCCGCGATGGACGGGCGGGCTCAGTAGATGGTAATTTGGGATTCTGGTAAAGGGTGCAAAAGAAAAACACTTTCTTTTGACAATTACATGGCTTTATTCCTACTCGCAGCATTACAACTCTCACCTTCACTCGTCCGACGCTACTGCCTGCATCCCTTCTTGCTTGCCCTGAGCATCCCTTAGCTTCTCCATCGTGGTGCTCTCCTATTGGCTGCTAGGATCACCAGATCTGCTCTCCCATGGCAGCTGCAGTTGGATGGAGATAGTGAGTAAGCATCATTCCCGCAGACGTTGGCAGAAAAGAGAGTATGGAAATGTACGGGCAAAGTGCTGGTATGGAACAATCCCTCTGCCTCTGACAGGAAGTGAGGAAGGGGAAAGAGAGGAGAGGGGATTGGGAAGTGCGGAGAAATTGCCGATATTTTACAGTTGTGCATTATTTTCTCTGAGGACTGAATGAATAAGGGATACACTTCAGTAGCATCTGAAAATCTGTGAATTACAAACAATGCATAGATCATCTCTTGAAGGTCCTTGTAATTCCTTGTCTTTGCTGCTATCAGAAGATTCATGAAGCATTTCTTCTGCAGGGATTGGATCATCTTGAGGAGCACAAATAGCTACATCATCGTCAACTGAAGAATAATCATGAATCACAAGATTTGGAGGTTGTGACAGCGTGTTGCGTACTTCCTGTCACTCTTCCATCTCCTTGAATTCATTCATTTTAGTCTGTGCCAGGTTGTCTAAGTCAGATCTTGTCCAGTCCTTTGTTTTTATTAGTTTCGGCACTTGCACAATCCCACAAAGCTGATATTTCTTGCATGGATTGCTTGTTCTGGTTTGTTTCCACCCCTTGAATTGCAGCCTTTAGAAGATAGTCTGCAGGATCTTTTTAGTGAAGCTATGATACCTTGGTCTAGAGGCTGAACTCTGCTCGTGGTGTGAGGTGGAAAAAGTACTAACTAGGGCTAGCAAATCCAACCAATCAATTTTATGTGCTGCACAGTTGTGCATGGTTAGTAATACCTGCCGATTTAGTGCAGCCATCCTCCTTTGTAATCCAATGATCCATTCCCGAAATAAAGTAGCATTGATCCGGGGTTGCTTGTGGTGACTGTATTCACATGGTAAATGGAGAGTTAAATTTATTTAAACACATTGGGTTCTTGGATTTCCCAGTGCCCCACAGTTTTAATTATTCTGTAACATTGGCATTCCAGCAAACAACTATGTTGAGTCTCTCCTTGCTCTTTGTACCATTATTACACAGCACTTTTGAGGTTCAACAAACGATCTGTTAACATATTGAAGAAAACTCCCGTCTCATCCAAATTGAAAATGTGCCAATCAGAATGTGAGCTCTTACTGATTTCAAAATTCCAAAGCCATTCGTTCACACCTATTTCATCCACATTATTAGATTCATCACAACTAGCATGCGATGAAAATCCATCTCCTTCTGGAACCTCCAAATCCATAGGCTTGAAAAGTCAAAATTTTCTATTCTTTGGCATTTACTTGGATGAGCGGTCCAGAAATTGATGACATATGTTGAAACCACGTCAACAATTTTTCTTCTAAACCTTGTTGTGCATCTCCACATAGGTAATTGCTTGTTGACCCTCAGCTACAGCTTGGTCCATCTTCTCATTATTTTTATAATGTGGAAAGTGTTGATTTTGGAACTTTATATTTTTCCTTATTTTTTTTTGAGGGAAGACTCCATTCCACATCTTCTAGTATTTTCATTTTCTACCAGCATAATTGAAGTTAGTCTTTTTTGCAGCTTGTGCTATCCATTTATGCGGCTGGAAGTTTATACACAAAACTGTACTCTAACAGAAAGATGTTATGATTTGGACGTTTCCATCCTTCACCCTCAGGAAGCAATTCTGTTGGTCAAGGCATAGTCATCCTGCTAAATGTGACATTTTTCGTCAGCATGGCAAGAAACAGAGGACAAAGCTGGAATTGTCTGGTGTGAGGTTTTTCTCGGTAGAGCAAAGATCGAATAGAAAATATCATTGTCACACAAGAGATCACCCAAAATTTTTGACAACTCTTCCTAGGAGTGGGAGAAAAACACATATCTCTACACAATCCTGTTCTTGCAGGTGTGATAAATGGTGCAGAAGCTCCATAATCTCTCGGTGTCTTGTGAACTTGAACATTTAGCATTCGTATATCCTCATTAGAATTTCTAATGCAGCAAGGCACACTGCTGCCCATCGTGAATGATGATATCAGACAAAATCACCCAATGAGTTTGTCATGCAATGTATTGATGAGCAGCGAGTTTGTCGTGTGATGAATTGACACATGATGAATTGACCGCCATGTATTGATGATATACCTCCCTGTACTCGAATTTAAGATGACCCTCGATTTTTGCAAACTGAAATTTGGAAAAGCCTCATCTTGGATTCGGATAAAGACAGTAATTTGAATATGGGTTGTAATAGGATGCTAACGCGAATCAACCTTAATTAAAGAGATGTTTAACAGAGGACACACTGTACTTAAAAACTAAATAGTAAATATCTATTGAGGGTAAAGAATCCAAAGGACCTCGATGTTATCATTGATAGTTAGTTCACCTTATCTTCGCTTGTCTAAAACAGGGCTTCAAACCGAAATATTTTTTGCTCCGGTTTTTGTTCTGGTTCACCACTAATTCTTTGTATTGGATGAGATTTTTACTATTATGAAATTGTCCTCATTGCGTACTTCAAAATACCAGTAAAAAAATCTGATGTGGCCACCAAATGACTTTCTCCATATCTGTAATATTTCTAAAAATTACAAATAGGTTACATAATAATAAATATTTTAAGAAACTGAGAAAATTTTAGACTTTACAAAGAACAGAAATAAACTCAAACCATAGCCTTCTGATATTGGATATAGCCACAAAGCTCCAACAATTAAGAAAAGAATAAGGAGTGTTACTAAGATGTAACTAAGTGTCAGTTGTTAACAATAGTCTTCGGTAGGTGGCGTGGTGGTGGCAGCTAAAAATATAATGCATTATATGGAAAAATGTTTCAAACAAAGGTTGTAGAAAATTTAATTTCCTACAACGTTTATTCCAATACATTTTTACATATATCAAATATTAAAGCAAATATTTCAAAATAATGCATAAGTGACAAGAGTAAATCCACTTCCGGTTGACCCATTGTTACCAAAAACTAATCAATTCTTCTGACTTTTATAAAAATGTTAAATATAAAATTTCGCATTGACCTGATTAATAGTTTTTGAGTTAGAGCACCCACAAAAAGCTATCACACACATAGACATCATCAAGAAAATGGTCAAAATGTGTTCAGAGGACCTCAAAACGTGTATTTCTGTTGAAATCTCAAAGTCGATTTTTTTCATGAAAACGATACTTTCCCCTATACTATACCTATGTATATGGAGAAAGTAAAAATACTGAGAAGCCATAAAAATAAAGGTTTTCTTGTTAAAAGAATATGTACAGAACTATGTCTATTTACCACCACTCCTCTTCCCATTTAGCTCAGGTGATCTGAATCTAACTCAAGACAAACGTGGTAGTGTTGCGCATGTCTTCGAGTACTTTGACCATCATGGAAGCATTGTGATCGGCTTTAACGTGCCATCTAATGTAGGTGTGCATGCCTCATAAGTATGTACCATAATTTGTGAGTTAATCGAGTATCCCATCATTTTACTGTCTGAATAACATGTTGTGGTTGTGTAAGAAAGTACATATTAATGACTTTTAAGTGAAAAAGAAACTTGTAAATTTCCACTAAAATGTTTAATAATCGACCAGTTTCACCTGTTACAGCATCATCAGGTGATGATGCTGTAACAGGCGAAATCGGTCGATTATTAAACTTTTTAGTGGAAATTTACAAGTTTCTTTTTTCATTTAAATGGAATCCTTCCACAAAGTAGAGCCTTCCCAAGTGGACTTTGTCATATTAATGACATTCAGCAATGAGTAAGTATTATTGCAGTTCACTCACAATTACGAGAAAAACTTCTCTTGAACGTTTTTCTCACATATACGTTATTTTTGCCATGTCCTGTGAAAATCATATAAACGAGTTTCCACTGTAGTTCCAAAATACTAGTTGAAATTTAAGTCACTGAAAACCATTAAATAAAACACACACAACTTCCAGCTTTTAGCCACACAGGCATCGCAGGTAATGTCAAAACCGGAGCATTATGCACAGCAAGAGATCTAATTAAAATGAATTTAGTGGGTTTTAGAAATATTATGCGAAGTCAGTCACTACAGACATCTCATATTTCAAACCCTAATCTTATTTCATCTTTGTACTCTGCCTGTTTTATTTGGTTTCTCTCACTTTATTTATTATTACAGGTATGCCTCATTTAGCGCATTTTTGATATAGTGTTGTTGGCATCTCGGGACTAAAATTCTAATTTTTGAAATTTTAAAAATAAAGCTGAATGCTATGGTCTTTTATTGCCATCCCAACATTTTTCTCACTTACCTTCATTCATACTTCACTCTCTCTTCAGTAATAGTCATTCCACTCTAATTAAAGTCAAATTTGTTGTTATTTATACCTTTATTAGCTTTATTTCTATTTCACTCATTCACTTTTACTATGTTTTTATATTGGTTTGCCACAATTCTAGTCTTTTGCAGTGAAGCTAACACTGGAAGTTTTAAACTTGTTAATGTTACTGTTGAGATGTGCAGGGTTGGATTCACTTTGGATGGGCTTTTGCTTGGGATTGGGTTAGATTAGATTCATGACTGAATTTTAACTTTCGTTGGGTTCGCTGTAGATGAGTATTTGGGTTGGGTTGGATTAGGTTCATGACAACTTTAACTTTCACGATCGCTATTATGCATTCTTTGCATTAAGTGAATGCATATAGGGGCCGTTGTCTCTGTCTGTCCATTTGTTTCAACTCAGGAACCGCTGGACATATTTTGATGAAATTTTGTATTGGGGAGTTTTACTACAATTTGTAGACATTCCAATTTTGGTTAAAATCGGGCTATAATAATGACCACTTTACATGTATTATACTATGTACCTCACAAGCAACTTGTTAAATACTCATCAGAGCGAAAAATATTAAGAACAAAAGTTGAATCAAATAATTAAATACACATTTTTTGTCAAATAATTTTTCCCATCAAATGTAAGGTTTATGACAAATTACGATGGAGTACACCTTTCCATTCTTGTTCATTTGTTATTTTGCTGTTGGTACCTATGCTACAGTTACATATCTGAAGCTGCGGTGGCGCCACTGAATTGTAATAACACTCGTATTCTGTTTTTGTTTACTTTTGCACTGGCAAATCATCATCAAAGATCTTCAGTTTATTATTTTTATAAATGCTACTGCTACTATTTGAACTTCTAGTGGATACATTGAGCTATATTTCCATTCTTAAACTTTTTAGCTTTGTTGGATTTCATTTGATATAAAGACACTTGTTGGTTAAGCTTTCGTAATCATGAAGAATTTTAGAAACATGTCAAGGTAACACACAATATTAATATTTTATCTAGAAAATATTTATGAAATTTTGTATATCTCATTTATTTTATGATATGTTTTTTTCATAGCAAATGTTATTAGAAAATTGTGAATTTCAATCGTAAAGAATTAGCCTGTATTATTATTTGTTATTATGTATTGTACTCTTAATTTATTTTGTTATGATATTTCTCTGTAAAATGCCTTACACTGTATGTGAAATTATATCAATAAATAAATAACTAGACAATTTAGTTGTAGTAATAATTTTTAAATGACCTTTGGGAAATTTATTGTTAAAACATTTATTTTCTATAATACAAATTATTGTAAGTATTGCTTAATAACTTTTCATTAAAAAATGATTTATAAAAAATTGGATTTGTTTTTTCTTATATCTTAATACACCACCTTTTTGAACTTCGCGAATAATTAGTTTCGGAAAACTGATGCGAAATGCAAATTCACAAAGTGCAAGTCCTATTTTCCCATAAGATGCCATGTTATTTCGAGAGAGTGGTTCTCAGCCAACCTAAAAAATTCTCTTTTTTATCATTAATAATGCATTTTAACAGAAAATAAAAGAAAATGTAACCACAAATGAAAACCTAGCATTATAAAGTGAAACATATACTTTTAATTACATTCAAAATGCAAAATAGCAAATGAAAACACAGCATAACAAAGTGATTACACCTCTTTCCACACTTGTACAGTTTACCCCAACATAATTTCGCATGCAGTTTTTGATTTCTTTTGTTCGTTCTAAGGACATGGTTTAATTTAAATTGAACTACTGAAATGGAATGTTGAGTGCATCATTCACAAATGTTTTCCTGGATTCTGCAACAAACATTCCAAGCTGCAAAAAACACTAGCATTAAGAAGTGGTTCCATTTCTTTTACTAACAGAAAATCAAAACCTAGAGTAATAAAGTTACAACATTTCTTTTAGTAATCATGTTCAAAATACGCTGCAGAAAATCTTATGTTACAAGATGATAGCAATTCTTCGATTTACATTAAAAATTCGTAATAAACAATGAAAACCTAACAAAACAACAGTTCCTTAAATTACATTCATAATACAAAGATAATAACATTAAATCGGTCAAAAACCAGCAACCTCATGCGCAAAGAACAAATATTTTCAATGTCATACTCTTAAAAGTTGAGAAAAACTAAACGTGCAGGATGCTTTCCCATTACCTAATAACTTTTAATTTGGCCGCTTGATGCCAGCAACTTCGAATGTTATCGAAAATAGTGCCGTTGGCAGTGAAGTTTAAACTGAGCTACGAAAGAATTAAGTCGATGGTTATCACGTTTATTTACTTTGAAAACTGCTAATAATGAGCATTATAAATATAATGTACTTTTCTAGGGTGCTAAAGTTTAAAATGAACTTTGAAATAAAGAAGGAGAGTTCACACTTGTTGGCATCATAAATGCATGACGCGAAATGCAAATAATATGCGCGAAACACAAGTAATTGTGTAGAAAGATTTGAGGTTTTCCCGGCCAATGGCTGCATGAAGTTCTCTTGGGTTTCCAGCCGGGTGGCTATTTGGTTTCCCAATGCTTCGATGGCTGCCTCAGACAAGTAATTGTCATAAAAAATTTTGTTGCGAAGTCCAAATTCGCAAACCGCAAGCACGCAATGTTCAAAAAGGTGGTGTATTCATTCTAGTCTTCTGTCTTACGACAGGTCCGACCAATTCATTAATTGGTTTTGACTCTGGAATATACATACTCGGTGTGGTGGCTTCCCGTTGCCTTCCACACCGGACACACACACAGAAGGGAGGAGGGAAACCTGGTGCCGGCATTTGCCTACTCTTTGCAAAGAGCACCAAGGTGGCCAACTGCTTAACGTTCCTTCCAAAGGACAGAGCGTTGACTTGAACGGTCTCCTAAAACCGCACAAGTAGGGGGATGGGCGACCTCGGAAAAAATCCCACTTTTGCAGGATTCGTGCCCAGTGCTGCTTAGCATAGCAGGCCAGCGCCCTTACCACTACACCACCATAATTTTATCCTGCAAGTAGCATAGGCTATATGGCGATAGAAACATTTGGGCGGGAGATGCTGTATTATTAGCAGAATTGAATAGACACCACGTGAACTATGTTAGCACCATCAGACAGAAGCCGCATGAACTATGTTGGCACTATCGCATGGAAGCCACTTAAACTGCACTTGGCGGTGGCTTTAACCCTGCGGTACTTTCGTGTGGTGCTATGGACACCCCAGGCATACCTTTTATGACAGGGTTCCTTTCCTTTGACCTTTATGACCCCGACCCTCACATTATTTGAGATTGTCTCTCAGTAGTTTCTTCACTGATCGTCATCATATAATGTGTTATTTCCTGTAATTGGAGATCGCATCTCAACAGTTTCATCACTGACACTGACCCTACAAGGTTTGCAGATTTTTATTATTTCATTGTACAGTTTTTGTTTTGAATCTCCCAGGAGACTCTTTCCAACTGATATTTGACAACTATTATAAATGTTATATTGAATTGCATGAATATTCGAATTGAAAAAGTAAAGCAAATACAGTTTTCAAGGAAATTGGTTCTCCTGTACTATTATTATTGTTGTTCTATTTTGGGATTTCCAATTTCTTTAATTGAACCGACATATTTAATGTATAAATCTGAAATTATTTGTTTGTATGTCTGCTACCTTTTAAGATATTGTCACGAAACTTCGCATAGGTATATAATTCAACCCTGCAAGGCAACATAGTCTATATAGCAATAAAATTTAGGAGGGTGGAGGTGCTATATTATAAGTACACTGTGTATTACGCTACAATAGACATTAGCGCCATCGGACGGAAGCTGCATGAGTTAGTGCTATCGGATGGAAATTGTGTAAACTATGTTAGCACCATCAGATGGAAGCCGCGTGAAGTGCACTTGGTGGTAGTTTTAAATGGTCCCAGTCAATGCCGGGTACTCCAGTTAGTTTAGGTGTACGAGGGTCATTTTTAAAGTAAGAACCGTTTGCGCACCCTACCCATGCAGGTCATTGACCGGAGACGTCTCAAGGTTGAATGCTCTCTCTAGGGCCCCGGCCACGTCCTCAGTGTGCGCTGAGCATTTGAGTGAGTTGGTTGATTTTTCACAGTGCTTTATAAAGAACCATGTCTATCACTAATCCCGCCGATTGTGACGTGCGTTCAGTGATTAGATTTTTGAGCGCGAAAAAAATTTGCCATGCCGAATACTCACAGACGCACACAAGCAGAAACGCATGGGTGCTGCTCTGTCGTTTTTGGAACGCTACCACAGAGATGGTGATGAATTCTTGGACCATATCGTGATGGGAGATGAGACTTGGGTCTCACACTACATGCCAGAGAGTAAGCGGCAGTCTCTTGAATGGCATCACCCCCACACTTCGACAAAACCACGAAAATTCAAGCAGACACCTTCAACTCTGAAAATCATGGCCACCGTTTTTTGGGACAGGAAAGGCGTTCTTTTGGTCGACTACTTGCCTCGCGGAAAAACCATCAATGCAAACACATATTGTGAAACATTGACAAGGCTATGGCGCGCTATCCAAAACCGCCGGCGCGGCCCACTCACTAGAGGGTGTGTCTGCTTCATGACAACGTGCGGCCACATGTTGCACAAAAAACGCAAGTGCTGTTGGAGAAATTTGATTGGGAAATCCTCGACCATCCTACCAACAGTCCTGACCTGGCACCTTCGGACTTCCATCTTTTCACAAAACTGAAGGAGTTTTTGGGCGGCAAACGGATGGAAACTGGTGAAGAAGAGAAAGAAACAGTTGTGGGTTGGTTGGATGGACTGGCGGCCGACTTCTATGATGAGGGGATCGTCAAGCTCGTGCCACTTCTGAACAAATGCCTGGATCTCTATGGGGATTATGTAGAAAAATAAAGAAATATTGTACGTAGTTGTAGCAATAAAATTATTTGGATATATAAAGTTTTTATTTTTTTATGACAAAACGGTTCTTACTTTAAAAATGACCCTCGTATAATGTATTTTTAAGTTTTCATGTGACCCATAACCATGAGAAAGGTAGATGATGTGACCCTTGGAATGAATCAGGTTATGAAACATTGTATTATAGTAGTAGTAGTAGATTTATTCACCAATGCATTGAATGGTTTTGTCAAAATCATAAATTTGTTACATTTCAAATAGCAAAACAAGATGAAAAAATATAATAGCACATTCATATATAAAGTCCAAAAACATAAATTAACAGTATAAAATACAGCATAAAAAAATAGGAAATACAGTACAATCCTTGGTTACAATAAACATTGCAATAGGATTATTATATATTATATATATTATTATATATGAGAGTCGTTCATAAACTCAGTAACACTGTAGAATAATTTTTCATGAAGGAGCTCCTTAATCTTTAATTAAAATTTTTTCTTATCTAGACATTTTACAGTATGGGGTAGTTTATTATATAGGAGAAATCCTCGGTGAGTAATGCTGTTAAGACTTTTTGTGGTTCTATGGTTGTTTAGGTGTATGGAGTTAAGTGATCTTGTATTGTAATTATGAAAATCAGAATTTTTTTAACATGCTTTCGTTGCTGTGAATGAAACAAACTTAAGTAGCTCAAATATTAACACTAGACAAACAGATATCAACTACAGAATGCTCTAAATATTTCTCATCATTCAGATATGCTGTGTAATTTTTTCTTTAAAATTGATACCTTCCCTGACCAGTATAGCTGCCCCTCCATATTTGAAATTGGAGTGACAGTATATGCTGGCTGTTTTATATTTTGGAATGGCTAGGGTTTCAACCTCTCGTTTTACAAGTCAATGCTCAGATACTCATACAACAACAACAGCATCACTGGTTCTTAAAAAACATTTTATTTCTAATGCATTGAACATTCTGATGCAAAATTGTGAAACTCCAATATTTTTTGTGGCATTGAAATTAACATTGTGAGCACTACCTTTGAGGACATCAGCAAAGTTCTTAGGCACAGAAATAGATGAACGATTTTTACTAAGTATTACTTTTAACACCAACTGTAACAAAATTTAGTTTCCCTGTTTGTTTAACAAAGCTGTAACTTTTTCTATTGCTCTACATAGGATGTGAGAGCCTTGTTGATTTAAATGGAAACCATCCTTTCCCAAACAACTATCATTTAGATATTTTTTCACATAAAAAAATATTACCTTTAGGGCTTCACATGCCCACCTTATGTTAATATTAATACTGTTTATGAAAGATGGATTGAGTTTACAACTATACCTGCATTGGGGAATTTCTGTTTTGTAGTCCTTATCAGGCAATAAATTTCACCCATAACCTCTTCTGGAGACCTCTTCACATTACTTGTTCCTACACGAAGAACAATGGTGTCAGGGTTAGGGTTCATTCCATCCATCTCTTCGATCTTGGTACTCAATTGCTCTGCCTTTATTCCACTAAAAACTTTTTTTAGGCACTTTTCACATTCACAAATTTAATAATTGAGTCACCTATTACCATTACATTTGTTTTATTTGATTTTACACTGGTAGCTTCATATGGGCTTTGGTTTAGTTAATGGGCTCAGAATGGTTGTGATGAGAATGTACAGCAATGCTTTAAAGCTACAAATTCTCACTGCTCAGGTGAAAGGACAAGAAATTTTCTTACCAAGAATAGAACTTATCTCCACTGACCCTAACCTACCTTTTACCATGAAAAGGAAACAGTTCCTTATTCACCTGGCTATTGCTATCACCATAAATATGTCACAGGGTCAAACTTGAAAAAAATTAGGCATCTACTTATCCCATTGTGTATTTAGTCACAGACAACTTAAGGTCGGCTTCAGCAGAGCCTGTTTGGCTGCCGATGTCAAATTGAAAATGTTATCAACAATTGGATAAAGACAGTTTCTCAACTATGAAGGATACTACATGAAAAATATTGTTTATAATGAAGTGTTACACTGATCAAACCATATACATGTAAAAACTATTAAGTATTACATATTTTTTGAATTTAAAACATTCTTACTGATGGAAATTGATGGAATAATATAAAACTATGCAGAATGGCATAAGCTGTAATTTGGGAATAATTTTGAAACAGAAAAAAATCATGCTATGACTGGGAATCGAACCCGGGTCTTCCACTTGCCGGGCGGATATTCTACCACTGAACTACTGTAGCAGATTATTCCATCAATTTCTGGCTTTGGCAATCTCACCATTTGAGAGAGAGGGGTTTTCTTCGAGGTTCTCTTGGAGGACGTCCATTGGGGCTGGTTGATACTAGCTTGGCTAGCCCGGACCCAACTAAGAAAAACACCCGCGTTCAGAAACAGGAAAGATTATCTGCTACGGTAGCTCAGTGGTAGAATATCTGCCCGGCAAGTGGAAGACCTGGGTTCGATTCCTGGTAATAGCAGGATTTTTTCTGTTTCAAAATTATTCCCAAAATTACAGCTTATGCCATTCTGCATAGTTCCATATTATTCCATCAATTTCTGGCTTTGGCAATCTCACCATTTGAGAGGGAGGGGTTTTCTTCGACGTTCTCTTGGAGGACATCCCTTGGGGCTGGTTGATACTAGCTTGGCTAGCCCAGACCCAACTAAGAAAAACACCCGCGTTCAGAAACAGGAAAGATAATCTGCTACGGTAGTTCAGTGGTAGAATATCCGCCCGGCAAGTGGAAGACCCGGGTTCGATTCCCGGTCATAGCAGGATTTTTTTTCTGTTTCAAAATTATTCTCATTCTTACTGATGTTTGTCCCGAAGTAAATATTACTAAGCATTTGTATTATTCACAAAAATTCATTCTATTTGCCTAGACTTAAACTTGTCTATCCTGGAATTAATTATTTTTTCAAATAAATTTTTACTTATGCAACTTGAGTATTTTACGTAATTCCCTTTGGTACCTTGCAGCATTTGCTGCAGCAGGCCACTATAGTAGTTGAATAAGACATTTGTGATGAAACTCAATTCAAGTGAATGTTCAACTGTATGGGTAGATCAATTCTTAATGTTGTTATGTATATTTCCTGTTTTATGAATAATGTCCAAAACTGGCTTGACAAAAAGACTCCATACTGTAAATTTGAGTTCAGATGGACTCATAGCATCTCTTCATTATCTGTCTCGTGATTCAAAAGAAGACAACCAACCATTAGTATGGGTGCTATGAGGACTCTCTTTAAATCCTTGAAAGATTATAATGAACATATCTCTGTTCAAAGGCAATAAGGACATGCAGAATTTCAGTTATGGTTATTTTTTCCATCATTATTGGTTTACAATTTTTAGTCTAAATTAGTGTCTCACTTGAGAAAAATATCTTGTTAGCATTTCTTTCAAAGAACATATATTATTCTCATAACTTCATAGTGTAAAGGTGGCCATACATGCTACGGTTTGCCGGGAAGGTTTGCTTCCAGGAAGGGACACCTCCCGGCAAGCCGGAGCATGTGTGGGGAATTTGGCCGGAAGGGATGGCCAGAAAACGAGCCTCCTGGCAAGTCTCAGAGGGTTCAGGTTTAACTCCAGGAGGGCAGGCCTTCCGGCAAACCGTAGCGTGTATGGCCACCTTAAGGATTGCATCCATGTTTATGTACATAGACATTTCCTATTTTCTTTTAATCATGTTGTTTTGTAGAAATTGCTGATTTAAGGTGTTATGATTTTATTTTTCAGCCATCTCTAGTCGAGAAACTTATTGTTGTTGACATTTCTCCAGTGGGTATTAGTCCTAGCCTTGGTGCAATGAAAGGTTATTTTGATGCAATGAAAAATGTCATACTGGAAAAAAATATATCTATTTCTTCTGCCCGAAAGTCAGCTGATGAGCAACTTAAAAATGCAGTTCCTGTGAGTATTATTTGTTTTTGTGGATTTTTGTTTTCTTTTTGCCAGCCAGCCAGCTGAGTGCCATTAATTCATTGCATCCTTATGATATATCTTCATTTAATTTGTTGTGACACATTACCTATTATTAAAAAATCATATGTGTAACGCTTTATTTTTTATGAATTAGATAGGTGGTATTTCAAACATTCTCATTAATGGAAATGGCTTTTCAGAATCATGGGTTCTTGTCAAAAGAAATGCAGGTAACTCTTGTTCAATGAACGTTCGTTGAACGAATGTTCACTTTAATGAATGAATTGAATTTTATAGCTTTACTTTTCGCCAAATATTCTGTTCACTTTAACGAACTAAATATGTAACATGTATCCAACTCAGATCAAAGAAACTTGCATGTTTATGAAAGCTCTTGTGGTCACAAAGACCGTCTTGTTTACCCACGTAAACTTTGTGCTTCCACTTTATCACACATTTTTCCTATCGCCTGCATTTCTTGAGAGGCTTAATATGACGTCACTGAACGTGCTGTTTGTTACTGAAAATATATTTACAAATATCCACTTAGACTTGAAGGACCTCTTGTGTACCAAGAAGGAGGAAGTGCACTACACAGTCTTTCCCACAGCCATTCTATACTTCAGTCTGTGACTTGGATTGACTACATTTGGTCACATTTGATTTCACGCGGTTCATACATCACGAGGATTTGTTTTCAAACTATTGCCGTGGCCACATTTATCGTACTTGCTCGTACTTTTCTCATAACTGCTTAACTTTTTGTTTATTATTTTCCTGGAGAAGTTTAAATAATGAGGAATTTTTAATTCTTTATTGATGGTTTTTGGAGGTTCTGTTTTTCATTCAAAAGTTGAATTTTCTCATATCATACAATAGATAGCGCTGTGCATATTTCTATGTTTGATTGTTGTTGCTTCGGTTTTCTAGTTGATCCAGTATTGTAGTTGCTCTGACATACATTTTAATAGCTAAGAATTATAAATTCAAGAATAAAAAAATCTTTTGTTTGGAACGCATCTGGAGTTTTAACATGGAAGTCAACGTAGAAGTCATGATCGTTCAACAAATTTCTGTTTTAGGAACACTTTTCAGGAAAGCACGTCGTTCGTTGAACAAGAGTTGCCTGTACTGTAGAACCCTGTTATAATGTGCCTTGCTATACTGCGGATTCAGATGTATCGCAGGTCATGTCTCCCAATATAGTTTTTAAAAGTTGCTAAGTATTTGAGCAACAATGTGTACAGATCTTCTTTTAGAATCTATTTTTGGTGAATTACCACTGAAGATGCTGCTTTGTAGCCGAAATGCACATATGGTTTTTTTAAACCTTGCTGGGACTATTGGATATACCTGAGGCAAGTATATTTTTTAAATTGCTTGTTCTTGAATTCTTGAATAAGATGAGCTCAATAGTTCCATGTTGAATTGACCAAATTAAAAAAGAATGATTTTTATTCACAATTGAGCCTTATAAAATCACATACATAGGCGTCTGGCCTCACCAAACTTATTCCCGCCTGGAAGGAACTCCTATTACTACAAAAGCAACAAATCCATGGAAAGTATTAAAACCCCAAATATGTGAAATTTGAATTTGATAAATAGTTATACCATACATAAATATCAAGTATAATGTGTATTGGAGAAGCCACATAGGCACTGAAGCATTATTCCTAATGAAGATTGTTGAGTTAGCTCAGAGGACTGGGAGGTCTGGCGGTAACTTAGGGTGACCAGGCATTCCAGAAATTCCGGGACAGTTCTGGATTTTGAATTAACGTTCCACAATTTGACTAAATGCCCCGGTGTCCTGAGAAAATTCTTTGGGACAGACGTCCCAGATTTTTTGTTTCTGTCCTACAAGATCTTCTTGGTAAATTTCATGTGTGTTTAATCATAATCACATTATATTGGAAAATGCCATCTAACAAGGCATGGGAGAATGGCCATTTGAGACCATTTTTCAGGTGATTGGGGTGATTTTAAAAATATTTCCTTAAAATTTTTCGGTCCACTTCGAATTTGTTTATGAATTATTTTGAAAAAACTAATAAGTGAGCCATATATGCTGCGTGTGAAACAGTGGTCGTGGTGCAGCCGGCTAGTGCATGCTCCCTGAACGTTGACACTGTTCAAATCCTGTTGCTGTTAATTTTTTTAAATGTATTTTTTTACCCAACTAATGTTGTAAATTAATTCATATTAATACAAATTAAAATACAACATTAGTTTGGCTATTTAAAAATGTTAAAAATACGATTTTCAGCAGTTGGATGATTTCAAACTAGTTTTTGACATTTTTATTTGATTTTAATAAATACAAATTTTTTTTATAATTACAATAATTAATTTACATCCTCATAGATATTTAAAAATGTTAAAAATACGATTTTCAGCAGTTGGATGATTTCAAACTAGTTTTTGACATTTTTATTTGATTTTAATAAATACAAATTTTTTTTTATAATTACAATAATTAATTTACATCCTCATAGATAAAATGACAATAATCAATTTACATTCTCATAAATAAAATGACTGTAATCAATTGACATTCTCATCCATAAAAGAAACATGCTTGGCACCATGAACAGCATACAAACAGTGCTTTACCGCACTCGCATTTTTTACTCCGTATTTCCTCGGGAAAGTTCACCTGACCAACGTTCAAAAACAGTTCTTTTCTCTGCGTTTCATTGTCAGGTGTCAATTTTAATGCAAACCACGCATAGCGAATCATTTCACAGTATATTGATGCAGACCATTGATTGTGAATCAACGCATGACATTTAATTGTCTTTCCTTGACGTTATTTCTTCGTTGTTCTCCAGCAAATGAGCTGCATTTTGCAATTGTTTTAAAAATATTTTTACTTGCCAAAAGAAGTAAACATCACACAGCTGAACTATTGGTATGCATTTCGGCGGAATTATTTTTGTGGTGCAAATGGGTGCCTGTTTGTCATTTTAAAATCTCTCATCGTACAAAACGTTGTCCGTCTGTCCAGTCCACGAACCCATGAATAACAAAAAATTATCTTTTTTCACGTATGGAGCAATCAGAGAAATCAGAAAAAATCTATATGTCTGCATATACAGTTTGCCGGATTTTGTACATGTTACGACTATATTGTCCAGTTCAGTCATGAACTTGTCCACTTCCTTTACAACTCGGGGCCCGAATCGACCGCCAGTTTCCTGTAAACTAAGGAAAACCTTTGGTAGCAGTTTTCCAGAGTGTCATGCCATACTGTGCCATGTAAGAATGCATCACTTGGTTAACAAATCCGACAACAGCCTTGGTCAACTTTTCGCCTGTGTGACTCAAGGTTCACTTGGCAGAAATCTTATTCTGGCAGCTGGTTTTGAAAATAACTCGTAAACAAATTCGAAGTGGACCATAAAATTTTAAAGAAATATTTATAAAATCACCCCAATCACCTCCTGAAAAATGGTATCGAATGGCCGTGCTCCCATATACAGGGTGTCCCAGAAGTCCTGCCACATAGGACAACTTTGTTATTTTGCAGAATATCTAAAAATAATAAGAGATCAAAGTTGTTTACAATAGGCTATTTTTCGGGGAAAATGTTGATATTTTTGTCTAAGGCCTTCCGTTCGATCGCTACTCACTAGGCTCCTCAATGGTTAAGTGACTCTGTTCCTCAAGTCCGGCCACATAGGACAACTTTGTTATTTAGCAGAATATCTAAAAATAATAAGAGATCAAAGTTGTTCGCAATAGGCTATTTTTCGGGGAAAATGTTGATTTATTTTGTCTAAGGCCTTCCGTTCGACCGCTACTCTCTTGGCTCCTCAATGGTTAAGTGACTCGGTGGAAATTACTACGTCCACATAAAGGAGCTAGGAGCCGGCTATGTAAATAGGAGTTGCAACAAAAATGAATAAAAACTCCAAAAACTCATGCAGCAGTGTATATTGCACATTTACAATAAATTTTCAAATTGGTATCCATGCTGGCGTACACTCATTCTGATTCGTTCCCTCAAGCTTCTCCATACACGTAGCAATGTTTGCGGAGTAATTTCTGCACATGCTGCACAGATGTTCTCCTGAAGTTCTTCAAGGCTTCTTATCCTGTTTAGACAAACAAAATCAACATTTCTCCCGAAAAATAGCCTATTGCGAACAACTTTGATCTCTTATTATTTTTAGATATTCTGCAAAATAACAAAGTTGTCCTATGAGGCCGGACTTCTGGGACACCCTGTATAATGCTACTTGTAAGACGTGATGCTGGGTCTGAAGTGAACTTTGCAACAATATCATTTGTTACTGGTGTTCATATCTGCAAAATAGTCACTTGATGATGACGTATTTGCCCGACTCCCTTTGGGCAATATTGCATCAAATTATATTACCTTTTTGCTTCTCACATTACTTACAATTTGGTCGGGATTCCACATGTGGCTTATAATTCGCAACATGCGATCCATAGTGGGTCTGACTACTAGAACACCTGTACCACACGTGTAATGCATATTGCCTTTAAATGAACAACTAATAGATTATTGCTGGCAATTATAGCCACACCATGATTATTGCTGAATGAAGATTTTGTAGTGACGTTTGAGGACTGGGGAGAGCAAGGCATAAAACTCGATATATTATAATGTCGCTGAACACTATATAGTTATTTCTTTAGAAAAATCTCTTATGTTGTATTGTTTATGACTGAATGAATTTTAAACTAAATCATTTGAGCCATTTTTAATAAATCCTGGGCATATCTAGATCTGCCCAAATACTTGTGGACATTTCGCTATATGCTCAGACAAACTCCGAATCTGACATCTACTTCGGGATTTGCCCATTACATTCTAGATTTGTCCAATTTCAGGATTTGCCTGTAACGTATCCCGCCTAGGTGGGTTTTTCTTCACCTAGGGCATGGATGTTTGTGATAGTCCTTGTTATTATGTTAATGAGCCCCTTGTAAAAGGCCGATTACGGCTGTTTAGGGGCCGCATGGAAATAAATAAATAAATAAAATAAAAACATATATATACCGACCAACATCTAATAAATTTTCACATATAGTCAGAACAACTTTGGTTGATAATGGGTCCTCTTCCTTTGTTATTTCATACCCTAGTTTGCTTCCTGCTCCAACATAAATAGTGAAATCCCAAAAATATCCAGATGGATCACACAATTCAAACATTTTCATTCCAAATGTTATAGCTTTCAATGGAATATATTGTTTCCATGACAACCTACCTTTCCACAATAACAAAGATTCATCAACACTAATTTCTTTTCCAGGAATGTAGATTGTTTGAAATTTTGTTTTTAAATATTCACTTATCGGTAAAATTTCATACAATTTAGAATTTCTATTTACAATATTCTTATCACCATTGTCAACAAATTGCAGAAATTTGGACAACAATGAAAACCTCTCCTTACTCATTACATTAGGAATGTACAGTGCTTCTAACATATGTTTACAGATAAAGTACATTTTTATGTATAGGTTTCCTAATTATCACCATTAGCATGTGCAATGGTAATATATCATAAGGTGAGGTTGGAAACCACTTATGATAACACGATTTTTTTAGGATTGCTATTGGGGCTTTCTTGCAGGTTATGAATTGCTCTGCATAACTATTGGTTTCTAAAACAATAAGGAAAATTAAAGGTTAATTAAAAAAGAATTCAAAATGTTATAAAGGATCGGCTCTTTCAGATACGGTAACTGTCTTCCAAATATATCACAAGGAAAAAGCTGAGGAGGATTACTGCAATCAACTTCTTCCCAAACACTGGCAACACTTTCCTTTCTGCATTTTCTCTGCAGATAGATATATTTCTTCTTCAATTTCTAAGTCTTCATCAATCCTTGTATCACTAGAATAATCTTTTTAAATTAGCACTACTTTCACTGGATTTATCCAATATATCCAGAATATCACTGTCCGTACATACACGATAGTGGGAATCCATTGTGAACTGAGAAGAGTTACAGCGAGAATGACTCAAGGAAGAAAAAATAAGAAAAAGTTAACACAGACATTGAGGCAGCTTCAAATGTAAGCAGAAGATATGAACTCATAAGACATGTGGCGTTGGGCTGCTAAATCAAAGGAGACAACTCAAAATTCATTATAGAGAGGTAGGACATACATCATACTTATTTTGGGCTTAGCTCTCCTCAGATGCAAACTGTATGTTGTGCATGCTGGAGGAGTTAAGAAGCATTGATTAATGTAACCCTTGATATTTAAAAATGTTTTGCAAGATTAAAATTAATATCTGTTATATAAGAAATAAGAAAAGGAAAAGATAGTTTGGATTATTATAAAATATCATTGTGGGCCGCATTAAATTGTTTAGTGGGCACAGGTCAGACACCTCTTCTTTTGAACAGAAAGTATTTGTGAAAACAAATTTCATTAAGTAAATGAATTATTAACATTTACAATTATGCGCACAAAAATACAAAAACATTATGCATACAGCAGTCATGCCGATGTGAATTTTTTTGTGAACACTCGAATTTTCATGTGTGATGCAACCAGTTGAATACCAAAACATCAATATCTATCAGTCTTCACTCTTGCTCTTGATTCCTTACAGTGTTGCAGGTAAGTATCAATTCTGCGATGTTTTAGCCTTTTCTTTTCCACATTGCACTTGCATACAAAGTTGCTTACAACACAATGGCATTCTAGCTCACACTGCTCCACTGAGGTGTTCTGCGATAAAAACACAACAATCGATACAGAAAATAAGCTCTTCGATGAATGTTTCATCAGTGGTGGAGCTTCAACTTCTCTTACGTGTTGAACTAAATGGGTAAGCATGCCACTTTGTGAGATGCGTTTCAATGGTAATTAATCCTTGCTAGAGTTCTTTGAGAAATTTTTTATTACATATGATGTATCAAATACTGCCGTTATAGGACTGTAACGCATACCACACATGTATGTTATTTATACTTTTAGAAATTACTTTTGCAACTTTCAATGTACATCTCCCTTTCTTCAAATGCTCACCCATATGATGATGTAAGAAACTTGAATAGCAATGGAAGACTATTTAAGAATAAGCACTTTATGAGCTGTTAGTGACAAAGACTGTCTGCTCAATTACATAAATCATATCCTATTAGTCTTTTGTGGTTCTATGAGGTCCTTGTGTTCCAAACAATCTAACATCTTAGTTTCTTGTAAAAAGCCTTATACTTCCAACCAATTTTCTGAGTGAATTCACATAGCTTCTTTATTCCAGGTAAATTATTTTTTATGACAAATACATTATAGGTTTGGAAAATCCATTTCTGTTTAAAAATTTTAATGTGTACTTTTTGAATTAAAAATAGTTCTCAGGTTGAAAGACTCATGAGCAATAGAAAAATTTTTCATCTTATTTCATTTTTTGTAAAATATGATTTTTAAATGATATACTATGTCTTCAAAGACATAAGAACGCTTGGAAGGAATTATACTTGTTGAGATGGAGAAGAAAGTTTTGCATTCAGCCATGGATTGCTGTGTTGCTATCTGGAGATTCAAAGTATTAGTTAATTATGACTATAGAGATTTAAAAATATATTTGTGATAATGTGTGTCTTAATAATTTTTTCTTCCTGTGTGATGCTTAGGATACTATGCTGCGATTATTTTTAACTACAAATTTAGTGGAAGACAGAGGCAACCTTAGGTGGCGAGTTAATTTGGATTCAATCTCCAAGAATTTCTTTTCTCATATGATCGACTTCCCAGTGGCATCACCACCATCTAACCCTTTTCAGGGACCCACACTTTTTATCGGTGGAGGAAAATCAGATTTCTTAAGGTGAGCAGTTCATCAAATAATTTTTGTATAGTATTTTATTTTTTTAATGTCATTAATTTCACAAAATATTGTTGTGGTGGTAGAGTGGCTAGAGTAGAGTTCCATGCAGTGGTAAAATCTGGCGGAGCTAGGATTTTTCAAATTGCGATTCCTTCCATTTTATTTATTTTATTGTCGGGAGACCCTTATACAGCCTCGCCGACCTTTTATTTCACAGATTGTGAGAGGCCCTTTTACAGTCTCTCTCAATCTGGTTTTAACCTTTAGTTAGTCGCGTGAAAAAAGTTCCGTAATTAGTCGCGTGGGGTCAATATGACCCCAAAATGATTTCTAAAGATAAGCAATAATATATTAATTTATTTATATTTTACTGGAAATAAAATCAATCTTACATTATAATACAATTATTTATTAATAATTTTTACAATAAACATTGATTAAAATAAATTAAAATATTTTTTGTATTTTCTAATCACTTTCCCTCTCCCCACATTCAATGCACTTCATTATCATATGGTCTTTGCAAGTAAAAGCTCCACAATTTCCACATCTAGTGGACATTTTATTGTCCTTATTTCTTGGGCAATGTTCGCATCTTCCTGTTGATAGTCCCGATCCCGGTGATGGACCTTCCTCCGCAAGTCCCTGTTGAGTGCATATGCACTTTCGGAGATGCCTAGATATAAACTGACTCTGAGACCTCAAAATCTGTAGATCCTTTATTAATTCCTTCGATAATGATTTCAAGAAATTTCGCCTTGTCATTTCCTTTTGAACGTTTTGTTTATGAACAATAAAGGCATTTATGGCAGAAACGTTCAGCAAATGAAAAAACACAACTAACTGCCATCTTTTCGTTCTTCTGCCAACATTATAAGCAGCGCAGACCTGATCGCATGTATCTACGCCACCTTTTGTTGCATAGTCGCATGAAGGTCGCATTGAGGGCTTTATTAGGGATAGGACTATTTTTGCGGAGATCACTCACACTTGTGGGTTAGACATCGGTCGCGGCACGGTCGCTTTCCGGCCCCCACCTACAGCATGAAGTAGTTTATGGCTGCCCCCAACTAGCAGAAAGATTCAAGCTCACTTCTGCTGTCACCGAGGATTGCCCTCGATGGGGCTTGGGACAAAAGTTGCCTCCTCGAGCGACCCAAGGGGTTCGTGCCGACGTCCAACCGCTTCCTCCCCTATAAGTGTGAACGTACTTGGAACTTCTCCATAGAAACCCCGTTGAAAATAGGATTTTCATATTTTGGTCTAAAACGTTGCAACCGTGACCGTCATGCGGCCGGTAGGAGATCCAAAAACTTTGAAGATTGCCGATCTCATTCGTGTTCGTGCTTATTCCGAAAAATAAGGGAGAAACTCATGCTAAAAAGGGTGAGCGGTAATAAAAGGCAAACAACTTTCTTTTAGAGAGACCACGTGCGTTTGTTTGTGACTTTTATTGCGGGTAGAAAACTATGGGAAGAAAACGGTTGCATGTGTGCGGTCGAAGTAAGAAAAAACCCGGAGAATTCCGAAAAGAGGGAAAAGGGTACATTGGAGGGGGGGAGGGGGGGGGGAGATGGGAGGAAGAGGGGTAACCAACCTATAGTGAAAATTAGTGAAGTAGAAATGTATCATAAGAGAACTAGTGTTAAAACAATGAAATACTGCTTATCAGGAAAATTATTTGTATTTCTGATGTGATAATAATAATCTGTATTGCGTTTAACCCTTCTAGACCAATAGAGAAAAAAGTAACAGGTAGAGATATGTCAAAATAAAAGCAACTTTTTTAACCTCATATATACATAACAAATGGATACACACCAAAATAGCACATTAAAATAGTTTAATTTTCTCATTATTTACAATATTTATACTATAAATATAAATATATCAAAAATAACAAATTAATAAAAAAACAAAAATGCAAATTTCTCTTCTAGAATGTCAGTTTCGAAGGTAGAACAAGTTTGGGTTAGATTGTTAATACATTTCTTTAGATATTGACGAAAAAACATTGCTTGGGGTCATATTGACCCCATGTGACTAATTAAGGGTTAATGAATTTATTATTTATTTATTTATGTCATAGATGAGACATGGGGATAGTTTTATTTTATTGTATTTTGTCTCATCCAAAAAATTTGTGTCGTGTGGAACTTTGATATTCCGCAAAAATGAATGAATCATTGCGGTAAGGGTATGGCAATAATAGCCCATGAGGCCGATTCGCCATTCAACACTCACACACATACCCCCTTCCATTTGTGTGGTTTTTGAGAAGAATATGAATGTCAGCACTCTATCCTTTGAAAGGGGTGTTAAGTTATGTTTTGTAAAAGTAGGCCAATGCTGTTACTGGGTTTCCCTCCTCCCTTCTGCGTGCATGTATATGAAAGACAGTTCCCACTGTAAAAGATGGTTGTATGATAGGCTAGCAACCTATCTGTGCAAAATCAAGGATCTGCTAAGAAATCCTCTATAATAAAAATGGGATGATGGTCTTTGACCGACTTGGTCTGTAGCACCAATGTGAATGTGAATATATTATTTGCATTAAGGAACTTATTCCTTTCCTTTAATTAGTAATAATTGTCCTGGATTATAAATTTGAACTTTACCATAATATTAGAGAAAATATAGCTCACTTGTTTATGGTCTATCTAGATATTTACATTAAAATGATTTAGGTTAGAATGGATGGATGGTATTTAAGTTGAATCATATTGTAGAATCCAAACTGAAAATGACTTGGCAAGTGAACATATTGATTTGTAAATTTTATCTACCTTGGGACTCTGTCTCAGATTCATTATGGGGCTTAATGGCTCCATTTGCCAGTTTATTCTTTTAACCTAATTTTACATGGATCTCCATTTTTGTCCTTAAAATTTTGGAGCATGTAAGCTGAGTTAATTGTAAAATACTGACATCAGATTGGCAGTTATTGAGTTTTTCCAATATTAAAATTCATAATTACAGGCATTCCCCAGGTTATATAAGTAATGTGTTCTGGCACCCATTGTGTAACTCAAAATTTGCGTAAGTTGAAATTTACTATGGAAAGTACAGCAGAGGTGGGGAAACTATGACCTGCAGGCCGGATCCAGTCCCCAAAGACGTTTATTCGGCACGCGAAGCTGTTTTGAAAAAGCGATCTCTGAAAATTAAAGTACACCCACTCCCCAACTTACATAAGGGTTCCGTTCGGTGAACTTTTACGTAACATGAGTTTTACGTAAGTCGGAATTTGCTGAATTTCCAATGGGAGAAGCCGGCAGCCGCTGTCATCTCGCATCTCCACCGAGTTACGCAGTATCCCTTTGTACATATTAATTATAAATGAGTATATTTATTTAATAAACTATACTAAATTCATGGCTTATGTATTGAAATTAATGTTTATTATTGAAATGCTGTGCAATCCCTCACTCGGAAAACTGTGATCGCAAATTGTTTCCACCTAGCAGACTTTGAATGGCAGCAATATTCCCGAGAGGCAGTGGTAGTTGGAGTGGCAGGCCCTAGATAACATTCCAATCGGTGGTAGCAATATTTAAGCCAACAAAAAGATTGTCTATCTGAATTTATACCCACAGTCCAAATAATATCTGAGATTAAACAAAAAATGTCTACTTAAATCCTTGAGTCATTTCAGCTCACTGAAGGCAGCATTCCCGTGGGAGATGATGAAGATTTTAACTGCAAGTTGAGGAAGACGGAGAAGGGATAGGCATTACATCATCCGGATCGAAGTCATCAGCTGACAAGTTCACGGCAGAGGAGGTGGAAGGCTGTGGAAATGGGGGTGGCTCAGACCGTTCAACCCTCTTTATGAATGTATCGAGAGAGAACTGGATAGTGGCCTTTTTCTTCTCTTCATATATCTCTCTATAACAGGCCAGCATATCATTAACCCCTCGATTCAATTTCAAGAATCTTGTGAGATCGGGGTCCATCTTCTCAAACCTTGCCATTGCCGATGAAATCTTGCGGAATGCAATTGCTATCTCCTTGGTGATGAAGCATCTTGGTTCTTCAGCTGTTTCATCTTAAGCCTCAGCTGCAATTACCTCTGCTACCTTCTGTGCTTCCAGCTCCATCAGATCTTCATTGGATAATTCAGCTTCATGGAATTCGATTAGCTCTTCCACATCGTTGTTATTAACATCTAGCTGCAACATCTCCCCAAGTTTCACGATTTTATCTGCCACTTCTTTGTATGTTTCGTCCTTCTCAAAACCTTTGAAACCATGCACGAACTGAGGGCAAATTTTTTTCCAAACCCCATTTAAACAGATTTGAGTAACCTCTTTCCAGGCCTTAGCAATGTTTATGATGCCTTGGTAAACATTGTACAATTTCCAAAAGTCTCGTAAAGTCAAACCAATATCACTCTCTGTTGCCGCTAATGCCTGTTCAAAAGTTATGCATAAATAGTATGCTTTGAAATTGGAAATTACGCCCTGATCCATCGGTTGGATTAGTGAAGTCGTGTTTGGATCTTAAAAGGAATGTCATTTTCTTTGCAATATTTCTCCACCTCAGGAACAAAACAATTTGAAAACCACTCTTCGAAAATACTAATGGTTACCCAAGCCTTAGGATTTGACCAGAAATAAACTGGAAGGGTAGCCTTACTAATGTCCTTAAATGCACAGGGATTTTCCGAGTGATACACAAGCAGTGGTTTCAGCCTGTAATAACCTGCTGCATTAGCCCACATCAAAAGCATTAACCTATCTTTTGTGACCTTGAAACCTGGCATTGTCTTATCCTCTTTAGATATTTACCGTCCGGTATCTTCATCCAAAATAATCCACATACATCGACATTAAATATTTGTTATCCTGTATAACCAACTTCATTGATAATTTTTTCTAACACATCCAGAAAATCTTCAGTTGCTTCTGAATCTGCACTAGCAGCTTCGCCACTCACTTTCACATCATGGAAACCAACATGATGTCTAAATCTATTGAACCAACCATTACTTGCCAAAAATTTTGCATCAGGATTATCGTATTTCCTCTTAATGTCTTCCTAAAGACTTCTAGCCTTTGACTGAATCACCATTAAGCTTAGTCGGGAACGCTTCTGAATTTGATTTTCCATCCACATAATGAGTAACTTTTCCATCTCATAGATAGCACCAGAGCGATGCTTTGTTGTTACAGTGGATTTTAATGGTGCTGAACCTTTCACATGTTCTTTTATACATGCACTGTCCTTCAAAATGGTATTCACCATTGAAGAAGCGAGACCAAATTCACGGGCGATAGAAGACAAGCTTTGTCCTCCTTCATACTTCTTAATTAGCTTCATTTTCGTATCTAAATCAATTTTGTTACTCTTACGAGGTGTCACTCCCGTCTTGCCATCATTTGGTCACTTTCCTGTCATATTAAAGGATGAAAATATTAGGTTAAATTCACTGAAAATTACAAAGAACTGAATGATGCAGCCAACTGGATATCAGCACACAATGACTATGGGTAACTGAGCGTGATACAAGAATTCACATGTGGAAGGTGTCATAAATGTTCATAACATTGTAGGATTAATGGCCACCTTGCAGCTGCTACCATCTCAACAGACAATGTATCCATTTGTGCATGTGGAACTACGCACATCTTCCAAGTGCATATCATAATATGTACATATTTATGTACTGTGAAAATTTTCCGCTGTGGTTCAAGAAAAAGTTTACGTAAGATCGAGTTTACACAATTCACACGTAAGTTGGGAAGTGGATGTACGTATAATTTACTGCATCAGTACGGTACAAGTACTCGGTTAAAATAGAAGCATGTAAACACAGTGGCTTATGTTAGTATAGAACATACGAGGGGTGTTCAATAAATAAGTTTCGGGAGACTCGTAAATCCACATCAGTTTATTTACAAAAATGAGAGCTACATTAAAAATTAGCGACATCCTTCCTCTATTTCTCTGCAAATCCTCTTCCACATTCAGGTGTTTTTTCCATCACCGCACCAACTTTTCAAATCCCTTTGCGAAGAAATCGTTGACCTGCATACAAAGGAAATGGTGCACAGCTTCTTGAACCTCCACGTTGTTTCAAAAATGCTGACCTTCCAGCTCCTTCTTCAGTGCCGGGAACAAATGGAAGTCACTTGGAGCTCGGAGCTGTGGTCCAGTCTTTCCTAACCGTTACGTCACTTTCCGGTAGTCCATAATGTCAGAGATGATGGTGTGGGTGTGTGCCAATGGACATCCTCATTGTTTCAGCTACCTCACATACTTAACCCGCCTGTTTTCTTGAATCATTTGGTTCACTCGCTCCACATTGGCTTACGAAAACCACTAAAGTAGGCATAACAAAATATTTTTCGTACTTATGTAAGTGCGGGTTTACGTAACCCTGGATGTGCCTGTAATTAGATTACTCCCTGGAATGGAATTTATGTTTTTCATAAACAAGTATATTTTGCCATTTAATAAATATATTTTATTCATTATTGAATGTCATGAGAGAGAGTAAGTAATTGGCAAGCTCAAACAACCATAATATGTGAAGTCATGGCAGTTCAAATAAGTCATTGTTAACAGGTCGACTGCCAAGGGTAATTTTCAATTTTTTTATTCTCAGGCCAACAAATATTTTGGGTGTGTATTTGCTATTAATGCATGGGAAAATGATTTCATTTGCAAATTATTAATATTTGTTAAAAATGACACATTTTATAGAGCAGACACCAGTGTTTGTCAAGGTGTAAAGCAGTCACTACCATCCCAAAGCCAAGCAGACATAGCTGGGTGGACACATCCTGAGTGGAGAGGAAGTTTCTCAATTCTTCCAATTTACTAAAAGTTCACTTTTTATTGATTGCCAATTCCTTTTGCCGAAGAACCTGTGTTAATATGTATTTTTCCAAAATGTTAGGGGTAAAAATGAGATGCAGGAGTACAAAATTCTTCCCAAAGCAATGGTGACTTTCATTGAGAGAAAAAGGAGTAATAAGGGGACCATGCCATAAATATGCTTTGTCGCAATTAGTGTTACCCCCTCACAAGTGCCAAAGATGTGGCTCCATAACTCCCTGATTTGAAGCACTAAGGGGCCACAGCTGTCAGTTAGTTGGAGCAGCAAATGTTTTCCGAGCTGCTTTGATTGTCAGTCGTCTTTGTTCATTGAACATCCTGAATGCTTAATAGCCATGGTACTCCCGCATTCATGCATTTCTATAATAAAGTAATAATAGTGGCCCTTTCAGGTGTAGAAACTGTGCATCAGTTGAGCAGTAGCTTTACAGTTCCTGTTTCATTCCTGCAATATATGGAATGATATATTGTACAGATGAATTGAAAATATGAAACTTTCATTGTTTCTGTAGATAATGATTAATGATTATTTCAGTAGCACCTTCATACCCAGTCATGCATTTGCAAAAATTGCTAAATTTGGAAAAATGAAAAGTTGCAAAATTCATAGCATTTGAAAATCAGGTCTTATGTGTGAACAGTGAGCCCCGTAGTGGATGCATGGGGTACACTGTAACACAGTAGCAATGGTCACCTGACATCTTACAAGAGATACTGCGAAGTGGACAGCGGTGTCCACTGCGGCAACATAGGCAAGTATGTGAGTGGACACCATTGTCTGCCATGGCAGTCAACCTGTTAAAAAACTGAAAAATTTTTATTTCAGATTTCAAACTTATTTTTAAGCTTAGTTGGAAGTAATTCGATATTTTTTAATAAAAAATTGTAACCTTTTCTTTTTTCATCCATATGTTCATGTCTCAGGTTTATATCATGATTCTAAACATTGATGAAAAATATCCTGCACTCATTCATTTTTTAATGGAATAGAGAAAAAAAATGCTTCTGGAATCATTTCTATGCTGTCACCATGGACAGTATAACCAGTGCAAAATATTGGATTGAATCTATAGATTATCAAATAATATAGGGCTGCAATTTTTAATGATTTATTAACCGATTAATCATTAAATTTTTTAATCGATTTAAATTTAATTAATCGATTAAAATCAAATCGATTAAAACCCATTTCCAGTTATCAAAATGGTACACAACAAAAGTGAGAAACCTATAACAGGAAAGTTAAATGAACATTTTGCATTTAAGTTAAATGCAGATGGAAAAGTTGATAGCGAAAAGGTTAACTGTCGTCACTGCAACAAACAGCATATCATTGCTCTAATACGTCGTTGACATCATCTGCAGCACAAACATCCGCTGCAATATCAACTCGTACTTGCAAATACAGAAATATACTGCTGCTCAACAACAGAATTCAATAACACAGTATATATGTCTGTGAGCACTAAAGTTAGCAGGGATTTAGCAACAGCCATCGCACAATGGATCGCTAGTTCTGGCCATCTGACTGCTATTGTGGAAGATCCTGGTCTGCAAATGGTGTTACGAATAGCCCATCAGAACAAACATTACACCCTACTGAATTGTCGAACAGTCAACAATTTGATTTTGAAGAATTACGTAAGCACATGGATGCTATGGAGAAGTGTGGGAGTTTGGTGATCACATCTGATTTTTGGATGTCGATCAACAATGAATCATACTGTGGCATTACTGGTCATTGGATAGACTCAGAATGGAATTTGATGTCAGTAACATTAGATTGCTTACACCTTTCTGAACAGCACACAGCTGTAAATATTTCTGGTCTGTATGAAGATGTTGTTCGAGATTGGAAAACTGCTGACAAAATCCGATGTATTATTACAGATAATACATGAAACATGGTTGCTGCAATTGGGCGAACTGAGTACAGCCATATGCCATGTGTCGCACATAGTCTTCAGCTAAGCATATTACAGGAACTGAAGGCAGCACACGCGGATCCACTTACAGCAAAGTGTCGACATCTAATCGGGTATTTCAAGCATAGCTCTGCCAACACATCTGAGTTGAAAACCAGCCATGCAAGTATTTGTAAAGAAGAAGAGTCCCAGTTCCACAAATTGCAACAGGATCTTCCAACACGATGGAATAGTATGTATTTGATGCTGGCTAGGGTATTGGAAGTCAAAGATGCCATATGACAGTATCACATCAACTATCCCAAAAATTAAAGTGTGGTGCACCTGCTAGATACTGACTGGGGCAAGGTTGGCAAGTATGTGTTGATCTTAAATGTACTTGCTGAAGTGATGCAGTTTTTTGGTGCTGAACAGTTCGTGTCATGTAGCTCTGTGCTTCCACTACTTGCATTTTTGATGAAAGAGCTGCGAATTCATGATGATGATCCAGGTTACATTGCTCACTTCAAAACAGTTACTTTAGATGATCTAACTATAAGTGTTAAAGGTATGGATGCTTTGTCAACTTTGAAAATGGCTACAGCTTTAGATCCATGGTTCAAGAAATTCAAATGCTTGCCAAAAAATAAGAGGGAAGCAGTGTGGAAAGTAGTATGTGACAATTTTGAAGCAGAAAGCAATCAGAGAACACAAGTGAACAACAGCAGTTGAACAATGACAGTACCAGAGAACCAGCAAAAAAACGAAGATTAATACTTGTGTTTACAGACTCAGACTCTTCAGATGATGAACCATATACACAAGCATGTGTGGGAGTATCAGAACTGTTTCGC
Organism: Tanypteryx hageni; assembly: GCA_028673005.1. NCBI lineage: Eukaryota > Metazoa > Arthropoda > Insecta > Odonata > Petaluridae > Tanypteryx > Tanypteryx hageni. The sequence goes on from CM054117.1 coordinate 5,324,363, forward strand.
TACATAGAGGAAGATCGGATTCTGGAAACAAAGAATCCTCTCAAATGGTGGAAACTGAATCAACATCATTTTCTTATGTTAGTTACTTTTGCAAAGATCATTCTGTGTCCCAGCGACATCTGTACTGTGCGAACAACTGTTTAGTTCATCTGGGTATATTGTTAACAAAATGCGAGCGTCTTTACTGCCAGGAAATGTGACTATGCTTGGTTGTCTCCAAGAATGGCTAAGATAGATAAAATTTTTCATTTTATTAACTAATATTTACAAATTCAAATTAAGTCTTTGACACAAGTATTACATTTTTCAGTACCGTTTATTGTTTTCTGCTTGAATGCAAGAGCATTTGCTATGTTAGGAGTTTCTGATATGGAATTTGGCAAGTATGATTAATATTTACAAATTGTTTGGTTTTAACTTTTTCAGTATTTTCATTATATTTTCAGGACAATATAATATTATAAAAAGTAATATTAAAAAGTCCTGTGGTTTAAAAAATTATATTTATGATTTTTGATAATTTGTAAAATTGTTCACATTGATTGATTGATTTTTGATTAAAGAAATTTGATTAATCGATTAATTTTTTTAATCAATCGCAGCCCTAAAATAATACAATAGAATTTAGAAAATGGTACTTGAACTGTCACAGCTATGCTTTTTTGTTTGTTTGTATGGAATTTATGGCTAATCAACCTCTTCGATTATTATAGCCATAACTCCTTCCAGATTGAACACACAAGGGAGGGAAACCCGGGGCCGGGATTAGCCTACTCTTTATGAAGAGCACCGAGGGGGCCAGCTGCTTAACGTCCCTTCTGAAAGACAGTGCATACTTGTGGTCTCTCCTCAAATCACACAAGTAGGGGACAGGGTGATCCCAGGTTGATAAATCCTACCTTTGCCAGATTTGAACCTGGGACCATTGTGTGGAAGGTCAATGCTTTAACCACACTGCCACCCCATGCTTCTTTATTTATGCTTATCATCATCATCACTAGTGTTCTGTCATATGACAGGTTCAACCAATCTTTAGATTGGTTTGGTAAAAGGTTAAACAGTCTCCAAATGCCATAATAAGTCTTAAGTTAAAAACTACCTCAGAAAGAAAGAAGGGGAAAAAATTAAAAGAAAGAAATATGTACCTCACCCAATCAAACAATCACTCCAAAATGGCAGATGGAGTGATTGTTTGATTGGGTGAGGTACATAATTCTTTCTTTTAATTTTTTCCCCTTCTTTCTTTCTGAGGGGTTTTTAACTTTACACTTATTATGGCATTTGGAGACTGTTTAACCTTTTACCATTCATTTGTGCCATGAAGCTTATTTCCGTACATCAGATTGGTTTGATGACTAGGAAATATACATTCATGATGTGGTGATTTCTTTTTTACTTCATCACTGGACACACACAGATGGGAGGGGAGAAACCTGGTGCCTATTCTTTGCAAAGAGCACCAAGAGGGCCAACTGCTTAACATCCCTTCCAAAGGATGGAGTGCTGACTTGTGCAGTCTTCTCAAACCACACAAGTCGAGGGTCAGACGACCTCTGAAAAATCCTACTTTTGCAGGATTCATGCCTGCTGCGGCTTAGCATAGCAGGCCAATGTCCTTACCACTACACCACTGATGCCCCTTTATGCTCATGCCATTGCATAAAATATATATAATCTTTTGCAAAGAATCATTTTGCACAAATGCTCAAGGTTATATTTTCAAGATCTTCTGTAGATCTGTGTTTTTAACAAGGGAACAACAAGTTCATAGCTAAACTTAACACTTCTTTCTTATTCACATCATCGTTTAATTAAGGGGTAAAAATTATAATGTGTTAGGGGTAGTGGAGTGCATAGAGCAGGGGGGCCCAACCTACAGCCCACAGGCCAGATGCTGCCCGCGAAGGGATTTTGTGCGGCCCACACGAAGATACATATGATGAAAAAGCAATCTGAAAAATTTAACATTTAAATTCATACATTTTTATGAAAATTTTGATAATAAAGTTTTAATATTGATATGTTAATTGTTAAAAACCTTGACATCCACTTATATTGCACTCCATAATCCGATTTAAACTCTAATCCTGCCCACCAAAGAATTGGCAACTTTCAATGCCAAAGGATTTGCAACCACCGATGTGGCCAGCCAAATTAAGAGGTTGGGAACCCCTGGGCTAGAGCATTGACCTTTCATGCAGTGGTCCCGGGTTCAAATCCGGCAGATGTTGGATTTTTCAACCTGAGATCGTCCCATACCCTACTTGTGTGAGGAGCAGGGCCGCGCCAAGGGTGCTTGGTGCCTTGGTGCAAAATATTTCTGTGGTACTCCCCCCGTCCCCAACATAAACACTAGAGAGGTTAATTGTTCTGGAGCGATGTTTCCAATTTAATAATAATTAATCAATAATGTTTTAAGTTTGATTTAAAAAAATTAATGCTTAATTTTGCTACATTCGTTAACTTTCCATTGCAGTGCCAATTGAGTGAAATGTTTAGGTTTACTATTACTTCTTGAGAACACTTTCATGTTAGGGCAACTACCATATTTACCCAAATCCAAGATAAGGGTTTTTCCAGAATTTCAGCTTGCGAAAATTGGGGATCATCTTAGATTCGGGTATAAAGTAAGTTTACACATTTATCAACGTTTTTTTGTACATATGAAGCATATGATAAAATAATTATATCTACTGAAAATTTTCAATGAAAACTTACTATCCAGATTAAAATTAATCAAGTATTATTTTTTTTAAATGCTTTTTTAAAAATGATTTTTTTTTCAAACTAAACTAATGATTGAACAAACTATACCTATACTGAATAAGTGAGTTCGAAATATACACTGTATATGTACAAATGATGTGTTATTTAACGAAGTAGAGATCTAATGAATTTTATTTTTGAGTGGTGACGTTCAGTGAACAATTATTACGCGAATGATTCCCAAAAGCAAAGAACTAAACTTTCCTTGTCTATTGGCAAATATCATTTCACGGATGACAAAACAAATGACGGCGTGTCGCTGGAATTTACCCATTCAACGGTTTTACGCCATAAATTCTCTAATTGTGATTTTGTCTTACATTCCTTTCAAATAACAAACATTTTCGATGAATGAATGAACTATACCTATGCCTGAATATGTGTTCGAAATATATGCTGAATGCATACAAATGATGTGTTATTTAATGAATTAGAGAACTATTGAATTTTATTTTTGAACAAGGATGTTAAGTGAATAATTATTACCTGAACGATTCCCAAAAGTGAACTAAACTTTTCTTGTCTACTGGTGAATAACGAATATAATTTCGCAGATGCCAAAACATCCGTAGTAAACATCTAATTATGCTATCAACGAAAAAGGTGCAAAATCTGCAATAATAAAAACGACAGGTAACAGAAAAACGCGATTTACATTAATGTTGGCTGTTTTAGCAGATTGGATTAAAATTACAACCATATGTTATCCTAAAACAAAAACAATGCCTACAGAAATTAAAGTCATATGTCATGAAAATGGATGGATGTCAAAAGAACTTATGAGAGATTGGTTACACAATGTCTGGAATAGAAGACCAGGAGCGCTATTAAGAAAAAGAGGGATGCTTGTATCAGATGACTTCAAAGGACACAACTCCTGAAGTTAAAGATTCAATTAATGCAATGAATACTGAACCTGTAATAATACCTGGAGGAATTAAATCACAGCTTAAAGTTCTTGATGTTGCTGTTAACAAGCCATTTAAAGATAATTTAAAAGGTTTATATTCTGAGTGGTTATTGAGTGGAGATCACCCTATAACACCAAAAGGAAATCTACTATTTCAATGCTCTGTCAATGGATCAAGGCATCATGGCGACAGATAAATACAGAATTAATTGTGAGTGCATTTAAGAAGTGCTGCATATCCAATGCCATTGATGGAAATGAAGGTGATGTTTTGTGGGAGTCTACAGACAAAGTCTGGAGTGATAAAGATAGTGAGAGTGAGGACATTGACAAAGAGAGCATAGAGGGTGATGATGACTGATGTAATATGGTATGATATTCAAGATAATTATGGGACCCTATAGAATTTTTGCTAGTTTTGTGGAATTTTTAATTTTTGCAGGAATCATATGTATTAGATCATAAAACCTCTTTTCTGTTTTGACAGTCCAGATAAGGGAGGATCGTCTTAGATTCAAGGTTGTCTTGGATTCGGGTAAATACGGTTTTTAAATGAATGAAGAAAGGTGATTTATGGCAAGAATTCATAAAATATCATGGTACTTTAATTTATTCTTTGGTGTTTAGCGTTCTTAGAATCCCGGAGTGGTAAATGCATTACAATCATTTTGCTACATGCTTGAAAACTATTGAAAATGTTGATTTGCTAATCAAATGGAGAAAGGAAAAGCTTATGGAAACAAAATCATTGTAGTCATAGGCTCTGCAATCAAAAAGGTATTTTATTTGAACATACTTAGTAAATTCTGAAAATTTGATCGAAATTGGATGGGAAATTGAGATGTAAAAATGCGCAACTTATGATCAGAAAGCATGAAAAAAATCATGTATTGCCTGATGTGGCTGTCTCTCAAACTCACCTCATGCAACAGCTCTGATGAAACCCTCCTAACTTGACTAGAAAAATAAACACCTCTGAGGTTCTGGATGGTATACAGTTTCTTTTAATGAGTAAATCTCTTCAGCTTCCAAGAAAAACAATAATTTTTCACAGAATTTTCTCTAAGCAAAGAATAAAATCTTCCTTTCTTCTGACAGGCACACCATTAAGAAACAGACCAATCCTCCTCCAACAGAAGCACAAAGAATACTGATTTATGAGCAGTTCTGTACTATTTTCATAAAAAATATGAATTTTAATGCAGGAAGATGATGGAGTAATGAAGGCTAGTCTTTGGAAACAATCCTCCAAGTCATATTAAAATGATAGTTGTAATTTCAATAGCTGGATATCAGAGAAAATAAAAAGGAAGACTAGACATTTTGTATTCTTCTAATGAAAAAATTAGTGGTGAACAGTGGCTTATTTAGGAGAGGGGGTTGGGAGTTAATACTGTCCCGATTAGCAAGTTTTTTTTCTTTAACTCTGGTTAAGTTTTTGTACCATGATTGAATTTCATATATTTAGTTATTTTTAATGTGATTTTTACAGCTTGAATCATGCATGAATCAATGTTTTCTAAATTGGGTAGAGATACATTTCCATGTATGCAGTGCGAGAAAAGAGGGAAGGACGGGTCTACTAAACCCTGGCCATTTAATTTTTTCAATATCTATGGGCTTCCTTGATAATTAACTTTTTTGAAATTGAGTTGTGAATTTTGAACCCCCCACTTTACTAATTTCTAGACACACCACAGGTGGTGAAGACCAGTAGTAGTAGTAGTATGTGAAAGAAATCCCACCACGGCATGCTCGTCCTTGGTAGAACAGAGATAGCCATTAAGAAGGGCACACTTCCAATATTAGGGTGTGCAGGGCACCTACCCCCTGCCACACATGAGACTCTTACAGTGCCCCAATTTTCAAATGGCTCCATCACATCCTTTTTCGAGAGAAGCATAGAACTGCAAATTGCAGGGGTTTTCCCTGGAATATTTTATATTGCTCTGATATTCCTATCTTTCCCTTCCTGCTTTCACATATAGGTACTAAAATGTTTTAAATGTGAGGGCAAAATGCATCACCCAATTCTTTCCAATAATATATAGATCAAATACCTTGGAGGTAAGGCGACCCCGATGAGTTGGTGCCCGGGCTCTTTGCACCTTGGGTTAGCATGGCCCTGATGAGGAAACTGTGCGAGTCAGAACTACGACCTTCGGAAGGGACTTTAAGCAGTTGGCCCCCTTGGTGCTCTTTGCAAAGAGTAGGCTAATGCCGGCACCAAGTTTCCCTCCTTCCTTCTGTGTGTTCCTGGTGTGGAAAACTATAATAATCCAAGAGACTGATTAGCCTAAAAAAAACTGAAAAGTAAAAATTATAATCCTATGAGAGTAGTAATTATGCACATTTTATGAGATGTTTTATTTTTATGTGCAGGCCGGACCAACACAGTCTAATCAAGAAATACTTTTCAAAGGCCGAGTTTGTGTATATACCTGACGCTGGCCATTGGGTTCACTCAGATAAACCTAATGAATTCATTGACATAGTTTGTAGCTTTCTACAAGGGCCTTCTGAGTAAGTAACATTTAAGGAATTCTTGTCAACAATGAACGTTGATATTGTAAAAGCATTCTTAATTTATGTTAATTTTGACCAAAAAAGTAGAGAGTATATGTTTATGTTGATGTGTAGATTTTAATTTGCTTTGTTTTCTCTAAGAATCTGTAAATAAAATTTAGATGATAATCTGATTTTAATTTCAACCTCATATTTTTTAAGTCCCTTGTTGATTAAAATGGCAAAAAATAAAGAAGCGCTTTTCTGAAACTATGTACATATTTTTCTTTTATGCATGCATTTGGGAAAGCAAAAAAGTTGTGCTGCTGCTACATCTGGGGGGCCATTGATTCCTTGTTTTCATATTCCATGCTTAATAAGTCAAATGTTATTTTTGCTGAAAACTACATATTTTTAGTATTTATATTTTGAGCCACTTCATGGCAACGATTTAATCACAAAAATATAAAAAGTTAAAATTTTGAAAAATATTTGTCTCAAAATGAAGTAAAAGTGTGAACTGCAAAGGAAAACAGCAGGCTAAAAAATTAATTAAAAGAGGAAAAGAGCTTGAAAATGGCAGTAAGTCATACAAAATGACAACCTTATAAAAAAATTGAAATTAATAATCGCAGTTTTCTAAAACCCATCTGGGCAAAGTATGTATTAGGCACTAAATAAGGCTCTCTGTGCTAACATCAGTGTATTTAAAATTAATTTCATACACCAATGACAATGGTGGATCCCAAACTTAATGCATATCCAACCCCCTCTTTAGGCCTTATTATGACCCCCTTAATCCCGTCCATCAACCAATGAATGTAGAATTTTAACTATATTCTAAATATGAGGTATATACAAAAAGTTCCCAGAATTATTTTATAAAACATTATTGAGTGAACAGTTGGCCTTACCTTTAAAGTATATTCCTTTTGCACACACACACTTGCTCCATTGGTCTTCCCAAGCTTTGAAACATTCTTTAAAATCGTCTTTTTTTATCGCATGTAGGCCCGCTTTGGCATTTTCTTTTATGTCATCCACCACAGCGAAACAACAGCCACAAGTCACACGGTGCAAGGTTGGGGAAGTAGGGAGGCTGCGGCATGAGTGTGATTTTTTTCTCAGCCAAAACTGCTGAACTGCAATCGCTATGTGACTGGGTGCATTGTCATGGTGCAGGAACCAGCCATCCATTTTTGAGGCCGTCTTCGCCTCACATTCTCATGCAAGCATGTCAAAACCTCAATGTAGTAAGCAGCAGTAATGCTTCTCCCCCTAGGCACAAATTCGTGGTGCACTATACCCTCTTCATCGAAAAAAAACAATCAGCATGACTTTGACGTTGGATTTTGTTGCGTGAGACTTCTTGGGGACATTTTTGTGTGCCATTCGGATGATTCCACCTAGCTCTCGAGGTCGTAGGCAAACACCCAAGTCTCATCCCCTGTGACCACTTTATGTAGGAAGCTCGGATCGTGCGCAGATTTTTCGAACAAATCACCTGCGATGGTTTCCCTGCAGTCCATTTGATCGTCTGAGAGCAAGCGTGGAACAAACTTTGCACACACGCGACGCATCCCTAAATCTTGGCTCAGGATTGTGTGTACTGAGCCTACTTACAGTCCAACTTCATTAGTAATCTCAACAACAGTCATTTGCCTATCATTTCGCACGAGTTCCTTCACTTTTGTGACATTTTCGTAGTTTCGTGACGTCGAAGGGTGTCCACTGTGAGGTTCATTTTCCAGTGTTTCCTGTCCATTTTTTAACTGATTAAACCACTTGTAAACTGCTGTTTTCTTCAAAGCATCATCTCCATAAACTTTTTGTAATGCTTGCAGCGTCTCTTTAGCACTTTTCCCAAGTTTAAACAAGAACTTGATGTTAGCACGTTGTTCAAACTGCGACATTCCGCCAACACACTCAGACACGTTCACAATCAAACTGCTGTTACACAAGAGTGAAGCAGTCGAGCTGGTTCCTACTTGGCATGCATGCGCATCAAGGTCGATGTCAGCGCCCCACAAAATCTTACGGCCGTAGCGCAAACCATTTAAATACCAGTGTGCGATTCCAGGAACTTTTTTAATGTACCTCGTATGTCCTCACAGAATTTAAAAAAGCATTCCATCTTTGAAACCTTTGGCGAACTTCGGAAAATATTTCAAGACACTCAGTGTTTGGACTTTGTTTGATTGGCATCCACTAGATGGCAGGGGAAATGAGTTGGATTTCAAATATTTTTGCCGGGGTTCGATTCCCGAAGGGACCAATATTTTTTCTCCGGTTTTTAAAATTTGTTCGCAATTTCCAGCATATCATCGATAAAACTTGCATACCATTAAAAAAAATGTATTCAATGCATTATAACTACTATTTTCTTCATCGTAATTCTTCACTGTAATTCTTAACGAACATAATTTTACGGATCACCCATTCGCTTTACCATCTCGTCATGTATTGATCATGATTTAAAGTTCTTATTTTGATGACTCTCGGATCGCGATTTTCAAAGGGCATTTTCTCGTAAACGACGTCGAGTATATAGCATACTATGACAACAGGTAACTGAGCGTGATACCAGAAATGAGGAACATATGAGCGGGATTCATTACATTGTAGGATTTACGGTTTCCTTGCGGCCGCTACCGTCTTAGCAGACAATGTAGCCGCTTGTGCGTGATGAGCCATTCACAATGTTTTGAGCGTATATCGTAATTTTTACGTACAATATGCTTCTTTTCTGATTTATTTTTGCTCATGAAAAAGTTTTAACGTTCTTATCTCGATGACTCTCGGATCGCGATTTTCAAAGGACATTTTCTCGTAAACGATGTCGAGTTGGCACCTAGGTAGAAATAGGAGTCCGTTATTTTGCATATAATTTCATTCTGCAAAGTCGAATTCCGATACGAGAGTCACACCTTGGGGGCTTCCCTTGTGAGACATGTCAGCTGATTACTCCGATCCTGATGACGTAATGCCTGTCCCCTCTCCGTCTACCTTATCTAGCAGTTCAACTCTTCGTTGTGCTGCCTGCCTGTTCGGCGATCACTGTGTAAACCTGAAGCAATTGTGAAAAATATTCTTTCTACTATTTTTATTTTTATTCCTTAATAATGGCTACTAGTAAAAGGAAGAAGCTGACAATTATGGAAAAAGTGAAAATCATTCAAGAAGTGGAAAAGAACCCAAGCATGCCTGCGATAGAAATTGCACGCAAATTTAATCTTGCACCGTCTTCATTGTTTTGTATAATGAAGAATAAACAATTAATACTTGACGAAGAAGTGAAATGTGGGGGTAAAGCCATCAAAAGAAAAAATATCAAATCATCACCATATGATGAAATGGAGAAGATATTGATAGAGTGGTTTGAGGGAATGCGCTCCGCCAACCTCCCAATCAATGGTGTACTGTTGAAGGAGAAAGCAATTAGGGTAGCAACTAGGCTTAGAATAGAAAACTTTAAGGGTTCCAATGGATGGCTGGACAGATTTAAGAAGCGGCATGGACTTGAATATAAAAGTGTTTGTGGCGAAAGTGCTAGTGTTGATGAAGGAGCTGTTGACTACTGGAAGAGTGTAACATTGGTAAGGTATTTAGAAGGCTATAAGCCGAATGATATTTTTAATGCAGATGAAACGCATTTTTTTCAACCTTCTTCCGTCAAAAACTCTTGCTACTAGAGGAGACAAGTGCCATGGTGGAAAGAGAAGTAAATATAGGATAACTGCACTTTTATGTGCAAATTCAGATGGCAGTGAAAAGTTGACGCCTCTAATAATAGGTAAATTTGCCAAGCCAAGGTGTTTTAAAAATGTACGGGCATTGCCATGTAAATACGCCAGTAATAAAAATGCATGGATGACAACGGATATATTTAAAACATTTTTGAAATCATTAGATGCAAAGATGGGTGGTGCAAATAGAAAAATTCTTCTATTTATTGATAAATGTCCGGCCCACCCTCCAGATACTGATTTTCTTCGCAATATTAAAGTGGTGTTTTTTCCAGCTAATTGTACTAGCCATCTGCAGCCACTTGACTTGGGCATTATTCACTCCATGAAAGCAAAGTACAGGAAGGCTTTGGTGCAGATATCAGTATCCTACATTGAGATGAATAAACATTTGAAACTGAGCGTCCTTCAGGTTTTGCATATGGTAACAGCTGCATGGAATTCAGTTACACCTCAAACAATATCAAACTGTTTTCATAAGGCTGGGTTCAATTGCAACAATGCTATGGAAATTGATGTAGATATCGATGTGATTGACCATTAAAATTGGTTGAAAATTGCATCTGACATGGACACAAATTTTGAAGAGTTTGTCCGATGTGATGATCTTGAGAGTACGTCTGGTCCTCCACAAGACGTGGAAGAAATCTGTAATACCAAAGAGGCAGAGGAAGAAGAGGCAGTAGTAGAAGAAGAGGCAGTACAAGAAGAAGAATCAGTTCCCACACTTGGTGAAGCGGTTCAGGCACTTGAAGTGGTGTGAAGATATTTAACTTCTTTTGATGTGAACAGCACTACTATATCAAAAGTAAATTATTTGGAGCGAGAAGTTCTGAATGCTCAGAGCACCTGCCAGAAGAAGCAAACAAGTTTGCTGGGATATTTTAATAAATAATTTTCTTGTAGCTATGTATGCTTGGTTTTTGAATAATTTTGATATTTTTTGTGAAATTCCAAATATATTTTAATATTTTCTATTTAATGTTGTATGATGAAGCTTTTTAAAGGAGGGATGAAAAATTGTTTCAAGATTTGTCAATTTTGAAAATACTTTTAAAATTTTGAAATTATTTTTTGTAATCATATGAATGATTCATTACAGAAATTTTCATATTCAATAGCAATAAGGCTTGTTTGTCACTGGAATTTGTTTATAAATGTTTATTTTTAAAGTATTAATATAAGTATTGTGCATACAAAATTGAAAAATGGATTTTTATTATAGAGACCATTTTCAGTGGCCTTACTCTGGTATTGTATAATGGAACTAATACACAAGCAAAAAAGATAAATTTTACTCATTTTAATTGAAAACCTCCATTTAATGAAAACCTCGATTTAGTGAAATATATTCTAATCCCCCAGCGATTCATTAAATAGGGGTTTTACTGTATATTGTTAGACATCGCTTAAATATCTATTAGTTTAGTTTAATAGTAAATCATATGTACTATGCATAAAATTGTGTGTTATTTTATATTTAAAAATCTATGTAAAAACTTTTATATTATTTTTTATAAAACTTCAAATGTCATTTTTTGAAACTTATACAAACAAATGAAAACAAAATTGGCATGTAATTTGTGTGTATTTGAGTGACTGAGCCCTTGAGCCTTCGAGGGAATCATTTCCCTCATTTTCGAAAGATCTGAACTCTAGAATGACAGAATGTTCTAAAAAGTCAATCAATTTTTGCTTGCATGCCAGCCATAAGCATGAAAACAGTATCGGTGTTTTCCTAGCTATATAGGAAAATATGCATTTCTTTTGATTATTTGTTTGACAATAACAGGATTAATAATAGTGTTTCATGTGGTTTAAAATATTTTTAGCCCTTGGGCATTCACATATTATCATATTCCTGTCCCAATTATAACCCAATTTTCAACCAATGTCCAATTCTGGACATGACCACAAGGTGGAGTTCCACTTTCCAAATGATTAAGCTCTCTTTGGAACTTCAAGAAGTAGTTCAAGATCTTGGGATGGTGTTTCTGGATCTGCATCTCTCTGATGCTTTATGGGTACAGTTGCAGCAACTTAAGGATCTGCTAGAAGCCCCATATGCCACTACTATCTGCCTTCAGGAGGAGACTTTGACTCCTGGGATCTTCGTGAAGGAACAGTGCGCCCTAAAACGATCATTGCTGCGAATCAGCTGTCGTATCACTGAAGATATTATTGAATCAATGGAGAAACATGAGGAGGCTTTGCTGGGGAATAAAATCTTCTTCGCTCTGGTGTTTGTGGACCCCCGCTACAGGATATTGTTTTCCCCACACAAAACCCTTCTGGTGAAGGAAAGGATTCGAGAAGTTGCTACAAAAATGCAGTTTTTCTCATTCTCAATACAAATAGCTGAGAACTCAACCAATTCAGAATCTATTGTGATGGCTGAGGAGAGTGCAACTGGTGAAGAAGAGGATAAATTTGAGGAGGAGCTTGATCAGTTAGAAAAGACACTAATGCGGTGGGCAATCACAGTGGAACAGTTAACTATAGAGTTGGAGCGTAGTATCAACAAGGTGATTGAGAAGGGAAGGCTAGAGTCCATACACTTGGCCTCTGTTAGATTCATTTGGCAAGCCCCTAAGACGAGCATCAAGAATTTTAAGTGCAATGCCTGTAACTCAAGTGTCAGTAGAACGTTTATTCTCATCAATACGTTTTATTCTTAGCGACATAAGGGCGTCCATAAAACAGGATCTGTTGGAAGCAATATTATTCCTACATACAAACAGCAGCAGAAATTGTCCAATACTTATAAATTTTTGGTCATTTTAAAATTGCACGGGATGGGATGGGATTTTTTACTCTAACCTTAGAAAAAAAATTTTCCAAGTCTTAACAAAATCTGGAGGTTAATATGTACCCAAAGGAGCACTTATTAAGCAGGAAGTCTTGCAGGTCTAGGACTGATGCAGTAGTCAATTTAATTCCACTTCATTCCGAATGCCTGGGCAAATTTTGAAGTCCTCTAACCTTCTACTTAGGGTCCTATCACTAGGTAAAGGGTACCCCAAATTTAGCATGCAGTTGTACCCTTTGATTCCACAAGCAAAATCGAATTTGAAGAGCATTTTTCACAGTGAGATTTGACCTTTTTTTGCCCTTATTAGATTTTTTGCCCAAAGATTGTAATTGGTCTGGGTTTAGGAAACACTTGAGAGCTCATGTAGTCTTCTCCAGTCAAGCCTCTAATTTCTTCACCTTATTTTGTAATGCTGAAACCTTAGACTTAAGTCTTCCTATGACTTCGTCTTTTTCATCACCATTATTTTCACTTATCTACTCTGCTGAACGTTCCATGGGATCTACAGAAGATTCATCTCCAGCTGCACATTCCACAGAAATGTTTGATCCCAAAGAGATTTGGTATTCTACTTCCACAGGATTGTTTTCAGGTTCTGTATCTGAAAGGTGTAATATAAAACCAGATAAAACAAGTCCAATATGCTGAGGAGTCCTTCTATTTGTATAATTATATCCTTGCACTAAACTAAGCATCATTCCATGTCAAATTATCCTGTAATTTGAGATGATACATTTACTTTTCTTTATAAATAATGTTTCCACTTCGTCATACAACACAAGATTTGCAAGATATCATACCAAACTAATAACAGGCAATGCAGTTAGAAAACAACATTGAATCATTGTTAGTTTATATTTAATACTTAACCTCTCTAGGCTTCTGAAATTGAGTTCAACCAAAATATTCACAAACTTAAGACAAAAATATTGAGACTGATAATCATTGCACTGCAAAATTTAGTTTAATGTAATAAGCAACTAATTCATATCATAATACTTTGAAACTGAGGAGCAGATTCAAAAATATAAATGGAATGTGGTAACAAAGGCAGGATGGAGAAGAAGGTTTGACAAGGACTATATTATTAGGGTACATTCTGATATCATTCATTCATGAATTAGTTCGAATCATAAAATTTAATTGAAGTAAATATTCACCTTTCCCTTTGGCAGAAATCTGTCTTCTAGCTGGTGGTTTTCTGGCTATTTTCACAGCCTGGTGAGGAAAAATCTCCGGGATTGCAAATGGTTTCAGTAATCTGTGGCCATCAAGTCTATTGTTGGGAGTCATTCTATTCAAGATGGCAGATGCTGTAGAATCATTACTGTGTCACACTTGCAAAAAATCGTTTTCTACTCATGAGTATTTAACTTGCGGGTGTGTTTGTAACCAGTTTTTCATTTGAAGTGTGCTGGACTTTCCGAAATTGAATTTCTGGTGGTTTCAACAAATAGTTCGATTATTTGAAGATGTGATGAATGCAGTATGTTCCATATCAAGGATCATATGCATCCTACCAGAAGTATGTACAATAGTATGACGGCTTCATCCATTCTTCGGACCCTGGACAATATTAATAATAGACTATCTGTGATTGAAAAAAAGCAGTGGATCTCAAGTGATAAGGAGGCGAAGGCAAGACGTGGTCCAAGATGTCCTGCTGCTGATGACCTACCACGTGTTCCCAGTGCTGCCGATATTTCGGGAAAAATTGTGGAAAACATATCCAATTCCACCCATCCCACCAATTCCTCATTGAAAGCAGAAGACAATAGTGAGGCAAATTCTAATTTTTCTGACCATTCTCCTCCTGACAACGATGGTTTTATCACAATCCAAAGGAAAAGTAAACGTAAGATACCAACGAGTGCAGTAGTTAAAGGATGCAGTAATAGCCATGATGAGTTTATGGGAATACCTAAACAGGCATGGATTCACTTGAGTCATGTGAGTCCTTCAGTATCATGTGACAACATATTGAAATACCTAAAAGATAAATTTAAGAAGCACGATTTCACCTGTGAAAATTTATTTTGCACTAAGAGAAGTGCCACATTTAAAGTTAGTGCTGAGTTTTACCTTTTGATTGATCTTCAAAATGGTGAAAACTGGCCGAATGGTGTTTGTGCTAGGCATTTTATATTTCATAAATTTCAAGGTAAGAATGCAGGTAATAGTGAATTATGTGATGTGAAGACAGTATCCAATAGTTCTGCTGCAAATCGAAGTGACCATAAACACATTGGCCCAAACACTGAATTAGCTAATAAAACAATTTCCAATCAACAAGTTGACGAATCTGCTTCAGCTTCTGCTCCCTCCCCACCTACCATTGGTGTTACCACCAGAGGAAGTAATGCACAATGGCAGTATATTTGAATCGAGTTAAAATTTCTTGGTTGGTATCTTGGATGGTGGCGGATTTGAATCGAGTTAAAATTTTGTGGTTGGCGGCAGATTTAAATGCATTAAAATGAAACAAATATTGAGCTGGTTGTTCAAGTTTTTATTTATAATAAAATACAATCATTATCACGTTATAAATACACAACACAAATAACAGCCTTTTTTCAAAGGCGGTGGTCCATCGAAATGAATATCTCCTTTATTGTAGTGTTCAAGGCATGGCTGATATCGTTCCCTCCGATAATAATCTTCTAATTCTTGTAATTCGGGAAATTTAGCCATTATCTGGTGCACATCACATGGTTGAATCATTTTAATATAATTATAAGGTAAAGGAAAAGCTGCAGGTGTGGATGGCATAACGGGAGAGATGTTGAAGTATGTAGGTGATTTGCTTATGTGTTGGATGTAAGATCTGTGCAATCTGTGTGCAAGGAGTTCGAGAGTGCCTGCTGAATGGAAGGATGGTGTAATTGTACCGTTCTACAAGGGTAAGGGAGATAGGACTAAATGTAAGAATTATAGAGCGATTAGTTTCCTGAGTATACCTGGAAAGGTGTATGGGAAAGTTTTGATTGAAAGAGTACAAAAGGTAACTATGGATAAAATGTGGGGAGTGCAATGTGGCTTCATGCCTGGAAGGGGTTGCACCGACCAAATATTTGCCCTACAGCAAGTGGTGGAGAAGTGCATGGAGTAAGAAAGAAAGTATACTGTGCATTTGTTGATCTAGAGAAAGCATATGACAGAGTGAATCGTAATGAATTGTGGAATGTTCTGAGCAAGTATGGAGTGAATGGTTGGTTGCTGAATGCTATAAAGGTAGTGCATACTGGAAGTAGGGCATGTGTAAGGGTGAATTGCATGATGAGTGATTGGTTTAGAGTTGAGCAAGGTGTACGACAAGGATGTATCATGTCCCCTTGGTTATTTAATGTGTTCATGGATAAATGTGTGAGACAGGCATGTATGGATATGGTGGGTGTTAAGGTTGGTGGAGAGAATGTTCATGTACTTTTGTATGCTGATGATGCTGTGTTAATGGCTGAGAACCCAGGAGAATTGCAGAGAATGTTAGGTAGCCTGCATGATATGACAGTGAGAATGGACTTAAGGATAAATGTGGCCAAAACCAAGGTAGTTGTGTTCGATCGGGAGAATGAGGTGAACGACAGTCAATTTAGCATAAATGGAGGAACGATTGAGGTAGTGGATGAATTTGTATACCTTGGTAGAAAGTTTAGTAAAAATGGTAGAGTAGATGGGGAAATCAAAAGGAGAGTGAATGCTGGTAGAAAGGTGGCAGGGAGTGTGTGGTCGATTGCAAAGAATGAATGGTTGTCAAAAGAAGCGAAAATGTCTATATACAAGAGTGTTTTAATGCCTACCTTGCTGTATGGCAGTGAAACATGTGTGTCAGGAGAAGCATAAAAGTAGTTTGAATGCGGTTGGGATGGGATACATGAGAAGAGTTTGTGGAAAATCTAGGAGGGACAAAGTAAGGAATAATTGGGTGATGAACGAATGTGGTATGAAAGCAAGTGTGACAGATTTGTATGAGAGAGGTCTGCTGAGGTGGTTCGGGCATGTAGAAAGAATGGAGGAGAGTAGAATCACCAAACGAATATATGAAGGAAGAGTGAATGGCGAGAGAGGGAGAGGCAGACCGCTTGAATGGATGTGGTTAGTGAGACTCTGAGAAAAAGGGACGTGAAAAGTATGAGGAATAAAACGAAATGTGTGACTCAGTGTATGAGTGTAAGTGAAGCAAAAGAAGTGTGCAAGGATAGAAGTGTGTGAAGGAAGGTGGTGGGTTGGTAATTGGCAGACATATGGCATGGCTTACCCTGCAAGGGAAAGCGTCAAGGTGTGTTGTTGTTGTTATAAAAGGTACATATTTCAGATCCTCCAAATTCATAATATCCCAGCCATGTTCATGATAGGTCCGAATAGCCGACCCAACTTTATGTATAATTGCAAGTTGTTTTAAGTCCATAACTGAAAAGTAATTATTTTCAAATCAATAATTGCTTAGATTTATAATAAACTAATAATTTCAAATATAAATTATATCTAGTACCTCTGGAGAGTGTTCTGATGCATAGAATATCTGGATGCGTTTTGTTTTTAGAAACTCACTTTATGCACACATCCGTCCTCTGCCATGTCTCAAATCTGAATGAAACATTCTAATTGCAAGATTGTAAAATGCTGAGGTTGCATGTAAACTTTGCCCCCTTACTTTCCCCAGCGAGACTGTGTAGCGATGTTGGGTCAGCAAAGTAAGAACCAGATGTGAAAAGTACAAAATTACAAAATGCTGAGATTGCGCATACACCAGATGTGAGCTGTAGAGTGGGGGTTAATGCAAAAGTATCACATCTACACTTTTCCAACTTGCGATTTGAAGAAAGAGTATAAGTACCATGCCATAATGCTTTGAGTCTTCACCTTGATATGACATTTTCTCAGAATTGGACCTCGTGTCATATATTTTGCTGCAGCAGTATTCACAAGCAAGAACGGTTCCAAAGAATATCCTCACCATCGATTTAAAATCAGCAAACTCTGTGAAAATTTTCTACATCATCTGGTATAGGGGTGAGCAATATATATCAACCTGGTATTTAGTAACAGATACCAATCAGGAACAGATATCAGTGATATCTATTTATTTCTAAATATCTGTTATTGGAATATCAGTTAAGAAATAATAGGTGTAGGTTGAAACAGACCGTTGGACCATATCTGTTTGCTTTCAATACTCGATACCAGTCAATCCTTAATACTCGCCTTTGTTCTTCGCAAGCTTTCACGCACCACAGCCAGGGGCGGATCCAGAAACTTCCCAAGGGGAGGGCGATCGCCCCACTTGATTCCGCCTCTGCCGACGACCATACATTTTGAAAATCCCTATCCCCATCAGAACCTTTCTTTTCCTTGTCATACAGACTTAATCTTCGGTGTAGAAACAAGGAATGTTGCGCGGAATGAATTTAAGAATGTACCCAGTGGATGGCAATGGGCTCGTCCAAGGGGAGGGCGATCACCCCTCCCTTGGATACGCCACTAACCACAGCGCACTCTCTATCTTCCTGCAAGGGCTAGAGAGGGAGGGGGCGACTTGAGCCAACAAACAATTTGTGCTGTCACGCCACAGAGAAGAGGACTTATCACAGGGGTGGGGGTGAGGATTTCCCCTCCCCGCCAAGCCTTCACCCCTGCCCCGCCACTAACAGATGCCGTTTAAAGGGCGAGGATATACCTATTATCCAAAATAGCAGTCTGTTCTCAATGCTCGGATACTCAATACTCGGATACTCAGATAGAATATCAGTTGATGGATTTGTGGGCGCTCTAACTCAAAAACTATTAATCAGATCAACACGAAATTTTATATTTCACATCTTTTGTAAAGGAAGAAGAACTGATTAGATTTTGGTAAAAATCGGTCAACCGAAAGTGGGTGTTTACTCTTGTCACTTATTCGTAATTTTGAAATATTTGCTTTAATATTTGATAAATGTAAAAATGCACTGGAATAAACGTTGTAGGAAATTTAAATTTCTACAACCTTTTTCCATATAATGCATTGTTTAAGAGATATCTTATATTCACCGTGCCACCTACCGACGGCTATTATTAACAATCACGCTTAGTTACGCTCCTTTTTATTTTCTTAATTTCTGGTGCATTCTGGATATATACAATATCAGAAGGTTATGGTTTTTCCTGTTCTTTGTAATATTTAAAATTTTCTCGGTTTCTTTAAATTTTTGTTATTACGTAATCTATTTTGAATTTTTTAGAAATATTATAGATATGGAGAAAGTCATGTGGTGGCCACATCAGATTTTTTTCATGGATTTCTGTGCCTGAATTACGATTTATTTTTTTAAAATCGCTAAATACAAAATCACATATTTCTGGAGAACTTAGTAAACAATCAAGTTGAAATTTTACATTTTGTTAGAATAATACATATTAATTACATTTATGTAGGTAATGTTGTCTAAAAATGTATAAATAAACAATAATGTCAACAATAGTGAAAAGTTAATATTTTTAAACAAATTGTATAATATTGCAATCATATGAGATTTTCCAAAAGTGTTTGTATACGATGTTGGCTTTATCATCTCAATTTTGTAATAAGGAAAAAAGACTAATATAAGTGCATCATCAGAGATTGGAGTTTGAATACGACATTGCCTGGCATCTTTGCCTTGACGCAAAATGAGCTAACGCGGCAAAGTACTGTTTATTTTTTCATTAGAATGAAAATTGATTTCTTTCATCTAAACAAACCTGCAACCTGACTTCTTATGTTTGTAATAAAGAAAGACGCAGAGCGTTATCTGCTTTCGTTTACAAGATATATGAGTCAGAAGGACATGCTGCGCGGAACCTGCGATTCGCCGACTGTTTACGTTAAGGGCATTTTCAACCGGCCGGCGAATCACCGTCTCTTTAAGCCAATGGTTTAAGGGCATCTGCATCTGAAGAGTTAACAATTTTATGGAGATATTGAAATGTTGATTCGTATATATAGGGTAATGTCTAAACGACCTGAAAGTTTCAGCTCCCTAGCTCGACCCATAGTATCTAAATATTTACCTATTTGTTTAAATTTTAAGAATTTTTGAAAGTCAAACAAATTATAATATAAAAATTTCTATAATCCATATTTTGTTTTTTTTTTACAAATTCTACCTATAAGTATAAAAAATTTCAACATCGTAGCACATAAATCGTGAAAATTTGTTTAAATATATATAATAGATATTACTTATATGATATGGAAGAACTATATGTTTATGTTTAAAAAGTGAAAGATTCATTTAATTGAAAGTAATGTATTTAGGGGATTTTCACTTATTGTATCTGATGTATGTAGCACAATAAAATTTTTATTATCCCTAAGTATTTTCATTACTCCTTTATTGAAGCTTATTTAAATTAATAAATGATCATTAAGTTTTTGTAAATACGTAAAATAAGTACGCGAACCAACAGTTGTAGAAGCATTATAAATTATACTGGTATCGGAAGGAGCATTCTCCGTTAGGTAGTACCAGAACCAGTTCTGTAAACTGATACATCAGTAACAGGTATTTGGAACAGAAACTGCCTTGTAACAGATACCAATATATTATGTACCGGTAAAAATCAGTTTAGCTCATCCCTAATCTGGTAGGCATGTTTTTATTCGAAATACTTTATCATTGTGGAATAATTATTTTAAAATGGAGCTTATTTCTTAAGTTCTGAAAATCATCACATATTTGAAAAATGTGTTTGATGTAACCTCTCAAGATTTTATAATTGATGATTTTTGTGATAGCAATGAAATAATTGATATCAATAGAAGAGATAGTGATCATTCCTTTACAAAAAAATATTAGTGATAATATTTATAGGGTAAAATATTGCTGCAATGAATGTATTTCACATAGAAACATCCCAGTTATCTTCTTTCAATATCATTGAACAGTATAACATTTCAGTATTATATACAAATATGTAGTGGTGTAGTGGTTAGGACGCTGGCTGCTACTCGCCCGATGCTTGAAAAAGTCATCGGGTACGAATCCTGCGCGAGTAGGACTTTTTCTCAAGGTCATCCGGCCCCCTGTTCGTGTGGTTTGAGGAGACCGCGCAAATTCAGCTGTTCCGTCCTTCGGAAGGGACGATAAGCCGTTGGCCCCCCTGGTGTTCTTCGCAAGAGCAGGCAAATGCCGGCACCGGGTTTCCCTCCTCACTTCTGTGTGTGTGTCCGGTGTGGAAGGCAACGGGAAACCACCACACCGTGTATGTATATTCCCTAGTCAAAACCAATTAATTAATTAATTGGTAGGACCTGTCGTAAGACAGAACACGAATGAATGAATACAAATATAATTGTAAAATGTAGTCATATTGAAATTGTAGAAGATTCTACATATTATTGTTTCTATTGTATTGTTAAATTATTTAGTATAAGACTTGTGAGATTATGTAATTGATATAGGAATGGGAAATGTAATATGAGTGTCGAAACCGATATTTTTATCTTTTTCAGATACTATGTATATCAATTTAAACCTCCTTTTCCTAACTTGCATTTATATCTATAAGTTCTTCATTTTTTATTTCTTTCATTGTTTTTGAAACGGTTGGGATGGAAACACTTAGTGAGGTATGTTTCGTATATTTTAACCCACGTTATCATGTAGCCCATGAAATGAGTGACGTTCATATGCGACATCTGATACAGAGAAGTGGAAACCGAGTTGTAGAAATATAATCGGCAGTGAGGAATTGTCTAAAGACATTGTGGGTGAATGGAGATGGAGTGAATAGGGACAATATCACGTTTTTAGACAGTATTAGAGATATTTTGATATTTAAAATTATAGAACAGTTGGAAAATACGGCTCTGAAAATTGATATAATTTTAAAAGCTATGTTTAAAAAGGAGAATGAATCAAGTGTTCAAAATGAAAAATGTTCGAGTCCTTCAGGCTAATGATATTGATGAAATTTTGAATGGGTTATTTGGTAAAATTATGAAGGAAAAATCCTTACATCAGGCTCAAGGATCGGGATGGGCTTTGAGTAAGATTCTTGGCTTAGAGCTGAGAATCAACAAGTATAATCCTTTGAGGGGGTCTGCATTTTTAGAATTACCGGCAAAAATACAAAATACATCTTAAATGTTGGCAATGGTTATGATTTTTGCTTTAAATATGCCATTTGGGCAAAGAATATTGCAAAGAATCCTCAATGCATCAAATATTTTTGTGAAGAGTTCCACCAAGGATATGAATGGGATTGCATTGAGTACACTGTGGAGTTCTCACAAATTACAAATTTTGCAAAACCAACAATATTTCTATAAATGTTTTTGGTCTCGGTGAAAAAAATACTGTGTACCCTATCAAAGTTGTGGATGAAGAACTCGATGACCACCGGGACCTTTTGCTTTTAACGGAAGGTTTCAAGAGCCATTATGTTGGATTAGGAATTTCGAGAGATTAGTTGGAAATCAAATAACTAAATGTAAATGCAAAATGTTCATTTGCAAAAGATGTTCTGTGCATTACCACGATGCTTGTGGAACATAAACGGGACTGCAACACCAATGCTCCCTCGAAAATCATGCTCCCTACAGATGAGGAGAAATGGTTAAAATTAAAAAATTTCAGGCACACCATGCATGTCCCTTTTTATGGTGTACACTGATTTTGAATGCATCCTTCCAAAATTTGCCAGTTGCAGTAGCCCCCTATTGATCATTTCTACTCGATATCCGCCAAAAAACATGAGGTCATGTCTTTTTGTTTTGTTTTGGTATCCTTCATGGGAGAGATTTTTTATCCCGTTCTCTATCGTGATGCGAATGCCGCCGAGGTGTTCATTAAAAATTTAAAAGAGGTCGCAGAGCTCATATGGGGAGTGTACAAAATCGTGACCCCTATGGTTGCGACGACCCCAGAGGAACAAGTTGCATTCAACATGGTGACCATTTGTCACATTTGTGGGGAGGAATTAGGTGATGATCGCGTGACAGATGACTGTCATCTCACAGGTATGTATCGAGGATCTGCTCATTCAAATTGCAATTTAAATTTCAAAATGCCAAATTTTCTCCCATTTTCATCCACAACCTATCTGGTTACAGCTCCCACCTGATCATTCCTCAGGTTATGACGAAAAGGAAATACATTGCATCCCCAGTTTGGAAGAAAAATCTATTTCCTTTTCAAAGAAGGTGAGTGAGAACTTTTCCATCAGGTTCCTCAATACATTTCGATTCATGGCTTCTTCCCTCTCAAAATTAGTAGACAATCTCCTCGTGAAAAATGTACTCGCACAGCTAGGGTTTTTGGAGATAAATTAAATCTAGTCACACACAAGGGTGTTTTCCCATATGAATATGTGGACAGTTGGACAAAATGAGGTGATAATTATTTACCGCCTAAGGAGAAGTTTTATAGCCAGTTGACTCAAGACTATACTTCCGATGAAGACTACAACTTTGCTCAGAGAATGTGGATGGAATTCTGCTGCAGATCTTTGGGAAACTACTGATTTGTATCTGAGCACAGATATTCTTCTTTTGGCTGAAATTTTCAAAAATTTTAGGGACATTTGCATGGTTACGTACATGCTGGACCCCACATGGTACTTTTCCGCACTCATTTTTGACGCCATGGGGTTCACCTTAGAAGTCATGATGGACTACCACATGATGCTTATGATGGAGAAGGGGATTCAGGGAGGAATAAGCTGGTGCTCCAAGTGATATAGCGAGGCTAACAATAAATATATGGAAAATTTTGATCAAAATTCCGAGTCTCGCTATATCGCTTACTTGGACGCTAATAATCTTTATGGTAGGGCCCTTTCCCAACCCCTCCCCCAAGGCAGTTTCTGGTGGTTATCTCCAAACGAAGCTCTCAACATTATAAACATACCTGATGATCACCCAAAGGGGTATATCTTGTAAGTTGTTTTGGAGTACCCAACTCACCTCCATGATGTACACTCTGACTTACCCCTGTGCTCCGAAAATCAGACTCCTTCATGTGGTAAACATAAAAAATTATACTGACTTCTTTACATGACAAGACAAAATACGTTATTCATTAAAGGAACCTTAAGCAGGCATTCTCCCTAGGACTCCGACTAATGACTATGCATGGGGTCATTGAATTTGATCAATCTCCTTGGTTGAAGTCATAAATTGAGCTTAATACTAACATGAGGAAAACTGCAACCAGTGATTTTGAGAAAGATTTTTTAAAACTGATGAACAATGCCATTATGATTTGTAAAGAGCTAAACATTTAATAATTAAAGGTGACCATTGCTCAGTCACCTTAAATGACGAGTGGAATAAGCTATTGGTTCAATCTAAACCTTTGAATTTAACATTAAACACTTGAACCCTTTCACCACGACAGTCGACTGAAGTTGATTTAAAGTTTATAGTCTCTGAGCACACTAGTCGAATTTTGTCCACGACTTCAAAAAAACTTTCCGTTAACCCGCAGAGATTGACTAAAGTCTCCTTTGATGCAGGGTCGCGACACTCAATGTTAGAAAACGATAGGGATGTGCCAAAAATAACAGAACATGTATTTTAACAGGTAGAGAATTTTAATAGGTATCTAAAATACCTATTACCAGATTACCCCTGTTATTACATAATAGGCACAGTTAACGTATCCGTATCATTTTCTTAAGAATTTTTCTAAATAGTGTCAGTTCAGTTTCACAATGCCTGTTTTTAAAAGAAACTAAAAACAATCCGTATTAGTTTCATGATGCCTTTTTCTTTCAAAATATTCCCTTCATGATACCTGTTCTACCTATTATTTCCACAATACCTATTATACCTAATGTAGCGGTCATAGCCATTAACGCCTTCGCGGCGCATAGCGCTTAGGAATTGTCTCCGCAGTTCCCGGCGACGCCACCAGGGGCGTTAGAGAGAAGAGAAGGTACGCCGGCGAGGGACGACACTTCCACTTCCGCCTGAGTCTTCGCCGGACTAATATCAGCCAGCGTCCGGATGAGTCAACGTGACACGCCGGACGAGTATCAGCCAGCATCTGCCACTGCTATTGATTGTTATCGTTTCGTTGTTATTTATTGTAATGTTTGTTAATCATTAAACAGCACAAAATCCATTTCGTTCGTTTCTGTATGGAAAAACCCCTTCAGTGGTGACCCCGACGTGATCGCGTGCCCACGTGGTTCGGACATCGTGAAACTTGCAATGGAGGGTGAGAGCAGGAACGAAATCAATCGTGTAAGTGTGCGCGTGCCTCCGTTCTGGCCCGAAAAACCACTCCTGTGGTTTACACAGTTAGAGGGACAATTTTTCTTGGGTGGAATCACTCAGGATGCTACAAAGTTTTGGCAAGTTGTTAGCCAGTTGGAGCCCAAGTACGCGTTAGAGGTGGAGGACATAATTGCAAACCCTCCGCCGACGGGTAAATACGAGAAGTTGAAGGAGGAACTGATCCGGCGCCTCTCGCTCTCGCAGGAGCAAAACATACGCCAACTCTTGGAGCACGAGGAGATTGGCGACCGGAAACCATCGCAGTTTCTTCGCCATCTGCGTGGCCTCGCCGGCGTTACCGTCCCCGACAGTTTCCTGCGGTCGTTATGGCTGGGCCGATTGCCGACCTATCTACAGGCAATTCTCACCGCACAGGACGCGATGGACTTGGATGGAGTGGCGCAGCTCGCCGATCGAATCCACGAGGTGACGTCCAGACACCAGGTGGCCAGTGCGTCTCCGGATTCCACGCTCGAGGCTCTCGTGAAACGCATGGATGAGTTGAGCCAGCAGGTCGCCGCATTATCGGTGAGACGAGCTGCACCACGCGCGCGCCCACGGTCCCGGAGCCGTCCCCGCGGAAACTTCCGCAGAGCTCCCTCTCTCAATCGCCGCGACAGGGAGGTGTGTTGGTACCATCGGAAGTTCGGTCCGAAGGCCCAAAAGTGCACTCAGCCCTGCTCCTACGTCGCGGAAAACTCGGAGGGCGGTCGGTAGAAGCGGCAACCGACTACTGCCCGTCATCAAGCCGCCTTTTCGTGACCGATATCCCGACGAAGACGCGCTATCTCATCGACACCGGGTCCGATCTTTGCGTCTTTCCTCGGACGTTAGTGAAGGGACCAAGGGCGAAGTCCAATTACGAACTCTACGCCGCGAACAACAGCGTCATCTCCACGTACGGTTGGTTAGTGGTGAATCTCAATTTGGGCCTCCGGCGGGAATTCGCGTGGCGTTTCGTGGTCGCCGATGTCTCCAAGCCAATCATCGGCGCGGATTTTCTCCGGTTCTACGGTCTTCTCGTCGATATGAAAAATCAACGCCTTTTCGACAGCATCACCACGCTCCACGTTGACGGCAGGGTCCCGCGTGCCCCTATGGGTCACATCAAATGCGTAACCGGCGGCGGTAAATACCATACCCTTCTTTCGCAGTTTCCCGAGATAACGCGGCCTGCAGGAATGCCAAGGGAGCCGAAACATTCCACGGTGCACCACATCCGCACGACTGCCGGTCCTCCCGTCTCTTCCAAGCCACGACGCCTGGCCCCGGATAGGCTTGCCATTGCCAAGAGTGAGTTCCGAGCAATGTTAGCCGCCGGCACCGCACGGCCCTCCGAGAGTAGCTGGTCTTCCCCCCTCCATATGGTACCAAAGAAAGGCGACGGTTGGCGCCCCTGCGGTGATTACCGCGCCCTGAACGCGCGGACGGTGCCCGACCGCTACCCCGTACCCCATATGGAGGATTTCTCCCACAATCTAGTAGGTAAGACTGTTTTCTCGACAATCGACCTCGTTCGGGCGTACCAGCAGATTCCTATTCATCCAGACGATATCCACAAAACGGCTATTACCACTCCCTTTGGCTTGTTTGAGTTCCCCTTTATGTGCTTTGGATTGTGTAACGCGGCTCAAACCTTTCAACGATTTATGGACGCGATATTAAGGGGATTGGATTTTTGTTTTGTGTACCTCGACGATGTGCTGGTGGCCTCTACCTCCGAGGAAGAGCATGCACGGCACCTAGCAGAACTCTTTACGCGCCTACGAGAGTACGGTGTACTTGTGAATACCGCGAAATGCGTCCTGGGTCGCCCTACAGTGACATTTTTAGGCTTCGTGGTTTCCGGGGACGGTGTAGCGCCCCCTCAGGAGAAAGTGACCGCGTTGCGCGATTTTCCCAAGCCGAGTGACGTAAAAACCTTGCGGCGATTCCTTGGTATGTTAAATTTTTACAGGAGGTGCATCCCTCACGCGGCCGCGCTTCAGGCACCATTGCACGCTGTTTTACAGGGCCGACAAGTTAAAGGGAACACACCCATAGAGTGGACACCGGATTTAGATTTAGCGTTCGAAAATTGTAAACAGAGCCTCGCCGTTGCTACCCTCCTCAACCACCCGGACGTCACTCTTCCGTTGGCGTTGTTCGCAGACGCGTCGGATTTCACGTTGGGCGCCGCTCTTCAGCAGCATACCCCGCAAGGTTGGCAACCCCTAGCCTTTTTCTCCCGGAAGCTGAATTCCGCACAACGCCAATATAGCCCCTACGATCGCGAGCTGTTAGCCATTTACGAGGCCGTACGTCACTTTCGACACATGCTCGAAGGCCGTCATTTCATTGTCTATACAGACCACAAGCCGTTAGCTTTTGCCTTCCGGCAGAAACCGGAGAAGTGCTCTCCGAGGCAATTCCGTCACCTGAATTATTTAGCACAATTCACAACGGACATTCGCCATATCACCGGAAGTGAAAACGTCGTCGCCGACGCCCTCTCCCGCGTCGACTCACTGACGCCCGCGATCGGTCACGAAGCACTAGCAAGGGCGCAGGCTGATGATGACGAACTAAAGGCATTGCTCCAATCGGATTCTTCCCTCGTCCTCCGGAAGGTTTCTCTTCCCGACTCGGAAGTAGAACTGTATTGCGATGTGTCCACCTCCACTGTTCGCCCGTTTGTGCCTGCCCCACTGCGACGGCAGGTTTTTAATTCTATACATAACCTTTCCCATCCCGGCGTCAAGGCGTCCGCTAGGCTCGTCTCCACACGTTTTGTTTGGCCCGCAGTGCAGAAGGACTGCAGAGAGTGGGCGAGGGCGTGTATCCCCTGCCAGCGGTCCAAGGTGACGCGACATGTTTCCTCACCCGTAGGCACTTTCCCTACTCCCGTAGGCAGATTCGACCATGTGCACCTAGACTTGGTTGGCCCCTTGCCCGTTTCCAGAGGTTTCCAGTACTGTCTGACATGCGTCGATCGCTTCACCCGTTGGCCGGAGGCTATCCCCATCGCAGACATCACGGCAGAGACGGTGGCGAGAACCTTCTTCCGCGAATGGATGTCGCGGTTTGGCATGCCGCTCCGTGTAACTACCGACCAAGGACGTCAGTTTGAAAGTCAGCTGTTTCGGCAGTTGGCAGATCTCTCCGGCGCCACACATCTGCGTACAACAGCCTACCATCCAGCCGCCAACGGGCTCGTAGAACGCCTCCATCGGCAACTGAAAGCCGCCATCCGATGTCATGAAACGGCAGATTGGGTGGACGTCGTGCCGGCAATACTGCTTGGATTCCGAGCTGCGTGGAAGGAGGATCTTGGGTGCACGTCTGCCGAATTGGTGTATGGAGAGACACTCCGGCTCCCTGGTGATTTTTTTTCACCGCCAGCTGGCCCGGTCCTCGTGACGCAAACAAATTACGCCGTGCAGCTGAGACAGCGCATGGGGCATTTATGTGCCAAGCCTGCTTCTCGACATGGTGAGCGTCCAACATTTATCTTCAAGGCCTTGCCATCCTCATCGCATGTTTTTGTGCGAAATGATGCCACACGGGCCGCATTGCAACCAGCCTATGAGGGCCCATGTGAAGTCCTGCAGAGAGGTGAGAAGAATTATGTGGTGCGACTCCGTGGCCGTGAGTTGCGAGTCTCGGTTGATCGGCTCAAGCCAGCATTTCTCGCAGCGGATGATGCCCCAGCTGCCACTACGATGTCACCAGCAGACACCGTGTTCAACCGCCCAGGAGATGCAATGGATTTTCCAGCCCTGCCTGGACAGCAGATGACGCGGGCAGGGAGAAGAGTTCACCTTCCTGCACATTTACTGAACTTTTCCACCTAATTCACCCTTACCTCACCTGCATTATTGTTTTGTTACCTTTATTTCTCCTTGTTTTGCCATCATTCCTTTCTATTACAGATAGCCTTAAGCACTGCCAGAGGGGTGATGTAGCGGTCATAGCCATTAACGCCTTCGCGGCGCATAGCGCTTAGGAATTGTCTCCGCAGTTCCCGGCGACGCCACCAGGGGCGTTAGAGAGAAGAGAAGGTACGCCGGCGAGGGACGACACTTCCACTTCCGCCTGAGTCTTCGCCGGACTAATATCAGCCAGCGTCCGGATGAGTCAACGTGACACGCCGGACGAGTATCAGCCAGCATCTGCCACTGCTATTGATTGTTATCGTTTCGTTGTTATTTATTGTAATGTTTGTTAATCATTAAACAGCACAAAATCCATTTCGTTCGTTTCTGTATGGAAAAACCCCTTCACCTAATATTAACAGGATACCTGGCTTATAAACATTGTACTTCCAGAATTTATTTTCTACATCCTCCTGTTGCAAAGGCAGTTAAATATAATGATTCAAAGTCACCTTTCAGAAGATGAATTGCAATTTTATAGGGTACCTTTCGATAGTGGATCAGTGATTTGTGGACTTCGTAAAAGCCCTAAATCCTTCGTATTGCTTGCCAAGTAGGAAGACCATTACTGCATGCATGATCCCGTCCTCCTACGAACGTTGCATGATTTCTGTTTGACAGAGTTTAGAATCTGTGACTAGTGTGTGTTTGACAGCAGATGGCTGGACTTCGAGGAATGCAGACAGTTATTTGGCAGTAACTGCTCATGATATTTCTAAAGACTTTGAATTAAAGTCTCTTTTATTGGAATGTTCCGTAATAGATGGATCTCATACTAGTGCCAACTTAGCCGCCTACATCAAACGCATTGCTGAAAAAATCGCTTTGTCGGATAAGATATTAGTAGCAGTAACTGATAATGCTAGCAATATGAGAAATGCCATAAGGGAAGACCTAGGGTGGAAACACTTTGGGTGCTTTGCACATACATTAAATTTGATTGTACAGGATGCATTGAAAGGACCAAGGATAATACTTGATAAAATAAAGGGTATCGTGTCACACTTCAGAAGAAGTACTTTGGCAAATGAAAAATTGATTTTGTACCAACGGAACTCGGGTATTTCTACCCAAAAAAGCTTCTCCAGGAAGTTCCTACACGGTGGAATTCCACATTTTTCATCATTAAACGATTCTTAGAACTGAGAGATGCTATGAAAACCGCACTTGCACTTATAAATAAAGACTTACTAGTGCTTTCCGAGGAAGAGTGGCAGATATGTGCTGATTTATGCGAAATTCTTCAGCCACTGGAAGAAGCCACCACAAAATTCAGCAGAGAAAAATACATTACAGGGAGCGAAATTATTGCTATTACAATGGGATTATTTTCAGTATATGATTCATTCTTGGAAGAAAACTATGACCCAACTGTGAAAAATACCATTAATGCAATACGTGATGGATTGTATACTAGATTTTGTGATTTAGAGTTTAGCAAAACAATTTCACTCTGCACATTTCTGGATCCAAGGTTTAAAGTTTTTGTATTTTCAAACCCAAATGCAGCTGAAACAACGAAAAGAATGGCCATAAATTTGGTGATGAAAATAATGAAGTTGGTCGGCAGAACCAAGAGATGCCAGAACAACGCATCCCCAGCGTAACACTAACGCAAGATTTTGTCTGTGGGATGCTTTTGATAAGAAGACAGCAATAACTCAACCTCAAGGTAAGTATCAGTAACAAGTTATTTATTTCCTATTACAAATTTCAAAAAACATTAATTATTTCTTGTGTATTTTAGTCGGCACGACAACATCTGCAGCGATCGAAGAGGTTCAGCGGTACTTAGATTGTATTTATCTTCGTAGAGACCAAGATCCCCTCATGTGGTGGAAAGGAAATGGACACTTATACCCTTCACTGGCAAAATTAGTGGTTCAAAAGTTCAACATGCTGGCAACCTCAGTTCCATGCGAAAGACTCTTTTCCAAGGCCGGTATTGTTCTAAGTGAACGGCGCAGCCGGCTTAGTGCACGCCATGTAGAAAAACTGTTTTTAAACTCGAATTCATATTTATTATGACATTCATTCATTACAATAAATATAGTTCTGAATACTTTATGGGACCGAGTTAACTTCTTGTCCCATCAAAGGTGAAATACTCCTTTAGCCAAAACAACTAGAGGGCTACAAAACCCAAAGCATTTCGCCCACAAGGTGAGCATTGTCAGGGGTAAAACCTGTTTCAACAGTGACTGAAAGCCAACTGCCAGGTTTGAAACGGAAAGTATTAAGAAGACGACCGAGAAACAAGTGAAACGCGGAAAGATTTTTTGGCGTGTGTCGTTTAAATCTGTCAATTTGTATAGGTCTCTACAAGACCCCAAATTGACAGATTTAAATGACACACACGCCAAAAAATCTTTCCGCGTTTCACTTGTTTCTCGGTCGTCTTCTTAATACTTTCCGTTTCAAACCTGGCAGTTGGCTTTCAGTCACTGTTGAAACAGGTTTTACCCCTGACAATGCCCACCTTGTGGGTGAAATGCATTGGGTTTTGTAGCCCTCTAGTTGTTTTGACTAAAGGAGTATTTCACCTTTGCTAGTTTTGGCCAAAGTTATTGAGCTACTATCAATTTTCTTGTCCCATGTTAGTTTATTAATGATACGAGAAGCAGAATGATCATGTATACTTTTTGCAATGTTTTTCTTATTCTTAGATATCTTCCTGTAATTATAAGTAATGGATGTAGCTGAATTTTATGACCTGAAAATGTTAATAAAATTGAAGTATGTCATGGTACTAATATAGGAGGTAGGTCGTTCCGGTGGACGAAAACGCGTCCAGTTTGCGCATGACGTCACGTGGTCCTAAGCTGTAGCGGGAAGCTTAAAATTTGTATAAAAATTAACGTAAATCGGCTGCTGATATCCGTCTTTTTATTTCTTCACCCTTCATTATTATAAATAAAACATTTATAAGTCATGCTATAAAATCCCGGGACGCTAATTTGTATATACAATGATTTTTAACGAATTACCGGAATCGGAAAAAGTTCAAGTTTGTTATGAACTTTCGGCATCAAGTGAACTTCGAAGAAGGGAATAGACTTATAAGAAAGGTCCCAAACTCATCTCAAAGAGAAGGGCTTCATTTTCCGTATGATTTTCACTCAAAGGCCGATTTTTCCCAAGTTAACTTCTTAGTTTTTTCGTCATTGATTTCTTCGAATTTCGCGTAAATACTATCACTCACCAGCGTAATTGCCCTTGAAATATGACAGGTATGCGCGAATTAAATTGAAATAAAAAGATTAATGAAACCAACTTTTAGATACACTAAAAAGTAAACAATAAATATAAAATTCACATAATTGAGTGTTCCAGAGATAAAAAATAGTTGTGAGTGAATGGAAATTGCATGAAAAAGTACATCATGGTACACAATTCTTTTACGTCCGAAATTATTAATTATAATTAAAATGGGTTGCAGGGAAAATAATTTAAAAGCAGAATAAAATATTTATTGATGAATGCAAAAATTTGTTGGATTCAGAAATTTATTTTGTAATCATAAACAACACATCTGGTCCAAACATGGACCATATGTTACATAACAAAATATGTTACAAACTTTCTTACCATTAACTCCATTGGCATTTTGTCAGCGATATAAAATCAATATTAACAATATTGTGACCAAACATTTACTTGTAAAAGCTAAGATAGATTGATGAGAATATGAAAATCACTGATGATGCACAGAGCAAATTCGTGCTGCAAAAAATTGATAATTAATTAAATAGTTGATACATAAGCATTTGATAATGGCTAATTAATTAATGGAAATGATTGTAAAACGTCAACAGTATGATGGGCTAAGCTACAGAGTCAAAAATAATTTAACGAACTACCTTGTAAAGCACATTCTGGCCAACAGGTGGGAACATTACAAGAAAATACTTTGGTGCAGGCAAAGTTTAATGACTGAAGGTTAAACTCAACTAAAATATTCACCGATCACGATAAAATGGGCAAAATTGTAGCTTTATATTTTTTAAAAACTTAAATCGATCAGAAAACACACTAAATTTCAAATGTAAATAATAATTCGTTAAATCATATGATATTTAAATTTATAAACACTGCGCATGAACATATGTAGGAAGAACTGGTGCTGTATAATTAGAAGGCACGTTTGTAAACATTGCTAAATTTACATAAAAATGGTCATTAACGCAACAGTAAAATTTTGTATTTTAGTAACGCTTATGATGTTAAGTAGGTACTTATTGTAAATTAAATAAATAATGTTTCATATCTTGTTAAGAGATATTTAAGAATAATACGAAAAATACAACTAATTTTTTAACATGCTATTCTCTCAACATACTGTATTTGTGACAAATTTATATTGTACCAAGCATACTCATTCTAAATAGGCATAAATACACCGAGGAGACACTGTATAAATCGATTAAGTAATAGTTAACATCATACCGAATGAATAAATTTCATAATACTGACGCTTTAACTATTTATATCGACATCACTAGTTTCACTACAACCAGATCACTGAAGTTCAATTCACCAGCAATAATTACATAAATAGATATAGATAAAATTAATAAGTAGCATATTTAAACCAAAGAATACCTGCTCTTACCTGTTTTCACGTTTATGTTGTCTCTTCTCCGGCATGCTCGAATCCATGTTTCTTGAATGGACTTTTCTTGGGGAAATCGAAAAAATCTTACCCTACCATTACAATTTTTGTAACTGTTATTGCAACCAAATACCGCACAAGACATAATTTCATTGAGAAAGCCACAGTTCAAGAGAAAACAATATTTTTTTCAAACCCGCGACCCCAGTCAATGCTAATACATAGGCGACAAGCGCAATCTACCACCACGTGACGTCACACGCTCGAAGCGACGCTCAGCTGAGATGCGCAGCGACCTACCTCCTATAGTAGTACCACGAAGTATGTGTTACCAAGATTATTCGCCCCTCATGAGTTCAGTTACCATCTAGTGGCGCTTTTGTGAACTGCGTATCCGTAAGTCTTGTTTGTAGTATGTCGACGATACCAGTAGGTGGAATGAAAATACAAGGTGGCCTGTTATTTTGGAACAGGTAATTTTAACAGGTATTAATTTTTAATAGTAATAGGTAGAACAGGTATCGCAAAATAACACTTTTGCCCATCCCTAGAAAAAGAGGACCGTCTAAACGTGACCCCTTCTCCGCCTCAGTGCGTTTTGGATACCCTTCCCATTCCCTTACCTACCCATTGGTCGAAGACGTTGCCAGGCAACGAGCTACGTAAGCAGTCGCGTCTCCTCTTCCCCTCCTCCAGCTCCCTCCCCTTTCAATCCCCCCGCTCCCTCCCCAACCCGATTGCCGCTTTTCGTAGGGCAGCGGATTTTCCATAAACCAAAACGTTTAATTATTCCATAAATTTGATGCAATGATCCTCCATCAATTTTTTCCAGTTCTGAAAACGATTTATCCATCAATTGTATGCGTGGGAATTGGTATACACTTCTAAAGAAAAAAGAGCACTTTTTTAACACGTTTATTGCGAAAAAATTAAGTACAAAATATAACAATATTATTGGCCCATTGATCTGTAGAAACAAGTATAGACAAGGTCGGCATAGTATAAACAAGAATGGATATCACATAAGAGCTTCTTTAGGAGCACATCATATGCAAAAATAATACATTCCAAATATTATTGATATGATAAAAGTACATTCAAAGGTTGCTATATTTTAAGCAAGAAGTAATAGATTACAGTTATATCACAATATATACATAAAACAATTTCCAGGAAGCAATATTGTTAATATTTTTTACAAAATGCTTTTAAAACACAAAAGACACCTACCAGGTGGAGAGGAAACCACAGGCGTCAATGGCTCAGCCCACGATGGGCCAGCCTGTGGGCCAACTTCATCTTGTTTTGCTGCTGCAGGAAGGAAATACAAGTTAACCATTGAGTCAACTAACAAGTAACACTTTATAGAATGCTCCAAGCATGATTGGAGAAGATTCTTGAAAAGATGAAAACAGTAGTCACTAGATAAACAGTGTCTCTGCAAAACATCACTAAAATTATTTACCTGCCAGATGTAAATTCGGAATGGAATCCTTCCGAAGTTTCATAGTGCCTTCAATAAAATTCTCCTGAGAGAAATGCCTCAGGCAAAGTCTTCTATTGTTATAGATGGCCATTCGGTCCATGGACAGGAGCTTAGGATTCCCAACCAGCTTCAACCAAACATCGAATCGACGATTTGAGTCGGAAATGGGATAAGGGAACCTGGATTTATCATTTAAAAATATACATCCCCTTGCCGATCTCGCGTATTTCACACTCAGGCATTCCTAAATATTAATAAATTAATTATATGTCAAAATATTTACCTAACTCGAGTACCCTCCTTATTCCCGCAATTGAGGACGCAACACGAAAAGCAAACCATACCCAGAAATAACTGGATATAACGTGTAACCGCTCGAAATCCCATGAAACCTGAAAAACTGTTGAGAACACTTGAAACACAAAAACCGTTCGAATGTGCGCGCAACCTATTTCCCCTACTTCCCCTCCTACTTCCTTTCCTACTTTCCCTCCATCGCCTCTGGTGTGCTTTGGAGAGCCAATCCAAAGGCGGTCTTCGTTTTGCTATCCGAGTGCCCGTCCCCTGGGAAGTCAGATCAGTCAAGATATACCTCAAGAGACTACCGGAGAGGTGAAAAATTCCAGTGCTGACCGTGGCGCTATGGGCATTCACGGCTAGTATCAGAACTATGTTCTGGGCTCAAAATGCCCATCCTCGGTAAGCTACTCAAGGGTCACCACTCGACCATAACTCGACCGATGTTTGTTTACATTCCTGCAGTAGAGTTTAGCTCGGGTTGTTTTCTTCTCTTTCCTTTGGCAGGGCGAGAAAGCTTGGGGCGGTGGGGAAAATCTTGGTGGCCAGTTCTTATTGTTAGTGCCGTCTTTATGTTTTTGACAGATTGCGGTTTTCAATATAATCAAGTTTCCTTAAAAGAGTAAACAAATATGTAACGTTTACACAGTTGATAAGTAAATTCTAGGTTGATTAATAAAAAGAACAGAAAAGTCGTTCATGAAAAAAGATAAACTAGTACCAAATCTATGAGTATTAGAATCATAATTATACTTACGAGTGAACAAACATTGCTTATAGAAAAACAACAACACAAGCAATGTTCCCTCTTAGCTGCGCGCGTGAGCGGCCGCGCACGACCATTTTCCCTCCGCGCACAGCCACTTCTTTACCGCGCACAAATCAGAAAATCCACCTATCCGGAAAATCCTAAATCTAATTACACCAGTTTCTCCATAACATTCATTACTGTGGCAGTGCAAAAGAAAAGGTAGATGAAAGCAAACAAATATTGCAACAGATACTATAAATATTTTTAAGTCCGTTCCATTAAATATTTTTGCGCACTCGCTTACCCTCTCTACTCACGAAGATTGGTCGGCCATGCAGAACCTTAAAAAGTTAGAGGGAACATTGCTTACAAGTATTAATTCGCAAAAAGATCTTACATCTTCCAGACATTTTTTTTCTTTGGAAACATTCTATTTTTCAGTTTTGATAAACTTTTCAAAAAATTTTGTTATAAATTACATCATATACGGAAATTATAGTACACAGTAACGGAAACTATACTTAAACATAACAAAAAAATATAATTTTTTCTTAACTTTAACACTCGTTTATATCCCTCCCTTTCTCTTACAAGAAATACTTTACATCCATTTAGCTACAGCGTTTTCTCGTTACGATTCATATAATTTAATTCACAAAATACGATAGAGGTAATCATTATTGGTGTACTTAAATGTATGTAAGATTAATAACAGGAAATTATGAAACTAAATCCGGATACATTTCCAAATTATAGAAAATTATGCGTATTTATTAGTTAGACTCACATCTGCAGTTAACTGTTAGCCCTTTTTCTTTGCTTTCCTCGAGTTTCACGAGTCACGGCTTGAATACAAGTTTCTCGGAGAGGCATCGATCGCGTACGACGCCGGTCCACTAATTCGGGAAGAATGCACTGGAGGTAAAAGTTGCTCAATTTCTCCTCCATTCTTTTATTCCAGAACTCGTCGTCTCTTTCTATTTTCAAAAAAGGCTCTTTTTGTGTCCATATTGCAAAAAAGCAATATTTCCTTCTGGTGAGGTGTAATTGTCCCTGTACCTATATAATTCCAAGAATGATTTTGTGTATAGGCATTTTTTTCAATTAAACCGACCTGTATATCACGAAAAATGCATACAAGAAACAAAATAAAAATAATTTTTTACCTGAAAATAGTAGTTGTGGTTCTCATTAATTTGCCCATTTACTGACCAAACCGTTACCTTCCTTGCTTCAACCCCGAGAAATGTTTATTTGACGTTTTCATCATCGTTTGATGTTTTCCGTATGCGCCAAATTTCGTTTCGATTGGATAAGATTTGGAAATTTGCGCAAACGCAAATCACGCAATAACTATAAGGGTGGTATTCTAGAAAACTATAAGCATTAGACTCTAAGTTTATTGTGCAAGCACACGAAGTTTGGTAACAATCAGACAACCAAGACTGCAGTTATCGTAGAACAAACAGACAAAATACATGGACTCAACAGGAGAGACCTCGCTTCGCTCGGCCAATTATACAAGGGGATCCGCGGGGTCTTCGGCCTCGCTTAGCCCACTTAGGGCTGTGACGAGCGACTGAAGGGATTCAAATAAATTTTTTGGAGTAAAACAATCCCTAAAATGTGCAATTTTAAGAATATTATACTTTTTCTATTATAGGGTACTAATTTCTGCCATATTTTAAAGTTAAAGAACACCTAGAGGTGAAATAATATTTATGTAATTGCTTAAATATTAAAAAGGTTTTAACGGCCGCAATAAGAACTTAATGGAGATATTCAAATGTTTATTTTTGCATTTGCACTAAGCTGTAAATTGCTTAAATATTTCGGCTCCCTAGCTTGCTCCGTAGCACCTAAACATTTATCTATTTGTTTAAGTTTTAACAATTTTTAAGTCAAACAAATTAAAATATCAAAATTTCTATAATCCCTATTTCGTTTCTTTGCAAATTCTACCATTAACAACATTTTCAGCTTTGTAGCACATTCGAAAATACACAAACCTTGAAAATTTGTTTAAACAATTGCGAATTTTTAGCGGCCTCATTGTTGCACTTTTTCAAGATTTTCGTTTTTTCTAGTCGGTTTTGCACAAAATCCTACCTTTGAAAAAAATTTCGAATCTCCAGCTCATCTGGAAGTGCCTAAACATTAGTATCCTCCTATCATTATATATAGACGTTCATTACAGAGGAGGAGGATATAACATACTAGTAATTGGTGCTTGCATACTGCAAGCATTTCATCTCACCTTGAAAAAACATTCATTTTTCAGACAGGCATTTCATCATTACAAATATTCTTTTAATTCTAAAGATTTCAACTCCGCAGAGATTTTCGTTTTTCCCGCATGTAAAAATATTAGTTTTAAAAAATCCCCAAATGTTGCAATTTTAAACATTTTACACTTTCTCCATTATGGGGTACTAATGCTATACATTTCAGCCAAATTTTAAAGTTGTAACACTTCTAGAAGTGAAACAATATTTTTCTAATTGTTTAAATTTAAATAATTTTTGACGGCCGCCGCAATTCATATATGGTAAAATTGAAATGTTTATTTGTGCAAATTCACTATTCTGTAAATAATTTGAAAATTTCGGCTTCCTAGCTCATCCCGTAGTACCTAAACAGTTATCCATTTGTTTAAACTTTAAGAATTTTTAACTGCCAAACAAATAAAAATATCAAAATTTGTATAATCCCTATTTCGTTTTTTTAAGAATTCTACTTACAAAAAAAATTTCAACTCCGTAGCACATGCGGAAATACATAAACCATGAAAATTTGTTTAAACAATTGCGAATTTTTATCGGCCGCATTGTTGCACTTTTTCAAGATTTTCGTTTTTTCTAGTCGGTTTTGCACAAAATCCTACCTAAGAAAAAAATTTCGAATCTCCAGCTCATCTGGAAGTGCCTAAACATTAGTATCCTCCTATATGTTATATCCTCTTCCGCTTCCTTCTCTGTAAGGAACGTCTATATATAATGATATATATGTGTGTGTGTCTGTGTTGTGTGCGCGCGCGTGCGTGTGTTTATGTTAATCACCTATCATAAGTAAGAAGCGTCAATATAGTATAGATATGCACACGAAGTTTGGTAATAATCAGGCAACCGAGACGGCAGTTATCGTAGAACAAACAAACTAACACAAACAAACAGACAAAATGCACATGGACTCAACAGGAGAAACCTCGCTTCTGCGCTGCATTATTTAAATGGTTCCATTTCAACGAAAACGAAAAATGGGAATGCTTTAAAAGTTCTCGTTTTAAGAAATATATTTTCCCAAGATGAAATCTTAAATACTCACCAATAATTTTAATACTTTTTGCTGATGTGATAATGCAGGAAGCATTTTCCCTTGTGCAACGGGACACCGCAGAATGAGCAAACATACCGCGTCTCTATCCTCTTGTTGTTTGCTGCTCGCACTTTGCAGGCCCTGGAAGGATATTTATTCTTCCCCTTTCCTACAATCGGCTCTAGATGATGTTTGCTTAAGCTAACTAAAAGTCTCTCTCGATGTTCTTTTTTCGCAGCGTGCTTAGTAGGCTTTTCAGTCTCTTCCAGTCTCTTCAACCTCGTCATTCGAAGACTCACCCAATTCTTCCCTACTACTCACCCAATGTTTCGCAATGTCAAGTAAAAAAGTTTTGAATCTAATTTTACTGGAGTTATTCCAAGTTTTATACACTCTAAATGAATTGAAAAGAGCACAATTTATTAGCCATAACACAACCTTTTTGGACCATTTAATTGTTTTCCTCAATATTGTATAATAGGACAAATACATGTCTGCACTATCTACTCCTTTCATACACTGATTGTATTTTACAATGCACGTAGGCTTCTTCACTGGCAGTCCTGTGCAGGGCTGTGCAATGATATCTTGGGGCCTGGATGCAAGGCTTCTTTTTGGGCCCCCCCTCCTGCCCCAATTTTTTGTATACCTATAGTTTTTTACTTGATTTGTTTAAAAAATATATTAGTAAATTAAAAATGAAATTATCTGTAATTCTAAATTCCTATGTTGAAACTACAAAGATCACAATACAAAATGGCAGTTTTTATTACTGTTTGTAGGTACAGTTTGAATATAATATAATTATATAACTTATTTCTAATCGCAGGTACACAATATTCTTATTTATTTATTTATGGTAGATTCTACCCAGTCCACACCATACAATTATAAAAATGATTAACGGCAATGTTTGAATCTGCTTTAGTAAACTATTAGATTCTGAGACAATTGCATTATCCTTTGCTGAATTTATTTCCAAAGTCTGGTAAGTTTCTTTTAACTGAAATCTATTGCCTTTAACTGATTGAATTCTAGTTTCCCATCTTTTGTCACTCAGTGGTTTTAATTTTATTTTTAAATGTTTACATAATATAACCCACCTAATAGTCAATGCGAAAAATATTGCATATAC
This sequence comes from Tanypteryx hageni, assembly GCA_028673005.1. NCBI lineage: Eukaryota > Metazoa > Arthropoda > Insecta > Odonata > Petaluridae > Tanypteryx > Tanypteryx hageni. The sequence goes on from CM054117.1 coordinate 5,364,853, forward strand.
ACGCTGAATAGTGCCAAAAAAAGTTTAGATGCCATACTGCGTCACAAAATAAAAGGTTGAAAGAATTAGCTATGTATAATGTATTAGGGTTAATGTTTAATATTCGGGGTTGGACTCCTTTGTATTGTCCTTTCATATTTGAGCCGTTATCATAACATTGTCCTCTGCAATTGTTAATGTCTATATTGTATTTTTCTAAAGTATTTAACAAGAAATTCGCAAGACCTTCACCAGTATGATCTTGTGATGTATTAATTCAAACACGCGCGTTAGTCTCCAGCTCCGGCGTCAGACTGGCTAGCCTCCGCTGTAGCTTTATTTGTTGTCCCAAAACAAGTGAAGGCTATGCGCGCACTTGGCACCAATGAAGGATGCTCAAGCGCAAGTCATAGCTACAAAATTACACTCCTCCCCTTCCACAAAAAAAAACAAAAAATTTAAACAATTTACATAAAAACATATATGTGGGAATTGCGGGTAACAACAGGGACAAGCACACAATATCACCGCTCACTGGCGTAAAAAACAAACTTTAATAATAATTAAGGTCGTCAATAAATTACGTCCTTACACCTCACGGTCCGCCTCGGAAGTCCCGACCATATCCCCCAAACCCCCGTGGGCTCTTCCACCGAGCGTCCTTTCCCCCTCCTCCATACCCTCGCTCCGTGGCACAGCCATTGCCCAAGACCCTCCCTTTCTCCCTCTCTCTTTCTCTCTCTCTCTCTCTCTCTCACACACACACACACACACACACATATATTCCAACACACTCTCTCTCATACTCTCACTTTTCTGTCACACTCCCACAACTCGGCCCTCCTGACGATCGGCTGGCCTCAGTCGATCCTCTATGTTCTCGCCTTCCTCACTGGTGTCGTCTCTGTCGCCCTCGTCGCTCTCTTCCAGGTCATCAATGAAACCTCGCCAGGGCTTCATGTGATCTGCCGAGCAGGTTGTACAGCCCGGTCCTTCTCCGTCGCCGACTTTCTCGACGGCATACCGGTTGTTTCTTCTCGCCTCGATGACTTTATATGGGCCTAGGAACTTCACAGCCAGCTTCAAACCTGGGCCAAGTTGAGTCCTCTTGATGACCACCAGGTCTCCTAGCTGGTATTCCGTGGCCTCCTTCCTGTGTCTGTTAAACGACCGTCTATTCTCTCTCTCATACTCTCACTTTTCTGTCACACTCGTCACACTCCCACATATATATGTTATATATATATAGTCCATTGTTTACATGTCTATAATAACTCTTTGTTTCCGACTTCTTAGTGGGTATCTACGCACAGATATATCACTTTTATCTTCCTCAACAGCTGAATTAATTGTTTCGGCAGTCACTTGTTCCTCAGGACTGCCTACTCTCTCCAGTCCTTGTCCCGTGTCAGTACATGAGGAGATTAGGGGTTTCCAGGAGCCTATGTTGTCCTCTGCAACCATGGGTGTTGTGCTGTCCTTCGCTGGAATCCTTGTTTGCACTTCACTGCTGTTTCCCTTACTATCCCAGAACTCTCGAAGTTGGTCCAAATGTCTGTGCCACACCAACCCGCCATCAGTCTCTACCATGAAATTCCGAGACCCTTGGACTGCTATGATGGTTCCTATTGCCCAACTGGATCTTCCCTGTATTGTCTTGCCATCACCCGGTCTCCCACACTGAAGGTCCTCACGGACTTTCCCTCCTTCTGCTTCCCTGAAGTTCCCTTGTTCACCGAATCCTGTAAATTTGGTTTTACAAATGATAGCCGTGATCTGGGAATTCTTCCCAGTAACAGCTTGCTTGGAGCCTCCCTTGTAGTTACATGGGGCGTGATCCTGGCACTGATAAGAAACCTGGGTAAGGCAATGTGCAAAGGAATCTTAGTGTGTAAGAGAGACTTAACTTTGGATTTGAACAATTTCACCAAATTTTCCGCAGCCCCATTTGTTGCTGGGTGGTAAGGAGCAGAATGAATTTGCTCAATACCATTCATCCTACAAAAGTGTCTGAACTCTGCAGAGATAAATGGAGATCCGTTGTCTGTGACTATAGTTTCGGGAAGTCCAAATATTGCAAACAAAGACCTCAGATGAGAAATTATCTCCTCAGATGTCCCATTCCTCAACTCCTTAACCTCAGGCCATTTTGAGTGGCTGTCTATTATCACAAGAAAGGTTTTTCCCTCAAATGGGCCAGCTAAATCTATATGAAGTCTCTGCCAAGGCTTCTCTGCCCACTCCCACGATTTTATGGTACTCTTATTTGGTGCCGGCTTGTGCATTAAACATGGAATGCATGACTTTGTAATAGATTCAATGTGCTCATCTAGCTTTGGCCACCAAACATAAGACCTGGCTAAAGACTTCATCTTCACTATGCCCATGTGACTAGAGTGGAGCTCTTCTAAAATATGTGGCCTCAAGCTGTTGGGTATTACTACTCTATTCCCCCACATCAGGCATCCTTGCTCTACTGTAAGTTCATGGCTTCGAATTCTAAAGGGCTTAAACTCTTCATCTGTATGAGACGGCCAGCCAAACAAACAAAAATCAATTATATGACTCAAAATTTTGTCCCTCTTTGACTCTTGACTAATTTTTGTAGCAGTAATTGGTAGAAATTCTCTCTCACCCATTTCAATGTAAGAAAACTCCTCTTCCTCTGGTTTAACAGTATTAAGTGGCAGTCTCGATAACCCGTCTGCTACTCTGTTCTCGGCAGCCTTCACATGCTCAATACTGTAATTATAAGACTGCAAAATGATGGCCCATCTCTGCAATCCATTAGCTGCCATTTGGGGGATGCCTTTCTTCTCCCCAAATATAAATATCAAAGACTTGTGATCGGTTCTCAATATAAATTTCCTCCCATAAAGATAATGGCTGAACCTCTTCACCCCAAAAATTATTCCTAATGCCTCCCTGTCTATCTGGGAATAATTTCTCTCCGTCTTACTGAGGGACCTGGAGGCAAAAGCTATTGGTCTCTCTTCGCCATTGGGAAAGTTATGGAGAATCACAGCCCCTAACCCATACGGAGATGCATCACATTCCAAAATAACAGGAAGGGATGGGGTAAAGTGAGCTAGTACCTTGGTGGATGTGACTGCCTCCTTGACTGCCTTAATTGCTGCACTGCACTCCTGGGTCCAACACCACTCTGCATCCTTTTGAACTATAACTAAAATTATGTGAAATTAATTGTCATATTCTTTATATCCAAATGCATGCGGAAATTATTAAAAAATCTTTCGGAAGGAAATCTCAAAAAATATTTTTTTTACATCCAATTGAAAAAACTTGCCTTTTTATGCTTAAAAACACGTTTTGAATCCCTTTTGCCAGTATAACATGTGAAAGGTCTTTATGGACTTTTTTTCGTGCAGTAGAGGATTTCATTGAATTACAAGTTATTCTTTAATATTTTTTGTTCCAAAGGTTCGAATTTCAGTTACGTTCATGGTCAAATCTTATTATTGCACTATATGAGATACATTGAATGTAAAATGAAAATATTTACTTAAGAATTTCTACGTGTTCCTATAATATCTTTCCGAACAGCAGTTTACATAGAGAGACCCTCGCCCCTCTATTTTAGCGGTCACTCGAGATGTTGACGTTTTTTATGCATAGGTTGGGTCTGTTTCTCTCACCCCAAGTCCCCAGGCAAGATCTCAAGATCCTAACTTAGGGGAGGTGACCCGATTGTGGGTCAAAGGCTGAGGGGGGAGATCACCGTGTGTCGCGTCGTCTGGAACCAACGCGTTAAACAAATGAAGAAGGGGAAATGAAAAAGCAACTCGAGTAACCCTCTGAACCAGGGAAGATACTGTTGGTGCTTGATGTCTATAGTCGACAAACTTAAATCTTTGAATTCCAAATGTTAAAAATATGTTTGCCCAGAAAAAAGGGAATTTTGAATGGGTTACCACGTATGGCTTACAAATTAACCACTCAACGCTGTCAGGCGTACTATTACGTCCTGCAAAAACTGTCTAATTGGCCGTCAGGCGTACTATTACGTCCTGCGGCAGCCCTAATTTATTTTATCTTTTGACGCTAGAGACTTCTTTAAATCTAAATAACCTATATATATTTTGAAAGAGGAAGCTTTGTTGTACTTCCTATTTATGTTTGTCCTGTATTTTTTTCTCTTTTAAAAAATATATAATCAACGTTGAATTTTGCGATAGAATTTTCAATTTTTCTATATTATGATAGTGTTTCTCCGTATAAAAGTCGCTTTTCAATGTAGCAAGGAACCTTTCCTTGGTGTTTGAAATGCAATGTAGGAACTTGTATCATTTCAAAGGAGAGCACGTTTTTTCTCCTCTTTTTTCCTGGTGGAGATATTTGGCTTATGTCATGCGGTCTTCGTCGGTATGTAAAGAAAGAAAGGAAAACATCTTATGTCTGTCTATGCACAGCTTATTACAAATGTTTACAATGCAATTGTTGAAGAATGGAATTAGGTTGAGTAAAAACTTTTCTGTAAACATTCCCTTCCATTACCGCGCGATCCTTCGTTCATCGCTTCATAGGAGAGCGGCAACGTCAAAACAGCTGATTTCAAAATCCAAGGCCGACATTCTTCCGATAATTTAGTGCCACGCCTCTAAGAGAGGCATTTTGTGAGAAGGATAATATCTGTCATATAATTTTCAAGACCTTTAGAATTTTATTTTAATCTCGACGAAAATTGCGGGGAATTGAGTATATCTATTTGTAAGTATTTGTTTACATATAATATACGTTTAGTTTTGTGATCGAATTTTAGTTTTTACCACGGACCTACGGATTTTCGGTTTCTAAAGTTGACCCATAAATACCTGAGGAAAGGGAACCCACAAAATTTGGTTCCTTTTCTTTGACACTTGAAAGAAGACGAGGTCTGTTTTCATCTTCAGATAAGTGCTTCGCTGTTGTGCTAGCAGGGCTAAAGCAGCGATGAAGCGAGTAGGCAAGAAGAAGACAAGCCAGCAAAAATCACGAAAAGCTCTTCCATATATTTACACAATAGATTACTAGAAGTGTTTACTAAGCTATAAGGCATTTCTTGCTGAATCCAATTACGCATGTGTAAACTTTCTGAAAATATTTGGGAAGGACCTATAAGCTTAAGTTTTCCGTGTATAAACAACGTCATATCTCCCTTTCCAATGAACGAAATGCAACCATTTCTTCTATGTGACTTCTGTAATGACTAAGAATGATGACTGTATAACTAAAACGTTTATGTTATAAAAAAATCATCTTTTAATAAATCAATAATACTACATTTACTTAAAAATTTCCAGTCAAGACATGAAAAAGTTGAGATGCGTAAAACTTTTCACCTAATTGGTTTAGATGGGTAGACTTACAGAATGAAATAGTTACTAATTTAAGCTATTTTTTTATTAAGATTGCATACCAATATCTTCTATATATTTTCCGGTGCTGAATATTATATATAAAGCGCGAATGCACCCCGGAAAATTAGCGATTGGTTTACATTCTCTTCTACTCCAACAATCTTTGTATGCAAAATATTTTAGGCAAAATAGATATTTACAAATTTCATGTCTTTCATAAATCCACAAAAAAAATTCAGAAAAATCAAGAGAAAACTTCTAGAGTTATGGTTATTTTAATATTTTCGAGCGTTTTTGCAACGCAATCGTGAAAATTTAATAACCTCATCCGGCCGTACGGGATGGATTTAATAAATCTCCTCCGGGCTTGAGGGGTTAAGAACATTAGCGTATAAGGTCTTGGGTTAAGTATCATTGGGCCAAACAAATGAATTTATTCATTCAAAACAAACAAATTTCCTAAAGATCAATAACAAATCAGAAGATCTGCAGAGTCGGTAAACGCGATTTTCTCTCAAGTAGGTATTTATTTTTAGATTGACATCTGTTAGTGCTACATGAATCTCCCATAAAATGAATGAAGATAATCACCTCGCCATCGAAATTCAATAGGCATTCATTGGACCATATAACAACAATAATAAGCTAGTCTTAACATAAACAGTTAAGAAAAACATTTAACGAATTGTACTGTCTTTCATTTTCGTCGCGAAATCTGTTTAGATAAAACGAAATAAAACAGATATCAAGAGAAAACGAAAAATTCACCATCATAGCCACTTGCATATGGGGAAAGATTGTATTGGTCCAAAAGACAATTATAATATTGTATAGGACAAGGCAAGGTATATATCAAACAAATATTTTCCTCCTTACTGAATATTTTGTGAAAAATGATTCTAAATACATTTAAGCGAAGATTACTTAACTTCATAAAACTGTTTGTTGTAATACCTCAGTATTAATAAAAATTTCTTGTCTAACTAGACATATGCGTTCAACAATTACCAAGTTCAATATACTTAACTTCTTTTTTGAGATATTTTTAAAACATTCAGGAAAACGAATTGTCTTAAAAACACAAATAATTTTAAACTCTCCTATCGAATGATTTTACGGAATAATCTTAAAGAATGATTTAGCGAATAATCAAAACGAATGATTTTAAAAGATGACTAAGATTAACTAACGTAGTTTATGATAAAAAAAACAAAAAAATATTAAATTTTATATAATTGCTTTTTTCATGAAAAACATCAAACTTTAAATAGTCAATTTAAAATTAATGAAGAAAAATTCACTTTTTGTACTGGGATACTTTGTTTTCACTCCATCCTACCATCTCAATGAGAAGGTAAGAATTTATTGAGTATGATAGATTTTCATTTTCTGTCATATAATACATGACAGAATGATTTATTCTTTAAAAAATATTATAGAACAAATTATGGCACTAATTCCCCAATCAATAGGTTGATGCAGACTGAATAAATATATCTCTTTGGATATTTTTAACTGTACATATAGAGATGTTAAGTGGTTATTTGAATAATTATGTATTTAAATTAATTCAGAATGTTGATTACTGTTTTGTAAGCATATATTTAAGGTATGCATGCATTTCATTTTAATGTAATATCGATCTTACTATATTTTATTTTGTATGTGCTATTTAAATGTTTTGTATATTCTTGTAAATGGTTACATCACTTTACAATTAAATAAATAAAAAACTTTTAGTGAATCATGCATTAAAGAATTTTACTAAAAATTAATATTAATATGCAGATATTTATGGTTTGTCCAATTATCTAATCAAAGAGGTCAATGAAATATCTCTGAGCCCCTAGCAATAATATTCAATTCTTGTTTACAATCTGGCACTTTCCCCAGTGCCCTTAAATATGCTAAAACTGTGCCCGTCTACAAAAAAAGGGGATAAGGAGTTACCCTGTAACTATCATCCAGTCTCCATTGTCCCTATCACAGGCAACGTTTTTGAAACCACAATTAAAAGTCAATTATATATATGTACATTTTAAAAGTAATAACATTTCTACACCTTCCCAATTTGGCTTTCATATGGGTAAATCAACAGCTTTAGCTGTTGACCATGTTATCAATAAAATTCTTAACGCTTCCAAAGAGAAATGCTCAAATGCCCTAACTGCATGTGACCTTTCCAAAGCCTCCGACTGTGTCTTCCACTCGATCTTACGACAAAAACTGGAATACTATGGGATTCAAAATTTGGAGTTACTGCAGGCTGTTTCCTTTTTATACGATTGATGCAGACCACCAACCTGCACACTGCAATTTTTGTGTACTATGCTTACATTTACTACCATAATAAATATGGCATTACAGTCTGGAATCGCTCCCACCATTCTCTTCGGATATACAAGCTGCAGAAGTGGGCGGTGAGAATTCTAGCCAAGGCTAAATAGCGTGTTAGTTTTCGTAACTTGTATACAAACCTTCCAATTCTGTTCTCTGTTTATATGTTTTACTTTATTCTATATATAAAAATAATATAAACTTTCACAATTAAAATCCAATCCCGATGTCCATGACAACACTGGCCCCAAATAAGATGGATGTCATCTATCACTAAAAATGTGCGTTAAGTACAGCACATACTGGATTAGTATTTTATAATAAGCTATCTGCTACTCATAAAAAAGAAGGCCAATAAAAAAACTTCCAACAGAAACTCGGAGAGTACCTCATAAAAGATTAGAAGAAAATTAATCAGTTGAAGAATTTACCTGCAACTGAATCTCACCGACATAAGTCAAATCACCATTTGTTACATATGGATGTATTGTGAATGCTTTCCTACGTCTGATTTATTTTTACTAGATATGACATATTTCTGCAAACAAATCGCTTGGACGAATATCACGAATATAAATATGTAATGTCAATATGAATTCATTTAGTATGAGATCCTGGCGCAAGAGGGTGATAGTGGTCGAATCTCCTGATTTTACATTTAGTTCAAATTTTAGATGCAAGATAGTGGATCTTAACTAAACGTAAGATTTTTGGGTCTTAGTAAATCTAATTTCTCAAGACAGATGGCTATTACAAACAATATCGTATAATTATTGTAAGTAATTATAGCAATGGATTACATAATTACACAATCTTCCTAATAGAATTACTGCTGTCATCATAAGGTTTAGTAAGAATTTCATTAGAAAATTAATTCTTACACATTTTAAAAATTTTTTATAAATAAATACCCTATCCCTTGAGTTGTATAAATTAACAATAATAAAATAATTCGATCCGTGGAGCTTTATCCAATAAAAAATAAAAATTATAATGGAGAAAATTTAGTGCTGCATCAGTTTTTTCGGAAAACCCTGAAAATTTTAGGTAATAAGTAAAATAGGTGTTAGTAAAATAATGACCTTAAAGCGTGATTAAGGAATCTATGTATCAAATGTATTTTTAACCATCTACCTATAGCAGTTATTCTGCAGTCGTATTAGGGCTTTAAGAAAATATGAGTCCGGCTGACGGCGAACAATAGAAACCTCGCAAAAATATTTCATCGAGTTGGCAGGTAACTTAAAACGATGCCAAAACCAATAGACGGTTACAGAATATAAAAACAAACTTAAAATTATAGTCTCAATAGAGGATGAGAAAATTACGAGTGGTCCTGTCGAGTTATGTAGAAATTTAATTTTTACATTACCGGCGCGGGAAATTTGAAAAAATACCTCATGGAACCTCATATGCCGTAAGAACCACGGGAGGTAGGCGTTAGAAAAAAACATTAATTTACGCATAATTTAATACTCTATATATAACTACTATTTTCAGACACCTACCCCAGTGGTTTTTTCTCAATTGGTCATTTACCGTTTTGATGAATTTCGAGCCGGGCCGACGCCGAACCGGATGAACCCCGCAAAAATATTTTTTTCCAGAACATAGGGAAGTTTCGACTACTTAAAAGCACTAAGGTATTAACAGGTATTTACAGCTAAATTCGCTGTTTTTGTAGTTCGTTTTTTTATTACGGAAAAAAATCGATGATTTTCGCGGAAAAAATCGAGCGCGCTTTCGCTATTTTTGGAGAAGCCCACTTATCTCAAAAACGGCGGGGGGTAGGTTAAAATGAATTACATCTTTTATTACATAATTATAATGCGCAGTTAACACAATCACCTGCTATAACCTACCCAACGTGATAATTGCACAATAGGCTACGACGTGCGGCGTCGACGCCCCACCGGGGACGGTAGCCCATCAGTCATCAAAGGTTAAAAATAATTATCGATAGGATAGGTGACAATAAACAATATCAACAAATCAACTATACCATGAAATGTTCTTTAGGTGAAAATAAACTTCCTACATTGTTTAATTAAAAAGATAAAAATTTTTGTCTTAAAAATGGGAGCGCGCTTTTTCCATTGTTTTTGAAAAAATCAACGTATCTGACAAACGACGCGGTTTCAGAATAGCAACATACACTAATGAACGCGTAATTCAATTTTCTATAGGATACATGTATTGACAAACACCTACCCCCCCCCCCCCCAAATTTAGAACTATCGTAGGGTCGGCCCGGGCCTGCACTCGAGAGGGGCCTGCAGCGCATCCGGAACCCTTATTGGAAAAACGTTTTGGGAGGGGTAGCTTGTTGAAACATACATTGGATTACAGATAATTTAACGTTTATTTGGCAGGGTTAACGCCAATTTCCTATCTTTCGTCTTTGTGCTCGAAAATATTTTTCGAGTTTTACGTTTGCGTTTTTTCGCGATTTTGGCGTTTTTAAAATAATCAAAATATCTGAAAAACGGCGGGGGTAGGTGAATTTAGTTTTCATTGCCGAACGTCAAGTGTAATTGTTGACATTTTATTGTTTACCGTAATAAGCTACCTCACTTGGTTTGGCGGACATGGTTGAATTCTTATCTTAGAGAGCGCCGGGCACGGTCGAACTGACTGTGGAGATGTCCAATTAAGCGTTATTTAAAACGTCCCAGGTTCAAATTGACAATGTCGTGCAATTTAAACAAAAGTGGTTAATGTGGGTGGTAAATATCAATTTCGTACGCCATTGAGTTTTTCTGTCAATTGGTATTTACCTCAATTAAAGCCTTCGATTCGACGCTTTGGTGTCTTTGAACGTACAGAAATAAGTTTTCTCTCAATGGAAGTTGTAAAAAATAAAGTTAAACACAAAATGATATACTTAGTTAATACTGTGAACAATATTCTTCTATCTTTTGTTTTAGCACCACTAGAAATGTTTAAGTTTTACGCAAAATTTAGACCGCGGCGCGTCGAGGGTTGAATAACCCAATACAGCGAGATATCTTGTGGGGGTAGGTGATTATGATATACATTTCCAAACTTGTCATGTAATGCTTAATTATGCCTGTAATGTTTGTTTACCTCCTCCCTTTACTTTTATCATGATTGCTGCTTAAACAAATTTGTGATCTTCAAGCATATTTCGTTGTGTTTTCCAAAAATCGTATTTTATAATATTTGTTTTTCGGTACGTCAATTTTGTTTGCATCTGAGAACGTGTTAGTATGTTCTTTATCATATAAAAAAACCATTATGCTAATATGTTATTATAAATTTTAAATATTTTTTCAGTTTTACAGTGATGTATGAGCGACGCGTCGAGAAGATCGGATAACCTTTGATAATGAGAAATCTAAGAGGGGTAGGTAATAGTAGATTATAATGATTCACGTGAGCTGTTAGTGGCTATTACCTGGATTTTGTAGGATTTTCATAATTGCAGATTGTGTGTTTTACCGTTACTTGACTTACGTCGCTAGCGCATCAGAAATCTCCGTTGAATTTTTTGTTGTTTCATCATAACTCATTGGCGACAATTTTAGTACACGCGAGATGTTATTTTTAAGTATCTGTAAAAACTTTATTTCGCTAATGTTGTTTATATTATCAGAAAAAAATATATTCTTGTCAAGGTGCCTTGCGCCCGAGATTTTTGTAGTTTTAGATAACTCGATGTTACGAAAAAACTGCGTGGATAGGTTTAATTTTTATATCATTATACGTTAATTATAAGTTGTTATTGTCTTTGAGAAAGAAAATAACCTACTCTACGTAGTTCTCTTGTAATCCTTGGCTAAGCCCGTCCTAGAGCGTACATTTCAGCAGGTAGCGTATCCGAAATGTATTTTTAAATACGCTATGCTAAGTTTTATGTCACAGAAAAGTATATTTAAACTATTGCAAAGTATTTGTCTATCAATTTTATTAATCTTGATCTCTTGCCTATCGTAGTATTAACTACGATGGGTGAACTAGATTTTGCGCAAGGCCGTAATTGACAACGAAACAATGGATATATATAATTTGTAGGTTATAAAATTATATATCAGAATACGTACAATTTTATGCTTAATAATACCTATGATTTCTGGCTTTCTACTCTCTTCCATTTCTTCACAAACAATAACAAAAGTTTATTGCGTAATTTGATAGTTTGTGCTTCGGATATGTTATAATAAAAAACAATTGACACCTGGAAGGCTTTAGTGACGCACACAAATTTATTCATGAATATCTGCTGTGTATTACCTGTTATTGCTGATATCCAACACTGCTTGTTTCTCTCGTATTCAATTCCTTTCTCTGCAGTTGATTGATGATGAATGAGCATGAACGTGAAAAGTATCATTTATCACTTCTTTATACCATTATGTGCCATTAAAATTGCTGATTATGATAAAATAAGACGTTTTTCAAATTACCTAAATGTTTTTAATCATCTTAATGGCGTATGTACTCCATTATTTGCAATAAAAAAACTTTCGACACGTTTCAACTTCTTTGTTGGTCACTCCGACTATCGATATATCGTATATAACTTCACGGTCATTCTCCTATGTATGTCCCCGTAGGGGTACTATAATCTTTAGTCTTTGATGGCCTAGCATGGAAATTTCGCTACGCTGCTGCTTCGTGGAGAAATAGTGAATCAAAAATAAGTGAAGGCTATCAGCTGACGCTAGTGGAGTTGTTCAGCTTAGTTGAGTTTTCTTTCTGTTTTTGCTACTAAGTCAGCCAGTTTTTTTTCATTTTTTGTCATATATTTTATTTATAGTTAACATAGTTATAATTAATCTTAATTTCTTTATTTAGGAGTGAATTTATTTGGGAAGTACTAGCTTTTGGTAGTGATAGAACGTACGGTTGTTGATGTAACGTTCTGTTTTTGATCTGTTTATTTATAGAGGTAGGTTAGGGGCCATCCTTAAATGATGTCACAGCATTTTCGGAATTTTTGATCCCCCCCTCCCCCCCATGTCACAAAGTTGTCACAGTTTGGGATTATCCTATAATTTTTGGCTGAAGGAGTTTTCCACCACTGTTCACACAGTCTCTTAAGAAAGGAAGATTTTTGTGTATAATTAGAGTTAACAGACTTCAATTGCAAAAAATGAAAGACGAGAAAAAACAGTGTACTGTAGTGCACTTTCTATTTCTTTAAGTAATAACTATTATAAAGGTTTTGATTGGAATTGTTAAATTATTAATATCATATATTACGAATAAATATCTATTTCTAATATATATATATATATATATATATATATATATATATATATATATATATATATATATATATATATATATATAACAACTGACGGAAAAGGAAAGGTAAAATAGATATATGGATGTCAACAAGGTGTTGGGATGAGGAAACCTCATCCCAACACCTTGTTGACATCCATATATATATATATATATATATATATGGCATACAGACATTCTATAGACAAAATTTTATAAATTATTGCACATTTTGTGACAAAAATAGAAAAGCATAATCTTTGTATATTGTTAGAGTTGCCAGAAATTATTTAAAGAATATGTATATGTAATTTTTATGTTAATTGGTATTATATTTGCATACTATGGAACATCTACTACATTAGAGTATGTATGGCATACAGACATTCTATAGACAAATTTTTATAAATTATTGCACACTTTGTGTCACAAAATTCAAAAATAAAATAATAAGATAAATAATCAGTTCTACAATCAAGTTTTCATGGAAAGTAAAACCTTGTCTTTTTTAATTTAGTCATATTGACTATCTAAAATTAATGATATGTCCAGACATCATTTGTACATGAAAGAAAATCAAAACATTCAAATAAAATTATCACTTTTTATAAGTACATATTATAGATACTGAAATACTCAAATGTATTAGATGTTCCATAGTATGCAAATATAATACCAATTAACAAAAATTACATATACATATTCTTTAAATAAATATAAATAAATAAATTGGCAAAAAGTTTTACTTATTTGTGACATCACATTGTTTTACATATACTCCTCCCCCCTTGTCACAAAATGTCACATATTCCCAGACCCCACTCCCTCCCCCCTTAAGCGTGACATCATTTAAGGATGGCCCCTTATGTTTATTATAATTTATATGGTTTATGTGAATTTAACATCCATTTATTATAAAAGAGACCGTTTACGGAAGTGGAGATTAGTGATATTATTATAGCATCGGACTCGAAAGATGATAAGGCATATGAAATGGGAGAAAAGAGTGAGGAAGACGAGTACTTAGATCCAGAGTTCGCAGAAAAATTGAGTTCTGAGGATTATGATGAGCCAGCTCCATCAACCAGCAAAGAAGAGAAGGAAGTGTGGCAGAAGGTAGATGGACGGCAGGAAATCCCTCTCACGTCAGTGTGAAAGGTGTGATTGATTTTACAGGTAGTTCAAGAGTGATAGGCCTGGAAAACTGTACTCCCTACCAGTGTTTTGAGAAACTTTTTCCAGAAGCCATTTATGAACATATTACTGTTGAAACTAACCGTTATGCTAAAGAAATGCTAGAAAAGAAAGGGGAATTACCAACTAGGTCTAAATTTCGCAAACGGGAAGGTGTGTCAATAAAAGATATAAAAGCCTTTGTAGCTGTAGAAATAGGAATGGGGTTAGTTCACAAAGGGAATCTGGATAATTATTTCATTGATAAATTTTGGTTGACTCAAACACCTGGATTTTCCGCTGTAAGTAATAGGGATCAGTACACATTAATTCGCTCTTTTATTCATTTTGCAGACAATTCAAAGAAAGAGGAGAGCGACAGATTGTATAAAATTAGACCACTGATAAATATGGTGAAAGATTTGTACACTAAAATTTATGAGCCACACAGAGAGATATCCATTGATAAAACCATGTTAAAATTCAAAGGAAGGCTCTTCTTCAAACAGTACCTACCATCCACAAAATGGGGTATAAAATTATGGTTAATGTGTGATGCACGTACACCATATTTGCTGAAATTCTGTGTCTACACTGGTAAAGAACCCTCAAACATACAGGAGGGAGGATTAGGCTGTAGAGTAGTTCAAACACTGATTGATGGGTATGAGAACAAGGGACATATCTTTGTAGATAACCTTTTTTCCAGTGTTGAACTATTTCAGGCTGTTAGGCTGAAAAATGTTGGAGCATGTGGAACAGTTGGATCCAATAGAAGAGGGCTATTACGAGGTATGAAGGCAACCAATAAAAAAGGGGTGAACTTCCAACATTTTGGAGAAATAATGACAACACCATGACTGCATATACCTGGCAAGATACTGGGAGGGTTGACATGTTATCCACTATAGGGAATTGTGGTATGCCTGGCAAGATACTGGGAGGGTTGACATGTTATCCACTATAGGGAATTGTGGTATGCCTGGCAAGATACTGGGAGGGTTGACATGTTATCCACTATAGGGGATTGTGGTACCACAAAAGTAGAAATAAGATCAAAAAAGGGGGAAAGATTGATTGACAAACCAAACATTCAGGGGCTATATAACATGAACATGGGGGGTGTTGATAAGTTTGATCAGCTTTGTTCTACCTATTCCTTCAACAGAGAATCCCAGAAATGGTACCACCCAATTTGGCACTTCCTGATTGAAGCAGCAATTGTCAATTCAAGGATTTGCTACAATCTCATGAATGAACAAAACTCAATCAAAGACAATTTAGGGAGCAAGTAATTGTGGGCCTAATGGAAGGGTTCAGCAGAAGAACCACAATGAAACAGGGTCATAGGAGTTCCACCCCATCAACAGAAAGCAGATTGGTCGAGTATGAAGAAAAGGGACATAAGCCTAATTGTGTTGTCTTCCATTTTACCCTCCCAATGCAGTAAGAAAGGTAAGGGTATTTGCAAAAGAAAACAGACAACTAGTTACTGTAATTCATGTGAAATCAAACCTCCCTAATGTGTGATTCCATGTTTTGAACTTGATCACACACAGAAAAAATATCATAAGGTGTGTAGTTGCAACTAAAACTGATTTGTTGAATTTTTTAAAATCTTTTACTTAAAAATTAGTTTTTGGTTAAAAATATGCATGATTCACATGCATAATATGTATAAATGTATAATATGTATAAAATATTAAAATTCGATTTTGGTTTTTTAATGGCGAAATGACATTTCTAAAGAACCAACGTTGAAAACCAAATGCGCTGTGAAATGGTTAATTAAAGAATCATAAAATGTAAAAGAATATTATGAAAGTTTTATGAATGTTGGCTGCGTAATCGGTCTGCATAACGTTACCGGTATAGCTAAACCAACAGGTAGCAAAATTGATTTTGAAAGATTAAATTTGGAAATTCCTATACATTGCTCAATCGGAGAAATTTTATTACAGAGTATGTGAGATGACTGCAGTCTCTGGCATGGAATTAAAACTCCCATAAACTGCTACTCTGTGTGTGTGTGAATGATGGAGTCAGTCCCTGGCGATGGAGCTAATACTCCCGTAAACCTGAGTCCATTAGAAATTTTTCATTTGAAAAATGTAGTGGATTTTCAAGCCTTTTGCAATCAAAATAATGAATTCATAGTCAAAGAATTGGCTATTTGTGATATTGACAATGATTATAGCCAATCATGGATTTTTTCATCACCACGTGAATTAATTTGTAAAAAAGAAACTTCATGGCTTACCAAATACTATCACGTAATGGAGGTAGAAGAAGGTGACAACACCCATGAAAATTTACTCTTGAAATATGCATTAGGTTATAATCTTTTTTTCGTAAAAGGTTTAGAAAAATGCAAATTCTTATCCTAAATAATAGGACATAAAGTCATCGATTTACTCGTTTTTGACTGCCCTCCGATTTCACAATTACCCTCATCAGGTAAAACGTGTATGCTGCATAAACATAGAAATGATGGAAATTTAATGTGTGCTATGGATAATTGTCACAAAATTAAGAACTGGTTTCGGCAAAATGTTGACCTAAAAAATGAATCTGATAGACTTATATCATTCAATTGCTTTCCTAAAAATCAATTTTGTTTCAATGTATATAAAATGGCTTCTGTTGGATTTATTTATTCTGGATATATGGACATGACTATTTGTAGTAAATGTGGTATAAATATATATGAGTGGGAAAAAGGAGATGATCCTTAAAAAGAACATGATCGATTTGTGATAACTTGTCCTTTAATAAAAAGAAATGAATTTGATTAAGATATTTTAAATGAAAATAAAGAAATATTGATTTAAAAAAAAAGACTTTTATTTCATCTCATCCTTCCATTCAACCTTCGACAATTTACGAACTGTTAAGTCATGTCCTTGAGACTAAGACAAGTTATGACCTCAATATTTGTTTCATTTTGACTTATTTAAAATCACCGCCAACAACAAAATATTAACTTGATTCAATTCCGCCATCATACAAGATACCAACCGAGAAATTTGAACTGGATTCAATTATACCACACATCCGGTGCTGCCAACAGCTAAATTTAAATTTTCTGCCATTGTGCATTATCGTCTTTTTTTTAGTTCCAACATTCTCTGAGCAGTGGCACTAGCAGACGAATTTCAGCAGCCAATGGCAGCTTCGTACAGACGGCGAGCGCAATTTTCAAAAATCATACACCAATTTAATTTTATTCATTATTTTTCAATAAATGACGCTAAATTATTTATTTAGCAAATCAAACCTTTTTACGAATAACGTAACCAGAGGAGTAATGGGTGAGAATAGAAAGAATTTAAATTTAAATAGTTTTATTGCAGAAGAAATATTGTACATATTTACATATAACAGATATTAAATGGAATTGAACCACATAGATCAATTATTGTTCAATAAATGTAGGAAAAATGCACATTGAAAAAATAATACAGTAGAATGTTTGTAACAGACGAAAGAATAATTAACATATGAAAGCTGCAGAAGCCTGCCACCAGACAAACATCATAACAATAATAAAGAAACAAGTCATGACAAAGTATGAACAGAAGTGACTTTTGCCAGTCTCAATGAATCAATAAGCATAGGAATCAAAGCAAATATTGATTGAAATAGCAATGAAACATTCAAGTTAGTGACCAACCATTAAGTATATGAAGTATTTTGTGAAATGATGTTCGCACAAATATGCCCTTTTGTTCAGTGTCATAATGGGCCTATCAAATAAAGCGGGGTTCCCTGCCCTTGCAACCCATTCTCGGCACCTGGAATGATAACATTACAGAATTATTAACACTTCAACATATGCATCAAATACAACTTTGCTCCTAAAGAGCCTAAAGTGACGATATGCATCACATGAAAACAAGCCATAGTGAAGTATCTCGTTAAATGGTTACTATTATTAAAGTTGAAAATGCTGAGATACATATCTAACTACAGTAATAACTCGATATGCGAATAATCTGTACACTAAATAAGTGACCTTTTTACTACAGGTAGTCCACGATATACTCGCCGTATCTCGAAACGAGAGGTTTCAAGTTAAAAATTGCAATCCCATAACAATAATAATTTTTATTCATCCCAGGACATATACATATATGTATAGGATGTCAAATTGGCTATACTTATTATGCAATAGATATAAGGCCACAGCCTTTCTTAGGAATAAACAAACACATCAGAGAGAACGTTCTCAGTCACTTATTAAAGGATCAAAAATAACAACTAAGCTGAGTTGGGCGGTAGAACAAGGTTCGTGTGTTCCAAATTGCAATCTGGATATAATTTCACATACGTAAACACAACCATAGTAAGATTAATCTCAGAAAGAAACGTAACTCATTCTTTATTTTTCTCGGTACGTAATATTATTACACAATATGTAGTACTGTAGGTAATAAAATACAGAAGTACATTAATTAATCGGTATATTGCTTCAATACTCGAAAGCAACTCACGGAGCGCTTCTACTTCGCATATCGAGGTATTACTGCATATAATTCTGTCGACTTACAAAAATATTTTTACAAATATAGCTAATAGTACTTACGTAGATTCCGTGCGAGGAAACGAATGTAATTTCAACTTTAGATCTCCGGTCGTTCCCCTCGTATGCTTGCAGTTTAGTGCGTAGCACTTACGTGAATGCACCATCTTCTCTGCTTGATTCATTTTTGCAAGCTAGTGGAAACGTTGCAACGTACAGAAAATAACTTAATTAACACACACAGAGAGTCACATGTATCACCAGCATATATGAAGTTGTTAACCATTCATGCATATACTCCTCTATAGTCAAAACATCCTTACCTGTACTAAAAAATAACACTTTCCCAAGATTTCCCGTAATGGCGGATAAACTTTCAGTTACGCAGTTACCTCGTTCAACCGTCACAACTTCTCAACATGATCACTTCAAATTCGGCTTGGCCGCTTGGCGCTCACCAATTGGCTGTCTTACCATTCACATTAGAGCGACGACAGCGCTCAACTACGCGCCTGCCCTAACTTGATGTATCTGACGAGAACCAAATCACCCCATAAGAGTTCCCTCCCCCTGTCTGCTAGCTGCCTGTTCTCCGCTTCAATTGGCTGTAAAAATGACGTCATACGTCAACGCAACAGCAGCGCCAGCTAGCCATGCCTGCCCTAACTTTTTATACTAGCCAGCTAAGACCACGATTTTAACATGGGAGTTCCCTCCCACTGGTGGCACCACTGATTTTCGATCTTCTTCTGTTAATGACATCAAAAATTCAAAATGGTGGGACTAAAGCTTTAAAAGTTATCTATCTACACCTGTTCCCTTCCCATTCCTCTATATTCATGTCATTAGTGCCAAGACCAGGCCCTCGTAGTCATTATTCAAAGGATTTGAGGAAAATCAGTGGAGATTATTTAATTACAGTAACACAAGGACTTATACCTTAACTAGCTTGCCTGTTGCAGCCATGCTTGCAATTAATTTTTAGTTTAAATGTACAATGTAGTGGTAGTGGAAGAAAAGAGACTTAGTAACGAGGAGAATTTTGTCAGGTTGGAGGAATTTTTATTATGAGAGGAGAGAAGAGACTTTCACTTTGATAAACTACCCTTTCACAAAGCTATGTATTTTGCCATAAAAGTGTTAAGAAGCATAATTTATTTTACCATTAAAACATTAAGTAATGTAACACAATTTTCAAGTAAAATGATGGTAAATCATAATGCCCTCTCCCTTCCTCTCTATATATCTCTCCCTTCCTCTCTCTCCCTCCCTCCTTCTGTATCTCCTTCCCTCCACATCTCCCTCCCCTCTCGCCCTCCCTCCACATCTCCCTCCCTCCAAGTCTCCCTCCCGCTATATCTCCCTCCCTCTATATCTCCCTATCTCTCTTTCCTCCTGTTCCTTATTTATCTTCCAGCCTATCTACCTCACCCCATTCCTCGCCTCTCTCTCTAAACTATATAGTTTTTAGATAAGCAAAAGAATCCATAGAAAATTCCAGTTCCATTAAGATTATGTAATTTCATGAAAAATATATCCATGAGGGTTTGTCATGGCAGTAAACAATTTTTCCTCCAAAAAACGTAAATTTTTGTCGTTAAAATAAAATTTTGGACCAATTCTATGTGCATTCGAAAATCGATGGCAGGAAAATAAATTTTCATTCTTTTAGGCATTGTTTGGTTGAAGTCCCGAGTTTGCACAATGCTTATAAATAATTTTAAAATGGTAACAAATAAAGGCCTGCATGCTATGTTTCAACCCTTCTGATGTTATTCAAATGGAGAGAAGAAACACTCCTAGAATCAAACCCATGTCATTATTGTAGACTTTGAGTAGTAAAATTTAAAAGGTGTAAGGCCAAGTAAGTCCTGAAAGTATCATTCAAATTGGAAATACTGTTCTCGACTCATAAGCATTTTGATAGACAAAAGAATTACATTTAAATGTTCATGACACAAAGATGTTAAGCAAATGATATAATAGATTGCAACTGAAACCCACTGTAAACTACCCAGCCCATGTTTCCACTTGCATCTATTTAAGATGTGTTATGATCTTTTCTGCATAAAATGAAAAGCAAAATAGATTTTATATTTGTGCAAGAGAACAAAATGGTAGTGGTAAAGCATAAGCAGCAGAATGCATTTTTATAAAAGAAATTTATACTAAAATTGCTATTTTCTTTGCCTCCATACCCATAATATAAAGTTCTTGTTAAACCATGTAATTTCCATCATTTTGTCTCCATATGTAATAATAACAACAACCCATTTTTTCAAATAATATCTTTTATATGTCTTAAGATTAACTAGTTTTATTGCGAAGTAATAATCATTTAATGATATTTAATTTAGACTTGTTATTCTAAAATGATCTGTTGCATAATGTCTCTTTTTGGTATTAAAGTTGATTATTGAGATAATACAATGGAGCATTTAAATAATATATTATCAAACAAATAACATTTTCACAAAGTCACAGGCAGTTTACAAAATGGTTGTTACTTAATATGTACAAAATATCAATGAAGTTTAAATTACATGGTAATTAATTAAAATCATCTTTCAGTTCTTATTAACAAATTATATCAAATAAACTAATCAATAATAATCCACATCTTGTTTTATAATTGCACTCTTCATATAAGAGGAAAATAGGGGTTCGTAAGATAATATTAAAAATATTTCTTTGCACAGCTGCAGTACATTGTACATATATTTTTTAAAGTGTAAATAAGAAATAAAGATATGTGAAATTTTAGCAGTTTCTCTTCATGAAGGCACAATGTAGCATTTAGAATTAATAATGCCAGTTATTCCACTTTATACTGCAAAAGGATTATTTAGTGTTAACATGAGATTTAAATACAGTTCCTCATTTTATTAATATTTTCTGCCTTAAGATTTCAGTTATCTCCTGGAATAGTACAATAGTACACTGGCTTACTTTTAATTTTTCTCTGAACTTTTTATTAAAAAATAATTTTCAAATTCCATGTGACAAACATTCTGATCCAGAAAAATAGGAAATAACTTGGGACTTCTCAAAGAAGTGTGCCATCGATTATTTTCATATATGATGTAATTACTGTTTAGTCACTCACTTCAGTATTGTAATTTCAATTTGAACATATCATATTCTGCTATATTATATGAGACTTGGAGGTAATGCAGGAATCACATAGGCTCTAACATAGCAGTATTTCTTTCTGCATCCTTTTCAGTACATATGTACTTATAAATGTGTATACAAGTGACTTATTTAAAATGCAAAGAAAAGGAAACTTTTTTAGGTTTTCTAAATCTCATACAAGTATCCAGCAATGTACAAAATCTTATAATGAAGGGAAAATATAATTTTATTTCAAAATTAGTGGAATAATTTTTTAAGATTAAAACAATCATTGTCTTTAAATTCTTTTAGACAGTCCCTTTCGATTTTAAATGGGTAATTACTGAGTTATTGACTTAGCAGAACAGTATATTTCTATTATTCGTTCATATAGCTATTCTAATGCTTATAGAAAACTTCACGCAACTTTTCACCAAGCAAAAGCTAACATGATTTCAAGTGGATTATAAAGATATAATGAATAACAAATACTGTTTGTCCAAAAATAATAAAATTTTAAATAAATACTAAGTCAATAGATCAGACCACTATCATGTGGATTATATCCTGGAAAAAATAACTTAAATCAGAATCACACTTTCTTCCTTATTTGCTATATCAGGGACTAAATATTTTACGGAAACTTTCGTGCACAATGGCCTGATGCATACATACTTATGAATCTCCTGCCTGCAGGAAATAAGACAACATATAGCTGCATAAACTTCTCAGGGATAGAAACGAGATCACGTTCTGTGTATTCTGTACACAAACACATTATGGTGTCATTTAGCATTTGGTTTGACTGCTTCATGAAAACAATGTCAACTTAAGTTTTAGGGAGACATACCAATAATGTCATTCTTCCCCTAACACGCTTTGTGGTTCATCTGTTTTTGTCTTGTAAATAAATTAATATTTACAAATGCCATCAATAAAAATTAATATTGTGCTATAGTTGGAACATTCTTAAGTGGTGGAAGATTATCTATTGAAGATACCAAACAGGCGTGAGTTTTGTCGCTTGTCGTGTGGCCCATTGTCATTTTCTTGTCCTCTAGATGACTTCCTCCGATGCTTTTGTTGTGACTGCTGTTGGCTTTGGCGATGTCTCTGCTCTTGTGTGGTTAACTTCTTCTTCATTTGTTCATCCAGTAGAAGGTGCATGTCCATCTGCGATATGACAAAATTGATTATTATTTTTTTATTATATTTGAATGTACAGTGGGTCCCTGGTATTCGCGGATACGTCATTTCACTTATTTGTCATTCAACGTTTCAGTATCCACGGTTTTCGTTTCACTTAATGGTCACTCGGACTACTTGCCATGGCGGAGTAAGAAGTCAACATGCACACTACTTGTTCAGCAGTGACTGCCTCATTAAACTCATTTTATTTTATGGCCTATTTTGTTTTTTTTTTGCTATTGATAATGAATATACTATGTTGGTAATTATTTATTATTTTTTATTTGTAGTAACTACCATAAGGAAGTGACTTAACACACCATCTTCTGTGTGTTATTACACACCAGCATCACGTGCTTTGTTTTGGAATTATGACATGAAGATCGTGTCTGAGATTCTCTTGGGTTTTATCCCGCAATATCTATGTTTATCCTCGTCATCAGTATTACAGGAAATCTTAAGTGAGAAAATTTCCCTTTTTTCATCACACGAGTGATTTTAATGGCGAATCGGAACATAATTACCCCCCCCTCCTGGTTAATGTATTTTTATGCGGAAAATTATAAAATTGCATTGCAATCAAACAATATCTTCCGGTGCCCCAATGACCTTGAAGTTTCGTCCAAATGGCCGGGTAAGCGCCCGGCAGAGTACCCATTTTCCGATGCATCATTCCACTCTTCCAGTCTCATTTCGCTTCAAACTAAATGTCCTGATACCAAACCATTCTTGTGATGATAAAATTTACATGCCAGCGTGAGTCAATAACTTTGTTACTTTATAGCAATATCGAGATAATTGACGATTTTTTCGGATTCCGTAAGAACACGAGTAAGCTTCTACGACGAGTAGCATTTTTGAATTTTCACCAAATTGTATTAAAAATAATTAAAGTAAAGATACCTGGGTAATATTTGTTGCAAGTTTCTCTTCCACTTGTTCATATGTTCTACGGCATAACGAATTTCCAACAGAGTCAAACAGACTAGTTATGAATGCGGATCTCGTGTGTCTGACAAGCGGTGTTGTGAAGAATGTATTTTTAATTACAGGCGCATTTGTGTTCCTATCGGAAGAGGATTATACTTATCATCTCCAAGCGCCAAACACTCCTGCATCATCATGTCTGGGTGCCGGAAGATTTCAACGCATGACAAGGTAAAATTCCCTGTTTTTGGCACCCCTACTGAATTCGATTATCAGATTCTTTCTACGTATGCAGATGTAATGAGATGTTACCTTTATGTTCAGCATGAAATGAAGGAGATCTCAGGAAATGATCCTAGTGCTGCTGAAATATCTGACAAAGTAGCAAATATGGTTCAGGATGTTTGGCTTATGGTGTCTGTTTCTTTGAAGCGAATCAAGTAGAGAATCCACGAGTATAAAACAACATACAGGAATTTGTTGAAACCATACAAGGAGAGAAAACATAACGAAAGTTATAATGAAAGGATGATAAAGTTCAAAGAGGAATCTGACAGGCTATTCGACATTGCCACGTGCAAATGCAATTACTATAATTGTTCGTGCCAAAAAGATAGAAAAATACCACTACAGGAAAAGGATTTTCTGTTTGATCAGAGAGGTCCTCCCCAAATGTTTACTGGCCAACTTGATTGCCGCACCACCAAGTTGCTGAAGAGGAAAGCAGAGAGGGAAGCAAGGGAAAATGCTCGCATTCAAACATTTTTGGCATCAAACGTGAAAATATCCACTTCCTTTTCTGAAGGCAAGGAACAGTTGCCTGAAGAAGAAAATATGGAATTAAATACAGATGAGGCTTTTAAATTTACGGCAGCCACCAGCTCCACTTCTCAAATGTGAGTAAATCTTGCCGCAATGGCTAGAACTGCTGACAGATATGGCCTATCACACAGAGCCACCGAAGCTATAGCCTCTTCCATTTTAGAGGACTTAGGCCTCGTAAGTACATAGGAAGTGTCTTTAGTGGTTGATAAAAACAAAATAAAAAGACAAAGAGAGAAAATAGAACTCTTCTCCAACAACATATTCTGAGCAAAGATTTGGCTGGTTTATACTTTGATGGCCGAAGAGATCAGACAATTGTTTAGGAAAGGATGGGAGCCAAAATCTCGCGAAGAATTCGCACAGAAGAGCACATTTCACTGGTTTGACAACCTGGTTCCGAATACCTAGGACATGTTACTCCAGCATCGGGAACAGCGATGAGCATTTTTGCATGTATATTTGATTTCCTGGTTGCCAATAAAAGAAATACAGATAAACTTGAAGCTGTGGGCTGTGACGGTGATGCGGTTAACACAGGTGTTTCTTTAACCATGCTGACATGTAAATATTATCATCACAAGAACGGTTTGGTATCAGGACATTTAGTTTGAAGTGAAATGAAACCAGAGGAGTGGAACAGTGCATCGGAAAATGGGTACTCTGCCGGGCGCTTACCCGGCTGTTTGGACGAAACTTCAAGGTCATTGGGGCACCAGAAGATATTGCTTGACCACAATGCAATTTTGTATGGTCATTATAGGGTACCACAGGCATATTTTCCACACCCTGCCGATATCGAAATTGAAAGTGTTTTTTCGACCCACCCTATTACGTAACTCCCACGAATAACGGGGACTCACTGTAATTAAAATTAATGCCAAATGTGATACTTTGTACAGCCAAATTTATTAAAGGTTATATTTACTCCCTGAATAAAAATCTGCTTCCTATATAACTTGTAAGCCTTTATCAACATCTTCAGTGTTGTTAGAACATTGACATACCTAGAGATTCTAGCACAGTGGTTCTTAATGTGTAGGGTGTCCCTCCCCTAGGGGGCATATAAAGATTCCAGAGGGGGGGAGGGTGCAAAGCATTTTGGACCAAAATCAGTTTTGCCTCAAATTCATATCTCTCATTTTTCTAGTGCTGTCCAATTTACCTGCTTTAATATTTTTTCATTTATTTTACAACTGTTTAGATTATATAAGTCTTTGTACTGATGTGTCCAAATGCCCTGTCAACTTATCACCTCCATAACAGACGTAGTGCAGACAAATGGTCTTATTATACTTAGAAATTATATATGAAAACCTACACGGATTTCTTAGGCAATGATGACGACTTATTGCTGACTGCCCAAAAAATTATGCTAGCTTGTCAGCTGTGAATTCTGCATCAAAACAAAAATTAAATATTAGAATGCACTATATAAACTCACACAGTAGAACTCAGCTCAATTAGAAACCTATGTCAAAAAATTGGGTACTTTGTGGTTTACACGACATCACCTCCAGTACCCATCTAGGGGAAAGATATGAAACTACAAGGTGCTAAATGTCGCGAGATTTGGAATTATGTGCAGCAGTACTCCATTGGAACTCAGATGGGCCAAGGAAGAGAGATTTGAACATGAACAAACATTTTACGTGTCCCCACCGGGTTGGGTAAGTTGGTGGAAGTGTTTTTCATTCCTCCTCACGTTCACTGTGATTAGAGGCATCTCCATTCAAAGGAAAAAGAAGAGATACCATTATAAAAATTTCATTTTTAACCATATCCATTCTTTTTCTTTGAATGGAGACGCCTCTAAAAACTGAATGAAAAACACTTCCACCAACTTACCCAACCCGTTGGGGCCGAGTAAAATTTTCGTCCATGCTCAAATTTCCCTTCCCTGGCCCAGCCGAGTTCCAATGAAGTACTACTCCACGTAATTCCAAATCTCGCCAAACTCAGTGCCTTGTAGTTCCATATCTCGCCCCTAGATGGGTGCTGCAGAGGTGGTGCCATGTTAAGCACAAAGTACCAAAACTATTTTACTATTACTAATAGTTTTATGATAAAAACCATTAAAAACATAAAAGAAAATTTTCTGGGGGAAGGAGGGGGGCGTGGAGGTCTTAGAAGATGAGAAAGTGGGGTGTGGGATGAAAAAGGTTAAGAACCACTATTCTAGCATTTGCGAGCAGAATGAATCAGTCGGTGACGGCTTGCCTGCCATTGCTCCAACTGCTGGCTGAGTTCCACCTTCTGCTGGACTGCTTCAATCAGCTGAGAGTTGATTTGCAAGAGGTCAATCCTTGTTCTTGCCAACTCTACCTCGGCAGCATTCTTACGGGAAAGAGCCTTGTCCCGCATCTCCCATGCTTTCGCCACTGATTCTTCCTTGGCATGGGTACTGCTGTCTGCATCTGCACGAGCTATCTCTCTTTCTTCTTCCACGGCCCTCAGTTGAGCCTCACATACGCTCAACTACATGAATAAATAAAAATTTTCAGTTTTTTTACTGCTCTACAGGGTGCTTCATGTCAGTCTATTTTAAATTAACACTAGCCTACTTATAATAAAAAGGGGCTATTTCCCATTGGTACGTTTTTACATGTATAAGATGTCAGAATATGTTTGGTAAACCAAGTATGGTTTCCGACAGTTTGGTGACGGGATAATTCAGCAATGGACGAGTTAACTTGACTTCTTCAGAACAATAATATTTCAATAAAAATGACATTTTAAAACAATTTAACTTTTGAATTAAGTTATTTGAGGGACTTTCAAATATATGAAGATTTTAAAAGTTTTACCAATTTAGGTTTTAAATACATTTACCTGTTCGCTGACAGTTGCAGTATGGATAAATTACCAAAAAACACACATTCATATAATTGATAAATTTATTCCTGGAAATATATATATTATTACACATGCGCGTGTGCACACACACACACACACACACACACACATATATATATATATATATATATATATATATATATATATATATATATATATATAAACTTAAGGAAAAGAAAAGGTAGTGATGAGAGTGGCAACAAGGTGTTGAAGGAAGCCTAGCGGACACTTACCAAGTTGGGGACCAAGTTGGCAGGCTGCTGGGGGCGTTGAAGAGACACGTTAAACACACGAACACAAAAAAACATATATATATATATATATATATATATATATATATATATATATATATATATATATATATATATATACAGGGTGTCTGGCGACTTTATGTCGTAACTTGGGGATCTTATTCCTTAAGTGATTTTGAGTAAAAAATGTAATATGAACATAGGTTCGATTTTCATGTGTTACAGAGCTACGGGCAATTGAAATTATCTCGTAGTATGATTTGTACAACTTAATGGCAGAAAAAATGCACTGTTTAAATAATTATTCGTATACATTGTTAATTGTTGAAAAACGTATTATTCAAATTATATATATATATATATATATATATATATATATATATATATATATATATATATATATATATATATATATATATATATATATATATATATGGATTAAGTATCAATGTAAAAGAATGATTATTTAAATATGTATACGTAATATATATATATAGTTTCATATAAGCATTATCTAAATGGTTTTTACTTTATTTAGCATGATACAGTATTTCAATGTGATATACAGAAGCGGTTTATCTCATTGCTAGAGACATTGAACAAATAAACATTAGACATTGTTTATTTGGTTGCGATATTAATACGGAAAAAAATTATAATGTGTTACTTCCAAAATGGCAAATATTTTGTTTTTATTTAAATTGGCATAGGTCTACTAATTCTAATACCACGTTTAAGTATATTTCACCAAATAATTATATTTCAAAGTACGTACCTACGTATTTTTTTAATAGACATTCAATTTAGTCCAAATTAATGAGAATAAACTTGAAATGCAAGCAATTTCCGATAGAAGACGAAAAAAGACTGTAGAAATAAAAAACCTTGATCATTCTTCTTTTAAAATATGCAGGTCTGAGGTTTGTATGTCAATTTGACGAATTTATATGAGCAAATGAAGGATAGCCAATATGTTTTAGTTTCAGCTGTTTATATATCCTGTTGCTTAGCAATGCAATGTTATTGTGTGCCACATTCCGCCTAAGCGTTTTACTATAATAGATTATGTGGTATAAATGTTTTTAGGGTATGAAATAATTTTATACACCTGCAACAGAAGTTATCAGTCCAGGAAAAAATCTGTCATTTTTGTAACTATGCCAGAATAAATTTTTAAGAAAAAACCCATTATAACTACTGGATCTATTTGAATTTTAGGCTTGACTAAACGATTTTTTATTGCCTGTTTTTTCACATTAAGAAATTGTTGCTCTGTAAATTAATCATGGCATGCATTAGGCTAAAATAGCAAATGGCTGATTCCCAGATACCTTGCTTGTCAGCTGCATGTTCTCATCAATTTTCTTTTTCAGCTCATCTTGTGTGTCATGCAGCTGTCTCTGGGCTTTATCGGCTGCCTCCTTTGCTCTGTGTAGCTCCGTCTCCAGCCTCTCCACTTGTTCGGGCCCACGCCCACAATTGGGACAAATCCCATTCTCTTCGCTGAGCCTCAAGGTTTCTCTCAATTCTTGGACCACGCTCCTCAACAGTCCAGCCTTCAAGTGCAAACATGTTTTTCATTAGCTCTTAACAAGGAAAGGATTTTGGAAGCAAGTGGTATATTCCTGAATGGATTTTTAGAATTATCGTCCTATGCCTTACCATTATTTTGAAAAATGAATAAAAGTTTTTGATGCAATATACACTATGAATTTTGGCATTTATCAACTGCGTTCTTGGCCTAGTGTTTGGTGAGGCATGCTGGGAAGGTCACTCTTTCATTTATTTTATTTTATTTATTCTACTATTCAAACTGGAATACTATGATATCAGAGGTGATGCTCTAAAGGTACTTCAGTCATATCCCTTGGGAAGATATCAATTTGTTTCTATTGACTATTATGATTCGGAGATTCTGGAAATTCATTCTGGGATACCACAAGGCTTGGTTCTCAGAGAAAATGGTTACTGCTACAATATTTCTATGTATTGCGATAAAGAAACCTCCGAGAACCAAAGCACTGGACCCCTAGGTACTCAAGTGGTGAACAAAATGCTTTCAGTAATTGATAACGCACCCAGTTATAATATATATTTTGATAACTTTTTTACAAGTCACGCATTGCTTGATGAGCTCAGGAAAAAAGGATTTAGGGCAACAGGGACAATCAGGGATAATAAAATGGGATTGTGAATGCATATTTATTGTACCATGAAATTCATGGGAAAAAGTCTATTTCAATAAAAGATTTCAGAAGAGCAATAGCTGCTCCTTATCTAAAATTAGGTCATGGAAGAGAAGTACAGAAGAGAAGTAGGCTGCTGAGCCTCCATTCAACTTCCAGAAGCAATGTCTCAGATGATGTAAGGTTTGATGGAAAAGACCATATTATTTAGAAAAGGGGCAAACAAATGCATTGCCGATGCAAAGATTGAACAAACAAACCCCTTGTAAGAAGTGTGGAATCACGATGCACATCAAGTGTTTTCCAAGATATCATAGCAAGTAATTGTAATATTCAAAATTTATGGTTTTTATTTTATAAGATTTTAGACATTTTGGTTTATATGATGTTTCTATGCTACATATTCAGTTTTTCTGTGTTATTTATGAAATTTATTACACAATGGAAGCAGTTTTGTATCATATTTACTGAAAGTGTACAATAAATAAGTTTGGTTCAGATGTGAAGCCTATAAATAAAAGAGAATGTTTGTCTGTCTGTCTGTGGCAGCCATAACTTCAGAAAATAAATGTAGGAGCTTCAAAATTTGGCAGCAGCTTCAAGTTGATCCTGAGAGTTGTAGGACCAAAAATAATTCAAATCGGCCTACGGGGGCCCAAGGGTCCCCATTGTTGGTCCAAATGCCAGTTTTTTTAAGATATCTCAGCAACCAATTGACCGATTTTGATGAATTCTCCAATAATGTTTTGATGAGATACATTTTTGAGCCTAAAATGGATTTTGAGGGGTCCCCATGGAACGGTTGGTCCAAATTTCGGCAATGTCCGTCTGCCTGTACATATATATCAGGGAAGATCTGGCTGAACTGATTTCAACCAAATTAGGTAAGTACATAGAATCTTCACAAAATACATGACCAAAATGACATATTTGGACCGGATTGACCAAGCAGGTGTGCCACAATTGCAAAATAAAATTTTCTGTAGTTAAGCTTTTGGAAGAAAATGGTCAAACCGAATTCAACCAAATTAGGTAAATAGAATTTTCACCGAAATTCATGGCCAAAATGTCATACTTCGACCCGATTAACTAAGTAGGGGTGCCACAATTGCAAAGTTAAACTTTTTGGTAATTATGCTTTTGGAAGGAATTGGCCAACCCGAATTCAAACAAATTTGGTATATAGAATTTTCACAAATTCATGACCAATATGCCATACTTCGACCGGATTAACTAATTAGTGGTGCCACAATTGCAAAGTTAAACTTTTCGATAATTACGAATTTGGAAGGAATTGGCCAAACCAATTTCAACAAAATTTTGTATGAAGGAGTTGTGCAAGATAAAAAAAAAACAAAAATAAGATTTTTAGGATAGATATACAAAGCAGGGCTGCCAAAATAAAAGTAATAAAATTTTTCTTTTTATAAGTGTTTGTGTTGAACTGTCTGCATTGATTTTAACCATATTATAATATTTATTATGTACACATATATATATATATATATAAAGCCATAATTGCATATTTGGACTGGATCAACTAAACAGGGGTACCACAATTACAAATTAAACTCTTTCAGTAACTTTGGATTTGGAAGGAATTGGCTCAATGGATGTCTATTAAATTTTATATATATGGTTTTTACAAAATACCATAATGAAATCAAGATTTTTAAAGTGGAGCTTAAGAGCAGAGCTACCTCAATTAATAAATAATAAAAATAGTTTGCAACTTAAAAGAAAACTCTTTCCAGAGTGTAGCCAGGTGTTTTAGCTAGTCATGTAATGTAATACACTATTTGGTCGGGGCCACAGAAAACAACCTTAAATTCGGGAAAACCTTAAATGGAGAAAACTTAAATGGGGAATCCACTGTAGTTATTGAGTTATAGTTGTATATAGTTATTGAGGACCACTGCTAATAAAGTACCTATATGATATCTAAGATGAATGGATGCCCTCAAAAATATTTTCCACTCTCTCGGATTCCCCTAGATTATATGAAATTTTTGCAAATTTATAATCACAATAGTCATATTAGCAAATGATCAAACAGGTATTTTAGAGAACTTTAATTTATCTAATTGAGGAAATATAATGACAGGATATTCAGTGTTAAAATTTTTTCTAGAGATAAAAGTTTCTACCTTGATTTTTTCTGCATTCATTTGATCATCCTCATTCGAAGAAGACATAGAGGTGTTCGACACCCCAGAATCCCACTGCACTCCTCTCCTCAGCCGATCGTTCACACACCTAAGATGCTTACAAGAAACAAGTACCTCTTCCTGAAGCTAGAATAAAAGATAGAGACTTTATAGTTTTGGCATCCAACATGAAATAGAAATACATTATGTAAGCTGTTCAAAAAGTATTGAGACAAATTTGATTACAATACTTGTTAGAAATGGCAATGATGCTTAGTGGCAACCATGAGCTATTGTACAACAAATCACAATTGACGAGTGGTAGCAGAAGTTCTGAGTTAGAGTTGGTATCATTTGGACATTTTCAATTTTACCTGCATTTATAAAAATGGAATCAAATCTATAACAACGTTTTGCAATTAAATTCTGTGTATGACTGAAATAAACTGTGGCAGAAACTTTAAAAATGATCCAAGTGACTTATAGTGGTGAAAGTATGTCACACGCTACTGTCTTTCTTTGCCATAAAGTGTATTTAGATGACCAATGGCATCTTGTTACACGAAAACAAGAGTAGCTGATGCTGACTAGATGCAAAAACATTTGGGAGCCTACGATGCACTGAGGCTTTTTTTGGCCTTTATCACCTATCAATAGAGAGCTCTTCCAAACTGTCAAGTAGACTGAACCACATATAAAAACAATGAGTCACGATGTCTCTTTGCATCCTTCACATTAGGGACTAGCCTTTGTGATGTGAATTCACTCCATGGGCAGTGAATGTGTTAAAATAGGTATTTCATTGGAATATGACACATAAGTAGCCCACCTATATTCAATAGTGAATACTAAATTAAAGCTGCAAGGCAAATATAGGTCAGAGGAACAAGTTGACTAACCTATGTTTGAAGGCACTACCAGGTAGATACAGCGCACAAGATTGATTGTTTTACAGATGGATGAAAAGATACATTTATCTCTAAGATAATAAGGAATCTCAGCAGGAGATCTAAAGCACTAAGTGAGAAATGTCTGGGATAGCTTGCTATATGCATAAGTCTGGCTAAATGCAGGGTAATATGTAAATGTACTGTGGTATGCATGTATGTATGTATCATTGGTTGTTCCATCACTGGTGGCACATGCATGTACTTTTTGTAAACAGAAATTGACTAGTCTTTCTATCATGTTAACCAACTCATTTCATCTAACAGACAACTGAAACATGAGATTATCTATGTAGCAGCATAGTGTTTATTTAGCATCATCAATAACAACAAATGGCTAAGAAATATCTCTAATAGTTTACTCTCAGACAATCAGGAAACTCACTTGATTTTGCCTTTGCGCATGGTAATATTGTGACTTTAATGTTCCAGTTGGATATTGATTCTACGCTCTGTTGGGCTCTTAATTTGTCCTTCATATTTTAAAAAGGTGAGATATAAAATAAAGGAATAAATCATTAAATTCTGAGTGTCTTCATGAGGAGATTGCAAAATTGCATCGTTGTGTTTGTTTGGCCAAAATGTTGTAAAATTGAACATCACAACTGAACACAGTGAGTGCTCTAATGATTATGGATCATATGATTATGGAAGCTATTTTAAAAAATCAGAGTTTAAATATTGAACCCACTAAGATAGCATTTGGAACAAAGTATAACTGATATAAGAGCTGAATTAGTATTTCTGAAGTACACTGTATTTAGATACAGAGAGGAATTTTAACAGTACTTAAATCCTTTTGCACAAACTCCAAATTACAGTTTGAACTCATTGTCACAATTTGAGAATTATTACTTCAGTCACTGCCAGCTAACAGTAACATTATTACTAGTCCTTTTGGATAAAATTCTCTTAATATCAATTTTATTGCATCAAAACTGCATAATACATACCATTTCAATTGTGTGCTCATGCAGTCTTGCTTAGTATTTGTTAGTTAAATTATATTACCGAGTCAAGTTATTACTTTTCATGCAATATACAATAATTTAAAATATACTAAGAAGAACATGCAAGAACCTTAATTTTGGTGGCATGAACCCCAATTCAAGAATTAGATATGCCCAGCGGCGAACTTCTGCCTAGGCAAACTAGGCAGCTGCCTAGGGCCCCAACCTCGGTGGGGGCCCCGACCAGGGGCCAAAATGGTACACATTGAGGACACAGGACACGGAAAATAATATTTCAATTTTTCTGAACGAAATAGAAAATAATTGACCATAGTTAATTTTTTGACAAGTCAAGTGGCAACTCTGTGTTTGTGTTCTTTGTTTGTTTTGCATCGCACCTGACTTCATTCTATAACTTGTCACTACTTGTCAGTTCGCGTTGAAAGTGTGTTAGAAAGTTGTATCAATTTCAATTTTGCGGCTCAAAGGTTTTATCTTCCACGCAAATTTGCTGAGGTTAGTTAAAGTTACAATACAAGTAGTGTTGGCGATGGAAACTAAAGAATGTGATAGAATTTTCTAGTGTATAGTGTCTTAAGATTTTATAGAATAATCCCGTAAGATAGAATATTCTGAAAATGATTAGTGAATGGTAGTACAGGAACATTCTCGAAGGTTCTAGATATTTCGATATTGTATGCATATAGAAAGTTTGCGAAAGTCCTGGAAAACTCTGGAAAAGTGTCGAATGTTCTAGAACTCTGTGGAAGACTATGGAACATTCAAGAATGTTCTAGAATGTCATGAACCTGTATTCTAGAATGTTCGATTAGGGAACGTTCTGGAATATTGTAGATACTACCATGTATTCTAATTGGTCGAACCCCCACCAACTTCCACTATCCTGGGAATATATAAGCAGAGGGTTCAGCCCGCAAGGACACAGTTTAAAGTAAGATCAAGAGAAGAGATCAAGCGAAAAGAAATCACAGCGACCTGCGATAGTGAAAGTTGATTCTTGTAGAGTGTTAAAGAGTTGTGTGTGAGTTACTATTTAAGCTAAATGATCACGTGACTATTACTCATTATCCTCTTATTTTTTAGAAATTACCGATGTCTGACGTCGACAAAAAACTGAGCGGGTTCCAGAAAAGAGAAAGGAATAAGGAGAAATTGCAGAAGGAAAAAGAGCTTCTTCATAATGTTCCTAAGTTGGACTCGTTCTTCGCCTCTTCCAGACCTAGTACTAGTACCAGTGCATCAGCCTCTGGCGATTGGAGTGACGACCAACAACCGGCAAGCGTGTCTGGCTGTGATGAGCTACCTCAAATTCCTCAAAACTTGATTTCCGAAAACCCCGCAGCAGTCATTGGAGAAGATTATGGTGAACATCCTGAATCGCATGCGAACACATGTTTTGCGATCCATCATTTCCATCTGTTAGTGACGATCCTGCCGAGTGGATACTGGACGATGTCGATGCCACACTCGAACACTTCGTACAAAATGGCGTGAAACAAAATATGAATGCAGATTTATCTTCTTCAAAGCGCCAGTACGCAGATACAACCAGGTATCTATCCCTTTCACTTTTTAGCCGAACATTGCCTAATGGTGAAAAACGACCTCGGCCTTGGCTAGTATTTTCGAAGAGCAAAGGTACCGTGTTCTGCGCCCCTTGTAAGATGTTTGGAAAATTGGGGTCGCTAGCTAATGATGAAGGGTACAATGACTGGAAAAATGCAGGTCAGAGGATGAAGGAACATGAAAATTCTGACGATCACAGGTCAGCATGTGCGACACTGTTAGCGAGGAAGAACGTTGGCGGTAGAGTTTAGAAGAGTCTTGTTCTTCAAATGGAAGAAGAAATAAAATACAGGCATGAGGTTTTGAGGCGTATTGTGGCTGTTGTGAGGTCACTGTCTGCACACGGATTGCCGTTTAGAGGTTCACAGGAGAGATTTGGATCGAGAAACAGTGGGAACTATGTCATGACCCTAGAACGTTTGGCTGAGTTCGATCCTTTTCTGGACATGCACATAAAACGCCATGGAAACAAAGGATGTGGCACAACATCATACCTCTCGTCTAGAATATGCGAAGAAATTATCAACATCATGGCAGAAAAGGTCATAAGCACGATCGTGACTGAGATAAAGCATGCCAAGTATTTTTCCATCTCTGTCGACTCGACTCCTGACATCTCCCACGTGGATCAACTTTCATTCATAGTACGATATGTGTCTGCAGAGGGATGTCCTGTCGAACGATTTATTTATTCATTTCATTTCATTTATTTCCATGCGGCCCCTAAACAGCCGTAATCGGCCTTTTACAAGGGGCTCATTAACATAATAACAAGTACTATCACAAACATCCATGCCCTAGGTGAAGAAAAACCCACCTAGGCGGGATTCGAACCCACGACCTTCGGATTGGCAGGCGAGGACGTTACCCTGCCACCACCGAGGCATACCAAATTGTGGCCATATAGCAGAAGACCTGGCTAACGTCGTTCTCGAGACCATGAAAAATCACGACTTGGATATTGCCAACTGTCGCAGACAGTCTTATGACAACGCAAGCAACATGTCAGGTGTATATTCCAGTCTTCAAGCGAGAATAAAACAAGTGAATCCTCTGGTAGTTTTCGTCCCCTGTTCAGCTCATTCACTGAATCTTGTCGGATCATGTGCTGCTGAGTGTTGTGAGGCTGCTATACCTTTCTTCGGTATTTTACAGGAATTGTACAATTTTTTCTCGGTCTCGACACACAGATGGGAAGTTTTATTATCTCAACTGAAGCCAAATTCAAAAGTTGTGAAGAGCCTTTCTCAGACAAGATGGTCTGCTTGGGGTGATGCCTGCCGATGTCTCTGTTGCTCCTGGAATGAGATCATGGCAGCTCTTCAGATAATCGCCAGTGACACAAGTGAAAAACCATCTACGCGTTCTGAGGCTTCAGGTATTTTTAATTCAATTGACTCCCTGGAAATATGAGTCATGACCCTGCTGTGGAATGATATCCTGGAAAGATTTAACAAAGTGAGCAAATCTCTGCAATCTGTGAACATCGAACTGGGCACGATCGCTGAACTTTATCGGTCCTTGGTAACATACCTAGAAGATATAAGGAAAGTTGATACCTTTGATCATTATGAGTCGAAAGCTGTGGAAAAAAGCGGTGAACAGAACTATGCATGCGATATGAAGAGGAAACGTAAGCAAAAGGTCCAGTTTGACGAAGTAAAGGAAAACGAGGTTGAACTCTCCGGCAGGGACAGATTCAGAGTTACCGTCTTCAACGTCATTATCGACAGGTTGATTGCAGAACTACAGAGACGTGGCTCTGCTTACGAGAAGTTAAGTAAAAAGTTTGACTTTCTCACGAAGCTACATAGTTTGGAATCTCAAGACGTCCATGACGGAGCACGGAACCTGGAAGCCTTCTATCTGGGGGATTTGGACGGTACTTTGGAAAACGAGTGTCTGCACCTGCGAGCTCATTTGTTGTCCGCTGAGGCTACAGGGAGAAAAGGGTTATCGTCATTGGAGCTATACAAGTACATCCTGGAAAAAGGCTTTTTGGACATTAATCCAAACGTGGGAATAGCGCTCCGGATGCTGTTGTGTACACCAGGGTCAAACTGTTCAGCAGAATGGTCGTTTTCAGCGCTAAAGAGAGTAAAGAATTATTTAAGATCTACCACAGAAGAGAACAGGCTTAATTCACTCTCTGTGCAGTACATAGAGTCAGAAATAATGCAGTCTGTGGACTATAGTGAGGTCATCCGTTCCTTAGCAGAGAAGAAAGTTCGTCACGTGGCAATGTAATCTTGTAATTATATGTAAATGTAAAAATTATAATGTGTAAAAAAGTATAGTTGGTACTTGTCTATTTCATTTCTAAGTCTGCTTGTCTATTTTCTAAAGTCAAAGTACGTTAAATAAATAAAAAATAAAAGTAAAGTTTGTTTTTTGCTAAATTACCAAAAAGAGGGTCCCGACTCCTAGGGGCCCTGGGTCTCTATGTCCAGGCCTGGATATGCCATCCACTTTTAAACAGTAAATAAAGAATAGCCTAAAAATAATATTTATCGTATTCACTCTTGTAC
Organism: Tanypteryx hageni; assembly: GCA_028673005.1. NCBI lineage: Eukaryota > Metazoa > Arthropoda > Insecta > Odonata > Petaluridae > Tanypteryx > Tanypteryx hageni. The sequence continues at coordinate 5,402,974 of CM054117.1, forward strand.
CACGCTCCCTTGCATAACACATGCTCCCCTATTTTTGGACCAATTCGTAGGGGAAAAAAATAATTCATACCAGAATTAGTTGACATCTGGGATTTAAAAAAACATGTCGTCCTCTTCACTGATTCCCCTTCACTGAAACAAGTTCCTCACATATACTTCATAGATTATTCATCTCCTGCAAGTATATATGTAGATGTGTGTTGCAGGGACTTTACTATTGACACTCACAATTTATATAACCTATTCAGAGATCCTCATGTAAGATGTGCAGTCATGTTTCCTACCAATGTTTTGGGAAAAAAGGTGCAAGCGGTACACAAGAAATTATGGTAATTTACCAAAGACACAATATTTCTTACTAATTATTACATTGATGTCATTAATAAGTACATTATTTCATAGATTGGTATGTAAACAAGTAGAAAATTGCAGTTTTAGCTTTTCTTAGGGTGTCTCCTCTGCCAGTGGACCCCAATATACCACACAGCCTGTGTAGGCATAGCTATGTCACTACTCAAGCCATAGGCCAACTCTGAGGGAGTTAAAAGTATGCACGTAGTTAGCACTCACCGATCTCAATTCCACTGAAGCACGCATGCTGCTGGAATCCATGAGAACGTCGTCATCACACTCAATGTCGGAAGAGTTTTGATGGTGAAGATGAGTGAGAGATGCATCAGACACTTCCATCTCGTTAAGGAGAGAACGATGTCCAGCAGACGATGATGTCGAGGAAGGAGTGGAGGATGCAGGTGAAAGTGCCTCTATTCTCTCAGAAAGAGATCCATTTGCTGCCCTTAGTTCTTCTAATTCCCTTGTCACTTGACGAAACTAGAACAAAATGGATGATGACTTTATTTTAGCATCGAAGAAAAATACAGTGGAAACCACTTAACGCAAAACTGGATAACACAAATTTTTGGTCAACACAAATTTTTGGTTAACACAAAATGCATGCTCAGTTCATCCCAGTGGCTATATTTTTCATTAGATAATTATTTGCTTAAGGTCAAACACTTAATAGGAAATACCATTTAACACGAAAATTGTCTCTCCCAAAAATACAATTCTATGTTAATTTCTTCTAAAAACACGAAATAGCAGTCCCTTCTTCTCTCAGCTACCACTTCATATTGCTACGACATCAATTTTAACAGATATCTGTGGATTCTCTTAGACCATCTGGTTTACCATTAGTCGATATTGAAAATGATGAAGCAGATAACATCAAAGTGATGTCTACAAAAAGTGCTGAGGATAAACTTGCAGTGCATAAAAGTGAATGCTGTTTATAGGAGTTTCAACCAGATGGAGGCAAATGTATACAGTAGTGAACTAGTTAGAACAGCTTTCAGTGCATAAAATTATTTTTAACACAGTACAGAAGAAAATTACGGATTTTGTTACTAAGAAGTAGACACTAATACTATTATAATGAATTATATAGTTCATTTTTAAATAAATTTAGTATTTTTTCTAAATATTATCATACACAATTATGTGCCAAAGAAATCAATTGATTGAAATAAATTAGAGTCATTAACCATCAAGCAAATTGACTCATCACTGACATGCATAATGTATGTCTATGTCCTTACTTCCATATTTAAAAAAGAAAATTTTAGTCAAAACTTTTAACATTTACCTAAATCAGTTAACACAAAATTTTTACGTCAGTCCTCCAGATTTTGTGTTAACCTGTTTCCACTGTATATACATTTATGCATGTGAAAACCAAATTTTTGGGGCAATCATCTGAGTAATTTATGAAATGAAATAATTTTTATTGCTATTGATTAGAGAGTATAGAAATTCAGAATTAATTTATGCATGACTGTTTCCTTTGACATTATGGTGAGAGGAAATATACTGTATTCTTTCAACCATGAATATAATGTCTATAAGTATTCATGAAGTTCATCAGAGGTTACCTGAGCATCTTGTTCCTTGTGCTGCTTTTCCAGCATTACTATTCGATCTGCAGACTCCTCAAGAGCAGACGTGAGGGATTCTCGTTCATCTAAAAGTTGTTGAACCCTTCTCTCCAGTTCATTCTTTCGCTCAGTTACTAAGGTTATCTGAAAAATGAATAATTCATTGTCAACATACATTCACTGTAATGGTAGACCATATTCATGATGGCAGAAATCCAAATAGAACTGGTCAAAAAGTATTATTGATTTTGAGTTTTATTACAAGTATTTCAGACAAATATACAGGATCTGAGAAACATGGCCTCAAGATCCATTGCATGTGCATCCTTATCACATTAGCAACAAGTTTCATATATACACGTATTCCTTGCTTAGTACAACGGATGCGCTAACATAATTTGCGCTAAACAATCCGTTTATAACGTAATATTTGACCCAATTGATTTTTACTAGTCATTTACCATCCTTATATACCGTTGTAAAGCCATGTTTTTAATTTGAATAAGAAAAAATGTTAAAATGCACATGAATACAGGTTTCCCTCTCTTTATGCGGGGGTTGCGTTCCAGGAAAATGACGCATAAAGTGAATTCGCATAAACAGAACCCATATTTACATGTAAAAGATAGGGATACGTTCCACGAGCAATCCTAACTCCCCTCCAAGAGGCTCTTCTTTCGCTCCATAACGACTTCTTATGCGCTAAATACAAACTTAAAACAACACTAAATTATGCTCGCCAACAAAAGGAAGCAGACGAGCACAAGTGGTGGCTATTGTGAGTGACATAATAGTGGAGGTTTCAAGTGCTGGAGGGTTGTCTTGTCCCAACCCAAGTTCCGCGGGCAAAGAAACAATACTTCTCAAGTGTGCTCGAGCAGTATCGCACAAAATCTACGTCTCATCTCCACTCTACAAAATCCTCTCCATTCTAATCTCTTTAACTGTAGTACTAATACTCAAAGCATAAGAGACAATGAGAGACTGAATGGTCACCTTGTGGAGTAGTGGAAAACTTTCTTTCATTTGTACTGCACTGGCCGCGTAACCACATAAGAACGAATCAAAGACGCATAAAAAGAAAATCCGGTAGCAATAAGTTCGTCGCACAATAGCGAATTCGCATAAAGCGAACCCGTATAAAGAGAGGGAAACCTGTATTATTGAAAATAATGTTAGTTTATTAATATTACTTAGTATTTATTATTATAGTAGAAGACAGAAGACCCTTTATCCTAAGATCCAAATAACAAAAACATTCAAAGAAAGAAAGAAATATGATGCCAAGGAAATAATAAATTAATAGATTATTAAAAATAATTTTTAATTTAATTTTATATGTCACCTCAGAATACATAAACAATCAACTATGGCCAGAAGTAACAGAGAAAAACATATTTTATTATCAAAACAAATTATGATGGAACTTAAATAGATTGAACGCTAGCGTGGCAGAAAGAATGAATTCTTGCCAATAAAACTGAAATTCTTTCTGAAAAGCCCAAGATTTAGCTTGCAATTTGGAAAAATTCCAATCAGCAAATGAAAAGAATAAATGATTTGTGTTACTATAAGTGCAGCAATAATGTATCCAAAGCAATCGGCTGGCAAATAATTAAGTAGTTTTGATTGATGTTTAAAATTATGAATGGATAATGACGAAATATTTTGTTAAAATTTCTACATTTCATCATCAAATAGGCATTTATACTACCACAGAAATAAATAAAAAATCAATGAAGCAAATATAATTTGTGCCATACAGTTAGCGCACGTTATTTATACTTGTTTGCTTTGCCTTACAGAAGTTGATCGACCTTCGCTTGACCGGCAATTTCGTTAGACCGGCACGGCGCCGGTCCACATGGGTGCCGATCGAACAGGCTTTTATTATATATTGAGGATAAACATTTCAATCCAGGGGTTCACTATTAGCAGGTATTTTTCGGTGAATGTATCTTCAGAAGGAATACCTTTTTGGCTACATTATTTTATTATTAATCAGAGCAGTTTTGTTTGAAAACCATTAAAATTATTCTATTTACTGTACTTTCAATACTAATAAAATGTGACTCACCTCATCTTTCAGCATCTCAAGATGTGTCACATGGTCTTGTAAACTCGTCTTCCTGAGGTTAGATTGGTCCCTCAATCCTTGGATTTGAGCACTTAACTGTTCCTCTGCCTTTGTTGCCTGGTAATTATATATCAGATGTTAAAACCTAAAATTTTACTGATAAATTTTGGTAGAAAGAATGTTTGAGGTATTTCAAGTACTCATTTATGGTGCTGGAAATATCAAGTACGCAATGTTTCTTAGAATAGATTCTGTTTGGGTACATTACACTCACAGCAGAGTTGAAAGCTTTGCAATTTCTCCAATCAGACAACCTAAATTAACTTCAGTTTAAAGAGTACAACTGCTGCATAATACTGATTGCAATACAGAGTTGCTTGAAAGACACACACATATACAGGTGTCGCTCGTTATACACCAATCAATTTACGCGCTTTCATTTTAACGCCATTTATACATATTGAACATGTATGATCCTGTTTGCGCTACCGCGCTCGTTGTTTACGTCATCGCTACGTTACATTGTTACATAGTGAAGTCTCACTCGCATCCATTCGCTCACCGAGAAAGTATAATGTTGGCAGCTTTCTCCTAGTGCCAACATCTCTCATTTAGCTCTCGTTCGCCTCTGTGATATCAATTCCTTCTTTAATTTATCCCTCCTGTGCTAAAATGAGTCCCAAAAGAGTTTACGGTGTTTCTTATATAGGAAGAAATTAAAATGGAAGTGCTTAAAAGATTTGAACGTGGTGATAGAAACATTGACATTTGGAAAGCATTGGGACTTAGTGATTCTAGTACAATAAGAACAATCCGTGACAATGAAGAAAATATGCGGAAAACGGTCCAAACTGCGAGAATTACGAAAGGTTTTTCTGACACTTTAGAGAAAATGGAACGATTATTGGCCACATGCATTGAGCACCAAAACCGGCAGAACTGTCCTTTATCCGTGGCCATCATTCGAAAGAAATTAAGGATTTTATACGAAGAAAGAGGGAAATGCGGATCATTTCGCTGCTGGCGACGGTTGGTTTGGTCGTTTTAAGAATCGCAATGCGTTCCACAGTCTGAAAATAACCGGAGAAGCCGCTGGAGCCGATTCGTTTGCTGCAAACAAATTTCCAACGATCATCAAATCACTGATTGCTGAAGGGGGCTACACACCACAACAATATTGACGAAACAGGGCTATTTTGGAAGCAGATGCCGACCTGAACATACATCTCCATGGAAGAAAAATCAGCGCCGGGATTCAAAGCAACGAAGGATCGTTGCACACTGCTCTTCGGTGGGAACGCATCGGGCGATTATTAGATTTAGCCTTTAATGGTTTACTGCTCTGAAAATCCCATAGCACTCAAGAATTATGCAAAAGAACAGTTACCAGTTATTTGGCGCTCCAACAGGAAGGCCTGGATTACTTCGGCAATTTTTACTGATTATTTTCTGTCCCAACTTGAACAGGAGTGTAAGGCCTACTGAGAAAGGAAGATTCAATATTCTTCTTTTCCTTGACCACGCTCCTGGTCACCTTCCTAACCTCACTGACCTCAGTAATAACGTTAAAGTGGTGTTTCTACCACCAAATACCACCTCCCTGATTTAACTTATGGAGCAGAGGGTTATTGCAGCATATCTTCGTCGAATCGTTGACAAGCTTCTAATGGACACCGACGGAGTAAACAAATCAAGCATAAACGAATTACGGCGGAATTACAACATTAAGATGGCTATTGATATCATTGGCGATTTCTGGGCAGAAGTCTCACAAAAATGTATGAATGGAGTTTGGAGGAAGATCTGGCCTGAGGTCGTAAATGACCGATTCTCAGGATTTGGAGACCGAGATATATTAAAGAACACTTACAAACCGCAAAACACAAATCATCTTTAGCTTTGGCATCCTCCTCAACATCAATTTCATCATTTTTTTGTGAAAAATGATTAAAATTCTGAAGCTAGTATTGTTGCTGCAAAAGAAGCCACTTTTGCATATCATACCGCTATTCATGGGTTATGTTTCGAAACCTCTGATTATACTAGCAAATTGATTTAACCTAAGTTTGGTCTTGCTCGAACAAAATGTGAATCTATAGTTGTGAATGTAATGACACCATTGTGTTTTGAAGAGTTAGATAAGTCCAACTTTGTGAGTGTTGCAAGTGACGCTTCCAACAGAGGGGACATCACAATCGATCCTGTGATAGTGCGCTATTTTCTTCCTCAGGCTGGTGCAAAGGTAAAAGTGCTCGACTTTAAAACAGTCCCTGGAGGAACATCAGCAATACTGAGTGATTATCTTGTTTCTCCAATAAAAGAACATCATCTTTTGAATAAAATTGTAGGATTTTGTGGTGACAATTGTAACACGAATTTTGGAGGTGTGAAAAGAAAGGGTGAAAACGAATTTTATCGATTGAAAAGCGAAATTGGTAGAAATATCATGGGAATTGGCTGTGCAGCACACATCGTACACAACTGCATACAAAATGCAGTTGATGTTCTACCGATTGATGTAGAAGCCCTTGCAGGAAAAGTTTATAAATATTTCCATATATACACTGTTTGTGTCAATCAACTGAAGGAATTTTGTGAATTCGTGGAAATTGAGTACAAAAAGATGTTAAAACATAGAAACGCAAGATTTCTTTCCCTTTTATTGGCTTTAGAAAGACTTATTGATATGTTTGAAGGTCTAAAAAACTATTTCGAATCACAAGAACACTGCCCACAAATAATAAAACGTTTTTTTAAAGACCCACCTGGAGAAGTGTATTTGCGATTTGTTGTTGGACAACTCAGTTTATTTAATAAAACAATACTGAATATAGAAAAAACTAACGCTAGTGCAATGAGCGTAGCTTGTGAACTACGAAATCTAAAAACTAATTTGCAGGAATGTACGGATAATTGTTTCATTCCACAGGGGGCAAAAATGTTACTAAGGAAGTTGGACGAATCTGGGAATACGATTTATGAAAAGGTAATCAAAGAATTTGATTAATTTTATGTCAAATGCTTGTTATGCCTATCGTTTTTGGGAAACAGTTTTGAAGATGTAGAGTCATTTAGTTGAGTAAATGGTGCATTCAATTGGGACCAGATTGAAAAAACAGCGCAAAATATCAATGAAAGATATGGAAAGCTCTCAATTGATGTGGACAATCTTTTCGATGAAGTAAGTTTAGCAAAGCAATTTATGTTTCAAAATGACAGGAAGAGAAATTGGGATGAGAAAGGTACGAAATTTGAAGATAGATGGATTGAACTTTTTAAATATTTTCTGGAACAGGACATATCAATTATCAATCTAACAAAAGTTATTGAATACGTATTCTGTTTACCCGGAACATCAGCTCCAGTAGAGTGACTTTTCTCCATTATGAATAATGTGTGGTCCTTAGGCCGAAGTTGCTTGAATGAAGGTACAGCACGAGCAATAATAATTTGTAAAATCAGCATTGACTTGACATGTGAAGAGTTTTAGATGAAAATTAAAAATGGTAAAATATTTTGGATAAAGTCATGTCTAGTGAAAAGTATGATTGGTTTAATAAACAATAAAAGTTTTGTATTGTGATGATATTGTATTAAAACTTTAATTTTCAAATATTAAAAACATTTTTGTTTCTTCTTTTAGTTTTAGATATTTTTTGACAACCTGTCCTCTCAGTTTTGGTTGTTTGAAGATATACAAAACGTAAAAGAATGTAAATAGCATACTTTTAAACAATAGCCTCCCAAAGACTAGTCGTCCCGGATTTTGTCCCGGTTATGTTAGATTATGTTCCGGATTTTTCCCGGTTTTTCTTCTTCAAACATCATTTTGTCCCGGTTTTGGTCCGGGAATATATGGTAGATATGCTAAACTCACTTAGGAACGGATACCTCACAGCACTGGAGGAGGAGCGAATAAGAGAGACCAGTCCTGATGATGTAGAACCTAATAGAACCCTGCCGATGAAGGTCTTTTCGGCGATTTCCAAGCACCTGGACGACATAGAAGCGATGCTTGATGAAAAAGATTCGGATAATCAGAGAAGCTCCAAAGTTATAAAATAAGTCAATCAGCTCTTTAACTGTTGATTATATATTGAGAAAAGAAAGGCAATGACTCACAGTTCCATCAGGTAATACCTGAAGAAGACTCAAACATCCCTAATTTTGTTAACTCTATAAAATGCTGTATCATTTATAAAATAAAGTTCTAAAACAGGATATTTGCATTTATGAAAGGTGATAACATTAAATTTAGAGATATTCAATTGCATTTTGTTGCCAGTACACCATCTGAATAAGTTATTCACAGCCAATTGTAAAATATCGCAATCACTAGAGGAATGTACCGTTTTATAAATTTTTAAGTCATTTGCAAAGAGAAGTATATTTACGTTTTGAACATAATTAACTATATCATTAACAAAGACATTAAATAATAATGGCCCCAAATGGGAGCCCTGGGGGACTCCTGATGTCACGTCAAATGCATATGAAGAAAAGGATTTAACTTTAACATATTGACATCTACCAACTAAATAACTATGTATCCAAGACAACATAGTACCACTGATGCCTACAGTTTCTAATTAACTAATCAACAAGCAATGGTCCACTGTATCAAAAGCCTTACTAAAATCTGTATAAACAGCATTTACCTGCAAATTATTATTTAAAGCACTATAAATTTTTCCTCATAAACTAATAAATTGGTGACAGTAGAACGATTTGCCATAAACCCATGTTGTTGACCAATGATAATGTTTTTTAAAAGTGGAGTTAGCATATCAAGAACTAAGCTTTCCAACAATTTAGAAAGACATGACTGAATAGACACAGTTCGATAATTAGTAATATCAGATTTTTTGCCTTTTTTATAAATTGGAACGACGTGACATATTTTCCAATAGCTTGGAAATACACCTGAAGAAAGTGACAGAATAAAAAGTATGAGTAGTGGAAAACATAATACACTAGAACATTCTTTAATCAAACGTGGAGGAATGTTGTCAGGACCTGGACATTTTTAATATAACAGATTTTAACTTTTCAATATATTATCAGAGGACACCTTGCATATACGTATATGTGTAGTATTATCTTCTCGAAAATTCAAATCATCGTTCCTATCAGAGTTTGAGCTGTAAACACAACTAAAATATTTGGCCAAACGATTTTCTATAGCTTGTCCATCCTGAGCTAGAAATTGATGGAATAAAACAATCTAAAGATCCTATGCAGACAGGCATAAGCTGTAATGTTGGGAATAATTTTGAAACGAGAAAAAAGTCTGCTATGACCGGGAATCGAACCCGGGCCTTCCACTTGCCGGGCGGATCCGCCCGGCAAGTGGAAGATTTAAATACATGTGATTAGGAAGTAAGTTGTTTTTTCCTCAAAGAATTAACGTGATTCCAAAAATGTTTGATGCTAGAATGCAATAAGAACTCAATATTATCAATATGGTCCTGATAACAATGTTTAGACAGATCTTTACATCTGACACGTAGCGAGGAAAAAGCCTTATAATCAGAAACAGATCTAGACGATTTAAACTTCTTATGGGCTTGTTATGTCTTCGGTCTATGATTTTCACAAATTTTGAAACGAGTGGACTTATTAAAAGGTCTTACCTCCCTTAGCCGGTCCGTCAGCCTCCTGTTCTGATCAGTCAGGTCGGATATTATGAGCGCTTTCTCGCGTTCCGCGCTCTTGAGCGCCGTGTCGCGGTCGTCCAGCAAACCTCTCATGTCGCGTAGGTCCGTCTGCATTTCGAGTACCTTGATCTCGTACTCGGATTGCATACTCTCCAGGCGCCGCTTCAGCGAATGCTTCTCCTGCTCCAAAACCTGGAAAAAACGCATCGACCATTTTATTAATTTGGAAAGGATAAATTGTTAAAAAAATCTTGTTGCATCGAGTGTCTATTGAACTTCTCATACCCATTTAGTGTTTTTTTTGGTGTCTTTCCGAACGTAACTAGGCTTTCGAGCGAAGGCAAATATTTATACCTTCAGAAATTCGGACGTATTGATTTATTTGTGGGTGGCTCGTAGTTTTGAATATTAAATTGTTTGCATTAAAAACTTTCACCTTTTAGGTGATGCCTTTAAAGCAATTTAACAATCGTTAAAATTGGTCATAGCAGCAGAATGCGTTCAAAGCAATCATTCTTTAATTCCAGTTCGAAAAATTGAGAAAGGAATATTTTTCTCTACCTATAAAAAATAAGGATAATAACGCCATTATAAGTAACTATTATAAAAACATTTCATTTAATAATTATATAGCGTAAGCGACGTGCGTCGAGGATAACGATGCGATGAACATACGTTATTAAAGGGCGTAACCGTAAAATCGAGGTCCATTCTTCAAATAATCTTGAAAATCGAACGCTTTGAAATGGCCATTCTTCACGAAGCATAATTTTTCTCCAATCATCCATCTGATTCCGAAATATAACGGCTTCCCCATGCTTCGCCAATGGCCTTCGACAATGCCTTCGCCCTTTCGGAAACTTCGCCTCATTCCGTTTTAAATAAAAGTCGCGGTCCTCTGCAAAATTTCACAACAAATTACATTTCAGAGCAGCTCAGCAGAGGCCAAGGGCGAAACAATGATTTTGGGGCCCCGGCCTATTTTAAAGAATCGTTATAAAATTATTTTTAAATGATTATTATTTCTTATTGATTTTTTATTTCTGAAAATAATTTATAAAATAATTTATTTTTACATGATTTTCAATTGTAACTGATATTTTACTTTCCCCATACGTAGTATATAGAAATAACTTGAGAAAGGCTGCATCAATTTTAAAGATTCTTTCAGTTTTGATTTGAGAGACAACATATTACCTACGTTTATGACCATTCACTATGTAAAACAAAGACACAAGTTTGATTACATGGGCAATTCATTTTTCCATCCGATTAATATATATAATCGCAAGGAATCTGATGTGCAGAACTATTCTTTTTAACACTTTTAAATATCTTATAATTGAGACTTCGACGCAAGATTTTCACTATTTCATATGGAAAAGAATGTAAATTCTTATTCTTATCGTCCATTCTGTTATCTACTTCGTATTTTCCACATTATATGTTTATATTCCAGTTTTTCGGAATTTTTAACATTTCAGAAAAGTTTGCTAGAGTAGTTAGCCTTGGGTTTTCAGTGAATATGCGCTTAATTTACAATGAAACAGAGGTATGAAGAATAAAAATCGATTGATCATTTTCGCGAAAACTTTCGACAAAATATAAAATGAACGCTCAGAAGCTTCTAAACAAAGTCAGTAACGATTGTATCAACTTAGATAATATGTATTGCCGATATAATTAGCATTTATAGTGTTTCAAGCAATCATCCAATTATTTTAAATGGGAAATAATTAAATTTTGATAGGTGTAGTCTGAAGGATAACTACAATGCATATACTTCATATATATATATATATATAGGTTTGATAATTCGATTTAAATCGATAACCGGCAATTTTTAAAAATTTTCAAAATCGACGAAAATGAATAATCGTCGATTTTACAACAAGATGGAAAAGTATACATCTAAAAAACCATTCTGAATTATAATATTAAAGTCATTTGTGTTTACTTTTTCAAAATTTATTTGCTACCTACGATTTCGTTTCTTTTCTGGGCTTGCATTAACAGTGGGACTGAAAGAAGGGCATTTCCTTACACTCACATATGCGTGTTTTTATACACTTTTATTGGAGTTGGCTGGAGCGTCGTTCAACGTGGTTGATGCGTTATATCTCTGGATCCACAAACGCTACAGAGCTGAAATTTTGCACATAATCCACATTCGTGGTACATTTTAATCTATCAAGTTTTGGTACGCGTTTCAACAATTTCATTCGAGAATACATATAAATAAATATGGACTATATAAATAAAAAATTAAATTTGAAATTTTTAAAAGCTTGAAAACTCAAAAGTAGATAACAAAATAACTAAAAACAGTTTTTTGAATACACACTTTTATGATGCACTCAAAAGTAGAAAATAAATTTTCTTTGCCTCAAAGTTTTCATCGAAACTTTCATTTTGTAAATTTGATATGAAAATAAAAGTGGATGACCTTGACATATAAGTACTAGTTTGCATACATGATTTTCTTCTTTGCCACACACTTTTATCCTTCATACCAAATTTATAAAATGAAAATTTTGAGGCGACAAAAATTTATTTTCTACTTTTGAGTGCATCATAAAGGTGTGTGCTATTGAAAACTGTTTTTTATTTATTTTATTTGAAAAGCTCACGCTTCTACTCTGAACAATCAGATAACCGCAAGGTCCTATGGTAGTTTTGAGAACACGTGTTTCTTAGCCCTTTTGAGGTTTTTGAGATTATATTTGCCGACCTAAAGGCCCAACTCCGTCAGTGGGAACTTGCACAAATACATCTTCTAAACTCCGTCAGTCCCCCTGGCCTCAACCTTCGCTAACATTTCACTCATTTTCGGCCATTCCCCCAACCCCTCCGCATCCTCCAAACCCCGAATTTTCCCCACTACCCTTCCACCCCCATGCCTCCACCCAGTGTCACTGCCTTCAGTTGTCTCTCTCCTGTGCTGACGAAGGGATCGTCCCCGAAAGTTTCCGTGTTTTTTGTTTTTTTTTTGTTTGTTTTACGTGTGTCAGTTCGACACCCCCAGCAGCTCGCCAACCTGAAATCATCTTCGCTATCCCAACAACTTGTTGCAATCCATTTATCCTACTTACCTTTCCTCTTCCATAAGCATATATATATTAACTTAAGGAAATGAAAAGGTAGTGATGAGGGTGGCAACAAGGTGTTGAAGGAAGCCCAGCGGACACTTACCAAGTCGGGGACTAAGTTGGTAGGCTGCTGGGGGCGTCGAAGAGACACGTTAAACACACAAACACAAAAAACACACACACAAGCTTATCGGGTCTATGCCCTTCTTCAGCGATAGAGTAACTGAGAGTGACACGCTGGGCGGGGAATGACAGGGTGATGTGGGGAGGTTGATGATTGCAGGAGGCGGGGAGTAGGAAGGGTGGATAGCCAATAAGGAGGGAATGTGGTTAGGTGAAGTGCGAATAGCTACAATTTAACAGAGGAGACATTGTAAGGGGGCTAATAGGGTTAGCGGAGGTTGATGCCAGGCGGGGAGAAAGAGTCAAGAAGATGTATATGTGCTAGTTCCCAGTGTCGGAGAAGGAGGGCAGGAGTGTCATGGGGTAAGGCGCGAATAACCCTTACATTGTAGCAACTATTGAAGGGGACATTGTGGGCATTGGCGTGTAATGCAACTGGGAGGAGGCGTCTGAGAGAGACGCTATTCCGGTGACCGTTCATGCGGATATTTAACGGATTGCTGGTGAGGCCTACGTAAAACGCGGGACAAAGAGTGCAGGTAAGGAGGTAAATGACGTTACGGGTGATGCAGTTGCTTCTAGAGGTGATGGGGTAGGTGATGTTGGTGGAGGGACTCGAGAAAGAAGATGAGGGTAGGTGGATAGGGCAAGTGAGGCAGCGAGGTTTGCCGAAGGGGTGAGACCCTATGGCAAGAGGCGTGGTAGAAGTGGGAAGTTCCTTCATCCACAAGATATTTCCCAAATTGGGGGGCCGGAGGAAGGAGAGGAACGGGGGATTGGCAAAAAGGTTGGTAAAGAGGGACTGGTGGGAGGAATAGGTAAGAATTGGGTGGGCAGCATGGAGGATTGTTTTGAGGGCTTCGTGGATACCAGGAAGGAATAGTGTAGTAAGAGTGAGTGGAGGGGTAGATGCAGGGATAGTGGGTGTGTGTGGATGGGATCCATAGCGGGTAGGCGTCATCGCCCTATGGATCTGTTCGCGGACCAAGACTGGAGGGTAGCCACGTTTGAGAGGAGCGTCCTCGAGGATAGAGTAGTACTGTAGAAGGGATGCTCTATCGGAACAAAGCCTCCATCCTCGTCGAGCAAGGGCATAGGGGAAAGAGGTTTTGGTATGAAGGGGATGGCAGCTATTGGAGGCTGTTGGTGGGTTTGATATAAACAGGTGCGGATTTTGCTGTCTCGGAGGTAAATATCGACATCCAGGAATGTGATGTGGGAGGTAGAGGATTGGTGGGTGAAAGAGTGAAGGATGGGAGGAGAGGCGCAGGGGAAAGGAAAGGAGAGAGTCAGGTCCATGCGTCCAAATGAGGAAGATATCGTCGATGTTTCTCAGCCACAAAAGTGGTCTGAGTGGTACGTTGAAAGCTTCAAGGAGTAAGGCGCAATAGCGAGGTGCTATCCGAGCAGATTCGAAAGCCACGTCTGACGAGGGAGTAAGGAAGAGATTTCTTGGTGTGTTGTGGGTGGCAGCTGGTGTAGTGGAGGTATTGTAAGCGGTTGGTATTTTTGATGTGCACCGAGGTGCCAATGCGTCCATTACGAAGATAAAGGTTAACGTCGAGGAACTTGGAGTGTGATGTAGAAGAGTGATGAGTGATGAGTTCTCTCTCTGTAGCTGATGAAGGAATAATTCCGAAAGCTTCTACGTTTGTGATGTTTCTGTGTTTTAGTGTTCTTTTACGTGTGTCGCTTCGACATCCCCGGGGTCTCGCCAACCTGAAGTCGTCTGATTGGTGAGTGTTCACTGGGTTTCCTCATCCCAACACCTTGTTGACATCCATATATATATATATATATATATATATATATATATATATATATATATATATATATATAACAGCTTACGGAAAAGGAAAGGTAAAATGGATATATGGATGTCAACAAGGTGTTGGGATGAGGAAACCCAGTGAGCACTCACCAATCAGACGACTTCAGGTTGGCGAGGCCCCGGGGATGTCGAAGCGACACACGTAAAATAACACAAAAACAGTGACCTGGCGGTACGTCACGACGACCGACAATCTGGCCGACCGTCCTTCTCGGACCATCCTGCCTCCCTATGCTGCTTCGGCTGGCGATTGGCTGTCGTCAGTCGGGGTAGTATATAGGTGGGATGACGCCTGAGAAGGCGGTCGTTTAGATGTTGGCTGTCGGGCGTGCCGCCAGCTCTCTCTCGCAATATTCGTCCAACGCGCTAAGTCTTTAAAATTAAATTCCTTTGCGCTCGGCGAACGCCAGGGCTGTATTCCGTCCTTTAGTATGCCGCGTTCCACTAGGGCCCACACGGGGGCCACAGGCGAAACAACTGAGGATCCGCCTGAACATTTCTCGGGGACGGATGATGAAGACACGCAACCGGCCTGGGTGTTATCCCTTCGACAGCAGATGCTTGAAATGCAGTCGCAAATCGCGTCTGCCAACTCTGCCAACCCTGCAGCAGCCAACAGCGGCCTCCTTCCAAACGTACCATCCGTCACCTTTGAGTCCTTGCGACAAGATTCTCCAGCAGGCTCGGTTCCGGTTCCAGCGGATGTCGAAGTTTTACGTCTTTGCGCGCACATGCGTGGGTTAACCGAAAACCGTCGAATTTCCAAAAGAGATCTGCACGAAGTTGCCACGCTTTTAGATATGGCAGCGGATTGGATTCTACTTCCAGCCAGAGCGAGACACGTTCTATATAATAGGCTTCGCCTTTTGGGAGTAGTCGCGGCTCACGGATGGACTACCGCCATGCGCTTGTCAGCTCCCTCGCTGGATGTTTTGAATCTTCCGGCTGAATTTCTAGCAACGGCGCCGCCTCCAATAATTATCCAACAGGTTGCGGCCACTCCCGCAACTTACGAGAAGCCTTCCACGTCTTCCGGTGGAGTGCTGGGCCGGTTTCAGCCCAATCGGAGCCGCGGGCGCAGAGCTGGACGCTCCTCTGCCCCCGCCAGACGCTAATGAATCATCACTAGATGATTTCCTTGAGGGCTTCCCAGATTCCTTACTACAGTCCCCAAATTCCGTGTACGATGAGCTGCTTCGCTTCACGTCTTTGGGTGACCCGGCGGACGCCGTTTCCTGGCTTGACGACGACATCGGCAGTGATGCCTCTTCTGTCTCCTCATCTACGGATTCCGGTTTTCCCGATCAGGAGTCTCCCTCAGACCGGAGCAGCGCTGATGCCAATGATGTGGATCAGCCCTCAGATCTCTTCAACATACCAGCACCGGGACCTGAAATCCCGCTTCACGTAGCAGCACCCCCGCTGCAACCGGTCCACATAAACCGTGAGTTATGCGTACTGCCGGCCGCAGCACCATTTCCATATTCGTGTTTATCCACCCTCGAGACCTTTTTAGTTGGGGCAAACATTTCCAAACCCACCGAGGCCCCGTGGTGTTTTAACCCATCCACGCCGAGACAAAATTTACTTAATTACTTAGAAAATTTGGTTATTCAGGGAATCCTGACCCGCGATAAACCGGTGTGTGCATTTCGGGCCTCCTTATTGCCCAAAGCTTCGGGGGGGGGGGGGGGGGGGGTACGACTGATTCATGATTTGTCCCCTTGGTCTGAATTTTACCGCAAACCTAGATTTTCCCTGTGGGACAGCGCCAAAGCCCTAACCGCAATTCCACGAGATACGTGGTTAATTAAAATAGACCTGTCTCAGGCATTCTTTCAAATACCTCTACTTCCTGAACATCGAAAATTTTACGGTATTTTTGTATCTGGACAATACTTTACCTTCCAAAGAATGCCCATGGGGCATTGTTTGGCGCCTGCGGTTATGCAACGGTGGGCGAGGGCAGTGGCGCATGAAATACGACAACGGTTTAGGGTAAATATGATTGCATATTTAGACGACTGGCTCCTTTTGTTTACAAATAAAGATACAACCTGTTTGGAAAATATTTTAAAATTTTTAAGGGATGAGTTACGAATTACCATTAATATGGCTAAAAGCTCCCTAACGTTTTTGAAAAAGATCAAGTATCTAGGAGTAAACATCGATACGGAAGCGCAAGCATTGCGCTTGACTAGTGCTTCATTGGTGAGGATCCATTACGTGATATCTATTGTGCCGCGTGTGCGAGTGCTGGACCTGCCTAAGATAGGCGGATTTTTGTCCTGGGTATGTCATGTGCTGGCTCTTCCGCTATTTATTGTAAAACATGTGTTTTTACGTCAAACTGTATGGTTGCAGCGATGGTGGGATGAGGAAGTGTTTCACAAGTTACGAATGTTTTCAAACTGGTCTACGATATACACGGTGTATGCAGATGCTACCCCGTGGCAAGTTGCATGGACCTGTCGTGAGCTGCAGATTTGTGAGGCTTTCCCCCTTGACGACGAGATGCCCATTTATTATGCCGAAGGCTTAGCGGCGCTGATGGCAGCTTGGTATATGTATTGTAACACGCCTATGTATTGTACTATTGTTGTTTATACAGATAATATGGCAGTTTTAGCCGCCCTTGTTAAAGGGTCTGGTTTATTGTTTAATTGTTCAATGCTGATTGAAATGTATATGTTATTAATAAAGGATTTGTCACGCACAGTGACCTGGCGGTACGTCACGACGACCGACAATCTGGCCGACCGTCCTTCTCGGACCATCCTGCCTCCCTATGCTGCTTCGGCTGGCGATTGGCTGTCGTCAGTCGGGGTAGTATATAGGTGGGATGACGCCTGAGAAGGCGGTCGTTTAGATGTTGGCTGTCGGGCGTGCCGCCAGCTTGCCACGTCTAAATCCTAATACAAAATATTGCATTTATTTCTAGGACTATATTATTATGCCACTGATTTTAAACTACGATGTAAACTTATGCGGCGTCATTATACTAACACGAAATTTAGTAAAACGTGAAAAGTATTTTAATGTTGTGTTTATTAGTTTTTCGGAAAGTTTTAACTCTTTTCAATTGTTAAACGTAATGGCGTCATACCTGTTTCGCGATTTTTTAATCCAAATACGGGCTAAAGGCACGGATGATGATGCAATAATCTTAATACAAAATATCCTAATTATTTGATAATTTTAGCGTGTAGGGTATTGTCTTAATGATGATTATTCTTATTGCTCATGCAGGGCGATCTGAGTGACGAAACTTGAAACATGAACACTTGGACATGAGCCGATCGCCAGAGAATCTAGAAATTAAGGATAGTTGCCTTAATTTGGCGTAAAATTATAAATATTCTGCGAGAACTCATGGAATTTACTATCTAATACATATGGGCTCCACGTAGCTGAAGTGCTGTGGCCCTGGAGATCGCGTTGGTTTATTTACAAGTTTAGATCTTGCTGTATGGTGATTTTTTTAAAGCGCTTGCAGTATGCAGGCACCGACAACTTCTATTGTAAATTTCTACTAGATATACCGATATAATAA